>CM065380.1:32977500-34362500 GCA_033060915.1 Euryodendron excelsum | reverse complement strand
AGCAGGGGGAGCAACAACCCGCTTTACCAGATGATGAACTACTAGAAGTCAATAAGCCTTAGCTAAGGAGATCTACAAGAGGTCGCGTTCTAATTTCATTGACTAGATATCCGGAATCAGATTACATCATGCTTATTGATGAGGGGGAGCCAGAAGACTTGAAAGAAGCACAAACTCATCTAGACAAAAGCAAATGGATGCAAGCCATGCAAGAAAAGATGAGTTCCTTACAAAAGAATCAGAACTATGATTCGGTAAGGCTTTCCAAGGGTAGAAAAGCCTTGAGAAACAAATGGGTGTTTGTTGCGTCCCATTTTTTTTGAACCAAGCCCTCATGGCTTAAGGAAAGAGCACGGTGCTTCTGGTTAAAACTCATCCTCCTAGAAGGACGAATGCAACGGGATTTGAATTTTTGAAATTGAATTGATTAGGGCTTTTTTGAAAAGGTCTTTGGAGTCGCCACTTAATATATTTAAAGATGTGCTAGGTCATCTACACTAAGTAAAACTCGAGGGTTAAACTTAGATTTTGAAAAGTATTTTTGAAAAACGTCCTCATGAGAGGGTTTTAGAAGGTACGGTTGTTTGACAACTCTAAAAATGTTGGAAAGCCCTTTTAAAAATTGACTCCAGTTTTGGTCTTTGATACAGAAATTCTTAAGTCCGGGGATTTGTTACGTGTAGGGAAAATGTCCTAAGACTATCACCTTAACCCGCCCTTGCGGTACCTATATGTCTATTAACCTTTTACTTACCTAATTATGACTCATCGATTACATATGTTTAGTGCTATCCACTTAGAAAACATTTGAAAACAAAGTTTGAAAAAGAGTTTGAAAGCTGGAATTGAGTTTGAAAAATGGTTATGGAATTGAGAATTTGGAAAGGGCTTTGACTGCACACCATGAATGATTGCTTATGTACCTCCTTTAAGAGAATCAGGTTAGCCGTAGTTTAGACAAAAGTTTGAAAAAGTTGGAATTTTGAAATAGGTTTCTATTCCTAGAAATTTTTCATTTTTAGGAAGTTTCCTTTTCAGGAAAGTTTGAGTTCGAAAATATTTCCTTTTCAAGAAAGTTTGACTTTGAAAGATTTTCTTTTCAGGAAGATTGAATTTTTAAAATGTTTTCTTTTTAGGAAGATTTGATTTTTGAAATGTTTCATTTTCAGGAAGATTGGATTTGGAACCGTTTCCTTGATTTTAAAAGATTAGATTTAAAAAGATTTGATTTAAGAAGATTTGATTTCCTTTTTAGAAAAGATTTGTTACTTTTTTTGAAAAAAATTTGATTTGTTTCCTTTCTGAAAGATTTGAAAAGATTTGAAAGATTTGAAAGGGTTTGAAATGATTTGGAAAGCTTTTGTTTCCTTTTTTAAAAAGATTTGATTTTCTTGAAAAAGGTAAGTTTGGATAGTTTTCAAAATGGGAGGAGTTGATTTAAGGTTTAAATTTGGAAGGTTTGAAAAAGGAGTGATTTGAGGGATTTGAAATAGAAGGTTTTGATTTCATCAGTTTAAAAAGGAAAGTTTGAATTGGTACTTTCTCGATGGATAGGTTTTAAAGGATCTTACCACCTTGAAGGATAAACTTTCTCGAAGGTCATGCTGGAGTTGGATAGTCTTCCATTCTCGAGGGGTTTATGCTTTCTTTAGAAATGTGTTGGACTTGGACATTTTTCGATTCTTAAGGGGTTTGTGCTTTCTTAAGGAACGTGCTGAACTTGGATGGTTTTCCGTTCTTGAGGGGTTTGTGCTTTCTCAGGGAATGTGGCGGACTGGAAAACATTCTATATTGGCAGGCTAGCAAGCTCTAGAAGTGAACTGCTCTTCCATCTCGGGGGCTTAGGTACTTTCCGGAGATGATTGTGAAAAGGGCTTTACTGATCCGATAAATAAACTTTCTCAGTGATCATGTCGTACTGGGTTGAATAGTCTTACCGTTAATGAGGGATCAACTTTCTCGAATGACGGGTCTATTGGATTTGACTTTGAGTTTGAATGGACTTAACATCTTATGGAAGACATGCACAAGGGGCATTCTGGTCATTTTGCCTCTATTAGGCCCTGTGGGCCTGCAAAGGGGTTGACAAATCAGATTAGATTTGCAAAGCTAGTTTAGGCTTTAGTATGCTTGTGTTGGTTTATAGGTGTTTCCACTCGGGTCAGAGATCGCTGAATTGCTAAAATGGGGTGCTTATAGCTGCCCCTCTTTTCCCGTCTTTACCTATTGAAGATAAAAAATGATAAAGTAAGTACCAATAAAGGTTGCAAGGCGATCGGAGGGACCAGAGATTTAAAATTTTGAAAATTGGAGGTTGAAGCTTAAAAATGAGGTCAAGAGGCCATTTAAAACTAGTTTTGGTGGGCAAAAGGCTGAGGCGGACCCAACTTGGTTATGTGCCACTCACAGTGGCACCATGCTTGGGTTGCTTCTTATGCCACTAGAAGTGGCGCATCGCCTGTGAGATTTCTTAAAACAGCAGCTACGGGTTTGAGGGTTTTTGCTTAGTTTTGGGCCATTTTTGAGATCTCTCTCCAAAACTCTTCGGGGGATTTTGCTTGGACATCACTGGAAGGTGTTTGTGGAACGCCAAAGAGTTTCTAGGAAGTGACGTCATCACCGGAAAGTCGCCGGAGAAGAAGAAATCACCAAAGAATCCTAAAAAGTGAGTTTTCTTGTTTTTGGTTGATTTCAATACGTAGATTTTCATTTGAAGCTTGTGTGTAGTTGAAATTAAGGTTCTTAAATGTTTTAAATGCATTTACGGAGTCATTTTTGTGTTCTAGTGATCATTTGAGTGAGCTTGTGTAGATTGCCACATTTTAGCGAAAGGGGTTTTTTGCAGGCTTAGAAAAACTAGTGATTTCGGCACTGGGTAATGCATTTTCTTGCAAAGTTTTTGTGTATAATGCCTTTGAAAAATGGTTTGAATAACCGTGTGAAGTTTCGTAATTTTTTGAAAATAATTATATTTTTTAAATTTTTCAAAAAATTAGAAAAAGGTTGAAAAATGTGGAAAGTTAAGAAGAATTGAGGAACAAATCTCGGGGGTGTTGGATTGTTGCTAGAAGATTTTAGAAATATTTTGAAAATTTTGTGTATGTTTTTGAAAAACTTGTGAACTTTTTTGAAGGTGTTTGAAAAAATGGTGAGAAAATAGCCTCGTAAAAGAAAAATTAGTGTTTGCCCGTCTATGCCTCATGTTAAGCAAGTGGCGAAGTATTATGTGTTTGGTGGCATTGTGAGTTTACGGTTGTGTGGCATTGTAGAGGTCTTTTATAAATGGGACTTTGCTGGATTTTTCAGAAAATTTGGCACTTGGAATTTTTGTGAAAAAGGGTTTAGGGGAACTTTAAAAAGGGTTCTTTAGAACAGGGAGAGTGATAGGCTTTTGAAGGGAAAAGCTTAGAAACTAATAGGACCGGGACTTTTAAGGGAAATCCCAAAGAAACCATAGGACCGAGGCTTTTGAGGGAAAGCCGTAAGAAACCATAGGACTTGGGCTTTTGAGGAAATGCCTTAAGAAACCATGCTTTTTTGGAGGGGAAAGCTTTTTGAAAACTCGAGCTTTGGGCCCGGATTGGTGGACTTTTTGAGGAAAAAGTTAGAAAATTGAGTAATCTTGAAAATAACTTTTTTTTTTAGGATGAAAAGTTTATAAAACCAGCTTGATTTTGAAAACAACTTTTTGTGGGTTAAAAGTTTAAAAAGCCAGTATTGAAATTAAAGCCAACTTTTTGAGGATAAAAGTTCTTAAGAAACCGGGAATTAAAATTGAAACCAACCATTTTGAGGGAAAAAGTTTAGAAAACTAAGATTGAAATTGAAACCAACTTTTTTTAAGATAAAAAGTTTAGAAAACCGGGAATGATTTTGAAACCAACTTTTTGAGGATAAAAAGTTTAGAAAACGGAATTGAAATTAAAACCAACTTTTTTGAGGATAAAAAGTTTAGAAAATCGGGGATGATCAGAAACTGTTTGGAAAACTTGAGACATTTCCTGCCTCTGTCCCTCTCTTCTTTTTTTTTTTCACATTCATTTGTTTTCTCATATTACTGATTGATAGATCTTAACATGTTTCTTTTCTTTTCCCAGGATGGCTGATGCAAGTGAGGGCGGGTTTGAGAGGAGATACTGACTCGGCAAGGGCGTTTGGAAGGATTTAGATGCCGGAGAGGTCAGTAGGAGTAGCTCTCGTTCTGGGAGTAGTTGATAGACGTCTAGTTGGGCAGCCACTAGTAGCAGTCAGATGGCTAGTGAGCCACCTTTTGAGCCCAACATTGAGGAGTGTGGTAGTGATGACAGCGCTGAGGCATAGGGGCTGGAGGACCCTCTTACAGGCTATGGGAGGGCGAGTGTCAAGATTAGACACGCTGAGCCTGCTCTAGATGATTTGGTGGTTACCGACCTTCCGCCTTTGGGTGATCTAGCCTACCATCCTAGTGCTCATGCTCAATCACAGATGGTTTTGTGTACACATTCTGCCTTCAAAGGGGCATTTCATCTGGCTCTTGGGGGCAATGAGGTCAGCTACTGCGTCTTACCAGACCTTCTTAGTTGATATAGGCTTTAGCTCTTTTATGAGGCTTCAGACAGATCGATTGGATTGCCGACTAGTTTGTGCATTGGTTGAGAGATGGTTCGGGGAGAATGGGACATTCTATTTTGTTGGCTTTGAGCTTGGGTTGACCCTATTAGATTAGGCGATCATTACTGAGCTATCTTTTATGGGTCGTTGGATCGTGCTGAGGCCAGTTGACGTGACCGAGGTTTGCTATTTGCTAGATATACCACCTTTTACAAGGCCATCATTCCCTATTGCCTTTCTTTGCTGGCATATTTTGGATTTTAGTAATGAGCCTCCACCAGCCCGTCGGGCCATTATAAGGTGCTGATTAGTGTTTTTTTTTTTTTTTTTTTGTAGTATTTAGCTATTTCTGTAACAATAACAAGTTCACCATCCCTCTTCCAATGGGGAATTTAGTGGTTGATCTAGATGCTCTGACGGGTGTAGACTGGGGATCTTTCACCTTTGCATACTTCTTTAGGGGTATGCGACGGAGGACTTCGGCCCGTTGGAGCAGTATGGCTGGCTTTTGCCCTTTCTTGATTTGGTGAAGTTACAAGTACCTGTCCGTTCGTCGCCTCGGGTCCGTATGGTTGACTCTTATCCATGGGCCTTGAGGTGGGTGTGTCGTCAGGTTGAGCAGCATTTCAAGATCATAGATTTTGTCACTATTCAAGCAAACTTGGAGCTGTTGGTACCAGATGACGTGACATGGAGACCTTTCACTGGTTCTGAGTATTATGTGACTATAATGTATCTTGTCCCACTATCTTTGTCTAGAGTCTCATTTGTCGGGGCTGAGTCTTGGAAGATATATTTGGGAGAGAGGCATTAGCGCTAGTTTCATGAGGAGTTTCGGGTTATCGATGCTCCTCCCCAGTACATGTATGGGTTTTTCCATGAGGATACTGCTACACCATTAATTGAGCCCCAGCAAGGTGCTGCCTCATTACTCCAGCCAGATGTTGATTATACAACCCATTTTGCTGAGAGATCCATAAAAGGCTTGATTGCCTTTGATGTAGTGGTAGGAGATGTGGTCGTAGGTCATGAGGTGGTGGATTTAGGGCATTGTTTGTAGGGTTATGTGTCTCTAGTGGAGTCTACTGCCATGAAGGACCAGAGGGATCAGTTCCAGGCAGAGCGTGACCAGTATGAGGCCGAGCACGAGTAGTATTGGGATGAGCGGGATCAGTATCAGGCAGAGGTGGCTGCCTTATCTGCTCGGTTAGCCCGAATTGGTGGTGATTTGGTGGGCTCATCTTGTTTTCTCTTTTTTGTTGATTTTTTTGCATTCATAATAGTTATATTTATCTATCACCTATCCTGACTTGGCTTTTATGGTTCTCTTATAGGGAGCCGGTGGCTCGCAGGTTGCCCTTGATTTGTCTCTTCCTGTTCTAGTTGACTAGGGCAACTTTGATTTGGATTCACCTCCATCATGATCTGTCTTTTCATGAGTATCTAGACATTTTAGGCTTTGTCAGATGACTTTTATTTTATGCCCCCCCTCCCCCCCTTTTTCATTTTGGTATTGTAACATGAAAATAGGATGGATATACTGATGTTCATGGGATGATTGGATGATATATGAAGAATGTGCTTCTGTGTTTGTTTATGCGGGAGGTTTTGTTGAATGTATGCGAAGCTCATACTGAAATTTTTAATGAATGGGGATGCAAACATGTGCACTTGTGAAAGTAAAAACCTTTTTGAATGCCCCAGACTTATATTCTTGAAAATGGGAGTATCCTTTTTGTTGGGACTTTCCCCCCTTCGTCCTCTATCCCTTTTTTGGCTGTAATGTGATAGCATTTCGCACCATCCTAGTAGTGATACCCTTGATGCTACCTCTCAAAGGGTTAATGTTTAGGGATGGCTGAACTCTTGACCTTTTTGAACATAGCTCGAGCAACAACTTTCATGACCTAAGCATAGCGATAGGCGGCTAAGCCCTTAATCTGAGTAGACTTCTTTTTGGACCATAATGTAGGCTGGGTTCACGGGCTAAAATGAAAAGATTTGTAGGCACAAAACTATTATCTTTAACTAAGGTTGCATAAGACCTAAGTTATTCTTGGTAATGAAATCCGCCCCTATGAATGCCATCCAGTTTATGTGTTACTGTCACATTGTTCAAGCTTATTTAGACTAAGCAATTTTATTTGATCTGAAAAGTCTTTTCTTTGGACTGCAATGTGAGCCAAGTTATGGTGTGTTTGAAAGGAGGGATAAGGGCTCAAAATCCTATTTATCTCTACATAGCTTGTGAAAACCCATGATCACTTTTGACAATAATCCCTAACCACTTTCCTGAGAAATTTTGATAAAAGACTTGCTTTCTTGTAATCCTCCTGTCTTTGTGTAGTATATTTATTTATATTTTTTTTTGAACTGCTACTCTCACGCATGCTTCCCAGGATGCTCCTGCGACTTTTGCAACATTACTAGCTTCATTTGCCTTCTTGAGATATGTTTATCTTTTTGCCTCAACCTAGTATGGGTAGTGATCATTAGGTTGGTTTTTGAAAAAGAATGTAATTAGTTCAAATGGGCTTTGCAATGGTCATCTTTTGACTATGTGGTAGAAGAAATGAAGGCCTCTCTTCATTTCAAGTAAAATTGTTTAGTCTATTAAGCTTAGTTCAAAGTTCCAATGATGCCTTTTGGATGGCAACTATTGATGTATGGGCTCATTCACTGCCAATATTTGCCCCAGTATGCAAGAAGCAACTCTGATTTGGGTTTTTGACCAAGAAACGCTTTGGCGCTAGTGGGTTATGCAAAAGGACTCATTTTATGTTTGTGGAAAAATAGAATAATGGCTGCTCTTCCTTTTGATAGCCCAACTACCCATCGCTTAGCTTAGATGCCATTTAAGTACTGTTTTTTAGGTAAACTTCACATTCTCAAGTTGGATCCTCTCTCTCTCTCTCTCTCTCTCTCTCTCTCTTTTCAAGGATTTCTGGCTTAGGATGAGTTGCCAATGCTATCATACCCACCAAGCAGGGTCAATGGTTGAAGTACTCCACCATCCATAAGAACATAAAAGGAAGCTCTAATATGGCATGAGTTTATTAAATGAAACATGCAAACTTAAGAAATTAATGGCAAGAAATGTAAAAGGATAGAAAGAAAGCGGAGGAATTTTGGAAAACATAGCTTCCTCGCAAGCTCACAACCCTTAGTAGGGTTTGGAAATTATGCCAACCTCTTCGGTGTCCAACTCATTGGGTGTATGGTGAATGGGCGAATCTTTCAAGGAATGTTTGATGTTGGTGCGGTTATTGATTTCGCTTTCCTTCATTCCTTTGTATTCTGCAAACAAGTAGGTGAGGTCATCTTCTGTAAAATCGAATGGTGCTGTTGGCAACTTTGGCTCAACCAACCCCCAACCCAAATCTTCGTAGTCATACTCGGTTGCAGGCTAGAGATTTTTGGCCAAAAGGGCTTTAACCTCAACATATTTGGGGTGCAAGAATTCTTCCCCCCACCTATCAGCATCAGGAACCTCCTCTATGAATTCTTCAATTGGCTAATCAGTGGGGGTGTCTATTCTGTGGGCCATCGGTGATGTTTTGTGCTTTGTGATGATCAATTCTCGGGCGGCAGATGGTGCCTAGTCTTTTCCTTTCCTTCCTTTCGGAGCGATGGTGAGTTGAATGTGTTTTTAATTCCTGTGGAATTAAAGAAAGAGAGAGGAAAACAAAAAAGGTAGAGAATAAGGGAAAAGTTAGTACTTATCATTGAAAAGCATTTATACAATGTATGCCCTAGAGATGCCCCTATTTGTCGGGATTTAGGTATGATGCTAAGGCTCATTTTGGAGATAAGGGATTTCCCTTGTATGTAGATACCATACCTGTGCTTGTGTCATTCATTCTATACAACCATTCATTCAAGGGAAATAGAAAGAACAATTTTATTTTCTTTGGTATAGAAAGTTAAAATTACATAAATTGGTGGAAGGGAACATTTTCCATGGGAGTTTCCACCTATCTACCTAAACTATTTTTTGAGTCTTTGGTTTTACCTTATTGATATCAGGAGGTACTTGAATGACCTTGTCTCTAGATTACCCCTTGTCTGGTGGCAACCTTATCTCCCTGAGCTAGAGGGAGTGTGGCCCCTCTTATGAAATGATTCTTGGATGCATGCCATGATTCTTAGGGTTTGGAATCCTTAGGAATTGGGTAGGCTTATGATTTCAGATTGGCTTGTGGGCCATTCTCCTGGAGCTTAATCATGTGCATGGAGTGTAAGTGGCTTGAGTTACTTTGGAACTCTTGCCTTGGGATGATTACATATGCATGAGCAGTTTAATAGCATGAATGACAAGATATTGATAGCAAAGTGTTCACGTATGTAAGCATAATAACAACAGGAGTAAGGAAATTGAAAAGCGGTTTCTCTTTCCTCCTTGGTTTTGAAAAAGATACGTGTCTGAAATTGGGTAAAGGTTCGGCTATGCATGGGTGCTATATAAACATGAGATTGAGGGCTAGTAATGCTTCCTAAAAAGCTCGGCTCCCAGATCTTCAAACCAAGGTCCACACCCTAGGGTGGTGCCATTATAAGTTGGTGATCTGAGCGAGGGAACTATCTAAATACCGTTAGTTAGGTGAAACACCTACCTACCACCAACAGTCAATGTACTTTCCCCCTTCTAACTAGAAGATAGTAACCATGGTCAATATTCCATGAAGATGCACATGCAAGTGTGTGTGTGTGATTTTAGAAATTGGAAGAATGAGCCCAACAACTCCTATACATCCTGTCATACATAGCATACATGGTAGTTTATGAGCATAAATTAAAATGTGAACAAGGGTCCACCTATAAAACAAATGCACAAAGTTAGTACTTTTTGAAGAACTCAAATACAAAATAAAGTATGATGTATGAACAATGCAAGGGCATGTAATGAATGCAATGTTTGACTTTTTGCAAAACAAAGACTATTTTGAGAAAATTAAAATTTTGAAAAGTTTAGAAGGTGGATATTATTAAACAAGGTAACCGGCAAACTTAAGGTGAGTAAAGGGTGACTGGACATGACATAAGCCTAACCCTCTAATTCTCTCTAGCGGAGTCGCCAAGCTATCGCGCCCCATTTTTTTTTTTAACTAAGTCCTCTTGGCTAGGGAAAAAGCACGGTACTCTCTCGTTAGAACTCATCCTCTTAGAAGAACAAATGCGACGGGGTTTGAATTTTTGAAATGGAATTGATTAGGGCTTTTTTGAAAAGGTTTTTAAAGTCGCCACCTAACATACTTAAAAATGTGTTAGGTCATCTACATTAACCCGAGGGTTAAACTTAGATTTTGGAAAGTATTTTTGAAAAATGTCCTCATGAGAGGGTTTTAGAAGGTAGAGTTGTTTGACAACCCTAAAAATGTTGGAAAACCTTTTTGAAAATTGACTCTAGTTTTAGTCTTTGAAACAGAAATTCTTAAGTCTGGGGTTGGTTATGTGTAAGGAAGATGTCCTAAGACTATCACCCTACCCCGCCCTTGCGGTACCTATATGTCTATTCACCTTTTACTCACCTAATTATGACTCACCGGTTATATATGTTTAATGCTATCCACTTAGAAAACATTTGAAAACAAAGTTTGAAAAAGAGTTTAAAAGATGGAGTAAAGTTTGAAAAATGGTTATGGAACTGGGAATTTGAAAAGGGTTGTGACCGCACCCCATGAATGGTTGCCAACGTACCTCCTTAAAATGGATCCCGTTAGTCGTAGTTCAGACAAGAGTCTGAAATAGTTGGAATTTTGAAACAAGTTTCTATTCTTAGAAAGTTTTCATTTTTAGAAAGTTTCCTTTTCAAGAAAGTTTGAGTTTGAAAATGTTTCCTTTTCAAGAAAGTTTAACTTTGAAAGATTTCCTTTTTAGGAAGATTGGATTTTAAAAATGTTTTCTTTTCAAGAAGATTTGATTTTTGAAATATTTCATTTTCAAGAAAATTGGATTTGAAAATGTTTCCTTGATTTAAAAAGATTGAGATTTGATTTGAAAAGATTTGATTTGAGAAGATTTGATTTTCTTTTTGGAAATGATTTGTTTCCTTTTTTGAAAAAGATTTGATGTTTTTCCTTTTAGAAAGATTTGAAAAGATTTGGAAGATTTGAATGGGTTTGAAAAGATTTGGAAAGGTTTTGTTTTCTTTTTGAAAAATATTTGATTTGCTTGAAAAAGGTAAGTTTGGATTGTTTCCAAACTGGGAGGAGTTGATTTATGGTTTAAATTTAGAAGGTTTGAAAAATGAGTGATTTGAAATAGAAAGTTTAAAGTTAAGATTTTTCTAGGATTAAACTTCTAGGGTTTACAAATGCGAATTTTGTAAATGGTTCAAAAACCACGTCTTGTGAAATTATGTTTTAAGGTCTGAAACCCTAACTTGGATTTCAGATATCCAAATGAATATCCCACTTTGCCCAAAGCCAATCTAGCCATTAGAAGGTAAGAATCACTTTAGACTCGTGAGTTTGAAAAATAATAAAGTCACGAGGCCAAAAATGCAAACCTTTTCGGGTCGTTTTGAATGTCACACGTTCCCTGAGACAACCTTAGTCATGGAATAACAAGGATCGTTTTGGGATTGTGGTTTTTGAAAAGAAAACAATGTAGGCTAATAGAAGCCATTTCAAATGTCAAACTTTTCTAAGAAAATCCTAACCATGAAAGGGTTAGGATTAACCTAGAATTATTGTTTTTAGAAAGCAACTTTGAAATTGGTTTTTAGGGATAAGAGATGACAAACAATGCAAATGTATGACAACAATAGTAATGGCATGAATCATACAAGGGTTGGTATCACCACATTGCAAGTGGGCCCTAAGGCCATGCCATGAGGTGAGTGAAAGTCAAGAAGTGAGTCTCATCGGTAGTCCCCTCTTGTTGACTCTCGACGTGGACTTAGTGTCCTCTTATTTCAAGTATGCAAGAAAGGGGGGTTTAGAAGGTGGGGGTTAAAAATGAGAAAAACCTAAGTGGGCTTAGAGGGAGAAGAGAGAGTGGGGAATACAGAAAGGTAAACAGAGGATTACTTTGTCTTGTTTCTTCTTTCTTCGATGGAGGCTCAGGTCTTGGTCTTGAGAAGAGGTCAGGAGCTTCCAGCTAGCGGGGTGGACCTTCGGTAGAGGCCAAGGCTTCAAAGCTTTGGGCTAGGGCTCAGCCGATAGGACTTCAAAAGAGAGAGATAAGGCTCCGAGAGCTGTCTGAAGAGAGGGTGAGAGTTTTTGGATATTTTTTTGACCTAAAATAGTGAGGGGGGAGGCTTGTATTTGTAGTGCAAAATTAGAGGGACTGTGTGCCACTCCTAGTGGTGCACGACTTGGCTTTGGCCATGCGCCACTAAGAGTGGTGCAGGCTCATTTATTGAGGGGCTAGAAGAAAGGTTGGATATGGGGCTTGTTGGGTGCTGGTTGATTTGTAACCGCTTTTGACAGCTTGGGGGGGGGGGGGGGGGTGTGTGCGCTTCTAGAAGTGGCTCAAGCCTAAAAATTGGTCATGCTTCACTCAAAGGGGAGTAAGGAGGTTCTGGTTCGAAAAGGAAAGTGCTGAACAGTGGGGCCCGACTAGAAATGGAAGGGGATACTCTGAAAAGTGTCTCAGAGGTTACTAGTTTGATTTCCAGAGCCGGTGTGGTTAGAGAGAGTGATTAGATAGCAGTAGCCTTATCCCGAGAGCTCCACGGTTGACCAAGATTGAATGGATTGACCAGAGTTGACTGGGGTTGACTAGAGTTAACTAGGGTTAACCAAAGTTAAGTGGGACGTTGCAGGTTTGATACCTAAAGCCGGTGTGGTTTTCTAGGGCATTTGGATGCCTAGGGCAAAATGGTCATTTTGACTGGGAAACCTCCAGGAAAGGACCGAGGCTGACTGGATGGCATTAGTTATTCCGGACCATCTAGGGATGACCTTTGAAGGTGGTCTTACCATTCTGAGGACTTGGTACTTTCTTGAAGAACATGTCGGGCTTGCTAAAGGAAAAATAGTCATTTTTCACCAGGACGGGTTAGCAAGTGTCGATGTTGACTGGTCTAGATCTGGTCTGGACTTCTGTCCAAGGAATTGGTACTTTCTCGATGGACAGGTTTGGAAGGGTCTTACTGCCTTGAGGGATAAACTTTTTTAAAGGTCGTGCCAGACTTGGACGATCTTTCGTTCTTGAAGGGTTTGTGCTTTTTCAAGGAATATGCCGGACTTGGATGGTAGTTCTTGAGGGGTTTGTGCTTTCTCAAGGAACATACTAGACTTGGACGGTCTTCCGTTCTTGAGGAGTTTATGCTTTCTCAAGGAATGTGCCAGACTAGTGGACATTCTACATTGGCGGGTTAGCAGGCAGCAGAAGTAAACCGCTCTTCCATCTTGTGGGCTTAGGTACTTTTTTCAGAGATGAGTGTGAAAGGGGCTTTACCGATCTAGGAAATAAACTTTTTTGATGATCGTGCTGTATTAGGTTGAATGGTCTTACAGTCAATGAGGGATCAACTTTCTTGAATGATGGGACTATTGGATTTGACTTTGAATTTGAATGGACTTATCATCTTATGAAAGATGTGTCGGGCTAGATTGGATTGACTAATGTACGGGGGGCATTCTGATCATTTTACCTCTATTGGGCCTAGTGGGCCCGTGAAGCGGTTCATAGATCAGATTCGATTTGGAAAACTAATTTGGGCTTGAGTATGCTTGCATTGGTTTGTAGGTACTTCCAGTCGGGTCAAAAATCGTCAAGTGGCCAAAATAGGGTGCTAACAGTGTTCAATCTGAAAAAGGATGACAGCGAAAAGCTAGTGAGGTACATGGCTCAATTGGTTGTCAAAGGATTCCAACAGAAGAAAGGAATTGACTATGTCAAGATATTCTCATCGGTGGTAAAGATAACCTTAATTCGAGTTATACTTAGATTGGTAGCTAGTTGTCGCGCTTCGATTTTTTGCACTCGGAAAAACGGACAAGTGAGAAAAATATAGTATTCTCTTGTTAAAACTCATCCTCCTAGAAGGACGAGTATGATTAGGTTTGAATTAGAAATTAATTTGAATAAGGGCTTTTAAGAAAAGTTTGGAGTCGTCACCTAACTTTGTTAAGGTGAGTTAGATCACCTAAAACTAAAAGCAATCCGAAGATTAAACTTAGGGTTTTTGAAAAGGTTTTGGAAAACTTCCTCAAGAGAGGGTTTTGTGGAGAAAATAGGTTGTTTGACATCCTTTGAAAAGATTTAAGCCGTTTTTTAAAGTAACTCTATTTTTGGTCTTTGAAAACAGTGATTCTAGGTTTGGAGGTTGGTTACATATAGGGAAGATGCATTAGGCTATCGCTCTATCCCACCCTTGCGGTACCTACATGTCTATTCACTCTAGGTTCACTCAATTAGAATATTTGATTATTCAGTGTCCAATACTACCAACTTTGAATAGAATTATATGATACATGATGTGCAAGTGCATGAAAATAATTTGACGAGAGATTTTGAAAAAGGGAATTGAAATTTTGAAAAAGATTATGGAATTGGAAATTTAAAAAATGTTGTGACAATTGGAGACTTGAAAAATGTTATAAAATTGAGAATTTGAAATAGGTTGTAACCACACCCATGAGGTTTGCTTACGTATCCTTTTGTTAGGAATCAGGTCAGTCGTAGTTCGAACTCGGTGTTTGATTGAAAATAGATATTTTGAGGTCTTATTTGATTGAAAGACACTTTGGGGCCTTTGAAAGGTTTGACTTAAAAAGGGTTGGATTTGAAATTTGAATAGAAGATTAAAAATTGAACTTTGATTTGAAACCGAACTTGGAATTGACTTTAATTTGAAATTGAACTTGGAATTGACTTTGATTTAAAGTTAAACATGATGATTTGAAATTGAGCTTTGATTTGAAATTGAACTTGAGGAGTAGAACTTGGACTTGTTTTGGAAAGATTAAGTTGAACTTTGAAATCAGTTTGACTTGAATTGAAGTTTGAAAACCATTTTGGTTTATAAAAGTGTTTTAAAAAAGATTTGAAGCTTCCTAACTTTAGGGTTAGAGTTGAACTTAGATTTAGACATCTTAGGACCTTGGTAACCTAGGGTTGAAACATGCACTTGAAATGAGAATGTTTGATTTAGACTTGAAAAGTTTGATTTTAGGAAGTTTTGAATTAGGAAAGTTGGATTTAAGAAAGATTTGAAAAGGATTTGATTTGATTTAGAAATACCTGACTTAGAAAAGAGTTGTAAAAATTTGACTCCATTTGGAAATATTTGATTTGGAAGAATTTAAAAAACTTAAATTTAGGAAAACTTTGAATTAGGAAGGTTCCATTTTAGGAAAGTTTTCAAATTAGGAAAATTCTATTTTAGAAAAGTTTCAAATTAGGAAAGTTCCATTTTAGGAAAATTTTCAAATTAGGAAAGTTCCAAATTAGGAAATAGTTGATTTTGAAAAGATTTGAATTTGGAAAGTTTTGAATTTAGAAAGATTTGAACTTAGAAAGATTTGAAATTTAGAAAACCTTGAAAGTTTAAAATTAAGAAAGCTTTGAGAATTTAGATTTAAGAAAGATTGGAATTAGGAAATATTAGAATTAAGAAAGATTTAATAGTTTGAAATTTAGAAAGTCGGGATTTGGAAAGGTTTTGAAATTAAAAAAGATTGGAAATAGGAGAGATTTGATTTATATTTCCTAAAGTTGAAAATTGAATTTTATTTTGAAAAATAAATGATTTGATTTTGTTTTTAAAATTGGAAGATTTGATTTGGTTTCCTAAATTGAAAGATTTTATTTGATTTGATATGAATTGGAAATGTTGAGTTTTGAAAATCTTGAATTTTGAAATCTGTGATTTGGTGTAAAAAAAAATTTTGAAAATCTATGATTTGAGGCAAAATAGATAGTCATGATTTTAAGAAAGGAATTAGGTATTAGGGTTTGAAAATCTGTGATTTGATTGTTTTACTTGACTTGAACTTTGAAAGTTTTGACGATGCAACACTTTATCTTTAATGGATGCTTGGAGGCTTGTTTTTTAGTGTATAAGGTGTATGGAGGCTAGGGTTTGAGGAGACTTGAGAGAATTAGGGTTTTGGGGAATTTTAAACTCTGTTTTCAGAGAGACAGAGTTTCTGGACTGAGTTTGCGGACCCTTTTTATACAGGGGGATGGTTTGTTTTTATAGGCAATTGAAATAGGAACTGACACTTATTGTAGTGGCGCCAAGGGAAATTTAACCTTGGTGCCACTCCTAATGGCGCTAGCCACTTAGAAAAGTTTTAAGGCTGCAAGAAACGTATCTTTTAACCCTTACAACGCAAGGCAAAGATTTGGGCGCCTATCTTAGTGACTACCATGCAATTTTTGGCTTGGCTCCACTAGAACTCCGGAAGGTCCGAGAATGATCTGGAAGGCTGGGGATAGATATGAACCCTTGAAAAAGTGTCCCGGAGGTAACGGACTTAAGAAACAATGCTGGAATCATCAAGGGCAAAACGGTCATTTGAACAGGAAAAATACCAAAAATGGACCCAGAGTGACCTGTGAGGAGGCTTGAAGTTTGGAAACATTATCGAGAGTGTTCCAAGGGGTTGCCGGTTTGATACTCAGAGTTGGTGTGGTTAGAAAAGGTGATCGACCCACCAAGGGCAAAACGCTCATTTTGCACTAGGCTTGTTAGAATAGACTCGGAAAGATTCGAAAAAGTGCTTGAAGGTTAGGAATACTATTAGAATCATCCTCGAGAGGTTACCAGTTTGATATCGAGAGCCGGTGTGGTTCTCAAAGGCAATTAGATGTCTAGGGGCAAAATGGTCATTTTAACCAGATGGTCTCATAACTGATCTAGAACCGACTGGAAGGTACTTGAACAAGCTAGATTGTCTTTGGGATAATCCTAGAAGGGTGGACTTATTGTTCTGAAGACTTAGGTACTTTCTCAAGAAGTGCGCCGAAAAGGCCCAAGCGACAGTTTGGTCATTTTTCACCAGAGTGGGCTAGCAAGCACTGGTGTTGACTTGGGTTTTTGAGTATTTTTGTTGGCAATTCCCAATGTCGACCTATTTGTGAGTGTTTTCGCCACTCTGATGGTTGCGATGTTTGTGAGTATTTTTTTCACTCTAACGGTGTGCATTCATTCCAAAGACTACTTGATCTCAAGAAGATGCTGAATGGTCTTATCGTCTGAGGGATCAATTTTCTCGAAAGACGTGTTGGATGACAGACATTCTACATTAGTAGGCCAGCAAGCAGCATAAGTGAATCGTTCTATCATCTTGGTGACTTGGGTTCCGTCCCGGTTGACAAGTTTGAAGGGACTTATTTTTCTAAGGAGTTTTCTCGAAAAACGTGCTAGACTGGATGGACTTACCATCTGAGGGATTAACTTTCTCAAAAGACGTGTTGAATTGAGTTAAATGGTCTAGATTAGAATTGGAATTGAGATTGAAAAAGGGACTTACTGTCTTTAGGAAAGTATGCCAGTTGGAATTGGACCAAGTAATGATCTAAGGGTATTTTGGTTATTTTGCCTCTATTGGGCCTGATAGGCCCGCGAAGCATTTTGATTAACTGGATTAAGTCTGGAAAGCTAGTTTGGGCTTAAATGTGTTAGTGTCTGTTTGAATGTGAGTCCGGTAGGACAAGAGATTGCCGAGCTAGAAAAAATAGGGTGTTTACAGCTACTCCTCTTTTTCTATCTTTGCTTGTCAAATGCAGAAAATGATAAAGTAAGGATCCCATATTGACCGCGAGGCGATCGAAGGGATTGGAGTTGGAAAATTTTGAAAACTAAAAACTGGATTGTTTGGACTTTTGAAATCGGGAATTTTGAAACTTGATTTTAAAATGATTTTGAAATTGAAGTTGATTGTTTTGAAATGATTTTGAAATCGGTTTCTGAAATGGATTGATTTGGATTTGAATAAAAAGGGTTTTGGAAAATCTTTGAAACTTGGAGCAAAACTTTTGAGGAGAAATTTTGAAAATAGGCTTTTTGAGGTGAAAGCTTAAAAACCCGAAAAATTTGAAAATGGAGCTTTTGAAGGAAAAAGCTTCGGAGACCTATGAAATATTTTTGAGAATAAAACTTTTAAGGAAGAAAGTTTGAAAACCTTTGGAGCTTTTGAAGGATAAAGTTGGGGAAACCCAAGAAATACTTTTAAGATTAAACTTTTTAAAGGAAAAAGTTTTGGAAAACCGAGGAGTGTTTTTGAAGTTAAACTTTTCGAAGGAAAAACAGTTAGAAAATCTAGAAAGGTATTTTTTAAATCAAACTTTTTGAAAGAAAAAGTTATGAAAATCTAGAGGGTATTTTTTTTATGAAATAAAATCTTTTTGAAAGAAAAATAGATAAAACTTTTGAGTGTGGGGCCTTTTTGGCAAAAAAGATCCCGAGAAAATCGGTTAGGATTTGGAATTAAAACTTTTGGAAGGAAAAGTTTAGAAAATCTTGAAATGGATATTTTGATAAAACTTTTTGAGGAAAAAATTTCAAAGAAACCTAGAAAGTGGCAAAACATTTGAAAGAAAAGTTTGGAAAACCTTGAAAATTAATTTTGAATAGAATTTTTGAGGAAAACCTGTGGAGTAGATTTTGAATAAAACTTTTGAAAATCTTATGGAATGGATTTCGAATAAGACTTTTGGAAGGAAAAAATCTTGAAAACTTTGAAGTAAATTTTGAATTTAGAAAATTTTGAAATTGATAAAAACTTTTGAAGGGGGAGTTTAGAATAACTAGAATTTGATAAAAATTTTGTAGGAAAATTTTAGAAAACCTTATAAACTTAACTTTGGATAAAACTTTTTAGAAAACCTTTGAAGTGGATTTTGATTAGAACTTTTAGAAGGGTTCGAAAATTTCTGAATTGGATTGCGAATAATACTTTTTGAAGGAAAAAGCTTAAAAAACCTAGAAAATCAATTTTAAATACAAACACTTCGAAAAAATTTTGGAGTGGATTTCAAATAAGACTTTTTGAAGGAAAACATCTAGAACACTTTGAAATGGATTTTGAATAGAGCTTCTTGAAGATAGAATTTAAAAAACCTTGGAATTGATAAAAGCTTCAGAAGGAAGATTTTTGAGGATTGAATACTTTTAAAAATTTTGAGGATTGATTTTGAGTAAGACTTTTTGAGGGAAAAAGTTTTAGAAAACCTTTTAATTGAATTTGAATTTGAATAAGGAATTGATAAAACTTTGGAAAAAAGAGTTTTGAAAAACCTTGCAACTTGATTTGGAATAGAAACCTTTTGAATGAGAGGCTTAGAGAATATTTGAAATGGATTTTGATAAAACCTTTGAAATTAGATTTTGACACTAAATTCGGATTGTGATTTTGAAATAATTTTGGAAAGGGAAGATTAAGAGACCTTTGAAATTGATTTTGAGATAAACTTTTGAAGGGAAAAGGTTAAGAAACCTAGGAACTGATTTTGAAAATAAACTTTTGAAGGGAAAAGTTTAAGAAACCTTAGCAGTTGATTTTGAAAATAGACTTTGAAAGGAAATGTTTGGAAACCATTTTGATTTGAAACTTGGACAAAACATATAAAAAGTTTATTTTGTTAGGTAAAACGTGTAGAAAATTTCTTTTGACTTGAAATTGCGACAAAATGTGCACAAAATTTTTTTTGACGTGGAACTTGAACTTTGAAGACAAAATGTTTAGAAAATTTATTCTGACTCGAAACTTGAATTTTTGAAGACAAAATGTATAGAAAATTTATTTTAACTCAAATTTATTTATTTATTGTTATGCGTACCTCTTACTTGTCTATGAAAGTTTATCGTATTTCTTTCCTTCTAGCATGTCTTTAGGATTGCTGATGCGGGAGACCATGATCTATGCAAGAGGTAATGACGAGATCTATTTTGGTTGAGTAGAAGACTAGTGCTGTTGATGAGGAAAGGGTGGCCTGGCTAGGGCTACTGTAGAAGATGCCCCAGATGAGGTTGTTGGTGATGTTGAGACTGCCTCTGCTAGAGCTAGTGCTAAGGTCAAGGTTGAGGTAACTTTTCGAGGAGGCCCATGGTGTAACTGCTAGTTAAGAGGCTTCTCGGCAAAACAAAGCTCGGGGTGCCATGGGAGACTGCTTCATGCTTATGACTCTCTTGCTTTAAAATTTGAAGAATAGGACATTGGTCCATCTTTAGTCGGGATCTCTTGGGGTTCAAATGCAAGGTGTTGGCTTGACTGTTGAGTTCTGATTTTGTGCAGATAGGATTCTTGCTGACATGTCTCTGAAGGGATAGTGCTTCTCTTGAATTAATTTCTGGGAGGAGTGAGGTCTCATTTATTTTGTTTGAGGTATCTAGAATGTCGTACACTTTTGGTTGGTTTGTTTTGAATGGATCAACTAGTTTGGAAGGGAGGTGTAAGGTGGGGTATTGCTCTAGGTTTCATTGTTTGAAAAATGTTTAATCAAAGTTGATTGGGAGGTTGAGGGTGGGTCATTGGCCCATTCTCTGTTTCTTGTCGGCTATAGCAATCAGAGCTTTCTAAGGCATGTGTTGGTGCTAGTGATGTCAAAGATTACTTGGTTGCGGGGTGACTTTTAGCTCCTTTTTGTGCTTTGCCCTATTCTTTGTTTCCTATTCGAGAGAGAGAGAGAAAGTTTTTATGCAAAAATAGTTTATTTATATCAATTCTAAAAATGCACATGTAAAGGGGTGAATGCATGTTTGCACATATAGGAATGGAATTGAATGCATATTATACTTTTTGATGAATGTAAATATTGGAATGGAATTTAATGCATGTCATACTTTTTGATGAATACACATACATGAATAGAATTGAATGCATATCATACTTTTTGATGAATGCACATACAGGAATAGAATTGAATGCCTGTCATCAATGCATAAGTATTACATGTATATGGGTTATTTTTTTAAGAATGTCCTAAGGCTCATACTTTTGGGATTTTGTTTTCCTTTGAGTATCTTACCCCTTTGGGTTTGTGCCATCCTTATCGGGGTGCCATAGCATTTGCACCATTCTCAGGGGATCTTGACCTTTTGGTTTGCCATCTGATATCTTATCCCTACTTTCTATAAGGTTGCTGTTTGGGATTTTTTTTAACCTCACTTGGTTTTCTCTCTTAGATTTTCAAAATGCCACCATAGATTAAGCGACAACTCGCATACCCTTTACAGAGCGATAAATAGCTTGGCTCTCAATCTAAGAAGACTTCTTTTAGGACTGTAATGTAGGCTAGGTTTAGGGGTTGTAAGAAATGAAGGGATATTTAGGCTCAAAGATTTTCTTTTAGTGAGTTGTTTAAACTAGAACCATCTAAGCACACTTTTGGGCATGAGGTTGCCCCTGCCATCCTCCCCGTCTCTCCTCTTGTCTTGATATTGTTTAGGCTTATTTAGACTAAGTAATTTTCTTTGATTAGAGAGGACTTTGATTTGGACTGTAATGTAGGCTAGGTTAAGAGATTTATGAATGAAAGGGTAGAAAGGCTCAAATATTATCACTTGTGGGGTTTTGAAAGACCAATGATCACCTTCGGCAATTTAACTTTCATTCCCTATTTTCTTTTTTCCTTCCTACTCTTTTTGTTCTTCTAGACCATTCTCTCACTTTTGAATAGGATTTTTTATCAAGAAATTTGTTCCTAAATTGACTTTTAAAGATGCTGACTTTTTCATTTCTATTTTTGGATGACAATATCTTTTTTTGAAGGCCACCATAAACACATCACCCCCTTTCCTTCTCTTTCTTTTGTTATTCTTAGATATGCCTTTGACACCATATCTTATTGAAAATCACCATTTTCATCATTGCTCATTAGTTCTTACTCATGTATTTTGCCTTAACCAGTGTGGGCAGTGATTATCTGGTTGGTTTCCTTGAGAGATATAATCGGCTCAAGTGAGCTTTGCAAATGGATATATATATATATATATATATATATTTTGTGTATGGTAATAGAATTGAGGGCCTCTCATCATTTCAAATTGAATTACTTAGTCCATAAAGCCTTTGTACAAAATTTAGACAATATTCCTAGAGATGGTGTATTTTGCCAGTAAATCCCTATATATTTTATCAAATCAACTATTTTGTGTTTACGACAGTATGGGGGATGGTTGGGTATTTGAATAGAAATCACTTACGGCTCTAGTGGGCTAAGCAAAAGGTAGTGTTTATTTCTTTTTGGTTGAATAGAACAATAGCTTCTCATCATTTTGAGGACTTGGCTACCCATCACTTAGCTAGGATATCAAGTATGGCCTTTTTAATAAGCTTTACACCTCTTTGTTAAGCCTGTCTTCCTCCTTTCTCCCACTCTCTTTTTCTCTCGAAGGTTTTAACTTCGGTTGAATGGGTTGCCCATGATATCGCATCCTTCAAGTCGAGTCATTACAAAATGGAAAAAACTTCCTAAAAGCAATAATCATCCATAAGAGTATGAGACAAAGGGGATAAATTAAAAGCTACCTCTTTTTCATTTTAAATCATAATTGCATGGCATGTACTATTTATTTAGAGAAGATATGCAAGAAATAGAAAGATAGAAAGAAAATAGATGAATTTTATGGAAACCTCCCTTTTCTTGTGGGCTTTTTGGTGAGAACCCTTATCACAGTTTTGGGACTATCCCAACCTCCTTGGTACTTCATCCATCAGGTGTATCACTCGATAGCAGAGAGCGACTTGACAGATCTTTTGTGGCATTTGGCATGCATTTGGAAGTTTGGGGATTCTATTGTGGCAATGCACAGGTCTGACTAAACTTTACAAATGGTGAAGTCCTCTTCTGCATGTATGGTGATTGTCGCGGCACGGCGCAGAGATAATTGCTTAGAGGTAACGTATTGCAGATAGATGGTTAGTTTTTCTTACTCTTTAATGTAGGTTCTGCCTCTTCCTATGATCGGGCTTGTCTTTGTATACTAAGGATTCCATGAGTTTAGTTATGCTTTTTGACTTGGCAAAAGGAAAAAAAAAAAAAAAAACAAAATGCAGTCAGCATGTAGAGTTGAAGGTTTTTTGCAATACATGTCGTACGGAGGTCCCTTCTCTAAGGGAGTCTAGGCATGATACTGAGTCCATCTTTAAGGCGGGGTTTTTCCCTTTATACAATACAATACCTCTTCGGCATGGGCCGATTGATGATTTTCTGTTTAGGCAATCCCGCCTCTATGGACGAAGAGGGATTTGGGCCCCTCCTGAGATGTGGTTCTATGCATGACATGAATCCTTAGGGTTAAGGAACCTTTAAGAGTTTTGGTAGGTTCAATTAACATGAGATTGGATTGTTCCTTTTTCTCTACAGTTGATTAAATGCATGAGAATGCAATGACTTGAGTTTCTTGGAATTCTTGTCTTGAAATAGATATGGATGCATGATCATAATGGAAGTGAATATGTGATCAACGTGATAACAGTAAATGAATGGTTTAGAAGATCCCCTTCTTATCTTGCTTCTACCTTTGGTTTTCTTGGTACTTGAAGATGAGAGGGGAGGATAGAAGACAAGAAACAAAAGATAAGTTAGTGTCCTGATTTGAAAGTTTTTATGCAATGTATGTACTAGGAGTGCCCCTGCTATTTGAAGGGGAATAAACATGATATGTTGGCTCACTTTTGGGAGATAGGAGTTTTGCCCCTATATGCAAATACCATACCATTGGTTGAGAATATTCATTCATTCATTTGCAAAAAAGTAGGAGAGTATATTGAACTTTGAGTTTAAATACAAGAGAATTGAAGTATATTTTAATAGGGGAAGGGGGACATTTTCCTTGAGACTTTTATCTATCTACTTTTACATTTTGAAATCCCAAATTACTTTTGAGTCTTTGGATTCACCCTCTTTGAGTTTGATATTGAGGATGTCATTAAAAGACCTTGTTTTTTGGTTGCCCCTTGTCTTCTTGGTAATCCTATCCCTGTAAGCATAGAGAGATTGGGGTCCTTTTTCATGGGATGTCTTGAAATGTATGCTATGAGTCCTTAGGGTTACATTAGAACCCTTAGGATTTTGGTAGGTTTTATACAAGGGAGAGTGATTTTGGTGTCACTCTCTATGGGTTGATCATATGCATGAGAATGCCGTGACTTGAGTTTCTTTGAAACTCTCGTCTTAAGATGAAGTATTGAATGCATGTGTGTGTATACCAAGAGCATAGAGAGAGAAAGAGAGAGAGATAATGCAATTGTAAAGTAAATATGTATGCATGAAGATTTATACAAACATTATAATGGCAGGAATAGATAAGGATAAAGGAAAGTAAACTAATCACCCTTTCCTCCATGGTTTTGAAATTGACGTGTGTGTTTTAAATCCTGTAGAGGTTTAGTTATGCATAGTTTTTGCATAAGCATGAGATTGAAGGTTTACTAATGCTTCCTAAAAAGCTCGGTTCCCAGATTTTTAAACCTAGGCCCACTCCCCGAGGTGGTGCCATTAGAGGGTACTGATACGAGTAGGGGAACCATCAAGATGCTATAGGCTAAGAAACTGACACAGCATCCGCCCACAACCAATATACCGTTCCCCCTTCTAATTAGAAGGGACGCAACCAGGTAAAGAATGCAAATATGCAAACATAAGTGCACCTACAGTGTGTGCGTGGAATTTTGAAAAACGGAGGAAAGGGCCAAATTTGAAAAAAATGCTATAACTCCCAAACCAGGACTTTGATGACTCTGCCTAAACTGTGCTGTATGCCAAGTTTCAGGTCATTCCGAGGTTGTTCAGGAATTTTGAGTTGCAAAACCCCGAAACTTGAAATTTAAAAGTTAAAGTGTCCTAAATTTGGAAATAATTCTATAACTCCCAAATCGGGACTCTAGAAATCGTGCCATTTGTTCCCACACGTCATTCGTGCCTACATCGTGCTGTGTGCCAAGTTTCAGGCCATTCTGAGGCTATTTGCCGGGGGGGGTGTAAGCACCCCATTTTTGCCCGCTCGGCAATCTCCGAGCTGACCAAGCTCACTTTCACACATCACATGCATATTTAGACTCTAAGCCCGCCTTTTTACTTTGAATTTAGTCCACCAGTCGCTTCTCGGGCCCGTAGGGCCCACTTGAAGCTAAATGACCCTCTTGACCCTAGGCATCCGAATGCCTCGGGAACCACACCGGCTCTGGGTATCAAACCAGTAACCCTCTGAGATTACTTCTTATAGTATTCTCAACCTTCCTTTACTCTTCCGGATCATTCCGAGTCAGTTCCGGCCAACCCAGTGCGAAATGACCATTTTGCCCCTAGTGGGCCGATCTCCTTTTCCGACCACACCGGCTTTAGAAATCAAACCAGCAACCTCTGGGAACATTCTAAATAATGTATCCAGATCCTAAGTTTTCTTCCGGGACAGTCCGAGTTCGCCCCGGCAGCTTCCTAGTCCGATTGACCGTTTTGCCCCTAAAGGCCCGGTCAACCTTTCTGACACATTTTGTCCTCACTTTTCAAGTCAAATACCTCTAGGACACTATTTTAAGTGTTCCTGCTCCTTTTCGGCCTTCCGGGTTATTCCCGGCTCATTCAAATCATTCCCAGACTTTTCGGAGTCACTCCTAGTGAAGCCAGGCTAAAAATTGCATGGTAGTCACTAGTACAGGCGCCCAAATCTAGTCAAAAATACGTTACTTGCCGACCTTAAACATTTCCTAATTGGCTGGTGGCGCCAGTGTAAAATTTGGCCTGGCACCACTGTAACACGCGCCAGTGTTGTCCAACTTCTATAAATACAGAGCCTCATTCAACGTGAAAGGGGTCCGCAAACTCAACCTAAAAATCATATATTTCGATATACAGAGCTCGAGCACCTCCCTAAACCCCAGCCTCCTTAGGTTCTCCAAACCCTAGCCACCCTACACAAACCCTAGCCTCCTATACACTTATACTCTCCCCCATACACTCATACACTAGCCTTCAACCATCCTTTGAAGACTTGAAGAGCTGCCATCTAAAGCTTGAAGACAATCCTTGAAGGTTGAAGAAGAAGATCAAGACGAAGACCGAAGATTGAAGACAAGCAAAGCGTGCAAAATAAAGAAGACATACGGTAGGTTTTCTATTTAAATTTCCGCACTTCCCCCCTTTCTCTTCTCTCTCCAAACCCACTTGGGTTTTCTCTATTTTAATCCCCCATCTCTTTCCCCTCCCCCCCCCCCCCCACCCCCTTCTTTGCATGCTTGAAACAAGGGGATTCCCGGTCCATGTGTAGGATTGGGCTATTGGAGAGTCACCGTGTCGGGGGCTTTCTTCTAGTCTAACCAAAGACCACGTGGGTCCGGCCCCCTTGATTATGTGGTGAAGCCTTAGCCTTGAATGTTCACGACCCCAAATTGCATTGTGCATATCATAGTCTTGCATCTTCCAAAAATCGTTTTCAAAGTTGTTTTTCAAATCGTTTTCAAACTTGTTTTCAAAATTGCATCAAAATCTCTTTTTCAAAAACTTGTTTTCAAAACCACAATTCTAGGGTGATTCTAGCCTTTCCATGGCTAGGGTTGCTTTAGGAAAGTGTTACATTAAAAGTGACCTTTTTGGTCTATATTTTCAAATCCTATTGTTTTCCAAAACCACTTTCTTAAAGTGGTTCTAGTCCTCTTATGGTTAGAATCGCTTTAGGAAAGTGAGACATTTTCATACTTTTCAAAAAACTCTCTCTTCAAAAATCTCTTCCTAAAAATCTCTTTTTCAATATACTTTCCTAAAATTCTCGCCTTTAAAATTGTTTTCAAAAACTTCCTTTCTAAAAATACTCCCTAGATTCACGTTCCTAAAAACTCTCTCCAAAAACCTTTCTAAAAAACTCTTTTTCCAAAATCTTCCTTCTAGAAATTTCCTCTCTAGGATTTTCCTTCTAAAATCTACATTTCTAAAACACACTTTTCAAAACTCCTTCTCTTTAAAATCTTTTTCCAAAAACTCCCTCTTCAAATTCACTTTCCAAAAGTTCCTCCCTAGGATTCCCTTCTAGAAAACCTTCGTTTCTAAAAACGCACTTTTCAAAAACTCTTTCCTTAGAGCCCAAGTCAAGCCCTAGAACCCACAATTAGGAAACCCTAATTTTCTTTCCAAAAACATGATTTTCAAACTTTGCCCCAAACCTAGGTTTTCAAAATCTCTTGTTTTCACATCCAAACTATACATGTTTCCAAAACGTATTTTCTAAGTCAAAACTATAATTTTCCAAATCTAGCGTTTCTAGAATTTCCTTTCCAAATCCTTGCCAAATCTTATCTTCCCTTTAGGAAACTGAATCAAATCTCCCCGTCTAGGAAACTAGATCCCATCCTCCGTTTTTTGAAACAAAATCAAATCTTTTCTTTTAGAGACCAAATCCAATCCCTTCCAAATCCAAATTTTTCCTAATTCAAATCCTTCCTAAACTTCCACTTTCCTAAACCTTAAGTTTTCAAAAACTTGAATATAAAAATCTTTCCTAATTCAACCCTTTCCAAATTCTACCTTCTTTTCAAATCTTAACTTTTCAAACTTAAGTTTTCAAACTTTTCCTAATTTCAAGATTTTATAAAATTCAAACTCTAAAACTTTCTAAATCTTAAACTTTCTAAATTTCAAATCTTTCTAAAATCAAAACTTTCTAAATTTGAAACTTTCTCAAGTTAAATCTTTCTAAACTTCCAAACTTTCTAAATTCTAAACTTTCCAAAACTTCAAAATCTTTCTAAATTTAAGGCTTTTCTAAACTCAAAACTTTCTTAATTCAAACATTTCCTAAACTGAAAACTTTCCTTTTTCAAACATTTCCTAAAACGAAACTTTCTTATTTTCAAAACTTCCTTGTTTTCAAAGCTTTCCAAATTCAAAACTTCCCTTTTTCAAAACATTATAAAATTCAAAAATTTCTTAACTTGAAACTTTCCAAATTCTAAGCCTTTCTTAAACTAAACTTTTTCTAATTCAAAACATTTCTAAATTCAAAACTTTCTGATTTTCAAAACTTTCCTAATTTGGGAACTTTCCTAATCTTAAAACCTTTCCTTTTTCGAAAACTTTCTAAACTCGAAACTTTCCAATTTTCAAAACTTTCCTATTTCTAAAAATTTTCTAATTTGAAAACTTTCCTAATTCGAAACTTTCTTAATTCAAAACTTTCCTAAAGTTGAAACATTCCAAGTTCAAAGCTTTCCTAAGTTGAAACTTTCCTAATTCTAAAACCTTCCTAAATCGAACCTTTCCTAATTCAAACATTTCCTAAATCCAATTTTCCCTAATTTCCTAAACCTTCCAAGTCAAGTCAAATATTTTCTAAGTCTCTTCTTTTTCCTAAGTCTAGGTTTCCTAAAACCAAGTCTTTCCAAAATCAATCTTTCCAAAGCAAGTCTAATCTTTTCAATTTCAATTTCCAATCTCCTCTTCTAATCTCAAATCAAATCCAGTTTTCAATTCAATCTCTCTCTTAAATCAATTTATTTTCAATTGGACTCCGGTCCAAACTACGACTGACCTGATTTCCCCAAAGGGATACGTAGGCAACCTTCATAGGTGCGGTCATAACGCTTTTCAAACTTTCAATTTCACCCTCATGGGTGTGGTTTCCAAAATCTTTTCAAATCTCAAATTGCAATCTACTTTCAAAATTCTAAATTTCAAAATTTCTATTTTCAAATTTCTACTTTCAATTTTCAAACTTTTCAATTTCAATTCCATCTCTTCAAATTTATTTTCAAATCAAATCAATTTCAAATCAATCTCTTTTCAAATCTATTTTTCAATTCTTTTCTATTGCATTTGCATATCATGCATCATGTTAGTTTCTTTTTAAACATTGTTTTTCTAAAATCGATAGGATTGAACTATAGTTAGTTAAAGACGCTCATAGGTGAATCTAGGGTAGATTGACATGTAGGTACCGAAAGGGCGGGGTAGGGTGATGGCTTAGTGCGTCTTCCCTACACGTAACCAACCTCCGAACCTAGGATTACTGATTTCAAAGACCAAGAGGAGTTATTTTTCTAAAAAGAGCTAAATGCTTTCCAAAGGTTGCCAAACAACCTATTTTTCTTAAAAAACCCTCTCTTGAGGAGATATTTTCAAAAATCGTTTTCCAAAACCCTAAGTGTAGTCTTTGGATTATTCTTAGTTTTTAGGTGACCTAACTCACCTTAATCAAGTTAGGTGGCGACTCCGAATCTTTTTCAAAAGCCCTTTATTTCAAATCGATTTTCAATTCAAACCTAGTCGCACTCATTCTTTTAGGAGGGTGAGTTCTAACGAGAGGGTACAACATTTTTCCCGCTTGGGTGAGTATTCCTCGAGTGCGAAAAATCTGGACGCGATAGGGGGGTTTGACCGCAAAACCCCAAAACTTGAAATTTAAAAGTTAAAGTATCCTAAATTTGAAAAAAATGCTATAACTCCCAAACCGGGACTCTAGTGATTGTTCTGTTTGTCCCCATACGTCATTCGTGGCTAAAACGTGTTGCATGTCAAGTTTAAGGCTGTTCAGGGGTTTTTGAGCGGCAAAATTCCAAAACTTGAAATTGGAAAAAATGATATAACTCCCAAGTGACATAGACCAATAGCTCCTAATATATAATTTTTTGGTTTTAATTAGGTTCACACGTACTGTCTTCCACTGACATATTCAACATATGGAACCTCGTGTGTGATGTTATAGAAAATATATATTATACTATATCTGATCAGTAGGTCTTGTAGAAGCTGATGGTAGCGTAGCTGGTGATGCGGAAAGTCTAACATGATCACCCATAGACTCCTGAAATGCTTGGTACCCATTAGATGCATCTAGAACCTATATATTCAAATAAAAGTTTATTACAAATAACTTTCTATTATATATGTCAACGTTACAAAATGGGTATTTTATTGAACCCAGTATTCGTAGTGCCTGCTCCTTGCGGCCCCATAAACTGAGAGAGGGTCACCGTGACCAAATCTCTAATATCATTTCTTAAACTTGCCTTGACCTACTGTGTGACCAGCTAAGTGACTTGTTGAGTGATCTCCTCGACCCTTAGGCCCTATGGGGCTGGTTGTGATGAGCCAACTGACTGCGATGGGTGGGCACTCCTACGTTGTAAATCTACTGGCAATGTACCTCTACCTGTGCTTCTCTTGCCCCACCAATCTCAAGAAAATGCTGCAAAATAAAATAAAAAAAACATTTCTTCTACTCATTTAGTAGAAGAAACATTGTCCTATTATTTTTTTATTATTATTATTATTTTTTCATTTTTCAAAAGATAATACTCTTAGTTTTATTGGGATAAACAATTTTATTATTATTTTTTTTATTAGATTAACTTATTTTATAAAACAAAAAAAAAGTCAATAATATTCATTATGGTCAATAATAATGCACAATACTAAAGTTAGTTAGCTATATAGCCAATTAGTTTCATCTCAAGTTATGAAAAGCACAAGAAATCAAGTCATCTTCTTTAGGCCTTCGGTACACTTACAACCACCACATCATCAATTTTATATAAATTAACCACAAAACAAAGGAGGGAAAACCCCTAAAATTGTTGAATTAGACTAGAAGACAAATTGAATGAAATGTTGATAATCTAAAATCGAGTTAACATGCAAGTTAACCCCCAATAAATCTCCGAAGCTTATTAATCTAATACAATAAAGTGCAATCAGAATAGCCTAAAGAAAACCAGAACAACAAAGGGAGATAAAGTAGTCATGAACATAAAGAGATCAAAATAGCAGCATCAAAGAAAAATTTCCATCTCCTTAACAATTTGAACAACCTAAGCAATGAGCACTCTAGGGACAATCAACGACCAAAGCATCTTAGCATCAGACATGCAAATAGATAGAACTGACTAATTCAATTTCTTTAACTCGATTGGTACTTTTTATTTATTTATTGTACTGCATTGTTAAAAGAAGAGGAAAGTAGACATTTCTTCAAGATAAGATACACATTGCCCTTAAAATTCACAAAATTCTTCCAAAATAATTTTAACATCACCTAGATCCTTGCATTTGAACATAATTATAAAAGGTTGAGGGTATAACGGAGTAGCCTTTACCAATGGCATCTGATCATGGATGTCATTTATAATGGAGTAGCCTCCGACTATTTTTTTTGTTTTTGTTTTGTGGGTATTATTGTTAATTAGGTTCATGTTCCTAGTAAGTTCAGCTGTCCATAATTATCTCCACCTCATTGTTCAGATTCCTCAATAATGGGGGTTATATATATATATATATATACAAGGTAAATGCTATCGATAGTATGTAGTATTATACTAGTTTTAGAAGAGGAGGGTGAGTTCTTTAATTAATATCAACACTGAATCATATGGTTCAAAAAAGAAACACGACTTAAGGCTGACAATAGAAGGAATTTTGGGATTGGGAAATATTACAGATAAAGAGGGAGACTGGGACATTGAAGCTTCTCAAGCATCTAAACTTTAAGAAGAAAAAAAAAACATGTTCAGTGGTGGGCAAAAGAAGACAATCCAAACCCTTGACAAAGTAGAATCAGTAGATACGCAAGAAAAATACTTTCAATGTTCAGTAATCGTCAAGTCCTTAGGCAAACAAAGGAGAGAGAGAGAGAGAGAGAGAGAGAGAGGGAGAGAGAGAGAGAGAAAAACATGTGGGGTTGGTGAAGGGCAGCAGTGGTGGCACTGGTAGAGGGCAACAACAACGCTGATAGAGAGCAACTGCAGTAGTGGTGGCGCTGGTGGAGGTAGCAGTTGTAAGACCCTCAATTTTTTATCAGATAGATAACGTAAAATGATAAGAAATACGATTTCAAGTGAAGGTAAGAGCATAGATGAAAGGAAACTAAGGGGGGATTTAGAGAGAGATTTGTAAGTCGAGTAATTACAAGGATTATTAGCACTAGATTAATGAAAACCTAGCCTTGTCTATAGCTTTGTTAAAGAACAATTATAGATGCAATCCTATAATAGGTATGACTATGGCTATGTGCAATCATAATATATGTCAATGATAAATAAGGAGATAAACCAATCACCTAATCGATACACGATATTTTTGCTGTAGAAACCCAAACTAGAAAAAAAAATCATGTGTTGATTTCATCGGACAAAGATCATGCACTAAACCCAACATCAAACAGTTATAAGATCACTTACAACCCAATTCCCAATCGACTTCATGATCACTAAGTTACCTTGAACTTGCTCGACTTCTCGATACACGGTTACCATACTTGACCGCTGTATAGATCCCCTTAGTGCAGATTTTGCATCTCTAACTTCTGTAAGACTTCAATCCTCTTCAATGATGATGAAGATGATTTGTTACTAAGAAATAATTGTGAACTTCAAAGATGTTTAGAGAACTTCTTTTTTGAGTATTATGAAGAACGACTCACTTAATGAACTTATAAAGGTGTGCCTCAATATATAAGTAGGTCAAAAAGCTTTCGGTGTGCTTCCCTAAGTTAGAAATCTCACATGTCTCATAGTCACGAGGTTTTGCGAGGTCCCGCGAGATTCAATCTGTAGAAAAGGTCTTCTCTATTTCTTCTAGCGAGAGGTCGCGACATCCGTCGAAGTCCCGTAAAGTGTTTGCTGAGGTAGAGACCCTCTCTGCCTCTTTCTGCGAGGTCTATCAAGAGTCTATGAAGTCCCACGAAGAACTTAGACAGAGACTCCTTTCTATTTCTTCCATTGAAATCCAACGAGGTCCATCGAGGTCCTACGAATAACAAAAACTACACTTCTATGTATCATCAAAGCATCTCTTAGCACGAGCTTAAATGAATAGATGTTTAAACACCTCTAAATACTTGTGATAGACACCCCAACATCCCAAAATACAATGAAATAAACGGGTCAGGAAAGGTAGCCAATTACATGATGTTTGTCGCGCCTTGGTTTTTGGACACCGAAGCCCTCTTGGCTCGGGAAGAATCACGGTGCTCTCTTGTTAGAACTCATCCTCCTAGAAGGGTGAGTGCCACAAGGTTTGAACTTGAAATTGATTTAATTAAGGGCTTTTTAGAAAAAATGGGAGTCGCCACCTAACATAATTCAAAAATGTGTTAAGTCACCTAAAACTAAGTGTAATTCGAAGACTAACTTAGATTTTGAAAACATCCTTTTTAAAAAAGTTTTTGCTGTTTTTTTTTTTTTGGAAAAGAGGTTTGAAAAACCTTTTGAAAGCCCTTTTGAAAATGTGACATCAATTTTGGTCTCCGAAATAGAAATCTATGGTCCGGGGGTTGGTTATGTGTAGGAAAGATATCCTAAGATCATGATTGTACCCCATTTTTTAGGTACCTATATGTCTAATTACCCTTAATTTATTCACTTGAATCACCGGTTACTAATTATCCACTTGCATCCACTTTAGAGTTTTGAAAATAGGGTTTGGTCATGACTTTTTGGACGAATGATAAATGATGCATGTTTTTTAAAAGATTTTTGAAAGTAGAAAGCCTTGAAGTAATTTTGAGATAGGAATTTTGAATTAATAGAAATTTTGGAAAAAGAGAACTTGAGTTGAAATAAAGGTCAAGACCGTATTTTAGATTGCCTACGTATCTCATTTGGCAAGAATTAGGTCATTCGTAGTTTAGGCAAGGGCCTGATAGAGAAGAGGCGCATTGGGGCATTTGGAATGTTTTGAAGACACATTGAAGTCTTTGAAAAAAGAGAACTTGAGAGTTTAGAAAAATGCCTTTGAGATAGAACTTGGGATATTTGAAGTGTTTTTGAAATCGGGTTTGAAGGTGATTTGATATGTATTTGAAATTAACTAAAGAGAATATTGAAATGTTTTTGAAACAATTTAAGGGAGTTTTGGAAGTATTTTGAAGTCATGTTTTGAAAACTTTGAAGGTAGAGTTTGAGTTGAAAATGCTCTTGTGAACTTTCTTCGAAATGCTTTTGAAAGTAGTTTTTGAATACATTATGAAAAACATGTCTAATATTTCAACACTTTTGAGTGGTTAGTCATCAAAGAACTAAACTCCTTTAGGGCAATGAGTTTTGAAAACAAGTTAGGAAAAGGGTTCCCTTTTGTTTTTTGTTTTTTTTTTTTAAACTTTAGGGTTATAGAACCCTTCTTGAATATCTCACTTATACTTGACCAATCCTAACCATGGAAGGATTAAGGTTGCTTCAAGAATATGATGTTTGAAAATTATTTTTTAAAAGGGCTTAGAAAAAACATTTTGAGTTTTGGAACTCTAATATGGACAACCTTGGAGGTTGTATTTATTGTATCTCATTCCCAACCACAAAGGGTTAGGGACACTTTAGGGTTGTGAATTTTTTAAAACTTTTTGTAAATAGTTTTTGAAAAATGTTAAGTGTCCAGCCATTTCAGTTGAGACAAGATTAAGAGAACTTCTTGGAAGTATTTTTGAAGATAGAGTGTAGGAATATTTGAAAAGGTTTTGGAGTTGATTTTTGAAATCTCAACAGAGTAGGCTGTCTTTGAAAGTATGTTATGAAGATGGGTTTTGAGAGATTATTTGGAAGGGGTCTTTGAATTAGAGCCTTGAAGTTTATTAACCTAGGTTGGGTTGACCTAGCGTTAACTAACTTAGGTTAGAATAGACTAGGGTTGGATTGACCTAGGGTTGACTAACTTGGGTTAGGTTAACCTAGGGTTAGGGTGACTTAGGGTTAACTAACTTGGGTTAGGTTAGCCTAGGGTTGAGGTGACCGAAAGTTAACTAACTTGGGTTAGGTTAACCTAGGGTTAAGGTGACTTAGGGTTAACTAACTTGGGTTAGGTTAACCTAGGGTTGAGGAGATCTAGGGTTAGCTAACTAAGGTTAGGTTACCCTAAGGCTTGGTTGTCCTAGGGTTAACTAACTTGGGTTATTTTAACCTAAGGTTGGACAACTAGGGTAGAGTTAACCTAGGGTTGGAAGATGGTTTTGAACTAGAGTTTTGACATAGTGGTTTTGGAAAGGTGGTTTTGAACTAGGGTTTGGGCTTACTGGTTTTAGAAAGGTGGTTTTATGGATGAAACTTGGAAGTGTGTTTTTGAAAGTCATTTTATGAAAATCACTCAAGTGAGTGTTGGGTTCTTATGGTTGGTATTTGGAAACCACTCAAGAGAGGATTGTCTTGGAACCATTTCACCCATTTACTCAAGAGAGTGAAACTTGTGAAAATCAACATTGAGCAGATAGCTTTGAAGACTTGAAAATTACAGAAAATGAACACTTGAAAATTGTTTTTGGAAAGGAGGTTTTACAAAACCACTTTTAAGGTGTTGAAAATCACTCCCAAAAATAAGGGTTCATATGGTTGATTTGAGAAAAATCTCTCCAAAGAAGACTCCATGTGACCATTCCAACCACAATATTCAAGAGAGAAAGCTTCTAAAAATCAAGATGAAAATGGTAGTTTTGAGAAATCATTTTTATGCAAATTAAAGGGAATGAAATTTTGAGAATCCTTCTTGAAGGCGATTGTTTTGAAAACCATTTTTTGGGGTGTAGAAACCAATTCTAACGAACTATGGTTCTTATGGTCAAGATGATGGAAAAACCACTCAAGAGAGGGTTCCAAAGGACCATTTTAACCACAAGGTTCAAGAGAGTGGATTCTACAAAATTAATATAGAAAAGAAGAGTTTGAAAACCAATTTTATGCCACATTAAATGCAAAGAAATACAAGGATGCAAAATAAAGTTAAGGGGCTTAAAGGGGGGTTTTCTAAAATATGAATATTGACCTAGGCTTCAAGGAACCAATTCTTAGAACCCTTCGTAGGAAAACACTTGAATATAGAATTTGGAAAAGACATAGAAATGAGATAGTGAGGGTTTTGAAAAATGATGATGAACATGAAAATGGGGCCAAGCATGCAATACATGAATATGGTAACCACATGCAAAGGGAGTCATGAAATCATACAAGGCTATAGGCCACACCTCATTGTAAGGTGCTCTAAGGCCATGCTATCTTAAAGTAGGCTAGTGAGAGATCCTCCTACATAGTGGCTCTCACAAGCCTTTCTCTTGGCATGAACTAGGAGCTCACTTGTTTTAAGTATGCAAGAAATGGAGGGTAGAAGATGGGGGTTTATAATAGAGAATAGCCTAAGTAGGCTAGGAGGGAGAAGAAAAGAGTGGGGTTGATAAAAATGTAAAAGAGAATATCAGCTTTTGCATTCAAACACTTTCAAACTTCCATGGATGCTTTAACTTGAACTTAAATGACCTTAGAGAGGCTTGAAGGGGCTGGTATAGGATCTTCTATGGCATTGGGAGCTTTGTAGGTGTAGTGTATGGGCTAAAGGGGGTGGAATCTAACTTAGGTGCTTAGAGGGTGCGATGTCTATCGAATTTCGAGGTTCAGAGGGTATTTTTGTAGAGCTTTGCTACTGTTTTCGATTCTCGAATATGCAGAGGGAGAGGCCTGTATTTATAGGAAAATTGGTGAGACCCGGTGCATGTAGCACATGCGCTTGGGCAATTTTTGCCCTGGCACATGTAATACATGCGCCAGTACTATTCCATTGGTTGAGTGCCACGTGGCATACTCTGTATTAACTCAATCTTAGGGAGCAAGCAAAGTTTTGGTTGATCTGATCAAAATCTGGGCACATGTAGCATACGCTCTGCTGTTAAAATTTTTTGTTTAAACTTTGCGTCAATAATTATGCAATCCACGAAAGATTCAAGGAAATTAATTACGTCCACGATGTTCCCCTATGTAAGCACCCTATTTTTGCTCGCTCGGCAATCTCTGCTTTGACTAGACTCACATTTAAACTAACTTAGTCATATTCGAGTCAAAACTAGCTTTCCAGACTCAATCTAGTCAGTCAATCATTTCGCTAGCTCACCAGGCCTAATAAAGGCAAAATGACCAAAATGTCCTTAAGGCATTGCTTGGTCTAATTCCAGTCAACAAGTCTTCCTAAAGACGGTAAGTCCCTATTTTAATCTCAATGCAAGTTTTAAGTCTAGTTCAGACCAATCAAACTTAATTCGGCACACCTTTTGAGAAAGGTGATCCCTTAGACAGTAAGTCCATCTAGTTTGGCGCGTTGTTCGAAAAAAATCCTTAGAACGGTAAGTCCCTTTAAACCTGTCGATCGGGACTGAACCCAAGTACTCGAAACGGTAGAATGGTTCACTTCTGGCACTTGTTAGCCTACTAATATAGAATGTTTATTATTCAGCACGTTTTTTGAGAAAATTGATCCCTCATATGATAGGTCCATCTAGTAGCTTCCTGAGAGCAGGTAGTCTTTGGAATGAACGCATCCCCTCAAAGTGGCAAAAACACTCACAAACATAGTAACCATCAGAGTGGTGGAAACATTTGCAAACAGGTTGACATTGGGAATTGCCAACAAAACCCCTATGTCATGGGACAGAACTCGCCTCTTGGTCGTGGCACGTTTACCAAAGGACAAGATACCTTTGGAAACCAACTCATCATATACCATCAGAGTGATAGAAATACTTAAAACCCAGGTCAACACCAGTGCTTGCTAACCCACTTTGGTGAAAAATGACTAAACTGCCCCTTGGGCCTTTTCGGCACACTTCTTGAGAAAATACCTAAGTCCTCAGAATAGTAAGTCGCCCATTTCAAGGTTGACCCAAAGACAATCCAGCATGCTTGAGTGCCTTCCATTTTGTTTTGGATCAATTCCGAGACCATTCAATCAAAGTGACCATTTTGCCCCTAGGCATCCAATTGCCTCTGGGAACCACACCGGCTCTGGATATCAAATTGGTAACCTCCTAATGATGCTTCTAATACTATTCTCGACCTTCCAACACCTTTTCAGATCATTCTGAGTCTATTCCGGCAAGTTCGGTGTAAAATGACCGTTTTGTCTCTGATGGGCCGTTGCCTTTTCCAACCACATTGGCTCTAGGTATCAAACTGGGAGTCTCTTAGAACATTCTAGTTAGTGTTTCCAACTTTCAAGCCTTATTAGGGACATTCCAAGTCCATTCTAGTGGTTTTTCGGTCTAGTTAACCGTTTTTCTCCTAGTGGCTCGGTTGACCATTTCAATAATCCCGATATAGTTTTTCAAGACGGTTACCTCGAGATTCTATTTCAAGGATTTCTACCCATTTCCGACTTTCTAGATCATTCTCGGCATCCCAGAACATTTCTGAACCTTCCGGAGTCACTCCTAGTGGAGCCAAGCAAAAAATTACATGGTTGTCAGTAGGACAAGCACCCAAATCTTCTGTCTTGCGTACCAAAGGTGAAAGATACGTTTCTTGCCACCCTAAAAACTTCCCTATGTGCCTGGCACCACTACTAGTGGTGCCAAGCCAAAAATTGGCCTACTAGTGGTGCCTGTGTAAATTTAAGCCTGGTGCCACTACAATAGGCGCTAGGTTGGTTTAAGTTGCCTATAAATACAGACCCTTCCCCCTGCATAAAAGGGTTCGCAAACTCAGTCCAAAACTTTATTTTTCAAAATATAGAGCTCGAAGTCTCTCCAAACCCTAGCCCTCTCTAGTCTCTTCAAACTTTAGCCTTCATACACTTAAACCATAGCATCTGTACACTCTATACACTCAAACACAAGCCTTCAAGGTCTCTCCTGAAAACTCAAGGTGCTGTAATTCCAAGGTTCTCAAGTTCAAGTAAAGCAAAGCTAACAAAGCAAGCAAATAAAGCAAGTAAAGCAAGAAGAAGACAAGGTAGTCTTTCGATTTACGTTTATGTAATTCCCCGCTCCCTCTTTTTCCTCCTAACCTACTTATGTTTTCTTCTATTTTAATCTCCTATCTTCTACCTCCATTTCATGCATGCTTGAAACAAGGGAGTTCTTGGTTCATGCCTAGGAAGAATTGTTGAAGGTCACTGTGTCAGGGGGTTTCTTCAAATTCAACTCTTGATGGTGTGGGTTCGGGCCCTTTGATTATGTAGCGAAGCCTAACCTTGTATGTTCACGACCTTTTTGTATTGTGAATATCATATTCATACCTTCATTCAAAATGGTTTTCAAAGTTGTTTTTCAAACTTGCATCAAAACTCTCTATTACAACTTGCATTCAAAAGTTTTCAAAATCATAATCTTGAAGTGATTCTAGCTATTCCATGGTTAGAATTGTTTTAGAAAGTGTTATATTCATTGTGACCATCAAGGTCCATATTTTTGGGTGTAAACCCTAAATTGTTTTTTTTTTTTTTTATCAAAAAGCACAATCTTGACATGATTCTAGCCATTCCATGGTTAAGGTTGTTTTAGAAACGTGTGATATTCAATGTGATCATATTGGTTCATATTTCGAAATCCTTGTTGTTTTCAAAATCACAACCCTAGAATGGTTCTAATCCTTACATGGTTAGAATTGTTTTAGGAAAGTGAGATATTCAAAAGATTTCAAAAGTCCATATTCAAGTTCTTTTCTAAATTGTTTTCCAAAATTTTTTCTAATAAACTCTCCTAAAAAATCTACTTTCTAAAAATTCTTTTCAAAGATCTCCTTTCCAAAACTCTTTTTCTTGGAGTCCAAGTCAAGCCGTAGATCCCATGGTTAGGAAACCCTAGTTCTCTTTCCTAGAACATGACTTCCTCTTTTGCCTCAAATCATAGGTTTCCAAAAACTATCTTCTACATCAAATCCAAGATTTGTAAAATTTAACCTTTCCAATTCTATGTCGAATCCAACCCTCCAATTTAGGAAACTAGATCAAATCTTCCAATTTTAGAAACTAAATCAAATCATCTAGTTTTTGAAAATAAAATCTAATCTTCTACTTTGGAAAATAGGAATAAAATCTTTCCTAATTCTAACCTTTCCTAATTTCAAAACTTTCCAAATCTCAACTTTCTAAATCTCAACTTTTCAAATCTTTCCTACAAATTAACACTTTCCTAATTTGATACTTTTCTAAAATGAAACTTTCCTAATTTGGTACTTTCCTAAAATGAAACATTCCTATTTTTGAAACTTTCCTAATTCAAAGCTTTCCAAAATTCAATCTTTCCTAAACCTTAACTTTCTGAACTCTTTCAAATCAAATAATCAACTCAAATCCTTGCAAGTCTTTTCCAAGTCAAGTGTTTCTAAATCAAACTAAATCCCTTCCAATCTTTCCTAAAACCCATCTTTCCTAACTCAAAGTTTTCTAAAGTTAAACTTTTATTAATCAAACTTTTAATCTAGATCAAACCTTCTTACTTCAAGTTCATGCTCCAACCTTAGGTTACTTACATCCTAGGATACTTAAACCTTAGTTTAACCCTAATCCTAAGTTAGGAAGTTTTAACTCTTTTCTAAAACTCCTTTCTAAATCAAGTTGGTTTTCTAACTTCAATTCAATTCAAAATGTTTTCAAAACTTAACTTCTTCTTTCCCAAATCAAATTCAAGTTCTCTTTCAAAGTTCAAACGCTTTTCCAAGTTCAAATTCTAAGTCTAAGTTCGATTTCAAATCAAAGTCCAATTTCAAATCTTCTATTCCAAGTTCAAATCAAACTTTTTTCCAATCAAACATCTTCAAGTTAAACTTTTCAAAAACCTCGAAGTGTCTATTTTCAATCGGACTCTTGTCCGAACTACGACTGACTTGATTCCCAATAAAGGGATATGTAGGCAACCCTCATGGGTGTGGCCACAAACTCTTTCAAGTTTCTAATTTCAAAATCTATTTTCAAATTTCTAATTCCATACTCTTCTTCAAGTTTTCAATTGCATAATCTATTTCAAGTTTTCAATTTCTAAAACCTTCTTTCAAAACTTTAAATCTATTTTCAAAATCAAATCTTTTCCTTGCACTTGCATATCATGCATGATGTCAAACTTCTTTTTAAAATTCTTTTCAAAGTGGATATAATATATAATTAGACATTTGTTAATCAAAGATTCTAAATGAGTGAACCTATTGTGAATATACATATAGGTACCGCAAGGGCGGGGTAGGGTGATGATCTTAAGATATCTTCTGTATATGTAACCGATCTTTGAACCTAGAATCACTATTTTCAAAAACCAAAATTGAGTTATTTTTAAAAAGGGCTTAAATCTTTCCAAAGGTTGCCAAATAATCTGTTTTCTTAAAAGCCCTCTTTTGAGGAAGTTTTCAAAACCTTTTTCAAAAAATCCTAAGTTTAATCTTGAGATTGCACTTAGTTTTAGGTGACCTAACTCACCTTAATCAAGTTAGGTGGCAACTCCAAACCATTTTCTAATAGCCCTTATTCAAATCAATTTTCAATTCAAACTTAGTCACACTTGGTTTTCTAGGAAGATGTGTATTTTTCTCGAGTGTAAAAAATCGGAGCACAACACCCTACTATTTCTTAAGGACCTAGAAATTTCGAAAAGCTTGAAAGGTATTTGGAAGAGTGAGATATCACCTTAGGAAGCATGCATGAAAACACGTTTCTGCGGAGTTTCTATGATATGCTTCGTGGATGTTCAAAAGTAGCAATTTCTAGGACACTTGGTCGAGGTCTGCAAGAAACGATCTCTTCGATTGGACCATACGGATGGAAAGTGCTCTAAAAATACTTTCGAGAATTCCCTAATTTACACATTTCTCAAGTCGTTTGATGATGCATTATAATAAGGGAATTGGAGGAAAAGACAACCCTAGCAGAATGTCTGTGAGATGCTCTAGGGGTTTCTAAAAGTGGCAACTTTTTAGCCATGTGATCGGAGGCCATGGGAAGCGATTTATTCAATTGAGTTGTATTGATGGAAAGACTTATGGACATGCATTTGAAAATTTCCTAATTTACGCATTTCTTAAGTCATTTGACAGTGCAATATAATTGGGGAATCGGGAAAAAAGATAACCCTAGCGGAGCATTTACGAGACACTCCATGGGACTTTCATCGACTTGAAAGTGTTTAGAATCACATGACTCACCTTGGATTGAACATGGGCGTATAATAGGATTTGCTGGTTTCGTACCCAGAGTCGGTGTGGTTTTGGGGCACACTCGGGCTACCAGGGGTAAAACGATCATTTTAACCAGAATTGGTTGAAAATGGTTAGGCTGGATTAGAGTGGCATATTAAGCATGCAGGACTATTCGGGGGTGGTTCTGGAAGATGTTTCCACTGTTTGGAGGGATTTGTACTGTTTTGGGGTGCCTAGGGGCAAAACGGTCATTTTGACTGAAGTTGACTGGAACGGGATTAGAATTGGTCAAGATGGCGTACTGAGTATGCCTAACTGTCTAGGAGCATTTTGGAAGGATGGACTTACTGTCTTAAGTGATTTTGAACTTTCTAAAAGACGTGCCTTGAGTAGGGGCCCACAAGGGTGATTAGGCCTTGATTGGGCCTATTGAGCCTAGGAGGCGATTGGTAGACTGGATTGGATTCAAATTGAATGGACTTACAATCTTAAGGAAGATGTGTTGGATTGGATCAGATTGGACGATACCCAGAGCATTTTGGATTGCTGGTGGGCCCAGAGGGCCCGATAAGTGGTTGACTTGATTAGACAGAGGTTTAAAGGTTGGTTTGGGCTTGGATATTTTTGTGGGGTTTTAAAAGGGAGTTCAGTCAGGCTTGAGATTGCTAGGTGGGCAAAAATAGGGTGTTTACAGCTGCTCCTCTTTTTTTGTCTTTGCTTGTCAAAGGCGAAAAATGAAAAAGGAAGGATCCCATGTTAATCGCGAGGCAATTGGAAGGACTAAAGTTGAATAATTTTGGAGAGATAGTTATCTCGAACCAACATTCTATCAGGTGGAATGGTTCTCCTCTGGGAAGTTTAGAGTTAATATCTAGACACTGATTCTCTCTGAAGCAATGTTCCGTATGGCGGAAGGGTGCATCCTCTAGGGAGGTTCAAGTTGATGTAAGAAAACTAATTCTTCTTAAATTGAGGTGCCATCTGGGCGAATGCTGCTCCTCTGGGGAGGTCTAAAGTTAATATCATGAAAATGATTATTCTAGAACTGACGCTCTGTCTTGGGGAATGCTACTCCTCTAGGGAGGTTCAAGGTTAATGTCTAGAAACTAATTCTTCTTGAATTGTTGCTCAATCTGGCAGAATGTTGCTCCTCTTAGGGAGGTTCAAGGTTGATGTTTGGAAATTGATTCTTCTTGAATTGACACTCCGTCTGGCGGAATGTTGCTCCTCTTGGGAAGATTCAAGGTAGATATATGCTTTTCAAGGAGAAAGCTTGGAAATCCAATCTGTTTTTTATGAAGAAAGCTCGAAAACCTAATCTGCTTTTTTTTAAGGAAGCTTAGAAACCTGATCTATTTTTTGGAGGAAGCTCGAAAACCTAATTTGCTTTTTCAAAGGAAGCTCGAAAACCCAATTTATTTTTTTGGAGGAAGCTCGGAAACCCAAATCTACTTTTTTGGAGAAAACTCGAAAATGCAATCTACTTTTTGGGAGAAAGCTCAGAAATCCAAATCTACTTTTTCAAAGGAAGCTCGAATACCTAAATTTGCTTTTTCAAAGGAAGCTCGAAAACCCGAAGCTGCTTTTTCGGGGGAAGCTCGGAAACCCAATTGCTTTTGATAGAGAAAGCCTGAAAACCCATATCTGCTTTTTTAGAGGAAGCTTGAAAACCCAATCTGCTTTTTTGGATGAAGCTTGGAAACATGATCTGCTTTTTCGGAGGAAGCTCGAAAACATAAATTTGCTTTTTTAGAGGAAGCTCAAAAACCTAAATCTACAGTTTCAGAGGAACCTCAAAAACCTCAATTTGTTTTTTCGGAGGAAGCTTGAAAACCTAAATCTGCTTTTTCGAAGGAAGCTCGAAAACTTAATCTGTGTTTAACAGAGAAAGCACGAAAACCCAAATCTTCTTTTTCAAAGGAAGCTTAGAAACCCAACCTGCTTTTTCGAAGGAAGCTCAAAAACCTGAATCTGCTTTTTCGGAGGAAGCGTGGAAACCCAATTTGCTTTTTCGGAGGAAGCTCGGAAACCTAATCTACTTTTTCAGTTGAAACTCTGAAATCTAGTTTGCTTTTTTAGAGGAAGATTGAAAACCTAATCTGCTTTTCAGAAGAAGCTCTGAAACCCAATATACTTTTTCGAAGAAAGCTCGGAAACCTAATCTACTTTTTCGAAGAAAGTTGTAAAACTTAATCTGCTTTTTTGGAAAAAGCTCAAAAACCCAATCTTTGTTGAAAGGAGGGACTTTGCTAGTAGTTCTTTGGTCTTGAATGTTGGAGAAGATGACATTTGTCGCTTCTTGAATTGAGATTTTTAGAGAGCAATGTTCCTTTGATGTGTTGATTGTTGACTTTTGCCTTTGACTGACAAGACAGAATTCTTGTTAATGTGCTTCCTTGGGTTTGAATCCCTTGAATTTGGTTTTGGCGAGGGTGAGGCCTCCTTTTGAAAGGTTTGAGGTATCTAGAAGGTCGAACATCTTTAGGTCGATTTTTCTTAAATTGATTAACTAGTTTACAATTGAATAAGAGGTGTAGGGTGGGTCGTTGCCCCAGTTTTTACAATTTGAAAAGGTCGAGTCATGCTGACGTTAGTTGGGGTGGTCGAGGGTTGGTTGTTGCCCTATTCTCTGTAGTTTTAAAAAAGGTTAGAGTAGGCTGTTCATGATTGATTAGGGTGGTCGAGGGTGGGACGTTGCTCTAGTCTTCATTGTTTGAAAAATATTAGATTAAGCTGTTTAAAGTTTTCATAGGAAGTTAGAACGATGTGTGTTATACCCATAGATATATGCATAGATTAGACAGGAATACGAATAAATGAATGTGCGGGTTCACACAAAGATTGAAATGAATGCATGTTATACTTTTTTATGAATGCACAAGTTTATATAGGAATAAAATTGAATGTATGTCATACATTTTGATGAATGCATGAATAGAATTGAACAACATAGGAATTGAATGGATGTGCAGGTTATACATGTCATGAATGCACAAGTACTGCATGAATATATGTTATTTATGAAGAATGCCCCAGGATTGCCCCAGGGCCCATACTCTCGGATTCTTCTTCCCTTCTAGGATCCTGCCTCTTTCTCATTAGGGTGTGATAGCATTTGCACCATTCTCAGGGGATCTCGACCTTTTGGTTTGCCAGATGCTATCTTATCCTTATTTTCTATGGGGTTGCTATTTGGAGATTTTCTATCCTCACATGATTTTCTCTCTCAAATCTTCACATTCCATTATGGCTTGTGTGACAACTTGGTTGTCCTTTGCAGAGTGATAAACAACTTGGCTCTCAATCTGAGAAGACTTTTTTTAGGACCGTAATGTTGACTAGGTTTAGCGGTTGTAAGAAATGAAGGGATATTTAGACTCAAAGATTTTTTTTTAGTGGGTTGTTTAAACCAAAACCATTTGAGCACACCTTGGAGCATGAGATTACCCCTGCATTCCTTTTCGTAATTTTTTTTTTTTAAATACTTGTCTTGGTATTGTTTAAGTTTATTTGGACTAAGCAATTTTGTTTGATAAGAGAGAACTTTGATTTGGATCGTAACGTAGGCTAGGTTGAGGGGTTTATGAACAAAGAGATATAAAGGCTCAAACATTATCACTTGTGGGGTTCCGAAAGACCCATGATCACCTTTGGCAATTTAACTTTCATTTTCTTCCCCCTTCTTTCCTTCTTACCCTTTTCCGTTTTTCTTTTAGAATTTTTTCTCCCTGATGATTAGAACTCTTCATAGAAACTTGTTCCTATATCAACTGTTAGAGGTGCTCACTTTTCCATTCCTATTTTGGAATGACATTATTTTCTCTCGAAAGCCACCACTAAAGCATTTCTCTTTTTCTCTTTTTTTTTTGGTGTTTTTTTTACTTGTCATCTGAGACTCTTCTTTGCGCCGAAAAACTTGTTGCTACTCTTGTTCTTAGAGATGTACCGATGTCGTATCCTCTTGGGAATCATCATCTTCATTGCGCGCTAGTCAGTTCTCATTTATGGTTTTTGCTTTTACCCAGTGTGGGCGGTGATCATTAGATCAGTTATATTTTTTTTCAAAGGGGATGTCTCCAATTGTATAGTAGTAGAATCGAGGGCCTCTCTCGATTTCAGATTAAATTGTTTAGTCTATAAAGTCTTTTTACAAAATTTAGACAATATTCCTAAATAAATCCCTATACTTTCTATCGAATCAACCACCATGCGCTTACCCCAACATGGGGGATGGTTATTGGTTTGTGGATATCTGAATGGAAATCATTTACAACTCTAGTGGGCTGAGCAAAGGAAAGTATTTATTTCTTTAAGAATGATTGAACGATGGCTTCTGTTCATTTTGAGAGCTCGGTTGTCCATCGCTTAGCTAGGATATCATTTAAGTGTTGCCTCTTCAATAAGATCTGCATTTCTTTGTCGAGTATTCCTTTCTTTCACTCTCTATCTTTTTCTCAAAGGTTTTAACTTCTATTGAATGGGTTGCCTATGCTATCCTATCTTCAAGCTGAGTCATTACAGATTAGGAAAGAATCCCTAAAAGCAATCATTATCTACAAGAGTATGAGTCAAAAGAAATGAACTAGAGTCCATTTTCATTTCATTTTTTTTACATGGCATGGCCTTAATTGAAAATATAAGCATAAGATAGGAATAAGAACAAGAAAAGTAGAAGATAGAAAGAAAAGTGGATGAATCCAGAAAACATCTCTTTTTCTTTTTAAATTGATAAGCCTCTCAAGCAGGCTTTGGGATTATTCCAGCCTTCTTCATGCTCCACTTGCCAGGTACCTTGTTGGGTCGTGCGAGACTGATCGAGTTATCGTCTGCAGCATTTAGGGTGCCAGTAGTGATGGTGTAGTGGTGGACCACTTTTTTCTTTCCTTTTTTTTTTGCTTTAGATGCCATGCTCTGGCTACCCCTAGGACTTGCAGCTTCTCAATGTTATCCTTTCCTTTGTTGGGACTGTCTAGATCAGGCTCATCTCCCTTGATAAAATTGATGGTGTGGTCCGGTAATAGGCAGGGAGTAACAAGAGTTGGGTTGGCTTCTTGTGTGCCATTAACTTTTGAGTCAATTAAGCCCTAAATTTTATGCCTCAGAGAGAAACATTCCTCAGTGTCATGACCTTGGCCACCCAAATGATATTCACAAGTTACTGTTGAGTTAAAGTTGGGTGGTAAGGGATTGGGCTGAGGCTAAGAGGGTATAGGCTTCAAGTGTTTTGCTCCTAGGAAACCATAATAAGCTATGGTTTGTGTGCAAGCAAGTTTAGTAAAAACTCAATTTCTCCAGCTAGCTCCTTTAGGTTAAAAGGGTGTCCTAGATGTTTCTAAAGGCTGAGGATTAGGTTCTGGCATAATAATGGCTAGGTCAATGGCTTGGAAATCGAGGAGGATTTGGATTTTGCATTTCAAAGTGGGACAATTTTCTGTGTCATGGCCAGATGAGTTACAATGGTATTCACATGATAGATTAGGATTATATGATTCGGGGATCTAGTTGAAGATAGGCATGGGGGGTACCGAAACGAGATGATTGGCTTGGCGAAGCTGTTGGTAGGTGGTGGTTAGAGAGAAAGCCAACAAGGTGTAATCCCGATCTTTTCCCTTGGTCATTTTTTGGAGGACAATATGTTCTTTATGCGTTTGGACTTGGAGAGTTTCGCCTGCTTATATTTTGGTCATCCTATATCCAAGTCCTTTTATTTCTTCAAGTAACTAAGCCTGGCCTTGCTTAAGGGCCGAGCTTGGTGGCATATTGAATGGCTCCATGGATGCTATATGTTATAAAATGAGCAATTACTTCTTTCTGGGATGGCGACCTATACAGGGAAGTTTTCTGTAAGCATGGGCTTTGCCCCTTCTTTTCTTTCTATGAAATGAGGGAGGAAGTAAAGAGACAGTGGAAAATAAGAAAAAGCAAAAGTTAGTGCCTTAATTTAAAAGTTTTTATACAATGCATTCCTTAAGAGTGCCCCTGCTATTTGAGGGGGACTAAGCATGATGTGTCAGCTTACTTTTGGAGATAAGGGGTTACCCCTGTATGCAGTACCAAACCTGTGCGAGAATGTTAATTCATTCATTCACACATTCATGCATTCATTCAATGAAAGTAGGACAGATAGTAATACTGCATTTGATTTTTTTTTTGTACATGGAATTGAAAGTACATTTAAAAGGGAAAGGGAACATTTTCCTTGGGACTTTTGCCTATTCTATTTTTACATTTGAAATCCTAAACTACTCTTGAGTCTTCGGATTTGCCTTCTTTGGTCGAGTTCGGTTAGAGACTTTGCTTTTGGATTGCGCTTTGCCTTTTTGGCAGCTCTATCTCCATAAGCAAACAGGGATTAGGGCCCCTCTCTATAAGATGACTTTGATGCATGCCATGAGTCCTTAGGGTCACTTGATACCCTTAGGAGTTTTGGTTGGCTTGATTTGAAAGAGAAGGACTTTGGGCCATTCTCTGGGAGTTAATAAGATGCATGGAGATGCAATGACTTGAGTTACTTTAAGAACTCTTATTTTAAAATGAATACAAATGCATGAGCAGTTGTAATGTAAAAAGATGTACAAATAGCATAATGACAAGAATCAAACAACATAACAATATGAATTGAACAGAATATAAGGGAAAGTAAAGCGGTCGCCCTTTTCTCCTTGGTTTTGAAATTGACGTATGTGTCTTAAATCCGGCAAAAGTTCGACTATGCATAGGGTGCTACATGAGTATGAGGTTAGGGGTTTACTAATACTTCTTTAAAATGCTTGGTTCTCGAACCTTTAAACCTCCAGCATCCACCCCCGAAAGGGTGAACTCCATCTTTGGTTGGTGGTTCGAGCGGGGGAACTATCAAGAGACTGTAGGCTGAGAAATTGACACAACATTCGCCCATAGTCAATATACTGTTCCCATTTCTATCAAGAAGGGTAGTAACCAGGTAATTATACAGAGATGTAAATGCAAGTGAGCGCACCAAGTGTGTGTGAAATTATTGAAAATGGAGAAAATGACCCATCAACACACATCCTATTCTGCTCATTCATCACATACATGGCAGTTAATATGACATAAAAATGAAATGTGAACAAAGGTCCACCTACAAAAGAAAATGCAAAGAGTTAGTAACTTTTTGAAAAACTCAATACAAGATAAAATAGAAGGTCAATGCAAGAATATGAAAAGCAATGCACGAGCATACAAGTGGATGTCAATGAAAGAAGATGAATAAAAGCAATGAATACAAGTGACGACACTTATTTAAAAAAATTTTATTTTTGGAAAATCACATTGTGAGAACTTAGAAAAATTTTGAAAAGTGGATAAAATTGGATAAAGCGACTAGAGATTATGGACGAGTGAAGGGTGAATAAACATGGTAATGGCCTAACCCTCTAAGTGTCCCCAATGGAGTCGTCAACTATTGCGCCTTGATTTTTGGACACCAAAGCCCTCTTAGCTCGGGAAAAATGCACGGTGCTCTCTTGTTAGAACCCGTCCTCCTAGAAGGGTGAGTGCGATTAGGTTTGAACTTAAAATTGATTTGATTAAGGGCTTTTTAGAAAAAAAAATGGGAGTCGCCACCTAACATAGTTAAAGATGTGTTAGGTCACCTAAAACTAAGTGTTATCCGAAGACTAACTTAGATTTTGAAAACATCCTTTTTAAGAATTTTTTTTTTTTTTGGAAAAGAGGTTTGAGAAACTTTTTGAAAGCCCTTTTGAAAACATGACTTCAATTTTGGTCTCTAAAATAGAAATATATGGTCTGAGGGTTGGTTATGTGTAAGGAAGATATTCTAAGATCATCACTATATCCCGCCTTTTTGGTACCTACATGTCTAATCATCCTTAATTCATTCACTTAAATCATCAGTTACTAATTGTCCACTTGTATCCATTTTAGAGTTTTGAAAATAGGGTTTGATCATCACTTTTTAGATGAGTGATACATGATGCATGTTTTTTAAAGTAGAAAGTCTTGAAGTAATTTTGAGATAAGAATTTTGAATTGATAGAAATTTTGGAAAAAGGAAACTTGAGTTGAAATAAAGGTTATGACTGCACCATTTTAGGTTGCCTATGTATTTCATTTGACGAGAATTAGGTCATTCATAGTTCAGGTAAGGACTCGATAGAGAAGAGGCGCATTGGGGCCTTTGGAATGTTTTGAAGACACATTGAGGTCTTTGGAAAAAGAGAAAATAAGAATTTAGAAAAATGCCTTTGAGATAGAACTTGGGACGTTTGAAATATTTTTGAAATCGGGTTCGAAGGTAATTTGAAATGTTTTTGAAATTAACTCAATAGAGTATTGAAATGTTTTCGAAACAACTCAAGGGAGTTTTGAAAGTATTTTGATGTCTTGTTTTGAAAAATTTATAAGCGGAGTTTGAGTTTGAAATGCTTTAGTGAACTTGTCTTCGAAATGCTTTTGAAAGTAATTTTTGAATACCTTATGAAAAGCATGTTTAATGTTTCATCACTTTTGAGAAATTAGTCATTGAAGAACTAAACTCCTTTAGGACAATGAGTTTTGAAAACAAGTTACGAAAAGGAGGCTAGAAACTTCCCTTTTGTTTTTTTTTATTTTATTTTAAACTTTAGGGTTATCGAACCCTTATTGAATATCTCACTTATACTTGACCAATTCTAACCATGGAAGGATTATGATTGCTTTAAGAATGTGATGTTTGAAAATTATTTTTGAGCAGGGCTTTGAAAAAACATTGAGCATTTTGGAACCCTAATATGAACAACCTTGGAGGTTGTATTGGATGTATCACCTTCCCTTGGAATCCCTAACAATAAAGGGTTATGGACACTAAAGCTTTATGAGTTTTTGAAACCACTTTGCAAAATAGTTTTTGAAAAATGTTAAGTGTTTAGCCATTTCAGTTGAGACAAGATTAAGAAAACTTCTTAGAAGTATTTTTAAAGATAAAGTGTAGGAATATTTGAAATAGTTTTAGGAATGATTTTTGAAATCTCAAGAGAGTAAGATGTCTTTGAAAGTATGTTATGAAGAAGGTTTTTGAAAGATTATTTAGAAAGGGTCTTTGAAATGGAGCCTTGAAGCTTACTAACCTAAGTTAGGTTGACCTAAGCTTAACTAACTTGGGTTAGGTTAGACTAGGGTTAGATTAACCTAGGGTCAAGGTGACTTAGGGTTAACTAACTTGGGTTAGGTTAACCTAGGGTTAAGGTGACCTAGGGTTAACTAACTTGGGTTAGGTTAGACTAGGATTGAATTGACCTAGGGTTGACTAACTTGGGTTAGGTTAACCTAGGGTTAAGGTGTCTTAGGGTTAACTAACTTGGGTTAGGTTAACCTAGGGTTGAGGTGACCTAGGGTTAACTATCTAAGGTTAGGTTACCTTAGGGTTTGTTTCACCTAACTAACTTGGGTCTTTTAACCTAAGGTTGGACAACTAGGGTAGAGTTAACCTAGGGTTGTAAGGTGGTTTCAAAAGGTGGTTTTGAACTAGGGTTTTGACATAGTGATTTTGGAAAGGTAATTTTGAACTAGGGTTTTGACATAGTAGTTTTAGAAAGGTGGTTTTCAACTAGGGTTTGGGCCTAGTGGTTTTGGAAAGGTGGTTTTATGCATGAAACTTAGAAGCGTGTTTTTGAAACGCATTTTATAAAAACTACTCAAGTGAGTGTTGGGTTTTTATGGTTGGTATTTGCGAACCACTCAAGAGAGGGTTGCTTTGAAACCATTTCACCCATTAACTCAAGAGAGTAAAACTTGTGAAAATCAACATTAAATAGATAGTTTTGAAGACTTGAAAATTAAAGAGAATGAACCCTTGAAAATTATTTTTGAAAAGGAGGTTTTATAAAACCACTTTTAAGATGTTGAAAATCACTCCCAAGAATAAGGGTTCATATGGTTGATTTGAGGAAAATCTCTCCAAAGAGGACTCCATGGGACCATTCCAACCACAATATTCAAGAGAGTAAAACTTCTAAAAGTCAAGATGAAAATGATAGTTTTGAGAAATCATTTTTATGCAAATTAAAGAGAGTGAAATTTTCAAAATCTTTCTTTAAGGGGGTTGTTTTGAAAACCATTTTTTGGGGTGTAAAAACCAACTCTAATGAATTAGGGTTCATATGGTCAAGATCATGGGAAAGCCACTCAAGAGATGGTTCCAACGAACCATTTCAGCCATAAGGTTCAAGAGAGTCTATTCTACAAAATCAATATAGAATAGAAGAGTTTGAAAACCAATTTTATGCCACATGAAATGCAAAGAAATACAAGGATGCAAAATGAAGTCAAGGGGCTTAAAGGGGGGGTTTTCTAAGATATGGAAACTGACTTTGGCTTCAAGGAATCAATTCTTAGAATCCCTTTTTAGGAAAACACTTGAATATGAAATTTGGAAAAGGCATAGAAATGAGATAGTAAGGGTTTTGAAAAATGATGATGAACATGAAAATGGGATCAAGCATGCAATACATGAATATGGTAACCACATGCAAAGGGGGTCATGAAATCATACAAGGCTATAGGTCGCACCACATTACAAGGTTCTCCAAGGCCATGCCATGTTGAAGTAGGTTAGTGAGAGAATCCCCTACACGGTGGCTCTCATAAGCTTTCCTCTAGGCATGAACAAGGAGCTCACTTGTTTCAAGCATACAAAAAAAGGGGTAGAAGATGGGGGTTTAAAATAGAGAATAGCCCAAGTAGGCTAGGAGGGAGAAGAGAAGAGTGAGGATGACAAGAATGTAAAAGAGAATACCACCTTTTACATTCAAACACTTTCAAATTTTCATGGATGCTTTGACTTGAACTTGAGTGGCCTTAGAGAGGCTTGAAGGGGCTGGAATGAGATCTTCTATGGCATTGGGAGCTTTGTTTGTGTAGTGTATGGGCTAAAGAGATGTGAAATCTAACTTAGGTGCTTAGAAGGTGAGATGTATATAGAATTTTGAGGTTCATAGGTTATTTCTACAGAGCTTTGCCACTATTTTTGATCCTCGAATATGCAATGGGGGAGACCTGAATTTATAAGCAAATTGGTGAGACATGGTGCATGTAGCACATGCGCCAGGGCAATTTTTGCCCGGGCACTTGTAGTATATGTGCCAGTACTGTTCCACTAGTTGAATGTTGCGTGGCACATACTGTATTGACTCAATCTTAGGGAGCAAGCAATGTTTTGATTAATCTGATCAAAATTTGGGTGCATATAACATACGGTCTACCGCTGGGAATTTTCATTTAAACTTTGTCTCGATAATTGTGCAATTTGGGAAAGATTCAAGAAAATCGATCGTGTCCACGATGTTCCCCAATTGTTTCTCAAGGACTTAGAATTTTTAGAGAGCTTGAAAGTTGTTTGGAAGAGTGAGATATCACCTTGAGAAGCATGCATGAAAACACTCTTTTGCGGAGCATCTGTGATACACTCCGTGGATGCTCAAAAGTAGCAGCTTTTGGGCCACGCAATCGGGGTCTTCGGGAAGCGATCTCTTCGACTGGACCGAACTTATGGAAAGTGCTCTAGAAATAATTTCGAGAATTCTCTAATTTACACATTTCTCAAGTCGTTTGATGGTGCGTTATAATTAAGGAATTGAAGGAAAAGACAACCTTGGTGGAGTGTTTGTGGACGCTCTAGGAGTTTTTGAAAGTGGCAACTTTTAAGCCATGCAATCGAGGGCCACGGGAAGTAATCTATTCAATTGAGCCATATCAATGGAAAGACCTATGGATGGGCTTTTAGGAATTTCCTGATTTACACATTTCTCAAGTCATTTGAGGGTGCATTATAACTAGAGAATCGGGAGAAAAGACAACCCTAACGGAGTGTCTGCGAGATGCTCCAAGGGACTGTCATCGACTTGGAAGTGTTTAGAATCATGGGACTCACCTTGGATTGAATATGGGCGTATAATAGGATCTACTGGTTTAGTACCCAAAGCTGGTGTGGTTTTGGGGTACACTCGGGCCACCAAGGGTAAAATGGTCATTTTGACCATAATTGGTTGAAAAGGGTCATGATGGATTGGAGTGGCATATTAAGCGTGCCGGATTGTTTGGGGATGGTTCTGGAAGATGTTTTCACTATTTGGAGGAATTTGTACTGTTTTGGGGTACCTAGGAGCAAAACAGTCATTTTGACCAATGTTGACTGGAACGGGACTAAACATTGTCAGGATGGCGTACTGAGTACGCCTAACTGTCTAGGAATATTTTGGAATGGTGGACTTACTGTCTTGAGGGATTTTGAACTTTCATAAAGACGTGCCTGGAGTGGGGGCCCACAAGGGTGATTAGGCCTCCATTGGGCCCAATGAGCCTAGAAGGCGATTGGTAGATTGGATTAGATTCAAATTGAATGGACTTACCATCTTAAGGAAGATGTGCTGGATTAGATTAGATTGGACAATGCCCAGAGCATTTTGGACTTCTAGTGGGCCTGGATGGCTTGAGAAGCGGTTGACTTGGTTAGGCAGAGGTTTGAAGGTTGGTTTGAGCTTGGATATTCCTGTGGGGTTTTAAAAGGGAGTTCAGTTAGGTCGGAGATTGCCGAGTTGGCAAAAATGAGGTGCTTACAATGTTACAACCTCTCCTTTTGGTAATTTCGTGACCAAAACCTATACTAAAACATGAATTACAAAGAAGTGCATATGGCATTACAAGATACCCAATTTACAAGCATATGGATGTTATTTATCATACACTAAGCATTCCAAATTCTTGTACATACACAATATAAAATAAACAAGAAAACCCTATCAAGTGTAACAGTGCTAGAAGTCAAGATAAACTCAAAATATCTCTCCCCCTTTATGAAACAAATTGTCAAAGAAAGTATCATTAGAAGGAGAAACAACAATCCAAAACAATACATAAGTATCCAAAAAGACATATTTCATCAGAGCAATGATAACCAATAACGACCCAACAAGCTAGTGAAGGTGGCTTGAAAATTAGATTTCTACTTCTGTATCTTGGACAATCACTACGCTCTGAAGATGAAATTGAATACAATACTCAAAAAAATTACTGCTTACGACATTTTTAAAATTTTTTGCCTAGAAATGTGCTTCGTTAGATCAAAAGGTGTTGAAATCAATCGAAGCACTCTCGATCCTTTTCTCTCGAGCAAAGTTTATCCAAAGAAGAAGAAAAGCTCAGTTTTAAAACAATTGTAAAACTAGTGAACTTTTCAAGCTTTAAAAGTCCTGAATAGACATGATTAATTAAAAACGAGCAAATATAGACTGATGAATATCAAAATAATACTGATTGCACTCTAGAAGTGCAATTACAACTCCTTAATTTATGCTTTGTTGGCCTTAGTTTAGGAGTTTATATGCTCTTTAGTTAGATTTTAGTATTAACTAAGTGAATTTTGATTTGTATAGGTTTTGAGCTTAAATATGATGATTTCGGGTGCATTTCGAATGAAGGAAGAATGAGTTTGTTGTTAATGTACAAGCTGCTGAAACTGTGATGCAAACTATTGAAGCACGCAAAGCTGAAACTTTAAAAGACCATATCTCTCAAACCAGAAGTTTTACCAGAGTCCATAATATATGGATTTCATATAACTTTTCGCGATCTCCACAAATACACTATTCAAATGAGCATTTGAATCGGCGTTAGACTATTCGAATGGCTATCCAAATGGTTAACAATTTGACCGCTCCATTTGACCATTCGACAGGCATTCAAACGATCCATGAAGGCGTTCAAAATCTCGGCAAACTTCAGATGCTGGTTTTTAACATTTGAATCAGGCAAGTAAGGTGTTAGCTACGCATTCAAATGCCTAGCTAACACTTCGCGGATCTCAGCTTTTTTTTTTCCAAGCCTATTTAAAGAAGTTTTGGCCAAAAATTTGGGGATCTCATCTTATTTTTGGAGTTTTTAAGGTTTGTAGGAGTAGTTTTAGAGAGAAAAACTCTAGATATCATTGTCGGTTTTCATTTTCATTGTTGTAGGAGTGGTTTTAGTGAGAGAAACACTTGATTTATGCTTTGTAATAGGTAGATTTTGAAACAAATTGCTTTGATTTCTTCAATTCTTTTTTGATTTCTCTAATATTTTTCAATGGTGATGAGTAACTAAGCCTTTTCTTGGGTTCAATTGAGAAGATTACTCAAGATCTTCCCTTCTTCAATGGAGCTAAATAGATCTTCAAAGTTTTATCTCTAATTTATCTAATTCTTATCAATTGAGACTTAGATCCTTAAGAAAACCTAAGTTATTGACTAAGTTTGGTAACCTCAATGCATAATCCTTGAATTAGTATTAGGATTGCACAAATCGATGGTATGAGCCTATGGATCTTCAATAGAAAACCAATTCTAAGGCCAATTGATAATGAATTCCTAAATTCTATAGACAAAACCTTCTGAATCAAAGATCCATGGAGTGGTCTTTGATTTGAGTTATAAAACTTCATTGATTACTTGTAGAAATTGGGTAATTAGACCAATTGAATTCAAGACCTTCTCTCAATTGTTTTCAAACTAGTTTTAAGTGCTTTCAATAGTAGTATAATACCACAAACCTCTTCATCAAACACATTTTTGGTCTCTTTTAGTTAGATTCAATTTACATAGTTGCAATTCAATTCAAGTCAGTTAGTACTCTCTAAGCATTGGTAGCCTATATTGGGCTTGGTACTTGAGTAAATTGACTCCAGTACTTTCAGAATTATACTTCAATCGCGACACCCATTCTCTCTTGCTGGACCTTAGCATAAAATTGACAACTTAGCATGAAAAGATAAACATCAAACACGCATAAAACTATAGAAAAATGAGCACACTTAGTTATAAGATAATCAAGAGCATATCAATGATAATGTAGAGGTATAAGTATGAACTTCATAGAGACCAATGAGAATTTAGATCCTAGGAGTAATCTAGTCTAAGGTGCCATTTATAAATAGCCAGTAGATCAACACACCTAGAGGTCAAACTTGTCTCATCCCATACACTCGATTTTTCAAGTACTCCCCCTCAATGTTTTCAATGGAAGTCCAACTCCGTCTCTCCAATAATGGTAGCATTGAGACATAAAGATGTGGTGGCTTTCACACATGAATAGGTAGCCTTCTCCTCTTATCACATAACAGTAATAGTTTCACTCACACTCACTGGTAGCCCTTTCTATAGAAACAAGAATAATGAGTGATGGAATCAACAATAGGTCAATCTAGGCATGAGATAATAGGCAAATATTCAACAATGGTGTAGCAAGCTAAATAGATCATAAAGAAAAATTTCATATTCTAAGAAGTCTTAAGAAGTGTGCTCTTAAATGAACATGAGTCTTTAATATGATAGAGATCATCAAAATCACTGACTCACATTTATGCAAGAATTCATGCACACAAGATTCAATCTTAAACAATCATGCACATCAATCTACTCATGAAAGAATATTTGAACCAATGATTGAACATGAACAAAAAAAAAAATCTTTTTGTATTTTTCAAAATTTTTATTTTTTATTTTTCAATAAGGCTCCGTTTGATTTTACGTAAAATATTTATATTTTATGCATTTTTCGGTGTTTGATTGGGCATAATTTAGGTAAAATAACTTACTGGTAAAATATTTTACATATCTACAGTGTAAAATGACTTATTGATTTAAAATCCTAAGTCAATTTTTTTTTCTCTATCGAGTTCTTATATAAGTACAGGACTTCCTAACGATGAGAGAACCAAAACATCTCGACAACGGAGGAACCCAAGCAGCCTAGGACTACATCTTTTCCGCTGCGCTACTCTAGCTACGCTCCCTCCTTCGGCTTCGGATTGTTTGGCTCTTCATCTTTGCAGCCTAAATCAAATAAAAAAAAAATACAAAATAGATCATAGCACTAGGCCCAAAAGATAAGCAAGAAGGAAAAAAGAAATCCTAGGCTATGTCACAAACAACCTTTACTCTGTAAGACTTTCCCCTACAACTTTCTTAAGAGTTCTCAAATAATCCAAATCAAATTTTCTTACCCACATAACACTCATCTTAGTTCTATCTATTAATTCATGAGGTTTGGCTATAGTTTTAGGTGTTTCCGTGGCATTGTGGTTCCTCTTTTGACCATAATTTATGAAAATCTGCCTTGATTTTGAAATAAATCTATTCACATGCTTAGTGAGGACTCTAATCTATTTTTTCAACCTCTCATAGTCATTTCTAGGTTGTTTATGAGTATAAGATCTAGAAACTCTATTTAATTTACGGTAATAAGGTCTAATATGACCAAACACACCACAGTGATGACAAATAGGATTAAACATAGAAGATTAAACATCCCTAGGATTCTTGGGTTTCACATGAGAAGTGATGACTTTAGGAGGCACAAGGTTATTCTCCAAAGTAGGACGTTCAGGCCGAACATGACCCTTAATACCGCAATGATGACAAGTAGGAACTAAATGTGTGACAAAATCATCATCTTTTAAAGGATCATACTTATCTGAAGGCACTAACTTGATTTGTTTCTTGGGTTTCTTTGAATTAGATTGTTGAACTTCATACCCAAAAAACTCTTTCAAGTGTATTAGTATCTTTGTTGAACTTCTTGAATGACAAATTTTTCTTTTCAAGTTTGGATTCAAGTTTCTTCACATCTTTTTCCAAGTGTTTTCTTGGCTACCTCTCCATCATGTGTATCTTTTTCAAGAAACTTAACCTTATCAGACAAGGTTAATCGGTGAGTCTTCAATTGGCTTATTTCAGCTTGAGCATCAATAATTTCCTTTTTCACCACTTCAACTTCCTCCAATACTTTCTTCACTTTTGTTCCCAGCTTGACATTTACTTTTGTTAACTTGCTGTATTGTTGATAAAGTTGATCATAGGCCAATTGGAGCTCACTTGTTTCTTCATCATCAGATTATTCTTCTTCTAGTTTTAAAGACCCAACAGAACCATAACAATCATCAGACTTTTCTATTTCTTTGGCCTTTGATGAAGACTCAACTATCTCGGAGAAGGATGCAAACAAAGCTGTGAAGTTCTCAGATCAGTCCTTCTTATCAAACTCTTCTTCTTTTTCCAAATCACTCCATGTAATAGTTAAAAGTTTACTTCCCTTATTTTTCTTCTTATTGGGATGGTCTTGTGCAATATGCCCACAACCATGACATTTAAAGTACTATTTTTGACTGAATTTATCTATTTTTCTCACAAACTTAATCTTATCAAATGATTTAGCTTTATTTTTATCAAAAGAATAAAATTGGTCTTGTTGTCTCTTTTTGAAAAATTTTTGAAATTTTTTCATAATAACAGCCATCTCTTCGAGACCCATACCAGAGTCATTATCACTAGCTTCATTCATGCATTCCTTAATAGAATTCAAAGTTAAGCTTTTGTTTTTTTTAGGATGACGAGAATTAGCTTCATAATTTCGTAAGAAACCAACTAAATTGTCAACTTTCATGGAGTCTACATCCTTACTTTTCTCAATCGCTGTAACCTTTGGTTGAAATCTCTCTCAACATTTTTTGAATAATTTTGATTGGAGAGATTTGTTTACTTAGGTCGAAACTGGAGTTGACAATATCACTGAGCTTAACAGAAAATTGATCAAAATTTTTATCATCTTCCATTCTCAAAGTTTCAAAAGCAGTGGTCAACCATTGAAGTTTTGTTATCTTTACAGATGTAGTACCTTTATAAGTATTTTGTAAAATATTTCATGCTTTGGCGATTTCACAGTTGGAAATTCAACGAAACTCTTCTGCTATGACACTGTTATATATTGCATTTATGGTTTTACTATTCCACCCACAAGTGTCAAAATCAGTTTTGTCCCATAACGTAGTAGATTTTAAAATTGTTGTTGTACCAGTTGTAATTGTGGGTGGAGTCCAACCATTAGTAACAATAAGCCAAACACATACATCAGTTGATGTAAACTTTTGCAGTTGGCAAATTTCGTGTTCTTTGATATTCCTTGTAAATTAGAATGTTGGGTGTTAATCACAAGCATTCAAGGAGCAAAGTTTTGTGTCCAGAAGGTTCTTCATTCACAAGTATTAGCTAAGAGATTCTTGAGATGAAGAATAAGTGGAAGTTTTGAAGAAGTATTCAAGTTGGATGCCTTTCCACAGCTTTGGATCGAAAATATAGTAGCTGGTGTAAAATAAACAACTTGGATGCCTTTCAATAACTTTGGATCGAAGACACAGAGACTGCAGAAAAACCAGATAACTTTGATACCTTTCGATCAAAGATACAGAGAGTCTGCAAATCTATCTATCTGACTCGATCGACTTTGATCGAGTTCGCTCGAGCAAGTCACGAATTTTTAACGCAATCTGCTTAGAAGAAAACTTGTCTTTTTTAGAAGTTTGTTTTGTTTCCTATAAAAGAGGAAAACTTTTTAGGGTTTTCAAGAGAGAGTAGCCGCACAAAAGAGTTCTTAAAAGTTTCCTAAACATTGTTGAAGCTCTCCATTGATTCTTAGCAACATTAACTCTTTAACCTTGAAGAGTTGAAGTCTTGATGGAGTTCAAGGCAGCAAATTCGTAAGAAGGGGATCTAAACGGTGATCAAGCATGGTAACGGTAAATCGTGGAGTCGAGCAAGTAAAAGGTAACCAGTAGAGTCGAGGAGTCATTGAGATTTTGGTTGTAAGTGTTCTTGTAACCATTTGAACAATGATTTTTGGTGCATGATCTTTGTCCAGTGAAGTGGACATGTGGTTTTATTCCAGTTTGGTTTTCCATAGCAAAAATCTCGTGTATCGATTATTTGATTGATATTTACTTTACTTGACACGTGTGTGGATGCACTTAGCGATAGTCATACTTGCTTAGTATTTGTCTAACCAGTATCCTTTAGCAAAGTTATAGTCCGGCATACGTTTTTTAGTTGACTTAAGGAAAGCTCTAATCTTTGCTTTCTAGTAGAATAGTTAGTTCCATCAAACAATGGAGGTCTAGTAGCAGAACTACCTTCCTTTGGAAAACCTATAAATTTAGGCTATTAGGATCTCACTCTTTCAAAATCAAAAGTATTTTTTAGTGTCCTACTTCGATGCTAATTGAAAAACATAACCTTGTCTATAACTTTGTTACAAAACTATTATAGATGCAATCTTATAATATCTATGACTATTGTTATGTGTAATCACAACGTATGTTAATGATAAACAAGAAGACAAACCAATCACACAATCGACACACGATATTTTTGTTGTGGAAACCCAAACCGGAAAAAAATCACGTGTCCACTTTGCTAGACAAATATCATGCACTAAAACCAATGTCAAACGATTAAAGGATCACTTGCAACCCAATCCCTAATCGACACTATGATCACTACGTTGATTTGAACTTGCTCGATTCCTTGATATATCGTTACCGTGCTTGACCATTGTACAGTTCCCCTTAGTATGTATTTTGCGTCTCGAACTCCTTCAAGTTTTTAATCCTCTTCAATGATGATGAAGATGATTTGTTGTTAAGAACCAATTGTGTGCTTCAAAGATGTTTAGAGAACTTCTCTTTTGAGTATTTTGAAGAGCGCCTCACTTAATGAACTTAGGAAGGCGCGCCTCAATACATAGGTCAGTCAAAAAGCTTTTGGCACGCTTTCCTAACTTAGAAATCTCACACGTCTTGCAGTTGAGAGGTCTTGCGAGGTCCCACGAGATTTAATCTACAGAAAGGGTTTTCTCTGTTTCTTCCAGCGAGAGGTTGCAACATCCATCAAAGTCCCATGAAGTGTCTACTAGGGCAGAAACCCTCTCTGTCTCGTCCTGCGAGATCCATCAAGGGCCCACAAAGAACTTAGACAGAGACTCCTCTTTGTTTCTTCTATCCAAATCCAAAAAGATCCTGCAAAGAATAAAAACTATATTTTTATGTGTCATCCAAGCATTTCTAAGCATGAGCTCAAATGAATAGACGTTTAAACACCTTCAAATGCTTGTGATAGACACCCAACATCGTAACATACAATGAAATAAACAAGTTACGAAACTTAGCTAATTATAAGATGTTCCAATTAACAAATAGAGGTAATAGCAAGAAGACCCTTAGCAAAATAAGAATTGCACAAATATCTTTATCTTGGTGCCCAAGCATATTTGGCCTATAAATACAAGGCTTTGGCAAGCCAATTCTCTTCACACCAACACCCATTTCAGTGAAAGATCTACAAAAGAAATAAAGTGAGAAGGAGAAAAAGAGAAGAAGGGTTGCGAAGTGAGGGTGAAAAGGAAAGGGTGCTGCCGAAGGAAGACAAGAGAAAATAAAAAAATAGAGAAAGTGATAAGTGTTTGTGAGGAGAAAATAGGAGAAAAATGTGGGAAAAATTCTATCACTTTGGTTTTAATTTATGTAGAATTATTTGGAGAACTGTAGTGATCTCGTTAAAATTTGTGGAACACACTCGAGGTAAACCGGTTGTATACGATATGCTTTTTCCTAAAACTCCTTGCAAAGAGTTTATTTATATTATTCATGTATTGTATTCTTTTTGATTAGTCACCTCATTGTTTAACTCTATGATTATATTTATTGTTGAATCTATTGAATATCTTTTGGCACATCGTTGAAGTGTTTGTTGATATATTCATTGATAAAATTATTTTTTAAAAAATTTTTGGATCATGTTTTAGTTGATGTGCTGTAAATATTATTATTACATGTACAAACACACCCATTGGCATGTTATTGACAGTGGTTATGGGATGGTGACCTTACGGGGTGTTGGTTATGTCATTTGGTATTGTTGCATGGCGCAGGTGACGTTTGCATGATACTGAGAAGGGCCAAGGTATTGGGCTTAATGAAAATATCGAAATGATTATTAACAGCATGGCTTTCTTGTGATTTTGACTGGCTCTTTAATATTATTTTTATTATCATTGTTTTAATCAAATTTATTGAATTAAATTATTCGGTGAGCTTCGTTATAAATGTTTAAAACTGAGCATTTGTACTCCTATCGTATTGTATACTTTCGGATTTAATTTTATTTTTTAGGTGGAGGTGAATTAAGTGTCCCAAATTATTAGGTTGACCCTTGAAAAATTTTGGGAGTTAATTGTACTATGTTGCTTTGATTATTATTTATTTGGAGCAATATTAATACTTTGAGGATGTACTTTGGGAGTTATTAAAATTGTATTATTCCTGATGGTTATAAGTTGAAAAATAATTGAAGTTGTATATTTGGAGACATGACGTGTAGATTGTTTAATTATTTTAACTTGTGGAGATTATTTATTTTGGAAGTCTATTTTCCTTTTGCGACGTGATGAAGAAATATAATTTGAAGTTATTCGATTTATTTAATTTATTTATTGACAATTGAGAAAACCGGGATGCTACAACAGTGGCGGCGCTGGTGGAGGCAGAAGTGGCAAGATCTTAGGGATTGAGGGAGAGAGAGAGAGAGAGAGAGAGAGAGAGAGAGATAACAGCTATATCTCTCTAGGGATTTCGGGAGATCCATGAAAGAAAAGAGGGGAAAATGGGAAAATAAGACCCGCCAAATGAAATGACGTCGTTTCTTTTGGTATTTGTGATGGGAAAGATGCCATCACAAAAAAGGCTCGACACAAACTCATAAGCCATCGCTAAAGAATGTTGCAAACAATACTTTTCACGATGACTCTAAAGCCATCGCAAATAATGGTCGCAAATAGGTAAATTAAGTGACCACAAGGTCAACCATCTTAACATGCTCGCAAATACAGATTAGGCGACGAGTATTTGCGATGACTCATTTCCTGTTGTAAAAAACACTATTTGAGACAAAAAAAAGACTGTCATAATACTTCGATGCAAAAGGTCTGTTTTTTTATGTAAGCACCCCATTTTTGCCCGCTTGGTAATTTTCGGTCTGACTGGACTTAGACTCACATTCAAACTGACACAGACACATTCAAGTCAAAACTAGTCGTCCAGTCTCAAATCTAGTCAATCAATCACTTTGCGAGCCCACTGGGCCCAACTGAGGAAAAATGACCCAAATACCATTGTGGCATTATTCGATCTTATTCTAGTTGGCACGTAAGTCCGCTTTTCAATCTCAAATCCAATTTCAAGTCCAATTCTAATTCATATTAAATTCGGCATGCCTTTTGAGAAAATTGATCTCTCAGGCGGTAAGACTATCTAGTCTAACATGTTTTTTGAGAAAACTGTTTGGAATGGTAAATCCCTTCAAGCTCGTCAACCAGGACAGAACCCAAGTCCCTGAGATGGTAGAACGGTCCACCTTTGGTACCTTCTAGCCCGCCAATAAAGAATGTCTGTTATTCGACATGTCTTTCGAGAAAGTTGATTCCTTAGACGATAAGTCCACTTAGCAGCTTCCCGAGATCAGGCAGTCTTTGGAATGAACGTGCACCGTCCACTCACAAATAGGTCGACATCAGGAATTGCCAACAAACCCCCGTTGTCATGGGACCAAACTCCCTTTTTGGCTGTGACACGTTTACTAAAGGACGAGATACCTTTGGAAACCAATTTTCAAAAGAGTCAACTTACAACTCAACCCTAGATACTCTCAATCCATTGGTGGCATATCCACGCACTTGTGAGTGTGCTCTTCTTGTATTGATCGAATCCCACGATAACATATCATTATGTCGATACAATTCTTCAATGCCTGATTGAGTATCGAGCTCCGCAACACCTCTAGAATCCTCTAAGAGTTGAACTCCAATCTAATAGACCAACCACTTGAATCAACATTAAATGGTTACAAGAACTCTTACAACCAAATCCCTAATTGGCTCCTCGATCCTCTTGGTTGACTCGAACTTGCTTGACTCCACGATTCACCGTTACTGTACTTGATCACCGTACAATTTCCCTTAGTACAAATTTTGCGACTTGAAATCCTTTAAGACTTCAATCAACGAAGATGAAGATTGATCTTGCTAAGAATTTAGTTGAGAGTCTCTTCTAGGTATGTAGAAACCTTTAGAATAATTTTCGCAGCAGCTCTGCTCTCATAGAAACCCTTTAAATCTAAAGTAATTGTGCAATCAATTCTTTCAAAGGTGTTTTGGCCTCCATAGAATTGCATTTTGATAGGCGGCTCACTTATTGGACTTTGGAAGGAGTGTCTCAATATGTAGGTAGGTCAAAAATACAAGCGACGCACTTCCCTAGGGTTTAAATCTCATGCACCTTGTGGCCGCAACGTCCAGCGAGGTCTCACGAGATCTAAATCCTCAGATCGGGGGTACACTGTTTCTTCTATCGAGATGTTTTGACGTCTAGCGAGGTCCAAGGAAGTCTTCAATAGATTTACACTCTTCATTGTTTCTTCCATCAACGTCTCTCGAAATCTATCAAGTCCTTAACAAAAATACACCCAATTTGTTTCTTCTATCGAGAGCTATCAACGTCCATCGAAGTCCAAATTCAATCATTTTATATATCATCTAAGATTCTCTTAGCACGAACTCTAATGAATAGGCATTAAGAGTATCCCAAATGTTTATGATAGACTCTTCAACATTCCAAATTACAAGGAATAAAATTTGTCACGAAATTTAATCAATTACATGATGACACATTAGTTATACTATTGTAACTGCTTTGGCAATTAAGAAAATTCCTTTGTTTTTTTTCCCCCTTAATCTTCAATTCTTGTATTTGCATTGCCTCCACATTCTTAAATCTAAGGTAGTTCTAAAACAATGCAATTGAACTACATAACCAAAGTTGTTTGGTCTGTCGAATCCACTTGCTGAAATCTAAAAGGATTTCGCTCGGTGACATCAACACAAAGAGCAGGATCAAACATGTATCGATTTGAAAGTGCTTGTATTGGATAAGTGATCGAAAACCACTTTGGATTCAATTTATACATAAATACAACTAGCGATTGTATTACAAGGGTAAAAACATGTTACAGGTTGTATTGGCATATCACTTTATTACTTAAGCAAAAGATAAGGTGAGGTTACATTGGCATATCACTTGAGCAAAAGAAAAGGTGATTAGACTCGAAAGTGCACAAGGCTAAGATCAACATCTTTGGGAAGCTTACGAGGGGGAGGAAACTTTGGCAGAGAATGCGCAATTTTCTTAGCAGTCTCCAAGTACGAGACATACTTTTCAACTGACTCAATGGTCTTTGGATCAAGATTGTAGATACTACTTTTCATCTCAAAATCTTCAAAGCTGGCTGATTGCAAAGCACGAGTGATTAGCAAGTTTCCAAATGCCGGTTTGCTTTGTTTTATAGCCAAAATCTCTTTGAATGACTTCTTCTTGAAAGTCCAAGTGCCTGTCTTCCAATTGAAGTCATAAAGAGGAAGGAATCTCTGGCCATACATGGCTATGAATTCCAAGGCAGCAAGAATGAACTCGAACTCCTCTATTGGGATGTGGTAAGCGAAGTTAATCCTTGTCCATCCAGGCTTCACTCCATTGTATCCCTGTTAACATGACATATATATATGTATATATATTAGCTTGGTTGGATCCATTATATGTAAACTGTATATATGTGTTGCTAGGGGCTGTATCCATGTTCAATCAGGTGAACATATTTGAATCTACTAGTGAATAATGCTGATTAGATAGTTAGTTACCTTTTGAATGGCGTTTTTGAAAGCTATTGAGTGAGGCTCATCGACATGGAGGAGATGGTGACCGTAGGGTCCTGCGCAAGCGCACCCACCTCGAGCCTGGATGCCAAAAAGGTCATTGAGGAGCTTTGCAACAAAAGGACCATGTAGAGGCTTATCTCTCATGTTCCCAGACTCTCTCCACATATTAATTCCTCCCTCTCTTGTCCCGTTGTTGTCTGTCGAGTAGGAATTTGTAGTGGAGAACACAAGGAAGGACAGGATGGCCTGCCGTTCTACGCTAGTATTTCCTAATACCCATATGTTTGGATTAGAGAGAAGCCTGTCAAGCGCTGCTTCTACGAGGTTGTGCTCTTGTGTTTTGATCACTTCATAGCCTATGTATTCTTTAACCCAGAAGGCCATTGCAGCTCTAATTTTTTGGACGATTGGTGGAGTACCAGCATCTTCTCTCTCTTCCACATCCTCATAATATAGAGTGTCCTGCATTTGATTTGAGTAAATCAAATTTCTGCTGATCGTCAAGGTAAACAACCTAGTAAACATCTAAATAAATATACTATTTTAATTAAAGTTAATTCCTACATCTTTTTCAGGTACCTCTAGAGAATTAACCGCAATCTGTGTGCACTGAGCCTTAATAAGGGCAAAATTTCTATTTCATTCCTCTATAGGACAGCGGAATTATGCGCAAGGTACATAGACTGTCGAAATTTAATAAAAACATAAAATTTAACAAGCTTCAAAATGAGGATGAATACCTTTTCATTGAATCCATTCACAAAGCTTACAGTTCCTCCTCCACAAGTTGAAGGGGGAGAAGATCCCAGTTGATAGAGGATCTTGCTCATCAAAAGAATACCAGGAGTACCAGGCCCTCCAACAAACTTATGTGGACTAAGGAAAATTGCATCATACCCATCTATCTCTCCGGATCTCATGTCAATCTCTACATAAGGACCACTACACATAGAAATTTAAAGCAAAGCAAATTAGCACTTCATCGGTAAGATTGTAATTTAAATTTAAAGAGAAACAAATGAAAACAAAAATGATGACTACATACCTTGCAGCAAAATCAAAGCAAGCAAAAGCACCATATCGGTGAAGAAGTGAAGCAAGGGCACGGGTATCAGAGTAAATCCCAGTGACATTACTACAAGCCGAGAAAGAACCCAACATAGGGCGGTTCGTCTGTTGGAAAGACTCGAGTTGTAGCTTTAGAGCCTTGATGTCTATTAATCCATTTTTGTCTAAACCAATCTCCACAACTTCTGCTAGGCTTTGGCGCCAAGAGAGGAGATTTGAATGGTGTTCATATGGACCAACAAAAACTACCCATCTTTCTTCATTTCTAAGATTATCCATCAATATCCTATCCCTCATAGTTGATGCAACAGAAATTCCCATAACTTCTTGGAGCCTTTTGATAGCTGCTGTTGTGCCAGAGCCAACGAAAAGGAGGGCATCTTCTTCTTTCCCACCAAGGCAACTCTTTACATACCTACTTGCTTCATGCACCATTGTTGTAGTTTGATGCCCCACATAGCTGTCACTTGTATGAGTATTTCCTGTTCATAAGAAAAAAATATACCGTTCTTTATATATTTCAAAAGAAATTTTCCTAGAGAGAACTAAGTCATGGCTTCATTCTTATTAATTTGCTTCATCAAGAACCATTCCTGCAAAATTGTACTTCTAAAAAACTAAGTTGGAATGCACAACATTTTCACTCTGCTCCTTGAAACTTCAAATAGTTTCTCCCCCCCCCCCCCCCCCCCCCCCCCCCCCCCCTTGGTGTCTAACTTCACATAATCACAGAAAACTTACCATAAACCGGAAGAACATTGGTAATGATGTAGTTCTCAATATAGTGAAGACTCCGGCCAGAGGCAGTGTAGTCGGCGTAAGTGAGCCGACGTCTTCCAAAGGGAGTCTCAAACTCCACATCACTGCCTATAACTTGAGACTGCAACCATGCCAGTTTCTTCACCGGAGGACCTCTTGGCATGCCGCTCCCTACCATTTTAAACGAATCCAATCGCCAATTCGCATCATCCAAAACTTGCCCACTAGTTTTCGGAAGCGAATTAGTAGCCTTGATGAGGCTTTTCCCACGCTGTGGCTCCGTCTTGGGATCATAGTGAGTTTCTTTGATCACGGGTTGCTCCAACTCCATGGTTCAGAAATGATAGTAAAAAGAAATGGAAGTGAGAAAATAAGAATGATTTGATGCCTTAGTGGATAAGGGAGGCCTACTATTTGTAGGCGTTGGGGGGTACCCACAGTCAATGAATGGTCAAATGCTAAACCTTCTCTCAACAATGAGAAAGGTTTAACCAGTAAACGCCGTGAATTGACTGCTTCCAATTCTCTTTCTAAGAATAATATAAATCTGTGTGCCAATAAATTGACTTGGCTTTCAAAACGTTGACATAATAATAATAATAAACCAAATAAGAAAACTGGTAATAGTCTTCACTATGTATACAATTGAATTGGTCAATGCAATATATGATTCCACAAGTTGGCGACATTTTGTTTTCAGCAATATCGGCCATGAATGGAGACCTGGCTCTTGTTCAACTCCCCCGTTTTTTATGCTGTGGGGGCATGACGGGGAACAATAAAATTTTTCGAGAAATCCAGAATGCATGTATCTTGATTGAATAAGTTTTATCAATGGGATTCCTCCTTGTCCGAAGAATTGCTTATGTCTCAAATGAATTAATCCAAATCAGGAGTTTAAACCTTATTGTTACTTTCTCTAGATTCGAATTTGAGAAATTTAAGACTTAACGGATTTTTTTGTATAAACTCTCTCTTGCATAAAGTGGCTATTCTCATACTCGGACCTATATTCTTGCGTTTGGCAGCTTGAACTTTCACCATTGCACCAAGTAATGCCATAATTAATATGGCACTAGTTGTAGAATTCTTAGAGTTACATATGAAATGGTGGGGTGGAATTAGGAGGTTTAATTTATTCTATTTGTACATCTTTAAATGGGACTTCTGATTTATTCAAGAAATTCAAAATGACTAAAATCCTGTAATTTTTGTACTATCTTTTAATACTTTAATCACCTCTACTATGAATTTCCAAAGACTTGAACTCATGACCTCAACCATTAAGGTCCTCAACAATTAAGGTCTCTAATTTACTGTCCTCAAATTTGCGTACTTTCGTAATCAAAATGAATATCAGTGGTGCTTCTAGATTTTCTTCTTTGGAAATGAAAAAAAAATGATATATTTCCTTCATGTAATCCTCCTCGTGCTAATAGACCCGAATGGTCTCTCGAAAACCATTCTGGGAAATGAATTCTTTGGCATTGCTTGTATTACCTAGCTTGAAGACAAGGTAGTTTTGCTTCACAAGTGCAGAAAATTGAAATATGTTGCAACTATATATATATATAAATGCTCGATAGAATTATGTTTTGAACTTCATTAAAGGTCCATTTGATAAGGCTTTCGGCATGACTTTTTTTTAGCTTATAAGTAAAAAAGTCAATTTTTTTTAGTCTTTTACTTTTTTTTTTTTGTTTGCTTATCTTTAACTTATAAAAGCAAAAGTAGTAAAAAAATTTTAATTTTTTTGTACTTCTAAACTAAAAAAGCAAAATAAAAAAAAACTAAAAAGAAAAAGTACCAAACGGCCTAATTGTGAACTGGAAATTTGATTTCTACCCAAAGAATTGCAGTCAACAAGACTCCCAAGGCATTTGGTTAACAGTCATCATTACTCAAGAATGGAAATTGAAATTCATCATAGAGAAGAACAATGACACAATGTGTACTCTCTGACATCTCTCTTTATAGTAGAGAAAAGCATGAAACCAATAGCCTCTGCCATCTTTCTTTTAACGAGTCATATTATATTTGGAAGCCTATTCTCCCTCATGATCAGCAACGAAACTCATAGTTCAATTACCTATATCCAACAATTCCATGGCAGACCGGTGTTGAATTTAGTTATTGGTCATTTTATGTTGTCATGTACTGAGAAACTTGTATAAGAATAAATTGTTTACGGGTCAATTTTATAATTTAAGCAGAGACACGCATTCCGGTCATTGAGAACTAAGGATAGCCCTATTAATTGGTCTAGTTTCCTATCTTGCAACGTTCAAGAGGGCGGCCAAAAATCATAGCTAGCAACGGTTTGAAATATTACCGTCATAAAAAGAAGGCGTAAGCTAACTGAGCTACTAAATAAAATCCTTTAAGTGGTGTACAAAAAACTTGAGATCGAATTCTACCTACATCTACGTTGGGAGAATTTTTCAGAAATAATAATAATAATATTTCATCATCTCTCTCAATTTGCATATTTGAGGTGTCATACTTTGAACTACGCCCTTGACATTAAAAACCTCCCTTACGTATGTTAGGTGTGATCTTTATTATATTGAAGCACAAGGTAAAACTCTCCGCGTCAAAGCGTTTTTTTTTACGGTTTTTTTTTTTTTCGTTTGACTTGGTTTCATTTGTTAAAGTAAGATAATTGAAGCACCTTAGGTCCTCAACCAATGGTTAAAGCTCGTTAAAAGACTAGCTACATATACAGGGGCGGGTTCAAGAGTTTTGTGTAATGGGGGCAAAACTTGCAAAAATATCGTACACAAAATTATTTTATACTTCACAATCCAATTTCTGTGGAAAGGTAAACAAATAACTATATTAAAAATGTGAAAAAGGATGCTATTCCGGTATAAAAGTTATATATAAAAAATTATACACATCAACAAAATTATGATTATTTATAAAATCTAAAGATGGAATTTAGTGGGGCAAATAAAGTGGTTAGTAAATTAGTTGGGGCAATACACTATATTAACAAGTTAAAATGAAATAAATATAGATAAAAAATTTTTAAAAAAATAATAAAAGTTGCTAAGTCATGGAGGCGACCTTAATCGATCCGCATCTGTACATATACAAAGTAAAGAATAGATAGTAACTTAAAGTATAGTTCTTCCATTCCATCCGCATCTGTACATATACAAAGGAAAGAATAGATAGTAACTTAAAGTATAGTTCTTCCATTCAATCATTCACTTCCTTTTCTCGGTCTTCCCACAGCAGACACTACTAAAAATTGTAGTATTTACGACGACAGCATGCCGTCGCAAAAGCTTATTTTGCTATCGCAAATACTCATAAGCGTCGGCCATGCGACGGCATTTCCGGCGACGAATTTACGGGCGTCGCAAATACTATTTGCGACGGCCAAGCGATGGCATGGGTCACCTTTTGCGACGGCAATACCTTGTCGCAAATACTAGTCGCCGATGTAATAGTATTTGCGACTGCTGCATGGCCAACACTAATAAACTATTAGCGATGGATTAGTGCCGTTGCAAATAATCATTCAATACCCGCGACAGCATGAATCCATCCCAATTGATAGCTTTAGCGACAGCACGTAACCGTCGCAAAAGGCACGCATTTGCAGCATTTACATAGGCCGAAGCCACTTTTACCGACGGTTAGTAACCGTCGCTAATACTTTTCCCAAAAAAAATTTCATATTAAATTAGTGAATACTTTTGTAGCTTTTTTTCCCCTGATAAAATGTACAATTAACATTATACGAATGACAAAATTAAAACATTCATTCAAATCTAAATATTTATAAATATACATAACAAAGTAAACTAACACATTTCAAACATTGTCTCGCATTAAAATTCATAAAATAAAAATATATATGTATAATACCTCGCAAAATATCATTACAAATCCATAATCCACAGACCAAAATGGAGTTTAAGTCAATTGCAAAATTTGCTGACATATAAACACCATAAATCAATCTATTCCTTGCGAATACCCTGAAAAAAAAAAAACATAAATATTAGATAAAATAATAAACATATTAGAGACAATGAATGAATATGAATATAAATAAATAGGTTTACTGAAAGACAGATTTGGGATTCTAGTAATCAAAAGGCACGGAAGATGTTGTTTTTATATAAAAAGTAAAAACGTGACAACTCTTACCCGAGGAGTCTGGTGACCATGTCGTTTATTCTCACACGTCACTCATGCCTAAATTTCCACACGGCATTTTAGTACCCAAACAGCTCAGAAAACAATGTTTTGAGAGTGTGAGACTAAAAATTAATCTTTTTGACTTTATAAACTAATTTTCTTGTAGACTCTTTTGTTTTTCTTTTTTATAACAAGGAAATTTTCTTGTAGACTCTTTGCAGTGCTTACGTTAGTATTATTAGACTGCAGAATTGAACTTATTGAAATTAATTGAATTTTCTTTTATTATAATAATAATAATTATCATTATTGCAACAAAAAGAAAAAAATAATTTGATCTTTCCCCGGTTGTGACTTTTCTCATTGTGTTCTACAATTCCTTGGTTTAAATTATAACTTCACGAGAAATAACTACGCATAGGTACATATTGGCACGCATGTATGTGTGTATAATGACTTGTTCTGTGTTAACCTGAGACACAGGTCAAGTCACATACTGAATTTTTGTATGGGAGATGTTGGGTGTACAAGTAAGAGCAATAAACTCAGATGACATTACGCATGTCTATCGGAGATTCGGAGATATCTCAGGTGAGGCCATAGATTACAAAGTCTGAATTGAGACTCATTGAGAATAATTGTAAAAGATATCAAATATCCAAATAGAATTTCTTCCAGAGATAAGTACCTGTAAGGCTGCAATGCTTTGCTGCTTCTTTTACTTTGGGTTGTTCTCCATCCAACCAGAGTCAGAAGTAGTGGAGGGTGACACCGGTCCTGATTTCAAACCAATTACATTTTCGATATGAAGAAAAATCTGGAGAAACATTTTTTTTTTCTAGCAAATTTTACTTAGCAAAATTCACATGAAATTCTGACTGAATGAGAACATTGAGGTGAAATGAAAAGATATACAGCTTGCTATGAAAATTAATGAACTAAAAATAATTTACCTCGTTTGATGAAATAGGATTATTGACATGTGCATGACAAAGAGCTCATTTTTAGAGCATATATCGAATCTGCAAAAACATCCAGCTTAACAAATCAAATTGTAATACACTTAATAGTATGCAATTAGTTCTATTTGTCAATTTGCACAGTTCTTTTAAGATGCCCCATACCTTGTTACTGCCTTCCATAGCCTTTTATATAAGCACATAGACTTATTTAAGTTCTTTTCATCCTACCAAATTGCCTAGAACACATATTGTTTAATAACAAAAACACTATAAAACAATTAGAAACAACAAGAACAATAACCACCAAAGCACATAGGGTCTCTTCCATGAATATTGGTTAAGGGAAGAAGTATAATAACAACATCTAAACCAAATATATTAGGAAGTAACTATAAATATCCGTTTGACAAGAAGATGTATTTGTACAAGCTACAAGCTACAAGCAATAAATATACCTATGAGTTTCTGCAAGTGAATGGCTACCATGGTCCCCCAATAGTTAAACATTGTGCTCTGTTTGATTACATAGGTCCAAAAGATCATCATTATGTCCTTGAGTGCAGTAGTTATAATATTTTGTCAATTCAATAGCATTTTACAAAACTACATTATGAGTGGGTGGGATGTAGTGCAACAAAAGTGAAACAATATTGGAACACATTTCTTCCAAATCAACTGCTATTTTAAATTATCTTCTCCAAAAAAGGAAAAACTATTATTTCAAATGAGAAGGTATTTCTTCGAACATCTAATAAGCATAATTTATTTTCAATTTTTAATTAAAAAAATGGAAAGCAGTGGAACCAAAATTTGTAGGTTGCCTGTGAAAGTGCCTAAACTGGTAGCTGGGTAAAAAAATCCGTGCACCAATTTCAACTTATCCATTATTGCAAGAGAGAAAAGAATAAACTAAAATCAGAGCCAAATCATAAGGGAAGTTAAACTATATTGAATGCTAGACTTTAAGGAACCCTTGGCTTTGCATACACAGTTCGCCAAGAAGAATCTAGGTTGGAATATTTTCTGAAATATTAGAAATCAAGAACTCTAAATGTTTGCCTCTGTTATGAAACATATAAAATCTGTTTTGAGGCAATTTAAACAGAGAGGATAGGAAGATCAATAATTTGTTCTGTTACCATTGCTGGATAACGTAAATGGAGGAAGGCTTGAGTCATTCGTTGATTTTGTTTGTTCTCCAAAGAAAAGTGTTTCCAGTATAGGAGACAACAGTTTTCAGTAGGAGAGAGTTGATGTTTTTTTTTTTAAAATACCTGCAGAATAGAGTGGGAGCATGAAGAAGTTTCTTTTGCTCAAGTTGGTTCAGTAGTTCAAATTTGATTTTCTTATTGAACCAATGCCATGACTTGTCACAATTTGAAACATTTTCTGTCAGTGAATTTGACTAACCAAACGTGCCATAGGGAAGGGGATTTGAAAATTTTCTTCATGTGTGGAATAAGCTCTGTTTTGGGCAAGCCCTTGAGACATAATTTATCTTGCGTGTCAATGTGGCAAATATTTGTGGATATCAGGTCTTTGAAAATGCACACCCAAGCCCAAATAAATAGATAGACAAATAAAAAGAAACAGAAAAAGAACTAAAGAGAAAAAAATATATGCATGCTGAAATGTAATAAAGAATAAAATAATTCATCAATACATCTTCATATATCTTCTTGGCTGCATAGAAGCACTTATTGACATATACTTGAACTAATCATTAATACATCTTCAAACTAAGAATTAATCTGATGTTCCATGGTCTAAAAAATTTGCCCACATACAACACCACCCCCACCATGCCAAAAAAAAAAGGGGAAAAAGTGAGGTGGTCTTACCCAAGATGCCATTTCTGGTGGTTTTTAACAAAACATTATAAACTTTTTATTTATGGAGACATGCCAACAATCTGAATTTGGTATGCACTTTTTTTTTCCTTCTGTGTATTTAAATGCTATTCTGATAAAGCATGAGAATCTATGTGGTACCAAGAAACTAAAAGTAACGTTCATCTAGAAGGCTTAAAATAGCTGTAAGCACCCCATTTTTTACCGCTCGGCAGTCTACACTCCGTCCAGACTTGGGTATATTCCAATCGAAACCAATTCTCTAGGTCTAAATTCCGTCTTTCCATCGCTTCGCGGGCCTGTCAGGCCCAAATAGAGGCAAAATGACCAAAATGCCCTTAGGGGCATTGTCCTTTCCTTTTCGATTCCAATCCTACTCTCGAAACAGTTTATTCCTCGAGACGGTTCCAATCCAGGCGCGTCTCTTCAGAGACGGTAAGACCCCTTTCCAATCCCACTCTCGAGATAGTTTATTCCTCGAGACGGTTCCAATCCAGGCGCGTCTCTTCGGAGACGGTAAGACCCCTTTCCAATCCCACTCTCGAGACAGTTTATTCCTCGAGACGGTTCCAATCCAGGCACGTCTCTTCGGAGACGATAAGTCCCCTTTCCAATCCCTCTCTCGAGATAGTTTATTCCTCGAGACGGTCCGAGTAGCGAAACTACTCACAAAACCGTTAGAGTAGCGGAAATACTCACAAATAGGTCGATATAGGGAATTAGCAACAAACCCTTGTGTCACGACGACCGCCGTTAGAATGGCGGAAACACTCAAAACCCAGGTCAACACCAGTGTCTGTTAACCCACTTTGGTGAAAAATGACCAAACTGTCCTTTGGACCTTTTCCGAGACTTTTCGGTCAAGATGACCATTTTGCCCCTAGGCATCCGAATGTCCCGGGAACCACACCGGCTCTGGGTATCAAACCGGTAATCTCCTGAGACTACTTTTTATAGTATTCTCAACCTTACTTTATCTTTTCGGATCTTTCCGAGTTAGTTCCGGCCAACCCGGTGTGAAATGACCATTTTACCCCTGGTGGGTCGGTCTCCTTTTTCGACCACACCGGCTCTGGGTATCAAACCGGTAACCTCCTGAGACTACTTGTTATGGTGTTCTCAACCTCTTTTTACCTTTCTGGATCTTTTCGAGTCAGTTTCGGCCAACCCGATGTGAAATGACCGTTTTGCCCTTGGTAGGCCGGTCTCCTTTTTCGACCACGCCGGCTCTGGAAATCAAACCGGCAACCTCTGGGAACATTCTAAATAATGTTTCTAGATCCCAAGTCTTCTTCCGGGACAGTCCGAGTTCCCCCCGGCAACTTCCTAGTGTGATTGACCGTTTTGCCCCTAAAGACTCGGTTAACCTTTCCGACACATTTTGTCCTCACTTTTCAAGTCAAATACCTCCAGGACACTATTTTAAGTGTTCCTACTCTTTTTCGGCCTTCTGGGTCATTCTCGACTCCTTCAAATCATTCCCGGACTTTCCAGAGTCACTCCTAGTGAAGCCAGGCTAAAAATTACATGGCAGTCACTAGTACAGGCGCCCAAATCTAGTCAAAGATACGTTGCTTGCCGACCTTAAACCTTTCCTAATTGGCTGGCGCCACTACTAGTGGCGCCAAGCCAAAAAATGGCCTGGCGCCACTAGGAGTGGCGCCAGTGTAAAATTTGGCCTGGCGCCACTGCAACAGGCGCCAGTGTTGTCCAACCTCTATAAATACAGAGCCTCATTCAACGTGAAAGGGATCCGCAAACTCAATCTTAAAATCCTATATTTTGATATACAGAGCTCGAGCACTCCCTAAACCCTAGCCTTCTTAGGTTCTCCAAACCCTAGCCACCATACACAAACCTTAGTCTCATATACACTCCTATACATCCTCATACACTCATACACTAGCCTTCAACCATCCTTTGAAGACTTGAAGAGTTACAATCCAAAGCTTGAAGATAACTCTTGAGGATTGAAGACGAAGATCAAGACAAAGACCGAAGACCGAAGACAGCACGGCGTGTAAAATAAACAAGACATACGGTAGGCTCCCTTGTTAAATTTCCGCACTTCCCTCTCTCTCTTCTCTCTCCTAACCCACTTGGGTTTTCTCTATTTTAATCCCCTATCTCTTTCCCCCCCTTTCTTTGCATGCTTGAAACAAGGGGATTCCTAGTCCATGTGTAGGATTGGGCTATTGGAGAGTCACCGTATCGGGGGCTTTCTTCTAGTCTAACCAGAAACCACGTGTGTCCGATCCCCTTGATTATGTGGTGAAGCCTTAGCCTTGTATGTTCACGACCTCAAAACTGCATTGTGCATATCATGATCTTGCATCTTCCAAAAACCGTTTTCAAAGTTGTTTTTCAAATCGTTTTTTAAACATCAGAGAAATTTCAATCAAAATGACTATTTTGCCCCTAGGCATCCGAGCACCCCGGGAATCACACCGGCTCTGAGTATCAAACTGATAACCTCCTAGGGATGCTTCTGATAGTATTCCCAGCCTTCCAATACATTTCTAGGTCATTCCGAGTCAATTCCGCAAACTCAGTACAAGATGACTGTTTTGCCCCTAGTGGGCCGGTTACCTTTTTCTAACCACTTTGGCTCTGGGTATCAAACTGGTAACCTCCTGGAACATTCTAAGTAATGTTTCCAAACCTTGAATCTTCTTCCGGGAGATTCCAAGTCTATTCTGGTAGTTGTAAGCACCCCATTTTTGACCGCTCGGCAGTCTACACTCCGTCTAGACTTGTTTTCAAGTCATTATGGACATATTCCAATGGGAACCAATTCTCTAGTTCCAAATTCCGTCTTTCCATCGCTTCGCGGGCCTGTCAGGCCCAAATAGAGGCAAAATGACCAAAATGCCCTTAGGGGCATTGTCCTTTCCTTTCCAATTCCAATCCCTCTCTCGAGACAGTTTATTCCGCGAGACGGTCCGAGTAGCAAAACTACTCACAAAACCGTTAGGGTGGCGGAAACACTCACAAAACCGTCATGGTGGCGGAAACACTCACAAAACCGTCAGAGTGGCGGAAACACTCACAAAACCGTTAGGGTGGAAAACCGTTAGGGTGGCGGAAACACTCACAAAACCGTCAGGGTGGCGGAAACACTCATAAAACCGTTAGAGTGGCAGAAACACTCACAAAACCGTTAGAGTGGCGGAAACACTCAAAACCCAGGCACGTCTCTTCGGAGACGGTAAGACCCCTTTCCAATCCCTCTCTCGAGATAGTTTATTCCTCGAGATGGTTCAAATCCAGGCACGTCTCTTCAGAGACGATAAGACCCCTTTCCAATCCCTCTCTCGAGACAGTTTATTCCTCGAGACGGTCCGAGTAGCAAAACTACTCATAAAACCGTTAGAGTAGCGGAAATACTCACAGAACCGTTAGAGTAGGGGAAATACTCACAGAACCATTAGAGTAGCGGAAATACTCACAGAACCGTCCGAGTAGCGGAAATACTCACAAATCTTCAACCCCGTCCGAGTAGCGGAAATACTCATACCGTTAGAGTGGCGGAAACACTCAAAGCCTAGGTCAACACCAATGGATGTTAGCCCACTTTAGTGAAAAATGACCAAATTACCCTTAGGACCTTTTCCGAGACTTTCCGGTTAAGATGACCCTTTTGCCCCTAGGCATCCGAACGCCCCGGGAACCACACCGGCTCTGGGTATCAAACCGGTAATGTCCTGAGAATACTTTTTATAGTGTTCTCGACCTTCCTTTACCTTTCCAGACCATTCCGAGTCAGTTCCGGCCAACCCGGTATAAAATGACCGTTTTGCCCCTAGAGGGCCGGTCTCCTTCTTCGACCACACCGGCTCTAGGTATCAAACCGGTAATGACCCGAGAATACTTTTTATAGTATTCTCAACCTTCCTTTACCTTTCCGGACCATTTCGAGTCAGTTCTGGCGAACTCGGTACAAAATGACCGTTTTGCCCCTAGAGGGCCGGTCTCCTTCTTCGACCACACCGGCTTTGGGTATCAAACCGATAATGACCCGAGAATGCTTTCTATAGTGTTCTCAACCTCCCCTTACCTTTCCGGATCATTCCGAGTCAGTTCAGGCAAACCCGGTACAAAATGACCGTTTTGCCCCTAGAGGGCCGGCCGGTCTCCTTCTTCAACCACACCGGCTCTGGGTATCAAACCGGTAATGACCTGGAAATACTTTTTATAGTGTTCTCAACCTTCCTTTACCTTTCCGGATCATTCCGAGTCAGTTCTGGCAAACCCAGTGCAAAATGACTGTTTTGCCCCTGGTGGGCCGATCTCCTTTTCCGACCACGCCGGCTCTGGGAATCAAACCAGAAACCTCTGGGAACATTCTAAATAATGTTTCCAGATCCCAAGTTTTCTTCTGGGACAGTCTGAGTCTGTCCCGGCAGTTTTCCGGTCCGGTTGACCGTTTTGCCCCTAAAGGCCCGGTCGACCTTTCCAACACATTTTGTCCTCACTTTTTAAGTCAAAAACCTCCAGGACACTATTTTAAGTGTTCCTGTTCCTTTCCAGCCTTCCGGGTCATCCCCGGCTCCTTCAAATCATTCCCGGACTTTCTAGAGTCACTCCTAGTGAAGCCAGGCTAAAGTTTACATGGTAGTCACTAGTACAGGCGCCCAAATCTAGTCAAAGATGCGTTGCTTGCCGACCTTAATTGTTTCCTAAATGACTGGCGCCACTAACAGTGGCGCCAAGCCAAAAAATGGCCTGGCGCCACTACTAGTGGCGCTAGTGTAAATTTTGCCCTGGCGCCACTGCAACAGGCGCCAGGCTTGTCCAACTTCTATAAATACAGAGCCTCGTTCAACGTGAAAAGGGTTTGCAAACTTAACCTAAGAATCTCATATTTCGATATACAGAGCTCGAGCACCTCCAAAACCCTAGCCTCCCTAGGTTTTCCAAACCCTAGCCACTATACACAAACCCTAGCCTCCTATACACTCATACACTCTCCCATACACTCATACACTAGCCTTCAACCACTCTCTGAAGACTTGAAGAGCAGCCATCCAAAGCTTGAAGACAATCCTTGAAGACTGAAGGTGAAGATCAAGACCGAAGACCGAAGATCGAAGACTGCACGGCGCGCAAAATAAACAAGAAACAAGGTAGGCTTTCTCTTTAATTTTCTGCACTTTCCACCTCTCTCTTCTCTCTCTAACCCACTTGGGTTTTCTCTATTTTAATCCCCCATCTTTTTCCCCCTCTTTCTTTGCATGCATGAAACAAGGGGATTCCCGGTCCATGTGTAGGATTGGACTATGGGAGAGTCACCGTGTCGGGGGCTTTCTTCTAGTCTAACCAAAGACGACGTGGGTCCGGCCCCCTTGATTATGTGGTGAAGCCTTAACCTTGTATGTTCACGACCCCAAATTGCATTGTGCATATCATAGTCTTGCATCTTCCAAAATTCGTTTTCAAAAAGTTGTTTTCAAAAAATCGTTTTCAAACTTGTTTTCAAAATTGCATCAAAATCTCTTTTTCAAAAACTTTGTTTTCAAAACCACTTTCTTAAAGTGGTTCTAGCCCTCTTATGGCTAGAATCGCTTTAGGAAAGTGAGATGTTTTTATACTTTCCAAAAACTCTCTCTCTCTCCAAGAATTTCCTCATAAAAATCTCTTCTTCAACATATTTTCCTAAAACTCTCTTCTCCAAAAATTGTTTTCAAAAACTCCCTTCCAAAATCTATTTTTTTCAAAACTCCCTTTTTCGACTCCTTTCCAAAATCTTCTCCCTAGATTCACCTTCCTAAAAACGCTCCCTAAAAATCTTTCCAAAAACTCTCTTTTTCAAGATCTCCCTTCTAGAAATTCCCCTCTAGGTTTTCTTTCCAAAACCTTCGTTTTCAAAAACACACTTTCTAAAAATCCCTTTTCCTTAGAGCCCAAGTCAAGCCTTGGAGCCGACAATTAGGAAACCCTAATTTTCTTCCCAAAAACATGGTTTTCAAACTTTGCCCCAAACCTAGGTTTCCAAAACCTCTAGTTTTCACATCCAAACTATACATGTTTTCAAAACCTCTTTTCTACGTCAAAACTATAATTTTCCAAACCTAGGGTTTCTAGAATCCCCCTTTCCAAAATCTTGTCAAATCCTATCTTCCCTTTAGGAAACCGAATCAAATCTCCCCGTTTAGGAAACTAGATCCCGTCCTCCGTTTTTGGAAACAAAATCAAATCTTTTCTTTTAGAAACTAAATCCAATCCCCTCCTAATCTCAAACCTTTCCTAATTCCTTACCCTCCTAAACCATAAGTTTCCTAAACCCAAACTTTAAACCTTTCCTTAAATTTCAAAATCCAACTCTTTCTTAATTCAAATCCTTCCTAAACTTTCACTTTCCTAAATCTTAAGTTTCCAAAACTTGGACATAAAAATATTTCCTAAACTTTAAAACTCAACTTTCAAATCTTTCCTAATTCAACCCTTTCCTAATTTTACCCTCTTTTCAAATCTTAACTTTTCAAACCTAAGTTTTCAAACTCTTATTGAATTCAAAACCTTTCGTAATCTCAAGATTTTCTAAAACTTTAAAACTTTCTAAATCTTAAACTTTCCAAATTCAAAACTTCCTAAATTCAAAACTTTCTTAAGTTCAATCTTTCTAAACTTCCAAACTTTTCAAATTCTAAACTTTCCAAAACTTCAACATCTTTCCAAATCTAAGACTTTTCTAAACTCAAAACTTTCTTAATTCAAACATTTCCTAAATTGAAAACTTTCCTTTTTCAAACCTTTCCTAAAACGAAACTTTCTTATTTTCAAAACTTCCTTGTTTTCAAAACTTTCCAAAATCAAAACTTCCCTTTTTCAAACATTTCTAATTTCGAAACTCTCCTAATTTGAAAACTTTCCTAATTCAAAACTTTCCTAAGTTGAAACTTTCTTAAACCTAAAACTTCCCTAATTCAAAACTTTCCAAAAATGAAACTTTCCTAAATCGAACTCTTCCTAATTCAAACATTTCCTAAATCCAATCTTTTCTAAATTCCCAAACCTTCCAAGTCAAGTCAAATTTTTCCTAAGTCTCCTCTCTTTCCTAAGTTTAGGTTTCTTAAACCTTCTCTTTCCAAAACAAGTCCAAATCTATCTTTTCAAATCAAAATTCAATCTTTTCAATTCTAAAATTCCAATTTCCAATTTCCAATCTTCTATTCAAAGTCCAATCTCTTCAATTTCAATTTCCAATCCCCTCTTCTAATTTCAAATCGAATTCAATTTCCAATCCAATCTCCTTCTTCAAATCAAACCTTCTATTTTCAATTGGACTCCGGTCCGAACTACGACTGACCTGATTCCCCCAAAGGGATACGTAGGCAACCTTCATAGATGCGGTCACAACACTTTTCAGATTTTCAATTCCACCCTCATGGGTGCGGTTTCCAAAATCTTTCCAAATTTCATATTCTAATCAATTTTCAAATTCCAATTTCGAAATTTCTATTTTCAAAACTTCTATTTTCAATTTTCAGACTTTCCAATTTCAATTCTATTTCTTCCAATCCATTTTCAAATCAAATCAATTTCTTTTCAAATCAATTTCTATTTTCCAATTCTCTCATCTTGCACTTGCATATCATGCATCATGCTAAATTAGTTTTCAAACTTTATTTTTCTAAAGTGAATAGGATTGAACTATAGTTAGTTAAAGACTCTCATAGGTAAATCTAAGGTAGATTGACATGTAGGTACCGAAAGGGCGGGGTAGGGTGATAGCTTAGTGCGTCTTCCCTATACGTAACCAACCTCCGAACCTAGGATCACTGATTTCAAAGACCAAAAGGAGTTATTTTTCTAAAAAGGGCTAAATGTTTTTCAAAGGTTGCCAAACAACCTGTTTTCCTAAAAACCCTCTCTCGAGGAGATATTTTCAAATTGTTTTCCAAAAACCCTAAGTGTAGTTTTCGGACTATGCTTAGTTTTTAGGTGACCTAACTCACTTTAATCAAGTTAGGTGGCGACTCCGAATTTTTTTCAAAAGCCCTTTATTCAAATCAAATTTTCAATTGAAACCTAGTCGCACTCATTCTTCTAGGAGGGTGAGTTCTAACGAGAGAGTACAACATTTTTTCCGCTTGTGTGAGTATTCCTCGAGTGCGAAAAATCTGGGCGCGGCAGTAGCTTTCCGGTCTGATTGACTATTTTGTCCCTAATGGCCCAGTCAACCATTTCGACACATCCTGTCATCATTTTTCAGTTTACTACCCCCGGGACACTATTCTAATGGTTCCTGTCCCTTTCCGGTGCTCTGAGCCATTCTCCACCCTTTAAATCATTCTTAAACCTTCCGGAGTCACTCCTAGTGAAGCTGAGCTAAAAATTGCATGGTAGTCACTAGTACAGGCGTCAAAATCTTCTAAAGATACGTTACTTACCGACCTTAAAACTTTCCTAAGTGGCGAGTGCCACTAGCAGTGGTGCCAAGCCAAAATTTGGCCTGAGTGGTGCTAAAAGGAAATTTAGCCTGGCACCACTACAACAGGCTTGAGATCAATTCTTTGTCTATAAATACAGAGCCTCCTCCAGCGTGAAAAGGGTCCACAAACTCAGTCCAAGAACTCTCCTCTTCGATATATAGAGCTTGAAGTCCTCCCAAACCCTAGTTCCCTTTAGGTTCTTCAAACCTTAGCCTCCATATACAAACTTTAGCTTCTATACACCAAACCCTAGCCCCCATACACCTCCATACACTCACATACACAAATATAAACTCATATATTAGCCTCCAAAGCCTCCATTGAAGATTTAAAGTGCTGCAATTCCGAAATTCTCGAAGATCCAAGCAAGCTCTTGAAGACTGAAATTCTTGAAATAAGGGACTCCTCGGTTCATGTGTAGGATTAGGCTATTGAAAGTCACCATGTCAGGGACTTTCTCTTAGTTTAACCAGAGACCACGTGGGTTCGGCCCCCTTGATTAGGTGATGAAGCCTTTAAACTTGTATGTTCACGACCCTAACTTGTATTGTGCGTATCATGATCATGCATCTCTCCAAAATCCATTTTCAAAACTTGCATTAAAGTTTTCTTCTTCAAAACTTATTTTCAAAATCACAATCCTAAGGTGATTCTAGCATTTCCATGGTTAGAGTTGCTTTAGGAAAGTGTTACATTTAAAGTGACCAATATAGTCCATATTTTCAAATACTTGTTGTTTTCAAAACCACAATCATAGAATGGTTCTAATGTTCTTACGGTTAGAGTCGTTTTAGGAAGGTAAGTTGTTTTTAGAGGCTTGCAAAAGTCTACATTCAAATCTATTTCCCGATTACCTTTCAAATTTACCTTCTAAAATCTCTTTTTAAATCTTCTCCAAAATCTCTTTTTATATCTACTTTCTAAAATCTCTTCTCCAATATACTTTCTAAAAACTCTCTCCAATCCCCTTTCCAAAATTGCTTTCTAAAAATTTCCTTCACAAAACTTACATTTCTAAAAACTCTTTTCAAACTTCTTTCCAAAAAGCTCTCTTCAAAATTCACTTTCTAAAAACATTCCTTAAGCCTCTTTTCTAAAAAAAACTCTTTTCAAAAACTCTCTTTTCAAGCGTACTTTCTAAAAACTCCTTTTTTTTAGATCTCCTTCCAAAAATTTTCCTTTCCAAAATTTCTTTTCTTATAGTCCAAGTTAAATCCTAGAGCCATGATTAAGAAACCCTAATTTTCTTTCCTAAAACATGATTTACAATCTTGCCTCAAAACTTAGGTTTTCAAAATCTTCTTTTTTTTTACATCAAAATCATAAATTTCCAAAACCTATTTTCTACATCAAACTATAGCCTTTCAAATCTAAGATTTTCAAAACTTCATCTTTCCAATTCTATGCCAAATCAAATCTTCCGTTTTAGGAAACCAAATCCAATCTCCCATTTAAGAAACTAGATTCAATCCTCCATTTTTTTAGATAAAATCAAATCACCTCCTTTTAGAAACAAAATTCAATCTTTTGTTTTAGGAAATAGAAATTCAAATCTTTCCCAATCCAAATATTTCCTAATTCAATCCTTCATAATCTCATACCTTCCTAAACCTCAAGTTTCCAGAACTTTCAAATCTTTCTTTAAACTTTAAGCTTCTTAATCTTCCTAATTCTAACCTTTCCAAATTTAAATCTTCAAATCTTTCGTAGACTCAAACCTTTCTTAATTTCAAGTATTTCTAAAACTTAACTTCGAATCCTTCCAAAATTCTAAACTTTCCTAAATTTCAAATCTTTCTAAATCCAAAACTTTCCAATTTCAAAACCTTCTCTATTTTAATCTTTCCTAAAAGAAACTTTCCTATTTTGAAACTTTCCTAATTTGAACATTTCTTAAATCTAATTTTTCCCTAATCTTTCAAGTCTAACCTTCGAGTCAAATCTTCCTTAATCTCAAGCCCCTCCTAAATCCTATCTTTCTTAAGTCTAGGTCTTTTAAATCTCAATCTTTCCAAAACAAGTCCAAATCCTTCTTCCAAGTTCTATATTTCCAAATCAAAGTCCAATCTTTTCAATTCCAAATTTTAATTTCCAATCTTCTATTCTAAGTTCCAAATATATCTCTTTTTCAAATCAAACCTTCTATTTTCTATCGGACTCTAGTCCGAACTACGGCTGACCTGATTCTTCAAAAGGGATACGTCGGCAACCCTCACGGGTGCGGTCATAACTTCTTTCAAATTTTCAATTCCGTATCTATTTTCAAACTTCCAATTTCATAATCTCTTTCAAGTTTCTAATTCCAAAAGTCTATTTTCGAGTCTCTATTTCCAATCTCTAAAGCTTTCTTTCAAAATCAAATCTACCTTTTCAAATCTCTTTTCTAATATCGAATCAAGTCTTTTCAAATCTATTTCCAATTCGAATCTCTTTTCTTACACTTACATATCATGCATCATTCCTTTATGCATTCTTTTCTAAAATGAATAGTATTGGACATTTATTAATCGAAGACTCTAATGAGTGAATCTAGGGTGAATAGACATGTACGTACCGTAAGGGCGGGGTAGGGTTATGGCTTAGTGTGTCTTCCTTAGGCGTAACCAACCTCTGAACCTAGATCACTGTTTTCAAAAACCAAATGGAGTTATTTTCAAAAAATGGCTTAAATATTTTCAAAGGTTGCCAAACAATCTATTTTATTAAAAACTCTCTCTTGAGGAAGTATTGTCAAAAGTCATTTTCAAAAACCCTAAGTGTAATCTTTAGATTGTGCTTAGTTTTAGGTGACCTAACTCACCTTAATCAAGTTAGGTGGCGACTCCAAATTGTCTTCCAAAAGCCTTTAATCAAATCAATTTTTAATTTAAACCTAGTAGCACTCATTCTTCTAGGAGGATGAATTCTAACGAGAGAGTATAGTATTTTTCTCACTTGTGTGAGTATTCCTCGAGTGCGAAAAATCTAGGCGCGACAGCTGGCGACTCCATTGGGGACGCTTAGAGGGTTAAGCTATAGTCATGTCTCTTCACCTTTCACCCATGTAGAGTCTTCAGTTAATTTGTCCAATTTTATCCAGTTTCAATTTTTAAAATCAAATTTTCAAAGTTGTTTTCAAAAAATATGTATTTAACTCCATTCATATTATCTTGCATTAAGTTTGTCATCCACATACTAACTTTTGCATCTTTGTTTTGTAAATGGGCTTTTGTTTGCATTATTGTTTTATGTCATACTAACTGCTATGCATGAATGAATGTGATGAATAGAATGGATGGGAGTTGTTGGGCTCTTTCCTCCGCTTTTAAAAATCACACACACACTGCACGTACACTTGCATTCTACATACTTGCATTCTTTACCTTGATATGTCCCTTCTAGTTAGAAGGCAGAACGGTATATTGGTTATGGGCAAGATGCTGTGCCGGTTTCTTCGTCTATGGCCTCTTGATGGTTCCCCCGCTCAGATCACCAACTGATCATGGCACCACCTCGGGGAGTGGCCTAGATTTGAAGATCCGGGAACCGAGCCTTTTTAGGATGCATTAGTAAACCCTCAACCTTATGCTCATATAGATACCATGCATAACCAAACCTCTACCAGATTTAAGACACTCATACCATTTTTAAAACCCTGGAGGAAAGGGCGATTGCTTTACTTTCCTTTAATTTTATCTATTCCTGTTATTATAATGTCTACATTCCTATTGTTATAATGCCTGTCTAACTACTCATGCATGGATATTTACTTCAATTGTATTCTCTCTCTCTCTTTACTCTATGCATCCATGTTCATGCATTTCATATTCCATGTCAAGACAAGAGTTCTAAAGTAACTCAAGTCATTGCATTCTCATGCATATAATTAACCCATCGAGAGTGACACTAAGGTCACTCTCCCTTGCATTAAACCTATCCAAACCCCAAGGATTCCCATGTAACCCTAAGGAATCATTGCGTGCATTTTAAGTCATTCCATAAGAGGGGCCCCAATCCCTCTATGCTCACGGAGATAGGATTGCCAAGAAGACAAGGGGCAATCAATCAAGAAGGTCTCTCAACAACCTCCTCGACATTGAATCTAAAGAAGGCAAATCCAAAGACTCAAGAGTAGTATAGGATTTCATGTGTAAAAATGAAATAGGTGAAATTCTAAAGAAAAATGTCCCCCCTCCCCCCGATTAAAGTGTACTTTGCCTCTTTTATATTTTAAACCTAGAAGTTCAATGTACCCTTTTTTCCTGAATGAATGAATGTAAGGATGAGTATAGATGCTTAATCAATGGTAAGGTGAGCAAACACATCATGATTAGTTTCCTTCTCAAATAGGGACAACCTAGGGCATGCATTGTATAGAACTCTCTAAAGACCAAACACTGACTTGCAATTTGTGTTCTCATTTTTCTGTTTCTTTCTTTTTCATTTACAGAGATCACCTTGCAATGAGTCAACATTGCTCCCAAGAAATGTCAACATCCACCTAGGGATCCCATTATCACCCGACAAAGAGCATCACTTATGGCTACCAACCTTGAAGAATCATCCTAAGTCTCTCGAGAAGAGGTCAACGAAATGAGTGTTGGCCCAAATAGGCAATCTAAGAGAGGGGGGGGGGTGAATTGGGTTTTATGAAATTTATATCAAACAATGCAATTAAAAACAATTTAAGCAGTGTAGCAATGAACAATCAAACTACAAACCAAGCAAGCAAATAATAAGATGTAATGCAACCAGGTATTGTAAGCAAGGAAAAAAAAATAGAGCAAGAAATGAACAACACCAGATTTACAGAGGTTAGGCCAACCTTGCCTACGTCCTCTCTTCCTTGATCGTCTCAAGGGTATTCCATTATGTAAAATTCCCTTACATAGTTGTTGATTTTGCTCCAAGTGCCCACCTCACTCTTACAAGAGCTCTTCGCCAAGCTCTCACAACCCAAGAGATTTTGTCCAAGCTTTTCTCAAACTTATGAGTGATTTTGTCCAATCTTCACTCAACCTTACAAGTGATTTTGTCTAAACTTCACTCAAACTTACTAGTGTTTTTTCCAAGCTACACCCAAACTCACAAGTTTACAAACCCATCCAATAATAGATGAAGGTTGTACAATGAATAACTTTCTCTCAAAGAGTAGATAAATAAATTTTTAGTTCACTCAAGAACCCCCCCAAATGAATAAAAACAGAGTATAAGATATAGGAATGAAATCTCACTTTGTAGCACTAGATCTTACATTCTTTTCATGTTCTTCTTATCGATATATGTGTTGGGGATATTGTATATATAGCCTTGAGTTGATTCTAGCCGTTGGCGGTGGATGGGAGACAATTTGATGTGAAAACGGCAGAGTATAACGTTCAAAAATAGAGCCGTTGCTATCAAAGAGTCGACTCATTTGCTGTAGGGGTCGACCCTTTTTGTGTTTCAGCAGATTTTTCAAGGCTCTGTCCAAAAGGGTCGACTCCTAAGAGATAGGGGTCGACTCATTAGACCTAATTTTGAATTTTCAGCTCTCTGTTTCAATGAGTTGACTCTTGAGGAGTGAGGGCTCGACTCTTTTAGAGTTCCATCAGATTTTTCAGCCTCTGTCTTAATGAGTTAACTCTTAAGCTTGAGGGGTCGACTCTTTTTAGCAAAGTCCTTAATTTTTGTAATATTTCTTCAATCTTCTTCAATATCTTCAAGCTCTTCAAGGATCATCCAAATAAGACTTCTAAGGCTTGAAAAGACTTTTTCAAGGCATGTTGATTTCAAGAACACCTTCAACACTTCAAGATGAAATCAATTCACTTTTGATTACATTTAGAGTTCTTCAATCAACATCACTTCTTCCATTGATTTCTTATCACTAGGTCTTTAATGTAGAAGGTGTAGGCACTTGTTGCCAATCTCCATTTTAGTTCTTCTTAAGCCAAATTGTAGAAGGTGTCAATTCTTTCAAAAGAGATGCCAACCTTCTTCTCTTATTGCCGATCTCATTTCCAGTTTGCTGACCTCGTTCTATTATTGCCGATCTCCATTTCTAGTTTGTTGACCATCTTCTATTATTGTAGATTTCATTTCCAGTCCAGGTCTTCACATGGCCTTCAAATCTTCTTGACAAGCTTCTCAACACACGTTCTTTAATATTTTCCAATGTGACAAGTATAAACTTATTTAAAACAGAAACTTACTCTCCCTTTCTTTTGTGCTTTATGCCTTAATGCATTTTATAGATTTAGAGCAAAACAATCAACCATTATAGAGGTTCATAGCATACATAATGCTTTAGTGGATTGATATATCTATGAGGATCGAGGGTCTTCATAGTGATGTGTAAACCATGTCAGTTCTTCGGTCTTCAAGTCCTTCTATCAATCTTTATATTTCCAAAACAGATCACCGTGATAGAATTCCAGAGCTTGCATCCTACTTTTCAATACTTGTTGAACTTCTTGAGTATCTTCAATCTCTTTGAGAATAAGATTACCTAAGTAATCTTCTTGTTGGATACTCAACCAATCAGCTCCATTATTTTTCTGTTACCAAATGATTATAATATAACCTGCACACTCAATTAAAATCATTAGATAACAACCACATGGTTTTGTTATCATCAAAATCAACATGGGGATCAACCTTGAGTCAACAATCTCCCCTTTTTTATGATGACAAAAAATTAAAAATATATGCAATTAAGCTCAATATAAATGAAGTATAAGAATTAAAGAATTTAAAGCAATATGGTTCTTGTAAGGCTCTCCCTTACTATTTTAGAATAAGGATACTCTTTACATATGATATTCATATATTTTTCATAGAGTATCTCTCTCCCTTTTTGACAATCAATCAAAAAGGAACAAAAAAATATAATGCAAATTTATAATAGAAAACATTTCATATTTCAGATTTCCTCCCCCTTTTCATATAGATTATCTCTCCCCCTTAATAGAGGATTTCTCCTTGCTATGGCATACAATAGTTCTCCTCCTTTTTATCGAAAAGAATTTACGAGAAATTTATGACAGGTACAATAGTAAATATATTAAAATTGAATGATAATTCTCAAGAGTGTATCAGCAACCAAGTAGAAAACACTTAAGTAGTATGGACTATAACAGAGAAAGTTCATTCAAACACTTAAGATATTAATTTAGCAAAATCAAGAAAAATGATAGTTATCCAAACTATTCTAGCAAGCATCCAAAAGATCCATAACAAGTTATAATCATTTAACATTCACAAGATGTTACATGTCAAAAATTTTCCTAAGATTAGAACCCATGCAATCAGAAAATTAAAATGCAACAATGTAATGCTAATGCAAAATCGTGCAAGTGGGGATTAGGTCATATCAATTGGATCTTTGGAGAGTTTGGAAGTTAAGGTTCTTGGTCTAAGATAGTATGGCCTTGGCTTTGGGGATGTTTTTAGGAGTAAAAGTTTGTAAAGTTTGAGTGGGAATGGCTGCTAAATTTCTGCAGGTGGCTCATTATCAATTGCTTATCATCAAATATAACCTTCTCACTATTTGAGGATGAAGTGTTGTCCTCTTCTTCTGAGGAGTTGCTGCTTGAGTCCCTTCTTGCTTTATTGTAGTTCATAGTACAAGCTCTTCTCTAATCTCCTCATTTGCTTTGTTGCTTGTAGCCACAATTTTTTTTTTTTATTCATTCTTATCATCTTGTTTTCCATAATCATAAGACTTCTAATTCCATTGTCCACTTTCGTGTTGAGTGAACATATTCCTTCATCTCCTTCACCATGCCCATTAGGACATCTATTTGTCAATTTTCAAAAATTGTCATCATTGAAAGAATTTGTTTTGGAGCTCTTGAAATTTCCTCTTCTTGCTTCAGAAGTTCCTCTTGATGGGAGTATCCTCCCTCTCAAAATGATATCCAGTTCTTGCTTCAAAAACCAAATCTTCATTCAATTGGTATCTCATTCTCTTTAGAGTAGACTGATTACACTCATCAGTCTTTGATATCACCTTCTTCTTTGCTTCCTCTTTTAAGTCCACTTTAAAGAATTTTAAAGATCTTGGTCAAGATCATTTCATAATGCAAAGAAGATCTTCTCAGTTTCATCCACATGAATCACTATATATGTTGTCAAAGTGATCTTGGTCTCAAATAGATAAGCTCGCATTAAGAACAGTTCAACATTTGACTTGGAAGAGTTTTAAGAAAAGATTTGACTCGAATGTTGAACTTGGAAGATTAGGAAAGATTGAATTTAGGAAAGACTCGAATTAGAAAAGTTCGAATTAGGAAAGTTTCAAAATAGGACAATGTCATTTTAGAAAAGTTTTAACTTAGAAAATATTTCGAATTAGGAAAGTTTCAACTTAAGAAAGAATTCAATTTAGGAAATATGTCAATTTAAGAAAATTTCAACTTAGGAAAGTTTTAGGTTTAGGAAAGTTTTGAAATTAGGAAAGTCTCAACTTAGGAAAGTTTTGAATTAAGAAAGTTCCAACTTAGGAAAATTTTGAATTAAGAAAGTTTTATTTCAAGAAAGGTTTTGAATAGGAAAGTGTTGAGTTTAAAAATGTTTTGAATTAGGAAAAGTTTAGTTTAAGAAAGGTTTAGAATTTGGAAAGCTTCAAGTTAAGAAAATTTTGAATTTGGCAAGCTTAGAATTTTAGAAAGATTTTAAATTAGGAAAGATTTGAATTTAGAAAGCTTTAGAATTTTTGAAAGATTCAAAGTTTGAGTTTTAGAAAGATTTGAAAATCTAGATTTGGGAGTTAAAGTTTGGAAAGTGATGGAATCAGGAAATGGTTGAATTAGGAAAGATTTTTATATTCAAGTTTTGGAAATTTAAGGTTTAGGAAAGTAGGAGATTAGGAATGATTTGGATTGGGAAAGATTTAGACTAGGAAGGATTGAGATTCCTATTTCCTAAAACGAGAGATTGGATTTTGTTTCTAAAAGAGAAGGTTTAATTTTGTTTCCAATAACGGATGATTGGATCTAGTTTCCTAAACGGGAGATGGGATTTGGTGTCCTAAGGGGAGGATAGGATTTGGCAAGGATTTGGAAAGTGAAGTTTTAGAAACCCTAGATTTGGAAGACTATAATTTTGGCGTAGAGAAGAGGTTTTTTAGAAACTTATGATTTTGATGTAGAAAGGGAGGTTTTGGAAACCTAGGTTTGGGGCAAGGTTGAAAATTACGTTTTTGGAAAGAAAATTAGGGTTTCCTAATTATGGGTTCTAGGGCTTGACTTGGACTCTAAGGAAAGAGTTTTTGGAAAGTGAGTTTTTTGGAAAGAGGGATTTTTGGAAGGAAATCTTAAAGAGGAGTTTCTAGAAAGTGAATTTTAAAGAGAGTTTTTAGAAAGAAATCCTAGTGAGGAGTTTTTAGAAAGTGAATTTGAAAAGAGTTTTAGGAAGGAAGTTTTTGGAAAGTAAAACTTTGAGAGAGTTTTGGAAACAAAACTTTGGAAGTAGAAAGAGTTTTTAGGAAAACGAATTTTGAGGAGAGTGTTTTGGAAAGGAGTTTTAAAAGAGAAGTTTTGAAAAATAGATTTTTAGAGAGAGTTTTTAGAAAATAATTTTGGAAAGGAATTTAAAGAGAGTTTATGGAAAGCATGTTGGAAAATATGATTTTTAGGAGGAGATTTTTTAGAAGAGATTTTGGAATTTATATAAAATATCTCACTTTCCTAAAGCGATTCTAACCATAAGAGGGCTAGAACCACTTTAGGATAGTGATTTTGAAAATAACAAGATTTGAAAATATGGACCATGAAAGTCACTTTAAATGTAACACTTTCCTAAAGCAATCTTAGCCATGGAAAGGCTAGAATCACCCTAGGGTTGTGATTTTGAAAACATGTTTTGAAAAAGGAGATTTTGATGCAATTTTGAAAACAAGTTTAATGCAAACTTTGAAAACGAGTTTGAAAACGATTTTTGGAAGAATGCAAGATAATGATATGCACAATGCAAATTTGGGATCGTGAACATACAAGGTTAAGGCTTCACCGCATAATCAAGGGGGCCGAACCCACATGATCTCCGGTTAGACTAAAAGAAAGCCCTCGACATGGTGACCCTCCAATAGTCTAATCCTACAGATAGACAGGGAGTCCCCTTATTTCAAGCATGCAAAGAAAGGGGGGGAAAGAGATGGGGGATTAAAATAGAGAAAACCTAAGTGGGTTACGAGAGAGAGCAGAGAGGGGGGGAAGTGTGGAAATTTAAATAAGAAGCCTACCTTGTGTCTTCTTTATTTTGCTTGGCTTTACGCGCCTTGCTTTATTGCTTTTTCTTTGGTCTTCGCTTCAGTCTTCGAGATCTTTGTCTTGGTCTTCGAAAGCATCGAGTTGTAGCAATATAAGTCTTCAATGGAGGGTTGGAGGCTTGTGTATAAGTGTATAAGGGTGTGTATGAGTGTATAGAAGGCTAGGGTTTGGTGTATGGTGGCTAGGGTTTGGAAAACCTAGGGAAGTTAGGGTTTAGGAAGTGTACGAGCTCTATTTATTGAATATTAGGATTTTTAGACTGAGTTTGCAGACCTCTTTCATGCTGGAAGAGGCTCTGTATTTATAGAAATGGGACAGACTTAGCTCCTGTTGCAGTGGTGCCAGGCCAATTTTCCTCTTGGCGCCACTAGGAGTGGCGTCAGGCCAATTCTTGGCTTGGCGCCACTACTAGTGGCACCAGCCAGTTAGGAAAGTTTTAAGGTTGGCAAGCAACGTATCTTTGGAAGATTTGGGCGCCTGTACTAGTGACTACCATGCAATTTTTAACCTGACTTTACTAGGAGTGACTCCAGAAAGTCCTAGAATGATTTGAAGAGGCCGGGAATGACCCAGAGAGCTGGAAAAGGGCAGGAACACTTAGAATAGTGTCCCGGAAGTATTTGACTTGAAAAATGAGGATAGGATGTGTCGGAAGGATTGACCGAGCCATTAGGGGCAAAACGATCAATCGGGTCGGAAAGCTACTGGGACGGACCCGAAATGTCCCGGAAGAGGACTCGAGATTTGAAAACATTATTTAGAATGTTCCCAAAGGTTTCCGTTTTGATACCTAGTGCCGGTGTGGTTGGAAAAGGCGACCAACCCTCTAGGGGCAAAACGGTCATTTTGTACCGGGTTTGCGGGAATTGACTCGGAATGATTCGGAAAGATAAAGAAAGGTTGAGAATACTATAGGAAGCATTCTTGGGAGGTTACCGATTTGATACCTAGAGCCGGTGTGGTTCTCGGGGCATTCGAATGCTTAGGGGCAAAATGGTCACTTGACCGAAAAGTCTCAGAATTGGCCCGAAACTGACTAGAAGGCACCTAATTATGCCGAATTGCCTTTAAGACAATCTTGGAAGGTTGGACTTACCATTTTGAGGATTCAAATATGTTCTCGAGAAACGTACCGAAAAATGGCCCTAGGGGCAGTTTTGTCATTTTCCACCGAAGTGTGCTAGCAGGCACTGGTGTTGACCTGGGTTTTGAGTGTTTCCACCACTCTGACAGCGGTCGCGTGATACAGGGGTTTGTTGGCAATTTCCTATATCGACTTGTTTGCGAGTATTTTCGTTACTCTAACAGTTGCGATGTTTGCGAGTATTTCAGCTACTCTGACAGTTCGTGATCATTCCCGAGACTGCCTGATCTCGGGAAGCTACTAATGGAACTTAGAGCCTGAGAATCAACTTTCTCGAAAGGCGTGCCTAAACGGACATTTTTACATTGGCAGGCTAGCAGGCGCCAAAGGTGGACCGTTCTACCATCTAGGGGACTTGGGGTCTTGTCCCGGTCGTCAGGTTTAAAGGGACTTACCGTGCCGAAGAGATTTTCTTTGAAAAACGTGCCAGGCCATCTCAAGGAATAAACTATCTCGAGAGACGGATTGGAATTGGAATTGGACTTGGAAAGGGGACTTACTGTCTTCGGAAAGACGCGCCTAAATTGGAATTGGAAAGGGGACTTATCGTCTTCGAAAAGACGTGCCTGATTTGGAATTGGAAAGGAGACTTAACGTCTTCAGAAAAATATGCCTGATTTGGAATTGGAAAGGAGACTTACCGTCTTCGGAAAGACGTGCCTAATTTGGAATTGGAAAGGGGACTTACCATATTCGGAAAGACGTGCCTGATTTTGTAATTAGACCAAACAATGCTCCCAAGGGCATTTTGGTCATTTTACCTCTATTTGGGCTCGGCGGGGCCCGCGAAGCGATGAATTGATGGGATTAGACTTAGAAAGTTAATTTGGAAAAATATGCTCACAATGACTTGAACACAAATCTTGACGGAGTGGAGACTGCCGAGCGGTCAAAAATAGGGTGGTTACATTTACCTTGTCTTCAACCTTCAATAGAGCTTCAAAGAAGGCTTGGCTTGAGCTTGATGAGGACTTGAGAGGCTTTAAGGCTAAGGAACCTTAAAGAAACTGGGGTTTTGGGAGATTTTTGGGGGCTATCTTTATAGAGGTGTTGCTTCTTTGCAATTTTTTGGACTTGGAATACGCTGGGGGGTGGTCTGTATTTATAGGCTAATTTTTGGAGGAGGTGGCACCACTAGAAGTGGCGCCTAGCCAATTTTTGGCCCACCTTTGTATGGCAATGATCTTAAAGATTTGATTCGCCTTTGGCTACAAGGCAAAGATTTAGGTGCCACTTCTAGTGGCTTTAAGCCTTTTTTTTTGGCCTGGCTCCGCTTTGATCTGGAAAGTTGCCGAGCTACGGGGCCCAGTTGAAAAATAGATAAGGGCACCCGGGAGTGCCCCAAGGGTTTACCAGTTTGATACTCAGAGCCGGTGTGGTTAAAAAGGATGATTGGCCTACTAGGGGCAAAACAGTCATTTGAATTGAAAAACACCAGAATTGGTCCAAAGTCGATTGGGATGGCATTCAATGGTTGGGAATGCTATTGAGAGTGTCCCAGGGGATTACCAGTTTGATACCCATGGTCGGCATGGTTGAAAGGGTTAACCGGCCCATTACTGGTAAAATGGTTATTTTGACTGGGAAACACCAAAAAGGGTTTGGAGTTGACTGTAAGGGGATTTGGAGATTTGGGATACTAGTGGGAGTGCCTCTAGAGGTTTATTGGTTTGATACCTAGAGCCAGTGTGGTTGACGAGGGCGATCTGGTAGCCTAGGGGTAAAATGGTTATTTTGACCTAGAACCATCAGAATGGATTCGAAATTGGAGCGACTGGCATTTTGATATTACCGGATTGTCTGGGACAATCTTGGAAGGGGTGGACTTATTGCTATAAGGACTTAGGTACCTTCTCAAAGAGTGCTAGATTGAATTGGACATGGTGATATCGTAAAGGCATTTTGGTCATTTGGCTTCAAGTGGGCCGGACGGGCCTAGGAAGCAATCAGTTGACTGGACTGGAGTTTGAAAGGTCAGTTTAGGTTTGAATGTGTTGTGGTACTTAAAAGTGAGTTTGGTCGAGCCGAAGATTATCGAGCGGGCAAAAATAGGGTGCTTATAAAGGATCAACGCATTCTCACCTTCTTCTACTCTTATAGGCTTTCTGATGTTTATCTTGGAGGTTAGTTACGCAGATTGAGGCTTACAAAAAATCCTTCCACAATTGGCGCCATCTGTGGGAAGCCTTGAAGAAAGATGGATACCGAAGGCTTGGGAGCAGTTCTAGAAGCTTCACACTTGTAGAGCCATGGTGCTTTAGATTATGGGTTACCCTAGGAATTCCCACAGGACCTGGCTCAATACTGGACCTGGGGGAACCGTCAACTCTATTATGAAGTATGGCCCTTGGTAGACAACCAATTAGACGAAGAAGAATGGAGAAGACCTCGTACAATAGGGAACCCTCTGCAACTAGATAATCACCCTCATAGGAACTTAAACCCCAGAGTTTCTAAGAGCGAGCTCAGGAGACGCGACTAAGAAATCTCTAACCTTAGGACTAAAATTTGAACAATAAGGGATGAGGTCACAAATCGAGATAATCGGACAGAAAGGTAGGGAAAGCACTGTAAAAGAATCGAAGATTGGCACAGGTACCATTCCAGCAGTAGGAAGAGAAGGGCAAACTCTAGGAGCCTAAGCGTTTCGTCTGTTAAGCGTCATCAGAGTCATGCCTCCAGCATTGGACATAGAGCTAGGTCCTGTACAAGAGACTGGCACCATGAAAAGGGTTGATCATACCACCGAAGAGATCGTGAGGAACTCACATGATGGCTAGACAACAAGTTACAAGGAAGAATCATGCAGCTGAAGGGAAGGAAGGCTTGGGACGTGGCACGAAAAGGCCCTAGAGCAAATAATGTCTTCCCCGTTCATGGAGGAGATTGAGAGACACAAGCCACCAATGAAATTTGCGGCCCCAGGGTTCACCCTATATGACTGGAAATCAGATCCCATTAGCCACGTCAAACACTACAAGCAAATGATAACTTTATGGAGTAGGGATGAGTCCCTTATGTGCCAAGTATCCCCTTTAGTCTTGGTGAAGTAGCCTTGCGCTGGTTTGATAAGTTACCAATCGGGATAGTGGAAAGTTGAAAACAATTGGCCGAACTATTCACCACCCGATTTATAGCCAACAACAAGCAGCCCAGAGACATGGACTCCCTACTTTCCATGCAGAAGAAGGATAATAAAGGACTAAGGCACTATACAAGGTGTTATTGGGAGGCCTATAATGAAATCAAAGACTGCAGCTAGCTGTGGCTTCATTCAAGATTGGCTTGGAGAGGGAACATCGCCTTAGACAGTCCTTGACTAAAAGGCGTGTGCTTGGCATGCTTGAGCTCATGGAGAGGATAAAGTAATGTTCCAAAGTAGAAGAAGACATTTTGTCACCAAACCAAGAATGGAATGATGATAAGAGCATAACATAAAAATATTCCAAGAGGCCAAAAAGCCTCGAAGAGAGAAGACCGATCATAAGGGTAAGAAAGCCTATGAGGGAATCAACATGGTTTCTAAGGATACGATCTACCGAATATTGCCTCAGATTAAAGACAAGCCTTATTTTAAATAGCCTTAGAAGCTAATAGGGGACCTAAGTACTAGATATCAAAGAAAGTCCTAGAAAGCAACAATAGGTAAGACATTGTTACACCTTATGAAGGTAGTACCATCCACCTATCATCAACTTATATGATTTTCGAGCAAATAATCCATGCAAGAGATTTAAGGTGATCAAGTCTCAGCAAAGCAGTGCTTCTTGACAGCATAATCTACCAAAAGTAAAGATCGACCAAGTATAGATCATGGAACTACATTAATGTACCCCCACCCTAGATGATGTTGTGGAACTTCCTGGCAAGAAAGTCACAGACGCGTTGAAGAAAATTAAGATAGACATATTGGACAAATAGAAGTACTTCATGATCGGCATGGCCTTTGCAGCAAAAGAAGAGGCAGCTTTAGTCAAGTTGCTAATTGAGAATATAGAGGTCTTCGACTGGACACCCTACAAGATGCCAGTGTAAGCTACCAAAGACTGGTGATGAAGATGTTCAAGGAGCACATTGGTCGCACTATGGAGGTGTACATAGATGACATGGTCGTAAAGAGCAAGCTCAACACAAACAATATGACTGACCTGAGGAAAATATTCGATATTTTAGAGAAATACAAGATGAGGCCAAAGATGAGAGCACAACCTTTATAAATCCCCTTGTCAAAAAACCAAGAAAGAGCTTGTTCCCACTAAGTTTGGTAGGTCAGCTTAAAGAGAGCCAAAAGAAAAATCCAAGTAAAAAGTTTGGTCCTACTTAAGTTTGGCAGGTCGGCTTGAAGAGAGCCAAAATAAATCCAAATAAAGAGCTTGGCCCTGCCTAATTTTGGCAGGTCGGCTTGAAGAAAGCCAAAATAAAACTAGGTATTAAAAACTTGGTCCTTCCTAAGTTTGTTAGGTATGCTTGAAGAGAGCCAACTAAAAGAAAAATCCAAGGAAAGAGCTTGGTCTTGCCTAAGTTTGGCAAGTTGGGTTAAAGAGAACCAAAATACAACCAAGTGTTAAAAACTTGGTCCTGCCTAAGTTTGGTAGGTAGGCATGAAGAGACCCAACCAAAATAAAAAGTCAAGTAAAGTGCTTGGTCTTGCGTAAGTTTAGCAGGTCGGCTTGAAGAGAGCTAAAATAAAACGAAGTGTTAAAAGTTTGGTCCTGCCTAAGTTTAGCAAGTAGGCATAACGAGAGCCAAAAGAAAATTTCAAGTAAAAGTTTGGTCCTGCCTAAGTTTGGCAGGTCAGCTTGAAGAGAGCAAAAATAAAACCAATGGTTAAAAATTTGGTCCTAGCTAAGTTTAGCAGTTTGGCATGAAGAGGGCCAAACAAAAGAAAATTTTAAGTAAGGAGCTTGGTCTTGCCTAAGTTTAGAAGGTTAGCTTGAAGAGAGTCAAAATAAAGCCAAGTGTTAAAAACTTGGTCTTGCCTTAGTTTGGTAAGAAGGCTTAAAAGGAGTCAAAAGAAAAATTCAAGTAAAGAGCTTGGTCCTGTTTAAGTTTGGTAGCTCAGCTTGAAGAGATCCAAAATAAAATCAAGTGTTAAAAACTTAGTCCTGCCTAAGTTTGGCATGTTGGCTTGAAAAGAGCCAAAATAAAATCAAGTGTTAAAAACATAGTCCTACATAAGTTTGGCAGGTCGGCTTAAGAAGAGCCAAATTAAAACTAAGTGTTAAAAACTTGGTCTTACCTAAGTTTGGTAGGTAGGCTTGAAGAGAGCCAACCAAAAGAAAAATTCAAGTAAAGAGTTTGATCCTGCCTAAATTTGGCAGATCGCCTTGAAGAGAGCCAAAATAAAACCAAGCGTTAAGAACTTAGTCCTGCTCAAGTCTGGCAGGTCGGCTCGAAGAGAGCCAAAGAAAAAAATCTAAGCGAAGTGTTTAGTCTTGCCTAAGTCTGGCAAGTTGGCTCGAAGAGAGCTAAAGAAAAAATCTAAGCAAAGTTCTTAGTCCTACCTAAGTCTGGCAGGTCCTCTCGAAGAGAGCCAAAGAAAAGCTAAGTGGTTGAACTTAGTCCTGCCTAAGTTTGGCAGGTCGGCTCGTGTCGCGCTCCAATTTTTCGCACTCTAGAAAAATACACACAAGTGGAAAAAATACGGTACTCTCCCGTTAGAACTCATCCTTCTAAAAGGATGAGTGTGACTAAGTTTGATCTTGAAGTTGATCTGATTAAGGGTTTTTAGAAAAAGGTTTGGAGTCGCCACCTAACTTGGTTAAGGTGAGTTAGGTCACCTAAAACTAAGTGCAATCCGAAGATTAAACTTAGGGTTTTTGAAAAAGGTTTTGAAAAACTTCCTCAAGAGAGTTTTTTTAGAAAATAGGTCTTTTGGCAACCTTTGAAAAGATTTAAGCCTTTTTTGAAAGTAACTCCATTTGTGTCATTGAAAATAGTGATTATAGGTTCGGAGGTTGGTTACGTGTAGGGAAGATATCCTAAGATCATCATCCTACCCCGCCGTTATGGTACCTACATGTCTATTCATCGTAGGTTCACTAATTTAGAATCTTTGATTATCCATTGTCCAATTATATCCACTTTGAGAATAATTTTTGAAAGAAATTTGATATGTGCAAGAAAATGATTTGATTTTGAAAATAGATTGAATAGAGGATTTGAAGCTTGAAAAAGGTTGTAAAAAATGAAAACTTGAAAAGGGTTATGGAATTGGAAACTTGAAAATGATTGTGACTACACTCATGAGGTTGCCTACGTATCCCTTTATTGGGAATCAGGTCAGTCATAGTTCGGACTCGGGGTCCAATTAAAAATAGACATCTTGTGGTCTTTGGAAAGTTTGACTTGAAAATGTTTGTTTTGGAACTTTGATTGAAGGATTTGAAATTGAACTTTGATTTGAAATCGAACTTGGAATTGATTTTGATTTGAAATTGAACTTAAGGATTTGAAATTGAGCTTTGATTTGAATTTGAACTTGAGGAGTAGAACTTGGACTTGTTTTGAAAATATTGAGTTGAGCTTTGAAATTATCTTGACTTGAATTGGAATTTGAAAATCAACTTGGTTTTAGACTTGAGTTTTAGAAAAGAGTTGAAGCTTCCTAACTTTAGGGTTAGGGTTGAACTAGCGTTTGGCCTCCTAGGGTTGAAAGATGCAATTGAAATAAGAAGGTTTGATTTTAGGAAGTTAGATTTTAGATAAATTTTGAATTAAGAAGGTTCCATTTCAGAAAATTTTTGAATTAGGAAAGTTTCATTTTAGAAAAGTTCCGTTTTTAGGAAATGATTGATTTTGGAAAAACTTGAATTTGGAAAGGTTTGGATTTTAGAAAGATTTGAAAGTTTGAAATTAAGAAATGTTTGAAAGTTTAAATTTAAGAAAGATTAAAATTAGGAAAGATCAGAATTATGAAAGATTTGATATTTTGAAATATAGAAAGTCGGGATTTGGAAAGATTTGAAATTAAGAAAGATTTGGTTTCTATTTCCTAACATAAAAGATTGAACTTTATTTTCAAAAATAGATGATTCGATTTTGTTTCCAAAATTTGAGGATTTGATTTGATTTCCTAAATTCAAAGATTTGATTTGACATAGAAATGAAAAGGTTGAGTTTTGAAAATCTTGGTTTTGGAAATCTATGATTTGGTAGGAAAAGAGATATTGAAAATCTATGATTTAAGACAAAATAGAAAGTCATGATTTTAAGAAAATAATTAGGATTTCCTAATTATGAAATCTAGGGCTTGACTTAGATTCCAAGAAAAATGGTTTTTGGAAAGGAGATCTTTGAAAAGAGTTTTTAGGAAAGAAATTTTTTAAGGGGAGTTTTTAGAAAGTATACTTTTGAAGAGAGTTTTTTGAAGGAAGTTTAAAAATAAAATTTGGAAAGGGGTTTGAACATGGACTTTTGAAATCTTTTGAATGTCTCACTTTCCTAAAACGATTCTAACCATGAAAAGATTAGACCCATTCTAAGTTGGTGATTTTGAAAACAACATGGATTTGAAATATGGACCATAATGACCACGTTGAATATCACACTTTCCTAAAACAACGCTAACCATGGAGTGGCTAAAATCATCTTAAGATTGTGGTTTTGATGAAAAACAATTTAGGGTTTACACCCAAAATATGGACCTCGATGGTCACGTTGAATGTAACACTTTCTTAAAACAACCCTAACATAGAATGACTAAAATGACTTTAGGATTGTGTTTTTGAAAAACAAGTTTGATAAAGAAGATTTTGAATGCAAGTTTTAAAAACAACCTCGATGCAAGTTTGAAAATAACTTTGCAAACAACTTTGAATAGATGTATGAATATGAGACGCACAATGCAATAGGCTCGTAAACATATAAGGCTAGGTTTCACCACATAATCAAGAGGGCCGAACCCACACCATCAAAGGTCAAATTTGAAGAAAGCCACTGAGACAATGACCTTTAACAATTCTTCCTAGGCATGAATCGGGAAGTCTCTTATTTTAAGCATGCAAGAAAGGGAGGTAGAAGATGAGGGATTAAAATAGAAGAAAGCCCAAGTAGGCTAAGAGGGAGAAGAGAGAGGAAGGAATTGCATAAAAATAAATCGAAAGCTTACCTTGTCTTCTTCTTACTTTTCTTGCTTTGTTTGCTTGAATCTACTTGAACCTTGAGAGCTTTTAAGTTGCAGCACTTTGAGGCTTTAATAGAGGCTTTGGAGGCTTGTGTTTGAGTGTATAGAGTGTATATATGTTAGGGTTTAAAGTGACTAGAGAGGGCTAGGGTTTAGAGAGATTTCAAGCTTCTGAATTTTGAGAAAACAGAGTTTTTGGACTAAGTTTGTCGACCCTTTTCATGAAGGGAGAAGGTTTGTTTTTATAGGCAACTAAATGACTTGGTGCCTATTGTAGTGGCGCTAGGGCAAAAATCCCATTGGCGCCAGGCCATTTATTAGCTTGGCGCCACTACTAGCGGCGCCAACCACTTAGGAAAGAAACGCATCTTTCGACCCTTGGCATGTAAGGCAAAAGATTTAGGTGCCTGTCCTAGTAACTACCATGCAATTTTTGTCTTAGCTCCACTAGAAATGACTCCGAAAAGTTCAGGAGTGACCTAGAAGGTTCCGAATAACCAGACTCGGCCAAAAATGGATGGGAAACCTTGAGAGAGTGTCTTGAAGGTAACTAGCATAAGAAGTAATACTGGAATGTTTGGAAAGGTCGACCGGCCTGCTAGGGGCAAAACGGTCATTTGAACCAAGAATACATTGGAATGAACAACCCATAAGAAGGCTTGTGGGTTAGAAACACTATTAAGAGTATTTTGAAAGGTTATCGGTCTGATACCCAGAGTCGGTGTGGTTGGAAAAGGCGATTGGCCTACCGAGGATAAAATGTTCAATTTACACTGGTTTTGTTAGAATAGAATCAGAATAATCTAGAAAAGTGTTGAAAGTTTGGAAATACTATTAGAAGCATCCTCGAGAGGTAACCGGTTTAATACCCAGAGCTAGTGTGGTTCCTGTAGGCGATCAGATGCCTAAGGGCAAAATGGTCATTTTGACTGGATGGCCCCAAAATTGGTCTGGAATCGATTGGAAGGCACTTAAACATGCTGGATTGTCTTTTGGACAGTCTTGGAAAGGTGGACTTACCACTCTAAGGACTTAGGAACTTTCTCGAGAAGAGTGTTTAAAAGGCCCAAGGGGTAATTTGGTCATTTTTCACCGGAGTGGGCTATCAGGCATTGGTGTTGACCCGGGTTTTGAGTGTTTCCATCACTCTGATAGTGTGTGACGAGTTGGTTTCAAAGGGTATCTCATCCTTTGGTAAAACGTGCCACGGCCAAGGGCGAGTTCGGTCTCGTGACATAGGGGTTTTGTTAGTAATTCCCAATATCGACCTGTTTGCGAGTGTTTCTGCCACTCTAACGGTTGCGATGTTTGTGAGTGTTTCCATCACTCTAACGGTGTGCGTTCATTCTAGAGACTACCTGATCTGGGGAAGCTATTAGATGGACATATTGTCTAAGAGATCAACTTTATCGAAAGACGTGCCAGATAACAGACATTCTACATTGACGGGCTAACAGGTGCCAAAAGTGAATAGTTCTACCATCTCAAGGACTTGGGTTCTGTCCTAGTTGATAGGTTTGAAGGGACTTATTGTTCCAACGAGTTTTATCAAAGAACATGCTGAACTGGATGGACTTACCATCTGAGAGATCAACTTTCTCAAAAGACATGCCTGTTTGAGTTTGATTGACCTGGACTAAAATTGGAATTGAAACTAGATTTGATATTGAAATAGGGACCTACCATCTTTAGGAAGACGTGCTGAATGGAATTAGACCAAGCAATGCCCCAAGGGAATTTTGGCCATCTTGCCTCTATTGGACTCGGCATGCCCACGAAGCGATTGATTGATTAGATTGTGTCTGAAAAACTGGTTTAGACTCAAATGTGTCTGTGTAGGTTTGATTGTGAATCCGAACGGACCAAAGATTGCCGAGTAGAAAAAAATGAGATGCTTACAGCTACTTCTCTTTTTCTGTCTTTGCATGTCGAAGACAAAAAATAATAAATTAGGAGTCCCATGCTTACAGCTACCCTTCCTTTGAAAATTAGAAAATTAATGGAAATGTTTGAATTTACCCTTTAGAAAATATTTGAAGTAGTTTTGAAAGATTTTTGTGACAATTTTGAAAACCCTTGAATTTTTAAAAAATAGAATAGGTGTTTGAAAATTTAAAAATCTTAAGAATGTGCGCAGATTGTTTTATGCTGTTGGTGCCATGTGATTGTGATGTCGTGGGGTATACTGCTTGTGTGTTATTGCGATGTTATGGGTGTTGTAAAGACTATTTACAAATGGAACTTTCTTGAAATTTTCAAAATTAAGATGTTAGAAAATCTTTGAAATGAAATCTTTTTGAAGGGACAAGATATAAAACCGTTGAGGGTGGGGTCTTTTTGGCAGAGAAGTGTCGCGCCCAGATTTTTCGCACTCGAGGAATACTCACACAAGCGGAAAAAATGCTGTACTCTCTTGTTATAACTCACCCTCCTAAAAGAATGAGTGCGACTAGGTTTGAATTGAAAAACTTGTTTGAATAAAGGGCTTTTGAAAAAGATCCGGAGTCGCCACCTAACTTGAATAAGGTGAGTTAGGTCACCTAAAAACTAAGAATAATCCGAAGACTACACTTAAGGTTTTGGAAAACAATTTTGAAAATATCTCCTCAAGAGAGGGTTTTTAAGAAAACAGGTTGTTTGGCAACCTTTGGAAAACATGTAGCCCTTTTTAGAAAAATAACTCCTTTTTGGTCTTTGAAATCAGTGATCTTAGGTTCGGAGGTTGGTTACGTGTAGGGAAGACGCACTAAGCTATCACCCTATCCCACCTTTTCGGTACCTACAAGTCAATCTACCCTAGATTCACCTATGAGAGTCTTCAACTAACTATTGACCAATCCTATCCACTTTTGAAAAACGATGTTTAAAAAAAAAAACTAACATAATGCATGATATGCAAGTGCAATAGAAGAGAATTGAAAAATAGATTTGAAATTGATTTGATTTGAAAATAGATTTGAAGAGATGGAATTGAAATTGAAAATTTTGAAAATTGGAAGTAAAAATTTGAAAATAGAAATTTTGAAATTGGAATTTTGAAAATAGATTAGAATTTGAGATTTGGAAAGATTTTGGAAACCGCACCTATGAGGGTGGAATTGAAAGTTTAAAAAGTATTGTGACCACACCTATGAAGGTTGCCTACGTATCCCTTTGGGGGAATTAGGTCAGTCGTAGTTCGGATCGGAGTCTGATTGAAAAGAGATTGATTTGAAGAGAGAGATTGGATTGGAAGAAAGAAATTGAATTGAAAACTAGATTTGATTTGAGATTAGAAGAAGAGATTGGAAATTGAAATTGATAGGATTGGACTTGCTTTGGAAAGATTGATTTTGGAAAAACTTGGTTTTGGAAAGATGGAGGTTTAGGAAATCTAGACTAAGGAAAGGTAGGAAACCTAGGAAAGACTTGAGATTAAGAAAGATTTGACTCGAACGTTGGACTTGGAAGATCTTGGAAGATTTGGAAACTTGGAATTTAGGAAAGATTTGGATTAGGAAAGTTTCAAATTAGGAAAGTTTTGGAATTGGAAAGTTTTAGGTTTAGGAAAGTTTTGAAATTGGAAAGTTTCGAGTTTAGAAAGTTTTCGAAAAAGGAAAGATTTTCAGATTAGAAAAGTTCGCAAATTAGGAAGGTTTTGAAAATCGGAAAGTTTTGAAAATTGGAAAGGTTTGAAAAAGGAAAGTTTTGAAAATTGGAAAGTCTTCAAAGTAGGAAAGTTTCGTTTTAGGAAATGTTTGAATTAAGAAAGTTTTGAGTTTAAAAAAGTCTTAGATTTGAAAAGATGTTGAAGTTTTGGAAAGTTTAGAATTTTGAGAGATTTAAGTTTAGAAAGATTTAACTTGAGAAAGTTTCAAATTTAGAAAGTTTTGAATTTGGAAAGATTTGAAATTTAAAAAGTTTCAGATTTAGAAAGTTTTAGAATTTTAAAAAATCTTGAGATTAGGAAAGGTTTGAGTTTAGGAAGAGTTTGAAAAATTAGATTTTGAAAGTTGAGATTTGAAAAAGGGGTTAAATTAGGAAAGGGTTGAATTAGGAAAGATTTTTATGTTCAAGTTTTGGAAACTTAAGGTTTAGGAAAGTGAGAAATTGGGAAGAAGTTGAATTAGGAAAGGTTTAGGATTTGTTTCCAAAAATGGAGGATTGGATTTAGTTTCCTAAACGGGGAGATTGGATTTGGTTTCTTAAAAGGAAGGTAGGATTTGGCAAGGATTTGGAAAAGGAGATTCTAGAAACCCTAGATTTGGAAAATTATAGTTTTGACGTAGAAAAGAGGTTTTGGAAACATGTATAGTTTGGATGTGAAAACAAGAGATTTTGGAAACCTAGGTTTGGGGCAAAGTTTGAAAACCATATTTTTGGGAAGAAAATTAGGGTTTCCTAATTGTGAGTTCTAGGGCTTGACTTGGGCTCTAAGGAAAGAGTTTTTGGAAAGTGTGTTTTTAGAAACGAAGGTTTTCTAGAAGGGGAATCCTAGGGAGGAATTTTTGGAAAGTGAATTTGAAGATGGAGTTTTTGGAAAAAGATTTTAAAGAGAAAGAATTATTGGAAAGTATACTTTTGGAAACGTAGATTTTATAAGAAAAATCCTAAAGGGGAATTTCTAGAAGGAGGATTCTGGAAAGAAAGATTTTGGAAAGATTTTTGGAGAGAGTTTTTTGGAAATTGAATTTAGGGAGTCTTTTTAGAAAGTGAATTTTGAGGAAAAGATTTTGGAGAGGAGTTGAAAAAGAGAGTTTTGAAAAATAGATTTTCGAAGGGAGTTTTCGAAAACAATTTTGAAGAGGAGAGTTTTAGGAAAGTATGTTGAAAAAGAGATTTTTAGGAAGAGATTTTTGAAGAGAGAGTTTTGGAAAGTATAAAAACGTCTCACTTTCCTAAAGCGATTCTAACCATAAGAGGGCTAGAACCACTTTAAGAAAGTGGTTTTGAAAACAATAAGATTTGAAAATATAGACCAAAAAGGTCATTTTTAATGTAACACTTTCCTAAAGCAACCCTAGCCATGGAAAGGCTAGAATCACCCTAGGATTATGGTTTTGAAAACAAGTTTTTAAAAAAGAGATTTTGATGCAATTTTGAAAACAAGTTTGAAAACGTTTTGAAAAACAACTTTGAAAACGGTTTTTGAAAAATGCAAGACTATGATATGCATAATGCAATTTGGGGTCGTGAACATACAAGGCTAAGGCTTCACCACATAATCAAGGGGGCTGGACCCATGTGGTCTTTGGTTAGACTAGAAGAAAGCCCCCGACACAGTGACTCTCCAATAGCCCAATCCTACACATGGACCGGGAATCCCCTTGTTTCAAGCATGCAAAGAAAGGGGGGGAAAGAGACGGGGGATTAAAATAGAGAAAACCCAAGTGGGATAGGAGAGAGAAGAGAGAGGGGGGAAGTGCGGAAATTTAAATAGAAAACCTACCGTATGTCTTCTTTATTTTGCGCGCCTTGCTTGTCTTCAATTTTCGGTCTTTGTCTTCATCTTCTTCTTCAACCTTCAAGGATTGTCTTCAAGCTTTAGATGGCAGCTCTTCAAGTCTTCAAAGGATGGTTGAAGGCTAGTGTATGAGTGTATGGGGGAGTGTATAAGTGTATAAGAGGCTAGGGTTTGTGTAGGGTGGCTAGGGTTTGGAAAATCTAGGGAAACTAGGGTTTTGGAGGTGCTTGAGCTTTGTATATCGAAATATATGATTTTTAGGTTAAGTTTGCGGACCCTTTAAATGCTGGAAAAGGCTCTGTATTTATAGAGGTTGGACAACACTAACGCCTGTTACAGTGGCGCCAGGCTAGAATTTACACTGGCGCCACTAGGAGTGGCGCCAGCCAATTAGGAAAGGTTTAAGGTCGGCAAGCAACGTATCTTTAACTAGATTTGAGCGCCTGTACTAGTGACTACCATGCAATTTTTAGCCTGACTTCACTATGAGTGACTTTGAAAAGTCCGGGAATGATTTGAAGGAGCCGGGAATGACCCGGAAGGCCGGAAAGGAGCAGGAACACTTAAAATAGTGTCCTGGAGGTATTTGACTTAAAAAGTGAGGACAAAATGTGTCGGAAAGGTTGATCGGGCCTTTAGGGGCAAAACGGTTAATCGAACTAGGAAGCTGCCGGGGCGAACTCGGACTGTCCCGGAAAAAGACTTGGGATCTGGAAACATTATTTAGAATGTTCCCAGAGGTTGCCGGTTTGATTCCCAGAGCCGGCGTGGTCGAAAAAGGAAACCGACCCACCAGGGGCAAAACGGTCATTTCGCACTGGGTTGGCCGGAACTGACTCGGAATGATTCAAAAAGGTAAAAGGAGGTTGAGAACACTATCAAAAGTAGTCTCAGGAGGTTACCGGTTTGATACCCAGAGCCGGTGTGGTTGGAAAAGGAGATCGGCCCTCTGAGGGCAAAACGGTCATTTTGTACCGGGTTGGCCAGAACTGACTTGGAATGATCCGGAAAGATAAAGGAAGGTTGAAAATACTATAAAAAGTAGTCTCAGGAGGTTACCGGTTTGATACCCAGAGCCGGTATGGTTGAAAAAGAAAATCGGGCCACCAGGGGTAAAACGGTCATTTAGCTTCAAGTGGGCCCTACGGGCCCGAGAAGCGATTTGTGGACTAAATTCAAGTTAAAAAAAAAAGGCGGGCTTAGAGTCTAAATATGCATGTGATGTGTGAAAGTGAGCTTGGTCAGCTCGGAGATTGCCGAGCGGGCACAAATGGGGTGCTTACAAGAAGGCCTCGAGAAACTCGAGGGGAACCTTTCGAAGTTTGAAAATTTTAAAGTGAAATCTTTTTTAAGGAAAAAGAGAAAATGCCTTTGAGTGTGGGGCCTTTTTGACTGAGAAGGCCCTAAGAAACTCGAGGGACCAAGAATAGAACTATTGAAAGGAAGACTTAGGAAAATTTTTGAAAGTAGCAAAAAAATTCTGAGGAAAATATTTTTAGAAAAATTTTGAAAATGAACTTTGAAATTGGAAAACTTAGAAATTGATAAGAATTTTTGGAGGATTAAAAACTTGAGATTTTTTTAAAATTGATTTTGAAGAAGACTTTTTGGAGGAAAAAGTTTTTAGAAAACCTTAAAACTTGATTGGAGTAGAAATCTATTGAAGAAAAAGCTCAAAATGGATTTCAATTGAAAATTTTTGAGATTTGATTTTGAAAATGAATTTTAGATTTTGAAATGACTCTGGAAAGGGAATGCTAAATGACCTAGGAATTGATTTGGAGATAGATTTTTCGGACAAAAAGTTTTAGAAAATATTTTAATTTGAAATTTGGACAAATCGTGTAGAAAATTCCTTTTGACTTGAAATTATGAACACTCGAAAGCAAAATGTTTAAGAAATTCATTTTGACCTGAAACTTGAATTTTTAAGGCAAGTGTATAGAAAATTCATTTTAACTCAAAACTTGAAAACTTTTGAAGATAAAATATGTATGAAATTCATTTTGACTCGAAATTTGAAATCTTTTGATCCCCCTTTTTTTTTTTCTCTCTTTACATACCTTTTATTTTCCAAACAGTACTTACCATATATTGACGTCCTTACCTTGATTTGGCTTTTAGGATGGCTGATGCGGGTGATGGCAGTTCGGAGAGGAGGCGCCAATCTGGGAAGGGTGCTCGTACAGATTCTGCCAGTAGTTCTAGCCACTCTAGAGGCAGTCGTAGATCAGCTAATTGGGCATCTTCTAGCTAGAGCAGGAGGGGGAGTATGCCCCTAGTCGACCCCTTTCCTCTAGTCGAGCAAGCTTTTGAGGGAGACATGGATGTTAAGGAGGAGGCACCAGGCCTTGAAGGCTGTGTGACCAATTACGGGAAGGCATCTTTGAGGTTACCAGTTTGATACCCAGAGCCAATGTGGTTGGAAAAGGCAACCGACCCACTAGGGGTAAAACGGTCATTTTACACTGATTTTGCCAGAAAGGACTCGGAATGATCCGAAAAGTGTTGAAAGGTTGGAAATACCAATAGAAGCATCCTCGGGAGGTAATCGGTTTGATACCCAGAGCTAGTGTAGTTCGAAGAGGCGATCAATTGCCTAGGGGCATAATGGTCATTTTGACCGAATGGCCACAGAATTGGTCCGAAATCGACTGGAATGCACTTAAACATACGTGATTGTCTTTGGAACAATCTTGAAAAAGTGAACTTACCACTCTAAGGGCTTAGGTACTTTCTCGAGAAGCGTGCTAAAAAGGCCCAAAGGGCAGTTTTGTTATTTTTCATTGGAGTGGGCTAACAGGCATTGGTGTTGACTCGAGTTTTGAGTGTTTTTGTCACTCTAATAGTGTGTGATGAGTTAATTTCCAAAGGTATCTCATCGTTTGGTAAATGTGCCATGGCCAAGGGCAAGCTTAGTCCTGTGACATAGGGGTTTTGTTGGCAATTCCCAATATCAACCTGTTTACGAGTGTTTTCGCTACTCTAACAGTTGCGATGTTCACAAGTGTTTCCGTCTCTCTAATGGTGTGCGTTCATTTCAGAGACTGCCTGATCTCCGGAAGTTGCTAGATTGGCTTATCGTCTAAAGGATCAACTTTCTTAAAAGTTATGTCGAATAACAGACATTCTACATTAACGGGCTAGCAAGTGCCAGCACTGAACCGTTCTATCATCTTAGGGACTTGGGTTCCATCTTGGTCGATAGGTTTAAAGGGACTTACTATTCCAATGAGTTTTCTTAAAGAGCGTGCCAGATTAGATAGACTTACCATCTGAGGGATCAGCTTTCTCAAAAAGTGTGCATGTTTTAGTTTGGTTGATCTAGACTGGAATTGGAATTGAAACTGGATTTGAGATTGAAATAGGGACTTATCGTCTTTAGGAAGATCTTCCGACTGGAATTGGAGCGAGCAATGCCCCAAGGGCATTTTGGTCATCTTGCCTTTATTGGGCCTAGTGGGCCCGTGAAGCAATTGATTGACTGGATTAAGTCTGGAAACCTGGTTTGGACTCAAATGTGTCTGTGTCGGTTTGAATGTGAATTCGGACGGACCGAAGATTGCTGAGCGGGCAAAAATGGGGTGCTTACAGTTCGAAGGGAGGTAAAGAAAAAATCTAAGCAATGTGCTTAGTGCTGCATAAGTCTAGCAGGTTCGCTCAAATAGTGCCAAAGAAAAACTAAGTGTTTGAATTTAATCCTACCTATGTTTGGCAAGTTGGCTCGAAGAGAGCCAAACAAAAATTAAGTAAAGAGCTTAGTCTTGCCTCAACCTGGCAAGTTGGCTAAAAGATAAGAGCTCAAAAAATTCCTAAGTACAGAAAGGTTAATATGTGAAGAGCAATGTCGTTTCAAGAAACGATGAACGACATCATCATTGTATCTCTACTAAAAGGTCGCTCTGGTATTTAACGTATTTCTACCTCTCCAGTTGCATGTGCAAATTGGTAGAGGACTTCCCACCATCTGACTCACTCCCAATATGTGTAATATATAACTGCAAGATTTAGTTAGCGAAGAAGTACAAACCCGGTGAGTACCAGATGTTAATTCTTTCGAAGACTGAGCCCAATATAGGCTGTGGACACTCAATCTAAGTATTATGCAACTTTGGATGGAATTACAATTGTGTGAATTGAAACTAAGTAACAAAAGGACCGAAAATCTTTTTGGGGTTTGAAAAATTAGATAAATTAAACTATTTAAAAGCAATTAACAAGCAATTAAACTAAATGTGATTGACAAAACAGAAAAGGACTTGAATGCAAATGTTCTAATCGGCCAAGACTCTACAATGTTTTAATGGAGGCATGTAAGCACTCCATTTTTGCCCACTCAGCAATCTCCAACTCAATTGGACTCACATTCAAACTAGCTGGCATGCTGTTGTGGGCACCCAAAAATAAAATTGATACCCAAAAATAATTATATGATAGTGTGAGTAAGGATTGTTCACACGAAGAGTGTTTAGTCTCGTTTTATTTATGTGAACAAGGATTGGGGGGTTTTGGATTTAATGAAAACTATTTCAATAATCACAACTATAAAACAATTCAGATTAAAGTATTGAAATCAATCAAAAGAACAAACCTTGATCTAGGTCGACATCCACCGTCGGAATTTACAATTGATCATTGATGCAAGCATATCAATTCACTCTTTGAATATTCCCTGTTGGAACTATTTTCCTATCTCTCCTTAGTTGTAGTTAATCAGAAACAAGTGATCTGATTAACCCCAACTATTAGACAACCCAGGAAAAGCACACAAGGTTTAATCTAGCAGCAGCCTTAAGACTTAGAGAGATCGATGAAACTAAACAACACAAGCACAAGCGGTTGCATTTAATTTAGTCGAATACCCTTCTTAAGAGATAATAATTTCCAACGCAGTAAATCATAAAATCTCAATTGCTTCACAAATTAAAGGAATCAAACAATTAGGGATTTGATATCTAACTCAGCAGTAGATTGCAATGATTAATAAAGTAGTAGGCCTACTAGCGATTCAATAAGACAATCATGAAAATAGGCATAGAACAAAATTCGATACTCAAAGCATAAATTGAATAATGAAAACAAATTAGATCTCACAGTTTATTATTAATTCCAAGGCTTCTGTCTGCTTTGACCAAGATTCAAAGTTTAGCCACGTAGGGCCATGAAAAATAACTCAAAGAATAACCTAGAATAATCTAAAAAATGACCAACCCTAGAAACAAGACAGTCCCAACTTTAATAGACGTCTAAAAATCTACAGATATGTCAAACCGTTCGAACGCCCTTGATACCATTCGAACACATCGGACTACCGTTTAAATGGTATGTTGAACGCACTTCGAATGGTAAAACCTGCTATCTGAATCTTTCGAACGCTCTTCGAACCTGACCTTGACGTGTATCCGTTTGATGTAGCGTTTGAACGCATCTACAACCGCTTGAATGCCTTTTGGGACCGTTCAAACGCTTCTTCAAACGCTGCTTCTAATCTCACTCAAATTCGCCACTTTTAAGCTAGGATCTTCTTTTTGGACATTCCATAGCACCCTAAGGCCAAATATAAGAATAGTGAGCATCTTTAGGTATCAAATAAGTATAAAAGATTAAACATTACGGGATAAAAATATGATACTTTCATCACCAGCACAGACACATTCAAGCCCAAACCAACTTTCTAGACTGAATCTAGTCAATCAACCGCTTCATGGGCCTGCCAAGCCCCATAGAGGCAAAATGACCAAAATGCCCTTAAAGCCTTGCTCAGTCCAATTCCAATTGGCACATCTTTCTAAAGATGATAAGTTTGTATTTCAATCCCAATTCCAATTCCAATTCCAGCCAAGACCAGTCAAACTCAATATGGTACATTGTAAGCATTCCATTTTTGCCCACTCGGCAATCTTAGGCCTGATCAGACTCACATTCAAACCGACATAGACACATTCAAGCCCAGACCAGCTTTCCAGACTCAATTTAGTTAATCAACCGCTTCGTGGGACCGCTAAACCCAATAGAGGCAAAATAACCAAAATGCCCTTGGGGCATTGCTTGATTTGATTCCAGTTGGCACATCTTCTTCAAGACAATAAGTCTATATTTCAACCTCAATTCTAGTCTAGACTTGTCAAATTCAATCCAACATATTTACCAAGAAAACTCCTTGGAACAATAAGTCCCTTCAAACCTGTCGATCGGGACGGAACCTGAGTCCCTGAGATGGTAGAGCGGTTCACTTCTGGCGCCTGCTAGCCGACAAACGTTGAATGTTCGCTATTCGGCATGTTCATCGGGAAAGTACTTAAGGCCCCAAGACGATAAGACTATCCAGCAGCTTCCCGAGTTCAGACAATCTCCAGAATGAACGCGCACCGTGAGAGTGGCAGAAACACTCAAAAACATCCCAACTGTCAGATTGGTGGAAGCATTCAAAACTTGGGTCAACACCAGTGCTTGCTAGCCCTCTCCTGTGAAAAATGACCAAACTACCCTTTGGGCCTTATTGGCACGCTTCTCGAGAAAGTACCTAAGTCCTTAGAAAAGTAAGTCCACCCTTTCAAGATTGTCCCAAAGATAATCTAGCATATTCTAGTGCCTTCCAATCGCTTCTGGATCGATTTCGAAAGCATCTGATCAAAATGACCATTTTGCCCTTAGCCTCCAATTGCCTCCGAGAACCATACTGGCTCTGGGTATCAAACCGGTCACCTTTCGAGGATGCTTCTAATAGTATTCCCAACCTTCCGGTGCATTTCTGGACCATTCCAAGTCCATTCTGGTAAACCCGAGACAAAATGAGCGTTTTACCCTTGGTGGGCCGATCGCTGTTTCCGACCACACTGGTTCTAGGTATGAAATTGGCAATCTATTGGAATACTCTCGATAGTGTTTCCAACCTTCAAGCCTTCTCCTAGATCACTCTTGGTTGATCCCGACATTCCCTTGGTTCGAATGATCGTTTTGCCCCTAGTGGGCCGGTTACCCTTTTCCATTATTCCGGCACTAGTTCTTAAGCCAGCTACTTTCGGGGCACTCTTTTAGAGGTCCTCGCCCATCCTCGGCCTTCCAGATCATTTTTGAACTTTTCGGAGTCACTCCAAGTGAAGCCATGCTAAGAATTGTGAGGTAGTTACTAGGACCGGCGCCCAATTCTTTTGCCTTGCGTCCTAGGGGTCAAAGATTTACATTTTGTTGCCTTAAAAGTTTCCTAAAGAGATTGGCACCACTAGTAGTGGCACCAAGCTAGAAAATGGTCTGGCACCACTCCTAGTGGCTCCAAGCTTAACAACAAATTGGCGTCACTACAACAGGTGCCAATTCCTGTTCTACCTGCCTATAAATACAAATCACCTCATGCATAAAAAGGATCTAAAAACTCACTCCAGAAACACTACCTCATTGAAATTAGGCCTCGAAATCGTAGTTTTCTCAAATCTCCTTCACACCGTAGTCTCCCTACACTCCATACACACAAACCCTAGCCTCTATACACTTAAATACAAGCCTTCAAATATCCATTGAAGATCAAGTGCAATGTATTCCAAATCACTTAAGGTGAAGCAAACAAAGCAATCAAAGCAAAGAGAAGATGTGGTAGGTTTTCGATTTAGTTTATACAATCCCCCCCTCTCTTCTCTCTCCCAACCCACTTAGGTTCTCTTCTATTTTAATTCCCATCTTCTACCTCCTCTTCTTGCATGCTTGAAACAAGGGACCTCCCAATTTATGCCTAGGAAGACGTGTTGAAGGTCACCTTACTGGGGAATTTGTTCAAGTTTAACCTAAGACGGTGTGGGTTCGACCCCCATGATTATGTGGTGAAGCCTAACCTTGTATGTTCATAACCCTATTGCATTGTGGTTGTCATGCTCATGCATTGCATCTAATTTTGCATTCAAAGTTTTTTTCAATTTTGTATCAAAGTTCTATTTCAAAACATGTATTCAAAACCTCATTCTTTCAAACTTGTTTTCAAAACCACAATCCTAGGATGATTTTAGCCATTCCATGGTTAGGATTGTTTTAGGAAAATGTTATATTCAATTTGAACATCAAAGTCCACATTAGAGTTTCAAACCCTACTTATTTTGAAAATCACAACCCTGAGGTGATTCTAGCCATTCCATGGTTAAGGTTTGTCACGCTCCGTTTCTGAACATTGGGCCGTCTTGGCCCAAGAGAGGGGGGGAATGTACGGTGCTCTCTCATTAGAACTCGTCCTCCTAGAAGGACGAATGCAATCGGGTTTGAATGGAATTAATTAGCGTTTTTTGAAAAGGTTTTTGGAGTTACCACCTAACATATTTAAAGATGTGCTAGGTCATCTATAACAAGTAAAACCTGAGGCAAACTTAGGTTTTGAAAAGTTTTTTTGAAGAAAACATCCTCATAAGAGGGTTTTAGAAGGTAGGGTTATTCGACAACCCTAAAAATGCTGGAAAAGCCCTTCTGAAAATTGACTCCAATTTTGGTCTTTGAAACAGAAATTTTTAAGTTCGGGGGTTGGTTACGTGTAGGGAAGATGTCTAAGACTATCACCCTACCCCACCCTTGCAGTACCTATATGTCCATTCACCTTTTACTCACCTAACTAAGAATCATTGGTTACCTATGTTTAATGCTATCCATGTAGAAAACTTTTGAAAAAAAAATTTGAAAAAAGGAGTTTGAAAGAGGGAGTTGAGTTTGAAAAATGGCTATGAAATTAGGAATTTGAAAAGGATTGTCACCGCACCCCATGAAGGGTTGCCTACGTACCTCTTTAAAGCGGATTAGGTTAGCCTTAGTTCGGACAAGAGTCCGAAAGAATTGAAATTTTGAAATGGGTTTCTATTTGTAGAAGTTTTCATTTTTAGAAAGTTTCCTTTTTAGAAAAGTTTGAGTTTGAAAAAGTTTCCTTTTTAGAAAAGTTTGGCTTTGAAAGACTTCCTTTTTTAGGAAAGTTGGACTTTGAAAATGTTTCCTTTTTAGGAAGATTTGATTTTTGAAATATTTCCTTTTCAGGAAGACTGAGATTTGATTTGAAAATGTTTTCTTTTCAGGAAGATTTGATTTGGAAATGCTTTCTTTTAAGGAAAATTTGATTTAAAAATGTTTCATTTTCAAGAAGATTGAGATTTCATTTGAAAATGTTTCGTTTTCAGAAAGTTGAGATTTGATTCGAAAAGATTTGATTTGATTTTTAAAAAGGCAAGTTTGGATTGTTTTTAAAATGGGAGGAGTTAAGTTAAGGTTTAAATCTTGAAGGTTTGAAAAATGAGTGATTCGAGGTATTTGAAATAGAAGATTTTGATTCGATTGATTTAAAAAGGAAAGTTTGGAAAAAGAAAGTTTTAATTAATTTGGAAATTGAGGATTTTGAGGGTTTGAAAAAGGTATGGTTTTGACTTGAAAAAGGAAAGTTCAAGTGAGCAAAAACAGAATTTTCATAGGATTGGACTTTTAGTGTTTGACAAATGAGAGTTTTGTAAATGCTTCGAAAATCGAGTCTTTTGAAAACATGTTTTAGGGCCCGAAACCTTAACTTGGATTTTAGACATCCAAATGAATATCGCACTTTGCCTAAAGCCATTCTAGCCATTGAGAGGCTAGAATCGCTTTATGCTTGTGGCTTTGAAAAACAATAAAGGCACGAGGCCAAAAATGTAGACCCTTCGGGTCTTTTTGAATGTCACACCTTTCTCGAAATAACCCTAATCATGAAAAGACTAGGATCATTCTTAGGATGGATTTTTGAAAAGAAGGAAATGTAGACTAACAGGAGCCATTAAAAAATGTCGTACTTTTTTAGGAGAATCCTAACCATAAAAGGGTTAGGATTCACCTAAAATTATAGTTTTGAGAAAGCTACTTTGAAAATGGTTTTAAGGGGTAGAGAAATGTTATGAATGCAAATATATGATGACGATAATAACGGCATGAAACATACAAGGTTAGGTATCACTACATTGCAAGAGGGCCCTAAGGTTATGCCGTGAAGCAAGTAAGGGCTAAGAAGAAAGTCTCGATCAGTAACCTCCTCTTGTTTACTCTAAGTATGGACTTAATGTCCTACATGCAAGAAAGGGGGGGTCTAGAGATAGGGGATTAAAAAAGGGAAGCACCCAAGTGGGTTCAAAGGGAGAAGAGAAACTGGGGGAATATAGAAAAGTAAATAGAGGATTACCTTATCTCGCTTCTTCTTTCTTTGTTAGAGGCTCGGGCATTGGACTTGGGAATACTTCAGGAGCTTCCAGGCAGTAGGACGAACCTTCGGTGGAGCTAAAAAAGTAGGGCTTCAGCTGTTCGGACTTGAACTTGGCCAGTGGGACTTCGAGAGAGAGAGAGGGCTTCAGGAGCTGTCTGGAATAGAGGGGGAGAGTTTATGGATAATTTTTTTGGCCCAAAATAGTAAGGGGGATAGCTTGTATTTATAGTGCAAAAATAGGGGGGTTGTGTGCCACTCTGAGTAGTGCACACTTTAAGTTTAGCCATGTGCCACTAAGAGTGGTGCAAGGGCCTTTATTGTTTGCTTGAAAAAAGGCTGGATACGGGGTTGGTTGATTTGTAACTGATTTTGGGTGGTTATGCACCACTATTAGTAGCGCTCAGCTAAGGAATGGTCATGCTTCACCCAAAGTGGAGCAGGGAGGTTCTAGTTTGAAAAGGAAATGTGCTAGACGGTGGGGCCCAGCTAGAAATGGAAAGGAATACTCTGGAAAGTGTCCTAGAGGTTGCCGACTTGATTCCCAAAGCCTGTGTAGTTGAAGAGAGTGACCGGATCGCGGTCACGTCATCCAGGGAGCTCCAAGGTTAACCAAGATTGATCGGGGTTGATCAGGTTGACTAGAGTTAACTAGGATTGACTAGTTTGACTAGAGTTGACTAGGATTGACCAGAGTTGACTGTGGTGTTGCTGGTATGATACCCAAAGCCAGTGTGGTTTTTGTCGCGGTAAGATTTTTCGCCCTCGAGTAATACACATACAAGCGGGAAAAATACTGTACTCTCTCATTAGAACTCATCCTCCTAAAACAATGAGTGCGACTAGATTTGAATTGAAAATTAATTTGATTAAGGGCTTTTAGAAAATAATTTAGAGTCACCACCTAACTTGATTAAGGTGAGTTAGATCACCTAAAACTAAGCACAATCCAAAGATTACACTTAGGGTTTTTGAAAATGACTTTTGACAATACTTCCTCAAGAGAGGGTTTTTAAGAAAATAGGTTGTTTGGCAATCTTTAAAAATATTGAAGCCCTTTTTTGAAAATAACTCCATTTGGTCTTTGAAAACAATGATCTAGATTCGGAGGTTGGTTACTTGTAGGGAAGACGCATTAAGCCATCACCCTACTCTGCCCTTGTGGTACCTGCATGTCTATTCACCCTAGATTCACTTATTAGAGTCTTCGATTAATAAATGTCCAATACAATCCACTTTATAAAAGAATGCTTAAAGGAATAATGCATGATATGTAAGTGCAAGAAAAGATTCGATTTGGAAATAGATTTGAAAAGACTTGATTCCATTTTAGAAAAGAGATTTGAAAAGGTAGATTTGATTTTAAAAGAAAGTTTTAGAGATTGGAAATAGAGACTCGAAAATAGACTTTTGAAATTAGAAACTTAAAAGAGATTATGAAATTGGAAGTTTGAAAATAGTTACAGAATTGGAAATTTGAAAGAAGTTATAACCACACTCGTGAAGGGTGCCTACGTATCCCTTTTAAGGAATTAGGTCATCCGTAATTCGGACTAGAGTCCGATAGAAAATAGATGGTTTGATTTGAAAAAGAGATTTATTTGGAACTTGGAATAGAAAATTGGAAATTGGAATTTGGAATTAAAAAGATTGGATCTCGATTTGGAAAGATAGAACTTGGAAGAAGGATTTGAACTTGTTTTAGAAAGATTGAGGTTTAGAAGACGTAGACTTACGAAAGATAGGATTTATGAGGGACTTGAGATTAAGAAAGATTTGACTCGAAGGTTAGACTTGGAAGATTAGGAAAGTTTCAAAATAGGAAAGTTCCATTTTAGGAAAGTTTCATTTTGGGAAAGATTTCGAATTAGAAAAGTTTAAAATATGAAAGGTTTTGAAATTGGAAAGTTTTGAATTTAGAAAGTTTTGGATTTGGAAATATTTAAAATTTAGGAAAGTTTAGAATTTTAGAAGGATTCGAAGTTAAGTTTTAGAAATACTTGAAATTAAGAAATGTTTAAGGCTAGGAAAGATTTGAAGATTTAGATTTGGAAAATTGAAATTTGGAAAGGTACGGAATTAGGAAAGGTTGGAATTAGGAAGATTAAGAAGCTTAAAGTTTAAGGAAAGATTTGAAAGTTTTCGAAACTTAAGGTTTAGGAAGGTATGAGATTAAGAAAGATTGAATTAGGAAAGATTTGGATTGGGAAATATTTGGATTTCTATTTCCTAAAAGAAAAGATTGGATTTTGTTACTAAAAGGAGGTGATTTCATTTTATCTCCAAAAACGGAGGATTGAATCTAATTTTCAAAATGAGAGATTGGATCTGGTTTCCTAAAACGGAAGATTTGATTTGGCATGGAATTGGAAAGATGAAGTTTTGAAAATCCTAGATTTGGAAGGCTATAGTTTAATGTAGAAAATAGGTTTTGGAAATTTATGATTTTGCTGTAAAAAAATTAGATTTTGGAAATCATGTTTTAGGAAAGAAAATTAAGGTTTCCTAATCATGGCTCTAGCGTTTAACTTGGACTCCAAGAAAAGAGATTTTCGAAAGTGAATTTTTGGAAAAGAAAATTTTTGGAAAGAGATCTAAAAAAAAGGAGTTTTTAGAAAGTACGCTTGAAAAGAGAGTATTTGGAAAGGGATTTTTGAAAAGAGTTTTTTTAGGAAAGAGACTTAAGGAACGTTTTTAGATAGTGAATTTTGAAGAGAGCTTTTCGGAAAGGCGTTTGAAAAGAGTTTTTACGAAAGTAAGTTTTGCGAAGGGAATTTTTAGAAAGTAATTTTAAAAAGGAAATTAGAGAGAGGTTTTAAAAAGTATATTGGAGAAGAGATTTTAGTAAGTAGATGTAAAAAGAGATTTTGGAGAAGATTTAAAAAGAGGTTTTGGAAGGTAAATATATGAGTGTTGGTATACGAAGGCTAGGGTTTGAAGAACCTAAAGGGAACTAGGGTTTGGGAGGACTTCGAGCTCTGTATATTGAAGAGGGGAGTTTTTGGACTACGTTTGCGGACCCCTTTTCACGCTAGAGGAAGCTCTGTATTTATAGACAGAGGATTGACCTGGCGCCTGTTGCAGTAGCGTCAGGCCAAATTTTGGGTTGGCACCACTAACACAGTGGTGCCAGCCACTTAGGAAAGTTTTAAGGTCGGCAAGCAACGTATCTTCACAAGATTTGGGCACTTGTACTAGTAACTACCATGCAATATTTAGCCTAACTTCACTATGAGTGACTCTGAAATGTCTGAAAATGATTTAAAGGATCGGGAATGGCCCAGAGGGCTGGAAGGGACAAGAACCCTTAGAATAGTGTCTCGGGGGTAGTAGACTTGAAGAATAATGATAAGATGTGTTGGAAGGGTTAACCCGGTCATTAGGGGCAAAACGATCAATCGGGCTACAAAGTTGTCGGGATAGACTCGGAATCTCCCAAAAGAAGACTTAAGGTTTGGAAATATTACTTAGAATGTTCTAGGAGGGTACCGGTTTGATACCTAGAGTTGGAGTGGTTAGAAAATGGCGACCGGCCCATTAGGGGCAAAACGGTCATCTTGCACAAGGTTTGTCGGAACTGACTTGGAATGACCTAGAAATGTATTGGAAGGCTAGGGATACTATCCGAGGCATCCTCGGAAGGTTACCGGTTTGATAACCAGAGCCGGTGTGGTTCTCGGGGCACTTGGTCGACTGTCGGTTATGTGCACTGCTTGTCAAGATTCATGAGGGGCACTCCCATGCTCCTATAGTTGTAGGAGAGACCTTCGTGAGCCTTACCAGACTCCAGTCGGGGGTCAATGCTTATTTTCGAGGATATGCTTCATTAATCTAGCTTTGAGTGATCAGACACCTATTCGTTACTCCCCGTTTTCAGCATACATGGTATCTTGAGTCAGGAGTCATTTGATTGAGAAGGTCGAGGGTGGGCCATTGCCCCATTCTCTGTTTCTTGTCAGTCATGGAAATCGAAGCTTTCTGAGGTGTGTAACAGTGCTGTAGATGTCTGAGTGGTGGCTTTAGCTCCTTTTTGCGTTTTAACTTGTTCCCTGTTTCTTATTTGAGAGAGAGGGAAAGATATAGAGTTAGTTTTTGCACAAAAACAGTTTAGTTATGCTAATTCTAAAGATGCACAGGTGAAGGGGTGAATACATGTTATACCCCTTTTTTTATTTTTATGAATGCACATGCAATTAGATGTATAACTTATTTTGCATGTCCTACTTTTTTGATATATATATTTTATGAATGCACAGGTTCATACAGAAATGGAGTTTAACGCATGTTATACTTTTTGGATGACTGTACATACAGGAATGGAGTGCCATGCTTTTGATGAATGCATGAATATATACAAACTACATAGGAATTTAAATGGATGTACAGGTTATACACGTCATGGATATATTAGTACTACATGTATATAAGCTATTTACAAAGAAAACCCTAGGATTGCCCCTTGGGCCTATACTCTCAGGATTCTGTTTCCTTTCTAGGATTCTACCCCATTTAGTTTTGTCCCATTCTCATCGGAGTGTGATAGCATGTGCACCATTCTCCTGGGATCTTGACCTTTTAGGGTTGCTATCCTGTCCTTATTTTCTACAGGATTGCTGTCTGAGATTTTTTTGACCTCACTTGGTTTTCTCTCTCTGATTTCCAAAATGCCACCATAGCTACAGCGACAATTCGCATGCCCTTTGCAGAGCGATAAACAGCTAAGCCCTCAATCCGAAAAGACTTCTTTTAGGACCGTAATGTAGGCTGGGTTTAGGGGTTGTAAGAAACGAAGGGATATTTAGGCTCAAAGATCTTCTTTTAGTGGGTTGTTTAAACCAAAACCATCTGAGCACACCTTGGAGCATGAGATTGCCCCTTGCATTCCCTTTCAATTCTCCTTTCTCATCCTAATCGTCTTGGTATTGTTCAGGCTTATTTGGACTAAGCAATTTTCTTTGATCAAAGAGGACTTTAATTTGGATCGTAACGTAGGCTAGGTTAAGGGGTTTATGAATGAACGGGATATGTAGGCTCAAATTTGATGTTGCTTCCAGTAGGGTTTAGATCTGCACCATCCTTAGTTGGTCTTCCAGTGGGGTTTCATCCCCTGATATCCTCCTCTAACTTCAGAAACATATCCGGCTCATTTAGATCAAGTAATCTTTCTCAATTAGAGTGGACTTTAGTAGGGTTGTAATGTAGGCCATGGGTTGGGGTTTAACAAGAAAAGGTAAATGCTCAAACCTATTGCTTCTATTGGGCTTCCTTATTACCTAGGATCACCTTTGAACATATATGCTTTAAAGAGTTCACCTTTCTTGTAGTCTAATCCTTGACCTTGTAACGGAGTTGTCTGACATTTGCCCCTTTTTTTTCTGACTTCCGGCTTTATATGCTTTTCAAAGATAGCACAACATGATTCTTTTTCGGTCTTTCCTCTAATATGCTTTTTTTTTCTTTCCTTTCTCGTTGCCTTTGACAAGACGAACATTTATACAACTTCTTTATCTCAGATCCTTTCCTTAACATTTCTATTTAACCGATTGTGTACAGTAATCCCTAGGTTGGGGTGTTTTTTTGAAAAGAAAAATAACCGACTCAATAGGTTCGACAAGGGTTGCTTTTAACTGTATGGGAAGTGAAATGAGGGCCTCTCTTCATTTTGAACACGATTGCTTGATCCATAGAGCCTTCACATTACTTCAGCTTGATGGTCGATGACATTCTCTGCTAGATTTTCTGCTGCCTATTTGTTCCAGTGTGGGGGGATGGTTTCGGATCGGGGTTGACAAAGAATCTTCCACTTTCTGTGAGGCACTAGTGGGTTAAGCAAAGGGGATATTTTTGTGTATGGTAGGAGAAATAAAGGCCTTTCATCACTTTAAATTAAATTGCTTAGTCCGTAAAGCCTTTATACAAAATTTAGACAATGTTTCTAAAAATGGTGTGTTTATGCCAAATCAGTTACTTTGTGCTGACCCCAATGTGGGGGATGGTTATAGGTTTGGGGATATCTGAAAAAAAGATAATTGACGGCTCTAGTGGGCTGAGCAAAGGATAATGTTTATTTGAAAACTCGGCTACCCATTGCTTAGCTAGGATATCATGTAAGTGCTGCCTTTTCAATGAACTCCACACCTTTTTGTTGGGACTACCTTTCTCCTATCTCTCACTCTCGCTTTGTCTCTCAAAGGTCATAACCCCTTTTAAATGGGTGGCCTATGCTATCCCATCCTTCAAGTCAAGTCACTTACCAAATGGGGAAGAATCCCTAAATGTGACAATCGTCCACAAGAGTATGAAATAAAGGGCATAAACTGGAAACTATCTATTTTCATTTAAAAACATAATTATAGGGCATGCAATGTGTATTTAAAGAAGATATGCGAGAAATAGAAAGATGAAAAGAAAATAGATGAATTTTATGGAAATCTCCCTTTTCTTGTGGATCTCTTGGTGAGAAACCCCTGACAGGGTTTTGAAACTGCTAGCTTCTTTGGCATTTCATTCTTTAGGTGTATTACCAAACGACAGATGGTAGATTGACAAATCTCTTGTGGTGTTTGGCATGCATTTGGAAGTTAGGAGATTCTTTTGTAGTAATGCACATGTCTAACAGAACTTTGCAAATGATGAAGCCTTTTTCTGCATAGACAGTGATTGTCGTGGTATGGCAGGAAGGTAACGTCCTACAGATGGATGGTTAGTTCTTCTTTCTCCTTAATGTAGGTTTGGCCTCTTCTAACAACTAGGCTCATTCTTCCATGAGTTTGAACTTGGTGGGGGTACTAGAAGGATTCCATGAATTTAGTCATGCTCTTTGACCTACCAAAAAAAAAAAAGAAAAACTGAATGCAGTCAGTATGTGAAGTTGGTGGTTTTATGTGATGCATGTCCTATGGAGGTCCGTTCTTTGAGGGAGTCTAGGAATGATGACAAGTTCATTTTGGAGGTAGGGTTTTGCCCTTATTATGCAATACAATACCTCTTCGGAGTGGGCCGGTTAACGATTCCCTATGTGGGCAATCCCACCTCCATAGATTGAGAGAGATTTTGGCCTCTCTCGAGATATGGATCTATGCATGCCACGAATCCTTAGGGTATAAGAACCTATAGGAGTTTTGATAAGCTCGATTAACATGAGATTGGATTGCTCCTCTCTCTCTACGGTTAATTAAATGCATGAGAATGAAATGACTTGAGTTTCTTGGAACTCTTGTCTCTAAATGGATATAGACGCATGAACATAATAAAAGTGAACATGCGAGTAATATGATAACGATAAATGAATGGTTTAAAAAAACCCCCTTCTTGTTTTGGTTCTATCTTCAGTTCTTTGGGTACTTGGAGATGAGGAGGTGGAGGATAGAAGACAAGAAACAAAAGAGAAGTTAGTGTCTTGATTTGAAAATTTTTATGCAATGCATGTCCTAGGGGTGCCCCTGCTTGAGAGGGAGACTAAACGTGATGTATTGGCTCACTTTCGGAGATAGGGGGTTTGCCCCTGTATGCAGATACCTTACCGTCAGGTAGGAACCTTCAACCATCCATGCATTCATTTCACAAAAATAAAGAAGTACATTAAATTTTGGGTTTAAGATACAAAGGAATTGAAATACATTTTAACACGGGGAAGGGGGAACATTTTCCTTTGGACTTCCACCTATCTAGTTTTACAACAGAAAAACCTAAACTACTCTTGAGCCTTCGAATTCTCCTCGTTGGATTTGATGTTGATGAGGTTGCTGTGAGACCTTGTTGATCGATTGCCCCTTGTCTTCTTGGCAATCCTATCTCGGTGAGCATAAAGGGATTGGAGCCCCTCTTATGGAATGAATTGAGATGCATGTCATGAGTCCAAAGGGTTACATGGGAACCCTTAGGGTTTGGGTAGGTTTAATGCAAGGGAGAGTGAACTAGGTGTCACTCTCAATGGGTTGATCATATGCATAAGAATGCGATGACTTGAGTTACTTGAAACTCTCATCTTGACATGGAATATTGAATGCATGAACATGGGTATGCAAAGAGTATAAGGAGAGAGAATGCAATAGCAAGATAAACGTGCATGCATGGGCAGTTAGACAGGCATTATAACAGTATGAATATAATCAGTATAATAGCAAGAATAGAAAGGTATAAATGAAAGTAAGAACAATCGCCCTTTCCTCCGTGGTTTTGAAAACGGTGCTCGTGTCTTAAATCCGGCAGAGGTTCGGCTATGCATGGTGTCTATATGAGTATGAGGTTGAGGGTTGACTAATGCATCCTAAATAGGCTCGGTCCCCGGATCTTCAAACCTTAACCCACTCCCCGAGGTGGTGCCATGATCGGTTGGTGATCCGAGCGGGGGAACCATCAAGAGGCCATAAGCGAAGAAACTAACACAGCATCTTGCCCACAACCAATATACCGTTCCCCATTTCTAGCTAGAAAGGTCACATCAGGGTAATAATGCAAGTATGTAGAATGCAGGTGCACATGCAGTGTGTGTGTGATTTTTAAAAGTGGAGGAAAGAGCCCAATAACTCCCATTCATCTTATTCATCACATTGATGCTCAGCAGTTAGTAAAATTTAAACAAAATATGTACCTACAAAACAAAGATGCAAGTGTTAGTATGTGGATGACAAACATAATACAAGATAATATGAATATATGCATGTTTTTGTTTTAAAACAATTTTAAAAATTTGGTTTTGAAAATTTAAAGTGATTAGGATTGAACCAAGTTAATTGAAGACCCTACATGGCTGAAGGGTAAAGAGATATGACTACGGCCTAACCCTCTAAGTGTCCCCAATGGAGTCGCCAGCTGTCACGCCCAGATTTTTCACACTCGAGGAATACTCACATAAGCGGAAAAAATACTGTACTCTCTCGTTAGAACTCACCCTCCTAGAAGAATGTGTGCGACTAGGTCTGAATTGAAAAATTGATTTGAACAAAGGGCTTTTGGAAAAAGTTTGAAGTCGCCACCTAACTTGATTAAAGTGAGTTAGGTCATCTAAAAACTAAGCATAATCCGAAAACTACACTTAGGGTTTTTGGAAAACGATTTTGAAAATATCTCCTCAAGAGAGGGTTTTTAAGAAAACAAGTTATTTAACAACCTTTGGAAAACATTTAGCCCTTTTTTGAAAATAACTCCTTTTGGTCTTTGAAGTCGGTGATTGTAGGTTCGGAGGTTGGTTGCGTGTAGGGAAGGTGCACTAAGCCATCGCCCTACCATGCATTTTTGGTACCTACATGTCAATCTATCCTAGATTCACCTACGAGAGTCTTCAACTACCTACTATTCAATCCTATCCACTTTGAAAAATAATGTTTAAAAAGATATGATACATAATATGCAAATGCAAGAGGAAGGTTTGATTTGAAAATAGATTTTGAAAAGAAATTGATTTTATTTTAGAAAATATTTGAAAGGATAGATTTCAAATTGGAAAGTTTGAAAAATTAAAGATTTGGAAATAGAAACTTGAAATTGGAAGCTTGAAAATAGATTGGAGATTTGAAAAGATTGTGGAATCTGAGATTTAGAAAATGTGGAGACCGCACCCATGAGGGTTGCCTACGTATCGTTTTGGAGGAATCAGGTCAGTCGTAGTTCGAACAAGAGTCTGATTGAAAGTAGAAGATATGATTGGAAGAAAAAGATTGAATTGGAAATTGAATAGGAAGATTGAGAGATTGAACTTTGATTGGAAGATTTAAAAAGATTTGACTTTCGAAAACCTAGACTTAGGAAAGAGAGTATTTAGAAAGGACTTGCGATTAAGAAAGATTGGACTCGAAAGTTGGACATTGAAGATTGGAGAAAGATTAGATTGAATTTAGGAAAAGTTCGAATTAGGGAAGTCTTGATTTAGGAAAGTTTTAAAATAGGAAAGTGTCATTTTTGGAAAGTTTCGTTTTAGGAAAGTTTCATTTTAGGAAAGATTTCGAATTGGGAAAGTTTTGAATTCAGAAAGTTGCCAATTTGGGAAAATCTCAAGTTAGGAAAGTTTTAGGTTTAGGAAAGTTTTGAAATCGGAAAGTTCCATTTTAAGAAAGGTTTTGAAATAGGAAAGTGTTAAATTTAGAAATGTTTTGAATTAAGAAAAGTTTAGTTTAAGAAAGGTTTAGAATTTGGAAAGTTTTAAGTTAAGAAAGTTTTGAATTAAGAAAGTTTTGAGTTCAGAAAGCTTTGGATTTAGAAAGTTTTAGAGTTTTAGTTTTCGAAAATCTTGAGATTAGGCTGAGTTTAGGAAGATTTGAAAACTTAGATTTGAAAAATTAAGATTCAAAAAAAGGGTAGAATTAAAAAAGATTTGAATTTTAGAATTTTGGGAAGGATTTTTATGTTTAAGTTTTGAAAACTTAAGATTTAGGAAAGGAGAAGGTTAGGAAGGAGTTGAATTAGGAAAGATTTGGATTAGCAAGGAATTGGATTTTGTTTTTAAAAGAGAAGGTTTGATTTTGTTTCCAAAAATAGAGGATAGGATCTAGTTTCCTAAATGGGAAGATTGGATTTGGTTTCTTAAAGGGAAGATTTGATTTGACAAGGGTTTGGAAAGGAAAGTTTTAGAAACCCTAGATTTGGAAGGCTATAGTTTTCACATAGAAAAGAGGTTTTGGAAATGTCTATAGTTTTGGTAAATAAAACAAGAGGTTTTGGAAACCTAGGTTTTAAGGCAAGTTTGAAAACCACGTTTTCAGAAAGAAAATTAGGGTTTCCTAATTATGAGTCTAAGAAAAGAGATTTTTGGAAAGTGTGTTTTTGGAAACAAGTTTTTGGAAGGAAATCCTAGAGAGGAGTTTCTAGTGGAAAGATTTTGGAAAGAGAGTTATTTGAAAAGATTTTTGGAAAGAGATTGTTGGAGAGAGTTTTTAGGAAAGTGAATTTAGGGAGTGTTTTTGGAATGTGAATTTTGAGGAAAAAGAGTTTTTTGGAAAGAGATCCTAGTGAGGAGTTTTTTATAAAGAGGTTTTTAAGAAAAAAATTTAGAAAGAGGTTCGTCTAAGAAGAAAACCTAGAGAACGTTTTTAGAAAGTGGATCTTGAAGTGAGCGTTTTGGAAAGGAGTTTGAAAAGAGAAGTTTTGAAAAATAGATTTTTGGAGGGAGTTTTTGAAAATAACTTTGGAAATGAGAGTTTTTAGAAAGCATGTTGAAAGACGAGGTTTTAGAAAAAGAGATTTTTGAAAATAGAGTTTTTTAGAAAGTATAAAAACATCTCACCTTCCTGAAGCGATTCTAACCATAAGAAGGCTAGAACTACTTTAAGAAAGTGGTTTTGAAAACAACAAGGGTTGAAAATATGGACCATAAAAGTCACTTCAAATGTAACACTTTCCTAAAGCAACCCTAGCCATGGAAAGGCTAGAATCACCCTAGGATTGTGATTTTGAAAACAAGTTTTGAAAAGGGGATTTTGATGCCATTTTGAAAACAAATTTAATGCAAATTTTGAAAACGAGTTTGAAAACAATTTTGTGGAAGATCCAATATCATGATATGCACAATGCAAGTTTGGGGTCGTGAACATACAAGGTTAAGGCTTCACCACATAATCAAGGAGGCCGAACTCACGTGATCTCCGGTTAGCCTAAAGGAAATCCCTTGACACGGTGTCCCTCTGATAGTCTAATCCTACACATGGACCGAGAGTCCCCTTGTTTCAAGCATGCAAAGAAAGTGGGGAAAGAGATAGGAGATTAAAATAGAGAAAACCCAAGTGGGTTAGGAGAGAGAAGAGAGAGGGGGGAAGTGCAAAAACGTAACACGAAAGCCTACCTAGTGTTTTATTTATTTTGCGCGCCTTGCTTGCCTTCGATCTTAATCTTGATCTTCGTCTTCAATCCTCAAGAGTCGTCTTCAATCCTCAAACTTCATATTGCAGCTCTTCAAGTCTTCAAAGGAGGGTTGGAGGCTAGTGTATAAGTGTATGGGGATGTGTATGAGTGTATAGGAGTGTATAGGAGGCTGGGGCTTGTGTATGGTGGCTAGGGTTTGGAAAACCTAAGGAAGCTAGAGTTTTTGAAGTGTTGGAGCTCTGTATATCGAATATTGGTGTTTTTGGACTGAGTTTGCAAACCTACTTCATGTTGGAAGAGGCTCTGTATTTATAGAGGTTGGGCAAACCCAGCGCCTGTTGCAGTGGCGCTAGGGCAAAATTGCTCTTGGCGCCACTAAAAGTGGCGCCAGGCCAATTCTTGGCTTGGCGCCACTAGTAGTGACGCCAGCCAGTTAGGAAAGTATTTAGGTCGGCAAGCAACGTATCTTTAACTAGATTTGGATGCCTGTACTAGTGACTACCATGCAATTTTATCCTTGCTTCACTAGGAGTGACTCCGAAAAATTCGAGAAAGATTTGAAGAGGCCGGGAATGACCCAGAAGGCTAGAAAAGAGTACGAACACTTGGAATACTGTCCCAGAGGTATTTGACTTGAGAAATGAGGATAGTATGTGTCGGAAGGGTTGACCGAGCCTTTAGGGGCAAAACGGTCAATCGGGTCGAGAAGCTGCCGGGACAGACTCAGACTGTCCTAGAAGACGACTTGAAATTTGAAAACATTATTTAGAATGTTCCCAAAGGTTGCCGGTTTGATTTCCAGAGTCGGTGTGGTCAGAAAAGGTGACCGGCCCACCGAGGGCAAACGGTCATTTCGAACCAGGTTTGTCGGAACTGACTCAGAATGATCCGAAAAGGTAAAGGGAGGTTAAGAACACTACAAAAAGTAGTCTCAAAAGATTACCGGTTTGATACCCAGAGCTGGTGTGGTCAGAAAAGGAGACCGGCCCTCTAGGGGCAAAATAGTCATTTTGTGCTGGGTTGGCCGAAACTAACTCAGAATGATCCGGAAAGATAAGGAAAGGTTGAGAATACTATGAGAAGCATTCTTGGGAGGTTACCAGTTTGATACCCAGAGCCGGTGTGGTCGAAAAAGGAAACCGACCCACCAGGGGCAAAATGGTTATTTTGTACCGAGTTGGCCGGAACTGACTTTGAATGATCCGGAAAGGTAGAGGAAGGTCGGGAATACTATAAGAAATATTCCCGAAAGGTTACCGGTTTGATACCTAGAGCCGGTGTGGTTCCTGGGGCATTTGGATGCCTAGGGGCAAAATGGTCATCTTGATCGGAAAGTCTTGAAAAAGGCTCAAGGGGCAGTTTGGTCATTTTTCACCAAAGTGGGCTAGAGGCACTGGTGCTGACCTAGGTTTTGAGTATTTTTGCCACTCTAACGGCAGTCGTCGTGACACAGGGGTTTGTTGGTAATTCCCTATATGGACCTGTTTACGAGTATTTTCGTCACTCGAATGGTTGTGATGTTTGCGAGTATTTTCGCTACTCAAACCGTCTCGAGGAGTAAAATACCTCGAGAGAAGGATTGGAAAGGGAACTTATCGTCTTCGAAAAGACGTGTTTGATTTGGGACCGTTTCGAGGAATAAACTGTCTCGAGAGAGGGATTGGAAAGGGGACTTATCGTCTTCGAATAGACATGCCTAATTTAGGATCGTCTCGACGAATGAACTGTCTCAAGAGAGGGATTGGAAAAGGGTCTTATCGTCTCCGAAAAGACGTGCCTAATTTGGAGCCGTCTCGACGAATAAACTATCTCGAGAGAAGGGTTGGAAAGGGGACTTACTGTCTTCGAAAAGACGTGCCTGATGTAGAACCGTCTCGAGGAATAAACTGTCTCGAGAGAGGGATTGGAAAGGGGACTTACCATATTCGAAAAGATGTACCTGATTGGAACTGTCTCGAGAAATAAACTGTCTTGAGAGAGGGATTGGAAAGGGGATTTACCGTCTTCGGAAAGACGTGCCTGATTGGAACCATTTCGAGGAATAAACTGCCTTGAGAGAGGGATTGAAAAGGGGACTTATTGTCTTCGAAAAGACGTGTCTGATTTGGAATAGATTTACTGTCTCAAGGAATCAACTGTCTCGAGAGAGGGGTTGGAGTTGGAATTGGAAAAGATAATGCCCCTAAGGGCATTTTGGTTATTTTACCTCTATTTGAGCCTGGCGGGCCCGCGAAGTAATGGATAGATGAGATTCAGACTTAGAAAGTTGGTTTTGGACGGAGTGTAGACTGCCGAGCGGTCAAAAATGGGATGCTTACAGCTGCCTCTCTTTTTTTGTCATTGCTTGTCAAAGATAGAAAATAATAAAAGTAAGAGTCCCATGTTGACCGCGAGGCAGTCGGAGGGATGGACATTAGAAATCTTTGTACAACGGGGGTCGAAAACGGATAGAGGGCCAAAAAGGCTTTTGAAAATGAGTTTTGGCAGCAAAAAGGGCAAAACTGCCCAGAATTTGAACCTGGCGCCACTAGTAGTGGCGCCTTTGGCTGAAAACCTTGGCACCTCTGCTAGTGGCGCCAGGCTTAAGATTAAAACCAGAAAATTTTCTGGTTCGTACACCTACGGGATTTGAAGGGTTTTCGCAAATCTGTAAGGCATTGCGAGGAAGCCGTCTTGGACATTGAAGGAGCATTTCTTGGAGACCACGGGTGATTGCCGGAAGGAGACCACGTCGCTAGAAAAGTTGCCGGAAGAGAAGATTTCGCCAGTGAACTTTCAAAAGTGAGTTTTCAAATTTTGTTGATTTTGATGTGTAGAACTTCATTTGAATCACGTGAATAGTGGACATTGATGTTTTGATGTGTTTTGAACATGATAGTGATATTATTTTTGCATTTTGGTGCTTGTTTGATTGAATTTGAGTGACTTTTCATGATTACGCAAAGAGGGTTTTTTGCAAGAATAGTGAATTTGCTCCTACAAACTTGGGCATTGGGTTTTCCGTCTGGATTTTTGTGCAATGTGCCTTAGAAAAATGTGTTTAACAACCATATAAAGTTTCGTGAATTTTTGAAAACTCAGTGAGTTTTTTATTTTTTGAAAAATAGAAAAATACTTAGAAAATTTAGAAAAATGAGAAAACCCAAGAAATTGATGGGATTTTTAGAGTTTAAAATTTGATAAAGGTAGGAATATTTTTGGAAAATGTTTGAAAGAATTTTGAGGAATTTTAGGACATTTTTGAAAACCATTGATTTATTGGAAAAATAAAACATCTGTTTTGAGAATTTTGAAAAATTGAAAAGTGTGTACAGGTGCTGATGTTATGTGATTGTGACAATGTGAAGTGCACGTCTTGTGTTTTGTGTTGATGTCATGGGTGTTGTAGGGGCCATTTTCAAATGAAATTTTGTCGGAATTTTTAGAAATTAGGAAAACGAGTTAGAAAAAGTTTTTTTTTTTAGAAATAAAATCTTTTTGAAGGAAAAAGACAGAAAACCCTTGAGATATGATTTGACATTAGAAAATCAAGATGTGCATGTAGGAAATTTGTTTTATCATTTGAAATCTTTCATTTATTCTGTTTGTGTTAGTTGTTTATTTTATTTTACTGTTATTTGAACTACATGCATGGTGTGTTAACACCTCTTACCTTGGCTTACTTTTTCAGGATGGCCGACGCGAGTGACGATGGTTCTGAGAGGAGACACCACTCGGGGAAGACGGCTCGGACAGATTCCACTAGCGGCTCCAGTCGCTCTAGGGGTACTTAGCACTCTACCGATTGAGCATCTTCTAGCCAGAGTGGGAGGGGGGAGTAGATCTCCAGTCGACCCCTTCCTTTTAGTCAAGCCAACCTTTGAAGAGAAAATGGATGTTGAAGTTTCCCACCTTTTGACCTTTAGGATGGCCGATGCTATTTTAAGCCGACTGTGGATTTGGTATGACGAATATCTTCTAGGTGAGCAAGACATCTTTCACCGGTTCTTTGGTTGCATGGCTTCTCTCCAATTGGCGCAGCTTGTTTTCTGACAATGGTTCCCTTTTGGCCACCTGACCGGTCTTTCTTGGGGAATGTGAGCTTGCCCCTACTCCCTATGAGTATGGCTTCCTCCTAGGTCTTCGGAATGGTTCAGCTGACATTATGGGACCTACTTTTCCTAATGGCTGCGTCGCGATTGTCTCTTCTTAGCTTGGGCTCCGTTGTGCGGCCTTTTCTTCTAATCTGCTACCCCAATTTCCTCATGTCCTAGTGAAGTTCTTATTTCTTTCATTTTGAGTTTGCGACAGATAGGGGACTGGCATATTCCTCAAGATTGGTCCATTTCTCCAAGGTAGCCCTAGCTCTGCATCTCCTAATCTTGTTGATGTTTCCACCAGGGGGGATGACTTGGTCAACTGTCGGTTATGTGCACTGCTTGTCCAGATTCGTGAGGGGCACTCCCATGCTCCTATGGTTGTAGGAGAGACCTTCGTGAGCCTTACCAGACTCTAGTCAGGGGTCAATGCTTATTTTCGGGGATATGCTTCATTAATCTAGCTTTGAGCGATCAGACACCTATTCGTTACTCTCCTTTTTCAGCATACATGGTATCTTGAGTCAGGAGTCATTTGATTGAGGAGGTCGAGGGTGGGCCATTGCCCCATTCTCTATTTCTTGTTGGTCATGGAAATCTAAGCTTTCTGAGGTGTGTAATAGTGTTGTAGATGTATGAGTGGTGGCTTTAGCTCTTTTTTGCGTTTTACCATGTTCCCTGTTTCTTATTTGAGAGAGAGGGAAAGACATAGAGTTAGTTTTTGTACAAAAATAGTTTAGTTATGCCAATTCTAAAGATGCACAGGTGAAGGGGTGAATGCATGTTATACCCCTTTTTTTATTTTTATGAATGCACATGCAATTAGATGTATAACTTATTTTGCATGTCCTACTTTTTTGATATATATATTTTATGAATGCACAGGTTCATACAGAAATGGAGTTTAACACATGTTATACTTTTTGGATGACTGTACATACAGGAATGGAGTGCCATGCTTTTGATGAATGCATGAGTATATACAAACTACATAGGAATTTAAATGGATGTACAGGTTATACACGTCATTGATATATTAGTACTACATGTATATAAGCTATTTACAAAGAAAGCCCCAGGATTGCCCCTTGGGCCTATACTCTCAGGATTCTGTTTCCTTTCTAGGATTCTACCCCATTTAGTTTTGTCCCATTCTCATCGGAGTGTGATAGCATGTGCACCATTCTCCTGGGATCTTGACCTTTTAGGGTTGCTATCCTATCCTTATTTTCTACAGGATTGCTGTTTGGAATTTTTCTGACCTCACTTGGTTTTCTCTCTCTGATTTCCAAAATGCCACCATGGCTACAGCGACAACTCACATGCCTTTTGCAGAGCGATAAACAGCTAAGCCCTCAATCCGAAAAGACTTCTTTTAGGACCGTAATGTAGGCTGAGTTTAGGGGTTGTAAGAAACGAAGGGATATTTAGGCTTAAAGATCTTCTTTTAGTGGGTTGTTTAAACCAAAACCATATGAGCACACCTTGGAGCATGAGATTGCCCCTTGCATTCCCTTTCAATTCTCCTTTCACATCCTAATCGTCTTGGTATTGTTCAGACTTATTTGGACTAAGCAATTTTCTTTGATCAGAGAGGACTTTAATTTGGACCGTAATGTAGGCTAGGTTAAGGGGTTTATGAATGAACGGGATATGTAGGCTTAAATTTGATGTTGCTTCTAGTAGGGTTTAGATCCGCACCATCCTTAGTTGGTCTTCCAGTGGGGTTTCATCCCCTGATATCCTCCTCTAGCTACAGAAACATATCCGGCTCATTTAGATCAAGTAATCTTTCTCAATTAGAGTGGACTTTAGTAGGGTTGTAATGTAGGCCATGGGTTGGGGTTTAACAAGAAAAGGTAAATGCTCAAACCTATTGCTTCTATTGGGCTTCCTTATTACCTAGGATCACCTTTGAACATATATGCTTTAAAGAGTTCACCTTTCTTGTAGTCTAATCCTTGACCTTGTAACGGAGTTGTCTGACATTTGCCCCTTTTTTTTCTGACTTCCGGCTTTATATGCTTTTCAAAGATAGCACAACATGATTCTTTTCCGGTCTTTCCTCTAATATGCTTCTTTTTTCTTTCCTTTCTCGTTGCCTTTGACAAGACGAACATTTATACAACTTCTTTCTCTCAGATCCTTTCCTTAACATTTCTATTTAATCGATTGTGGACAGTAATCCCTAGGTTGGGGTGTTTTTTGGAAAAGAAAGATAACCGGCTCAATAGGTTCGACAAGGGTTGCTTTTAACTGTATGGGAAGTGAAATGAGGGCCTCTCTTCATTTTGAACAAGATTCCTTGATCCATAGAGCCTTCACGTTACTTCAGCTTGATGGTCGATGACATTCTCTGCTAGATCTTCTACTGCCTATTTACTCCAGTGTGGGGGGATGGTTTCGGATCGAGGTTGACAAAGAATCTTCCACTTTCTGTGAGGCACTAGTGGGTTAAGCAAAGGGGATATTTTTGTGTATGGTAGGAGAAATAAGGGCCTTTCATCACTTCAAATTAAATTGCTTAGTCCAAAAAGCCTTTATACAAAATTTAGACAATGTTTCTAAAAATGGTGTGTTTATCTCTCACTCTCGCTTTATCTCTCAAAGGTCTTAACCCCTTTTAAATGTGTGGCCTATGCTATCCCATCCTTCAAGTCGAGTCATTTACCAAATGGGGAAGAATCCCTAAATGTGACAATCGTCCACAAGAGTATGAAATAAAGGGGATAAACTAGAAACTATCTATTTTCATTTAAAAACATAATTATAGGACATGCAATGTTTATTTAAAGAAGATATGCGAGAAATAGAAAGATGAAAAGAAAATAGATTAATTTTATGGAAATCTCCCTTTTCTTGTGGATCTCTTGGTGAGAAACCCCTGACAGGGTTTTGAAACTGCTAGCTTCTTTGGCATTTCATTCTTTAGGAGTATCACCAAACGACAAATGGTAGATTGACAAATCCCTTGCGGTGTTTGGCATGCATTCGAAAGCTAGGAGATTCTTTTATAGTAATGCACATGTCTAACAAAACTTTGCAAACGATGAAGCCTTTTTCTGCATGGACAGTGATTGTCACGGCATGTTGAGAAGGTAACGTCCTACAGATGGATGGTTAGTTCTTCTTTCTCCTTAATATAAGTTTGGCCTCTTCTAACAACTAGGCTCATTCTTCCATGAGTTTGAATTTGGTGGGGTACTAGAAGGATTCCATGAATTTAGTCATGCTCTCTGACCTATAAAAAGAAAAAGAAAAACTGAATGCAGTCAGTATGTGAAGTTGGAGGTTCTATGCGATGCATATCCTATGGAGGTCCGTTCTTTGAGGGAGTCTAGGAATGATGACAAGTTCATTTTGGAGGTGGGGTTTTGCTCCTATTATGCAATACAATACCTCTTCGGCGTGGGCCGGTTAACAATTCCCTATGTGGGCAATCCCACCTCCATAGATTGAGAGAGATTTGGGCCTCTCTCGAGATATGGTTCTATGCATGCCATGAATCCTTAGGGTATAAGAACCCATAGGAGTTTTGGTAGGCTTGAATAACATGAGATTTGATTGCTCTTTTCTCTCTACGGTTAATTAAATGCATGAGAATGAAATGACTTGAGTTTCTTGGAACTCTTGTTTCTAAATGGATATAGATGCATGAACATAATAAAAGTGAACATGCGAGCAATATAATAATGATAAATGAATGGTTTAGAAAACCCCCCTTCTTGTCTTGGTTCTATCTTCAGTTCTTTGGGTACTTGGAGATGAAGAGGTGGAGGATGCAAGACAAGAAACAAAAGAGAAGTTGGTGTCTTGATTTGAAAATTTTTATGTAATGCATGTCCTAGGGGTGCCCCTGCTTGAGAGGGAGACTAAATGTGATGTATTGGCTCACTTTCGAAGATAGGGGGCTTGCCCCTGTATGCAGATACCTTACCGTCAGGTAGGAACCTTCAACCATCCATGCATTCAGGGGGAAGGGGGAACATTTTCCTTTGGACTTCCACCTATCTAGTTTTACAACAGAAAAACCTAAACTGCTCCTGAGCCTTCGGATTCGCCTCGTTGGATTTGATGTTGATGAGGCCGCTATGAGACCTTGTTGATCGATTGCCCCTTGTCTTCTTGGCAATCCTATCTCGATGAGCATAGAGGGATTGGAGCCCCTCTTTTGGAATGAATTGAGATGCATGTCATGAGTCCAAAGGGTTACATGGGAACCCTTAGGGTTTGGATAGGTTTAATGCAAGGGAGAGTGAACTAGGTGTCACTCTTAATGGGTTGATCATATGCATGAGAATGCGATGACTTGAGTTACTTGGAACTCTCATCTTGACATGGAATATTGAATGCATGAACATGGGTATGCAAAGAGTATAAGGAGAAAGAATGCAATAGCAAGATAAACGTGCATGGATGAGCAGTTAGACAGGCATTATAACAATATGAATACAGTCAGTATAACAACAAGAATAGAAAGGTATAAATGAAAGTAAGAGCAATCGCCTTTTCCTCCGTGGTTTTGAAAACGGTGCTCGTGTCTTAAATCTGGCAGAGGTTCAGCTATGCATAGTGTCTATATGAGTATGAGATTGAGGGTTAACTAATGCATCCTAAAAAGGCTCGGTTCCCAGATCTTCAAACCTTGGCCCACTGCCCGAGGTGGTGCCATGATCGGTTGGTGATCCGAGCGGGGGAACCATCAAGAGGCCATAGGCGAAGAAACTGACACAGCATCTTGCCCACAACCAATATACCGTTCCCCCTTTCTAGCTAGAAATGTCACATCAGGCTAATAATTTAAGTATGTAGAATGCAGATGCATATGTAGTGTGTGTGTGATTTTTAAAAGTGGAGGAAAGAGCCCAATAACTCTCATTCATCCTATTCATCACATTCATGCTTAGCAATTATTAAAATTTAAACAAAATGTGTACGTACAAAACAAAGATGCAAGTGTTAGTATGTGGATGACAAACATAATACAAGATAATATGAATAAATGCATGTTTTTGTTTTAAAACAATTTTAAAAATTTGGTTTTGAAAATTTAAAGTGATTAGGATTGAACCAAGTTAATTGAAGACCCTACATGGCTGAAGGGTAAAGAGATATGACTACGGCCTAACCCTCTAAGTGTCCCCAATGGAGTCGCTAGCTGTCACGCCCAGATTTTTCGCACTCGAGGAATACTCACATAAGCGGAAAAAATACTGTACTATCTCGTTAGAACTCACCCTCCTAGAAGAATGTGTGCGACTAGGTCTAAATTAAAAAATTGATTTGAACAAAGGGCTTTTGAAAAAAGTTTGAAGTCGCCACCTAACTTGATTAAGGTGAGTTAAGTCATCTAAAAACTAAGCATAATCCGAAAACTACACTTAGGGTTTTTGGAAAACGATTTTGAAAATATCTCCTCAAGAGAGGGTTTTTAAGAAAACAAGTTATTTAACAACATTTGGAAAACATTTAGCCCTTTTTTGAAAATAACTCTTTTTGGGCTTTGAAATCAGTGATTCTAGGTTCGGAGGTTTGTTACGTGTAGGGAAGATGCACTAAGTCATCACCCTACCCTGCCCTTTCGGTACCTACATGTTAATCTACCCTAGATTCACCTACGAGAGTCTTCAACTACCTACTATTCAATCCTATCCACTTTGAAAAATAATGTTTAAAAAGATATGATGCATAATATACAAATGCAAGAGGAAGGTTTGATTTGAAAATAGATTTTGAAAAGAAATTGATTTTATTTTAAAAAATATTTGAAAAGATAGATTTGAAATTGGAAAGTTTGAAAAATTAGAAATTTGGAAATAGAAACTTGAAATTGGAAGCTTGAAAATATATTGGAGATTTGAAAAAATTGTGGAATTTGAGATTTAGAAAATGTGGAGACCGCACCCATGAGGGTTGCCTACGTATCGTTTTGGAGGAAACAGGTCAGTCGTAGTTCGGACAAGAGTCCGATTGAAAATAGAAGATATGATTGGAAGAAAAAGATTGAATTGGAAATTGAATAGGAAGATTGAAAGTTGAACTTTGATTGGAAGATTTGCAAATATTTGACTTTAGGAAACCTAGACTTAGGAAAGAGAGAATTTAGAAAGGACTTGAGATTAAGAAAGATTAGACTCGAATGTTGGACTTTGAACATTGGAGAAAGATTAGATTGAATTTAGGAAAAGTTCGAATTAGGGAAGTCTCGATTTAGGAAAGTGTCATTTTTGGAAAGTTTCGTTTTAGGAAAGTTTCAATTTAGGAAAGTGTTCGAATTAGGAAAGTTTCATTTTACGAAAGATTTCAAATTGGGAAAGTATTGAATTAAGAAAGTTTCCAATTTGGAAAAATCTCAAGTTAGGAAAGTTTTGAAATCGGAAAGTTCCATTTTAAGAAAGGTTTTAAAATAGGAAAGTGTTAAATTTAAAAATATTTTGAATTAGGAAAAATTTAGTGTTAGAAAGGTTTAGAATTTGAAAAGTTTTAAGTTAAGAAAACTTTGAATTAAGAAAGTTTTGAGTTTAGAAAGCTTTGGATTTAGAAAGATTTGAAATTTAGAGAGTTTAAGATTTAGAAAGTTTTAGAGTTTTAGTTTTAGAAAATCTTGAGATTAGGTTGAGTTTAGGAAGATTTGAAAACTTAGATTTGAAAAGTTAAGATTCAAAAAAAGGGTAGAATTAAAAAAGATTTGAATTTTAGAATTTTAGGAAGGATTTTTATGTTCAAGTTTTGAGAACTTAAGATTTAGGAAAGGAGAAGATTAGGAAGGAGTTGAATTAGGAAAGATTTGAATTAGCAAGGGATTCGATTTTGTTTTTAAAAGTGAAGGTTTGATTTTGTTTCGAAAAACAAAGAATAGGATCTAGTTTCCTAAATGGGAAGATTGGATTTGGTTTCTTAAAGGGAAGATTTGATTTGACAAGGGTTTGGAATGGAAAGTTTTAGAAACCCTAGATTTGGAAGGCTATAGTTTTGACGTAGAAAAGAGGATTTGGAAATGTGTATAGTTTTGGTAAATAAAACAAGAGGTTTTGGAAATCTAGGTTTTAAGGCAAGTTTGAAAACCACGTTTTTGGAAAGAAAATTAGGGTTTCCTTATTGTTGGCCTAAGGAAAGAGATTTTTGAAAAGTGTGTTCTTGGAAACAAGTTTTTGGAAGGAAATCCTAGAGAGGAGTTTCTAGAGGGAAGATTTTGGAATGAGAGTTTTTTGGAAATATTTTTGGAAAGAGATTGTTGGAGAGAGTTTTTAGGAAAGTAAATTTAGGGAGTGTTTTTAGAAAGTGAATTTTGAGGAAAAAGAGTTTTTTGGAAAGAGATCCTAGTGAGGAGTTTTTTATAAAGAGGTTTTTAAGAAAAAAATTTAGAAAGAGGTTCGTCTAAGAAGGAAACCTAGGGAACGTTTTTGGAAAGTGGACCTTGAAGTGAGCGTTTTGGAAAGGAGTTTGAAAAGAGAAGTTTTGGAAAAATAGATTTTTGGAGGGAGTTTTTGAAAATAACTTTGGAAATGAGAGTTTTTAGATAACACATTGAAAGAGGAGGTTTTAGAAAAAGAGATTTTTGAAAATAGAGTTTTTTAGAAAGTATAAAAATATCTCACCTTCCTAAAGCGATTCTAACCATAAGAAGGCTAGAACTACTTTAAGAAAGTGGTTTGGAAAACAACAAGGGTTGAAAATATGGACCATAAAAGTCACTTTAAATGTAACACTTTCCTAAAGCAACCCCAGCCATGGAAAGGCTAGAATCACCCTAGGATTGTGATTTTGAAAAAAAATTTTTGAAAATGAGATTTTGATGCAATTTTGAAAACAAATTTAATGCAAATTTTGAAAACGAGTTTGAAAACAATTTTTTGGAAGATGCAATATCATGATATGCATAATGCAAGATTGGGGTTGTGAACATACAAGGTTAAGGCTTCACCACATAATTAAGGGGGCCGAACCCACGTGGTCTGCGGTTAGCCTAAAGGAAAGCCTCCGACACGGTGACCCTCCGATAGTCTAATCCTACACATGAACTGGGAGTCCCCTTATTTTAAGCATGCAAAGAAAGGGAGGAAAGAGATGGCAGATTAAAATAGAGAAAACCCAAGTGGGTTAGGAGAGAGAAGAGAGAGGGGGGAAGTGCAAAAACGTAAAACGAAAGCCTACCTTGTGTCTTGTTTATTTTGTGCGCCTTGCTTGTCTTCGATCTTCGTCTTCAATCCTCAAGAGTCGTCTTCAATCCTTAAAATTTAGATTACAGCTCTTCAAGTCTTCAAAGGAGGGTTGGAGGCTAGTGTATAAGTGTATGGGGATGTGTATGAGTGTATAGGAGTGTATAGGAGGCTAGGGCTTGTGTATGGTGGCAAGGGTTTGGAAAACCTAAGGAAGCTTGGGTTGTTGAAGTGTTTGAGCTCTGTATATCGAATATTGGTGTTTTTGGACTGAGTTTGTGGACCTCCTTCACGCTGGAAGAGATTCTGTATTTATAAAGATTGGGCAAACCTAGCGCCTGTTGTAGTGGCGCTAGGGCAAAATTGCTCTTGGCGCCACTAGGAGTGGCGCCCGACCAATTCTTGGCTTGGAGCCACTAGTAGTGGTGCCAGCCACTTAGGAAAGTATTTAGGTTGACAAGCAATGTATCTTTGACTAGATTTGGGCGCCTATACTAGTGACTACCCTGCAATTTTAGCCTGGCTTCACTAGGAGTGATTCCGAAAAATTCGAGAATGATTTGAAAAGGCCGGGAATGACCCAGAAGACCGGAAAAGAGCAGGAACACTTAGAATACTGTCCTGGAGGTATTTGACTTGAGAAATGAGGATAGTATGTCTCGGAAGGGTTGACCGAGCCTTTAGGGGCAAAACGGTCAATTGGGTCGAGAAGCTGCCGGGACAGACTCAGACTGTCTCAGAAGAAGACTTGGAATTTGAAAACATTATTCAGAATGTTGCCAAAGGTTGCCGGTTTGATTTCCAGAACCGGTGTGGTCGAAAAAGGTGACCGTCCCACCGGGGGCAAAACGGTCATTTCGCACCGGGTTTGCCGGAACTGACTTTGAATGATCCAAAAAGGTACATGGAGGTTGAGAACACTACAAAAAGCAGTCTTAGAAGGTTACCGGTTTGATACCCAGAGCCGGTGTGGTCGGAAAAGGAAACCGGCCCTCTAGGGGCAAAAGGGTCATTTTGTGCCAGATTGGCCAGAACTGACTCGAAATGATACAAAAAGATAAGGAAAGGTTGAGAATACTATATAAAACATTCTAGGGAGGTTACCGGTTTGATACCCAGAGCCGGTGTGGTCGAAAAAGGACAAAGGCCCACTAGGGGTAAAACGGTAATTTCGCTCCAGGTTTGCCGGAACTGACTCAGAATGATCCGAAATGGTAAAGGGAGGTTGAGAAAACTACAAAAAGTAGTCTCAGAAGGTTACTGGTTTGATACCCAGAGCCGGTGTGGTCAAAAAAGGAGACCGGCCCTCTAGGCGCAAAACGGTCATTTTTGTGCCTGGTTGGTCAGAACTAACTCGGAATGATCCAGAAAGATGAGGAAAGGTTGAGAATACTATAAGAAGCATTCTCGGGAGGTTACCGGTTTGATACCCAAAGCCGGTGTGGTCGAAAAAGGAGATCGGCCCACCGGTGGCAAAACGGTCATTTTGTATCGGGTTGGCCAGAACTGACTCGGAATGATCTGGAAAGGTAGAGAAAGGTTGGGAATACTATAAGAAATATTCCCGAAAGGTTACCGGTTTGATACCTAGAGCCGGTGTGGTTCTTGGGGGGTTTGGATTCTTAGGGGCAGAATGGTCATCTTGACCGGAAAGTCTCGAGAAAGGCTCAAGGGGCAGTTTGGTCATTTTTCACCAAAATAGGCTAGAGGCACTGGTGCTGACCTGGGTTTTGAGTGTTTCTGCCACTCTGACGGCGGTTGCCGTGACACAGGGGTTTGTTGGCAATTCCCTATGTCGACCTGTCTGCGAGTATTTCCGCTACTCGAACGGTTGTGATGTTTGCGAGTATTTTCACTACTCAGACCATCTCGAGGAATAAACTATCACGAGAGAGGGATTGAAAAGGGGACTTATCGTCTTCGAAAAGACGTGCCTGATTTGGGACCGTCTCGAGGAATAAACTGTCTCGAGAGAGGGATTGGAAAATGGACTTATCGTCTTCGAAAAGATGTGCCTGATTTAGGACCGTCTCGAGGAATGAACTATCTCGAGAGAGGGATTGGGAAGGGGTCTTATCATCTCCAAAAAGACGTGCCTGATTTGGAACCGTCTCAAGGAATAAACTATCTCGAGAGAGGGGTTGGAATGGGGACTTACCGTCTTCAAAAAGACGTGCCTGATTTGGAACCGTCTCGAGGAATAAACTGTCTTGAGAGAGGGGTTGGAAAGGGGTCTTATCATCTTTGAAAAGACGTGCCTGATTGGAACCGTCTCGAGGAATAAACTGTCTCGAGAGAAGGATTGGAAAGGAGACTTACCGTCTTCGGAAAGACGTGCTTGATTGGAACCGTCTCAAGGAATAAACTATCTCGAAAGAGGGATTAGAAAGGGGACTTACCGTCTTTGAAAAGACGTGCCTGATTTAGAATAGATTTACCGTCTTGAGGAATCAACTGTCTCGAGAGAGGGGTTGGAGTTAGAATTGGAAAAGATAATGCTCCTATGGGCATTTTAGTTATTTTGCCTCTATTTGGACCTGGCGGGCCCGCGAAGCGATGGACAGACGGGATTCGGACTTAGAAAGTTGGTTTCATTAGAATACGCCCATAATGACTTGAACACAAGTGTGGACGGAGTGTAGACTGCCGAGCGATAAAAAATGGGGTGCTTACAGATAAGATTTAGGAGGGACTTGAGATTAAGAAAGATTTGACTTGAAGGTTAGACTTGGAATATTAGGGAAAGATTGGATTTAGGAAAGTTCAAATTAGGAAAGTTTCAAAATATGAAAGTTCCATTTTAAGACAGTTTAATTTTAGGAAAGATTTCGAATTAGGAAAGTTTAAAATAGGAATGGTTTGCAAATTGGAAAGTTTTGAATTTAGAAAGTTTTGGATTTGGAAAGATTTGAAATTTTGGAAAGTTTAGAATTTTAGAAGTATTCAAAGTTAGGTTTTAGAAATACTTGAAATTAAGAAAGGTTTGAGTCTAAGAAAGATTTGAAGATTTAGATTTGGAAAGTTGAAATTCGGAAAGGTATGGAATTAGGAAGATTAAGAAACTTAAAATTTAAGGAAAGATTTGAAAGTTTTGGAAACTTAAGGTTTGGGAAGATATAAGATTAGGAAGGATTGAATTAAGAAAGATTTGGATTGGGAAAAATTTGGATATCTATTTCCTAAAAGAAAAGATTGGATTTTGTTTCTAAAAGAAGGTGATTTTATTTTATCTCCAAAAATAGACGATTGAATCTAGTTTTCTAAATGGGAGATTGGATTTGGTTTCCTAAAATAGAAGATTTTGATTTGGTATGGAATTGGAAAGATGAAGTTTTGAAAATCCTAGATTTGGAAGGCTATAGTTTGATATAAAAAATAAGTTTTAGAAATTTATGATTTTGATATAAAAAAAAGAAAATTTTGGAAACCTAGGTTTTGAGGCAAGATTGGAAATCATCTTTTAGGAAAGAAAATTAGGGTTTCCTAATCATGGCTCTAGGGTTTAACTTGGATTCCAAAAAAAGAGTTTTCGAAAGTGAATTTTTAGAAATGAAGATTTTTGAAAGGAGATCTAAAAAAAAAGAGTTTTTAGAAAGTACGCTTGAAAAGAGAGTTTTTGAAAAGGGATTTTTGGAATGAGTTTTATTAAGAAAGACACTTAAGGAACTTTTTTAGAAAGTGAATTTTGAAGAGAGCTTCTTGGAAAGGAGTTTGAAAAGAGTTTTTAGGAAAGTAAGTTTTGTGAAAGGAATTTTTAAAAAGCAATTTTGGAAAGGAGATTGGAGAGAGCTTTTAGAAAGTATATTGGAGAAGATATTTTAGAAAGTAGATATAAAAAGAGATTTTGGAGAAGATTTAAAAAGAGGTTTTGGAAGGTAAATTTGAAGAGCAATCCGGAAAGGGATTTGAATGTAGACTTTTGCAAGCCTCTAAAAACATCTCATTTTCCTAAAACGACTCTAACCATAAGAAGATTAGAACTATTATAGGATTGCGGTTTTGAAAACAAAAAGGATTTAAAAATAAGGACCATATTGGTTAATTTAAATATAACACTTTCCTAAAGCGACCCCAATCATGGAAAGACTAGAATCACCTTAGGATTGTGATTTTAAAAATAAGTTTTGAAGAAGAAAACTATAATGCAAGTTTTGAAAATGGTTTTAATGCAAGTTTTGAAAACAAGTTTGAAAATGGATTTTGGAGAGATGCATGATCATGATATGCACAATACAAGTTAGGGTCATGAACTTACAAGGTTAAAGGCTTCACCACATAATCAAGGGGACTAAACCCACGTGGTCTTCGGTTAAACTAAGAGAAAGCCTATGACACGGTGACTTTCAATTGCCTAATCCTACCCATAAACTGGGGAGTCCCTTGTTTCAAGCATGCTAGAAAGGGGCGGAGAAGATGGGGGAATTAAAATAGAACAAAACCCAAGTGGGTTAGGAGAGAGAAGAGAGAAGGGGAATTGCATAAACGTAAATAGAAAGCCTACCTTGTGCCTTCTTTAAGTTGCTTGGTTTTGCTCGCTTTCTTTACTTCGATCTTTACTTAGCTTTGTGTCGGTCTTCAAGCGCTTGCTTGGATCTTCGAAAGCTTCGAAATTGCAGCACTTCAAGTCTGCAATGGAGGCTAATATATGAGTATATATGAGTGTATGGGAGTGTATGGGGGTGTATGGGGGCTAGGGTTTGGTGTATAGAAGCTAGGGTTTGTATATGGAGGCTAGGGTTTGAAGAACCTAAAGGAAACTAGGGTTTGGGAGGACTTCGAGCTCTATATATTGAAGAGGAGAGTTTTTGGGCTAAGTTTGTGGACCCCTTTCACGCTAGAGGAGGCTTTGTATTTATAGACATAGGATTGACCTGGCGCCTATTGCAGTGGCGTAAGGCAAAATTTCCTTTTGGCACCACTAGGAGTGGCGTCAGGCCAAATTTTGGCATGGCACCACTGTTAGTGGCGCTAGCTACTTAGGAAAGTTTTAAGGTCGGCAAGCAACGCGTCTTCAAAAGATTTGGGCGCCTGTACTAGTGACTACTATGCAATATTTAGCCTAGCTTCACTAGGAGTGACTCCAGAAGGTTCGGGAATGATTTAAAGGACCAAGAATGGCCCAAAGGTCTAGAAAGGGACATGAACCCTTAGAATAGTGTCCCGGGGGTAGTAGAATTGAGGAATGATGATAGGATGTGTTAGAAGGGTTGATTGGACTATTAGGGGCAAAACGGACAATCGGGCCGAAAAGCTGTCAGGATAGACTCAGAATCTCCCAAAAAGAAGACTCAAGGTTTGGAAACATTACTTAGAATGTTCGAGGAGGTTACTGGTTTGATACCCAGAGGCAGAGTGGTTAGAAAATGGTGACCGGCCCACTAAGGGCAAAACGGTCATCTTGTACAGAGTTTGTTGGAACTGACTTGGAATGACCTAAAAATGTATTGGAAGGCTAGAGATACTATCAGAAGCATCCTCGGGAGGTTACCGGTTTGATACCCAGAGCTGGTATGGTTTCTAGGGCGCTTGGATGCCTAGGGGCAAAATGGTCATTTTGACCGAAAGGTCTCGAAATGGCCCAAAACTAACTGGAGGGCGGCTAATCATGCCGGATTGTCTTTAAGACAATCCTAGAAGGGTGGACTTACCTTTCTGATGGCTTAGGTATTTTCTCAAGAAACGTGCTAGAAATGGCCTTAAGGGCAATTTGGTCATTTTTTATCAGAATGTGCTAGCAAGCGCTGGTGTTGAACTAGGTTTTGAGTGTTTCTGTCACTCTGATGGCGGTCCTGTGACATAGGGGTTTATTGGCAATTCCCTATATCGACCTGTTTATGAGTGTTTCCGTCACTCTGTCGGTTGCAATGTTTATGAGTATTTCTGCTACTTTAACGGGTCGCAATCATTCTAGAGATTTCTACATTGACGGGCTATCAAGCGCCAAAGGTGGACCGTTCTACCATTTTGGGGATTTGGGGTCTCGTCCCGGTCGATAGGTTTGAAGGGACTTACCATTCCGAAGAGTTCTCAAAAAACGTACCGGATAGGATGGACTTACTACCTTGAGGAATCAACTATCTCGAAAGGCATCCCGACTTTAATTGGAATTAAAATTGGACTTGAAATTGAAAAGGGGACTTATTGTCTTCGAAAAGACATGCCCACTGGAATTGGATAGAACAATGCCCCAAGGAGTTCTTTGGTCATTTTGCCTTTATTAGACCCTACGGGCCTGCGAAGCGATCGATTGACTAGATTATATTTGGAAAACTGATTTAAATTGGAACATGTTCATATTGACTTGAATACAAGTCCGGATGGACTGGAGACTGCCGAGCGGGCAAAAATGGGGTGCTTACAGTTTTCTAGGGCATTTAGATGCCTAGTGGCAAAACAGTTATTTTGATTGGGGAACCTTTAGGAAAGGACCGGGGTTGACTGGATGGCATGGGACATGTCGGACCATTTAGGGATGGCTTTGGAAGGTAATGTTACCATTTTGAGAAATTGGTACTTTCTCGAAGATTGTGTTGGGCCTATTGGGGGCAAAATAGTAATTGTCACTGAGACGAGCTAGCAGGCATCAGTGTTGACTAGTTTGGATCTAGTTTGAACTTCTGTCTGAGGAATTGGTACTTTCTTGGTGGATAGGTTTGAAAAGGTCTTACCGCCTTAAGGGATAAACTTTCTCAAAGGTCATGCCAAACTAAGACGGTGTTTTGTTCTTAAGGGGTTTGTGCTTTCTCAAAAAATGTGCCAGACTTGGACAATCTTTCGTTCTTGAGGGGTTTATGCTTTCTTAAAGAACGTGCCGAATTAGCGGATATTCTACATTAGCAGGCTAGCAAGCGCCAGAAGTGAACCGCTCTTCCATCTCGAGGACTTAGGTACTTTCGGAGATGAGTGTGAAAGGGGCTTTATCGATCCGAGAATAAACTTTCTCGATGATCATGCCGTGTTGGATTGGATGGTCTGATCATCAATGAGGGATCAACTTTCTTGAATGACAAGACAAATGGATTTGACTCTGGATTTGAATGGACTTATCGTTTTGTGAAAGACGTATCTATCTGGATTGGACTGACTAATGTAACACGAGCATTTCGATCATTTTGCCTCTAGTGGGCCTAATCGGCCCGTAAAGTAGTTGATAGAATGGATTAGATCTGGGAAGCCGTTTTGGGCATGAGTATGCTTGGGTTGATTTGGAGGTGCCTCCGGTTAGGCTGGAGATCGTCAAGTGGCCAAAATGGCGTGCTAACAGCTGCCCCTCTTTTTTTGTCTTTATCTGTTGAAGGCAGAAAACGATAAAGTACCCAATGAAGGTCGTGAAGCGGTCGGAGAGACCAAAGGTTTGAAATTTTGAAAACTAGAGGTTGAAGCTTGAAAACGGAGCTAGGAGGCCATTTAAAACTAGTTTTGGCAGGTGTCGCACCCAGATTTTTTGCACTCAAGGAATACTCACCCAAGTAGGAAAAACACTGTACTCTCTCATTAGAACTCACCCTCCTAGAAGAATGAGTGCGACTAGGTTTGAATAAAGGGCTTTTAAAAAAGATTTGGAGTCGCCACCTAACTTGATTAAGGTGAGTTAGGTCACTTAAAAACTAAGAATAATCCGAAGACTATACTTAGGGTTTTTAGAAAAGGATTTTGAAAATACTACCTCAAGAGAGGGTTTTTAAGAAAATAGGTTTTTTAGCAACCTTTGGAAATTATTTAACCCTTTTTTGAAAATAACTCTGTTTTTGGTCTTTGAAAACAGTAAATCTAGGTTCGGAGGTTGGTTACGTGTAGGGAAGACGCACTAAGCCATCACCCTACCCCACCCTTTCAGTACCTACATGGCAATCTACCCTAGATTCACCTATGAGAGTCTTTAACTAACTATTATTCAATCCTATCCACTTTAAAAAACAATATTTAAAAAGACATAATGCATGATATGCAAGTGCAAGAAAAGAGACTTGATTTGGAAATAAATTTGAAAAGAGGAATTTGATTTGATTTTAGAAGAGAGATTTAAAAGGATAGATTTGAAATTGAAAAGTTTTAGCAATTGGGAATAGAGATTTGAAAATAGATTTGTGAAAATAGAAACTTGAAAATGTGGAATCGGAGATTTGAAGAAAATTGTAGACTTGGAAATTTGAAGAAGATTGTGGAAATAGAAGTTTGAAAAATGTTGTGACCGCACCCATGAGGGTTACCTACGTATCTTTTTGGAGGAATCAGGTCAGTTGTAGTTTGGACAAGAGTCCGGTTGAAAATAGAAGAGTTGATTTGGAAAATAGTTGAAATTGGAATTTGGATTGGAGTAGGGAAATTTTGACTTTTATTGGAAGATTCGAAAAAGTTGGTTTTGAAAGACTTGGTTTTAGGAAACCTAGACTTAGGAACTTAGAAAAGAAAGATTGGATTTGACTTGGAAAGATTTTAGAAAATAATTGATTTGAATACTGGACTTGGAAGATTAGGAAACTTGGAATTAGGAAAGATGTCGATTTAGGAAAATTTCAACTTAGGAAAATTTTAGGTTTAGGAAAGTTTTGGAATTAAGAAAGTTTCAACTTAGGAAAATTTTGAATTAAGAAAATTTTATTTTAAGAATGGTTTTAAAATAGGAAAGTGTTGAATTTAGAAATGTTTTGAATTAGGAAAAGTTTAGTTTAAGAAAGGTTTAGAATTGGAAAGTTTCAACTTAAGAAAGTTTTGAATTTGGAAAGTTTAGAATTTTAGAAAGATTTAAAACTAGGAAATATTTGAATTTAGAAAGTTTTAGGATTTAGAAAGTTTTAGATTTGGAAAGATTTGAAGTTTAGGAAAATTAAGAACTTAGAAAGTTTTAGAGTTTGAAAGCTTTGAATTTAGGAAGTTTAGGATTTAGAAAGTTTTTTACAGTTTGAGTTTTAGAAAACGTTGATGTCGCGCCCAGATTTTTCGCACTCGAGGAATACACACACAAGCGGAAAAAATGTTGTACTCTCTCGTTAGAACTCACCCTCCTAGAAGAATGAGTGCGACTAGGTTTGAATTGAAGATCGATTTGAAATTAGGGCTTTTGAAAAAGATTCGGAGTCGCCACCTAACTTGATTAAGGTGAGTTAGGTCACCTAAAAACTAAGAATAATCCGAAGACTACACTTAGGGTTTTTGGAAAAACGATTTTTGAAAATATCTCCTCGAGAGAGGGTTTTTAAGAAAAACAGGTTATTTGGCAACCTTTGGAAAACATTTAGCCCTTTTTTGAAAAATAACTCATTTTTGGTCTTTGAAATCAGTGATCCTAGGTTCGGAGGTTGGTTACGTGTAGGGAAGACGCACTAAGCTATCACCCTACCCTGGCCTTTCGGTACCTACATGTCAATCTACCCTAGATTCACCTATGAGAGTCTTCAACTAACTATTGACCAATCCTATCTACTTTGAAAAACAATGTTTAAATAGAAACTAACATGATGCATGATGTGCAAGTGCAATAAAAGAGAATTGGAAAATAGAAATTGATTTGAAAAGAAATTGCTTTGATTTGAAAATAGATTTGAAGAGATGGAATTGAAATTTAAAAGTTTGAAAATTGAAAGTAGAAATTTGAAAATAGAAATTTTGAAATTGAAATTTTGAAAATAGATTGGAATTTGAGATTGGAAAAATGTGGAGACCACACCCATGAGGGTGGAATTGAAAGTTTGAAAAGTGTTGTGACCGCACCTATGAAGGTTGCCTACGTATCCCTTTGGGGGAATCAGGTCAGTCGTAGTTCGGACCGGAGTCCGATTGAAAAGAGATTGTTGGATTGGAAGAAAGAGATTGAATTGAAAATTGGATTTGATTTGAGATTAGAAAAGGAGATTGGAAATTGAAATTGAGAAGATTGGACTTGCTTAGGAAAGATGGAGATTTAGGAAACCTAGACTTAGGAAAGATAGGAGACCTAGGAAGGACTTGAGATTAAGAAAGATTGGATTGGAATGTTAGATTTGGAAGATTTGGAAAGATTTGGAAACTTGGAATTTAGGAAAGATTTGGATTAGGAAAGTTTCGAATTAGGAAAGTGTTATTTTTGGAAAGTTTTGAAATGGGAAAGTATTAAATTTAGAAATGTTTTGAATTAGGAAAAGTTTAGTTTAGGAAAGACTTAGAATTTAGAAAGTTTCAAGTTAAGAAAGTTTTGAATTTTGGAATGTTTCGAAAAAGGGAAATTTTGAAAGTGGGAAAGTTTAGAAAAACAGGGAAGTTTTGAAAATAAGAAAGCTTCAAGAACAAGGAAGTTTTGAAATTGGAGAGAGTTGAAGTTTTGGGAAAGTTTAGAATTTAGAAAGATTTGGGTTTAGAAAGATTTAACTTAAGAAAGTTTTGAATCTAGGAAGCTTAGAATTTTAGCAAGATTTGAAATTTAGAAAGTTTAGGATTTAGAAAGTTTTAGGGTTTGAATTTTAGAAAGTCTTGAAATTAGGAAAGGCTTGAATTTAGGAATGGTTTTGAAAACTTGAATTTGGAAGGTTAAGATTTAGAAAGGGGGTTAAATTAGGAAAGGGTTGAATTTTAGAATTTTAGGAAAGATTTTTATGTTCAAGTTTTGGAAACTTAAGGTTTAGGAAAGTGGAAGTTTAGGAAGGATTTGAATTAGGAAAGAGTTGAATTTTGAAATTTAAAGAAAGATTTAGAGTTTAGGTTTAGGAAACTTATGGTTTAGGAAGGTAGGAAATTAGGAAGAAGTTGAATTAGGAAAGGTTTGGGATTTGTTTCCAAAAACAGAGCATTGAATTTAGTTTCCTAAACGGGGAGATTGGATTTAGTTTCTTAAAGGGAAGATTTGATTTGACAAGGATTTGGAAAGGGAGATTCTAGAAACCCTAGTTTTGAAAGTATGGAATTTTAACGTAGAAAAGAGGTTTTAGAAATATGTATAGTTTGGATGTAGAAAACGAGAGATTTTGGAAACCTAGGTTTGGGGTAAGGTTTGAAAACCATGTTTTTGGAAAGACGATTAGGGTTTCCTAATTGTGGGTTCTAGGGCTTGACTTGGGCTCTAAGAAAAGAGTTTTTGAAAAGTGCGTTTTTAGAAACGAAGGTTTTCTATACGGGAATCCCAGGGAGGAACTTTTGGAAAGTGAACTTGAAGAGGGAGTTTTTGAAAAAAGATTTTAAAGAGAATGAGTTTTGGAAAGTGTGTTTTTGGAAACATAGATTTTGAGAGGAAAATTTCTAGAGGGGAGTTTTTAGAAGGTAGATTTTGGAAAGAGAGTTTTTTAGAAAGCTTTTTGGAAGGAGATTGTTGGAGAGAATTTTTTAGGAAAGTGAATTTAGGGAGTGTCTTTAGAAAATGAATTTTGATGGGAAAGAGTTTCGAAAAGGAGTTGAAAAAGGAAGCTTCGAAAAATAGATTTTGGAAGGGAATTTTTGAAAACAATTTTGGAGAGGAGAGTTTTAGGAAAGTATGTTGAAAAAGAGATTTTTAGGAAGAGGGATTTGGGAAAAAGAGTTTTTAGAAGGAGTAAAAACGTCTCACTTTCCTAAAGCGATTCTAGCCATAAAAAGTCTAGAACCACTTTAGGAAAGCGGTTTTGAAAAACAATTAAGATTTAAAAATATAGACCATAAAGGTCACTTTTAATGTAACACTTTCCTAAAGCAACCCTAGCCATGGAAAGGCTAGAATCACCCTAGAATTGTGATTTTGAAAACAAGTTTTTGAAAAAGAGATTTTAATGCAATTTTGAAAACAAGTTTGAAACGATTTGAAAAACAACTTCGAAAACGGTTTTTGGAAGATGCAAGATCATGATATGCACAATGCAGTTTTGGAGTCGTGAACATACAAAGCTAAGGCTTCACCACATAATCAAGGGGGTTGGACCCACGTGGTCTCTGGTTAGACTAGAAGAAAGCCCCCGACACGGTGACTCTCCAATAGCCCAATCCTACACATGGACCGGGAATCCCCTTGTTTCAAGCATGCAAAGAAAGGGGGGGGGGGGAAGAGATGGGGGATTAAAATAGAGAAAACCCAAGTGGGTTAGGAGAGAGAAGAGAGAGGGGGGGAAGTGTGGAAATTTAAATAGGGAGCTTATCGTATGTCTTGTTTATTTTGCCCGCCGTGCTGTCTTCGATCTTCGGTCTTCGTCTTGATCTTCACCTTCAGTCTTCAAGAGTTGTCTTCAAGCTTTGGATTGCAGCTCCTCAAGTCTTCAAAGGATGGTTGAAGGCTAGTGTATGAGTGTATGAGGGTGTGTATGAGTGTATAGGAGGCTAGGGTTTGTGTAGGGTGGCTAGGGTTTGGAGAAACCTAAGGAGGCTAGGGTTTAGGAGGTGCTCGAGCTCTGTATATTGAAATATATGATTTTTAGGTTGAGTTTGCGGATCCCTTTCACGTTGAATGAGGCTCTGTATTTATAGAAGTTGGACAACACTAGCACCTGTTGTAGTGGCACCAGGCCAAATTTTACACTGGCGCCACTAGGAGTGGCGCTAGCCAATTAGGAAATGTTTAAGGTCGGCAAGCAACGTATCTTTGACTAGATTTGGGCGCCTGTACTAGTGACTACCATGCAATTTTTAGCTTGGCTTCACTAGGAGTGACTCCGAAAAGTCTGGGAATGATTTGAAGGAGCCGGGAATGACCCGAAAGGCCGAAAAGGAGCAGGAACACTTAAAATAGTGTCCTGGAGGTATTTGACTTGAAAAGTGAGGACAAAATGTGTCGGAACGGTTGACCGGGCCTTTAGGAGCAAAACGGTCAATCGGACTAGGAAGCTGCCGGGGCGAACTCGGACTCTCCTGGAAGAAGACTTGGGATCTGGATACATTATTTAGAATGTTCCCAGAGGTTGCTGGTTTGATTTCCAAAGCTGGCGTGGTCGGAAAAGGAGACTAGCCCACCAGGGGCAAAATGGTCATTTCGCACCGAGTTGGCCGGAACTGACTCGGAATGATCCGGAAAGGTAAAGGAAGGTTGAGAATACTATAAGAAGTAATCTCAGAGGGTTACCGGTTTGATACCCAGAGCCGGTGTGGTTCCCGGGGCATTCGGATGCCTAGGGGCAAAACGGTCATTTAGCTTCAAGTGGGCCCGAGAAGCGATTGGTGGACTAAATTCAAATTAAAAAGGCGGGCTTAGAGTCTAAATATGCATGTGATGTGTGAAAGTGAGCTTGGTCAGCTCAGAGATTGCCGAGCGGGCAAAAATAGGGTGCTTATAGTTGAGATTATGAAAGGTTTGAGTTTATGAAAGATTTGAAAACTTAGATTTGGAAAGTTAAGATTTGGAAAGAGGTAGAATTAGGAAAAGGTTGAATTAGGAAAGATTTGAAAATTGAATTTTAGAATTTAGGAAAGATTTTTATGTTCAAGTTTTGGAAACTTAAGATTTGGAAAGTTAAGATTTGGAAAGAGGTAGAATTAGGAAAAGGTTGAATTAGGAAAGATTTGAAAATTGAATTTTAGAATTTAGGAAAGATTTTTATGTTCAAGTTTTGGAAACTTAAGATTTAGGAAAGTAGAAGATTAGGAAGGAGTTGAATTAGGAAAGATTTGGATTAGGAAAGGATTGGATTTTGTTTCTAAAAGGGAAAATTTGATTTTGTTTCCAAAAACGGAGGATTGGATCTAGTTTCCTTAACGGGAGATTGAATTTGGTTTTCTAGAGGGAATATTTGATTTGACAAGGATTTGGAAAATGAAGTTTTAGAAATCCTAGATTTGGAAGTGTATAGTTTTGACGAAAAAAATAGGTTTTGGAAATATGTATAGTTCTGATGTAGAAAACAAGAGGTTTTGGAAACCTAGGTTTTAAGGCAAGTTTGAAAACCATGTTTTTGGAAAGAAAATTAGGGTCTCCTAATCGTGGCTCTAGGGCTTGACTCGGGCTTTAAGGAAAGGGATTTTTGGAAAGTGTGTTTTTTGGAAACAAGTTTTTGGAAGGAAATCCTAGAGAGGAATTTCTACAAGATGAGTTTTAAAAAGAGAGCTTTTGGAAAGAGATTTTGGAATAAGCTTTTTGGAAAGAGTTTTTAGAAAAGTGAATTTTGAGGAAGGCGTTTTCTAGGAAGGAAACTTAGGGAGTGTTTTTAGGAAAGGAATTTTAAGGATAGTGTTTTGGAAAGGAGTTTAAAAATAGATTTTTGAAAACAATTTTGGGAGGAAGAGTTTTTAGAAAGCATGGTGAAAGAGAGACTTTTGAAAATAGAGTTTTTTGGAAAGTATGAAAACGTCTCACTTTCCTAAAGCGATTCTTTCCATAAGAAGGCTAAAACCACTTTAAGAAAGTGGTTTTAAAAGGAACAAGGAGTTGAAAATATGGACCATGTTGGTCACTTTAAATATAGTACTTTCCTAAAGCAACCCTAGCCATGGAAAAGCTAGAATCACCCTAGGATTGTGATTTTGATTGAAAAGGAAGATTTTGATACAATTTTGAAAACATGTTTGAAAACGATTTTGAAAACGACCTTGAAAACGACTTTTGGAAGAATGCAAGAATCATGATATGCACAAATGCAAATTTGGGGTCGTGAACATACAAGGTTAAGGCTTCACCACATAATCAACGGGGACCAAACCCACGTGATCTTTGGTTAGACTGAAGGAAAGCCCTCGACACAGTGACTCTCAAATAGTCTAATCCTACACATGGACTAGGAGTCCCCTTGTTTCAAGCATGCAAAGAGGGGGGGGGGAAGATGGGGGATTAAAATAGAGAAAACCCAACTGGGTTAGGAGAGAGAAGAGAGGGGGGGAAAGTGCAAAAATTTAAATAAGAAGCCTACTTTACGTCTTCTTTATTTTGCTTAGCTTTGTGCGCTTTGCTTTGCTTTGCTTGTCTTTCTTCAATCTTCACTTCAATCTTCACGAGTTTGTTTTCAATCTTCAAACCTTAGATTGTAGCCCTTCAAGTCTTCAAAGGAGGGTTGGAGGCTAGTGCATAAGTGTATGAGAGTGTATAGGAGTGTATATGAGCCTAGGGTTTAGTGTATAGTGGCTAGGGTTTTGGGAGTGTACGAGCTTTGTATATCAAGAATTAGGGTTTTTAGACTGAGTTTGCAGACCTCTTTCACGCTGGAAGAGGCTCTGTATTTATAGAGATGGGATAGACCTGGCCCCTGTTGTAGTGGTGCTAAGCCAAAAATGCTTCTGGCGCCACTAGGAGTGGCGCTAGCCAGTTAGGAAAGTTTTAAGGTTCGCAAGCAACGTATCTTGAGAAGATTTGGGTGCCTGTATTAGTGACTACCATGCAATTTTTAGCCTAGCTTCACTACGAGTGATTCCGGAAAGTCCGGGGATGAATTGAAGAGGCCAAGAATGACTTGGAGAGCCGAAAAAGGGCATGAACACTTAGAATAGTGTCCCAGAGGTATTTGACTAGAAAAATGAGGATAGAATGTATCGAAAGGATTGACTGGCCCGTTAAGGGCAAAACGGTTAATCAAGCTGGAAAGCTGCCAGGACGGACTTGGAATGTCCTGAAAAAAGACTCGAGATTTGGAAACGTTATTCAAAATATTCCCAAAGGCTTGTTGGTTTGATACCCAGAGCCGGTGTGGTTGGAAAAGGCGATCGGCCCTCCAGGGGCAAAACGGTCATTTTGTACCGGGTTTGCCGGAACTGACTTTGAATGATCTGGAAAGATAAAGAAAGGTTGAGAACACTATAAGAAGCATTCTTGAGAGGCTACCAGTTTGATACCTAAGGCCGGTATGGTTCCCGGGGCTTTCGAATGCCTAGGGACAAAATAGTCATCTTGACCGAAAAGTCTCGGAATTGGCCCGAAATTTACTAGAAGGCACCTAATCATGTCGGATTGCCTTTAAGACAATCTTGGAAGGTTGGACTTACTGTTCTGAGGATTCAAATGTGTTCTCGAGAAACGTGTCAAAAAATAGCCCTAGGTGCAGTTTGGTCATTTTTCGCCGAAGTGGGCTAGCAGGCACTAGTGTTGACCTAGGTGTCGAGTGTTTCCGCCACTCTGATGGTTGTCGCATGATACAAGGGTTTGTTGGCAATTCCCTATATCAACCTGTTTGCGAGTATTTCTGCTACTCTGACGGTTGCAATGTTTGCGAGTATTTCCGTTACTCTGACGGTTCGCGATCATTCCTGAGATTGCCTGATCTTGGGAAGCTGCTAAAGGGACTTAGCGCCTGAGAATCAACTTTCTCAAAAGGCATGCCTAAATGGACATTTCTGCATTGGCGGGCTAACAGGAGCCAAAGGTGGACCGTTCTACCATTTAGGGGACTTGGGGTCTCGTCCCGGTCGATAGGTTTAAAGGGGCTTACCATTTCGAAGAGATGTTTTTTGAAAAATATGCCGAACCGTCTCAAGGAATCAACTGTCTTGAGAGAAGGATTAGAATTGGAATTGGACTTGGAAAAGGGACTTACCGTCTTCAAAAAGACGCGCCTGTTGGAATTGGAAAGGAGACTTACCGTCTTCGAAAAAACGTGCCTAATTTGGAATTAGACCAAACAATGCCCCCAAGGGCATTTTGGTCCTTTTGCCTCTATTTGGGCCCGGCGGGGCCCACGAAGCGATGAATTAACTGGATTAGACTTAAAAAGTTAATTTAGATTGAAATATGCCCACAGTGACTTGAAGACAAGTCTGGACGGAGTGGAGACCACCGAGCGGTCAAAAATGGGGTGTTCACAGCTGCCCCTCTTATTTTGTCTTTGCTTTTCGAAGATAGAAAACGATAAAGTAAGAGCCCCATGTTGACCGTGAGGCGGTCGGAGGGATGGATTTGGAAAACGGGGTTTTGGAAATGGATATTGGGCCCAAAAGGCCTTCGAAAATGAGTTTTGGCGGGAAAAGGGCAAAGCTGCCCAGAATTGGAAACTAGCGCCACTATGAGTGGCGCCTTTGGCAGAAGAAGCTTGGCGCCTCTGCTAGTGGCCCTAGGCTTGGAGTTAAAACCAGAAAAATTCTGGTTCGAACATTTGCGGCATTTGAAGAGTTTTTCACAAATCCGAGAGACATTATGAGGAAACCAACTTGGACATTGAAGGAGCACTTCTTGGAGACCACGGGTGATTGCCGGAAGGAGACCATGTTGCCGGAAAAGTCGCCAAAAGAGAAGATTTCGCCGGAGAACTCCAAAAAAGTGAGTTTTTCAAATTTTTGTTGATTTTGATGTGTAGAATGTCATTTGAATTGTGTGAATAGTGAAAATCATTGTTTTGATATGTTTTGAACACTATGATGATATTATTTTTGCATTTTGGTGCTTGTTTGATTGAATTTGAGTGATTTTACGTGATTATGTGAAGATGGTTTTTTACAAGAATTGGGCGTTTGTTCCTACAGGCTTGGGCATTGGGTTTTTTGGCTATATTTTTGTGCAATGTGCCTTTGAAAAATGTGTTTAACAACCGTGTAAAGTTTTGTGATTTTTTGAAAACTCGGTGAATTTTTTATTTTTTGAAAAATAATAAAATACTTACAAAATTAGGAAAATTGAAAAACTCGAGAAATTGATGGAATTTTTAGAGTTTGAAATTTTGAAAAATGTAGGAATATTTAGAAAACATTTGAAATGATTTTGAGGAATTTTAGATCAACTTGGAAAACCATTGATTTATTGGAAAAGTAAAACATATGTTTTGAAAATTTCAAAAAATTGAAAAGTGTGCGCGGGTGCTGATATAATGTGATTGTAACGTTTGAAAAGTGCCCGTTTTGTGTTTTGTGTTGATGTTATGGGTGTTGTAGGGGCCATTTTTAAATGGGACTCTGTCAAAATTTTTAGAATTTAGAGGAAGAATTGGGAAAGGTTTAGAAATAAAATCTTTTTGAAGGAAAAAGACAGAAAACCTTTGAAGTTGGAAAATCAAAGGGTGTATGTAGGGAATTTGCTTTATCATTTCAAATCTTTTATTCATTTTGTTTGTGTTAGTTGTTTATTTTATTTTACTTTATTATGTTATTATTTATCTGCATATATGGTACATTCACACCTCTTACCTTACCTTACCTTTTAAGGATGGCAGATGTAGGTGATGATGGCTCTGAGAGGAGATGCCGCTCAGGGAAGGTGGCACGGACAGATTCCACTAGTGGCTCTAGTCGGTCTAGGGGCAGCCGACGGTCTACTGGGCAGGCAGCGTCTAGTCAGAGTGGTTGGGGGAGTAGGCCACCTATCGACCCCTTTCCCCTATTTGAGCAAGCTTTCGTAGAGGAGATTGGAGTAGAGGAGGAGTTACGGGCCTTGGGGATCAGGTGACTGGTTATGGGAGAGCTTCCTCCATGCATAGGCAGACGGATGCTGACTTGGGAGACTTATAGGTACCGGATATTCCCCCACTCGGGGATTTGGCTTATCACCCAGCATATACTCCAAACAGCATTTGCCCTCTGCTCGAGTACACACAGCTTTTAGAGGGGCTATTCATTAGGTCTTCGTGACTATGCAGCGAGATGCTCTGTCGTATCACGCCTTCTTGGCAGAGATCGAATTCGGCACCTTCATGGGATTACAGGCTAACCACCTGAACTGGCATTTGGTACTGGCATTGGTTGAGCGGTGGTTTGGAGATACCGGGACCTTCCATTTTGTTAGTTTTGAGTTAGGCCCACTCCCTTGGACTGGGCGATCATCACAAGGCTTTCCTTTGTCGGCCGGCGGATCACCCTACAGTTAGTCAGTAGGGACGAGGCCTGTTTGCTGTTGGACTTGCCTCCTCCTGAGCGTTCTGCCTTCCCAGTCTCTTGGACCAGTCAGGATGACCGTACCTTTGCTGTTGAGCCATTGCCTGCCAGGCAGGATATTATGAGACAGCGACTTGTTTTATACATCATCTTTAGCTACTTCTACAACAACAACAAATCGCTCGTGTCATGTCGGTTGGTGAGTATAGTAGCCAATCTTGGAGCTTTATCTAAGCTCGACTGGGGATCCTTCTCCTTTAGCTGCTTTCTTCGGTCGATGCGGGTTTGGACTTTTTCCCGTTGGGGCAGCATGACTAGTTTATGGTCTTTCCTCGTCTAGTGGAGCTACAAGTACCTTCCTGTTCGTCGCCTTACAGTTGTTAAGGATGACCTCTATCCTCGTGCTTTGAGGTGGGCTCGCGATCGGGTAGCTCAACGGTTGGAGATTACTGATTTTGTGACACTTCGAGTTTACCTGGAGCTGATTGAGGCAAGGGATGTGACTTGATGGCCTTTCATTGGATTAGTTCATTATGAGATAGTTCGGTACTTAGTCCCATTATCCCTGTCGAGATTTTCTTTTCTCAGTGACGAAACTTGGGAGTCCTATCTCGGAGAGCGACACTGGCGGCAGTTTCATGAGGAGTTTCGGTCAGCAGGAGCTCCACCAAAGTACATGTTTAGGGCCTTGGTGGTGTGAGTGCCTATCCCCTATCAGGAGCGTCAGCCAAGTGCCGAGTTCTTGCTTCCTCCGGACACAGATTATGCTGCACACTTTGGGGCCCATTCAGTCAGTGCCTTCACCCGGTTTGAGGTAGTAGTCGGCGGGTATGCTGTGGGCTAAGAGGTGGTTGACCTATGGCGCCGTGCTGGAGGATATGTGTCCCAAGCTAAGTTTACTACTGTGAGAGACCAGAGAGATCAGTACCAGATGGAACGGGATCAGTACCAAGCCGAGGTAGCTTCCCTAATGGCTCGGTTATCTCAGCTGGGCGGTGGGGGGTATGTTGTCTTTTCTCCCCTTCTTTTTGCTCTGCTGTCGTTTAGTTCTTTTTGTATGTAGCTGATTTGGGTTCTATCTTCCCTGCAAGATAGCGGTGCTTTGAGTAGTTATCTGCCTCCTTCGATGCCGGGTTTCGGGGATTTCGATCTAGATGACATTGACTTTGACCTGTGATAGATGCCCCTTGTGAAGACTCCGATCTTCTTTTGCCCTATTCTTGAGATGTATTTATGTTAGACAGTTCTATTTTGTAAGCTTTGTACAAAAGATGGATATTTATGGTATTTAGATGCATGGATAAGTGGAGACATTTATGATTGATTTTTTTTTTCCAGCTAAGTATATGATCAGATGTATGTGTAAAAATGAGGATATTGTGTATCTATTACATGAGTTGATATTGGTGACTTCGGTTTTTGCTTGGAGTTATGTCCTATGCGAAGCTCATATGATTTTTTTTTTTTAAACGTATGCACCTATTAGAAATACATTAACAGAACGACAAGGGGTGCTGTCGAACTTGGTATCTTTGGAATGGTAACTTCTTCCTTTTCGGGGGTCTAGCCTCTCCTCTGACTCAACCTTACCTTGATTGGATGATAGCACTTCGCAACTTTCTCAACCTTCTGAGCCTTTCCGATTCTCTGTTTTAGGGTTAGTGTATGGGGTTATTGGGCTGAAACTCTCGACTCTCGGGGTTTTAGCAACAGCTTACCTAACCTTTAGCAGAGCGATAAGTGGTCAGTCCTTTCAATTTGAGGAAACTTTGTTTAGGACCGTAATGCAGGCTAGGTTATGGGGTTTTTGAAACAACAGGATGTATAGGCCTAAATTTGATATTGTTCTCAGTAGGGTTTAGATCCATACTGTCCTTGACCATTTTCTCAGTAGGGCTAGCATTCTTCTTTAGCTTTGACAGCGTGTCTGACTCATTTAGATCAAGCAATCTATTTTCAATTAGAGTAGACTTTAGTAGGGTTGTAATGTAGGCTATGGTTTTGGGGTTCTGCAAGAAAGGGTAAAGGCTCAAACTTATTGTTTCTACTGGGTTTTTTTGTAACCTAGGATCACCTTTAAATTTTCTTCTTGTTTTTGCTATATACTTTTAAGGGTAAAAATGACTCTTTTCTTTCACCCTTTCTATAAGCTTTCTTCTCTTTCGATCTTCTTATTATGCCTTTGAAGATGACTCAATTATGGTTTTCTTCAGGTCTTTCCTTAAAAAAATAATTATTTTTATTTTTTTTTGGCCTCTTGCCCTTTGGCAACTCTTTTCCTTTGCTTTGCCCTTTTTATCTTTTGTGAAACGAGAAAATCTTTGACTCTTTTCCTTAGACCTTTTCTTTAGCAGTTCAATCTACCCAATGTGGGCGATAATCCTTAGGTTGGGGTTTTCTCAAAGAAGGTAAATGGCTCAACGGGTTTGGCAAGGGGTTTGCTTCTGACTGTATGGGGAATGGAATGAGGGCCTCTCTTCACTTTGAATTAAATTGCTTGATCTATAGAGCTTTCAATACTATCCTAGCATGATAGAGGTGGATACCATTTTTAGAGTTCTCAACTATTATCTGCCCCAATGTGGGGAGGACAGTCTTGGATTGGGGTTGACAAGGAAAATTTTCACTTTCTGCAAGGCACTAGGGGTTAAGCAAAGGGAATATAAGCACATTTATTTATTTATTTAGTTATTTATTCTTTTATTTATATGTGGGGAAGTGAAAGATGGCTCCTCTTCATTTTGATAGACTGACCACACATTGCTTACCTTCAGTGTCTTGTAAGTGCCGCCTTTGGGTAGTATCCTCACTCATCCTTATCCTCTCTCTCTCTGGAAAGCTGATCATTTGGTGAGTAGTTAACTCATGCTATCATCCCTTCAAGTCAAATCATTCCATGAGACAGACCATGCCCCTTTGCATAAGAAGTAGCTATCATTCCTAAGAGATATATAAAATAGCAGCAATAAATAAAAAGACTTAATTATTTTATAATATTAGTGAAAAGCATATAGTCTTTGATTGACAGAAAAAGAAATACAGATTTTAATTTAAGAACAAAAGGTAAAGGGATAGAAAGAAAGTGGGTGAAAACACCCCTCTCTTGTACGCTTTTGAAGGGGTTCCCTTTTAGTAAGGCTTTAGGACAATGCCCACATCTTTGATGCTCCATTTGCGACCTGGGTCCTCGGCCAAGGCAAGAAAAGCAAAGGCTTCTCCTAGGCCTCCGAAGATGTTGACGCTGCTGGCGCAGTTATCGGCCTCCTTCTGGTTCTTTGCAGTGGGTTCTTCTATAAATAGGGTGACTAGTTCACCCCCTTCCAACTTGAATGGTTCTATCTGCTCTCTTGACTTCTCTAGCTCCCAGCCCATGTCTTCATAGTTGTACTCAGTTGTGGGCCAAGGGTTTTCTAGTGACGTTCTGTCGTGGCATACTTTGGATGCAAAAATTCAGCACCCCCTCCATCAACAACCATGTTCTTAGTAATCTCATCTTCCGAGAACATTGGCTCCTCAATGGGCCACTCAGATGCATTCGGTATCTCATCAAAGTTATAGAGATAAATCAGGCACAATGAGAGATCCTCCTTCCAGTCATCTTCTTCATCGGTCTCCCAATCGTCCTCACAACCTTCGGCTCTGAGCTCGTCAAAATCTTCCTCGCCTTCCATCTCTACTAGTATCATGTTGACGGTGTGATCCGGCAGAGGGTTAGTGGTCACATTGGGGGTCGGAGCAGATTTTATCGGCTACAGATCAATGGTTTTATTGTCAATCAAGTCTTGGATTTTGTGTTTGAGAGCGAAGCAGTTTTCGGTATCGTGCCCCTGGCCACTCGAATGGTACTCACATGTAAGGGCAGCATTAAAGGTCGGGGGTAGAGGGCTTGACAGCCGGCGAGCATGTATAGGCTTCAGGATATTGTTTTTCAACAAGTTATGGTAGGCCTCGGTTTGGGTACAGGCTAAGGCGCGAAGGTACAGATGCGTCAGGTAGGTCTATTAAAGTTGGGTCGTGCCCCAGCAGGACCATAGTTAGTGGTTGGAATAGGCATGATCACGGTGGGTAAGGGCAGGAATGGGGGTGATTATAGTGGGGGACGGTATTGGGGTGGTTGGCTAGGCAGGATGGCAGACACCTCACTTTTCTTCTTGATTGTTCCCTTTGCAATAGGCACTTTCTTGGCTATGTTGGCGGTACTTTCTCCAGTCTTGGCATAGGGGTCTGTAATCCTCCCTATCTTGAGACCGTTTTCTATCATCTCCCCTTGCATGATTAGTTCAGAGAAGCTTTTTCCCACACTCGTGCAGAGCTTCTCGTAGAATATACCTTGAAAAGTATGTACAAATAGTTGTACATACTCCTTCTCTTCCAGCGGGGGATTAACTTGTATAGCGGCCTCCCTCCATCTTAGGGCATATCCTTTAAAGCTTTCCTTCTCACCCTTGCTCATCGTCATCAAAGACCATCGATCGGAAGTGAGATCGATGTTGTGACGGTATTGGGCTTTGAACGCATTGACCAGCTCAATCCAGGTTGTGATCTTCCTTAAGTCCAGACAAGCAAACCATTGTAGAGCAGACCCCGTGAGACTGTGTTAGAATAGCTGCATGAGGAGTTTCAGATCGTTGCCATGACCACTTAGGGCTCCAGCATAGAGACGAAGATGAGCAACGGGGTTACCGGTGCCGTCGTACTTCTGGAAGTCGGGCATTTTGAACCTAGCAGGTCTCGGGTGGTCAGGGAAGAAAAAAAGCTCGTCGTAGGAAGTGAACCCGTAAACATTGTGGCCGTTGAGACTTCGTAGTGAATCCTCCAACCCTTGGATTTTCAGACTGAGAGGGTCTAGGGGGACCTTCTTTGTGGCAGGTGAAAGCAATATGGTCTCCTCTTCCTCAGTGTGGGCCCCTTTGGCCTCTTCCTTATTCCTCCCAGTATTGTCAGACTGAAGCACAATCCTTGGATTAGAGGGTTCAGGGTCCTTGGATGAAGTCATAGATGATGACAGGACTGCAGCAGCATCTTTCATAGCCATAGTTTGAATGAGCTTGAGCATCTCATCCATCTTGGTCCTCATTTCGTTGACTTCTTCCCCAGAGACTTGAGAGGATTCTTCAAGGTTAGCAGCCATCAATGATACTCTTTGCCAGGTGATAATGGGATCCCTAAGTGGATGTTGCCCCTTCTTGGGAGCAATGTTGACTCAGTGCAATGTGACCTCTATAAATAAAAAGGAAAAGACAAAAAGACAGAAACACAAATTGCAAGTCAGTCTCTGGTTTTTAGAGAGTTTTATGCAGTGCGTGTCCTAAGGTGCCCCTCTTTAGGAGGGAAACTAAACATGGTGCATTGGCGTACTTTTGGAGATAGGGGATTTGCCCCTGTATGCAGATACCTTACCGTCAGGTAGGAACCTTTAGCCATCCGTGTATTCATTCTCAAAGGTAAAGAAGTACATTGAATTTTGGGTTTAAGATACAAAAGAATTGAAATACATTTCAATAGGGGGGAAGGGGGAACATTTTCCTTTGGACTTCCACCTACCTAGTTTTACAAAGGAAAAACCTAAACTACTCTTGAGTCTTCGGATTCGCCTTCGTTGGATTTGATGTCGAGGAGGTCGCTGAGAGACCTTGTTGATTGATTGCTCCTTGTCTTCTTGACAACCCTATCTCCGTGAGTATAGAGGGATTGGGGCCCCTTTTATGGAATGGATTGGTATGCATGTCATGAGTCGTTAGGGTTACGTGGAAACCCTTAGGATTTAGGTAGGTTTAATGCAAGGGAGAGTGACCTTGGTGTCACTCTCAATGGGTTGACCATATGCATGAGAATGCAGTGACTTGAGTTACTCGGAACTCTCGTCTTGATATGAGACATTGAATGCATGAACATGGATATGCAAAGAGTATAAGGAGAGAAAATACAAGAGTAAGGTAAACGTGTATGCATGAGTAGTTAAACATACATTATAACAGTATGGAAATAGTCATTATAACAACAGGAATAAGCAGGTATAAATGAAAGTAAGAGCAGTCGCCCTTTCCTCCATGGTTTTGAAAACGGTGCTCGTGTCTTAAATCCGGCAGAGGTTCGGCTATGCAAGGTGTCTATATGAGTATGAGGTTGAGGGTTGACTAATGCGTCCTAAAAAGGCTCGGTCTCCGGATCTTCAAACCTAGGCCCACTCCCCGAGGTGGTGCCATGATCGGTTGGTGATCCGAGCAAGGGAACCATTAAGAGGCCGTAGGCGAAGAAACTGACACAGCATATTACCCATAACCAATATACCATTCCCCCTTTCTAACTAGAAATGACATATCAAGGTAATAATGCAAGTACGCAGAATGCAGGTGCACATGTAGTGTGTATGTGATTTTTGAAAGCGGAGAAAAGAGCCCAACAACTCCCATTCATCCTGTTCATCACATTCATACATAGTAGTTAATAAAACTTAAGCAAAAAGCGCACCTACAAAACAGAAGATGCAAGAGTTAGTATGTAAATGACAAACATAATACAAGATAATATGAATAAATGCATGTTTTCTGAAAATAACTTTGATAATTTGATTTTAAAAATTTAAAGTGAATAGGATTGAACAAGTTAATTGAAGACTCTACATGGGTAAAGGGTGAAGAGACATGACTATGGCCAAACTCTCTAAGTGTCCCCAGCAGAGTCGCCAGCGATCGCGCCCAGATTTTTTGCACTCGAGGAATACTCACACAAGCGAGAAAAATACTGTACTCTCTCATTAGAACTCACCTTCCTAGAAGAATGAGTGCGACTAGGTTTGAATTGAAAATTGGTTTGAATAAAGGGCTTTTAGAGAAGATTTGGAGTTACCACCTAACTTGATTAAGGTGAGTTAGGTCACCTAAAAACTAAGAATAATCTAAAGACTATACTTAGGGTTTTTAGAAAAGGATTTTGAAAATACTACCTCAAGAGAGGGTTTTTAGAAAAATAGGTTTTTTAGTAACCTTTGGAAAACATTTAGCCCGTTTTTGAAAATAACTCCATTTTTTTATCTTTGAAAGCAGTGATTCTAGGTTCGGAGGTTGGTTACGTGTAGGGAAGACGCACTAAGCCACCACCCTAACCCGTCCTTTCGGTACCTACATATCAAACTACCTTATATTCACCTATGAGAGTCTTCAACTAACTATTGTTCAATCCTATCCACTTTAAAAAATAATGTTTAAAAAGATATGATGCATGATATGCAAGTGCAAGAAAAGAGACTTGATTTGGAAATAAATTTGAAAAGAGGAATTTGATTTGATTTTAGAAGAGAGATTTGAAAGGATAGATTTGAAATTGGAAAGTTTTAGAAATTGGGAATAGAGATTTGAAAATAGATTTGTGGAAATAGGAAGTTGAAAAATGTGGAATTGCAGATTTGAAGAAAATTGTAGAATTGAAAACTTGAAGAAGATTGTGGAAATAGAAATTTGAAAAATGTTGTGACCGCACCCATGAGGATTGTCTACGTATCCTTTTGGAGGAATCAGGTTAGTCGTAGTTCGGACAAGAGTCCGATGGAAAATAGAAGAGTTGATTTGGAAAATAGTTGTGTAAGCACCCCATTTTTGACCGCTCAGCAGTCTACACTCCGTCCAGACTTGTTTTCAAGTCATTTTGGGCATATTCCAATCGAAACCAATCCTCTAGGTCCAAATTCCGTCTTTCCATCGCTTCGCGGGCCTGTCAGGCCCAAATAGAGGCAAAATGACTAAAATGCCCTTAGGGGCATTGTCCTTTCTTATTCTAATTCCAATCCCTCTCTCGAGACAGTTTATTCCTCGAGACGGTCCGAGTAGCAAAACTACTCACAAAACCGTTAGAGTGGCGGAAACACTCACCAAACCGTTAGAGTAGCGGAAATACTCACAAAACCGTTAAAGTGGCGGAAACACTCAAAACCCAGGCACGTCTCTTCGGAGACGGTAAGACCCCTTTCCAATCCCACTCTCGAGACAGTTTATTCCTTGAGACGGTTTCAATCCAGGCACGTCTCTTCGGAGACGGTAAGACCCCTTTCCAATCCCACTCTCGAGACAGTTTATTCCTCGAGACGGTTTCAATCCAGGCACGTCTCTTCGGAGACGGTAAGACCCCTTTCCAATCCCACTCTCGAGACAGTTTATTCCTCGAGACGGCTCCAATCTAGGCACGTCTCTTCGGAGACGGTAAGACCCCTTCCAATCCCACTCTCGAGATAGTTTATTCCTTGAGACAGTCCGAGTAGCAAAACTACTCACAAAACCGTTAGAGTAGCGGAAATACTCACAAAACCGTTAGAGTAGCAAAACTACTCATAAAACCGTTAGAGTAGCGGAAATACTCACAAAACCGTTAGAGTAGCGAAAATACTCACAAACCCATTAGAGTAGCGGAAATACTCAACCCAGTCCGAGTAGCGGAAATACTCAACCCCGTTAGAGTAGCGGAAATACTCAACCCCGTCCTAGTAGCGGAAATACTTAACCCTGTCCGAGTAGTGGAAATACTCACAAATCATCAACCCCGTTGGAGTAGCGGAAATACTCACACCGTTAGAGTGGCGGAAACACTCAAAACCTAGGTCAACAAAAGGACCAAACTACCCTTAGGACCATTTCTGAGACTTTTCGGTTAGGATGACCATTTTGCCCCTAGGCATCCAAACGCCCCGAGAACCACACCAGCTCTGGGTCTCAAACCGGTAACCTCTTGAGAATACTTTTTATAGTGTTCTCAACCTCCCCTTACCTTTTCGGATCATTCCGAGTCAGTTCCGGCCAACCCGGTACAAAATGACCGTTTTGCCCCTAGAGGGCCGATCTCCTTCTTTGACCATACCGGCTTTGATATTCAAACCGGTAATGTCCCGAGAATACTTTTTATAGTATTCTCAACCTTCCTTTACCTTTCCGGACCATTCCGAGTCAGTTCCGGCCAACTCGATACAAAATGACCGTTTTGCCCCTAGTGGGCCGGTCTCCTTCTCCGACCACGCCAACTCTGGGAATCAAACCGGTAACCTCTGGGAACATTCTAAATAATGTTTCCAGATCCCAAGTCTTCTTCTGGGACAGTCTTAGTTTGTCCCGGCAGTTTTCCGGTCCGGTTGACCGTTTTGCCCCTAAAGGCCCGGTCGACCTTTTCGACACATCGTATCCTCACTTTTCAAGTCAAATACCTCCAGGACACTATTTTAAGTGTTCCTGCTCCTTTCCGGCCCCCCGGGTCATTCCCGGCTCCTTCAAATCATTCCCGGACTTTCCGAAGTCACTCCTAGTGAAGCCAGGCTAAAATTTACATGGTAGTCACTAGTACAGACGCCCAAATCTAGTCAAAGATACGTTGCTTGCCGAACTTAAACCTTTCCTAATTGGCTGGCGCCACTCCTAGTGGCGCCAGTGTAAAGTTTGCCCTGGCGCCACTGCAACAGGCGCCAGGTTTGTCCAACTTCTATAAATACAGAGCCTCGTTCAACGTGAAAAGGGTCTGCAAACTTAACCTAAGAATCCTATATTTTGATATACAGAGCTCGAGCACCTCCAAAAACCCTAGTTTCCTTAGGTTCTCCAAACCCTAGCCACCTTACACTAAATCCTAGCCACCATACACAAACCCTAGCTTATACACACCCCCATACACTTATACACTAGCCTTCAACCATCCTTTGAAAATTTGAAGAGCTGCCATCCAAAGCTTGAAGACAACTTCTAAAGACTGAAGGTGAAGATCAAGACAAAGACCGAAGACCAAAGACAGCGCGGCGCACAAAATAAAGAAAACATACGGTAGGCTTTCTCTTTAATTTTCTGCACTTCCCCCCCTCTCTCTTCTCTCTCCAACCCACTTGGGTTTTCTCTATTTTAATCCCCCATCTCTTTCCCCCCCTTTCTTTGCATGCTTCAAACAAGGGGACTCCCGGTCCATGTGTAGGATTAGATTGTTGGAGAGTCACCGTGTCGGGGGCTTTCTTCTAGTCTAACCAAAGACCACGTGGGTCCGGCCCCCTTGATTATGTGGTGAAGCCTTAACCTTGTATGTTCACGACCCCAAATTGCATTGTGCATATCATAGTCTTGCATCTTCCAAAAACCGTTTTCAAAATTGTTTTCAAAACCGTTTTCAAACTTGTTTTCAAAATTGCATCAAAATCTCTTTTTCAAAAACTTGTTTTCAAAATCACAATCCTAGGGTGATTCTAGCCTTTCCATGGCTAGGGTTGCTTTAGGAAAGTGTTACATTTAAAGTGACCAATATGGTCCCTATTTTTAAAATCTTGTTGTTTTTCAAAACTGCTTTCTTAAAGTGGTTCTAGTCCTCTTATGGGTAGAATCGCTTTAAGAAAGTGAGACATTTTCATACTTTCCAAAAAACTCTCTCTTCAAAAATCTCTTCCTAAAAATCTCTTTTTCAACATACTTTCCTAACACTCTCCTCTTCAAAATTGTTTTCAAAAACTCTTTCCCAAAATCTCTCTTTCAAAACTCTCTTTTTCAACTCCTCTCCAAAATCTTTTCTTCAAAATCCACTTTCTAAAAACGTTCCCCACAACTCTTTCCAAAATTTTCCTTCTAGAAACTCTCCTCTAAGATCTTCTTTCCAAAATCTACGTTTCTAAAAACGCACTTTCCAAAACTCCTTCTCTTTAAAATGTTCTTCCAAAAACTCCCTCTTCAAATTCACTTTCCAAAAGTTCCTCCCTAGGATTCCTTTCTAGAAAATCTTCGTTTCCAAAAACACACTTTTTAAAAATCCCTTTTCCTTAGAGCCCAAGTCAAGCCTTAGAGCCCACAATTAGAAAACCCTAATTTTCTTTCCAAAAACATGATTTTCAAACTTTGCCCCAAATCTAGGTTTCCAAAACCTCTTGTTTTCACATCCAAACTATACATGTTTCCAAAACCTCTTTTCTACGTCGAAACTATAGTTTTTCAAATCTAGGGTTTCTAGAATCTCCTTTTCCAAGTCCTTACCAAATCCTATCTTCTCTTTAGGAAACCAAATCAAATCTCCCCGTTTAGGAAACTAGATCCCGTCCTCTGTTTTTGGAAACAAAATCAAATCTTTTCTTTTAGAAACTAAATCCAATCCCTTCCTAATCCAAACCTTCCTAATTTCCTACCTTCCTAAACCATAAGTTTCCTAAACCTAAACTTCAAATATTTCCTTAAGTTTCAAAGTCCATCTCTTTCCTAATTCAAATCCTTCCTAATCCTCCACTTTCCTAAATCTTAAGTTTCCAAAAATCTTTCCTAATTCAACCCTTTCCTAATTCAACCCCCTTCCCAAATCTTAACTTTTCAAACCAAAGTTTTCAAACTTTTCTTAAACTCAAACCTTTCCTAATCTTAAGATTTTCTAAAACTCTAAAACTTTCTAAATCTTAAACTTTCTAAATTTCAAATCTTTCCAAATTCAAAACTTTCTAAATTTGAAACTTTCTTAAGTTAGATCTTTCTAAACCTAAAAACTTTCTAAATTCTAAACTTTCCAAAACTTCAACATCTTTCCAAATCTAAGACTTTTCTGAACTCAAAACTTTCTTAATTCAAACATTTCTTAAACTGAAGACTTTTCTTTTTCAAACCTTTTCTAAAACAAAACTTTCTTATTTTCAAAACTTCCTTGTTTTCAAAACTTTCCCAAATTCAAAACTTCCCTTTTTCAAACATTCCAAAATTCAAAACTTTCTTAATTCAAAACTTTCCAAAAATGAAACTTTCCTAATTTCAAAACTTTCCTAGACCTAAAACTTTCCTAATTTCGAAACTTTCTAAAAATAACATTTTCCTAATTCGAAACTTTCTTAAATTCCAAGTTTCCAAATCTTTCCAAATCTTCCAAATCCAACATTCTAATCTAATATTTCTTAATCTCAAGTCTAGGTTTCCTAAACCTCCTTCTTCCCAAAACCAAGTCTTTCCAAAATCAATCTTTCCAAAGTAAGTCCAATCTTTTCAATTTCAATCTCAAATCTCCTCTTCTAATCTCAAACAAAATTCAATTTCCAATTTAATCTCCTTCTTTAAATCAACTCTTCTATTTTCAATCGGACTCCGGTCCGAACTACGACTGACCTGATTCCCCCAAAGGGATAGGTAGGCAACCTTCATAGGTGCGGTCACAATATTTTTCAAACTTTCAATTCCACCCTAATGGGTGTAGTTTTCAAAATCTTTCCAAATCTCAAATTCCAATCAATTTTCAAAATTCTAGTTTCAAAATTTCTATTTTCAAATTTCCAAGTTTTCAAACTTTCCAATTTCACATTCTATCTCTTCAAATATATTTTCAAATCAAATCAATTTCAAATTAATCTCTTTTCAAATTTATTTTTCAATCCTCTCTTATTTTTACACTTGCACATCATGCATCATGTTAGTTTTCAAATATTATTTTTCTAAAGTGGATAGGATTGGACATGGGTTAATTAAAGACTCTCATAGGTGAATCTAGGGTAGATTGACATGTAGGTACCGAAAGGGCGGGGTAAGGTGATAGCTTAGTGCGTCTTCCCTACACGTAACCAACCTCCGAACTTAGAATCACTGTTTTCGAAGGACCAAAAAGGAGTTATTTTTCAAAAAAAGGGCTAAATGTTTTCCAAAGGTTGCCAAACAACCTGTTTTCTTGAAAACCCTCTCTCGAGGAGATATTTTCAAATCGTTTTTCAAAAACCCTAAGTGTAGTTTTCGGATTATGCTTAGTTTTTAGGTGACCTAACTCACCTTAATCAAGTTAGGTGGCGACTCCGAATCTTTTTCAAAAGCCCTTTATTCAAATCAATTTTCAATTCAAACCTAATCGCACTCATTCTTCTAGGAGGGTGAGTTCTAACGAGAGAGTACAGCATTTTTCCCGCTTGGGTGAGTATTCCTCGAGTGCGAAAAATCTGGGCGCGACAAGTTGAAATTTGAATTTGGATTGGAGTAGGGAAATTTTGACTTTTATTGGAAGATTTGAAAAAATTGGTTTTGAAAGACTTGGTTTTAGGAAACCTAGACTTAGGAACTTAGAAAAAAAAGATTGGATTTGACTGGGAAAGATTTTAGAAAATAATTGACTTGAATATTAGACTTGGAAGATTAGGAAACTTGGAATTAGGAAATATGTCGATTTAGGAAAATTTCAACTTAGGAAAATTTTAGGTTTAGGAAAGTTTTCGCATTTGGAAAGTTTCAACTTAGGAAAATTTTGGAATTAGAAAAGTTTCAACTTAGGAAAGTTTTGAATTAAGAAAGTTTTATTTTAAGAAATGTTTTGATTAGGAAAAGTTTAGTTTAAGAAAGGTTTAGAATTTGGAAAGTTTCAACTTAAGATAGTTTTGAATTTGAAAAGCTTAGAATTTTAGAAAGATTTAAAATTAGGAAAGATTTGAAATTTAGGAAAGTTTAGAACTTAGAAAGTTTTAGAGTTTGAAAGCTTCGAAGGAGTCGCCTTCATTGGGTTTGGTTTCTATAGGGAAGATTTGATTTGACAAAGATTTGAAAAATAAAATTTTGGAAACCCTAGATTTGGAAGTGTATAGTTTTGACGTAGAAAATAGGTTTTGGAAATATGTATAGTTCTAATGTAAAAAACAAGAGGTTTTGGAAATCTAAGTTTTAAGGCAAGTTTAAAAATCATGTTTTTGGAAAGAAAATTAGGATCTCCTAATCGTGGCTCTAGGGCTTGACTTGGGCTCTAAGGAAAGGGATTTTTGAAAAGTGTGTTTTTTGGAAACAAGTTTTTAGAAGGAAATCCTAGAGAGGAATTTGTAGAAGATGAGTTTTAAAAAGAGAGCTTTTGGAAAGAGATTTTGGAAGAAGCTTTTTGGAAAGAGTTTCTAGGAAAGTGAATTTTGAGGAAGGCGTTTTCTAGGAAGGAAATCTAGGGAGTATTTTAGGAAAGGAATTTTAATGAGAGTGTTTTGGAAAGGAGTTTAAAAATAAATTTTTGAAGAGAGCTTTTGAAAACAATTTTGGGAGGAAGAGTTTTTGGAAAGCATGTTGAAAGAGAGACTTTTGAAAATAGAGTTTTTTGGAAAGTATGAAAACGTCTCACTTTCCTAAAGAGATTCTATCCATAAGAACGCTAAAACCACTTTAAGAAAGTGGTTTTGAAAAGAACAAGGAGTTGAAAATATGGACCATGTTGGTCACTTTAAATATAGTACTTTCCTAAAGCAACCCTGGCCATGGAAAGGCTAGAATCACCCTAGGATTGTGATTTTGAAAACAAGTTTTGAAAAAGAAGATTTTGATACAATTTTGAAAACAAGTTTGAAAGCGATTTTGAAAACAACTTTGAAAATGACTGTTGAAAAAATGCAAGAATCATGATATGCACAATGCGAATTTGGGGTGGTGAACATACAAGGTTGAGGCTTCACCATATAATCAAGGGGGCTGAACCCACGTGGTTTCTGGTTAGATTAAAAGAAAACCCCTGACACAGTGACCCTCCAACAGTCTAATCCTGCACATGGATTGGGAGTCCCCTTGTTTCAAGCATGCAAAGAAAGGGGGGGGGAAAGAGATGAGGGATTAAAATAGAGAAAATCCAAGTGGGCTAAGAGAGAGAAGAGAGAGGGGGGAAGTGCAGAAATTTAAATAAGAAGCCGACCTTGTGTCCTGTTTATTTTGCTTAGCTTTGTATGCTTTGCTTTGCTTGTCTTACTTCAATCTTCAGTTCAATCTCTAAGAGTTTGTCTTCAATCTTCAAACCGTTAGATTGTAGCCCTTCAAGTCTTCAAAGGAGGGTTGGAGGCTAGTGCATAAGTGTGTAAGAGTGTATAGGAGTGTATAGGAGGCTAGGGTTTAGTGTATGGTGGCTAGGGTTTGGAAAACCTAAGGAAGCTAGGGTTTTGGAAGTGTACGAGCTCTGTATATCGAGAATTAGAGATTTTCAAACTGAGTTTGCAGACCTCTTTCACGCTAGAAGAGGCTCTGTATTTATAGAGATGGGATAGACCTGGCGCCTGTTGTAGTGGCGCTAGGCCAAAAATGCTTTTGGCGCCACTAGGAATGGTGCCAGGCCAAATATTGGCTTGGCGCCAGTACTAGTGGCGCCAGCCAGTTAAGAAAGTTTTAAGGTCAGCAAGCAATGTATCTTGAGAAGATTTGAGCGTCTTTATTAGTGACTACCATGCAATTTTTAACCTAGCTTTACTAGGAGTGACTCCAGAAAGTCCGGGGATGAATTGAAGAGGTTAGGAATGACCTGAAGAGCTGAAAAAAGGCAGGAACACTTAGAATAGCGTCCCAGAGGTATTTAACTTAAAAAATGAGGATAGGATGTGTCGGAAGGATTGATCGACCCGTTAAGGGTAAAACGGTCAATCAAGCTAGAAAGCTGCCGAAACGGACCTGGAATGTCCTGAAAAAAGACTCGAGATTTGGAAACATTATTCAGAATATTCCCAAAGGCTTGCCGGTTTGATTCCCAGAGCTGGTGTGGTTGGAAAAGGCGATCGGCCATCTAGGGGCAAAACGGTCATTTTGCATCGGGTTTGCCGGAACTGACTTGGAATGATCCGGAAAGATAAAGAAAGGTTGAGAACACTATAAGAACCATTCTTAGGAGGTTATCGGTTTGATACCCAGGGCCGGTATGGTTCCCAGGGCATTCGAATGCCTAGGGGCAAAATGTTCATCTTGATTGGAAAGTCTCAGAATTCGCCCGAAACTGACTAGAAGGCACCTAATCATGCCGGATTGCCTTTAAGACAATCTTGGAAGGTTGGACTTACCGTTTTGAGGATTCAAATGTGTTCTCGAGAAACGTGCCGGAAAATGGCCCTAGGGGCAGTTTGGTCATTTTTCACCAAAGTGGGCTAGCAGGCACTTGTGTTGACCTAGGTTTTGAGTGTTTCCGCCACTCTGACGGTGGTCGCGTGATACAGTGGTTTGTTGGCAATTCCCTTTATCGACCTGTTAGCGAGTATTTCCGCTACTTTGACGGTTGCAATGTTTACAAGTATTTTCGTTACTCTGACAGTTCGCGATCATTCCCGAGACCGCCTGATCTCGGTAAGCTGCTAAAGGGTCTTAGCGCCTGAGAATCAACTTTCTTGAAAGGCGTGCCTAAACGGACATTTCTGCATTGGCGGGCTAGCAGGCACCAAAGGTGGACCGTTCTACCATCTAGGGGACTTGGGGTCTCGTCCTAGTCGACAGGTTTAAAGGGACTTACCATTTCGAAGAGATTTTTTTCAAAAAACGTGTCGGACTGTCTCGAGGAATCAACTATCTCGAGAGAGGGATTGGAATTGGAATTGGACTTAGAAAGAGGACTTACCATCTTCAGAAAGACGCGCCTGTTGGAATTGGAAAGGGGACTTACCGTCTTCGGAAAGGGGACTTTCCGTCTTACATGCGTAATTTGGAATTAGACCAAACAATGCCCCCAAGGGCATTTTGGTCCTTTTACCTCTATTTGGGCCCGGTGGGGCCCACGAAGTGATGAATTGACGGGATTAGACTTAGAAAATTAATTTGGATTGAAATATGCCCACAATGACTTGAACACAAGTCTGGACGGAGTGGAGACCGCCGAGCGGTCAAAAATGGGGTGCTTACAGCAGGCAAGAGGCCGAGGCGGGCTCGGACTGGACTGTGCGCCACTATGAGTGTTGCACAGCCTATGGGACTTTTTTAAAACAACAACTACGGGTTTGAGGGTTTTGGCTTGATTTTGCATTTTCTGAGTTTTCTCTATAAAAGCTTTTGAGGCATTTTGCTTGGGCATTGTTGGGGAGTGTTTGTGGAATGCTGGGGAGTCGCCGTAAAGTCGCTGAAGAAGAAGAAATCGCCGAAAAATTTCAAAAAGTGAGTTTTCTTGTTTTTAGTTGGTTTCAATGCGTAGATTTTCGTTTGAAGCATGTGTATAGTAGAAATTGAGGTTTTTGAACATTTTGAACACATCTATGGAGTTGTTTTTGCGTTTTGGTGATCATTTTAGTGAGTTTGTGTACATTGCCATGTTTTGGGAAAAGAGTTTCTTGCAGGCTTAGAAAAACTAGCGATTTGGGAACTGGGTAATGCGTTTTCCTGCAATATTTTTTTTGGCGTAGGATTCCTTAGAAAAATGTTTTGAGCAACCGTGTCAAGTTTTGTAATTTTCTGAAAAAAATTGTATTTTTTTATTTTTCAAAAATTAAAAAATGTTGAAAAAGGTGAAAAATTAGGAAAAATTGAGAAATAAATCCTGGGAGTGTTGGATTGTTGCTAAAAAATTTTGAAAATATTTTTGAAGAGTTTTGTATATGTTTTTAGAAAACATGTGAGCTTGTTTGAAGGTATTTGAAAAAAGGTGAGGAAATAGCCTCAGAAATTTTAGAAAAAATTAGTGTTTGGCCGTCTATGCCTCATGCTGGGTTGGTGACAAGGTATTATGTGTTTGGTGACATTACGAATTTGTGGTTGTGTGGCGTTGTAGAGATCATTTACAAATGGGACTCTGCTAGGTTTTTCAAAAAATTTGGCATTTAGAATTTTTGTGAAAAAGGTTTAGGGAAACTTTAAAAAGGGTTCTTTAGAATAGGGAGAGGGATAGACTTTTGAAGTGAAAGCCTTAGAAACTATTCGAATCAGGACTTTTGAGGGAAAGCCCTAAGAAACTATAGGACCAAGGCTTTTAAGGGAAAGCCTTAAGAAACCATAGGGCCCGGGCTTTTGAGGAGAAGCCTTAAGAAACCATACTTTTTTTTGGAGGGGAAAGCTGTTTGAAAACCTGGGCTTTGGGCCCAGATCAATGGACTTTTTGAGGGAAAAGTTAGGAAAATTGAGATTGCTTTTGAAATAAACTTTTTGAAGGAAAAAGCTAGAAAACCAAGATTAAAGTTGAGAACAACTTTTTGCGGATAAAAGTTTAGAAAATCGGGATTGATTTTGAAAAACAACTTTTTTTTTTTTTTAGGATAAAAAGTTTCTAAGACCGGGATTGATTTTGAAAATAACTTTTTTTAGGATAAAAAATTATAAAACCGAGAATGATTTTGAAACCAACTTTTGAGGAGGAAAAGTTTAGAAAATCGGGAATGATTTTGAACCATCTTTTTTGAGGATGAAAAGTTTATAAAACTAGTAGTGATTTTGGAAACAACATTTTTGAGGATGAAAAGTTTATAAAACCTAGAGTGATTTTGAAAATAAATTTTTTGAGGATAAAAAGTTTATAAAACCTGGTAATTTGAATTTGAGGAATCGCTTGGGAAACTTGAAGCTTTTCCTGCCCCTATCCTTTTCTTTTTTTTTTTCACATTCTTTTCCTTTGCCATTGTTCATGTTGCTGATTCATAGATCTTGACATGTTTCTTCCTTTTTTTCTCTTTTTCCAGGATGGTCGATGTAGGTGTTATGGTTCGTTTGAGAGTTTGGTTTGACGGGTATACTCTTGAAGAGCAAGATATCTTCCATCAGAGCTTTGGTTATATTGCATCCCTGCTCACAATGTGGTTGGTGCCTAGGCAAATTGAGGCAGTCCTTCAGTTTTGGAGCCCCAATTTGAGCCTCTTTCGATTTGGGGAATGTGAGATAACTCTTACCCTGCATAAGTATAACTATCTGCTAGGTTCAGTGAAAAGTCCTTCACAGCTGATAGCTTTGATTTTTCATGGAGGTTTATTTTCTCCAGTCTCATCTCAGTTGGGCATAGTATGCCTTACTTTGGGTTCAAACTTTATTCCCGAGTTTTCCTTCGTACCTGCCGAATTCCTGTTTTCTCGATTTGAGTTCGTTTACAGTAGGGAAGCTTTCCCAAGGATTTGGCATACTCCAGACCATTGGCTTCACTTCAGGATGAATGTTGTTGCTTTGCTTCTACTCAGGGTCCTAGTTTTTCCTAGGGAGGATGGTTCGATTGACAGAAGGTTGAGCGCTTTGTTTCCCCGGATCTGGCAAGGATGGTCTTATGCCCCAATGGTCATAGGTGAGACTTATGTCAGTTTTACTCGTTTGTAGTAGGGTGCAGATTTCAGTTTTTGAGGCTGTGTGGCTCTTTTCCAATTGTGGATGATTTGCCATTTGTTCCGACAACATTTGTCTTGGCCATTTTGGTATCCCACGGCGGATCATGTCTGTGCTTTTACAGAGGCTCAACAATCTGTCACGGTGGATGAGAATTTTTCTACTGCGCCTGAGGATTGGACAACTTTTCTCGATGAGAGACGGTTGGAGATGTCATGTGGTTTGTGAGTTTGTGTAACCGGGATCCTTTGAGGGTACATACTTGATCTTTGTTCCGATAGTGGGTTTGCGGGGAGTTGCTCTTTTCTTTGAAATCAGAGTTCTACGCCAGCTGGGGTTGTCATAGGATATTCCACACACAGGGGTTATCGATGAGTTTGATCTATTCTTTGACACTGTAATCCCGACCAAGCTAGTAAAAGAGGTGGTAACCATGCGGTGCGCCCTAACTTCTCATGATGACATACAAGGTCCTTTCCCGGAAGAACCAAAGACAACCAAAGCTTACAGGAGCTGGTTTAGGAGGTATGTACTCAAGGATGCTGGGATCTATGATCCGCTTTTTGAGGCTCCAGGTCCTGTTGTGGGGTACACCGACTTCCTTGTGGTTGTGGCTGTCCAGGAGCACTGTCATCGAAGGTGTCCTAGTACCTTGTTAAAAAAGGCGATAATACAATTGCAAACCCACGAGGTAGAGATTGAGTTCTTGAGGGCGCAGCTGGCTAAGGCTTTGTGCAGCAAGGATGGTCTTAGTGCTTTTAGCAAGCGGAAGCGGTTGCATAAGGCTCATACAGTGGTTCTTCAGTCTATTGAGGTGGCAGAGCCTTTAGGCTTTAGAGCAACTATTGGTGACCAGGTTGATCTTGTTCCCTCATCTCGTTCTTCTTTGGATGATGACGGGAGTTACTTTATTTTGGCCTCTTGTTGTTCGTCTAGGATTGGATTGCGTGCTTAAGTTCCTGCAGTTTTGAAACAACAGCTTTTTAGTTTTGTTATTTAAAACAAAATGACCTTGTATTATTCTTGGTTGTTTCGGCCTCTAAAGAGACTTTTTTCCTGTATGGTTAGCACATTATCATATATTTCTTTTCATTGAATGACAGGTATAAATGTTTTTTGTAAAATTTCCTGTCTTCTTTTGTTACGCTTGGTTGATCTCGAGAATGCTCTCATATGTATCTATTTGAGATTTAAGCAGGTGTCTCGGGCTTGTGCCAATGTCTCATATCCTTAGGTTGATGCCTCTTTTGTGGAACCTTGTCACTTTTCTGGTTGTGGACTTTTTCACATCAGGGTGTCTTAGCATATACTCCCCATTCTTGATGGACTTACATCCTCTGACCGTTGTTCTTTAATCTCGCTTTCTGTAAGGTTGGTGTTTGGGGTTTTTTGGTTTGAGCTCTCCCCCTTTTCACCCTATTCTGACAATGGCTTTGAGCAACAACTTTCATGGCCATTAGCACAGTGATGGGCAGCTAGGCCCTCAATTTCAGGAGACTTTCCTTTAGACCGTAACGTAGGCTAGGTTCATAGATTGAAATGAAAGGATTTGTAGGCACAAAACTATTATCTTCAACTAAGGTTGCATAAGACCCAGAGTTGCTCTTGTTGATGAAATCTACCCATGTGAATGCCATCCTATCCATGTGTTACTGTCACTTTGTCCGAGTTTATTTACAGTAAGCAATTGTGGGCCAGGTTATGGGGTGTTTGAAAGAAGGGATAAAGGCTCAAAATCCTATATACTTCACTTATGAGAAATGAAGATCACTTTCGGCAAGCATCCCTTGTCGCATTTTGAGTGTTTTGATAAAATGAACTGGCTTTCTTGTAATTCTCTTATCCTTTATTAGGATCTTTGGGTAGTACTTGTCTTTTTTTTTCGACAGCTAATCTCATGCTTTCTTTCTAGGATCTTTGACTTTTGAGAGATGTACTCATGTCTTTGCCTTAACCCAATGTGGGCAATAATCATTGGGTTGGGTTTTTTGAAAAGGAACGCAAACGGCTCAAATGGGCTTTACAATGGTCATCTTTTGACTGTATAGTAGAAGAAATGAGGGCCTCTCTTCATTTCAAGTAAAATTGCTTTGTCTATAAAGCTCGACTTGAATTTCCAATGACGTCTTCTGGACGATAACTTTTGATGTATGGGCTCTTTCATTACCGGTATTTCTCAAGTATGTAAGAAGCAACTCTAGTTTGGGTTTTTGACCAAGAAATGCCTTCGGCTCTAGTGGGTTATGCAAAGGGATTCATTTGTTGTTTGTGAGAAGATACAACAATGGCTCCTCTTCCTTTTGATAGCCCGGCTACCCATCGCTTAGCTCATATGCCATTCAAGTGTTGCACCTTATGATCAATCTCTTTGCGCTCTTTATTTAAATCCTCACTCTATGATCAAAGGAGCTTTTGTCTATTTTTGAATGGGACGTCTATGCTATTCCACCCTCGATGTTTCTATCCACTTGCAGAACAAGGAAAAGTTTTTAAAAGTAGACATCACATGCAAGAATATAAGACAAAGGTCAATTTGAAAAGTCCATCTATGTTTTATTTAGCTAGAGAGGCTAAAAGTACCTTTGTTTCTGACAAAATGAAATATAAATGCAAAAGTAAGAAAGATAGATAAAAGGGTGACTGCAGAAGACATCCCTTTTTTGGGTCTCTTAACTGGACGAGTTTTTTAGGTGGATTGTGGAACCACACCTATTTCCTTCACATTCCACTTGACAGGGACCTCGGTTGGTGATGCCAAGTAGATTGACTGGTTGGCGATGGCCATTAGTGCTTTTTTGACTTCTTCCGCTATCGTCGCAGACATGCCCAGGCTCCCCCCAGGACTTGGAGTTGCCTTATGGTCTTTCCTTCCTTTCGTGGCCTTCCTCTCTTCATCAGCTTCCTCTTTTCTTTGTTCCCTACAAATAAACCAACCAGTTCACCTTCCTCCAACTCGATGGACTTGACCCAGGCCTTGGGTTTTTTGCTCTTGTAACCAACTGTACCCCAGCTCTCCTGAAGTGTGTATAGCTGCGGCTCCTGTATTTTAGATGGGTCAAAGAGGCATAGCTACAGTTCTTCTTCCATATACTCAGCTTCTTGCACCACACAATCAACCTCCTTTGCAGAATCATCCATAGGCTCGTCTTCGAGGTCTTGCACTTTATTGGGGTTGTACCAAGGCAAGGCGTGATGCCGCTCCAGCTCCTCCCAGTTCATTTCATTTTCATCCTCATAGTACACCTCTTGGCATATGGTAGTCAAAACTCTATTGTCATTGTACTTTGTGATGACGTTAACAATATGGTCTGGTAGAGGGTTTTTAATGACATTTGGGGTAGGAGCAGGATTTGTTGGTTGCATCTGTACTGTCTCATTGTCAATCATGTCCTAGATTTTGTGCCTTAAGGAGAAGCAACTTTCTATGTCATGTCCTAATCCTCCTAAATGATATTCGCAAGCAAGGGTGTCATTAAAGATAGGAGGGAGATTACTAGGCAAAGGGCGAGCTAGAATAACGGCTAGCAAATTGGCCTTCAGTAAGTTGTGATATGCCTCTGTCTCAGTGTATCCTAAGGTGGAGAAAATACGGTTGCATCGGGCCTGCCTGTTTGGACTGAAGTTAGGGCGAGCCATGATTGAAGCCAATGCTTGAGTATTTGGAGCCACAGGTCAGGTGGCTACAACTATGGGCAACATGGGTTGAGGCTGGTATAGCTATTGGTATTGCTGAGTGGGTAAGATGGCAGATACCTCTCCTTCCTTTTTTCTGGTTCCCCTTGTGGTAGCCACCTTCTTTACTATACTTTTTATGGTCTTTGATTAGAAATCAATGATCTTTTCTGTTTTCAACCTGCTCTCTATTATTTCCCCTTGCAAGATCAAATATGAGAAACTCCTCCCCAAATTGGTGCACAGCTTCTCATAGTATAACCCCTGAAAGGTTTGCACAAATAGTTGACAATACTCCTTCTTCTCTAATGCGGGATTGACTTGTGCAGCGAGCTCCCTTCATCTCAAAGCATAGGTTCTGAAGTTCTCCTTCTCACCTTTGGCCATCATAGTCAAGGTCCATCGATCTGTAGTAAGGTTTATGTTGTGCTTGTATTGATTTCTGAAGGTGGTCATCAGTTCTCCCCGGGTGGTGATTTTCCTCAAATCAAGTCTCGCGAACCACTATAAAGCAGGGCCTGTCAGGTTGTGTTAGAAAAGTTACATCAGCAGCTTAGGATTATTTTTTTGGCTGCTTAAGGGTCTGGCATTGTAAGCACCCCATTTTTGATCGCTCAGCAATCTCCACTCCGTCCAGACTTGTGTTCAAGTCATTGGGGAATATTCCAATCAAAATCAACTCTCTAAGTCTAATCCTATCAATTCATCGCTTTGCGAGCCCCACCGGGCCCAAAGAGAAACAAAATGACCAAAATGCCCTTAGGGGCATTATCCTTTCCATATTCCAATCAGGCGCGTCTGTCCGAAGACGATAAGACCCCTTTCCAATTCTAATCCCTCTCTCGAGACAGTTGATTCCTCGAGACGGTAAATCTACTCCAATCAGGTGTGTCTTTCCGAAGACGATAAGACCTCTTTCCAATTCCAATCCCTCTCTCGAGACAGTTCATTCCTCGAGACGATAAATCTACTCCAATAAGGAGCGTCTTTCTGAAGACGATAAGACCCCTTTTCAATTCCAATCCCTCTCTTGAGACAGTTTATTCCTTGAGATGGTCCAACGCATTTTTCAAAAAAAATCTCTGCGAAACGGTAAGTCTCTTTAAACTTGTTGACCAGGACGAGACCCCAAGTCCCCTAGATGGTAGAACGGTCCACCTTTGGTGCCTGCTAGCCCGCCAATGCAGAAATGTCCGTTTAGGCACGCCTTTCGAGAAAGTTAATTCTCAGGTGCTAAGTCCCTTTAGCAACTTCCCGAGATTAGGCAGTCTCGGGAATGATCTCAAACTGTTAGAGTAACGAAAATACTCGCAACCATTAGAGTAGCGGAAATACTCGCAAACAAGTCGTTAGAGGGAATTACCAACAAACCCTTGTATCACACGACCACCGTCAGAGTGGCGGAAACACTCAAAACCCAGGTCAACACCACTGCCTACTAGGGCCATTTTTTGACACGTTTCTTGAGAACACATTTGAGTTTTTAGAATGGTAAGTCCAACCTTTCAAGATTGTCTTAAAGGCAATCTGGCATGATTAGGTGCCTTCTAGTTAGTTTCGAGCCAATTCTGAGACTTTTCGGTCAAGATGACCATTTCGCCCCTAGGTATCCGAACGCCCCGAGAACCATACCGGCTCTGGGTATCAAACTGGTAACCTTTGGGAACATTCTGAATAATCTGGCCAGTTGCCTTTTCCAACCACACCGGCTCTCGGTATCAAAACGGCAACATTTAGGAACATTCTGAATAATGTTTCCAAATCTCGAGTCTTCTTTCGGGACAGTCCGAGTCTGTCCCGGCAGTTTTTCGACCTGATTGACCATTTTGCCCCTAATGGCTCGGTCAAATCCTTCCAATACATCCTATCTTCATTTTTTAAGTCGAATACCTTCGGGACACTATTCTAAGTGTTCCTGCCATTTTCCAGCCTTCCGGGTCATTCCTAATCTCTCAAATCATTCCCAGACTTTTTAGAGTCACTCCTAGTGAAGCCAGACTAAAAATTACATGGTAGTCACTAGTACAGGCGCCGAAATCTAGTCAAAGATACGTTGCTTGCCGACCTTAATAGTTTCCGAATTGGCTGGCGCCATTAGTAGTGGCGCCAAGCCAATATTTGGCCCGGCGCCACTTCTAGTGGCGCTATAAGCATTTTTGGCGTGGCGCCACTACAACAGGCGCCAGGTCTATCCCATTTCTACAAATACAAAGTCTCCTCCAGCATGAAAGAGGTCCGCAAACTCAATCTAAAAGCCCAAATTTTCGATACACAAAGCACGAAGATTGCCTAAACCCTAGCTTCCCTAGGTTCTCCAAACCCTAGCCGCCATACACTAAACCCAAGTCTCCTATACACTCATAGACACCCCCATACACTTATACACTAGCCTCAAGCCTCCACTGAAGACTTAGATTGCTGCAACTCGAAGCTCTCGAAGATCGAAGAAGAATCCTCAAAGATCATGACAAAGATTGAAGTGAAGCAAAAACCGAAGAAAATCAAGGCGCACAAAATAAACAAGATATACGGTAGGCTTTCTCTTTAAGTTTCTGCACTTCCCCCCCTCTCTTCTCTCTCCTAACTCACTTGGGTTTTCTCTATTTTAATCCCCCGTCTCTTTCCCCCCTTTCTTTGCATGCTTGAAACAAGAGGATTCCCGGTCCATGTGTAGGATGGGACTATTAGAGGGTCACCGTGTCGGGTGCTTTATTTTAGTCTAACCGGAAACCACGTGGGTTCGGCCCCCTTGATTCTGTGGCGAAGCCTTAACCTTGTATGTTCATAACCCCAAATTTGCATTGTGCATATCATGATCTTGCATCTTCCAAAAATCATTTTCAAACTCGTTTTCAAAATTTGCATTAAACTTGTTTTCGAAATTACATCAAAATCTTCTTTTTCAAAACTTGTTTTCAAAATCACAATCGTAGGGTGATTCTTGCCTTTCCATGGCTTGGGTTGCTTTAGGAAAGTGCTATATTTAAAGTGACTAACATGGTCCATATTTTTAACTCGTTGTTTTCAAAAACCACTTTCTTAAAGTGGTTCTAGCCTTCTTATGGTTAGAATCGCTTTAGGAAAGTGCGACATTTTTATTCCTTCTAAAAACTCTCTTTTCAAAAGTCTCTCTTCCCAAAAATCTCTTTTTCAACATACTTTCCTAAAACTCTCATTTCCAAAATGGTTTTCTAAAAACTCCCTCCAAAATTTATTTTTTTCAAAACTCCCTTTTTCAACTTTTTTCCAAAATACTCTTCCCAAAATCCACTTTCTAAAAACGCTCCCTAAAAATCTTTCCAAAAACTCTCTCCAAAAATCTTCTACCAAAAATCTTTCTAAAAACTCTCTTTCCAAAATCTTCCTTCTAGAAACTCCTCTTTAGGATTTCCTTCCAAAAACTTATTTCCAAAAACACGCTTTCCAAAAAATCCTCACTAAGATGTCTTTTCAAAAACTCTCCCTTTTCAAAATTCACTTTCTAAAAACTCCTTTTTAGGATTTCTTTCCAAAAATCCCTTTTTCCAAAAAGCCCACTTTCCAAAATCTCTTTCCTTAGAGCCTAAGTTAAACCCTAGAGTCAACAATTAGGAAACCCTAATTTACCTTCCCAAAAACATGATTTTCAAACTTGCCTTAAAACCTAGGTTTCCAAAACCTCCCATTTTCTACGTCAAAATTATATTTCCAAAACCTATTTTCTATATCAAAACTATACACTTCCAAATCTAGAGTTTCTAAAAACTTCATTTTCTAAATCCTTGTCAAATCGAATCTTCCCTTCAGGAAACCAAATCCAATCTCCCATTTAGGAAACTAGATCCAATTCTCCGTTTTTCGAAATAAAATCAAACCTTCTCTTTTAGAAACAAAATCCAATTCTTTCCGAATCCAAATCTTTCCTAATTTGAGTCCTTCCTAATCTTCTACTTTTCTAAATCTTAAGTTTCCAAAACTTGAATATAAAAATCTTTCTTAAATTTTAAAACACAACTTTCAAATCTTTCCTAATTCTACCTCTTTTCAAATCTTAATTTTTCAAATCTAAGTTTTCAAATCTTTCCTAAATTCAAACCTTTCGTAATCTCAAGATTTTCTAAAACTAAAACTCTAAAACTTTCTCAATTTTAAACTTTCTAAATTTCAAATCTTTCTAAATCCAAAGCTTTCTAAACTCAAAACTTTTTTAATTCAAAACTTTCTTAAGTTGAAACTTTCTTAATTCAAACCTTTTCTAAATCTTTTCTAATTTAAAATGTTTCCAAATTCTAAGCTTCCCAAATTCAAAACTTTCTTAAGTTGAAAATTTTCAAATTCTAAACCTTTCTTAAACAAAACTTTTCCTAATTCAAAATATTTCTAAATTCAACACTTTCCTATTTCAAAACCTTTCTTAAAATAATCTTTTTTAATTTAAAACTTTCCTAAGTTGAAATTTTCCTAATTCCAAAATTTTCCCAAGTTGAAACTTTCCTAATTCATCAAATTTCCAATTTCAAAGCTTTACTAATTCCAAACCTTTCCTAATTCAAAACTTTCCTAAATCGAAACTTTCCTAAGTTGAAACTTTCCTAAAATGAAATTTTCCTATTTTGAAACTTTCCTAATTCAAACTTTCCTGATTCAAACCTTTCCTAAATCTAATATTTTCTAAAACTCTTTCAAGTCAAATCAAATCTTTCTTAAACCTCAAGTCTTTCCTAAATCTTATCCTTCCTAAGTCTAGGTTTCCTAAACCTTCATCTTTCCAAGATAGGTCTAAATCTTTCTTCCAAGTTCTATCTTTCTAAGTCAAAGTCCAATCTTTTCAATTCCAAAATTCCCAATTTCAATTTCCAATCTTGTATTCTAAATTCAAATCAAATCCAAATTCCAATCCAACTCTCTTCCAAATCAACTCTTTTATTTTTAATCGGACTCTTGTCCAAACTATGACTGACCTGATTCCTTCAAAAGGATACGTAGGCAACCCTCATGGGTGCGGTCACAACGTTTTTTAAATTTTTAATTCCACAACATTTTTCAAAATTCTATTTCTATAATTTCTTTCCAATATCCAATCCTGCAATTTTCTTCAAGTTTCCAATTCTATGAACTATTTCTATTTTCAATCTTCAACTTCAATTTCAATTTCGAAATTCAATTTCAATGTTCAAATTCAAACTTCTATCTCTTTCTTTTCAAATCAAATCAAGTTCTTTTCAAATCTATTTTCAAATCAAGTCTCTTTTCTTGCACTTGCATATCATGCATCATGTTAGTTTCTTTTCAAACATTGTTTTTAAAAATGGATAGGATTGGTCATTTGTTAGTCGAAGACTCTCATAGGTGAATCTAGGGTAGATAGACATGTAGGTACCGAAAGGGCAGGGTAGAGTGATGGCTTAGTGCGTCTTCCCTACATGTAACCAACCTCCGAACCTAGAATCACTGTTTTCATAGACCAAAACGGAGTTATTTTTCAAAAAGGGCTAAATGTTTTCCAAAGGTTGCCAAACAACCTATTTTTCTCAAAAACCCTCTCTGGAGGTGATATTTTCAAAATCGTTTACCAAAAACCCTAAGTATAGTCTTCGGATTATTCTTAGTTTTTAGGTGGCCTGACTCACCTCAATCAAGTTATGTGGCGACTCCAAATCTTTTTCCAAAGCCCTTTATTCAAATCTATTTTCAATTCAAACCTAGTCGCACTCATTCTTCTAGGAGGGTGAGTTCTAACGAGAGAGTACAGTATTTTTTCCACTTGTATGTGTATTACTCGAGTGCAAAAAATCCGGGCGTGACAACTGGCTACTCCGCTGGGGACACTTAGAGGGTTAGGCCATAGTCATGGCTCTTTACCCTTCACCCATGTAGAGTGTTCAATTAACTTGTTCAATCGTATTCACTTTAAATTTTCAAAATCAAATTTTCAACATTTTTTTAAAAACAAACATGCATTTATTCATATTATCTTGTATTATGTTTGCCATCCATATTACTAGCTCTTGCATCTTTGTTTTGTAGGTACACATTTTGTTTAAATTTTATTAACTGCCATGTATTGAATGTGATGAACAGGATGAATGTGAGTTGTTAGGCTCTTTCCTCCCTTTTTAAAAATCACACACACACACTGCATGTGCACCTACATTCTGCATACTTGCATTATTACCCTGATATGTCCTTTCTAGTTAGAAAGGGGGAATGGTATATTGGTTGTGGGCAAGATGCTGTGTCAGTTTCTTCGCTTACGGCCTCTTGATGGTTCCCCCGCTTGGATCACTAACCGATCATGGCACCACCTCGGGGAGTGGGCCTATGTTTGAAGATCCGGAAACCGAGTATTTTTATGACGCATTAGTCAACCCTTAACCACATGCTCATATAGACACCATGCATAGCCGAACCTCTGCCGGATTTAAGATATAAGCACCGTTTTCAAAACCACAGAGGAAAGGGCGACTACTCTTACTTTCATTTATACATGTCTATTCTTGTTGTTATATTAACTGTATTCATACTGTTATAATGTCTGTCTAACTACTCATGCATGCACGTTTATCTTGCTATTGCATTCTCTCCCCTTATACTCTTTGCATATCCATGTTCATGCATTCAATAGCCCATGTCAAGACAAGAGTTCCAAGTAACTCAAGTAACTGCATTCTCATGCATATGATCAACTTATTGAAAGTGACAACAAAATCACTCTCCCTTGCATTAAACCTACCCAAACCCTAAGGGTTCCCACGTAACCCTAAGGACTCGTGGCATGCATAGAAATCCATTCCATAAGAGGGGCCCCAATCCCTATATGCTCACGGAGATAGGATTGTCAAGAAGACAAGGGGCAATCGATCAACAAGGTCTCTCAGCAACCTTCTCGACATCAAATCCAACAAAGGCGAATCTGAAGACTCAAGAGTAGTCTAGGTTTTTCCTTTGTAAAACTAGATAGGTGGAAGTCCAAAGGAAAATGTTATCCCTTCCCCCTATTAAAATGTATTTCAATTCCTTTGTATCTTAAATCCAAAATTTAATGTACTTCTTTACTTTTATAAATGAATGCATGGATGGCTTGAAGGTTCCCACTTGACGGTAAGGTATCTGCATACAGGGGCAAATCTCTTATCTCCAAAAGTAAGCCAAATACATTATGCCTAGCTTCCCTCCTAAGACAGGAGCATCCTAGAGCATGCATTGCATAAAGACTTGTCATGATAAAACACTGACTCTTTTCTTTTGTTGGTTTTAGGTACCTCCCCTCGTTCCCCCTGTCATTACAGCCAAAAGCTCAGAAACGCTCATGGAATCACTCACACTCGACACTTTAAATCTACTACTAGCAGAAGCGAAAGGAGTCAGACACAGGATGACTAAAATGGAAGGCATGCTTTCTTCACTCTTATCCCACGCAACCTATGAGCAAGCAGAGTTCGCAAGCCCAAACCTATGATGGACGAAAAAGGATGAAGAAGGAAGACCATAACTATGCCGCCACCATTGCTTACCAACGACCTACCTAGGCCGAGGGCCTTGCTCGGATGCCTTCCAAACCAACCCTTAACCAAACACATGGATTATATAATCTCTCCTACGAATACCAGCACAACCCATTTGGCCCTACCACCAAAAATTGTCCCATTTTGAAACATGGAACCTAAAGCCCTTTCAGTTCCCGAACCATCAACCTGGCTGTGACCTCACCAAAGCTCGGTCCCCAATCATCAAAAACATCTGCAACACCTCCTCGGCCTAGGCGAACAAGTGGGAAAAAGCAAACATTTACTAAACTCGCATGCTCATAGACCACGGCCTACTTTGGTCTTTTAGCAGCTGGATATCTGAAGCCTATACCTGCCCGACCCCAACCCAATCCTCTGCCTTATTACTTGAAATCTGCAGCAAGCTGTAAGTATCATTCGGGTAGCCAAGGACATGACACTGAAGATTGTTTGACCCTCAGGCATAAGATTCAAGACTTGATAGATAACAAGATCATCAGCGTACGACCAGCAAATCATTCTCCGAATGGCCCTACAGACGCTCCGCTGGACCGCAGCGTCAACATTATTACAAAATTTGATAACAACAAGGTTTGTTTTGCTGCATGCCAAGAGATATATTACAAGGATGGGGAGGAAATGGAATGTGATGATATGGAACAAAGTCGTGCTTGGTTATGGTGCAACCGCGATAAAATGCTAACCCCCAAAGACGAACTCACATATAAATCTATGAAGAAAATTGACCAAGAGTTGTCCAAACTCGGTAATAAAAATCTCTCATTGTGTACACTCAAGGAACACCGAGCCTAGCTGGATGCTAAAGCAGAAAACCCCAGGCTCGACCTATCAAGCTGGACGAAGATGAGTCGCCCGAGTGGTTTGTTAGAGAAACTCCTGAGTAAACAAATGAAGGCAAGACGGTCAAGAAAGCTAACAATCACATCATCACCGCCAACTCACTTAGAACTCCGGGAGAAGCATCTACCTATCCTGCCTTAGCTGAAAATCTCAACCGTGGATGGAATGCAGACGAGGGCACTATCCCAAGACCTTACTAAAAAAGGAGTCCCTTCAAAAGTGTACAAGAGAGGGGTTTTTTCACCCACTTTCTTTCTATCCCTTTTACTTTCTGTCTTTAAATTGATGTTCACATTTCATTTTTTATGCTTTCCATAAAAATGATAATAATAATCAAATGATAGTCTTTTGTTCACTACTACTATCATATATGTCTCTCGTGAATAGTAGCTACTTTCTATACAAGGGGCATGGTATATCTTATGGAATAATCCAACTTGAAGGGATGATAGCATGAGTTAACCACTCACCAAATGATCAGCTTTCTAGAGAGAGAGAAGATAAGGATGAGTGAGGATACTACCTAAAGACAGCACTGGTGAGACTCTGAAGCTAAGTGATGTGTGGCCAGTTTATCAAAGTGAAGAAGAGCCTTCTTTCACTTCCCCATATATAAATAAAAGGAATAAATCACTAAATAAATAAACAAATGTGCTTATATTTCGTTTGCTTAACCCCTAGAGCCTCACAACAGATGAAGTTTTCTTTGTCAACTCCGCTCCAAGACTGTCCTCCCCACACTGGGGCAAACAATATTTGAGAACTCTAGGAATGGTATCCACCCCCGCTGTGCTAAGGCAGCAATGAAAGCTCTATAGATCAAGCAATCTAATTCAAAGTGAAGAGAGACCCTCATTTCATTTCCCATACAGTCAAGAGCAAACCCTTGCCAAACCCGCTGAGCCACCTGCCTTTTCTTAAGAAAACCCCAACCTAGGGATCACCGCCCACACTAGGTAGATTGAACTGCCAAGGAAAAGATCAAAGGAAAAAAGGGTCAAAGAATTGTTCATTCCATGAAAAGAAAAAAGTGATAAAAAGGACAAAGTGAAGGAAAAAAGTTGCCAAGGGATAAGAGGCCAAAAAAAAAAAGAACAAAAAAAAATTCTTTCAGGAAAGGCGTGAAGAAAACCATGATTGTGCTATAATGAGAAGAAAAGAAAGTCATGTTTATCTCATAAAAGCATATAGAAAGGGTGAAAGAGAAGAGTCATTTTCACCTTGGAAAGTATGTAGCAAAAACAGGAAGGAAATTCAAAGGTGATCATAGGTTACAAAGGAACCTAGTAGAAACAATAGGTTCGAGCCTTTACCCTTTCTTGCAAAACCCCAAAACCATGACCTACATTACAACCTTACTAAAGTCCACTCTGATTGAAAGCAGATTGCTTCATCTAAATGAGTTGAACACGGTGCCACAGCTAAGAAGGATGCTAGCCTTATTGAGAAAATGGTTAAGGACGGTATGGATCTAAACCCTGCTGAAAACAACATTGAATTTGGGCCTATATATATCCTGTTGTTTCAAAAACCCCATAACCCAGCCTATATTACGGTCACAAGCAAAGTCTCCTCGGATTGAAAGAACTGGCCACTTATCGCTCTGCCAAAGGTTAGGCAAGCGGTTGCTAAAACCCCGAGAGTCGAGAGTTTTAGCTCAGTAACCCCATACACTAACCTCAAGGTAGAGAGCCGGAGGCGATCAAAAGGTTAAAAAATGTGCGAAGTGCTATCATCCAATCAAGGTAGGGTTGAGCCAGAAGAGAGGCTAAATCCCCGAAAAGGAGGGAGTTACCATTCCAAAGACTACAAGTGTAACAACATTCCTTGTGATTCTATCAGTTAATGTATTTCTAATATGTGCATAAAAAATAAAAAATAAAAAAATAATATATTAAAAAAAAAATCAAAGTCAAATGAAAGTCATGTAAGCTTCGCATAAATATAACTGCATGTAAAACCAGAAGTCATCAGCATCAATAGATGTCTAACATCATCATACATCACATGCATCTGATCATATGACTAGCTGTAAAGATCATAAATGTATATGTCTATCCATGCATCTAAGTACCATAAATATCCATCTTTGTACAAAACTTACAAAATAAAATTGTTTAACATAAATACATCTCAGGAATGAGGGCAAAAGAAGATCAGAGTCTCCACAAGGGGTATAAATCACAGGTCAAATTCGATGTCATCTGGATCGAAATCCCCAAAACCCAAGATCGGAGGAGGAGGATAACTACTCGAAGCACCGCCATCTTGCAAGGAAGATAGAACTGAAATTAGCCATATGAAAGTAGAACTAAACAACAGCAGAGTGAACAGAAGAAGTAGAGAAAGAATAACATACACGCCCACCACCCAGTTGAGATAACCGAGCCGTCAGGGAAGCTACCTCAGCCTAGTACTGATCCCGCTCTATATGGTACTGATCTCTCTGGTCTCTCACAGCAGTAAACTCATCCTGGGGCATATATCCTCTAGCTCGGCGCCACAAGTCAACCACCTCCTGGCCAACAGTATACCCGCCGACCACTACCTCAAACTAGGTGAAGGCACCGACCAAATGAGCCCCAAAGTGTGCAGCGTAATATGTATTTGGGCGAAGTAGGAACTCAGCACCCGGCTAATGCTCTTGATAGGGGATAGGCACTCCCGCCACCAAGGCTCCAAACATATACTCCGGCGGAGCTCCTATTGACCGAAACTCCTCATGAAACTGCCGCTAGTGTCGCTCTCCAAGATAGGACTCCCAAGTGTCATCACTGAGAAAAGCAACTCTTGATAAGGACAACGGGATCAAGTACCGGACTGTCTCATAGTGGACTGATCCAATGAAGGGCCGCCAGGTCAAATCCCTCGCCTCAATCAGCTTTAGGTTAGCCCAGAGCGTCACAAAATCGGTAATCTCCGATCGCTGGGCTACCCAGTCACGAGTTTACCTCAAAACATGAGGATAGAGGTCATCCTCAACAACTACACGAATAAGAACGTACTCGTAGTTTCACCAGACGAGGAAATGCCAAAAACTAGTCATGCTGCCCCAACGGGAAGAAGTCCAGACCCGCATTGACAGAAGAAAGCAGCCAAAGGAGAAGGATCCCCAGTCTAGCTCAGATAAAGCTCGAAGATTGGCTACTATACTCACCAAATGACACGGCACCAGTGACTTGTTATTGCAGAAGCAGCTAAAGATGGTGTACAAAACAAGTCGCCATCTCATGATATCCCGCTTGGCAGGCGATGGCTCAGTAGCAAAGGTACGGTCATCCTGACTAATCCAAAAGACTGGGAAGGCTGAACACTCAGGATGAGGCAAGTCCAGTAGCAAATAGGCCTTGTCCCTATTGATTAACTGCAGCGTGATTCGCCGGCCGACAAAGGAAAGCCCTGTAATAATCGCCCAATCCAATGGAGTGGGACCTAACTCGAAGCCGACAAAATGGAAGGTCCCGATCTCCCTAAACCACCTCTCAACATGTGCCAGTACCAAATGCCGGTTCAAGCGGTTAGCTTGTAATCCCAGGAAAGCACCGAATCCGATCTCTACCAAGAAGGCACGATATGACGGGGCAGCCCCCTGCATAGTCACAAATACCTGATGAACGGCCCCTCTGAAAGCTGTATGTACTCACGGAGGGGGCAAACACTGTCTGGAGTATACACTGGGATAATAGGCAAAATCCTCGAGTGGTGGAACATCCGGTACTTGCAGATTTCCTAAGTCAAAATCTGTCTACCTATGCTTAAAGGAAGCTCTCCCATAACCGATCACCTGATCCCCAAGGCCCGATACCTGCTCCTTTGTGCCAAACTCCTCTACGAAAGCCTGCTCAACTGGAGGAAAGGGGTCGACAGGCAGCCTACTCCCCCAACCACTCTGACTAGATGCCGCCTGCCCAGTAGATCGTCGACTGCCCTTAGATCGACTAGAGCCGCTAGTGGAATCTATCCGAGTCACCTTCCTCGAGCAGCGTCTCCTCTCAGAACCATCGTCACCCGCATCTGCCATCCTAAAAAGGTAAGCCAAGGTGAGAAGTGTTAATATATTGAGCCGACAGTTGACATAATAAAGTAAAATGAAATAAATAACTAACACAAACAAAACAAATAAAAGATTTCAAATGATAGTCAAAACAAATTTCCTACGTACACATTTTGATTTTCCAACTTCAAATCATATCCCAAGGGTTTTCTGTCTTTGTCTTTCAAAAAGATTTTATTTTTAAAAACCTTTTCTAAGTCTTTCCCTAATTTCTAAAAATTTCAGTAGAGTTTTGTTTAAAAATGGTCCCTACAACACCTATAACATTAACACAAAACGTGCACTTCACATTGTCAAAATCACATAACATCAGCACCCGTGCACACTTTTTAATTTTTTAAAATTTTCAAAACACATGTTTTATTTTTCCAATAAATTAATGGTTTTCAAAAATGCCTTAAAATTCTTCAAAATCATTTCAAATGTTTTTCAAAAATATTCCTACATTTTTTGAATTTTAAACTCTAAGGAATTTCATCAATTTCTTGAGTTTTCACATTTTCCTCAATTTTCTTGAATTATAAACACATTTTTCTAAGGCACATTGTACAAAAATCTAGCCAGAAAACCCAATGCCCAAGCCTGTAGGAACAAATCCCCTATTCCTGCTAAAAACCCTCTTCGTGTAATCATGAAAAGCCACTCAAACAAGCACCAAAATACAAAAATAACTTCACCATCATGTTCAAAACATATCAACACATCAATATCCACTATTGACATTATTCAAACAAAGTTCTACACATCAAAATCAACAAAAATTTGAAAACTCACTTTTTTAGAGTTCTCGGGCGAAGTCTTCTCTTCTGGCGACGTGGTCTCCTTCTAGCTTCCGGCAATCACCCGTGGTCTCCAAGAAGTGCCTCTTCAAGGTTCAAGTCTGTTTCCCTACAAACACTCTCAATATTTCAAAAATGTCGCGCCCAGATTTTTCGCACTCAAGCAATACACACACAAGGGGGAAAAACATTGTACTCTCTCGTTAGAACTCACCCTCCTAGAAGAATGAGTGCGACTAGGTTTGAATTGAGAATTGATTTAAATAAAGGGCTTTTAGAAAAGATTTGGAGTTGCCACCTAACTTGATTAAGGTAAGTTAGGTCACCTAAAAACTAAGAATAATCCAAAGACTATACTTAGGATTTTTGACAAAGGTTTTGAAAATATCACCTCAAGAGAGGGTTTTTTTTAGGAAAACAGGTTGTTTGGCAACCTTTGGAAAATATTTAGCCCTTTTTTGAAAATAACTCTTTTTTTTATCTTTGAAATCAGTGATCTAAGTTCGGAGGTTGGTTATGTGTAAGGAAGACGCACTAAGTCATCACCTTACCCCGCTCTTTCGGTACCTACATGTCAATCTACCCTAGATTCACCTATGAGAGTCTTCAACTAAGTATTGGTCAATCCTATCCACTTTTAAAAAGAAATTTTAAAAATAAATTAACATGGTGCATGATATGCAAATGCTAGAAAGGAGACTTGATTTGGAAATAGATTTGAAAAGAATTTGATTTGATTTGATTTGAAAAGAAAGAGATAGAAGGTTGAATTTGGAAAAAAGATTTTGGAAATTGAAATTAAAGGTTGAAAATAGAAATATATCATGGAATTGGAAACTTGAAGAAAATTGTAAGATTGGAGATTGGAAAGAAGTTGTAGAAATAGAAATTTGAAAAATGCTGTGGAATTTGAGATTTGAAAAATGTTGTCAAATTGGAAATAGAAACTTAAAAAATGTGGTGATCACACCCATGAGGGTTACCTGCATATCCTTTTGGAGGAATCATTTCAGTCGTAGTTCGGATAAGAATCCGATTGAAAATAGAAGGTTAGATTAGAAAAGAGTTGAAGTTGGAATTCGAATTGGAATTAGAAGAGTAGGGAAATTTGGACTTTGATTGGAAGATTTGAAAAGATTGGTTTTAGGAAACCTAGACTTAGAAAATAGAGGATTTAGAAAGGATTTGAGATTAAGAAAGATTGGACTCGAATGTTGGACTTGGAAGATTGGAGAAAGATTGGAATTAGGAAAGTTTCTTTTAGGAAAGTTTTGAAATAGGAAAGGTTTTGAAATAGGAAAGCGTTGAATTTAGAAACGTTTTGAATTAGGAAAATTTTAGTTTAAGAAATGTTTAAAATTTGGAAAGTTTCAAGTTAAGAAAGTTTTGAATTTGGAAAGCTTAGAATTTTAGAAAGATTTAAAATTAGGAAAGATTTGAATTTAGAAAGCTTCTAGAATTTTTGAAAGATTCAAAGTTTGAGTTTTAGAAAGATTTGAAAATCTAGATTTGGGAGTTAAAGTTTGGAAAGGATGTGGAATTAAGAAACGTTGGAATGAGGAAAGGTTTAGACTTTGAAAAACTTGAAGTTTAGGAAAGTTTAGAACTTAGAAAATTTCAGAGTTTGAAAGTTTCAAATTTAGAAAGTTTAGGATTTAGAAAGTTTTAAAGTTTGAGTTCAAGAAAACCTTGAGATTAGGAAAGGTTAAGTTTAGAAAAGATTTGGAAACTTATATTTGGAAAGTTAAGATTTGAAAAGGAGTAGGATTAGGAAAGGGTTGAATTAGGAAAGATGTGGAAGTCGAGTTTTAGAATTTAGGAAAGATTTTTATGTTCAAGTTTTGAAAACTTAAGATTTAGGAAAGGAGAAGATTAGGAAAGAGTTAAATTAGGAAAGATTTAGATTAGGAAGGATTAAGATTCCTATTTCATAAAACAAGGGATTGGATTTTGTTTTTAAAAGGGAAGATTTAATTTTGTTTCCAAAAACGGAGGATTGGATCTAGCTTCCTAAATGGGGAGATTGGATTTAGTTTCCTAAAGGGAAGATTGGATTTGACATGAATTTGGAAAGATAGAGTTTTGGAAATTCTAGGTTTGGAAGACTATAGTTTTGACGTAGAAAAAAAGTTTTGGAAATATGTATAGTTTTGATATAGAAAAATAAGAGGTTTTGGAAACCTAGGTTTTGAGGCCAAAATAGGGGATTGGAAATCATGTTTTTGGGAAGGGAAAATTAGGGTTTCCTAATCGTGAGTTCTAGGGCTTGATTTGGGCTTTAAGATAAGGGATTTTTGGAAAGTGCATTTTTGGAAACGAAGATTTTTAGAAGGGAGTCCTAGAGAGGAGTTTTTGGAAAGTGAATTTGAAGATAGAGTTTTTGGAAAGAGATTTTAAAAAAGGAGTCTTTGGAAAGTGTGTTTTTGGAAACGAGTTTTTAGAAGAAAAATCCTAGAGGGGAGTTTCTAGAAGGAAGATTTTGGGAAAAGAGCTTTTAAAAAGATTTTTAGTAGAAGATTGTTGGAGAGAGTTTTTGGAAAGATTTTTAGGGAGCATTTTTAGAAAGTGGATTTTGGGGAGAGGATTTTGGAAAGGAGTTCAAAAAGAGATTTTTAGGAAAAGAGAGTTTTTAGAAGGTATAAAAATGTCGCACTTTCCTAAAGCGATTCTAACCATAAGAAGGCTAGAACCACTTTAGGAAAGTGGTTTAAAAAACAAGGAGTTAAAAATATAGACCATATTGATTTTTTTAAATGTAACACTTTCCTAAAGCAACCCTAGCCATGGAAAGGCTAGAATCACCCTAGGATTGTGATTTTGAAAACAAGTTTTGAAAAAGGAGATTTTGATGCAATTTTGAAAACAAGTTTAATGCAAACTTTGAAAACGAGTTTGAAAACGATTTTTGGAAGATACAAGATCATGATATGCACAATGCAAGTTTGGGGTCGTGAATATACAAGGTTAAGGCTTCACCACATAATCAAAGGGGTTGAACCCACGTGGTCTCCGGTTAGCTTAAAGGAAAGCCCCCGACACGGTGACCCTCTAATAGTCTAATCCTACACATGGACCGGGAGTCACCTTGTTTCAAGCATGCAAAGAAGGGGGGGGGGGGGGGGGGGAAGAGATGGGGGATTAAAATAGAGAAAACCCAAGTGGGTTAAGAGAGAGAAGAGAGATGGGGGAAGTGCGGAAATTTAAATAAGAAGCCTATCTTGTGTATTCTTTATTTTGCTTGGCTTTGTGCGCCTTGCTTTCTTCGGTCTTCGCTTCATTTCAGTCTTGATCTTCAAGGGCTCATCTTTGGTCTTCAAATCTTTGTAATTGCACTAATCCAAGTCTTCAATGGAGGGTTGGAGGCTAGTGTATAAGTGTGTAGGGGTGTGTATGAGTGTATATAAGGCTTAGGGTTTGTGTATGGTGGCTAGGGTTTGAAAAACCTAGGGAAGCTAGGGTTTTGGGAGTGTACAAGCTCTGTGTATCGAAAATTAGGGTTTTTAGATTGAGTTTGCAGACTCCTTTCACACTGAAGGAGGCTCTGTATTTATAGAGATAGGATAGACTTGACGCCTGTTGTAGTGGCGCCAAGCCAAAAATGCTTTTGGCGCCACTCAGCCAATTAGGAAACTATTAAGGTCGGCAAGCAATGTATCTTTGACTAGATTTAGACGCCTGTACTAGTGACTACCATGCAATTTTTTGCTTGGCTTCACTAGGAGTGACTCCGGAAAGTCCGGGAAAGAGTTTGAGAGACCGGGAATGACCCGGACGGCCAGAATATGGGCAGGAACACTTAGAATAGTGTCCCAGAGGTATTTGACTTGAAAAATGAAGATAAGATGTATTGGAAGGATTTGACCGGGCCATTAGGGGCAAAATGGTCAATTGGGTCAGAAAGCTACCGGGACAGACTTGGACTATCCTGAAAGAAGACTCGAGATTTGGAAACATTATTAAGAATGTTCCCAAAAGTTGCCGGTTTGATACCCAGAGTCGGTGTGGTCGGAAAAGGCAACCGGCCCTCTAGGGGCAAAAGGGTCATTTTGTACCGGGTTTATCGGAATTGACTCGGAATGATCCGGAAAGATAGAGGAAAGTTGAGAATACTATAAGAAGCATGCTCGGGAGGTTACCGGTTTGATACCCAGAGTCAGTATGGTTTCTGGGGCATTTGGATGCCTAGGGGCAAAATGGTCATCTTGATCGAAAAGTCTTGGAACTAATCTGAAACTGACTAGAAGGCACCTAATCATGCCAGATTGCCTTTAAGACAATCTTGGAAGGTTGGACTTACTGTTCTAAAGACTCAAATGTGTTCTCGAGAAACGTGCCGGGAAATGGCCCTAGGGCAGTTTGGTTATTTTTCACCGAAGTGGGCTAGCAGGCACTAGTGTTGACCTTGGTTTTGAGTGTTTCCGCCTCTCTGATGGCGCTCGTGTGATATAGGGGTTTATTAGCAATTCCCTCTATGGACCTGCTTGTGAGTATTTTCGCTACTCTAATGGTTGTGATGTTTGTGAGTACTTCCGCTACTCTGACGATTCGCGATCATTCCCGAGATTGTCTGATCTCAGGAAGCTGCTAAAGGGACTTAGCGCCTGACAATCAACTTTCTCAAAAGGCGTGCCTAAAGGGATTGTTCTAACAAAAGGCGCGCTTGAGTAGATTTACCGTCTCGAGGAATAAACTGTCTCGAGAGAAGGATCAGAATTGGAAAGAGGTCTTACCGTCTTCGGAAAGACGCGCCTGATTTGGAATATGGAAAGGAAAATGCCCCTAAGGGTATTTTGGTCATTTTGCATCCCTTTCAGCCCGGTAAGGCCCGCGAAGCGATGAATTGACGGGATTAGACTTAGAGAGTTGATTTCGATTGGAATACATCCATACTGACTTGAGTACATGTCTAGGTGGAGTGTAAACTGCCGAGCAGTCAAAAATAGGGTGCTTACAACAAACTCTTCAAAATACTGCCACTGTTCGAACCAGAAATTTTTTTGGTTTTGTTCCCAAGCCTAGCGCCACTAGCAGAGTCGCCAGGCATTTTCTGCCAAAGAGTGGCGCCAGTTTCCAATTCTAGGCAGCTTTGCCCTTTTTCCTGTCAAAACTCATTTTCAATTGCCTTTTGGGCCCAATACCCACATCTAAACCCCCGTTTTCCAAATCCATCACTCCGACCGCCTCACGGTTAACATAGGGCTCTTACTTTATTGTTTTTTGTCTTTAACAAGCAAAGACAGAAAAAGAGGGGCAGCCGTAAGCACCCCATTTTTTACTGCTTGGCAGTCTCCACTCTGTCCAGACTTATGTTCAAGTCATTGGGTGATATTCCAATCGAAATTAACTCTCTAAGTCTAATCCCGTCAATTCATCGCTTCACAGGCCCCACCGGGCCCAAAGAAAAGCAAAATGACCAAAATGCCTTTAGGGGCATTATCCTTTCCATATTCCAATTGGGCGCATCTTTCCAAAGACGATAAGACCCCTTTCCAATTCCAATCCCTCTCTTGAGACAGTTGTAAGCACCCCATTTTTGACCGCTCGGCAATCTACACTCCGTCCAGACTTGTTTTCAAGTCATCGTGGGCATATTCCAATCGAAACCAATCCTCTAGGTCTAAATTCCGTCTTTCCATCGCTTCGTGGGCCTGTCAGGTCCAAATAGAGGCAAAATCACCAAAATGCCCTTAGGGGTATTGTTCCTTCTTATTCCAATTCCAATCCCTCTCTCGAGACAGTTTATTCCTCAAGACGGTCCGAGTAGCAAAACTACTCACAAAACCGTTAGAGTGGCGGAAACACTCACAATCCAGGCACGTCTCTTCGGAGACGATAAGTCCCCTTTCCAATCCCACTCTCGAGACAGTTTATTCATCGAGACGGTTCCAATCCAGGCACGCCTCTTTGGAGACGGTAAGACCCCTTTCCAATCCCACTCTCGAGACGGTTCCAATCCAGGCACATCTCTTCGGAGACGGTAAGACCCCTTTCCAATCCCACTCTCGAGACAGTTTATTCCTCGAGACGGTCCGAGTAGCAAAACTACTCATAAAACCGTTAGAGTAGCGGAAATACTCACAAATCTTCAATCTCGTTAGAGTAGCGGAAATACTCACAAATCTTCAACCCCGTTAGAGTAGCAGAAATACTCACAAATCTTTAACCCCGTTAGAGTAGCGGAAATACTCACAAATCATCAACCCCATCCGAGTAGCGGAAATAGTCACAAATCATCAACCGTTAGAGTAGCGGAAATACTCACAAATTATCAACCCCGTCCGAGTAGCGGAAATACTCACAAATCATCAACCCCGTCCGAGTAGCGGAAATACTCGCAAACACACACAACCGTTCGAGTAGCGGAAATACTCACACCGTCAGAGTGGTGGAAACACTCAAAACCTAGGTTAACATTAGTGTCTGTTAGCCCACTTCGGTGAAAAATAAGCACACTGCCCCTAGGACCTTTTCCGAGACTTTTCGATCAAGATGTCCATTTTGCCCCTAGGCATTCGAATGCCCCGGGAACCACACCGGCTCTGGGTATCAAACCAGTAATGTCCCGAGACTACTTTTATAGTATTCTCACCCTTCCTTTATCTTTCCGGACCATTCCGAGTCAGTTCCGGCCAATCCGGTTCAAAATGACCGTTTTGCCCCTAGAGGGCCGGTCTCCTTTTTCGACCACACCGGCTCTGGGTATCAAATCGGTAACCTCCTGAGAATACTTTTTATAGTATTCTCAACCTTCCTTTACCTTTTCGGACCATTCCGAGTCAGTTCCGGCCAACCCGGTACAAAATGACCGTTTTGCCCCTAGTGGGCCGGTCTCCTTTTCCGACCACACCGGCTCTGGGTATCAAATCGGTAACCTCCTGAGAATACTTTTTATAGTATTCTCAACCTTCCTTTACCTTTTCGGACCATTCCGAGTCAGTTCCGGCCAACCCGGTACAAAATGACCGTTTTGCCCCTAGTGGGCCGGTCTCCTTTTCCGACCACGCCGGCTCTGGGAATCAAATCGGCAGCCTCTGGGAACATTCTAAATAATGTTTCCAGATCCCAAGTCTTCTTCCGGGACAGTCCGAGTCTGTCCCGGCAGCTTCCTAGTCCAATTAACCGTTTTGCCCCTAAAGGCCCAGTCAACCTTTCCAACCCATCTTATCCTCATTTCTCAAGTCAAATACCTCCGGGACACTATTTTAAGTGTTCCTGCTCCTTTCCGGCCCCTCGGGTCATTCCCAGCTCCTTCAAATCATTCCCGGACTTCCCAAAGTCACTCCTAGTGAAGCCAGGCTAAAATTTACATGGTAGTCACTAGTATAGGCGCCCAAATCTAATCAAAGATACGTTGCTTGCTGACCTTAAACCTTTCCTAATTGGCTGGTGCCACTAGTAGTGGCGCCAAGCCAAAAAATGGCCTGGCACCACTCCTAGTGGCGCTAGTGTAAAGTTTGCCCTGGCGCCACTGCAACAGGCGCCAGGTTTGTCCTCCCTCTATAAATACAGAGCCTCATTCAACGTGAAAGGGGGCTGCAAACTTAACTCAAAAATCCTATATTTCGATATACGGAGCTCGAGCACCTCCTAAACCCTAGTCTCCCTAGGTTTTCCAAACCCTAGCCACCCTACATAAACCCTAGCCTCCTATACACTCATACACTCCCCCATACACTCATACACTAGCCTTCAACCACCCTTCGAAGACCTGAAGAGCTGCCATCTAAAGCTTGAAGACAACCCTTGAAGACTGAAGAAGAAGATCAAGACGAAAACCGAAGACCGAAGACAAGCAAGGCGCGTAAATTAAAGAAGATATAAGGTAGGCTCCCTATTTAATTTTCTGTACTTCCCCCCTCTCTCTTCTCTCTCCAACCCACTTGGGTTTTCTCTATTTTAATCCCTCATCTCTTTCCCCCCCTTTCTTTGCATGCTTGAAACAAGGGGATTCCTGGTCCATGTGTAGGATTGGGCTGTTGGAGAGTCACCGTGTCGAGGGCTTTCTTCTAGTCTAACCAAAGACCACATGGGTCCGGTCCCCTTGATTATGTGGTGAAGCCTTAACCTTGTATGTTCACGACCCCAAATTGCATTGTGCATATCATAATTTCGCATCCTCCAACTATTCGTTTTCAAACTCGTTTTCAAAACCGTTTTCAAACTTGTTTTCAAAGTTGCATCAAAATCTCTTTTTCAAAAACTTGTTTTCAAAATCACCATTCTAGGGTGATTCTAGCCTTTCCATGGCTAGGGTTGCTTTAGGAAAGTGTTACATTAAAAGTGACCTTTTGGTTTATATTTTCAAATCTTGTTGTTTTCAAAATCGCTTTCCTAAAGTGGTTCTAGCCTTCTTATGGTTAGAAGTGCTTTAGGAAAGTGAGATGTTTTTACACCTTATAAAAACTCTCTTTAAAAATCTCTTCCTAAAAATCTCTTTTTCAACATACTTTCCTAAAATTCCCCTCTTCAAAATTGTTTTCAAAAACTCCCTTCCAAAATCTATTTTTCAAAACTCTCTTTTTCAACTCTCCAAAATCTTTTCCTCAAAATTCACTTTCTAAAATCACTCCCTAGATTCACTTTCCTAGAAAAAATCTCTCCCCAAAACACACTTTCCAAAAACTCCCTCTTCAAACACACTTTCCAAAAACTCCTCCCTAGGATTCCTTTCTAGAAAATCTACGTTTCTAAGAACACACTTTCCAAAAACTCTTTTCTTAGAGCCTCAAGTCAAGCCCTAGAGCCCACAATTGGGAAACCCTAATTTTCTTTCCAAAAAACATGATTTTCAAACTTTGCCCCAAACCTAGGTTTCCAAAACCTCTTGTTTTCTACATCAAAACTATACATATTTTCAAAACCTCTTTTCTACGTCTAAACTATAATTTTTCAAACCTAGGGTTTTTAGAGTCTCCCTTTCTAAATCTTTGCCAAATCCTATCTTCCTTTTAGGAAACCGAATCAAATCTCCCCGTTTAGGAAACTAGATCTCGTCCTCCGTTTTTGGAAACAAAATCCAACCTTTCTCTTTTAGAAACCAAATCCAATTTCTTCTTAATCCAAACCTTTCCTAATTCAATTCTTTCCTAAACCATAAGTTTCCTAAACCTAAAATTTAAATCTTTCCTTAAATTTCAAAATCCAACTCTTTCTTAATTCAAATATTTCCTAATCTTCTCCTTTCCTAAATCTTAAGCTTCCAAAACTTGAACATAAAAATCTTTCCTAAATTTTAAAACTCAACTTTCAAATCTTTCCTAATTCAACCCTTTCCTAATTCTACCCTCTTTTCAAATCTTAACTTCTTAAACCTAAGTTTTCAAACCTTTCCGAAACTCAAGCCTTTCCTAATTTCAAGACTTTATAAAATTCAAATTCTAAAACTTTCTAAATCCTAAACTTTCTGAATTTCAAATCTTTCAAAAATTCTAAGCACCCTAAATTCAAAACTTTCTTAAGTTAAATCTTTTTAAACCCTAATCTTTCTAAACTCTAAACTTTCCGAAATTTCAACATCTTTCCAAATCTAAGACTTTTCTAAACTCAAAGCTTTCTTAATTCAAGACTTTCTTAAGTCGAAACTTTCTTAATTCAAACATTTCCTAAATTGAAAACTTTCCTACTTTCAAGACTTCCCGATTTCAAAACTTTCTAAATTCAAAACTTTCCAGTTTTCAAAACTTCCCAATTTCAAAACCTGTCCTAAAACAACACTTTCCTAAGTTGAAACTTTCTTAAACCTAAAACTTTCCTAATTCAAAACTTTCCAAAAATGAAACCTTCCCTAATTTGAACATTTTCTAAATCCAATCTTTCCTAATTTCCTAAACCTTCCAAGTCAAGTCAAATCTTTCCTAAGTCTCTTCTCTTTCCTAAGTCTAGGTTTCCTAAAACCAAGTCTTTCCAAAATCAATCTTTCCAAAGCAAGTCCAAATCTATTTTTTTTTTTCAAATCAAAGTCCAATCTTCTCCAAAATTTCAATTTCCAATCTCCTTTTCTAATTTCAAATCAAATCTAATTTTCAATTCAATCTCTTTTTTCCAATCCAATCTCTCTCTTCAAATCAATTTATTTTTAATCGGACTCCGGTCCGAACTACGACTGACCTGATTCCCCCAAATGGATACGTAGACAACCTTCATAGGTGCGGTCACAACATTTTTCAAACTTTCAATTCCACCCTCACGGGTGCGGTTTCCAAAATCTTTCCAAATCTCAAATTCCAATCTATTTTCAAAATTCCAATTTCAAAATTTCTATTTCCAAATTTCTACTTTCAATTTTCAAACTTTCCAATTTCAATTTCATCTCTCCAAATCTATTTTCAAATCAAATCAATTTCAAATTAATCTCTTTTCAAATCTATTTTTCAATTCTTTTCTATTGCACTTGCATATCATGCATCATATTTTTCAAACATTATTTTTCAAAGTGAATAGGATTGGCCATTAGTTAGTTAAAGACTCTCATACGTGAATCTAGGGTAGATTGACATGTAGGTACCGAAAGGGCGGGGTAGGGTGATAGCTTAGTGCATCTTCCCTACACGTAACCAACCTCCGAACCTAGAATCACTGTTTTCAAAGACCAAACGGAGTTATTTTTCTAAAAAAGGGCTAAATATTTTCCAAAGGTTTCCAAACAACCTGTTTTCTTAAAAAAAACCCTCTTTTGAGGTGGTATTTTCAAAATCGTTTTTCAAAAACCCTAAGTGTAATCTTCGGATTATGCTTAGTTTTTAGGTGACCTAACTCACCTTAATCAAGTTAGGTGGCGACTCCGAATCTTTTTCAAAGGCCCTTTATTCCAACTAATTTTCAATTCAAACCTAGTCGCACTCATTCTTCTAGGAGGGTGAGTTCTAACGAGAGAGTACAACATTTTTCCCGCTTGTGTGAATATTCCTCGAGTGCGAAAAATCTGGGCGTGACAACAGTTGATTCCTTGACACGATAAATCTACTCCAATCAGGCACGTCTTTCCAAAGACGATAAGACCCCTTTCCAATTTCAATCCCTCTCTTGAGACAGTTGATTCATCAATACGGTAAATCTACTCCAATCAGGCGCATTTTTTCAAAGACGATAAGACCCCTTTTCAATTCCAATCCCTCTCTCGAGACAGTTTATTCCTCGAGATGGTCTGGCGCATTTTTTGAAGAAAATCTCTTCGAAACGATAAGTCCTTTTAAACCTGTCGACCGGGACGAGGCCCCAAGTCCCCTAGATGGTAGAACGGTCCACCTTTGGCCCCTGCTAGCCCGCCAATGCAGGAATGTCTGTTTAGGCACGCCTTTCAAGAAAAAGTTGATTTTCAGGCGCTAAGTCCCTTTAGCAGCTTCCCGAGATCAGACAGTCTCGGAAATGATCGCGAATCGTTAGAGTAGCGGAAATACTCGCAAACATCGCAACCGTCAGAGTAGCAAAAATACTCGCAAACAGGTCAATAGAGGGAATTGCCAATAAACCCTTGTATCACATGACCACCATCAGAGAGGTGGAAACACTCAAAACCCAAGTTAACACAAGTGCTTGCTAGCCCACTTCGGTGAAAAATGACCAAACTGCCCCTAGGGCCATTTTTTGGCACGTTTCTTGAGAACACATTTGAGTCTTTAGAACGGTAAGACCAACCATCCAAGATTGTCTTAAAGGCAATCTGGCATGTTTAGGTGCCTTCTAGTCAGTTTCGGGCTAATTTCGAGACTTTTTGGTCAAGATGACCATTTCGCCCCTAGGCATCCGAACGCCCCGGGAACTGCACCGGTGTAAGCACCCCATTTTTGACCGCTCGGCAGTCTACACTCCGTCCAGACTTGTTTTCAAGTCATTATGGACATATTCCAATCGAAACCAATCCTCTAGTCCAAATTCCATCTTTCTATCGCTTCGAGGGCCTGTCAGGCCCAAATAGAGGCAAAATGACCAAAATGCCCTTAGGGGCATTGTCCTTTCTTATTCCAATTCCAATCCCTCTCTCGAGACAGTTTATTCCTCGAGACGGTCTGAGTAGCGAAACTACTCACAAAACCGTTAGAGTAGCGGAAGTACTCACAAAACCGTTAGAGTAGCGAAAATACTCACAGAACTGTTAGAGTAGCGGAAGTACTCACCAAACCGTTAGAGTAGCGGAAATACTCACACCGTTGGAGTGGCGGAAACACTCAAAACCCAGGCATGTCTCTTCGGAGACGATAAGACCCCTTTCCAATCCCTCTCTTGAGACAGTTTATTTCTCGAGACGGTCCGAGTAGCGAAACTACTCACCAAACCGTTAGAGTAGCGGAAGTACTCACAGAACCGTTAGAGTAGCGGAAATACTCACAGAACCGTTAGAGTAGCGGAAATACTCAACCCCGTCCGAGTAGCGGAAATACTCAACCCCGTCCGAGTAGCGGAAATACTCACAAATCATCAACCCCATCCGAGTAGCGGAAATACTCAACCTCGTCTGAGTAGCGGAAATACTCACAAATCATCAACCCCGTCCGAGTAGCGGAAATACTCAACCCCGTCCGAGTAGCGGAAGTACTCACCAAACCGTTAGAGTAGCGAAAATACTCACACCGTTAGAGTGGCGGAAACACTCAAAACCTAGGTCAACACCAGTGGCTGTTAGCCCACTTCAGAGGAAAAGGACCAAACTACCCTTAGGACCTTTTTCGAGACTTTCCGGTCAAGATGACCATTTTGCCCCTAGGCATCCGAACGCCCCGGGAACCACACCGGCTCTGGTTATCAAACCGGTAATGACCCGAGAATACTGTTTATAGTATTCTCAACCTTCCTTTACCTTTCCGGATCATTCCGAGTCAGTTCCGGCCAACCCAGTACAAAATGACCGTTTTGCCCCTAGAGGGCCGATCTCCTTCTTCGACCATACCCGCTTTGAGTATCAAACCGGTAATGTCCCGAGAATACTTTTTATAGTATTCTCAACCTTCCCTTCTCTTTCCGGATCATTCCGAGTCAGTTCTGGCCAACCCGGTATAAAATGACCATTTTGCCCCTGGTGGGCCGGTTTCCTTTTTCAACCACACCGGCTCTGAGTATCAAACCGGTAATAACCCGGGAACACTTTCTATAGTGTTCTCAACCTTCCTTTACCTTTCCGGACCATTCCGAGTCAACTCCGGCAAACCCAGTGCAAAATGACCGTTTTGCCCCTAGTGGGCCGGTCTCCTTTTCTGACCACACCGGCTCTGAGAATCAAACCGGAAACCTCTGGGAACATTCTAAATAATGTTTCCAGATCCCAAGACTTGTTCCGGGACAGTCCGAGTCTGTCCCGACAATTTTCCGGTCAAGTTGACCGTTTTGCCCCTAAAGGCTCGGTCAACCTTTCCGACACATCTTATCCTCACTTTTCAAGTCAAATACCTCCAAGACACTATTTCAAGTGTTCCTACTCCTTTCCGGCCTTCCGGGTCACTCCCGGCTCCTTCAAATCATTCCCGGACTTTCCGGAGTCACTCCTAGTGAAGCGAGGCTAAAGTTTACATGGTAGTCACTAGTACAGGCGCCCAAATCTAGTCAAAGATACGTTGCTTGACGACCTTAATTGTTTCCTAAATGGCTGGCGCCACTACTAGTGGCGCTAAGCCAAAAAATGGCCTGGCGCCACTGGTAGTGGCGCCAGTGTATAATTTGGCCTGGCGCCACTGCAACAGGTGCCAGGCTTGTCTTCCCTCTATAAATACAAAGCCTCATTCAACGTGAAAAGGGTCTGCAAACTTAACCTAAAAATCTCATATTTCGATATACAGAGCTCGAGCACCTCCAAAACCCTAGCCTCCCTAGGTTTTCCCAAACCCTAGCCTCCTATACACTCATACACTCCCCCATACACTCATACACTAGCCTTCAACCACCCTTCGAAGACTTGAAGAGCTGCCATACAAAACTTGAAGACAACCCTTGAAGATTGAAGAAGAAGATCAAGATAAAGACCGAAGACTGAAGACAAGCAAGGCGCGCAAATTAAATAAGATACAAGGTAGGCTCCCTATTTAATTTTCTGCACTTCCCCCCTCTCTCTTCTCTCTCCGACCCACTTGGGTTTTCTCTATTTTAATCCCCCATCTCTTTCCCCCCCTTTCTTTGCATGCTTGAAATAAGGGGATTCCTGGTCCATGTGTAGGATTGGACTATTGGAGAGTCACCGTGTCGGGGGCTTTCTTTTAGTCTAACCAGAGACCGCGTGGGTCCGGCCCCCTTGATTATGTGGTGAAGCCTTAACCTTGTATGTTCACGACCCCAAATTGCATTGTGCATATCATAATTTCGCATCCTCCAACTATTCGTTTTCAAACTCGTTTTCAAAACCGTTTTCAAACTTGTTTTCAAAATTGCATCAAAAGCTTTTTTTTTCAAAAACGTGTTTTCAAAATCACAATCCTAGGGTGATTCTAGCCTTTCCATAGCTAGGGTTGCTCTAGGAAAGTGTTACATTAAAAGTGACCTTTTGGTCTATATTTTCAAACCTTGTTGTTTTCAAAACCGCTTTCCTAAAGTGGTTCTAGCCTTCTTATGGTTAGAATTGCTTTAGGAAAGTGAGATGTTTTTACACCGTCTAAAAACTCTCTTTAAAAATCTCTTCCTAAAAATCTCTTTTTCAACATACTTTCCTAAAGCTTTCCTCTCCAAAATGGTTTTCAAAAACTCCCTTCCAAAATCTATTTTTCAAAACTCCCTTTTTTAACTCCTTTCCAAAACTCTCTCTCCTAAAAATCCACTTTCTAAAAACGCTCCCTAAAGATCTTTCTCAACACTTTCTTTCCAAAATCTTTCTTCTAGAAATTTTCCCTCTAGAATTTTCCTTCTAAAACCTACATTTCTAAAAACACACTTTCCAAAACTCTTTCTCTTTAAGATCTTTTTCCAAAAACTCCCTCTTTAAATTCACTCACTAAAAATTCCTCCCTAGGATTCCCTTCTAGAAAATCTTCGTTTCCAAAAACGCACTTTCCAAAAACTCTTTTCTTAAAGCCCAAATCAAACCCTAGAACTCATAATTAGGAAAACCTAATTTTCTTTCCAAAAACATGATTTTCAAACTTTGCCCCAAACTTAGGTTTCCAAAACCTCTTGTTTTCATATCCAAACTATACATGTTTCCAAAACCTCTTTTCTACGTTAAAATTCCACACTTCCAAAACTAGGGTTTCTAGAATCTCCCTTTTCAAATCCTTCCCAAATCCAATCTTCCCATTTAGGAAACTAGATCCCGTCCTCCGTTTTTGGAAACAAAATCAAACCTTCTCTTTTAGAAACTAAATCCAATCCCTTCTAAATTCAAACCTTTCTTAATTCAATTCTTTCCTAAACCATAAGTTTCCTAAATTTAAACTTTAAATCTTTCCTCAAATTTTAAAATCCAACTCTTTCCTAATTCAAATCCTTCATAAACTTTCACTTTCCTAAATCTTAAGTTTTCGAAACTTGAACATAAAAATCTTTCCTAATTCAACCCTTTCCTAATTTAACCCCCCTTTCCAAATCTTAACTCTCCAAATTCAAATTTTCAAACTCTTCCTAAACTCAAACCTTTCCTAATTTCAAGATTTCCTAAAACCCTAAAACTTTCTAAATCTTAAACTTTCTAAATTTCAAATCTTTCTAAATTCTAAACTTTCCAAAGCTTCAAAATCTTTTCAAATCTAGAACTTTTCTAAATTCAAAACTTTCTAAATTCAAGACTTTCTTAAGTTGAAACTTTCTTAATTCAAACATTTCCTAAAACGAAACTTTCCACTTTTCTAAACTTCCCTATTTCAAAACTTTCTTAATTCAAACATTTCCTAAATTGAAAACTTTCCTTTTTCAAACCTTTCCCAAAACGAAACTTTCTTATTTTCAAAACTTCCTTGTTTTCAAAACTTTCCAAAATCAAAACTTCCCTTTTTCAAACATTTCTAAATTCGAAACTCTCCTAATTTGAAAACTTTCCTAATTCAAAACTTTCCTAAGTTGAAACTTTCCTAAACCTAAAACTTTCCAAAAAAGAAACTTTCCAAAAATAACATTTTCCTAATTCGAAACTTTCCTAATCCAAATCTTTCCTAAATTCTAAGTTTCCAAATCTTTCCAAATCTTCCAAATCTAACATTCCAATCCAATCTTTCTTAATCTCAAGTCTTTCCTAGGTCTCTTATCCTTCCTAAGTCTAGGGTCTCTTAAACCTTCTCTTTCCAAAACAAGTCCAAATCTATCTTTTCAAATCAAAATAACTCAATCTTTTCAATTCTAAAATTCCAATTTCCAATTTTCAATCTTCTATTCAAAGTCCAATCTCTTCAATTTCAATTTCCAATCCCCTCTTCTAATTTCAAATCAAATTCAATTTCCAATCCAATCTCCTTCTTCAATCCAACCTTCTATCGGACTCTTGTCCAAACTACGACTGACCTGATTCCCCCAAAGGGATACGTAGGCAACCTTCATAGGTGCGGTCACCATACTTTTCAAACTTTCAATTCCACCCTCATGGGTGCGGTTTTTAAAATCTTTTCAAATCTCAAATTTCCATCTACTTTCAAACTTTCTATTTTCAAATTTTTATTTTCAAATTTCTACTTTATATTTTCAAACTTTCCAATTTCAAATTCTATCTCTTCAAATCTGTTTTCAAATCAAATCAATGTCTTTTTAAATCTATTTTTCAATTCTCTTAACTTGCACTTGCATATCATGCATCATGTTAGTTTTCAAACATTGTTTTTCAAAGTGGATAGGATTGGACATGGGTTAATTAAAGACTCTCATAGGTGAATCTAGGGTAGATTGACATGTAAGTACCGAAAGGGCGGGGTAGGGTGATAGCTTAGTGCGTCTTCCCTACACGTAACCAACCTCCGAACCTAGGATCACTGATTTCAAAGACCAAAAGGAGTTATTTTTCTAAAAAAGGGCTAAATATTTTCCAAAGGTTGCCAAACAACCCGTTTTCCTAAAAAACTCTCTCTTGAGGATGTTTTCCAAAATTGTTTTTCAAAACCCTAAGTGTAGTTTTCGGACTATGCTTAGTTTTTAGGTGACCTAACTCACCTTAATCAAGTTAGGTGACGACTCCGAATCTTTTTCAAAAGCCCTTTATTCAAACCTGTTTTTCAATTCAAACCTAGTCGCACTCATTCTTCTAGGAGGGTGAGTTCTAACGAGACAGTACAACATTTTTCCCGCTTGGGTGAGTATTCCTCGAGTGCGAAAAATCTGGGCGCGACAGCTGGCGACTCCACTGGGGATACTTAGAGGGTTAGGCCGTAGTCATGTTTCTTTACCCTTCACCCATGTAGAGTCTTCAATTAACTCGGTTCAATCCTATTCACTTTAAACTTTCAAAACCAAATTTTCAAAAAACATGCATTTATTCATATATCTTATATTATGTTTGTCATTCACATACTGACACTTGCATCTTTGTTTTGTAGGTGCGCTTTATGTTTAAATTTTGTTAACTGCTTTGCATGAATGTGATGTACAGGATGAATGGGAGTTGTTGGGCCCTTTCCTCCACTTTTAAAAATCACACACACACTGCATGTGCACTTGCATTCTGCATATTTGCATACCCTGATATGTCCTTTCTAGTTAGAAAGGGGGAACGGTATATTGGTTGTGGACAAGATGCTATGTCAGTTTCTTCGCCTACGGCCTCTTGATGGTTCCCCCGCTCGGATCACCAACCGATCATGGCACCACCCCGGGGAGTGGGCCTAGGTTTGAAGATCCGGGGACCGAGCCTTTTTAGGAGGCATTAGTCAACCCTCAACCTCATACTCATATAAACACCATGCATACCCGAACCTCTGTCGGATTTAGGACATGAGCACTGTTTTCAAAATCACGGAGGAAAGGGCGACTGCTCTTACTTTCATTTATACCTGCTGTTATAATGCTTGTATTTATACTGTTATAATGCCTGTTTAACTGTTCATGCACGCATGTTTACTTCAATTGTACCTTCTCTCTTTATACTTTTTGCATATTCATGTTCATGCATTCAATATCCCATGTCTAGACAAGAGTTCCAAGTAACTCAAGTCACTGCATTCTCATGCATATGATTAACCCCTTGAGAGTGACACCAACGTCACTCTCCCTGGCATTAAACCTACCTAAACCCTAAAGGTTCCCGCGTAACCCTAAGGACTCATTGCATGCATCTCGATTCATTCCATAAGAGGGACCCCAATCCCTCTATGCTCACGGAGATAGGGTTGCCAAGAAGACAAGGGGCAATCAATCAACAAGGTCTCTCAGCGACCTCCTCGACATCAAATCCAAGGAAGGCGAATCCGAAGACTCAAGAGTAGTTTAGGGTTTCCTTTTGTAAAAGTAGATAGGTGGAAGTCCAAAGGAAAATGTTCCCCCACCCCCTATTAAAATGTATTTCAATTCTATTGTATTTCAAACCCAGAATTTAATGTACTTCTTTATTTTTATGAATGAATGTATGAATGGCTGAAGGTTCCCACCTGACGGTAAAGTGTTTGCATATAGGGGCAAACCCCTTATCTCCAAAAGTGAGCCAATACATCATGTTTAGTCTCCCTCTCAAGCAGGGGCAACCCTAGGACATGCATTGCATAAAGTTCTCTAAAAACCAAAAACTAACTTGGGACGTGTGTTTTTGTCTTTTCCTTTTTTCTTTCTATTTACAGAAGTCACCTTGCACTGAGTCAACATTGCTCCCAAGAAAGTGCAACATCCACCTAGGGATCCTATTATCACTCAGCACAAAGCATAACTGATGGCTGCTAACCCTGAAGAATCCTCTCAAGTCTCCCGAGAGGAAGTTAATGAAATGAGGACTAAGATGGATGAGATGCTCAAACTCATTCAAACTCTGGCCATGAAGGATACTACTGCGGTCCCGTCATCATCAACGACTTCATCTAAAGACCTTGAACCCGCTAATCCGAGGATCTTGCTTCAGTCTGACAATGCTGGGAAAACCAAAGAAGATGCCAAAAGGGTCAATACTGAAGAAAAAGAGACCATATTGCTTTCACCCATTACGAAGAAGGCCCCTCTAGACCCTCTTAGTCTGAAAATCCAAGGGTTGGAGGATTCATTACGAAGTCTCCATGGCCATGATACTTACGGATTCACTTCCTATGATGAGCTATGTTTCTTCCCTGACCACCCGAGGCCTGCTAAGTTTAAAATGCCTGACTTCCAGAAGTACGACGGTACCGGTAACCCTGTTGCTCATCTTCATCTATATGCTGGAGCACTAAGTGGACATGGCAACGACCCGAAGCTCCTTATGCAGTTATTCCAACACAGCCTCATCGGGTCGGCTCTACAATGGTTCGCTCGTCTGGACTTAAGGAAGATCACAACCTGGATGGAGTTAGTCAATGCATTCAAAGCCCAATATCGTCACAACATCGATCTCACTTCCAATCGCTGGTCCTTGATGACGATGAGCAAGGGTGAGAAGGAGAGTTTTAAAGCATACGCCCTAAGATGGAGGGAGGCTGCTGCACAAGTCAATCCCCGTTGGAGGAGAAGGAGTATGTACAACTATTTATACATACTTTTCAAGGTATATTCTATGAGAAACTCTGCACAAGCGTGGGAAAAAGTTTCTCCGAACTCATCATGCAGGGGGAAATGATAGAAAATGGCCTCAAGACAGGAAGAATTACAGATCCCTATGCCAAGACCGGGAAAAATACTGCCAACATAGCCAAGAAGGTGGCTACTACAAGGGGCACGATCAGGAAAGAAAATGAAGTGTCTGCTATTCTGCCTAGCCAACCACCTCAATACCAACCTCCACTCCAATCACCCCAAGTCTTGCCCTTGCCCACCTTGACCAGGCCTGCTCCAACCCCTAACTACGGTCCCACTAGGGCACGACCCAACTTTGATAGACCTACCCGGCGCATCCGTACCTTTGACGCCTTAGCATGCACCCAAACCGAGGCCTACCATAGCCTTCTAAAGAATAACATCCTGAAACCCGTACCTGCTCGCCCGTTGCCAAGCCCTCTACCCCCAACTTTTAATGCTGCCCTTACATGTGAGTATCATTCAGGTGGCCAGGGGCATGACACTAAAAGCTACTTTGCTCTCAAGCACAAGATCCAAGACCTGATCGACAATAAGACCATCGATCTGCAGCCGGTAAAACTTGCTCCCACTCCCAATGTGACTGCTAACCCTCTGCCAGATCACACCGTCAATATGATACTAGTAGAAATGGAAGGCGAGGGAGTGTTTGACCAGCCTGAGGCCGAGGACTATAAGGACGATTGGGAGACTGAGGAAGAAGTTAACTGGGAAGAGGATCTCCCATTATGCCCAATCTATCTCCATAACCCCGATGAAGTGCCTGATGCTTCCGACTGGCCCATTGAGGAGCCAATGTTCCTGGGAGATGAGACTACTGAAAACATGGTTGCTGATGGATGGGGTGTTGAGTTTCTGCATCCGAAATATGCTGCGGCCGAACGTCATTTGCTAGAGAGTCACTGGCCTACCAATGAGTACAACTATGAAGAAATGAGCTGGAGGATAGAGAGGCCAAGAGCATAAGCAGAGCAATTTGAATTGGAAGGGGGTGAGCTGGTCACCCTATTTACAGAAGAACCCACTGCACAAAACAAGAGGGAGGCTGACAACCGCATCAACAGTGTCGATGCTTGTGGAGCTCTAGGGGAAGCCTTTGCTTGTCTCGCCTTGGCAGAGGATCCGAGTCGCGAATGGAGCATCGAAGACGTGGGGATTATCCCAAGGCCGTACTAAAATGGATTCCTTGCAAGAGCATACAAGAGAGGGATGTTGTCGCCTACTTTCTTTCTATCCCTTTTACTTCCTGTCTTTAAATTCATGATTACATTTTCTCATTGCTAAAGAACCTTATGCTTTTCATAAAAATAATAATGATAATAAAATGACAGTCTTTTATTCCATTGCTGTTGTCTTATCTTTCCTGGGAATAGTGACCACTTTCCACGCAAGGGGCATGGTTTGTCTTATAGAATGATCCAACTTGACGGGATGATAGCATGAGTTAACCACTCGCTAAATGATCAGCCTTCCACAGAGAGAGAGAATGAGGATGAGTGAGAATACTACCCAAGGGCAGCACTTGCAAGACTCTGAGGCTAAGCGATGTGTGGCCAGTTTATCAAGAGGAAGAGGAGCCATCTTTCATTCCCCCACATATAAAGAATAAATAACTGAACAAATAACTAAATGTGCTCATATTCCCTTTGCTTAACCCCTAGTGCCTTGCGGAAAGCGAAAATTTTTCTTTGTTAACCCTGATCCAAGACTGTCCTCCCCACATTGGGGCTGAGAACTCTAGGAGTGGTGTCCACCTCTATCATGCTAGGATAGTGTTGAAAAACTCTATGGATCAAGCAATTTAATTCAAAGTGAAGAGAGGCCCTCATTTCATTTCCCATACAGTCAAAAGCAACCCCTTGCCAAACCCGTTGAGCCACTTATCCTTTCTTGACAAAACCCCAACCTAGGGATCACCGCCCACACTGGGTATATTTAACTACCAAGGAAAATGTTTAAGGGAAAAAGGTTAAAAGAATTGTTTCATTTCATAAAAGAAAAGAAAAGAAATAGAAAAAAAAGGGGCAAAAGAAAGGAGTTGCCAAGGGGCAAGAGGCCAAAAAAAAAAAAAAAAGAAAATGGGGCCTGAAGAAAATCATGATTGGATCAACTTCAAAGGCATAGTGAGGGGATTGAAAGAAAAGAAAGTCATGTTTATCTCAAGAAATAGATGGAAAGGGTGAAAGAACAAGGTCATTGTCACCCTGAGAAGTATATGGTCAAAGGCAAGAAGGAAATTTAAAGGTGATCCTAGGTTACAAGGAAACCCAGTAGAAATAATAGGTTTGAGCCTTTACCCTTTCTTACAAAACCCTGAAACCATGGCCTACATTACAACCCTATTAAAGTCCCCTTTGATTGAAAATAGATTGCTTGGTCTAAATGAGTTAGATACGCTGCCAAAGCTTTTAAAAAAAAAAAAAAAAAAAAAAAAGGATGCTAATCTTACTGAAAAACGGTTAAGGACAGTTTGGATCTAAACCTTGCTGAAAACAACATTGAATTTAAGCCTACATATCCCTTTGTTTCTAAAACCCCATAACCTAGCCTACATTACGGTCCTAAACAAAGTCTTCTCGGATTGAAGTGACTGGCCGTTTATCGCTCTGCCAAAGGTCAGGTAAGCGGTTGCTAGAACTCCGAGAGTTGAGAGTCTCAACCCAATAACCCTATACACTAACCTTAAGATAGAAAGTGGGAGGCAATCAAGAGGTTGAGAAAGGTGCGAAGTGCTATCATCCAATCGAGGTAGGATTGAGCCAGAAGAGAGGCTAAAACCTCGAAGAGGAGGGAGTTACCATTCCCAAGGCTACAAGTCTAACCGCACCCTGTGTCATTCTATTAACATATTTCTAACCTGTACATATGTCTAAAAAAAAAATCAACATGAGCTTTGCACATATAGGACATAACTCCCTGTAGAAATAAAAGTCATCAACATCAACTCATGTAATATATATCTAAAATCATCATACATCACATGCCTCTGATCATATATATCTGTCTATCTGTGCATCTAAGTACCATAAACATCCATCCTTATACAAAACTATGCAAAATAAAACTGTCTAACATCAATACATCTCAGGAACCAGGGGCAAAAGAGGATCAAAGTCTCCACAAGGGGCATCTATCACAGGTCGAAGTCGATGTCATCCGGATCAAAATACCCGAAGCCCGGGATCGGAGGAGGGGGGTAACTACTCGAAGCACCACCATCCTGCAAGGAAGATAGAACCAAAATCAGCCGCAAGCAAAAGGAGCTAAGCAACAGCAGAGCAATAAGGAGCAAGGAGAGAATAACTTACCCCCCCACCACCCATCTGAGATAACCGAGTCGTCAGGGAAGCTACCTCGGCCTGGTACTGGTCCCGCTCCATCTGGTACCGATCTCTCTGGTCTCTCACAGCAGTAAACTCGGCCTGGGGCACATATCCTCCAGCCCGGCGCCACAAGTCAACCACCTTCTGGCCAACAGCATACCCACCGACTACTACCTTGAACCGGGTGAAGGCACCAACCGAATGTGCTCCAAAGTGCGCAGCGTAATCCGTATCCGGAGGAAGTAAGAACTCGGCACCTGGCTGGCGCTCCTGGTAGGGGATGGGCACTCCGGCCATCAGAGCTCCAAACATATACTCTGGTGGAGCCCCTGCTGATCGAAACTCCTCATGAAACTGCCGCCAATGCCGCTCTCCAAGATAGGACTCCCAAGTGTCATCACTGAGAAAAGCAACTCTCAATAAGGACAACGGGACTAGGTACCGGACTGTCTCATAATGGACCGATCCAAGGAAGGGCCGCCAGGTCACATCCCTTACCTCAATCAGCTCCAGGTTAGCCTGGAGCGTCACAAAGTCAGTAATCTCCGATCCCTGGGCTACCCAGTCACGAGCCCACCTCAAAGCACGAGGATAGAGATCATCCTCAACGACTGCAGGGCGACGCAATGGCAAGTACTCGTAACTCCACCAGACAAGGAAGGGCCAAAAGCTAGTCATGCTGCCCCAACGAGAAGAAGTCCGAACCCGCATCGATCGAAGAAAGCAGCCAAAAGAAAAGGACCCCCAGTCCACTCAGACAAAGCTCCCAGATCGGCTACTATACTCACCAAACGGCACGGCACGAGCGACTTGTTGTTGTTGCAGAAGCAACTGAAGATGATGTACAACACAAGTCGCCGTCTCATGATATCCCGCCTGGCAGGCGATGGCTCAGTAGCAAAAGTACGCTCACCCTGACTAATCCAAGAGACTGGGAAGGCAGAACGCTCAGGCTGAGGCAAATCCAGCAGCAAACAGGCCTCGTCCCTGCTGACCGGGTGTAGGGTGATCCGCCGGCCGACAAAGGAGAGTCCTGTAATAATCGCCCAATCTAAAGGAGTGGGACCCAACTCGAAGCCAACAAAATGGAAGGTCCCAGTCTCCCTGAACCACCTCTCGACAAGTGCCAATACCAAGTGCCGGTTCAAGTGGTTAGCTTGTAATCCCATAAAGGCGCCAAACCTGATCTCTGCTAAGAAGGCGCGGTATGATGGGGTAGCTTGCTGCATGGTCACAAAAACCTGGTGAATAGCCCCTCGAAAAGCTGTGTGTACCCGCGGAGGTGGTAAATGCTGTCTGGAATATACACTAGGGTGATAGGCCAGATCCCCGAGAGGTGGGACATCTGGTATCTGCAAGTCTCCCAAGCCGGCGTCTGTCTGCCTATGCTTGGAAGAAGCTCTCCCATAGCCGGTCACCTGGTCCCCAAGGCCCGGTACCTCCTCCTCGGCATCAACCTCCTCAGCAAAAGCCTGCTCAACCGGAGGAAAAGGATCGACAGGTAGTCTACTCCCCTGCCCGCTCTGGCTGGATGAGGATCGTCCGGTGGATCGTCGACTACCTCTGGATCGACTAGAACCGCCAGCAGAATCGGTCCGGGCCGCCTTCCCCGAACGGCGTCTCCTCTCGGAACCATCATCACCTGCGTCTGCCATCCAGAAAAGGTAAGCCAAGGTAAGTGGTGTTAATGTACCATCCGTGCAGTTTAAATAACAGTAAAATAAAACGAACAAATAACACAAAACAAATAAAGGGTTTCGCAATAACAAATCAAAAACAAAATCTTCACACATCTTGATTTTCCAACTCCAAATCACATCTCAAGGGTTCTCTGCCTTTTTCCTTCAAAAATATTTTATTTCTAAAACTTTAACCAACTATTTTCTTAATTTCAAAAAATTTCGGCAGAGTCCCGTTTAAAAGTGGCCCCTACAACACCCATGACATCAACACAAAATGCAAAATGGGCAATTTCCAACAATCACATAACAATGGCACCCGTGCACACCTTTCAATTTTTTAAAATTTTCAAAACTCACGTTTTATTTTTCAAATAAATCAACGATTTTCAAAAGGCTTCCAAATTTTTTCAAAATCACCTCAAATGTTTTCAAAATATTCCTACATTTTTTCAAAATCACGAAACTTCATACGGTTGTCAAACACATTTTTCTAAGGCATACTGCACAAAAACATGGCCAGAAAACCCAATATCTATGCTTATAGGAACAAATTTCCTATTCCTGCAGAAAACCCCTTTCACACATTTACATATAATCACTCAAATTCAATCAAACAACCATCAAAATGCAAAAACAATATCACCAAAGTGTTCAAAACATATCAAAACATCAATTTCCACTATTCACATGTCTCAAATGAAGTTCTACACGTCAAAATCAACAAAACTTGAAAACTCACCTTTTGGAAGTTCTCCGGTGAAATTTTGACTTCCGGCGACTTTTCCGGCGACGTGGCCTTCCTCCGGCAATCACCCGTGGTCCCTAAGGACTACTCCTTCAATGTCCAAGACAGATTCCTCGCAATGCCTCACAAATTTGCAAAAAATTCTTCAAATCCCGTGGGTGTTCGAACCAGAAATTTTCTGGTTTTTAGCCTTAGGCCTGGCGGCACTAGCAGAGGCGCCAGTTGGTTTTTACCAAAGGCGCCACTGCTAGTGGCGCCAGTTATAAATTCTGGGCAGTTTTGCCCTTTTTCCAGCCAAAACTCGTTTTCGAAGGCCTTTTTGCCCCGTTATCCGTTTTCGACCCCTGTTGTCGAAAGGTTTTCAATGTCCGTCCCTCTGACTGCCTCGCGGTCAACATGGGACTCTTAATCTTATCGTTTTCTGTCTTTGACAAGCAAAGACAGAAAAAGAGGGGCAGCTGTAAGCACCCCATTTTTGACCGCTCGGCAGTCTACACTCCGTCCAGACTTGTTTTCAAGTCATTATGGACATATTCCAATCGAAACCAATCCTCTAGTCCAAATTCCGTCTTTACATTGCTTCGCGGGCCTGTCAGGCCCAAATAGAGGCAAAATAACCAAAATGCCCTTAGGGGCATTGTCCTTTCTTATTCCAATTCCAATCCCTCTCTTGAGACAATTTATTCCTCGAGACGGTCTGAGTAGCGAAACTACTCACAAAACCATTAGAGTAGCGGAAGTACTCAGAAAACCGTCAGAGTAGCGGAAATACTCACAGAACCGTTAGAGTAGGGGAAGTACTCACCAAACCGTTAGAGTAGCGGAAATACTCACACTGTTAGAGTGGCGGAAACACTCAAAACCCAGGCACTTCTCTTCGGAGACGACAAGACCCCTTTTCAATCCCTCTCTCGAGACAGTTTATTCCTCGAGACGGTTCCAATCCAGGCACGTCTCTTCAGAGACGATAAGACCCCTTTCCAATCCCTCTCTCGAGACAGTTTATTCCTTGAGACGGTCCGAGTAGCGAAACTACTCACCAAACCGTTAGAGTAGCGGAAGTACTCACAGAACCGTTAGAGTAGCGGAAATACTCACAGAATCGTTAGAGTAGCGGAAATACTCACAGAACCGTTAGAGTAGCGGAAATACTCAACCCCGTCCGAGTAGCGGAAATACTCACAAATCATCAACCTCGTCCGAGTAGCGGAAACACTCAACCCCGTCTGAGTAGCGGAAATACTCACAAATCATCAACCTCGTCCGAGTAGCGGAAATACTTAACCCCGTCCGAGTAGCGGAAATACTCAACCCCGTCCGAGTAGCGGAAATACTCAATCTCGTTCGAGTAGCGGAAGTACTCACCAAACCGTTAGAGTAGCGAAAATACTCACACCGTTAGAGTGGCGAAAACACTCAAAACCTAGGTCAACACCAGTGGCTGTTAGCCCACTTCGGAGGAAAAGAACCAAACTACCCTTAGGACCTTTTTCGAGACTTTCCGGTCAAGATGACCATTTTGCCCCTAGGCATCCGAACGCCCCGGGAACCACACCGGCTCTGGTTATCAAACCGGTAATGACCCGAGAATACTTTTTACAGTATTCTCAACCTTCCTTTACCTTTCCGAATCATTCCGAGTCAGTTCCGGCCAACCCGGTACAAAATGACTGTTTTGCCCCTAGAGGGCCGGTCTCCTTCTTCGACCATACCCGCTTTGAGTATCAAACCGGTAATGTCCCGAGAATACTTTCTATAGTATTCTCAACCTTCCCATCTCTTTCCAGATCATTCCGAGTTAGTTTCGGCCAACCCGGTACAAAATGACCGTTTTGCCCCTAGTGGGCCGGTTTCCTTTTTCAACCACACCGGCTCTGGGTATCAAACCGGTAATAACCCGGGAACACTTTCTATAGTGTTCTCAACCTTCCTTTACCTTTTCAGACCATTCCGAGTCAGTTTCGGCAAACCCGGTGCAAAATGACCGTTTTGCCCCTAGTGGGCCGGTCTTTTTTTCTGAGCACACCGGCTCTGGGAATCAAACCGGCAACCTCTGGGAACATTCTAAATAATGTTTCCAGATCCCAAGTCTTGTTCCGGGACAGTCCGAGTCTGTCCCGGCAATTTTTCGGTCTAGTTGACCGTTTTGCCCCTAAAGGCTCGGTCAACCTTTCCGACACATCTTATCCTCACTTTTCAAGTCAAATACCTCCAAGACACTATTTAAAGTGTTCCTGCTCCTTTCCGGCCTTCCGGGTCACTCCCGGCTCCTTCAAATCATTCTTGGACTTTCCGGAGTCACTCCTAGTGAAGCCAGGCTAAAGTTTACATGGTAGTCACTAGTACAGGCGCCCAAATCTAGTCAAAGATACGTTGCTTGCCGACCTTAATTGTTTCCTAAATGGCTGGCGCCACTACTAGTGGCGCCAAGCCAAAAAATGGCCTGGCACCACTAGTAGTGGCGCTAGTGTATAATTTGGCCTGGCGCCACTGCAACAGGCGCCAGGCTTGTCTTCCCTCTATAAATACAGAGCCTCATTCAACGTGAAAAGGGTCTGCAAACTTAACCTAAAAATCTCATATTTTGATATACAGAGCTTGAGCACCTCCAAAACCCTAGCCTCCCTAGGTTTTCCCAAACCCTAGCCACTCTACACAAACCTTAGCCTCCTATACACTCATACACTCCCCCATACACTCATACACTAGCCTTCAACCACCCTTCGAAGACTTGAAGAGCTGCCATACAAAGCTTGAAGACAACCCTTGAAGACTGAAGAAGAAGATCAAGACGAAGACCGAAGATCGAAGACAAGCAAGGCGCGCAAATTAAAGAAGATACAAGGTAGGCTCCCTATTTAATTTTCTGCACTTCCCCCCTCTCTCTTCTCTCTCCGACCCACTTGGGTTTTCTCTATTTTAATCCCCCATCTCTTTCCCCTCCTTTCTTTGCATGCTTGAAACAAGGGGATTCCCGGTCCATGTGTAGGATTGGACTATTGGAGAGTCACCGTGTCGGGGGCTTTCTTTTAGTCTAACCAGAGACCGCGTGGGTCCGGCCCCCTTGATTATGTGGTGAAGCCTTAACCTTGTATGTTCACGACCCCAAATTGCATTGTGCATATCATAATTTCGCATCTTCCAACTATTCGTTTTCAAACTCGTTTTCAAAACCGTTTTCAAACTTGTTTTCAAAATTGCATCAAAAGCTTTTTTTTTTCAAAAACGTGTTTTCAAAATCACAATCCTAGGGTGATTCTAGCTTTTCCATGGCTAGGGTTGCTTTAGGAAAGTGTTACATTAAAAGTGACCTTTTGGTCTATATTTTCAAACCTTGTTGTTTTCAAAACCGCTTTCCTAAAGTGGTTCTAGCCTTCTTATAGTTAGAATTGATTTAGGAAAGTGAGATGTTTTTACACCTTCTAAAAACTCTCTTTAAAAATCTCTTCCTAAAAATCTCTTTTTCAACATACTTTCCTAAAGCTTTCCTCTCCAAAATGGTTTTCAAAAACTTCCTTCCAAAATCTATTTTTCAAAACTCCCTTTTTCAACTCCTTTCCAAAACTCTTCTCCTAAAAATCCACTTTCTAAAAACGCTCCCTAAAGAACTTTCTAAACACTTTCTTTCCAAAATCTTTCTTCTATAAATTTTCCCTCTAGGATTTTCCTTCTAAAACCTACGTTTCTAAAAACACACTTTCCAAAACTCTTTCTCTTTAAGATCTTTTTCCAAAAACTCCCTCTTTAAATTCACTCACTAAAAATTCCTCCCTAGGATTCCCTTCTAGAAAATCTTCGTTTCCAAAAACGCACTTTCCAAAAACTCTTTTCTTAGAGCCCAAACCAAACCCTAGAACTCACAATTAGGAAACCCTAATTTTCTTTTCAAAAACATGATTTTCAAACTTTGCCCCAAACTTAGGTTTCCAAAACCTCTTGTTTTCATATCCAAACTATACATGTTTCCAAAACCTCTTTTCTACGTTAAAATTCCACACTTCCAAAACTAGGGTTTCTAGAATCTCCCTTTTCAAATCCTTCCCAAATCCAATCTTCCCATTTAGGAAACTAGATCCCGTCCTCCGTTTTTAGAAACAAAATCAAACCTTCTCTTTTAGAAACCAAATCCAATCCCTTCCTAATCTAAACCTTTCTTAATTCAATTCTTTCCTAAACCATAAGTTTCCTAAATTTAAACTTTAAATCTTTCCTTAAATTTTAAAATACAACTCTTTCCTAATTCAAATCCTTCATAAGCTTTCACTTTCCTAAATCTTAAGTTTTCAAAACTTGAACATAAAAATCTTTCCTAAACTTTAAAACTCAACTTTCAAATCTTTCATAATTCAACCCTTTCCTAATTTAACCCCCCTTTTCAAATCTTAACTCTCCAAATTCAAATTTTCAAACTCTTCCTAAACTCAAACCTTTCCTAATTTCAAGATTTCCTAAAACCCTAAAACTTTCTAAATCTTAAACTTTCTAAATTTCAAATCTTTCTAAATTCTAAAATTTCCAAAGCTTCAAAATCTTTTCAAATCTAGAACTTTTCTAAATTCAAAACTTTCTAAATTCAAGACTTTCTTAAGTTGAAACTTTCTTAATTCAAACATTTCCTAAAACGAAACTTTCCACTTTTCTAAACTTCCCTATTTCAAAACTTTCTTAATTCAAACATTTCCTAAATTGAAAACTTTCCTTTTTCAAACCTTTCCCAAAACGAAACTTTCTTATTTTCAAAACTTCCTTGTTTTCAAAAATTTCCAAAATCAAAACTTCCCTTTTTCAAACATTTCTAAATTCGAAACTCTCCTAATTTGAAAACTTTCCTAATTCAAAACTTTCCTAAGTTGAAACTTTCCTAAACCTAAAACTTTCCAAAAAGGAAACTTTCCAAAAATAACTTTTTCCTAATTCGAAACTTTCCTAATCCAAATCTTTCCTAAATTCCAAGTTTCCAAATCTTTCCAAATCTTCCAAATCTAACATTCCAATCCAATCTTTCTTAATCTCAAGTCTTTCCTAGGTCTCTTATCCTTCCTAAGTCTAGGGTTTCTTAAACCTTCTCTTTCCAAAACAAGTCCAAATCTATCTTTTCAAATCAAAATTCAATCTTTTCAATTCTAAAATTCAAATTTCCAATTTTCAATCTTCTATTCAAAGTCCAATCTCTTCAATTTCAATTTCCAATCCCCTCTTCTAATTTCAAATCGAATTCAATTTCCAATCCAATCTCCTTCTTCAATCCAACCTTCTATCGGACTCTTGTCCGAACTACGACTGACCTGATTCCCCCAAAGGGATACATAGGCAACCTTCATAGGTGCGGTCACCATACTTTTCAAACTTTCAATTCCACCCTCATTGGTGCAGTGTTCAAAATCTTTTCAAATCTCAAATTTCCATCTACTTTCAAACTTTCTATTTTCAAATTTTTATTTTCAAATTTCTACTTTATATTTTCAAACTTTCCAATTTCAAATTCTATCTCTTCAAATCTATTTTCAAATCAAATCAATGTCTTTTTAAATCTTTTTTTCAATTCTCTTAACTTGCACTTGCATATCATGCATCATGTTAGTTTTCAAAGATTGTTTTTCAAAGTGGATAGGATTGGACATGGGTTAATTAAAGACTCTCATAGGTGAATCTAGGGTAGATTGACATGTAGGTACCGAAAGGGCGGGGTAGGGTGATAGCTTAGTGCGTCTTCCCTACACGTAACCAACCTCCGAACCTAGGATCACTGATTTCAAAGACCAAAAGGAGTTATTTTTCTAAAAAAGGGCTAAATATTTTCCAAAGGTTGCCAAACAACCCGTTTTCCTAAAAAACCCTCTCTTGAGGATGTTTTCCAAAATTGTTTTTCAAAAACCCTAAGTGTAGTTTTCGGACTATGCTTAGTTTTTAGGTGACCTAACTCACCTTAATCAAGTTAGGTGGCAACTCCGAATCTTTTTCAAAAACCCTTTATTCAAACCTGTTTTTCAATTCAAACCTAGTCGCACTCATTCTTCTAGGAGGGTGAGTTCTAACGAGAGAGTACAGCATTTTTCCCGCTTGGGTGAGTATTCCTCGAGTGCAAAAAATCTAGGCACGACAACCGGCTTTGGGTATCAAACCGGTAACTTTTCGAGAATACTTCTTATAGTATTCTCAACTTTCCTCTATCTTTCCGGATCATTCTGAGTCAATTTTGGCAAACCCGGTACAAAATGGCCGTTTTGCCCCTGGAGGGCCGGTCACCTTTTCCGACCATACCGGCTCTGGGTATCAAATCGGCAACTTTTGGAAACACTCTGAATAATGTTTCCAAATCTCAAGTCTTCTTCCAGGACAGTCCAAGTTCGTCCCGGCGACTTTTTGACCCGATTGACCGTTTTTCCCCTAATGGCCCGATCAAATCCTTCCAATACATCCTATCTTCATTTTTAAGAAAAATACCTCCGCGACAATATTCTAAGTGTTCCTGCCCTTTTTTCGGCCTTCCGGGTCATTCCCGGTCTCTCAAATCATTCCCAGACTTTTCAGAGTCACTCCTAGTGAAGCCAGGCCAAAAATTACATGGTAATCACTAGTACAGGCGCCCAATCTAGTCAAAGATATGTTGCTTACCGACCTCAATAGTTTCCTAATTGGCTGGCGCCACTAGGAAGCATTTTTGGCCTGGCGCCACTACAACAGGCGCAAGGTCTATCCCATCTCTATAAATACAGAGCCTCCCCTAGCGTGAAAGAGGTCCGCAAACTCAGTCTAAAAGCCCTAATTTTCGATACACAGAGCACGAACATTCCCTGAACCCTAGCTTCCCTAGGTTCTCCAAACCCTAGCCACCATACACTAAACCCTAGCCTCCTATACACTCATACACTTATGCATTAGCCTCAAGCCTCCATTGAAGACTTAGATTGCTGCATCTCGAAAATTGAAGAAGAGTCCCCGAAGATCATGACAAAGATTGACATGAAGCAAAGATCGAAAAAAAGCAAGGCGTGCAAAATAAACAAGACATACGGTAGGCTTTCTCCTTAAGTTTCTGCACTTTCTCCCCTCTCTTTTCTTTCCTAACCCACTTGGGTTTTCTCTATTTTAATCCCCCATCTCTTTCCCCCCTTTCTTTGCATGCTTGAAGCAAGAGGAATCCCAGTCCATGTGTAAGATTGGACTTTTGGTGGGTCACCGTGTCGGGGGCTTGCTTTTAGTCTAACCGGAGACCACGTGGGTTCGGCCCCCTTGATTATGTGGTGAAGCCTTAACCTTGTATGTTCACGACCCCAAATTTGCATTGTGCATATCATGATCTTGCATCTTTCAAAAATCGTTTTCAAACTCGTTTTCAAAATTTGCATTAAACTTGTTTTCGAAATTACATCAAAATCTTCTTTTTCAAAACTTGTTTTTATAATCACAATCCTAGGGTGGTTCTAGCCTTTCCATGGCTAGGGTTGCTTTAGGAAAGTGCTATATTTAAAGTGACTAACATGGTCCATATTTTCAACTCCTTGTTGTTTTTCAAAACCACTTTCTTAAAGTGGTTCTAGCCTTCTTATGGTTAGAATCGCTTTAGGAAAGTGAGATATTTTTTACTTTCTAAAAACTCTCTTTTCAAAAGTCTCCTTTCCTAAAACTCTCTTTCTCAACATACTTTCCTAAAACTCTCCTTTCCAAAATGGTTTTCTTAAAACTCCCTCCAAAATCTATTTTTTTCAAAATTCCCTTTTTCAACCCCTTTCCAAAATACTCTCCCCTAAATCCATTTTCTAAAAACGCTCCCTAAAAATCTTTTCAAAAACTCTCTCCAACAATCTTCTAACAAAAATCTTTCTAAAAACTCTCTTTCCAAAATCTTCCTTCTAGAATCTCCTCTCTAGAATTTCCTTCCAAAAACTAGTTTTCAAAAACACGCTTTCCAAAAACTTCTCACTAAGATGTCTTTTCAAAAACTCTCTCTTTTCAAAATTCACTTTTTAAAAACTCCTTTTTAGGATTTCTTTCCAAAAATCCCTTTTTCCAAAAAGCCAACTTTCCAAAATCTCTTTCCTTAGAGCCTAAGTTAAACTCTAGAGTCAACAATTAGGAAACCCTAATTTACCTTCCCAAAAACATGATTTGCAAATTTGCCTTAAAATCTAGGTTTCCAAAACCTCCCATTTTCTACGTCAAAATTATGTTTCCAAAACCTGTTTTCTACGTCAAAATTATACACTTCCAAATCTAGGGTTTCTAAAAACTTTCGTTTCCAAATCCTTGTCAAATCCAATCTTCCCTTTAGGAAACCAAATCCAATCTCCCATTTAGGAAACCAAATCCAATCTCCCATTTAGGAAACTAGATCCAATCCTCCGTTTTGGAAAACAAAATCAAACCATTTCTTTTAGAAACAAAATCTAATCCTTTCCTAATCTAAATCTTTCCTAATTTAACTCCTTCCTAATCTTCTACTTTCCTAAATCTTAAGTTTTCAAAACTTGAACATAAAAATCTTTACTAAATTTTAAAACTCAACTTTCAAATATTTCCTAATTCTACCTCTTTCCAATTCTTAATTTTCCAAATCTAAGTTTTTAAATCTTTCCAAAACTCAAACTTTTCCTAATCTCAAGATTTTCTAAAACTAAAACTCTAAAACTTTCTAAATTTCAAATCTTTCTAAATCCAAAGCTTTCTAAATTCAAAACTTTTTTAATTCAAAACTTTCTTAAGTTGAAACTTTTTTAATTCAAACCTTTTCTAAATCTTTCCTAATTTAAAATCTTTCCAAATTCTAAGCTTCCCAAATTCAAAACTTTCTTAAGTTGAAAATTTTCAAATTCTAAACCTTTCTTAAACAAAACTTTTCCTAATTCAAAACATTTCTAAATTCAACACTTTCCTATTTCAAAACCTTTCTTAAAACAAACTTTCTTAATTCAAAACTTTCCTAAGCTGAAATTTTCCTAATTCCAAAACTTTCCCAAGTTGAAACTTTCCTAATTCATAAACTTTCCAATTTCAAAGCTTTCCTAATTTGAAACCTTTCCTAATTCAAAACTTTCCTAAATTGGAACTTTCCTAAAACTAAACTTTCCTATTTTGAAACTTTCCTAATTCGAACTTTCCTAATTTGAACCTTTCCTAAATCTTATATTTTCTAAAACTCTTTCAAGTCAAGTCGAATCTTTCTTAAACCTCAAGTCTTTCCTAAATCTTATACTTCCTAAGTCTAGGTTTTCTAAACCTTCATCTTTCCAAGATAGGTCTAAATCTTTCTTCCAAATTCTATCTTTCTAAATCAAAGTCCAATCTTTTCAATTCCAAAATTCTCAATTTCAATTTCCAATCTTCTATTCTAAATTCAAATCAAATCTAAATTCCAATCCAACTCTCTTCCAAATCAACTCTTCTATTTTCAATCAGACTCTTGTCCGAACTACAACTGACCTGATTCCTCTAAAAGGATATGTAGGCAACGCTCATGGGTGCGGTCACAACATTTTTCAAATTTCCAGTTCCACAACATTTTTTAAAATTCTATTTCTATAATTTCTTTTCAAATCTATTTCCAAATCAAGTCTCTTTTCTTGCATTTGCATATCATGCATCATGTTAGTTTCTTTTTAAACATTTTTTTTTTTAAAAGTGAATAGGATTGGTCATTTGTTAGTCGAAGACTCTCATAGGTGAATCTAGGGTAGATAGACATGTAGGTACTGAAAGGGCGGGGTAAGGTGATGACTTAGTGCGTCTTCCCTACACATAACCAACCTCCGAACCTAGAATCACTGTTTTCATAGACCAAAACAGAGTTATTTTTTAAAAAGGGCTAAATGTTTTCCAAAGGTTGCCAAACAACCTGTTTTTCTTAAAAACCCTCTCTAGAGGTGATATTTTCAAAATCGTTTTTCAAAACCCCTAAGTATAGTCTTCGGATTATTCTTAGTTTTTAGGTGGCCTAACTCACCTTAATCAAGTTAGGTGGCCACTCCAAATCTTTTCCAAAAGCCCTTTATTCAAATTTATTTTCAATTCAAACCTAGTCGCACTCATTCTTCTAGGAGGGTGAGTTCTAACGAAGGAGTATAGTATTTTTTCCACTTGTGTATATATTCCTCGAGTGCAAAAAATCTGGGTGCGACAACTGGCGACACCATATGGGGACACTAAGAGGGTTAAGCCATAGACATGTCTCTTTACCCTTCACCCATGTAGAGTCTTCAGTTAACTTGTTCAATTCTATTCAGTTTAAATTTTCAAAATCAAATTTTCAACATTTTTTTAAGAAAAAGAAAAACATACATTTATTCATATTATCTTGTATTATGTTTGTCATCCACATTACTAGCTCTTGTATCTTTGTTTTGTAGGTACACATTTTGTTTAAATTTTATTAACTGCCATGTATTGAATGTGATGAACAGGATGAATGTGAGTTGTTGGGCTCTTTCCTTCCTTTTTAAAAATCACACACACACTACATGTGCACCTGCATTCTGCATACTTGCATTATTATCCTGATATGTCCTTTTTAGTTAGAAAGGGGGAACGGTATATTGGTTGTGAGCAAGATGTTGTGTCAGTTTCTTCGCCTACGGCCTCTTGATGGTTCCTCTGCTTGGATCACCAACTGATCATGGCACCACCTCGGGGAATGGGCCTAGGTTTGAAGATCTAGGGACCGAGCCTTTTTAGGACGCATTAGTCAACCCTCAACCGCATGCTCATATAGACACCATGCATAGCCGAACCTCTGCCGGATTTAAGACACGAGCATTGTTTTCAAAACCACGGAGGAAAGGGCGACTGCTCTTACTTTCATTTATACCTGTTTATTCTTGCTGTTATACTAACTATATTCGTACTATTGTAATGTCTGTCTAACTGCTCATGCTAGCACGTTTATCTTGCTATTGCATTCTCTCTCCTTATACTCTTTGCATATCCATTTTCATGCATTCAATATCCCATGTCAAGACAAGAGTTCCAAGTAACTCAAGTCACTGTATTCTCATGCATATGATCAACCCATCGAGAGTGACACCAAAGTCACTCTTCCTTGCATTAAACTTACCCAAACCCTAAGGGTTCCCATGTAACCCTAAGGACTCATGACATGCATACCAATCCATTCCATAAGAGGGGCCCCAATCGCTCTATGCTCACGGAGATAGGATTGTCAAGAAGACAAGGGGCAATCGATCAACAAGGTCTCTCAGCGAGCTCCTCGACATCAAATCCAACAAAGGCGAATCCGAAGACTCAAGAGTAGTCTAGGTTTTTCCTTTGTAAAACTGGATAGGTGGAAGTCCAAAGGAAAATGTTCTCCCTTCCCCCTATTAAAATGTATTTCAATTCCTTTGTATCTTAAACCCAAAATTCAATTCCTAATTTGATTGAAAGCAGATTGCTTGATCTAAATGAGCTGAACACGGTGCCAAAGCTAAGAAGGATGCTAGCCTTACTGAGAAAATGGTTAAGGATGGTATGGATCTAAACCCTGCTGAAAACAACATTGAATTTGGGCCTATATATATCCTGTTGTTTCAAAAACCCCATAACCTAGCCTACATTATGGTCCCAAGCAAAGTCTCCTCAAATTGAAAGGACTGGCCACTTATCGCTCTGCCAATGGTCAGGCAAGCGATTGCTAAAACCTCGAGAGTTGAGAGTTTCAGCTCAATAACCCCATACACTAACCTCAAGGTAGAGAACCGGAGGCGATCAAAAGGTTGAGAAATGTGCGAAGTGCTATCATCCAATCAAGGTAGGGTTGAGCCGAAGGAGAGGCTAAATCCCCGAAAATGAGGGAGTTACCATTCCAAAGACTACAAGTGTAACAGCATCCCTTGTCATTTTGTCAGTTAATCTATTTCTAATATGTGCATAAAAAAAATAATATATGAAAAAAACCAAAATCAAATGAAAATCATGTAAGCTTCACATAGATATAACTGCATATAAAACCATAAGTCATCAGCATCAATAGATATCTAACATCATCATATATCACATGCATCTAATCATATGCCTAGCTATAAATATCATGAATGTATCTGTCTATCCATGCATCTAAGTACCATAAATATCCATCTTTGTACAAAACTTACAAAATAAAACTGTCTAACATAAATACGTCTCAGGAATAGGGGCAAAAGAAGATCGGAGTCTCCATAAGGGGCATACATCACAGGTCAAAGTTGATGTCATCTGGATCGAAATCCCCAAAACCCGACATTAGAGGAGGCGGATAACTACTCAAAGCACCGCTATCCTGCAAGAAAGATAGAACCGAAGTTAGCCGTATGAAAGTAGAACTAAACAACAGCAGAGTGAATAGAAGAAGCAGAGAAAGAATAACATACCCCCCCCCCCCCCACCACCCAGCCAAGATAACCGAGCTGTCAGGGAAGCTACCTCGGCCTGGTACTGATCTCTCTGGTCTCTCACAGCACTAAACTCAGCCTGGGGCACATATCCTCTAGCTCGGCGCCACAAGTCAACCACCTCCTGGCCAACAACGTACCCACCGACCACTACCTCAAACTAGGTGAAGGCACTGACCGAATGAGCCCCAAAGTGTGTAGCGTAATCTGTATCTGGGGGAAGCAGGAACTCGGCACCCCGCTGATGCTCTTGATAGGGGATAGGCACTCCCACCACCAGGGCTCCAAACATATACTCCGGCGGAGCTCCTGCTGACTGGAACTCCTCATAAACTGCTGCCAGTGTCGCTGTCCAAGATAGGACTCCCAAGTGTCATCACTGAGAAAAACAACTCTCGATAGGGACAACGGGACCAAGTACCAGACTGTCTCATAGTCGACTGATCCAATGAAGGGCCGCCAGGTCACATCCCTCGCCTCAATCAGCTCTAGGTTAGTTCGGAGGGTCACAAAATCGATAATCTCCGATCGCTGGGCTACCTGGTCACGAGCCCACCTCAAAGCACAAGGATAGAGGTCTTCCTCAACAACTGCAAGGCGACGAACAGGAAGGTAATCGTAGCTCCACCAGACGAGGAAATGTCAGAAACTAGTCATGCTGCCCCAACGGGAAGAAGTCCAGACCCGCATCCACCGAAGAAAGCAGCCAAAGGAGAAGGATCCCCAGTCCGCCAGGTCACCTAAAAACTAAGAATAATCCGAAGACTACACTTAGGGTTTTTGGAAAGGGATTTTGAAAATATCTCCTCAAGAGAGGGTTTTTAAGAAAAACAGGTTGTTTGGCAAACTTTGAAAAACATTTAGCCTTTTTTTGAAAAATAACTCCGTTTTTGGTCTATGAAAACAGTGATTCTAGGTTCGGAGGTTGGTTACGTGTAGGGAAGACGCACTAAGCCATCACCCTACCCCGCCCTTTTGGTACCTACATGTCAATCTACCCTAGATTCACCTGTGAGAGTCTTTAACTAACTAATGTTCAATCCTATCCACTTTGAAAAATAATGTTTAAGAAAAACATGATGCATGATATGCAAGTGTAAGAAAAGAGAATTAAAAAATAGATTTGGAAATAGATTTGAAAAGAAATTAATTTGATTTAAAAGAGATTTGAAGAGATAGAATTGAAATTGGAAAAGTTTTAGAAATTGGAAATAGAGATTTGAAAATAGATTTTCGAAATTGGAAACTTGGAGTAGATATGGAATTGGAGATTAAAGAAGATTGTAGAAATAGAAATTTGAAAAAATGTTGTAGAATTTGAGATTTGAAAAATATAGAGGAATTTGAAATTTGAAAGAAGTTGTAACCGCACCTATGAAGGTTGCCTACGTATCCTTTTGGTGGAATCTGGTCAGTCGTAGTTCGGACCAGAGTCCGATTGAAAATAGAGAATTGATTTCGAAAAGAAGTTGAATTGGAATTTGGATTTGATTTGGACTTAGAATAGAATATTGCAGATTGGAATTTAGAATTTTGAAATTGAAAAGGTTGAATTTTGATTTGGAAAGACAGAACATGGAAAAAAGATTTAGACTTGTTTTGGAAAGATGAAGGTTTAGGAAACCTAGACTTAGGAAAGATAGGATTTTAGGAAAGGACGTGAGATTAAAAAAAAAGATTGGACTTGAATGTTGGATTTGGAAAGATCTTGGAAGATTTGGAAACTTAGAATTTAAGAAAGATTCGGATTAGGAAAGTTTCGAATTAGGAAAGCGTCATTTTAGGAAAGTTTTAGAATTAGGAAAGTTTTCGACTTAGAAAAGTTTTGAATTTGGAATGTTTTGAAATAGAGAAGTTCTGAAAATTGGAAAGTTTCGTTTTAAGAAAGGTTTTGAAATAGGAAAGTGTTGAATTTAGAAATGTTTTGAATTAGGAAAGTTTAGTTTAAGAAAGGTTTAGAATTTGGAAAGTTTCAAGTTAAGAAAGTTTTGAATTAAGAAAGTTTTGAGTTTAGAAAGCTTTGGATTTAGAAAGATTTAAAATTTAGAAAGTTTAGGAATTAGAAAGTTTTGAGAGTATGAAAGGTTGGTGTTTAGGAAAGATTTGAAAACTTGGACTTGGAAAGTTAAGATTTGGAAAGGGCTAGAATTAGGAAAGGGTTGAATTAGGAAAGATGTGGAAGTTAAGTTTTAAAATTTAGGAAAGATTTTTATGTTCAAGTTAAGATTTAGGAAAGTAGTAGATTAGGAAGGATTTGAATTAGGAAATGTCGGATTAGGAAGGGATTGGATTTTGTTTGTAAAAGAGAAGGTTTGATTTTGTTTCCAAAAATGTAGGATTGGATCCAGTTTCCCAAACGGAAAGATTGGATTTAGTTTCCAAAAGGAAAGATGGGATTTGGTTTCCTAAAGGGAAGATAGGATTTGGCAAGGATTTGGAAATGGAGGTTTTAGAAACCTTAGATTTGGAAGGCCATAGTTTTGACATAGAAAATAAGTTTTGGAAATATGTATAGTTTTGATGTAGAAAACAAGAGGTTTTGGGAAACCTAGGTTTGGGGTAAAGTTTGAAAATCATGTTTTTGGGAAGAAAATTAGGGCCTCCTAATGGTTAGCTCTAGGGCTTGACTTGGGCTCTAAGGAAAGAGTTTTTGAAAAGTGTGTTTTTCGAAACGAAGGTTTTTAGAAGAGAATCCTAGAGAGGAGTTTTTGGAAAGTGGGTTTTTGAAAACAAAGATTTTAGAAGGAAAATCCTAGATGGGAGTTTCTAGAAGGAAGATTTTGGAAAGAGAGTTTTTTATAAAGATTTTTGGAAGGAGATTGTTGGAGAGAGTTTTTAGGAAAGTGAATTTAAGGAGTGTTTTTAGAAAGTGAATTTTGAGGAGAAAGAGTTTTGGAAAAAGAGATCCTAATGAGGAGATTTTTAAGAAAAAGATTTAGGAAGAGGTTTTTCTAAGAAGGAAACCTAAGGAACATTTTTGGAAAGTACACCTTGAAGAGAGCGTTTTAGAAAGGGGTTTAAAAAGAGAAGTTTTGGAAAATAGATTTTTGGAAGAAGTTTTTGAAAACAATTTTGGAAAGCAATTTTAGGAAAGTATGTTGAAAAATAGATTTTCAGGAAAAGAGATTTTTGAAAATAGAGTTTTTTTGGAAAGTATAAAAACATCTCACTTTTCTAAAGCAATTCTAATTATAAGAGAGCTAGAACCACTTTAGGAAAGCGGTTTTGAAAACAACAAGATTTGAAAATATGGACCATATTGATCACTTTGAATGTAACACTTTTCTAAAGCAACCCTAGTCATGGAAAAACTAGAATCACCCTAGGATTGTGATTTTGGAAACATGTTTTGAAAAGGAGATTTTGATGCAATTTTGAAAACAAGTTTTAATGCAAGCTTTGAAAACGAGTTTGAAAATGGTTTTTGAAAGATGCAAGATCATTATATGCACAATGCAAATTTGGGGTCGTGAATATACATGGTTAAGGCTTCACCACATAATCAAGGGGGCCAAACCCACGTGGTCTCCGGTTAGCCTAAAGGAAAGCCCCCGACACGGTGACCCTCCGATAGTCTAATCCTACACAAGGACTGGGAATCCCCTTGTTTCAAGCATGCAAAGAAAGGGGGGGAAAAAGATAGGGGAGTAAAATAGAGAAAACTCAAGTGGGTTAGGAGAGAGAAGAGAGAGGTGGGAGTGCAGAAATTTAAATAGAAAAACTACTTTGTATCTTGTTTATTTTGTGCACCTTACTTTCTTCGGTCTTCGCTTCACTTCAGTCTTGATCTTCGTGGGCTTGTCTTTAATCTTCAAGGCTTTGGTTTGCATCTCTTCAAGTCCTCAAAGGAGGGTTGGAGGCTAATGTATAAGTGTATGGAGATGTGTATGAGTGTATATGAGGTTAGGGTTTGTGTATGATGGCTAGGGTTTGGAAAACCTAAGGAGGCTAGGGTTTATGGAGTGTTCGAGCTCTGTATATCGAATTATAGGGTTTTTAGACTGAGTTTGCGGACCTCTTTCACCCTAAAAGAGGCTTTGTATTTATAGAGGGAGGAATGCATTGGCACTTATTGCAGTGGCGCCAAGCCAAAACTTACACTAGCACCACTAGGAGTGGCACCAGGCCATTTTTTGGCTTGGTGCCACTACTAGTGGCGCCAGCCATTTAGGAAATATTGAGCCTGTACTAGTGACTACCATCCAATTTTTAGTCTGACTTCACTATGAGTGACTCCGAAAAGTCCGGGAATGATTTAAGGGATCGGGAATGGGCCGGAAGGCTGGAAAAGAGTAGGAACACTTAGAATAGCGTCTCGGAGGTATTTGACTTGGAAAATGAGAACAGGATGTGTCGGAAGGGCTGAGTAGGCTGGAAAGCTACCGGGACGGACTCGGACTGTCCCGGAAGAAGACTCGAGATTTGAGAACATTATTCAGAATGTTCCCAAAGGTTTCCGGTTTGATTCCCAGAGGCAGTGTGGTCGGAAAAGGTGACCGGCCCACCAGGGGCAAAACGGTCATTTTGCACCGGGTTTACAAGAACTAACTCGGAATGATCCGAAAGAATGAAGAAAGGTTGAGAATACTATAAAAATCATTTTCAGGAAGTTACCGGTTTGATACCTAGAGCCGGTGTGGTCGGAAAAGGAGACCAGCCCACCAGGGGCAAAACGGTCATTTTGTACCGAGTTTACCGGAACTGACTCGGAATGATCCGAAAGGATGAAGGAAAGGTTAGGAATACTATAAGAAGTATTCCCGGGAGGTTACCGGTTTGATACCCAAAGCCGGTATGGTTCCCAGAGCGTTCGGATGCCTAGGGGCAAAATAGTCATCTTGACCAGAAAGTCTCAGAAAAGGCCCAAGGGGCACTTTGGTCATTTTTTACTGAAGTGGGCTAGCTGGCACTGGTGTTGACCTGGGTTTTGAGTGTTTCCGCCATTCTGACGGCGGTCGTCGTGACACAAGGGTTTGTTGGCAATTCCCTATATTGACCTGTTTATGAGTATTTCTGCTACTCGGACGGTTGTAATGTTTGTGAGTATTTTCACTACTCAGACCGTCTCGAGGAATAAACTGTCTCGAGAGAGGGATAAAAAAAGGGGTCTTATCCTCTCTGAAAAGACATGCCTGATTTGGGACCGTCTCGAGGAATAAACTGGCTCGAAAGAGGGATTTAGAAAGGGGACTTATCGTCTTCTGAAAGACGTGCTAGATTTGGAACCATCTCAAGGAATAAACTGTCTCGAGAGAGGGATTGGAAAGGGGACTTACCATCTTCGAAAAGACGTGCCTGATTTGGAACTGTCTCGAGGAATAAACTGTCTCGAGAGAAGGATTGGAAAAGGGACTTACCGTCTTCGGAAATATGTGCCTGATTTAGAAGCGTCTCGAGGAATAAACTATCTCAAGAGAGGGACTGGAAAGGGGACTTACCGTCTTCGGAAAGACATGCCTAATTTGGAACTGTCTCGAGGAATAAACTGTCTCGAGAGAAGGATTGGAAAGGGGACTTACTGTCTTCGGAAAGACATGCCTGATTTGGAACCGTCTCGAGGAATAAACTGTCTCGAGAGAGGGATTGGAAAGGGGACTTACCGTCTTCGGAAAGACGTGCCTGATTTAGAACCTTCTCGAGGAATAAACTGCCTCGAGAGAATGATTGGAAAGGATAATGCCCCTAAGGGCATTTTGGTCATTTTGCCTCTATTTGGGCCTCGCGGGCCCGCGAAGCGATGGACAGAAGGGATTTGGACTTAGAAAGTTGGTTTCGGTTGGAATATACCCATATTGACTTTAGTACAAGTCTGGACGAAGCATAGATTGCCGAGCGGTCAAAAATGGGTGCTTACAACTGCCCCTCTTTTTATGTCTTTGCTTGTCAAAGATAGAAAACGATAAACGTAAGAGTCCCATGTTGACCGCCAGGCAGTTGGAGGGACGGACATTGAAAATCTTTCGACAACGGGGGTCGAAAATGTATAACGGGCCAAAAAGGCCTTCGAAAATGAGTTTTGGCGGGAAAAGGGAAAAGCTGCCCAGAATTGGACACTAGCGCCACTAGTAGTGGCGTATTTGGCAGAAATTGCTTGGCGCCTCTGCTCGTGGCGCTAGGCTTGGAGTTAAAACCAGGAAATTTCTGGTTCGAACAGTTGCGACATTTCGGAGAGATTTTGCAAATTCGAGAGACGTTGCAAAGAAGCTGACTTAGACATTGAAGTAGCACTTTTTGGAGACCACGGGTGATTGCCGAAAGAAGAGCACGTTGCCGGAAAAGTCGCCGGAAGAGAAGATTTTGCCGGAGAACTTCCAAAAGTGAGTTTTCAAATTTTATTGATTTTGGTGTGTAGAACTTCGTTTGAATCTTGTGAATAGTGGAAATTGATGTTTTGATGTGTTTTGAACATGATGGTGATATTATTTTTGCATTTTGGTGCTTGCTTAATTGAATTTAAGTGATAATATATGAATATGTGAAGGGGGTTTTTCTGCAGGAATAGGGGATTTGTTCTTACAGACTTGGGAATTGGATTTTCTGGCTATATTTTTGTGCAATGTGCATTAGAAAAATGTGTTTAACAACCGTATGAAGCTTCGTGATTTTTTGAAAACTCGGTGAATTTTTTATTTTTTAAAAAATAAGAAAATACTTAGAAAATTGAGAAAACCCAAGAAATTGATGGGATTTTTAAAGTTTAAAATTTGAAAAAGATAGTAATATTTTTGAAAACCATGGATTTATTTAAAAAATAAAACATGTGTTTTGAAAATTTTGAAAAATTGAAAAGTGTGCACGGGTGCTGATGTCGTGTGATTGTGACAATGTGAAGTGCATGTTTTGTGTTTTGTGTTGATGTCATGGGTGTTGTAGGGGCCATTTTTAAATGAAATTCTGCCGAAATTTTTAGAAATTAGGGAAAAAGTTAGAAAAAGTTTTTTGAAATAAAATCTTTTTGGAGGAAAAAGATAGAGAACCCTTGAGATGTGATTTGAAAATTAGAAAATCAAGATGTGTAGAAATTTCGTTTTTGAGTTACCATTTGAAATCTTTTTATTTATTCTTTGTTTGTGTTAGTTGTTTATTTCATTTTGTTTTATTATGTTATTATTTATTGCATATATGGTACATTCACACCTTTTTCCTTGCCTTACCTTTTCAAGATGGTAGATGCGGTTTTGAGTCAACTGAGAGCTAAGCACGGTAGTTAACCTCCGGATGAGAAAGATATCTTTCGCCGGTCATTTGGTTGGGTGGCTTCACTTCTATCAGTGTGACCTATTCCTGGGCTCATGGAGGCAGTGATTCCCTTCTAGCAGCTTGATTTATCTCTCTTCTGTTTTGAGAAATGTGAGCTTGCCCCTGCTCCCCATGAGTATGGCTTCCTCCTAGGTCCTCAGGATGGTTCAACCGACATAGTAGGATCTGCCTTCCCTGATGGTTGCATTACAATTGTCTCTTCCTAGCTTGGACTCTAGCGTGCTGTTTTTTCGCCTACCTTTCTGTCCCAGTTTCCTTGCGTTCCAGTGGAGTTCCTCTTTTCCTGCTTTGAGTTCACGATGGGTATGCAGGCTCATTCGGGTGATTGGCACAATTCTCAAGACTAGTCTGTTTCTCGCATGGTCGCTCTAACTCTGCTTCTTCTGAGCTTCTTGGTATTTCCACGAGGAGACGATTTGGTTGACTATCGGTTACGTGTACTTCTTGCCAGGATTCGTAAGGGATACTCATATGCTCCTATAGTTGTGGAAGAGATTGTCATAAGCCTTATTAGCCTCCATTAGGGGACCAGCATGCATTTTTTAGGATGTTCTTTACCGTTCCAACTCTAGGCAATCAAACACTTATTTGTTGCTCCTCTTTTTCAGTGTATATGGTATCCCGAGTCGGAAGTCATTTGAATGGGGAGGTCGTGGGTGGGCCATTGCCCCATTCTCTGTTTCTTGTCGGCCATGGAAATCTAAGCTTTTTGAGGTGTGTGCCAATGCTGGAGATGTCTGAGGGGTAGATTTAGCTTCTTTTTTTTTTGTGTTTTACCTCGTTCCCTGTTTCTTATTTGAGAGAGAGAAAAAGACATAGAGTTAGTTTTTGTACAAAAACAGTTTACTTTTGCCAATTCTAAAGATGCACAAGTAAAAGGGGTAAATGCATGTTATACCGCCTTTTTTTTTTACATGAATGCCCATGGAATTAGATATATGGCTTATTTTGCATGTCCTACATTTTCTCTTTTTATTATTTTTTTTTTATGAATGCATAGGTTCATACAAGAATGGAATTTAATGCATGTTATACTTTTGAATGAATGTATCTACAAGAATGGAATTGAATGCATGTTAGGCTTTTTGATGAATGCATGAATAGATACAAACTACACATAAATTTAAATGGATGTACAAATTATACATGCCAGGGATGCATTAGTAATACATGTATATAAGCTATTTACAAAGAAAATCCCAGGATTGCCCCTTGGGCCCATACTCTCAGGATTCTGTTCCTTTCTAGGATTCTACCCCATTTAGTTTTGTCCCATTCTCATCGGGGTGTGATAGCATTTGCACCATTCTCCAGGGATCTTGACCTTTCAGTTTACTATCATATCCTTACTTTCTACACGGTCACTGTTTGGGGTTTTTTTGATCTCACTTGGGTTCCTCTCTCAGATCTCCAAGATGCCACCATGGCTCGAGCAACAACTCGCATGCTCTTTGTAGAGCGTTAAACAGCTAAGCCCTCAATCTGAGAAGACTTCTTTTAGGACCGTAATGTAGGCTAGGTTTAGGGGCTGTAAGAAATAAAGGGATATTTAGGCTGAAAGATCTTCTTTTAGTGGGTTGTTTAAACCGAAACCATTTGAGCACACCTTGGAGCATAAGATTGCCCCTTGCATTCCTTTCTAATTCTCCTTTCTCACCCTACTTGTCTGGGTAGGGCATTGTTAGGCTTATTTAGACTAAGCAATTTTATTCGATCAGAGAGGACTTTAATTTGGACCATAATGTAGGCTAAGTTAAGGGGTTTATGAATGAACGGGATATGTAGGCTCAAATTTGATGTTGCTTTCAGTAGGGTTTAGATCCGCACCATCCTTGGTTGGTCTTCCAATGGGGTTTCATCCCCTAATATCCTCCTTCAGCTTCAGTAACACATCTGGCTCATTTAGATCAAGCAATCTTTCTCAATCAGGGTGGACTTTAGTAAGGTTGTAATGTAGGCCATGGTTTGGGGTTTAACAAGAAAGGGTAAAGGCTGAAACCTATTACTTCTACTGGGCTTCCTTATTACCTAAGATCACCTTTGAACATGTATTCTTAAAAGAGTTCACCTTTCTTATAGTCTAATCCTTGACCTCGTAACAGAGTTGTCTAACATTTGTCCCCTAACTTGTGGCCTTTCTATATGCTCTTCAAGATAATACAAATATATTTTTCTTTTCGACCTCTTGCCCCTTGGCAACTCTTTTCCTTTGCTATTCTTTTTCATCTTTGTTTTTCTTTTTACGAAACGAACAATTCTGCAACTCATTTTCTCCTTTGACCTTTTTCTTAATAACTCAATCTAACCTATTGTGGGCGGTGATCCCTAGGTTGGGGTTTCTTTCTAGAGAAAAAGAAGGTAACTGGCTCAACAAGTTTGACAAGGGTTGCTTTTAACTGTATGAGAAATGAATTGAGGGTCTCTCTTCATTTTGAATAAGATTGCTTGATCCATAAAGCTTTCACATTACTTCAGCTTGATGGTCGATGACATTCTCCACCAGATCTTCTGCTACCTGTCTGCCCTAGTGTGGGCGGATGGTTTCGGATCGGGGTTGACAAAGAATCTTTCGCTTTCTGTGAGGCACTAGTGGGTTAAGCAATGCGGATATTTTTGTGTACGGTAGAAGAAATGAGGGCCTTTCATCACTTCAAATTAAATTGCTTAGTCCATAAAGCTTTTATATAAAACTTAGACAATGTTTCTAAAAATGGTGTGTTTCTACCAAATCAACTACTCTATGCTTACCCCAGTGTGGGGGATGGTTATAGGTTTGGGGATATCTGAAAAAGATCACTGACGGCTCTAGTGGGCTAAGCAAAGGATAATGTTTATTTGGGATAAATAGAACAATGGCTCCTCATCATTTTGAAAATTCGGCTACCCATTGCTTAGCTAGGATATCATGCAAGTGTCACGCTTTCCGTAACATTCACACTTCTTTATCGAGACTGTTTTCTTTCTATCTCTCACTCTCTCTATGTCTCTCAAAGGTTTTAACCCCTTTTTGAATGGATTGCCCATGCTATCCCATCCTTTAAGTCGAGTCATTTACCAAATGGGAAAGAATCCCTAAACGCCACAATCGTCCACAAGAGTATGAGGCAAAGGGAATAAACTAGGGATTACCTGTTTTCATTTAAAAACATGATTATATAGCATGCCGTGTTTATAAAGAAGATATACAAGAACTAGAAAGATGAAAGGAAAATAAATGAATTTTATGAAAACCTCCCTTTTCTAGTGGACCTTTTGGTGAGAACCCTTAATAGGGTTTTGGGACTATGCCAACCTCCTTGGTGCTACATTCACTGGGTGTATCAATGGAGGGTGAGTTCATGACATCCGGAATGCATTTGGAAACTAGAGGATTATGTCGTTGCAATGCATGGGTCTGACCAGACTTTGCAAATGGTAAAGCCCTCCTCTGCATGGATGGTGATTATCTTGGCATGGCATGAGGGTAGCTGCTTAGGGGTAATGCCTTGCAGATGGATGGTTAGTTATTCTTACTCCTTCATGTAAATTCGGCCTCTTTCTATAACCGGGTTTATCCTTGCATAAGTTTGAATTAGGCACGATGCTAGAGGGGTTTTCATGAGTTCGGTTATGCTCTTTGACCTGAAAAAGAAATGAAAAACAAAATGTAGTTAGCATGTGGAGTTGGGGGTTCTATGCAATGCATGTCCTATGGAGGTCCTTTCTTTGAGGGAGTCTAGGAATGATGACAAGTCCATTTTGGAGGTGGGGTTTTACCCCTATTATGCAATACAATACCTCTTCGGCATGGGCCGGTTGATGTTTTCTTGTGTGGGCAATCCTTCCTCCAGGGACAGAGAGATTTGGGCCTCTCCCGAGATATGGTTCTGTGCATGCCATGAATCCGTTGGGTTTAAGAACCCTTAGGAGTTTTGGTTGGTTCAATTAATATGAGATTGGATTGCTCCTTTCTCTCTCCGGTTGATTTGATGCATGAGAATGAAATGACTTGAGTTTCTTGGAACTCTTGTCTTAAAATGGATGTGGATGCATAAGCATAAAAGAAGTGAACGTATAATCAATATAATGATAATAAATGAGTGATTTAGAAAATCCCCTTCTTGTCTTGCGTTTGCCTTCGATTTTCTTAGCATTTGGAGATGAGGGGGAGGACAGAAGACAAGAAACAAAAGAGAAATTAGTGTCTTGGTTTAAAGATTTCTATGCAATGCATGTCCTAGGGGTACCCCTACTTAAGAGGGAGACTAAACATGATGTATTGGCTCACTTTTGGAGATAGGGGGTTTGCCCCTGTATGCATGTACCTTACCGTCAAGTGAGAACCTTCAGCCATCCATGCATTCATTTGCAAAAGTAAAGAAGTACATTAAATTTTGGGTTTAAGATACAAAAGAATTGAAATACATTTTAATAGGGGGAGGGGGAACATTTTCCTTTGGACTTCCACCTATCTAGTTTTATAAAGGAAAACCCTAAACTACTCTTGAGTCTTCGAATTCGCCTTCCTTGGATTTGATGTCGAGGAGGTCGCTAAGGGACCTTGCTAATTGGTTGCCCCTTGTCTTTATGGCAATCCTATCTCCGTGAGCATAGAGGGATTGGGACCCCTCTTATGGAATGAATTGATATGCATGTAATGAGTCTTTAGGGTTATGCGAGAACCCTTAGGGTTTGGGTAGGTTTAATGCAAGGGAGAGTGACTTTGGTGTCACTCTCAATGGGTTGATCATATGCATAAAAATGCAGTGAGTTGAGTTACTTGGAACTCTTGTCTTGACATGGAATATTGAATGCATAAATATGGGTATGTAAAAAGTATAAGAAAAAAGAATGCAATAGCAAAGTGCACATGCATGCATGAACAGCTAGACAAACATTATAACAGTATGAATACAATCATTATAACAACAGGAATAGACAGGTATAAATGAAAGTAAGAGCAGTCGCCCTTTCCTCCGTGGTTTTGAAAACGGTGCTTGTGTCTTAAATCCGGCAGAGGTTCAGTTATGCATGGTGTCTATATGAGTATGAGGCTAAGGGTTGACTAATGCGTCCTAAAAATGCTTGGTCCCCGGATCTTAAAACCTAGGCCCACTCCCCGAGGTGGTGCCATGATCGGTTGGTGATCCAAGCTGGGGAACCATCAAGAGGCCGTAAGCGAAGAAACTGACAAAGCATCTTGCCCACAACCAATATACCGTTCCCCCTTTCTAACTAGAAATGACATAGGTAATAATGCAAGTATGCAGAATGTAAGTGCACATGCAGTGTGTGTGTGATTTTTTTAAAAGTGGAGGAAAGAGCCCAACAACTCCCATTCATCCCATTCATCACATTCATGCATAGCAGTTAATAAAATTTAAACAAAATGTATACCTACAAAAACAAATATGTCAGTGTTAGTATGTTGATGACAGACATAATACAAGATAATATGAATAAATGCATGTTTTTTTAAAACAATTTTGAAAACTTAGTTTTCTAAATTTAAAGTGAATGGGATTGAACCAAGTTAATTGAAGACTCTACATGGGAGAAAGGTAAAGAGACATGACTACGGCCTAACCCTCTAAGTATCCCAAGTAGAGTCGCCAGCTGTCGCGCCCAGATTTTTCGCACTTGAGGAATACACACACAAGCGGAAAAAATGTTGTACTCTCTCGTTAGAACTCACCCTCCTAGAAGAATGAGTGCAACTAGGTTTGAATTGAAAATAGATTTGAATAAAGGGTTTTGAAAAAATTTTTGGAGTTGCCACCTAACTTGATTAAGGTGAGTGAGGTCACCTAAAAACTAAGAATAATTCGAAGACTACACTTAGGGTTTTTGGAAAGGAATTTTGAAAATATCTCCTCAAGAGAGGGTTTTTAAGAAAAATAGGTTGTTTAGCAACCTTTGAAAAACATTTAGCCTTTTTTTGAAAAATAACTCCGTTTTTGGTCTATGAAAACAGTGATTCTAGGTTCGGAGGTTGGTTACGTGTATGGAAGACGCACTAAGCCATCACCCTACCCCGCCCTTTCGGTACCTACATGTCAATCTACCCTAGATTCACCTATGAGAATCTTTAACTAACTAATGTTCAATCTTATCCACTTTGAAAAATAATGTTTAAGAAAAACATGATGCGTGATACGCAAGTGCAAGAAAAGAGAATTGAAAAATAGATTTGGAAATAGATTTGAAAAAAAATTGATTTGATTTAAAAGAGATTTGAAGAGATAGAATTGAAATTGGAAAAGTTTTAGAAATTAGAAATAGAGATTTGAAAATAGATTTTTGAAATTGAAAACTTGAAGTAGATTGTAAAAATAGAAATTTGAAAAAATGTTGTAGAATTTGAGATTTGAAAAATGTAGAGGAATTTGAAATTTGAAAGAAGTTGTGACCGCACCTATGAAGGTTGCCTACGTATCCTTTTGGTGGAATCAGGTCAGTCGTAATTCGGACCAGAGTCCGATTGAAAATAGAAGAATTGATTTGGAAAAGAAGTTGAATTGGAATTTGGATTTGATTTGGACTTAGAATAGAATATTGAAGATTGGAATTTAGAATTTTGAAATTGAAAAGGTTGAATTTTGATTTGGAAAGATAGAACTTGAAAGAAAGATTTAGACTTGTTTTGAAAAAATGAAGGTTTAGGAAATCTAGACTTAGGAAAGATAGGATTTTAGGAAAGGACTTGAGATTAAAAAAAAAGATTGGACTTGAATGTTGGATTTGGAAAGATCTTGGAAGATTTGGAAACTTGGAATTTAGAAAAGATTCGGATTAGGAAAGTTTCGAATTAGGAAAGCGTCATTTTAGGAAAGTTTTGAAATTAGGAAAGTTTTCGACTTAGGAAAGTTTTGAATTTGGAATGTTTTGAAATAGGCAAGTTTTGAAAATTGGAAAGTTTCATTTTAAGAAAGGGTTTGAAATAGGAAAGTGTTGAATTTAGAAATGTTCTGAATTAGGAAAGTTTAGTTTAGAAAAGTTTAGTTTAAGAAAGGTTTAGAATTTGGAAAGTTTCAAGTTAAGAAAGTTTTGAGTTTAGAAAGTTTTGGATTTAGAAAGATTTGAAATTTAGAAAGTTTAGGATTTAGAAAGTTTTGAGAGTAGGAAAGGTTTGTGTTTAGGAAAGATTTGAAAACTTGGACTTGAAAAGTTAAGATTTGGAAAGGGGTAGAATTAGAAAAGGGTTGAATTAGGAAAGATGTGGAAGTTAAGTTTTAAAATTTAGGAAAGATTCTTATGTTCAAGTTAAGATTTAGGAAAGTAGAAGATTAGGAAGGATTTGAATTAGCAAAATGTCAGATTAGGAAGGGATTAGATTTTGTTTGTAAAAGAGAAGGTTGATTTTGCTTCCAAAAATGGAGGATTGGATCTAGTTTCCTAAACGGGAAGATAGGATTTAGTTTCCTAAAGAAAAGATGAGATTTGGTTTCCTGAAGGAAAGATAGGATTTGGCAAGGATTTGGAAAGGGAGGTTTTAGAAACCCTAGATTTGGAAGGCCATAGTTTTGACATAGAAAAGAGGTTTTTGGAAATATGTATAATTTTGATGTAGAAAACAAGAGGTTTTGGGTAACCTAGGTTTGGGGCAAAGTTTGAAAATCATGTTTTTGGGAAGAAAATTAGGGCTTCCTAATGGTTAGCTCTAGGGCTTGACTTAGGCTCTAAGGAGAGAGTTTTTAAAAAGTGCGTTTTTGGAAACGAAGGTTTTTAGAAGGGAATCCTAGAGAGGACTTTTTGGAAAGTGTGTTTTTGAAAACGAAGATTTTAGAAGGAAAATCCTAGTGGGGAGTTTCTAGAATGAAAATTTTGGAAAGAGAGTTTTTTAGAAAGATTTTTGGAAGGATATTGTTGGAGAGAGTTTTTATGAAAGTGAATTTAGGGAGTGTTTTTAGAAAGTGAATTTTGAGGAGAAAGAGTTTTTGGGAAAGAGATCCTAATGAGGAGAATTTTAAGAAAGAGATTTAGGAAGAGGTTTTTCTAAGAAGGAAACCAAGGGAGCGTTTTTGGAAAGTGGACCTTGAAGAGAGCATTTTAGAAAAGGGTTTAAAAAGAGAAGTTTTGGAAAATAGATTTTTAGAAGAAGTTTTTGAAAACAATTTTGGAAAGGAATTTTAGGAAAGTATGTTGAAAAAGAGATTTTTTGGAAAAGAAATTTTTGAAAATAGAGTTTTTTTGGAAAGTAAAAAAACATCTTACTTTCCTAAAGCAATTCTAATTATAAGGGAGCTAGAACCACTTTAGGAAAGCGGTTTTGAAAACAACAAGATTTGAAAATATGGACCATATTGATCACTTTGAATGTAACACTTTCCTAAAGCAACCTTGGCCATAGAAAAGCTAGAATCACCCTAAGATTGTGATTTTGAAAACATGTTTTGAAAGGGAGATTTTGATACAATTTTGAAAACAAGTTTTAATGCAAGATTTGAAAACGAGTTTGAAAACGGTTTTTGGAATATGCAAGATCATGATATGCACAATGCAAATTTGGGGTCGTGAACATACAAGGTTAAGGCTTTACCACATAATCAAGGGGGCCGAACTCACATGGTCTCCGGTTAGCCTAAAGGAAAGCCCCCGACATGGTGACACTCCGATAGTCTAATCCTACACATGGACCGGGAATCCCCTTGTTTTAAGCATGCAAAGAAGGAGGGGGGGGGGGAGGAAAGAGATAGGGGATTAAAATAGAGAAAACCTAAGTGGGTTAAGAGAGAGAAGAAAGAGGGAGGAGTGCTGAAATTTAAATAGAAAACCTACCTTGTATCTTGATCTTCGAGGGCTCGTCTTTAATCTTCAAGGCTTCGGTTTGCAGCTCTTTAAGTCCTCAAAGGATGGTTGGTGGCTAGTGTATAAGTGTATGGAGATGTGTATGAATGTATATGAGGTTAGGGTTTGTGTATGGTGGCTAGGGTTTGGAAAACCTAAGGAGGCTAGGGTTTAGAGAGTGTTCGAGCTCTGTATATCAAATTTTAGAGTTTTTAGACTGAGTTTGCAGACCTTTTTCACGCTGAAAGAGGCTTTGTATTTATAGAGGGAGGAATGCACTGGTGCCTGTTGTACTGGCGCCAGGCCAAAACTTACATTGGCGCCACTAGGAGTGGCGCCAGGCCATTTTTTGGCTTGGCGCCACTAGTAGTGGCGCCAGCTATTTAGGAAATATTTAAGGTCGGTATGCAACATATCTTTGACTAGATTTGGGTGCCTGTACTAGTGACTACCATGCAATTTTTAGCCTGACTTCTCTAGGAGTGACTCCGGAAAGTCCAGGAATTATTTAAGGGACTGGGAATGGCCCGAAAGGCTAGAAAAGAGCAGGAACACTTAGAATAGCATCCCGGAGGTATTTGACTTGGAAAATGAGGACAGGATGTGTCGGAAGGTTTAACCGAGCCTTTAGGGGCGAAACGGTCAATCGGGCCAGAAAGCTATCGGGACGGACTCGGATTGTCCTGAAAGAAGACTCGAGATTTGGGAACAATATTAAAAACGTTCCCAAAGGTTGCTGGTTTGATTCCTAGAGCCGGTGTGGTCGGAAAAGGTGATCGGCCCACCAAGGGCAAAACTGTCATTTCGCACCGGGTTTACCGGAACTGACTCGGAATGATCCGAAAGGTTGAAAAAAGGTTGAGAATACTATAGCATTCTCAGGAAGTTATCGGTTTGATATCAGGAGCCGGTGTGGTCGGAAAAGGAGACTGGCCCAACAGGGGCAAAACGGTCATTTTGTACCGAGTTTACCGGAACTGACTCGGAATGATCTGAAAGGATGAAGGAAAGGTTGGGAATACTATAAGAAGTATTCCCAGCAGGTTACCGGATTGATACCCAGAGCCGGTGTGGTTCCCGGGGCTTTCGAATGCCTAGGGGCAAAATGGTCATCTTAACTGAAAAGTCTCGGAAATGGCCCAAGGGACAGTTTGGTCATTTTTCACCGAAGTGGGCTAGCAGGCACTGGTGTTGACCTGGGGTTTGAGTGCTTCCGCCACTCTGACGACAGTCATCGTGACACAGGGGTTTGTTGGCAATTCCCTATATCGACCTGTTTACGAATATTTTCGCTACTCGGACGGTTGTGATGTTTGCGAGTATTTCCGCCTCGAGAAATAGACTGTCTCTAGAAAGGGATTGGAAAAGGGGTCTTATCATCTCTGAAAATATCTGCCTGATTTGGGACCGTCTCGAGGAATAAAATGTCTCGAAAGAGGGATTTGGAAAGGAGACTTACCATCTTCGGAAAGACATGCTAGATTTGGAACCGTCTCGAGGAATAAACTGTCTTGAGAGAGGGATTGGAAAGGGGACTTACCATCTTCGGAAAGACGTGTCTGATTTGGAACCGTCTCGAGGAATAAACTGTCTCGAGAGAGGGATTGGAAAGGAGACTTACCGTCTTCGGAAAGACATGCCTAATTTAGAACCGTCTCGAGGAATAAACTGTCTCGAGAGAGGGATTGGAAAGGATAATGCCCCTAAAGGCATTTTGGTCATTTTGCCTCTATTTGGGTCTCGCGGGCCCGCAAAGCGATGGACAGATGGAATTTGGACTTAGAAAGTTGGTTTCGGTTGGAATATGCCCATATTGACCAGAGTACAAGTCTAGACGAAGCATAGACTGCCAAGCAGTCAAAAATTTGGTGCTTACACTCAAATAAAGCTCCAAGATCAGCTACTATACTCACCAAACGACACGGCATGAGTGACTTGTTATTGCAGAAGCAGCTAAAGATGATGTACAAAACAAGTCACCGTCTCATGATGTCCCGCCTGGCAGGCGATGGCTCAGTAGCAAAGGTACGGTCATCCTGACTAATCTAAGAGACTGGGAAGGCAGAATGCTCAGAAGGAGGCAAGTCCAGCAGCAAATAGGCCTTGTCCCTACTGACTGACTGCAGGGTGATCCGTCGGCCGACAAAGGAAAGACCTGTAATAATCGCCCAATCCAAAAGAGTGGGACCTAATTGGAAACCGACAAAATGAAAGGTCTCGGTCTCCCCGAACCACCTCTCAACAAGTGCCAGTACCAAATGTTGGTTCAGGCGGTTAGCCTGTAATCCCATGAAGGCGCCGAATCCGATCTTTGCCAAGAAGGCGCGATATGACGGGGCAGCCCGCTTCATAGTCACAAAGACCTGATGAACGGCCCCTCTAAAAGCTGTATGTACCCGCGGAGGGGGCAAATGCTATTTGGAGTATACACTAGGATAATATGCCAAATCCCCGAGTGGTGGAACATTCGGTACTTGCAGATCTCCTAAGTTAGCATTCGTCTGCCTATGCCTGGAGGAAGCTCTCCCATAACCGGTCACCTGATCCCCAAGGCCCGGTACCTCCTCCTCTGTGCCAAACTCCTCTACGAAAGCCTGCTCAACTAGGGGAAAGGGGTCAACAGGCGGCCTACTCCTTCGACCACTCTGACTAGATGCTGCCTGCCCAGTAGACCGTTGGCTGCCCCTGGACCGACTAGAGCCGCTAGTGGAATCTGTCCGAGCCGCCTTCTCCAAGCGGCGTCTCCTTTCAGAACTATCGTCACCCGTATCTGCCATTTTGAAAAGGTAAGCCAATGTGAGAAGTGTTAATATATCGAGCAAGCAGTTGACATAATAAAGTAAAATGAAATAAACAACTAACACAAACAAAACAAATAAAAGATTTCAAATGATAAGGCAAAACAAATTTTTTACGTACACATTTTGATTTTCCAACTTCAAATCATATCCCAAAGGTTTTCTATCTTTTTCTTTCAGAAAGATTTTATTTCTAAAAACCTTTTCTAACTATTTCCCTAGTTTCTAAAAATTTCGGCAGAGTTTTGTTTAAAAATGGTCCCTACAACACCCATAACATTAACACAAAATGTGCACTTCACATTGTCACAATCACATAACATCAGCACCCGTGCACACTTTTTAATTTTTCAAAATTTTCAAAACATATATTTTATTTTTCCAATAAATCCATGGTTTTCAAAAATGTCTTAAAATTCTTCAAAATCATTTCAAATATTTTTCAAAAATATTCCTACATTTTTTGAATTTTAAACTCTAAGGAATTTCATCAATTTCTTGAGTTTTCTCATTTTCCTAAATTTTTTAAATATTTTCCTATTTTTCAATAAATAAAAAATTCACCGAGTTTTCAAAAAATACGAAACTTCATACGGTTGATAAACACATCTTTCGAAGGCACATTGTACAAAAATCTAGCCAGAAAACCCAATGCCCAAGCCTGTAGGAACAATTCCCCTATTCTTTCAAAAAACCCTCTTCGCGTAATCATGAAAAGTCACTCAAACAAGCACCAAAAATGCAAAAATAACTTCACCATCATGTTCAAAACATAGCAAGACATCAATTTCCACTATTCACATGATTCAAACAAAGTTCTACACATCAAAATCAACAAAAATTTGAAAACTCACTTTTTTGGAGTTCTGGCAAAATCTTCTCTTCCGGCGACTTTTTCAGTGATGTGGTCTCCTTCTGGCAATCACTCGTGGTCTCCAAGAAGTGCCTCTTCAAGGTTCAAGTCAGTTTCCCTACAAACACTCTCAATCTTTCACAATCTCTTGAAAATACCGCCACTGTTCGAATCAGAAATCTTTCTAGTTTTATTCCCAAGCCTAACGCCACTAGCAAAGGCGCCAAGCATTTTCTACCAAAGGTGCCACTCCTAGTGACGCCAGTTTCTAATTATGGGCAGCTTTGCCCTTTTTCCCACTAAAACACGTTTTCGAAAGCCTTTTGGGCCCAATACCCACTTCCAAACCCCCGTTTTCCAAATCCGTCCCTCCGACCACCTCATAGTCAACATAGGGCTCTTACTTTATCGTTTTCTGTCTTTGACAAGCAAAAACAGAAAAAGAGGGGTAGCTGTAAGCACCCCATTTTTGACCGCTTGGCGATCTCCATCTGTCTAGACTTGTGTTCAAGTCATTGGGGGATATTCCAATCGAAATCAACTCTCTAAGTCTAATCTCGTCAATTCATCGCTTCGAGGGCCCCACTAGGCTGAAAGAGAAGCAAAATGACCAAAATGCCCTTAGGGGCACTATCCTTTCCATATTCCAATCAGGCGCGTCTTTCCAAAGACGATAAGACCCCTTTTCAATTCCAATCCCTCTCTCGAGACAATTGATTCCTCAAGACGGTAAATCTACTCCAATCAAGTGCGTCTTTCCGAAGACGGTAAGACCCATTTCCAATTCCAATCCCTCTCTCGAGACAGTTGATTCCTCAAGATGGTAAATCTACTCCAATCAGGCGTGTCTTTCCGAAGACGATAAGACCCCTTTTCAATTTCAATTCCTCTCTCGAGACAGTTTATTCATCAAGACGGTCCGGTGTAAGCACCCCATTTTTGACCGCTCGGCAGTCTACACTCCGTCCAGACTTGTTTTCAAGTCATTTTGGGCATATTCCTATCAAATCCAATTCTCTAGTTCTAAATTCCGTCTTTCCATCGCTTCGCGGGCCTGTCAGGCCCAAATAGAGGTAAAATGACCAAAATTCCCTTAGGGGCATTTTTGTTTCTTATTCCAATTCCAATCCCTCTTTCGAGACAATTTATTCCTCGAGACGGTCTGAGTAGCAAAACTACTCACCAAACCGTTAGAGTAGCGGAAATACTCACAAAACTGTTAGAGTAGCGGAAATACTCACAAAACCATTAGAGTGGCGGAAACACTCAAAACCCAGGCACGTCTCTTCGGAGACGGTAAGACCCCCTTCCAATCCCTCTCTCGAGACAGTTTATTCCTCGAGACGGTTCCAATCCAGGCACGTCTTTTCGGAGACGGTAAGACCCCTTTCCAATCCCTCTCTCGAGACAGTTTATTCCTCGAGACGGTCCAAGTAGCAAAACTACTCACAAAACCGTTAGAGTAGCAAATATACTCACAGAACCGTTAGAGTAGCGGAAATACTCACAAAACCATTAAAGTAGCGAAAATACTTACAAAACCGTTAGAGTAGCGGAAATACTCACAGAACCGTTCGAGTAGCGGAAATACTCACAGAACCGTTAGAGTAGCGAAAATACTCACAACCCCGTTAGAGTAGCGGAAATACTCACAACCCCGTTAGAGTAGCGAAAATATTCACAACCCCGTCCGAGTAGCGGAAATACTCACAAATCATCAACCCCGTCCGAGTAGCGGAAGTACTCACACCGTGAGAGTGGCGGAAACACTCAAAACCCAAGTCAACACCAGTGTCTGTTAGCTCACTTCGGTGAAAAATGACCAGACTACCCTTAAGATCTTTTTCGAGACTTTTCGGTCAAGATGACCATTTTGCCCCTAGGCATCCGAACGCCCTGGGAACCACACCGGCTCTGGGTATCAAACCGGTAACCTCCTGAGAATACTTTTTATAGTATTCTCAACCTTCCTTTACCTTTCTGGATCATTCCGAGTCAATTCCGGCCAACCCAGTACAAAATGACCGTTTTACCCCTTGAGGGCCGGTCTCTTTCTTCGACCATACCGACTTTGAGTATCAAACCGATAATGTCTCAAGAATACTTTTTATAGTATTCTCAACCTTCCTTTACCTTTTCGGATCTTTCCGAGTCAGTTCTGGCCAACTCGGTACAAAATGACCGTTTTGCCCCTAGAGGGCCGGTCTCTTTCTTCGACCATACTGGCTTTGAGTATCAAACCGGTAATGTCTCAAGAATACTTTTTATAGTATTCTCAACCTTCATTTACCTTTCCAGACCATTCCGAGTCAGTTCCGGCAAACCCAGTACAAAATGACCGTTTTGCCCCTAGTGGGCCGGTCTCCTTTTCCGACCACGCCGGCTCTGGGAATCAAATCGAAAACCTTTGGGAACATTCTAAATAATGTTTCCAGATCCCAAATCTTTTTCCGGGGCAATCCAAGTTCGCCCCGGCAGTTTCTTAGTCCAATTGACCGTTTTGCCCCTAAAGGCTCGGTCGACGTTTCCGACACATCCAATCTTCATTTTTCAAGTCAAATATCTCCAGGACACTATTTTAAGTGTTCCTGCTCCTTTCCGGCCTTCTGGGTTTTAAGCACCCCATTTTTGACCTCTCGGCAGTCTACACTCCGTCCAGACTTGTTTTGAAGTCATTTTGGGCATATTCCTATCAAATCCAATTCTCTAGTTCTAAATTTTGTCTTTCCATCGCTTCGCGGGCCTGTCAGGCCCAAATAGAGGCAAAATGACCAAAATACCCTTAGGGGCATTGTTCTTTCTTATTCCAATTCCAATCCCTCTCTCGAGACAGTTTATTCCTCGAGACGGTCCGAGTAGCAAAACTACTCACCAAACCGTTAGAGTAGCGGAAATACTCACAAAATCGTCAGAGTGGCGGAAACACTCAAAACCCAGGCACGTCTCTTCGGAGACGGTAAGACCCCTTTCCAATCTCTCTCTCGAGATAGTTTATTCCTCGAGACGATTCCAATCCAGGCACGTCTTTTCGGAGACAGTAAGACCCCTTTCCAATCCCTCTCTCGAGGGAGTTTATTCCTCGAGACGGTCCGAGTAGCAAAACTACTCACAAAACCGTTAGAGTAGCGGAAATACTCACAACCCCGTCCGAGTAGCGGAAATACTCACAACTCGGAAATACTCACAAATCATCAACCCCGTCCGAGTAGCGGAAATACTCACACCGTTAGAGTGGCGGAAACACTCAAAACCTAGGTCAACAAAATGACCAAACTACCCTTAGGACATTTTCTGAGACTTTTCGGTCAGGATGACCATTTTGCCCCTAGGCATCCAAACGCCCCGAGAACCACACCGGCTCTGGGTATCAGACCGGTAACCTCTTGAGAATACCTTTTATAGTGTTCTCAACCTCCCCTTACCTTTCCGGATCATTCCGAGTCAGTTTCGGCCAACCTGGTACAAAATGACCGTTTTGCCCCTAGAGGGCCGGTCTCCTTCTTCGACCATACCGGCTTTGAGTATCAAACTGGTAATGTCCCGAGAATATGTTTTATAGTATTTTCAACCTTCTTTACCTTTACGGACCATTCCGAGTCAGTTCCGGCAAACCCGGTACAAAATGACCGTTTTGCCCCTAGTGGGCCGGTCTCCTTCTCCGACCACGCCGGCTCTGGGAATCAAACCGGCAACCTCTGGGAACATTCTAAATAATGTTTCCAGATCCCAAGTCTTCTTCTGGGACAGTTTGAGTTTGTCCCGGCAGTTTTTCGGTCCGGTTGACCGTTTTGCCCCTAAAGGCCCGGTTGACCTTTCTGACACATCGTATCCTCACTTTTCAAGTCAAATACCTCCAGGACACTATTTTAAGTGTTCCTGCTCCTTTTTGGCCACCCGGGTCATTCCCGGCTCCTTTAAATCATTCCCGGACTTTCCGGAGTCACTCCTAGTGAAGCCAGGCTAAAATTTACATGGTAGTCATTAGAACAGGCGCCCAAATCTAGTCAAAGATACGTTGCTTGCCGACCTTAAACCTTTCCTAATTGGCTGGCGCCACTAGTAGTGGCGCCAAGCCAGAAAATGGCCTGGCGCCACTCCTAGTGGCGCCAGTGTAAAGTTTGCCCTGGCGCCACTACAACAGGCGCCAGGTTTGTCCTCCCTCTATAAATACAGAGCCTCATTCAACGTGAAAGGGGTCTGCAAACTTAACTTAAAAATCCCCTATTTCGATATACAGAGCTCGAGCACCTCTAAAACCCTAGTTTCCTTAGGTTTTCGAAACCCTAGCCACCCTACACAAACCCTAGCCTCCTACACACTCATACACACTTCCATACACTCATACACTAGCCTTCAACCATTCTTTTAAGACTTGAAGAGCTGCCATCCAAAGCTTGAAGGAACTCTTAAAGACTGAAGGTGAAGATTAAGACAAAGACCGAAGTCCAAAGACTACACGGCGCGCAAAATAAATAAGATACAAGGTAGGCTCCCTATTTAATTTTCTACACTTCCCCCCTCTCTCTTCTCTCTCCAACCCACTTGGGTTTTCTCTATTTTAATCCCCCATCTCTTTCCTCCCCTTTCTTTGCATGCTTGAAACAAGGGGACTCCCGGTCCATGTGCAGGATTAGACTATTGGAGAGTCACCGTGTCGGGGGCTTTCTTCTAGTCTAACCAAAGACCATGTGGGTCCGGCCCCCTTGATTATGTGGTGAAGCCTTAGCCTTGTATGTTCACGACCCCAAATTGCATTGTGCATATCATAGTCTTGCATCTTCCAAAAACCGTTTTCAAAATTGTTTTTCAAAACGTTTTCAAACTTGTTTTCAAAATTGCATCAAAATCTCTTTTTCAAAAACTTGTTTTCAAAATCACCATTCTAGGGTGATTCTAGCCTTTCCATGGCTAGGGTTGCTTTAGGAAAGTGTTACATTAAAAGTGACCTTTTGGTCTATATTTTCAAATCTTGTTGTTTTCAAAACCGCTTTCCTAAAGTGGTTCTAGCCTTCTTATGGTTAGAAGTGCTGTAGGAAAGTGAGACATTTTTACACCTTCTAAAAGCTCTCTTCAAAAATCTCTTCCTAAAAATCTCTTTTTGAACATACTTTCCTAAAACTCTCCTTTTCAAAATTGTTTTCAAAAATTCCCTCCAAAAATATATTTTTCAAAACTCTCTTTTTCAACTCCTCTCCAAAATCTTTTCCTCAAAATTCACTTTCTAAAAACACTCCCTAGATTCACCTTCCTAAAAACTCTCTTCAAAAACCTTTCTAAATCTTCCTTCTAGAAACTCCCCTCTAGGATTTTTCCTCCCAAAATCTATGTTTCCAAAAACACACTTTCCGAAAACTTCCTTTTTCCAAAAATCTTTCCAAAAACTCTCTTTCCAAATTCACTTTCCAAAAACTCCTCCTTAGGACTTCCTTCCAAAAACTCGTTTCCAAAAGAGTACTTTCTAAAAACTCTTTTCTTAGAGCCCAAGTCAAGCCTTAGAGCCCACAATTAGGAAACCCTAATTTTTTTTCCAAAAACATGATTTTCAAACTTTGCCCCAAACCTAGGTTTCCAAAATCTTTTGTTTTCTACATCAAAACTATACATGTTTTCAAAACCTCTTTTCTACGTCAAAACCACAATTTTTCAAAACTAGGGTTTCTAGAATCTCCCTTTCCAAATCCTTGTCAAATCAAATTTTCCCTTTAGGAAACTGAATCAAATCTCCCCGTTTAGGAAACTAGATTTTATCCTCTGTTTTTGGAAACAAAATCAAACCTTCCCTTTTAGAAACAAAATCCAATCCTTTCCTAATCCGACTTTTTTTTTTCTTAATTCAAATCCTTCCTAAACTTCCACTTTCCTAAACCCTAAGTTTCCAAAAACTTGAACATAAAAATCTTTCCTAATTCAACCCTTTCCTAATTCAACCCCCTTTCCAAATCTTAACTTTCCAAATTCAAGCTTTTAAACCTTTCCTAAATTCAAACCTTTCTTAATTTCAAGATTTTCTAAAACTCTAAAACTTTCTAAAATCTTAAATCTTTCTAAACTCTAAAACTTTCTAAATCCTAAACTTTCCAAATTTCAAATCTTTTCAAATCCAAAGTTTCCTAAATTCAAAACTTTCTTAAGTTAAATCTTTCTAAACTTCCAAGCTTTCTAAATTCTAAATCTTTCCAAAACTTCAACATCTTTCCAAATCCAAAACTTTCCTATTCTCAAAACCTTTCCTTTTTCAAAACCTTTCTTAAAATGGAGCTTTCTTAATTCAAAACTTTCTAAACTCAAAGCTTTCTTAATTCAAAACTTTCCCTTTCTTAATTCAAACATTTCCTAAGTTGGAAACTTCCCTTTTTCAAACCTTTCCAAAAACGAAACTTTCTAATTTTCAAAACTTCCCTATTTCAAAACTTTACTAAGTCGAAAATTTTCCTAATTCAAAACTCTCCAAAAGTGAAACTTTCCTAATTCAAAACTTTCGTAAGTTGAAACTTTCCTAAACCAAAACTTTCCTAATTCAAGAACTTTCCAAAAATGAAACATTCTTAATTCGAAACTTTCCTAAATCAGACCTTTCTTAATTCGAACATCTCCTAAAATCCAATCTTTCCAAATCTTCCAAGCCAAGTCAAATCTTTCCTAGGTCTATTCTCTTTCCTAAGTCTAGGTTTTCTTAAACCTTCTCTTTTTCAAAACAAGTCCAAATCTATTTTTTTTAAATCAAAGTCCAACCTTTTCCAAAATTTTAATTTCCAATCTCCTTTTCTAATTTCAAATCAAATTCAATGTCAAATTCAAGTTCATTCTTCAATCCACTCTTCTATTTTCAATCGGACTCCGGTCCGAACTACGACTGACCTGATTCCCCCAAAGGAATACGTAGGCAACCTTCATAGGTGCGGTCACAATATTTTTCAAACTTTCAATTCCACCCTCATGGGTGCGGTTTCCGAAATCTTTCCAAATTTCAAATTCCAATCAATTTTCAAATTCCAATTTCAAAATTTCTATTTTCAAAGTTCTATTTTCAATTTTCAAACTTTCCAATTTCAATTCTATTTCTTCAAATCTATTTTCAAATCAAATCAATTTCTTTTCAAATCAATTTCTATTTTCCAATTCTCTCATCTTGTACTTGCATATCATGCATCATGTTAGTTTCATCTTTTTAAACATTGTTTTTCTAAAGTAGATAGGATTGGACACGGGTTCATTAAAGACTCTCATAGGTGAATCTAGGGTAGATTGACATGTAGGTACCGAAAGGGCGGGGTAGGGTGATAGCTTAGTGCGTCTTCCCTACACGTAACCAACCTCCGAACCTAGATCACTGATTTCAAAGACCAAAACGGAGTTATTTTTCAAAAAAGGGCTAAATGTTTTCCAAAGGTTGCCAAACAACCTGTTTTTCTTAAAAACCCTCTCTCGAGGAGATATTTTCAAATTGTTTTCTAAAAACCCTAAGTGTAGTCTTCGGATTATGCTTAGTTTTTAGGTGACCTAACTCACCTTAATCAAGTTAGGTGGCGACTCCAAATGTGTTTCAAAAGCCCTTTATTCAAACCTGTTTTCAATTCAAACCTAGTCGCACTCATTCTTTTAGGAGGGTGAGTTCTAACGAGAGAGTACAACATTTTTCCCGCTTAGGTGAGTATTCCTCGAGTGCGAAAAATCTGGGCGCGACACGGGTCATTCCCGGCTCCTCCAAATCATTCCCGGACTTTCCGGAGTCACTCCTAGTGAAGTCAAGCTAAAATTTACATGGTAGTCACTAGTACAGGCGCCCAAATCTAGTCAAAGATACGTTACTTGCCGACCTTGAATCTTTCCTAATTGGCTGGCGCCACTAGTAATGGCGCCAAGCCAAAAAATGGCCTAGCGCCACTTCTAGTGGCGCCAGTGTATAATTTGGCCTAGCGCCACTGCAACAGGCACCAGTTTTGTCCAAACTCTATAAATACAGAGCCTCATTCAACGTGAAAGGGGTCTGAAAACTTAACCTAAGAGTCCTATATTTCGATATACAGAGCTCGAGCACCTCCCAAAACCCTAGCCTCCCTAGGTTTTCCAAACCCTAGCCACTATACCCAAAACCCTAGCCACTATACACAAACCCTAGCCCCCTATACACTCATACACACCCCCATACACTCATACACTAGCCTTCAACCATCTTTTGAAGACTTGAGGAGCTGCAACCCAAAGCTTGAAGACAACTCTTGAAGATGACAGACGAAGATCAAGACGGAAGACCGAAGACTGCACGGCGCGCAAAATAATCAAGATACAAGGTAGGCTCCCTATTTAATTTTTTGCACTTCCCCCCTCTCTCTTCTCTCTCCAACCCACTTGGGTTTTCTCTATTTTAATCCCCCATCTCTTTCCCGCCCTTTCTTTGCATGCTTGGAACAAGGGGACTCCCGGTCCATGTGTAGGATTAGATTGTTGGAGAGTCACCGTGTCGGGGGCTTTCTTCTAGTCTAACTAGAGACCATGTGGGTCCGGCCCCCTTGATTATGTGGTGAAGCCTTAACCTTGTATGTTCACGACCCCCAAATTGCATTGTGCATATCATAGTCTTGCATCTTCCAAAAACCGTTTTCAAAAGTTGTTTTCAAAACGTTTTCAAACTTGTTTTCAAAATTGCATCAAAATCTCTTTTTCAAAAACTTGTTTTCAAAACCACAATTCTAGGGTGATTCTAGCTTTTCCATGGCTAGGGTTGCTTTAGGAAAGTGTTATATTAAAAGTGACATTTTGGTCTACATTTTCAAACCTTGTTTTCAAAACCACTTTCTTAAAGTGGTTCTAGTCCTCTTATGGCTAGAATCGCTTTAGGAAAGTGAGATATTTTTATACTTTCCAAAAACTCTCTCTTTCTTCAAAAATCTCTTCCTAAAAAAAAAAATCTCTTTTCCAACATACTTTCCTAAAACTCTTCTCTCCAAAATTGTTTTCAAAAACTCTCCTCCAAAATCTATTTTCTTTCAAAACCCTTTTTTTTTCAACTCATTTCCAAAACTCTCTCTCTTAAAAATTCACTTTCCAAAAACGCTCCCCAAAAATCTTTCCAAAAACTCTCTTTTTCAAAATTTTCCTTCTAGAAACTCTCCTCTAAGATCTTCTTTCCAAAATCTACGTTTCTAAAAACGCACTTTCCAAAACTCCTTCTCTTTAAAATGTTCTTCCAAAAACTCCCTCTTCAAATTCACTTTCCAAAAGTTCCTCTCTAGGATTCCTTTCTAGAAAACCTTCGTTTCCAAAAACGCATTTTCTAAAAACTCTTTCCTTAGAGCCCAAGTCAAGCCTTAGAGCCCACAATTAGGAAACCCTAATTTTCTTTCCAAAAACATGATTTTCAAACTTTGCCCCAAACCTAGGTTTCCAAAACCTCTTGTTTTCACATCCAAACTATACATGTTTCCAAAACCTCTTTTTTACGTCGAAACTATAGTTTTTCAAATCTAGGGTTTCTAGAATCTCCTTTTCCAAGTCCTTACCAAACCCTATCTTCCCTTTAGGAAACCAAATCAAATCTCCCCGTTTAGGAAACTAGATCCCGTCCTCCATTTTTGGAAATAAAATCTAACCTTTCTCTTTTAGAAACCAAATCCAATCCCTTCCTAATTCAACTCTTTCCTAATTCAAATCCTTCCTAAACTTTCACTTTCCTAAATCTTAAGTTTCCAAAAACTTAAACATAAAAATCTTTCCTAATTCAACCCTCTTTTCGAATCTTAACTTCTTAAACCTAAGTTTTCAAACCTTTCCTAAACTTAAGCCTTTCCTAATTTTAAGACTTTGTAAAATTCAAACTCTAAAACTTTCTAAATCCTAAACTTTCTAAATTTCAAATCTTTCTAAAATTCTAAGCTTCCTAAATTCAAAACTTTCTTAAGTTAAATCTTTCTAAACCCAAATCTTTCTAAACTCTAAACTTTTCAAAACTTCAACATCTTTCCAAATCTAAGACTTTTCTAAACTCAAAGCTTTCTTAATTCAAGACTTTCTTAAATTGAAACTTTTCTTAATTCAAACATTTCCTAAACTGAAAACTTTCCTTTTTCAAACCTTTCCTAGAACGAAACTTTCTTATTTTGAAAACTTCCTTGTATTCAAAGCTTTCCAAATTCAAAACTTCCCTTTTTCAAAACATTTCTAAATTCAAAACTTTCCGATTTTCAAAATTTTCCTAATTTGGGAACTTTCCTAATCTGACAACCTTTCCTTTTTCAAAAACTTTCTAAGCTCAAAACTTTCCAATTTCAAAGCTTTTCTAAAATGAAAACTTTCCTAATTTCGAAACTTTCCAAAAATGACACTTTCTTAAATCGACCATTTCCTAATTCGAACCTTTCCTAAATCCAATCTTTCTTAAATTCTCAAGTCTTTCCTAGGTCTCCTACCTTTTCCTAGGTCTAGGTTTCCTAAACCTCCTTCTTCCCAAAACCAAGTCTTTCCAAAATCAATCTTTCCAAAGCAAGTCCAATCCTCTCAATTCCAATTTCAAATCTCTTTTTCTAATTTCAAATCAAATTCAATGTCCAATTCAAGTTCCTTCTTCAATCCACTCTTCTATTTTCAATCGGACTCCGGTCCGAACTACGACTGACCTGATTCCCCCAAAGGGATACGTAGGCAACCTTCATAGGTGCGGTCACAACACTTTGCAAACTTTCAATTCCACCCTCATGGGTGTGGTTTTCAAAATCTATTTTCAAATCTCAAATTTCAATCAATTTTCAAAATTCCAATTTCAAATTTCTATTTTCAAATTTTCAAACTTTCCAATTTCAATTCCATCTTTTCAAATCTATTTTCAAATCAAATCAATCTCTTTTTCCAAATCTATTTTTCAATTCTTTTCTATTGCACTTGCATATCATGCATTATATTTTTCAAACGTTATTTTTCTAAAATGGATAGGATTGAACCATACTTAGTTAAGGACTCTCATAGGTGAATCTAGGGTAGATTGGCATGTATGTACCGAAAGGGCGGGGTAGGGTGATAGCTTAGTGCGTCTTCCCTACACGTAACCAACCTCTGAACCTAGGATCACTAATTTCAAAGACCAAAAGGAGTTATTTTTCTAAAAAGGGCTAAATGTTTTCCAAAGGTTGCCAAACAACCTGTTTTCCTTAAAAACCCTCTCTTGAGGAGATGTTTTTCAAAATCGTTTTTCAAAACCCTAAGTATAGTCTTCGGATTACTCTTAGTTTTTAGGTGACCTAACTCACCTTAATCAAGTTAGGTGTTGACTCTGAATCTTTTTCAAAAGCCCTTTATTCAAACCAATTTTTCAATTCAAACCTAGTCGCACTCATTCTTTTAGGAGGGTGAGTTCTAACGAGAGAGTACAGCATTTTTCCCACTTGTGTGAGTATTCCTCGAGTGCGAAAAATCTGGGCGCGACATCCGGCACATTTTTTGAAGAAAATCTTTTCGAAACGGTAAGTCCCTTTAAACCTATCGACCGGGACGAGATCCCAAGCCCCCTAGATGGTAGAACGGTTCACCTTTGGCGCCTGCTAGCCCGCTAATGCAGAAATGTCCGTTTAGGCATGCCTTTCGAGAAAGTTGATTCTCAGGCATTAAGTCCCTTTAGCAGCTTTCCAAGATCAGGTAGTCTCAGGAATGATCGTGAACTATTAGAGTAGCGAAAATACTCGCAAACAGGTCGATAGAGGGAATTGCCAACAAACCCCTGTATCACACGACCGCCGTCAGAGTGGCGGAAACACTCAAGACCCAGGTCAACACCAGTGCCTGCTAGCCTGTGAACCGAGTTCATCAAAGGAATTTGAGCCGAGGGCACTGTACCCTTGTATGCTCTGCAGGGATTCTTCTAGCCCTTGGATCTTTAGGCTGAGATGGTTAGGGATGGCATTCGCAACTGAAGGAGTGAGTAAAATGAGCCTTAGCATTTTATCTCCATACATGTGCCTGTATGTAGATGCCATACATGTGCCTGTTTCATTCATCCTGTACAACCATTCATTCAAGGGAAGTAAAAGGAGCAATTTTATTTCTTTTGAGATAAAAAAGCTAAAATCACATAGATTGGGGGAAGGGAACATTTTCCATGGGGCTTGCCACCTATCTATCTAAACTACTTTGCGAGTCTTCAGTTTCGCCTTGTTGATATTGGGAGGTCCTTGAGTGACCTTGTCTCTAGATTGCCGCTTGTCTTATGGCAACAATATCTCCATGAGTGAGGGAGATTAGGGCCCCTCTTATGAAATGATTCTTGGATGCATGCCATGACCTTTAGGGTTTGGAACCTTTAAGAATTGGGTTATGCTTATGATTTGAGATTGGGTCGTGGGCTACTCTCTTAGAGGTTGATCATATGCAGGGACTGTAAGTGGCTTGTATTACTTTGGCACTTATGTCTTAGGATGATTACATATGCATGAGCAGTTTAATAGTAGGAATGACAAAATATTGACAACAAAGCACTCATGTATATAAGCATAATAATAGTAGGAGTAAGGAAATTGAAAAGTGATCACTCTTTCCTCTTTGGATTTTGAAAATCACGTGCCTTAAATCAAGTAGAGGTTCGGCTATGCATGGATGCTATATAAACATGAGATTGAAGGTTACTAATGCTTCCTAAAAAGCTTGGCTCCTAGATCTTCAAATCTAAGCCCACTGCCGGGGTGGTGATATTATAGGTTGGTGATCCAAGTGAGGGAACTATCTAAAGACCGTTGGCTAGGTGACACATCTGCCTACCACCAACAATCAATGTACTATTCCCATTTCTAACTATAAGGTCGTAACCAGGGTCAATATTCCATGAAAATGCATATGCAATTGTGTGTGATTTTGAAAATTAGAAGAAAAGCCCAACAACTCCCATACATCCTGTCATACATATCATACATGGCAGTTTATGAATATAAATAAAAATGTGAACAAATGCATAGAGTTAGTACTTTTCGAGAAGCTCAAATGCAAAAATAATGTCTAATGTATGAACAATGCAAGAGCATGTAATGAATATAATGTTTGACTTTTTGCAAAACAAAGACCATTTTAAAAATTTTAGAATTTTGAAAAGTTTAGAAAGTAGATATAACTAAACAAGGTAACCGGCGAACTTAAGGTGAGTAAAGGGTGACTGGACATGACTTAGCCTTAACCCTTTAATTGTCCCTAGTGGAGTCACCAAGCTGTCGGGCCCTATTTCCAGAAGTCGGGCCCTCTTAGCCTAGGGAGTGGGTTGGGAAAGATACGATGCTCTCTCGTTAGAACTCGTCCTCCTGGAAGGACAAATACGACAGGGTTTGAATGGAATTGATTAGGGCTTTTTGAAAAGGTCTTTAGAGTGGCCACCTAATATATTTAAAGATGTGCTAGGTCATCTACACCAAGTAAAACCCGAGGGTTAAACTTAGGTTTTGAAAAGTATTTTTGGAAAAAACTCCACATGAGAGGGTTTTAGAAGGTAAGGTTGTTCAACAACCTTAAAAACGTCGGAAAAGCTTTTTTGAAAATGGACTCCAGTTTGGTCTTTGAAACAGAAATCCTTTAGTCTGAGGGTTGGTTACATGTAGGGAAGATGTCCTAAGACTATCACCCTATCTCGTCCTTGGGGTACCTATATGTCCATTCACCTTTTACTCACCTAACTAAGACTCGCCGGTTACCTATATTTAATGTTATTCACTTAGAAAACTTTTGAAAACAAAATTTGAAAAAAAGAGTTTGAAAAAGGGAGTTGAGTTTGAAAAATGGTTATGGTTTGGGAAATTGAAAAGGGTTGTGACCGCACCCCATGAAGGGTTGCCTATGTACCTCCTTAAAGAGGATCAAGTTAGCCATAGTTCAGACAAGAGTCCAAAAGAGTTGGAATTTTGAAATGGATTTCTATTTCTAGAAATTTTTCATTTTTAGAAAGCTTCCTTTTCAGGAAAGTTTGAGTTTGAAAATATTTCTTTTTTAGGAAAGTTTGGTTTTGAAAGACTTCCTTCTCAGGAAGGCTGGACTTTGAAAATGTTTCCTTTTTAGAAAGATTTAATTTTTGAATGAATCCCTTTCAGGAAGACTGAGATTTGATTTGAAAATGTTTCCTTTTAGGAAGATTTGATTTGGAAATGCTTCCTCTTAAGGAAGATTTTATTTGGAAATGTTTCCTTTTCAGGAAGATTGAGATTTGATTTGAAAATGTTTCCTTTACAGGAAGATTGAGATTTGATTTGAAAAGATTTTATTTGATTTTGAAAAAGGTTGGATTGTTTCCAAAATGGGAGGAGTTGAGTTAGGGTTTAAATTTGGAAGGTTTGAAAAAAGAGTGATTGAAGGGATTTAGAATGGAAGGTTTGATTCGATTGATTTAAAAAGGAAAGTTTGGAAAAGGGAAGTTTTGATTGATTTGGAAATTGAAGATTTTGAGGGTTTGAAAAAGGTATGGTTTTGAGTTGAAAAAGGGAAGTTTTTGAGTGGAAAAAAACGGAATTTTCCTAGGATTGGACTTCAAAGTTTGGACTTGGGCTCGGCCAGCGCGACTTCAAGAGAGAGAGAGAGAGAGAGAGGACTCTAGGAACTGTCTAGAATAGACGGGGAGAGTTTCAAGATAATTTTTTTGACCTAAAACATTAAGGGGGAAGGCTTGTATTTAAAATGCAAAAACAAGGGGGTTGTGCGCCACTCTTAGTGGCCCACGCTTTGAGTTTAGCCTTGCGCCACTAAAAGTGGCGCAGGGGCATTTAATGTTAGCATGAAAAAAAGGCTAGATATAGGGATGGTCGATTCGTAATTGATTCTAGGGAGTTATGTACCACTATTGTAATATCCCGAATTCTATTTATTTAAATTACTATGAATTTATAGTGTTTGTATTATTTAATGTTAGTTATTACATCATTTGGGTCGAAAGTGACCAATGGGAGCTTATGTTGTAGCTTATGTTATATACTCTTATATACACACAAAATAAACACACACACCCGACCGGTTGAGAATGGTAAGCCCTAAATTGTCTAAACCTAGAGAATGGTAAGCCCTATTGGAAGATTTGAGAGTTTGGGATTGAAATTTCCAATTTATGCAAGTTAGGGCTTGGATTCCTAAAACCCTAGATCCCTTTGTTTTAATTGTTTATTTCTCACCCATTTTAAGTTATTGTCATCCTTGTGGCTAATCTTTGAGCCCTAAGAGTATTTGGAAGGTTTGGTTGTGTTTGGATGGATCTTGGAGAGTTTTGGGTTGAGAATTGTTATTGTGCAGGTAGGGGCGTTCGAACGCCGACATGGTTGTTCTAACGGTCCGAAAGCAGAGATTTTCACTTTACCTGGAGTTCAAACGGCCTTTTCGGGTGTTCGAATGGCCTGAGGGGGTGTTTTTATATTTTTACCTAGCGTTCGAACACCTAATTTGGGCGTTCAAATGGCTTGGTCATTTTGGCCTGGCATTCGAACGGCCTGGTTGGGCATTCGAATGGCCTGCCAACTTCGGCACTGTTTAGTAAAATGAGTATAATTTTCTCTAGAAAACTTGGATTGATGTACCGTTTGCAACATTAGAAAGTAGATTCATAGATCTTTGTACCCATATAAAGTTTGTACTCTAATTCCTTATAGATTGAGAGATATGAAAGTTTAAAGTTGACCCAAAACTATACAGAAAACCTTATTTTTCCAAAGTGTTACCCCGTTTTCTTTGTGAGACCTAACTTCTTCACTCGAAATGTGTTTTACCCATGACCTATCAAATTAAAGGCTTTTAAACCTATTTTCAAATGGAATTAGCCTTGAGTGTGAAGTCATCTTTAAGAGGTGGTTGGGACGCAATGAAGGAGTTGACGTCCCAGCTTTCATGTTCAAACCTCAACTTTATGTTCTCGTTTTACGTTGGGGCTTTGTCCTAGAGTTCAGCTCCATTCTGCCATTGAGAGAGTGAGGTGTCGATGAATCGAGGTTGAGGGCGTTATGTGCTTAGTCGCGGTTCATTCGTTATTGCCTTGCCTTAGCATTGTGTATTGATGTTTCATGTTTCTCGTGTATTGATGTTTCATGTTTCTATGTGAATCATGTGTAGGAGCACCTTGCTTAACACCCGTTCAGTTGGATAGAGGTGAATAACAATATGCCATGAGTAAGACCTATTACTCTCCAAATGCTTTCAAGTTCAATTACGTTTCATGCATTTCTTTCTATTTATTTCAATGCATCAATGATTACGTTTAGGTATGAATGTCGTGCTTTGAATTATATACGAACCTTACCTATGATATGAATTATAACCTACAAATTAGAATGTTCATATAAAGTAGATGTAAGATTCCTAACGTACGACTCTAACTCCAGGTTTTTTCATGGCAAAACTTTAATCTAGCCCGATGGTTCTAGGATGGGGGACGTGACATAAACCATCGACATGTAAGATCTTTCGTGGCAAGACCCTAAACTACCAACAATGGTCTTACGGTAGTGGACACGAAATAATCTATCGCCATATTGGGAGATGTCCCTTAGCTTAAAAGTCTAGATGTTACCTTTATGGTTACTATAACTGAGTATAGTTCTTATAATTGACTTAAAAAGCCTATGTATGACCATTACGGTTACTATAACTGAGCCTAGCTCTTGTAATTGGCTTAAAGCACTCTACGTGCTAATGACTGAGCGTAGCTCTTACTAAATGAGCCTAGCTCTTATGATTGGTCTAAAGCACTCTACGTGCTAATGACTGAGCATAGCTTTTAATAACTAACCCTCATCTCACGATTGAGTCCTGCTCTCTTAAAGCACTCTATGTTGCTAATGACTGAGCGTAGCTCTTGCTGATTGAGCCTAGCTCTCAGGATTAGTCTAAACATATTATGCGTGACCTTTATGGCTACTATGTTGGCCTAAAGAGCTTATGTGTGACTTCATGGTTACTATGTTGGACTAAAGAGTCTATGCGTGACCTTCATGGTTACTATTTTGGCCTCAAGAGCCTTACGCATGACCCTTGTGGTTACTATGATGTCCAATACTAGAAAGATCTCTTAAGTGGGGTGAAATGAGGGATATGTTGGCCTAATGTAAAGACATGACACACTTATGTTCTAGAATGAGAAATATGACTTGTTTGAATGCTTCACAACAAGTCACGCATGTTTCCACAAGTATTAACATCACGGTGTATCGCTTCCTTTCAAGATACTAAGATATGCCTTACAGTATCATGCCAGGTATGCTTATGATGCCTATGTTATGCCTTATGAAGTCAAGTTATGTGTTATGTCACACTCCTATGATACTATGTTCAAAATATTACAGTATTCCAATATGACACTTACACTACTTACGTTTCCAAGATATGATACGACGAGCCAAGATGTACACTTATAAGATATGGTATGTTATGCTCATGACAAGTTATGTCACGCTCTAATAGTTCATGCTACAATACGCCTGCCTCTCTTCTTCAACATTATGTTTTAGAAATGATGAAATGTTTTAATACAAAAGCCTATGCTCCATGTGTCTTTAAGATTATACTTATACGTTTCTAAGTCCATGCCACATATGCATAAATACACCTCTATTGTCATGTACATTAAATATAAATGTAGTCTATGGTATTTTATGCTCATGCATTATTGTTATTCACTAAGTATTAGCTTACGTTTTCTAAAAATGTTTTCAGGTGACCAAATTGGGGGGCCTTGAGGTGTAAGCACCCCATTTTTAACCTCTCGGCAGTCTACAGTCCGTCCAGACTTGTATTCAAGTCAATGTGGACATATTCTGAGTCAACTCAACTTTTCAAGTCTAATATCGTCAATCAAACCGCTCCAAATAGAGCCAAAATGAATAAAATGCCCTTGGGAGTAATGTTCAGTCCAATTCCAACAAGCACGTCTTTTTGAAGACAGTAAGTCCCCTTTTCAATTTTATTTTCCATTCTAATTCTAATTAAATTTGATGCACCTTTCGAGAAAGTTGATTCCTCAGGGTGGTAAGACCCTCCAATTCGGCATGTTTCTGAGTGAACTCTTCGGAATGGTAAGTCCCTTCAAACCCATCAACTGTGACAAGACCCCAAGTCTTCGAGATGGTAGAACGGTCCACCTTTGGCACCTGCTAGCCCGCCAATGCAGAAATGTCTATTTTGACACGCCTTTTGAGAAAGTTGATTCCTCAGGCGCTAAATCCATTTAGCAACTTCCCGAGATCAGGCAGTCTCGGGAATGATCGCAAATCGTTAGAGTAGCGGAAGTACTCGCAATCATCGCAACCGTCAGAGTAACAGAAGTACTCGTAAACAGGTCGATATAGAGAATTGCCAACAAACCCCTGTATCAGGAGACCGTCATCAGAGTGGCGGAAACATTCAAAACCCAGGTCAACACCAGTGCCTGCTAGCCCACTTCGGTGAAAAATGACCAAACTGCCCCTAGGGCCATTTCTGCCACGTTTCTCGAAAAAGTACCTAAGTCCTCAGAACGGTAAGTTCATCTTTCCAAGATATTCTTAAGCGAAATCCAGCATGATTAGGTTCCTTCTAGCCAGTTTCAAGCCAATTCCCAGACTTTCTGGTCAAGATGACCATTTTGCCCCTAAGCATCTGAACGCCTCGGGAACCACACCGGCTCTCGGTATCAAATCGGTAACCACCCAAGAATGCTTCTTATAGTATTCCCAACCTTTCATCATCTTTTCGGATCATTCCGAGTCAGTTCCGGCAAACTCGGTGCAAAATGACCGTTTTGCCCTTGGTGAGCCGGTCGCCTTTTTCGACCACACCGGCTCTGGTATCAAACTGATAACCTCTTGGGATATTCTAAATTATGTTTCCAAACCTTGAGTCTTTTTTTGGGGCATTCTGAGTCTGTCCAAGCAGCTTTCTGGCTCGGTTGACCGTTTTGCCTGTTATAGCCCGATCAAGCCTTCCAACACATCTTGACATCACCCTTCAAGTCTACTACCTCTAGGACACTTTTCTAAGGGTTCCAATCCCTTTTTGGTCATCTAGGTCATTCTCGGCCCCTTTAAATCCTTCCTGGACCTTCCACATGTCGCGCCTAGATTTTTCACACTCGAGGAATACACATACAAGCAAGAAAAATACTGTACTCTCTCGTTAGAACTCAACCTCCTAGAAGAATGAGTGCGACTAGGTTTGAATTGAAAATAGATTTGAATAAAGGGCTTTTGGAAAAGATTTGGAGTCGCCACCTAACTTGATTAAGGTGAGTTAGGTCACCTAAAAACTAAGAATAATCTGAAGACTACACTTAGGAAAAACGATTTTGAAAATATCACCTCCAGAGAGGGTTTTTAAGAAAAACAGGTTGTTTAGCAACCTTTGAAAAACATTTAGCCCTTTTTGAAAAATAACTCTGTTTTGGTCTATGAAAACAGTGATTCTAGGTTTGGAGGTTGGTTACGTATAGGGAAGACGCACTAAGCCATCACCCTACCCTGCCTTTTCGATACCTACATGTCTATCTACCCTAGATTCACCTATGAGATTCTTCGACTAACAAATGACCAATCCTATCCACTTTTGAAAACAATGTTTGAAAAGAAACTAACATGATGCATGATATGCAAGTGCAAGAAAAGAGACTTGATTTGGAAATAGATTTGAAAAGAAAGAGATAGAAGTTTGAATTTGAAGATTGAAATTGAATTTTGAAATTGAAATTGAAGATTGAAAATAGAAATAGATCATAGAATTGGAAACTTGAAGAAAATTATAGGATTAGAGATTGGAAAGAAATTGTAGAAATAGAATTTTGAAAAATGTTGTGGAATTGGAAATTTGAAAAATGTTGTGACCGCACCCATGAGAGTTGCCTACGTATCCTTTTAGAGGAATCAGGTCAGTCGTAGTTCGGATAAGCGTCTGATTGAAAGTAGAAGAGTTGATTTGGAAAAGAGTTGAAATTGGAATTCGGATTGGAATTGGAAGAGTAGGGAAATTTGAACTTTGATTGGAAGATTTGAAAAGATTGATTTTAGGAAACCTAGACTTAGGAAAGAGAGGATTTAAAACGGACTTGAGATTAAGAAAGATTTGACTCGAATGTTGGGCTTGGAAGATTGGAGAAAGATTGGAATTAGGAAATGTTCGAATTAGGAAAGTTTCATTTTAGGAAAGTTTCGTTTTAGGAAAGTTTTGGTTTAGGAAAGTTTCGAATTAGGAAAGTTTCATTTTAGGAAAGTTTTGGAATTAGGAAAGTTTCATTTTAGGAAAGTTTTGAAATAGGAAAGGTTTTGAATTTAGAAATGTTTTGAATTAGGAAAAGTTTAGTTTAAGAAAGATTTAGAATTTGGAAAGTTTCAACTTAAGAAAGTTTCGAATTTGGAAAGTTTAGAATTTTAGGAGTATTCAAAATTTGAGTTTTAGAAGTATTTAAAATTAGGAAAGGTTTGAGTTTAAGAAAGATTTGAAAACTTAGTTTTGGAAAGGGATAGTATTAGGAAAGGGTTGAATTAGGAAATATTTGAAATAGGGAAGTTTTGAAAGTTTTGGGAAACCTATGGTTTAGGAAGGTATGAGATTAGAAAAGAGTGAATTAGGAAAGGTTTAGACTAGGAAGGGTTGAGATTCCTATTTCCTAAAACAAGGGATTAGATTTTGTTTCTAAAGGAGGTGTTTTGATTTTGTATCCAAAAATAAAGGATGGGATCTAGTTTCCTAAAGGGAAGATTGGATTTGACATGGATTTGGAAAGATAGAGTTTTGGAAATTCTAGGTTTTGAAGACTATAGTTTTAATGTAGAAAAGAAGTTTTGGAAATATGTATAGTTTTGATATAGAAAAATAAGAGGTTTTGGAAACTTAGGTTTTGAGGCCAAAATAGGGGATTGGAAATCATGTTTTTGGGAAGGAAAAGTTAGGGTTTCCCAATCGTGAGTTCTAGGGCTTGATTTGGGCATAAAGAAAAGGAATTTTTGGAAAGTGCATTTTTGGAAACAAAGATTTTTAGAAGGGAGTCCTAGAGAGGAGTTTTTGGAAAGTGAATTTGAAGATAGAGTTTTTGGAAAGAAATTTTTAAAAAAGGAGTTTTTGGAAACTGTGTTTTTGGAAACGAATTTTTAGAAGGAAAATCCTAGAGGGGAGTTTCTAGAAGGAAGATTTTGGGAAGAGAGTTTTTAGAAAGATTTTTGGTAGAAGATTGTTGGAGAGAGTTTTTGAAAAGATTTTTAGGAAGCGTTTTTAGAAAATGGATCTTGGGGAGAGTATTTTTAAAATGAGTTGAAAAAGGGAGTTTTGAAAAATAGATTTTTGGAGGGAGTTTTTAGAAAACCATTTTGAAAAGGAGAGTTTTAGGAAAATATGCTGAAAACAAGATTTTTAGGAAGAGAGACTTTTGAAAAGAGAGTTTTTAGAAGGTATAAAAATGTCTCACTTTCCTAAAGCGATTCTAACCATAAGAAGGCTAGAACCACTTTAAGAAAGTGGTTTTGGAAAACAACAAGGAGTTGAAAATATGGACCATGTTAGTCACTTTAAATATAACACTTTTCAAAAGCAACCCTAGCCATGGAAAGGCTAGAATTACCCTGTGATTGTGATTTTGAAAAAAAAGTTTTGAAAAAGAAGATTTTGATGTAATTTCGAAAACAAGTTTAATGCAAATTTTGAAAATGAGTTTGAAAACGATTTTTGGAAGATGCAAGATCATGATATGCACAATGCAAATTTGGGGTCGTGAATATACAAGGTTAAGGCTTCACCACATAATCAAGGGGGCTGAACCCATGTGGTCACCGATTAGAGTAAAAGAAAGCCCTCAACACGGTGACCCTCCAATAGTTCAATCTTACACATGGACCAGGAATCCCCTTATTTCAAGCATGCAAAGAAAGGGGGAAAAGAGATAGGGGATTAAAATAGAGAAAATCCAAGTGGGTTAGCAGAGAGAAGAGAGAGGGGGAAGTGCGAAAATTTAAATAAGAAGCCTACCTTGTGTCTTCTTTATTTTGCTTGGCTTTATGCACCTTGCTTTCTTCGGTCTTCGCTTCACTTCAGTCTTGATCTTCGAGGGCTCATCTTCGGTCTTCAAATTTTCATAGTTGCAGCAATCCTAGTCTTCAATGGAGGGTTGGAGGCTAGTGTATATGTGTGTAGGGGTGTGTATGAGTGTATATAAGGCTTAGGGTTTGTGTATGGTGGCTAGGGTTTGGACAACCTAGGGAAGCTAGGGTTTTGGGAGTGTACGAGCTCTGTGTATCGAAAATTAGGATTTTTAGATTGAGTTTACAGACCTCTTTCCCACTGGAGGAGACTCTGTATTTATAGAGATGGGATAGACCTAGCGCTTGTTGCAGTGGCGCTAGGGCAAAAATGCTTTTGGCGCCACTACTAGTGGTGCCAGCAAATTAGGAAACTATTAAGGTCGACAAGCAACGTATCATTGACTAGATTTGGGCGCTTGTACTAGTGACTACCATGCAATTTTTAGCCTAGCTTAACTAAGAGTGACTCTAGAAAGTCCGGGAAGGATTTAAGTGACCGGGATTGGCCCAGAAGACCCGGAAAAGGGCAGGAACACTTAGAATAGTGTCCTGGAGGTATTTGACTTAAAAAATGAGGATACGATGTGTCGGAAGGATTGACCGGGCCGTTAGGGGCAAAACGGTCAATCGGGTTGGAAAGTTGCCGGGACGAAATTGGAATGGCCCAGAAAAAGACTCGAGATTTGGAAAAATTATTTAGAATGTTCCTAAAGGTTGCCAATTTGATACCCAGAGCCGGTGTGGTCGGAAAAGGCGACCGGCCCTCTAGGGGCAAAACGGTCATTTTGCACCGGGTTTGCCGAAACTAACTCGAAATGATCTAGAAAGAAAACATAAAATTGAGAATATTATAAAAAGCAATCTCAGGAGGTTACCAGTTTGATACCCAGAGCCGGCGTGGCTAGAAATAGGAACCGATCCTTTAGGGGCAAAATGATTATTTTGCACCGGGTTTGCCGAAACTGACTCAGAATGATCCAAAAAGATAACAGAAAGTTGGGAATACTATAAGAAGTATTCTCAGGAGGTTACCGGTTTGATACCCAGAGCCGGTGTGGTTCCAGGGGCATTCGCATCCCTTGGGGCAAAATGGTCATCTTGACTGAAAAGTCTCGGAATTGGCCCGAAACTGACTAGGAGGTACCTAATCATGCCGGATTGCCTTTAAGACAATCTTGGAAAGCTGGACCTACCATTCTGAGGATCTAGATGTGTTCTCGAGAAACGTACAGAAAAATGGCCCTAGGGGCAGTTTGGTCATTTTTCACCGTAGTGGGCTAGTAGGCATTGGTGTTGACCTGGGTTTTGAGTATTTTTGCCACTTTGACGGCGGTCGCGTGATACAGGGGTTTGTTGGCAATTCCCTATATCAACCTGTTTGCGAGTATTTTCGCAACTCTGACGGTTGCAATGTTTGCGAGTATTTCCGCTACTCTAACGGTTCTCGATCATTCTCGAGACTGCTTGATCTCGGGAAGCTGCTAAATGGACTTAGCGCCTAAGAATCATATTTCTCAAAAGGCGTGCCTAAACAGACATTTCTGCATTGGCAAACTAGCAAACGCCAAAGGTGGACCATTCTACCATCTAGGGGACTTGGGGTCTCGTCTCAGTCGGCAGGTTTAAAGGGACTTATCATTTCGAAGAGATTTTCTTCGAAAAATGCGCCAGACCATCTCAAGGAATAAACTATCTTGAGAGAGGGATTGGAATTGAAAAAGGGGTCTTATCGTCTTTAAAAAGACGCGCCTGATTGGAGTAGATTTACCGTCTTGAGGAATCAACTGTCTCGAGAGAGGAATTGGAATTGGAAAAGGGTCTTATCGTCTTCGAAAAGACACACTTGATTGGAGTAGATTTACCGTCTCTAGGAATTAACTGTCTTGAGAGAGGGATTCGAATTGAAAAAGGGTCTTATCGCCTTCAAAAAGAGGCGCCTGATTGGAGTAGATTTATAGTCTCGAGGAATCAACTATCGAGAGAGAGGGATTGGAATTGGAAAGGGGTCTTATGGTCTTCGAAAAGACGTGCTTGATTTGGAATAGATTTACCGTCTCGAGTAATCAACTATCTCAAGAGAGGGATTAGAATTGGGAAGGGGTCTTATCGTCTTCAAAAAGACGTGTCTGATTCGAAATATGGAAAGGATAATGCTCCTAAGGGCATTTTGGTCATTTTACTTCTTTTTGGGCCCAGTGGGGCCCACGAAGCGATGAATTGACAGGATTAGACTTAGAGAGTTGATTTCGATCGGAATATCCCTCAATGACTTGAACATAAGTCTGGACGGAGTGGAGACCGCCAAGCGGTAAAAAATGGGGTGCTTACACCGGAGCCACTATTAGTTAAGCTAGGCTAAAAATTGACTGGTAGTCACTAGTACAGGTGCTCAAATCTTCTGAAGATACGTTGCTTGCCGACCTTAAAACTTTCCTAAGTGGCTGGCGCCACTACTAGTGGTGCCAAGCCAAATATTGGCCTAGCGCCACTCTTGGTGGCGCCAGAAGGTTTTTTAGCCTAGCGCCACTGCAATAGGCGCTAGGTCATTCTTCTTTCTATAAATACAGAGACTCCTCTAGCGTGAAAGAGGTCTGCAAACTCAGTCTAAGAACCTTACTTTTTGATACACAGAGCTCGTAGCCTCCCAAAACCCTAGTCTCCTTTAGGTTCTCTAAACCCTAGCCTTCGTACACAAACCCTAGCCTCCTATACACTCATACACACTCTCATACACTCATACACTAGCCTCAAAGCCTCCATTGAAGACTTAAAGTGCTAAAAACTGAAGTTCTCAAAGATCAAGACGAAGACTGAAGCGAAGACTGAAGCAAAGCAAGAGAAACAAAGCGCGCAAAGCAAAGCAAAATAAACAAGACACAAGGTAGGCCTTCTATTTAAGTTTACGCATGTTCCCCCTCTCTTCTCTCTCTAAACCCACTTGGGTTTTCTTCTATTTTAATCCCCCATCTTCTTCCCCCCCCCCTCTTGCATGCTTGAAACAAAGGATTTCTCGGTCTATGTGTAGGATTAGCCTATTGGAGGGTCACCGTGTCGGGGGCTTTCTTTTAGTCCAACTGGAGACCACGTGGGTTCGGCCCCCTTGATTATGTGGTGAACCCTTTAACCTTGTATGTTCACGACCCCAACTTGCATTGTGCATATCATAATCTTGCATTCTTCTAAAATTCGTTTTCAAACTCGTTTTCCAAACTTGCATTAACATTGTTTTCAAACTTGCGTCAAAACCTTCTTTTTCAAAACTTGTTTTCAAAACCACAATGCTAAGGTGGTTCTACCCTTTCCATAGCTAGGATTGCTTTAGGAAAGTGTTACATTTAAAGTGACCAATATGGTCCATATTTTCAAAACATTGTTGTTTTCAAAACCACTATCTTAAAGTGGTTCTAACCTTCTTATGGTTAGAATCATTTTAGGAAAGTGAGATATTTTATATACTTTTCAAAAACTTTATTCTCAAAAGTCTCCTCCTAAAAATATCATTTCCAACATGCTTTTCATAAACTCTCTTCAAATTCCTTTCCAAAATTGTTTTCAAAAACTCCTTTTAAAAATCAATTTTTCAAAAACTCTTTTTCAAGCTCCTTTCCAAAAACGCTTTCCTTAAAATTCACTTTCTAAAAACGCTCCTTAAGCTTCCTTTTTATACAACTCTTTCCAAAAACTCTCTCAAAGTTTTACTTTCCAAAATCCCTTTCCAAAAACTCTCTTCAAAATCCCTTTCTAAAAACTCCTCTGTAGGATTTCCTTCAAAAAATCTCCCTTTCTGAAAGCTCACTTTCCAAGATCTACTTCCTTAGAGCCCAAGTCAAACCTTAGAACCCACAATTAGGAAACCCTAATTTCCTTTTCTCAAAAACATGATTTTCAATCTTGCCTTAAAACTTAGGTTTCCAAAATCTCCTTTTTTTTACATCAAAACCTAGATTTCCAAAACCTTTTCTACGTCAAAAATATAATCTTCCAAATCTAGGGTTTTGAAAACTTCACCTTCTCAATCCATATCAAATCCTATCTTCCCTTTACGAAACCAAATCCATTCTCTCATTTAGAAACTAGATACAATCCTCCATTTTTGGAAACAAAATCAAAGCACCTCTTTTTTTAGAAACAAAATCCAATCCCTTGTTTTAGGAAGTAGGAATCTTAATATTTCCTAATTTAAACCTTTCCTAGTCCACTCTTTCCTAATCTTATACTTTCCTAAACCATAAGTTTCCCAAAACTTTCAAATCCTTCCTTAAACTTTAAGCTTCCAAATATTTCCTAATTCCACCCTTTCCTAATTCCATACCTTTCCAAATTTTGACTTTCCAAATCCAAATCTAAATCTTCAAATCTTTCTTAAACTCAAACCTTTCCTAATTTCAAGAATTTCTAAAACTCAAACTTTGAATCCTTCTAAAATTCTAGACTTTTCTAAACTTCAAATCTTTCTAAATCTAAAACTTTCTAAATTCTAAACTTTCCAACTTTCAAATCTTTTCTATTTCAAAATTTCCCTATTTCAAAACTTTTCAATTCCAAAACTTTCCTAAAATGAAACTTCTCTAAAACGAAACTTTCCTATTTTGAAACTTTTCCAATTCGAATCTTTCCTAAATCCAATCCTTCATTAATCTTCCAAGTCCAACATTCGAGTTAAGTCTTTCTTAACCTCAAGTCCTTTATAAATCTTATCTTTCCTAAGTCTAGGTTTCCTAAACCTCAATCTTTGCAAAACAAGTCCAAATCTTTCCTCCAACTTCTATCTTTCCAAATTAAAATCCAATCTTTTCAATTCCAAATTCCAAATTCCAAATTCCAAATTCCAATCCTCTATTCTAAATTCAAATTCCAATTCAATTCCTTTTTCAAATCAAATCTTCTATTTTCTATCAGACTCTTCTTCGAACTACGACTGACCAGATTCCTCAAAAAGAATATATAGGCCACCCTCCTGGATATGTTCACAACCTTTTTCAAGCTTCTATTTTCACAATCTTTTTCAAGCTTCTATTTCTATAAATTCTTTCCAATTTTCAATTCTATGTTCTATTTCCAACTTCCAATTCCATAATCTATTTTAAGTTTCCAATTCCAAAAATCTATTTTTAAAATCTTTATTTTCAATTTTTAAAACTTTTCAATTTCAAATCTATCTTTTCAAGTCTCTTTTCTAAAATTAAATCAAGTTCTTTCCCAATTTATTTTCAAATCAAATCTTTCTATTGCATTTACATATCATGCATCATGTTTTTCAAAAATTATTTTCTAAAGTGGATATGATTGGACATTTGTTAGTTGAAGACTCTCATAGGTGAATTTAGGGTGAATAGACATGTAGGTACCGCAAGTGCGGGGTAGGGTGATGGCTTAGTGCGTCTTCCTTACACATAACCAACCTCCGAACCTAGATCACTGTTTTTGAAAGACCAAAACGAGTTATTTTTAAAAAAAGGCTTAAATATTTTTTAAAGGTTGCTAAACAACCTGTTTTCTTAAGAACCCTCTCTTGAGGAAGTATTTTCGAATTCGTTTGCAAAAATCCTAAGTGCAATCTTCAGATTGTGCTTAGTTTTTAGGTGACCTAACTCACCTTAATCAAGTTAGGTGGCGACTCCAAACTTTTTTCAAAAGCCTTTTATTCAAATTAATTTTCAATTTAAACCTAGTTGCACTTATTCTTCTAGGAGGGCGAGTTCTAACGAGAGAGTATAATATTTTTTCCTACTTGTATATGTATTCCTCGAGTGTGAAAAATCTAGGCGTGACATGAGGGAGGCCTATTACGTGGATATTTAGACTACAGCTCATAAGCTTATGTACTGATATAGGGGTTAGACCCTAATGTTTTGTAATATTATAATATTATAACTGTGGTAGCCTTTGATAGGCCCATCTTATAGAATGTTTATTTTTTTGGAGACTAGGCACTGCTCTACTATGTATGACACACGTTTTACTTTATGTTTATAAAGTTTTAATTTTGCAATTATATATCTTTTAAATGATAAATACACAGGTGCTCAACTAGGTTATGTAATGCGGCTTTGGGTAGCCAAGCTACTGGCCGGTCATGCACCCTAAATCCATATAGGCCGGATTCGGGGCGAGACAACTATTAGCGGCGTCTAGCTAAGGAATGGTCATGCTTCACCTGAAGTTGAGCAAGGAGGTTTTGGATTGAAAAGGGAAGGTACCGAACTATAGCGCCTGGCTAGAAATGGAAGGGAATACTCTAGACAGTGTCCTAAAGGTTGTCGGTTTGATTCCCAAAGCCGGTGTAGTTGAAAAGAGTGACCGGATCGTGGTCACCTCATCCCAGGAGCTCCGGGGTTAACTAAGATTGACCAAGGTTGACCGGGTTGACTAGAGTTGACCAAACTTGACTAGGGTGTTCCCGGTTTGATACCCAGAGCCAGTGTGGTTTCTAGGACATTTGGATACCTAGGGGCAAAATAGTCATTTTGATCGGAGAATCTTTAGGCAAGGACCGGGGTTGACTGGATGGCACTGGACATGCCGGATCATCTAGGGATGGCTTTGGAAGTTGGTCTTATCGTTTTGAGGACTTGGTCCTTTCTCAAAGAATGTGTCAGGCCCGTTGTGGGCAAAATGGTTATCTTTCACCAAGACGGGCTAGCAGGCATTGGTGTTGACCGGTCTAGATGTAGTTTGGACTTCTGTCTGAGGAATTGGTAGTTTCTCGGTGGACAAGTTTAAAAGGGTCTTACCACCTTGAGGGATAAACTTTCTCGAAGGTTATACCAGACTGGGATGGTGTTCTATTCTTGAGGGGTTTGTGCTTCCTCAAAGAACGTGCCAGATTTGGACAGCCTTTCATTCTTGAGGGGTTTGTGCTTTCTTAAAGAACGTGCCGAATTAGCGAATGTTCTACATTGGCAGGCTAGCAGGCACCAAAAGTGAATTGCTTTTCCATCTCGGCGACTTAAGGCACTTTCCGGAGAAGAGTGTCAAAAAAGCTTTACTGATCCGAGGAATAAACTTTCTCATTGATCGTTCGTGCTGGATTGGGTGGTCTTACCTGTCGCTCTCAGATTTTTTGCACTCAAGGAATACACACATAAGCGGGAAAAACACTGTACTCTCTCGTTAGAACTCACCCTCCTAGAAGAATGAGTGCGACTATGTTTGAATTGAAAATAGATTTAAATAAAGGGCTTTTAGAAAAAATTTGGAGTCGCCACCTTGTCGCGCCCAGATTTTTCGCACTCGAGGAATACTCACACAAGTGGGAAAAATGTTGTACTCTCTCGTTAGAACTCACCCTCCTAGAAGAATGAGTGCGACTAGGTTTGAATTGAAAATTGGTTTGAATAAAGGGCTTTTGAGAAAGATTCGGAATCGCCACCTAACTTGATTAAAGTGAGTTAGGTCACCTAAAAACTAAAAATACTCCGAAGACTACACTTAGGGTTTTTGGAAAACGATTAGAAAATATCTCCTCAAGAGAGGGCTTTTAAGAAAACAGGTTGTTTGACAACCTTTGGAAAACATTTAGCCCTTTTTTTGAAAAATAACTCCGTTTTGGTCTTTGAAAACAGTGATCCTAGGTTCGGAGGTTGGTTACGTGTAGGGAAGACGCACTAAGCTATCACCCTACCCCGCCCTTTCGGTACCTACATGTCAATCTACCCTAGATTCACCTATGAGAGTCTTTAACTAACTATAGTTCAATCCTATCTATTTTAGAAAAACAATGTTTAAAAAGAAACTAATATGATGCATGATATGCAAGTGCAATAGAAGAGAATTGAAAAATAGATTTGGAAAGAGATTGATTTGAAATTAATTTGATTTGAAAATAGATTTGAAGAGATGGAATTGAAATTGGAAAGTTTGAAAATTTGAAAATAGAAATTTGAAATTGGAAGTTTGAAAATAGATTGGAATTTGAGATTTGAAAAGATTTTGGAAACCGCACCCATGAGTGTGGAATTGAAAGTTTGAAAAGTATTGTGACCGCACCTATGAAGGTTGCCTACGTATCCCTTTGGAGGAATCAGGTCAGTCATAGTTCGGACCGGAGTTTGATTGAAAAGAGATTGATTTGAAGAGAGAGAGATTGGATTGGAAGAAAGAAATTGAATTGAAAATTGGATTTGATTTGAAATTAGAAGAGGAGATTAGAAATTGAAATTGAGAAGATTGGACTTTGATTTGAAGAGATAGATTTGGACTTGTTTTAGAAAGATGAAGGTTTAAGAAACTTAGACTTAATAAAGATGAGACTTAGGAAAGACTCAAGAGAATAAGAAAGATTGGATTTAGGAAAGGTTCGAATTAGGAAAGGTCCGATTTAGGAAAGTTTCATTTTTGGAAAGTTTTGAAATTAGGAAAGTTTGGAATTTAAGAAAGTTTGGAAATTGGAAAGTTTTGCATTTAGAAAGTTTTGAAATAGGGAAGTTTCAACTTCGGAAAGTTTGAATTTGGAAAGGTTTGAAAAGGAAAGTTTTCGATTTAGGAAATGTTTGAATTAAGAAAGTTTTGAGTTTAAAAAAAATTCTTAGATTTGGAAAAATGTTGAAGTTTTAGAAAATTTAGAATTTAGAAAGTTTGGAAGTTTAGAAAGATTTAACTTGAGAAAGTTTCAAATTTAGAAAGTTTTGAGTTTGGAGAGATTTGAAATTTAGAAAGTTTAAGATTTGGAGAGTTTTAGAGTTTGAGTTTTAGAAAATCTTGAAATTAGAAAAAGTTTGAATTTAGGAAAGGTTTGAAAAATTAGATTTGGAAAGTTGAGATTTGGAAAGGGGTTGAATTAGGAAAGATTTGAAAATTGAGTTTTAAAATTTAAGAAAGATTTTTATGCTCAAGTTTTGGAAACTTAAGGTTTAGGAAAGTGGAAGTTTAGGAAGGAGTTGAATTAAGAAAAAGTTGGATTAGGAAAGGATTGGATTTTGTTTTGAAAAGTGAAGGTTTGATTTTGTTTTCAAAAACGGAGGATTGGATTTGGTCTCCTAAACGGAAAGATTTGATTTGGTTTCCTAAAGGGAAGATAGGACTTGGCAAGGATTTTGGAAAGGGAGATTCTAGAAACCCTGGATTTGAAAAATTATAATTTTGACGTAGAAAAGAGGTTTTGGAAATGTGTATAGTTCGGATGTAGAAAACAAGAGGTTTTGGAAACTTAGGTTCGGGGCAAAGTTTGAAAACCATGTTTCTGGAAAGAAAGTTAGGGTTTCCTAATTGTGAGTTCTAGGGTTTGATTCGGGCTCTAAGGAAAGAGGATTTTTGGAAAGTGCGTTTTTGGAAATGAAGGTTTTCTAGAAGGGAATCCTAGGGAGGAGTTTTTGGAGGGAAGAGTTTTTGGAAAGTAAATTCGAAAAGAGTTTTTGGAAAGGGATTTTAAAGAAGAGGAGTTTTTGGAAAGGGATTTTAAAAAAGAGGAGTTTTTAGAAAGTATGTTTTTAGAAACGATGATTTTGGAAGGAAAATCCTAGAGGAGAGTTTCTAAAAGGAAGATTTTGGAAAGAAAGTTTTTTAGAAAGATTTTTGGAGAGAGTTGTTCTAGGAAGATTTTTAGTAGAAGATTGTTGAAGAGAGTTTTTGAAAAGATTTTTGGGGAACGTTTTTAGAAAGTAGATTTTGGGGGGAGGATTTTGGAAAGGAGTTGAAAAAGGGAGTTTTGAAAAATAGATTTTGGAGGGAGTTTTTGAAAACAACTTTGGAGAGGAGAGTTTTAGGAAAGTATGTTGAAAAAGAGATTTTTAGGAAGAAAGACTTTTTGAAAAGAGAGTTTTTAGAAGGAGTAAAAACATCTCACTTTCCTAAAGCAATTCTAATCATAAGAGGGCTAGAACCACTTTAGAAAAGCAGTTTTGAAAAACAATAAGATTTGAAAATATAGACTATAAAAGTCACTTTTAATGTAACACTTTCCTAAAGTAACCCTAGCCATGGAAAGGCTAGAATCACCCTAGAATTGTGGTTTTGAAAACAAGTTTTTGAAAAAGAGATTTTGATGCAATTTTGAAAACAAGTTTGAAAACGATTTTGAAAACGAGTTTGAAAACGAATTTTGGAAGATGCAAGACTATGATATGCACAATGCAATTTGTGGTCGTGAACATACAAGGTTAAGGCTTCACCACATAATCAAGGGGGCCGGACCCACCTGGTCTCTGGTTAGACTAGAAAAAAGCCCCCGACACGGTGACTCTCCAATAGCCTAATCCTACACATGGACCGAGAATCCCCTTGTTTCAAGCATGCAAAGGAAGGGGGGGAAAGAGATGGGTGATTAAAATAGAGAAAACCCAAGTGGGTTAGGAGAGAGAAGAGAGAGAAGAGAGAGAGGGGAAGTACGAAAATTTAAATAGAAAGCCTACCGTATGTCTTCTTTATTTTGCGCGCCTTGCTTGTCTTCAATCTTCGGTCTTCGTCTTGATCTTCTTCTTCAACCTTCAAGGGTTATCTTCAAACTTTAGATGGCAGCTCTTCAAGTCTTCAAAGGATGGTTGAAGGCTAGTGTATGAGTGTATGGGGGTATATAGGAGTGTATATGAGGCTAGGGTTTAGTGTAGGGTGGCTAAGGTTTGGGAAACCTAAGGAAACTAGGGTTTTGGAGGTGCTTGAGCTCTGTATATCGAAATATAGGATTTTTAGGTTGAGTTTGTGGATCCTTTTCATGTTGGAAGAGGCTCTGTATTTATAGAGGTTGGACAACACTGGCACCTGTTGCAGTGGCGCCAGGCCATTTTTTAGCCTGGCGCCACTACTAGTGGCGCCATCCATTTAGGAAATGTTTAAGGTCGGCAAGCAACGTATCTTTGACTAGATTTGGGCGCCTGTACTAGTGACTACCATGCAATTTTTAGCCTGGCTTCACTAAGAGTGACTCTGAAAAGTCTGAAAATGATTTGAAAGAGCCGGAAACGACCCGGAAGGCCGGAAAAGAGCAGGAACACTTAAAATAGTGTACTAGAGGTATTTGACTTGAGAAATGAGAATAAGACAGGTCGGAAAGGTTGACCGGGCCTTTAAGGGCAAAATAGTCAATCGGACTGGGAAACTACCGGGACAGACTCGGACTGTCCCAGAAGAAGACTTGGGATCTGGAAACGTTATTTAAAATGTTCCCAGAGGTTGCCAGTTTGATTCCCAGAGCCGGCGTGGTTAGAAAAGGAGACCGGCCCACCAGGGGCAAAACGGTCATTTTTGTACCGGGTTTGCCGGAACTGACTCGTAATGATCCTGAAAGATAAAGGAAGATTGAGAATACTATAAAAAGCAGTCTCAAAAGGTTACCGATTTGATACCCAAAGCCGGTGTGGTCAGAAGAGGTGACCGGCCCACCGGGGGCAAAACAATCATTTCGCACAGGGTTTGCCGGAACTGACTCGGAATGATCCGGAAAGGTAGAGGAAGGTTGAGAATACTATAAGAAGTAATTTCATAAGGTTACCGGTTTGATACCTAGAGCCGGTGTGGTTCCCGGGGCGTTCGAATGCCCAGGGACAAAACGGTCATTTAGTTTCAAGTGGGCCCTACGGGCCCGAGAAGCGACTGGTGGACTAAATTCAAGTCAAAAAGGTGGGCTAGAGTCTAAATATGCATGTGATGTGTGAAAATGAGCTTGGTCAGATTAGAGATTGCCGAGCGGGCAAAAATGAGGTGCTTACACACCTAACTTGATTAAGGTGAGTTAGGTCACCTAAAAACTAAGCATAATCTGAAAACTACACTTACGGTTTTGGAAAATGATTTTGAAAACATCTCCTCAAGAGAGGGTTTTTAAGAAAGAAGGTTGTTTGGCAACTTTTGGAAAACATTTAGCCCTTTTTTTAAAATAACTCCGTTTTTGGTCTATGAAAACAGTGATTCTAGGTTCGGAGGTTGGTTACGTGTAGGGAAGACGCACTAAGCCATCACCCTACCCTGCCCTTTCGGTAGCTACATGTCAATCTACCCTAGATTCACCTATGAGAGTCTTCAACTAACTATTGTTCAATCCTATCCACTTTAGAAAACAATGTTTAAAAACTATCATGATTTATGATATGCAAATGGAATAGAAAAAGAGAGTCGGAAAATAAATTTGGAAAGAAATTGATTTGAAAGAAATTTGAAAAGATAGATTTGAAATTAGAAATAGAAATTTGGAATTGAAAGTTTGAAATAGATTATGGAATTGGAGATTTGAAAAAGGTTGTGACCGCACCCATAAGGGTTGCCTACGTATCCTTTTGGAGGAATCAGGTTAGTCGTAGTTTGGACAAGAGTTCGATTGAAAATAGAAGAGTTGATTCGAAAAAGGATTTGATTAGAACTTATAATAGAAAATTGGAAATTGGAATTTAGAATTTTGGAATTGAGAAGATTGGACTTTAATTTGGAAAGATAGAATTTGGAAGAAAGATTTAGACTTGTTTTGGAAAGATGAAGGTTTAGGAAACCTAGACTTAGGAGCTTAGAAAAGAAAGATTGCATTTAGGAAATATTCGAATTAGGAAAGTTTCAAAATAGGAAAGTTTCATTTTAGAAAAATTCTGTTTTAGGAAAGTTTTCGAATTAGAAAAGTTTTAACTTAAGAAAGTTTCAATTTAGGAAAGTTTTAACTTAGGAAAGTTTTGGTTTAGGAAAGTTTCATTTTAAGAAAGGTTTTGAAATAGGAAAGTGTTAAATTTAGAAATGTTTTGAATTAGGAAAAGTTTAGTTTAAGAAAGGTTTAGGATTTGGAAAGTCTCAACTTAAGAAAGTTTTGAATTCAGAAAGCTTAGAATTTTAGAAAAATTTTAAATTAGGAAAGATTTGAATTTAGAAAAGGTTTGAATTAAGAAAGTTTAAACTTAAGAAAGTTTTGAATTAAGAAAGTTTTGAGTTTAAAAAGGTTTTAGATTTGGAAAGATTTGAAGTTTAGGAAAGTTTAGAACTTAGAAAGTTTTAGAGCTTGAAAACTTCGAATTTAGAAAGTTTAGGATTTAGAAAGTTTTTAGAGTTTTATTTTTAGAAAAGGTTTGAGTCTAGGAAAGATTTGAAAACTTAGATTTGGAAAGTTAAGATTTGGAAAATGGATAGAATTAGGAAAGGGTTGAATTAGGAAAGATTTGGAAGTTGAGTTTTAAAATTTAGGAAAGATTTTTATGTTCAAGTTGTGGAAACTTAAGATTTAGGAAAGGAGAAGATTAGGAAAGATTTGAATTATGAAAGATTTAGACTAGGAAGGGTTAAGATTCCTATTTCCTAAAACAAGGGATTGGATTTTGTTTCTAAAGAAGAAGGTTTGATTTTGTTTCCAAAAACAGAGGATTGTATCTAAATTCCTAAATGAGAAGATTGGATTTGGTTTTCTAAAGAGAAGATGGGACTTGATTTTCTAAAGGGAAGATTGGATTTGACAAGTGTTTGGAAGAGGAAGTTTTTGAAACTCTAGATTTGAAAGCGTATAGTTTTGACATAGAAAATAGGTTTTGGAAATATCATTGTGATGTAGAAAACGTGTGGTTTTGGAAACCTAGGTTTTAAGGCAAGATTGAAAATTATGTTTTTGGAAAAAAAATTAGGGTTTCCTAATTGTTAGTTCTAGGGCTTGACTTGGGCTCTAAGAAAAGAGTTTTTGGAAAGTGTGTTTTTGGAAATGAGTTTTTGGAAGGAAATCCTAGAGAGGAGTTTCTAAAAGGAATATTTTGGAAAGAGAGTTTTTAGAAAGATTTTAAGAAGAAGATTGTTGGAGAGAGTTTTTTAGGAAAGAGATTTAGGGGGAGAGTGTTTTTTAGAAAGTGAATTTTGAGGAGAGTATTTTGGAAAGGAATTTTAAAAAGGAGTTTTGAAAAATAGATTTTTGGAGGGAGTTTTTAGAAAATAATTTTGGAAAGATGAGGTTTTGGAAAGTACGCTGAAAATGAGGTTTTAGAAAAAGAGATTTTTGAAAATAGAGTTTTTTGGAAAATATAAAAAAGTCTCACTTTCCTAGAACCACTTTAATAAAGTGGTTTTGAAAACAACAATGAGTTGAAAATATGGACTATGTTGGTCACTTTAAATATAACACTTTCCTAAAGCAACTCTAGCCATGGAAAGGCTAGAATCACCCTAGGATTGTGATTTTGAAAACAAGTTTTTGGAAAAATAAATTTTGAAGCAATTTTGAAAACAAGTTTTAATGCAAGTTTTGAAAACGAGTTCAAAAACGATTTTTGGAAGAATGCAAGATAATGATGTGCACAATGTAAATTGGGATTGTGAACATACAAGGTTAAGGCTTCACCACATAATCAAAAGGGCCGAACCCACGTGGTCTCCAGTTAGACTAAAAGAAAGCCCCCGACACGGTGACCCTCCAATAGTCTAATCCTACACATGGACTGGGAATCCCCTTGTTTCAAGCATGCAAAGAAAGGGGGAAAAAAGACAGGGGATTAAAATAGAGAAAACCCAAGTGGGTTAGGAGGGAGAAGAGAGAGGGGGGAAGTGCAAAAAATTAAAGAGAAAACCTACCGTATGTCTTGTTTATTTTGCTTGGCTTTGCGCGCCTTGCTTTTCTTCGGTCTTCACTTCACTTCAGTCTTCGAGGGCTTTGTCTTGGTCTTCGAGCATGTAGTTGCAGCAATCCAAGTCTTCAATTGAGGGTTGGAGGCTAGTGTATAAGTGTATAGGAGTGTAGGAGTGTATAAGAAGCTAGGGTTTGGTCTATGGTGGCTAGGGTTTGGAAAACCTTGAAAAGCTAGGGTTTAGGGAGGCTACGAGCTTTGTATATCAAATATTAGGGTTTTCAGACTGAGTTTGCAGACTTTTTTCACGCTGGAGGAGGCTCTGTATTTATAGAGAGAGGAATGCACTGGCGCCTGTTGTAGTGGCGCCAGGCCAAAAATTACACTGGCGCCACTAGGAGTGATGCCAGGCCATTTTTTGGCTTGGTGCCACTACCATAGGCGCCAACCATTTAGAAAATGTTTAAGGTCGGCAAGTAACATATCTTTAGAAGATTTGGGCATCTGTACTAGTGACTACCATGCAATTTTTAGCTTGGCTTCACTAAGAGTGACTCTGGAGGTCCGGGGATGAATTGAAGGGGCCAGGAATGACCCGGAGAGCTGGAAAGGGACTTGAACCCTTAGAATAATGTCTCGGGGACAACGAACTTGAAAAATGATAACAGGATTTGTTAGAAGGGTTGACTGGGCCATTAAGGGCAAAACGAGCAACCGGGCCGGAAAGCTGCTGAGACGGACTCAGAATGTCTCGAAAGAAGACTCGAGGTTTGGAAACAATCTAAATAATGTTTCTAAAGGTTACCAGTTTGATGCTCAGAGTCGATGTGGTTGGAAAAGACGACCGGCCCGCTAAGGGCAAAACGATCATTTTGTACCGGGTTCGTCAGAACTAACTCGGAATGATTCGAAAAGATAATGAAAGGTCAGGAATACTTTAAGAAGCTTTCCCGGGAAGCTATTGGCTTGATACCTAGAGCTGGTATGGTCCTCGGGGCGTTCAGATGCCTAAGGGCAAAATGGTCATTTAGCTTCAAATGGGCCCTACAAGCCCAGGAAGCAACCGGTGGACTAAATTGGAGTATAGAAATCGGGTTAGAGTCTAAATATGCATGTGATGTGTGAAAGTGAGCCCAGTCGGGCCGGAGATTACCGAGCGGGCAAAAATGGGGTGCTTACAGCTGCCCCTCTTTCTTTGTCTTCGCTTGTCGAAGACAGAAAAAAATAAAGTAAGAGCCCCATGTTGACCACGAGGCGATTGGAGGGACTTGAAAAAATAAGAATCCAAAGAACAGCTACCTCGAGTGGCTGGTCAATGCTTGGTATTTTAACTGGTAAAAATGATACTCCTCTGGGGAAATTAATGCTCCTTGAACTAGCACTCCATCTGGTAGAACAATGCTCCTCTGGGGCAATTGACGCTTCTTGAACTAGCGCTCCATTTGGCGAAACACTACTCCTCTGGGGGAATTGATGCTTCTTGAACTAGCACTCTGTCTAGCGAAACACTACTCCTCTGGGGGGAATTGACGCTTCTTGAACTAGCACTCCGTCTGGCGAAACACTGCTCCTCTGGGGAAATCCAAGGTTGACTTATGATATCTCTTGAGCTGAGACTCTGCCTGGCAAAACGCTGCTCTTCTGGAGAAGCCCAAGGTTGGCTTCTGATATCTCTTGAACCAGCACTCCGTTTGGCGAAACGTTGCTCCTCTGGGGAAGTCCAAGGTTAACTTCTGATACTTCACAAACTGGCACTCCATCTGGCGAAACGCTGCTCCTTTACGAAATCCAAGGTTGATTTCTAATATTTCTTGAATCGACACTTCGTCTGGCGAAATGCTGCTCCTCTGGGGAAGGTCCAAGGTTGATTTATGATATTTCTTGAACAGGCACTCCGTTTGGTGAAACGCTGCTCCTCTAAGGAAGTCCAAGGTTGATTTCTGATATCTCTTGAACCGGCACTTCGTTTGGCAAAACGCTGCTCCTCTAGGAAAGTCCAATGTTGACTTATGATATCTCTTAAACCGGCGCTTCGTCTAGCAAAACGTTGCTCCTCTGGGGAAGTCCAAGGTTGACTTATGATATCTTTTGAACTGGCACTCCGTCTGGCGAAACGCTGCTCCTCTGAGGAAGGTCCAAGGTTGATTTCTGATATCTCTTGAATCGATGCTCCGTCTGGCAAAACATTGCTCCTGTAGGGAAGTCCAAGATTGATTTCTAATATTTCTTGAACCGACACTCCATCTAGCGAAACGCTGCTCCTCAGGGGAAGTCCAAGATTGATTTCTGATATTCCTTGAACCAACACTTCGTCTGGCGAAATGCTGCTCCTCTAAGGAAGTCCAAGGTTGTTTGCTAATATTCCTTGAACTAGCACTCCGTCTGGCGAAATGCTGCTCCTTAGGGGAAGTCCAAGATTGATTGTTGATATTCCTTGAACCGGCACTCCGTCTGGCGAAACACTGCTCCTCAGGGGAAGTCCATGATTGATTGCTGAGATTCCTTGAATCGGCACTCCGTCTGGCGAAACGTTGCTCCTCTGGGGAATTCCAAGGTTGTTTGCTAATATTCCTTGAACCAGCACTCCGTCCAGCAAAACGCTACTCCTCTAGGGAAGTCCAAGGTTGATTGGGGAGGTCGAGGGTGGGCCATTGCCCCATTCCTTGCTTCTTGTCGGCTAGGGAAGTCTGAACTTCCTGAGGTGTATGCCAATGTTGGAGATGTCTGAGGTTTCTTGATCGCAGGGTGGCTTTTGTTTAGCTCTATTTTGTACTTTACCTTTTTACTTGTTTCCTATTTGAGAGAGCAAGACATAGAGTTAATTTATGTACAAAAAACAGTTTAAAAATGCCCCTATAAGGGGTGTCATTTTTTTTTTATGATGATTGCACTTGGGATTAAATGCATGATTTATTTTTTATGAATGCTCGGGTTTATATAAGAATTGAATTGACTGTGTGTCCTACTATTTTTTTTTAATGCACAAGTTCACACAGAAGTGGAATTGAATGCATGTTATACTTTTGGATAATGCACATACATGAATAGAATTAAATGCAATGTCCCCCATATTTTTTGGTGATAAATGCACAGATTTATGTAATAATTGAATTAAATGCATGACCTACTTCCTTACAAATGAAGAGCTTCATATAAGAATGCAGTTGAATGCATGAATAGATACAAATTACATAGGAATCTAAATGGATTTACAGGTTATACATGTCATGGATGCATTAGTACTACATGTATGTAAGCTATTTACAAAGAAAGTCCCAGGATTGCCCCAAGGCCCATACTCTCAAGATTCTGTTTCCTTTCCTGGATTCTGCCCAATTCAGTTTTGTCCCATTCATATCGGGGTGTGATAGCATTTGCACCATTCTCTAGGGATCTTGAACTTTTGGTTTGCTATTCTATCCCTACTTTCTAAGGTGGACCATTGTTCACATTTTATTTTATGTCATATTAATTGTCATGTATGCCATGACTGAGTAGGTTGGAATTGACAGGATAGGTGGGAGTTGTTGGGCCCTTTCCTCAGCTTTTCCAAAATTTCACACACACACTACATGTACACTAGCATTTGCATACTTGCATTCTTTACCTAAATATGTCCCTTCTAGCTAGAAGGGAGAATGGTATATTAGTTGTGGTCAGATGCTGTGTCAATTTCTTAGTCTAGGACCTCTTGATGGTTCCTCCGCTTGGATCACCAACTGATAATGGCACCACCTCGGGGAGTGAGCCTATGTTTGAAGATCTAGAAACCAAGCCTTCTTAGAAGCATTAGTAAACCCTTAACCTCATACTCATGTAGAAACCCATGCAAAGCCAAATCTTTGTCAGATTTAAGACACTCACGTCAATTTGAAAACTATAGAAGAAAGGGTGACTGCTTTACTTTTCTTTATTCTTGTTCATTCCTACCATTTTAATGCTTATATAATGCTCATGCATACATATTTAATTTACAATTGCATTCTCTTTCCTTATACTCTTGCATACATGTACATGCATTCAATGATTTATCTCAAGATGAGAGTTTCAAAGTAACTCAAGTCGTTACATCTTCATGCATATGATCAACCTATAGAGAGTGACGCCAAGCTTACTCTCCCTTGCATAAAACCTACGAAAATCTTAAGGGTTCCCACGCACCCCTAATGACTCACGGCATACATTTCAAGTCATTCTATAAAGAGGGGCCCCAATCCCTCTATGTTCACGGAGATAAGATTGCCAAAAAGACAAGGGGTAACCAAGAAGCGAGGTCTCTTAATGACCTCCTCAACGTCAAACTAGGAGGCAAATCCACAAACTCAAGATTAGTTTAGGATTTCAAATGTAAAAGTAAAAGTAGGGAGTCCCAAGAAAAATGTTCCATCTTCCCTTATTAAAATGTATTTGAGTCTCTTGTATTTAAACTCAAAGTTCAATGTACTCTTTTATTTTCTGTGAATGATGTGAATAAATGAATGTATATTCTTAATCGACGGTAAGGTATCTGTATACAAGGGCAGAACCCCTATCTCCAAAAAGTGATCTAAATGCATCATGTTTAGTCTCCCTCTCAAGAAAGGACACCCCTAAGACATGAATTGCGTAAAGCTTTCTAAGTATCAAACACTAACTTATGGTTAGTGTCCTTATTTTTCTTTCACAGGTATTGTACCATAGAAAGACATCATTGCTCCTAAGAAAGATCAACATCCCCCTAGAGACCTGATCATCACCCGACAAAGAGCTTTACTAATGGCAACCAACTTTGATGAGACCTCCCTAATCTTAAGATAGGAGGCCAACGAGATGAGAACTAAGATCTGCAAAATGTTCAAGCTCATCCAAGCCATGGCAATAAAAGATGCAACTTTAGCCTCGTTATCATCCACGGTCTTCCCCAAGGATTCTGAAACTACCAACCTAAGAATTGTGGTGCAATCTGACACAATGGGAAAAAGTAAAGAGGACTCCAAGGTCGCCAACATCGAAGAAGAAGAGACTATACTGCTCTCGCTTGCTGTGAAAAGATCTCCCCTAGACCCTCTTAGCTTGAAAATTCAAGGGTTGGAGGACTCACTGTGAAACCTTTATGGCCATGACACTTTCGGGCTTATCTCCTATGACGAGTTGTGCTTATTCTTGGATCACCCAAGACTAGCCAAGTTCAAAATGCCTATTTTTCAAAAGTACGATGGCATTGGAAATCCTATTGCCCACCTTCACCTTTATGCTGGGGTATTAAGTAGCCATGGGAATGATCCAAAACTTCTCTTACAATTCTTCCAACACAGCCTTATTGGGTCCACCCTACAATGGTTTGCTCAACTTGATCTGAGGAAGATCACGACTTGGATCAAGTTGGTTAATGCATTCAAGGCACAATATCGCCATAACATAGATCTCACTTCTGACCATTGGTCCTTGATGACTATGAGTAAGGGAGAGAAAGAAAGTTTCAAAAGTTATGCCATTAGGTGGAGAGATGTAGCAGCACAAGTCAATCCCCCTTTAGAAGAAGAGTATGTTTAACTGGTCTTGCATACCTTCTTGGGCATATACTTTGAAAAGCTCTGCATTAGTGTTGGGAAAAACTTCTCCAAGCTTATCATACAAGGGGAAATGATAGAAAATAGCCTCAAAATGGGGAGAGTTACGGACCCCTATGCAAAGATTAAAGAAAGCTCTGTCACCATAGCCAAAAAAGTAGCCACCACAAGGGGAGTGGTCAAGAAGGAAGGAAAAGTGTTGGCAATCTTGTTCAATTGCCACAATATCACCCACCACCCTAGTCACATCCTATATGGCCCATACCTACCTTAACTATGCCTAGTAACTTGATTGTGCATGCCCCTAATTTTGTTGGAGCACGACCCAATTTCAACCCCAATAAGCTGGTCCAACGCATTTGCACTTTTGATACTCTAGCCTGCACACAAATAAAAGCCTACCATAACCTCTTGAAAAATAACATACTCAAGCTTATATTGGCCAGTCCGCTGCCAAGCCCTTTACCTCCAACTTTCAATACTGCCCTCACTTACGAGTACCATTCAGGATGACAAAGACATGACACTAAGAACTATTTCATCCTCAAGTATAAAATTTAAGACCTTATAGACAACAAGACCATCGACGTACAACCGGCGAACCCTACTCTTGCCTCCAATGTAACCATAAATCCTTTGCCAGACCACACTGTCAACCTAATACTAGAGGAAATAGAAGAAGATGATGAATTGGATGAGATCATGGTCGAAGATTATGATGATGGAGATTGGGAGACTGATGAAGAAAGCAACTGGGAAGAGGAATTACCACCATGCTCAATCGATTTCCACAATACAAATGAAATACATGACCCTTCTAATTGGCTAGTTAAAGAGTCCATACCTATAGGGGAGGTCTCTACCAGAGACATGACCACTGATGGTTGGGGTGATGAATTCTAGCACCCTAAGTGTGCTGCAGCTGAACATCACCTATTAAAGAACCCTTAGCCCTTGACTGAATTTAACTATGAAGACATGGGCTGGGGACCTAAAGAGCTGAGAGTTCCGGCGAAACCATTCGAGCTAGAAGGAGGCAAGCTAGCCAACCTATTTATCAAAGAAACTAAGGGGGTAACAGAGGACAACAAGAGAATCAATGGGGCTGATAACTACACCATCACTACCAACTCACCCAAAGCCTCAAAAGAAGCACCTGCCTACCTTGCATGGTCTAGGGATCGTAATGATTGATAGAGTGTCGAGGATGTGGGCATCGTTCCAAAACCTTACTGGAAGGGCTCTCTCAAAAAGCTTACAAGAGAGAGGTATTCTCACATACTTTCTTTCTATCCCTTATATTTTATGCCTTTGAATTTATGTCAGCATTTTCATTTCCATAAGAACCTTATGCTTCTTGCGAAAGTAATAAAGAAATAGCTTTTCATTCAAAATGCTATTATCTCATATTCTTGTAAATGGTGAATGCTTTAAAAAAAGGGGTGCATTTTATCTTATGAAAAACTTGACTTGAAAAGTGTGATAGCATGAATCAACCACTCGCCGTATGATCAACTTTCCAAAAAGAAAGAAGATGAGAGTGAGTAAGGAAATCACCCAAAAAGTAGCACTTATAAGATACCAAAGCTAAGCGATGGGTAGCCAGACTATCAAAAGGACGAGGACCATCTTTCATTTTACTTAAAAACAAATGTATGTTCCCCTTGTTCAACCCACTAGTGCCATGCAGATATAAGCACCCTATTTTTGCCCGCTCAGTGATCTCTGGCCCGACCAGACTCATTTTCAAACATCACATGCACATTCAAATTCCAACCCACCCTCCAAACTCCAATCTAGTCTGCTGGTCACTTCCTAGGCCCGTTGAGCCCACTTGAAGCCAAATAACCATTTTTCCCTAGGCATCCAATTGTCTCTGGGAACCACACTAGCTCTGGGTATCCAACCGGTTACCTTCCGGGGATGCTTCTAATAGTATTCCTAACCTTCCAGCACCTTTCCAGACCATTCCGAGTCTATTTCGGTAAGCCTGGTGTAAAATGACCATTTTGTCCCTAGTGGACCAGTCATCTTTTCCAACCACATTGGCTTTGGGTATGAAACCGACAATCCCTTAAAGCACTCTCAATAGTGTTTCCAATCTTCTAGCCTTCTAATGGTTCACTCTAGGTTTTAAGCACCCCATTTTTGACCGCTCGGCAGTCTACACTTCGTCCAGACTTATATTCAAGTCAATATGGATGTATTCCAATCGAAATCAACTCTCTAAGTCTAATCCCGTTAATTCATCGCTTCGTGGGTCCCACCGGGCCCAAAGAGAAGCAAAAATGACCAAAATACCCTTAGGGGGCATTATCTTTTCCATATTCCGAATCAGGCGCGTCTTTCCGAAGACGATAAGACCCCTTTCCAATTCCAATCCCTCTCTCGAGAAAGTTTATTCCTCGAGACGGTAAATCTACTCCAATCAGGCATGTCTTTCCGAAGACGATAAGACCCCTTTCCAATTCTAATCCCTCTCTTTCAATAGTTTATTCCTCGAGACGGTAAATCTACTCCAATCAGGCACGTCTTTCCAAAGACGTTAAGACCCCTTTCCAATTCCAATCCCTCTCTCGAGATAGTTTATTCCTCGAGACGATAAATCTACTCCAATCAGGCGTGTCTTTCCGAAGATGATAAGACCCCTTTCCAATTCCAATCCCTCTCTCGAGACAGTTTATTCCTTGAGACGGTAAATCTACTCCAATTAGGCGTGTCTTTCCGAAGACGATAAGACCTATTTTCAATTCCAATCCCTCTCTCGAGATAGTTTATTCCTCGAGACGGTCCGACGCGTTTTTGAAAAAATCACTTCGAAATGGTAAGTCCCTTTAAACCTGTCGACCGAGACGAGACCCCAAGTCCCTTAGATGGTAGAACGGTCCACCTTTGGCGCCTGCTAGCCCGCTAATGTAGAAATGTCCATTTAGGCACGCCTTTCAAGAAAGTTAATTATCAGGCGCTAAGTCCCTTTAGCAGCTTCCCGAGATCAGGCAGTCTCGGGAATGATTGCGAACCGTCAGAGTAGCGGAAGTACTCACAAACATCACAACCGTTAGAGTAGTAGAAATACTCGCAAGCAGGTAGATAGAGGGAATTGCCAACAAACCCCTGTATCACATGACCGCCATAAGAGTGGCGGAAACACTCAAAACCCAGGTCAACACCAGTGCCTGCTAGCCCACTTCGGTGAAAAATGACAAAACTGCCCCTAGGGCCATTTCTTGGCACGTTTCTCGAGAACACATTTGAGTCTTCAAAACAGTAAGTCCAACCTTCCAAGATTGTCTTAAAGGCAATCTGACATGATAAGGTGCCTTACAGTCAATTTCGGGCCAATTCCAAGACTTTTCGGTCAAGATGATCATTTCGCCCCTAGGCATCCGAACGCCCCGAGAATCACACCGGCTCTGGGTATTAAACTAGTAACCTCCCGATAATGCTTCTTATAGTGTTCTCAACCTTCTTTATCTTTTCGGATCATTTTGGGTCAGTTTCGGCAAACCCGGTGCAAAATGACCGTTTTGCCCCTGGAGGGCCGGTCGCCATTTCTAGCCACACCGGCTCTGGATATCAAACCAGTAACCTCCTGAGATTGCTTCTTATAGTATTCTCAACTTTCCTCTATCTTTCCGGATCATTCCGAATCAATTCCGGACTTTCCCGACCACATCGGCTCTAGGTATCAAACCGACAACCTTTGGGAATATTCTGAATAATGTTTCCAAATCTTGAGTCTTCTTCCGGAACAGTTCGAGTCTTCCCAGCAACTTTTCGACCCGATTGACCGTTTTGCCCCTAATGGCCCGATCAACTCCTTCCAATACATCCTATCTTCATTTTTCAAGTCAAATACCTCCGGGACAGTATTCTAAGTGTTCCTGTCCCTTTTCCAGCCTTCCGGGCCATTCCCTGTCCCTTAAACCATTCTCGGACTTTTCAGAGTCATTCCTAGTAAAGCTAGGCTAAAAATTGCATGGTAGTCACTAGTACAAGCCCCCCAAATCTAGTCAAAGATACATTGCTTGTCGAACTTAATAGTTTTCTAATTGGCTGGTGCCACTACAAGCCAATATTTGGAGTGGCGCCACTTCTAGTGGCACCAAAAGCATTTTTGGCTTGGCGCCACTACAACAGGCGCCAGGTCAATCCCATCTCTATAAATACAGAGCCTCCTCCAGCGTGAAAGAGGTCCGCAAACTCAATCTAAAAACCTTAATTTTTGATACACAGAGCTCGTACACTCCCAAAACCCTAGCTTCCTAAGGTTTTCCAAACCTTAGCCACCATACACAAACCCTAAGCCTCATATACACTCGTACACACCCTTACAAACTTATACACTAGCCTCCAACCCTCCATTGAAGACTTGGATTACTGCAACTACGAAGATCTAAAGACCGAAGACAAGCCCTCGAAGATCAAGACTGAAGTGAAGCAAAGACCGAAGAAAGTAAGGTGCGCAAAACCAAGCAAAATAAAGAGGACACATGGTAGGCTTCTTATTTAAATTTCCGCACTTCCCCCTCTCTCTTCTTTCTCTTAACCCCCCTTTCTTTGCATGCTTGAAACAAGGGGATTCCCGATCCATGTGTAGGATTGGACTATTGGAGAGTCACCATGTCGGGGGCTTTCTTTTAGTCTAACCAGAGACCACGTGGGTTCGGCCGCCTTGATTATGTGGTGAAGCCTTAATCTTGTATGTTCACGACCCTAAATTTGTATTGTGCATATCATGATTCTTGCATTCTTCCAAAAGTCGTTTTCAAAATTGCATCAAAATCCTTTTTTTCAAAACTTGTTTTCAAAATCACAATCTGAGGTAATTCTAGCCTTTCAATGGCTAGGGTTGCTTTAGGAAAGTGTTACATTTAAAGTGGCCAATATGGTCCATATTTTCAGAACCACTTTCCTAAAGTAGTTCTAGCCTTCTTATGGTTAGAATAGCTTTAGGAAAGTGAGACATTTTTATACTTTCTAAAAACTCTATTTTCAAAAGTTTTTTTTCCTAAAAATCACTTTTCGAACATACTTTCCTAAAACTCTCATTTCCAAAGTTGTTTTCAAAAACTCCCTCCAAAAATTTATTTTTCAAAACTCCCTTTTTCAATTCCTTTCCAAAATCCTCTCCCTAAAATTCACTTTCTAAAAACGCTCCCTAAAAATCTTTCCGAAAACTCTCTCCAACAATCTTATACCAAAAATCTTTCTAAAAACTCTCTTCCCAAAATCTTCCTTATAGAAACTCTCCTCTAGGATTTTCCTTCTAAAAATCTTCGTTTCCAAAAACACACTTTCCAAAAATCTTTTTTCTTGATGCCCAAGTCAAGCCTTAAAGCTAACAATTAGGAAACCCTAATTTTCTTTCCAAACACATCATTTTCAAACTTGCCTTAAAACCTAGGTTCCTCCTATTTTCTATGTCAAAACTATACACTTCCCAAATCTAGGGTTCTAAAAATTCTTTTTCCAAATCCTTGTCAAATCAAATCTTCCCTTTAGATAATCAAGTCCAATCTCCCCTTTAAGAAACTAGATCTAATCCTTCATTTTTGGAAACAAAATTAAATTTTCTCTTTTAGAAACAAAATTCAAATCTTTCCTAATTCAATTCCTTCCTAATCTAGTATTTTCCTAAATCTTAGGTTTCCAAAACTTGAACATAAAAATCTTTCCTAACTTTTAAAACTTAACTTCCACATCTTTCCTAATTCAACCTTTTCCTAATTCTACCCCTTTTCAAATCTTAACTTTCCAATTCTAGGTTTTCCAATCTTTCTTAAATTCAAACCTTTCCTAATCTCAAGATTTTCTAAAACTCTAAAACTTTATAAATCCTAAACTTTCTAAATTTCAAATCTTTCCAAATTCAAGATTTTCTGAATTCAAAACTTTCTTAAGTTAAATCTTTCTAAACTTCCAAACTTTTCTAAAACTTCAAATCTTTCCAAATCCAAAGCTTTTTAAACTCAAAACTTTCTTAATTCAAAGTTTTCTTAAGCTAAAACTTTCTTAATTCAAACCTTTTCTAAATCTTTCCTAATTTAAAATCTTTCTAAAATTCTAAACTTTTCAAATTCAAAACCTTCTTAACTTGAAACTTTCCAAATTCTAAATCTTTCTTAAACTAAACTTTTCCTAATTCAAAATATTTCTAAATTCAGCACTTTCCTATTTCAAAACATTTCTTAAAACGAAACTTTTCAATTTCAAAACTTTCCCCAAGTTGAAACTTTCCTAATTCCAAAATGTTCCTAAAATGACACTTTCCTAATTCGAAATTTTTCTAATCTGAATATTTCTTAAATTCCAAGTTTCCTAATCTTCTAAGTCTCATATTCAAGTCAATTCTTTTCCAAAATCTTTCCAAGTCAAATCCAATTTTTCTTGTCTAAGTCCTTAAGTCTAGGTTTCCTAAAACCAAGTTTTTCAAAGTCAAGTCTTTTCAAATCTTTCAATCAAAGTTCAATCTCTCAATCTTCTAGTCTAATTTCTAATTCAATCTCTTTCTTCCAATCATATCTTCTATTTTCAATCAGACTCTTGTCCGAACTATGACTGACCTGGTTCCTCCAAAAGAATACGTAGCTAACCCTCATGGGTGCAGTCACAATATTTTTCAAACTTCTATTTCCATAACTCATTTCAAATCTCCAATTCTACAATTTTCTTCAAGTTTCTAATTCTATGTTCTATTTCTAATTTCCAATTCCAAAAATCCATTTTCAAATCTCAATTTTCAATTTCCAAAACTTTCCAATTTCAAATCTATCCTTTCAAACCTCTCTTCTAAAATCAAATAAAATCTCTCTTTCTTGCACTTGCATATCATGCATCATATCTTTTTAAAAATTATTTTATAAAGCGGATAGGGTTGGTCATTGGTTAGTTGAAGACTCTCGTAGGTGGATCTAGGGTAGATTGACATGGAGGTACCGAAAGGGCGGGGTAGGTAGATGGCTTAGTGCATCTTCCCTACATATAACCAGCCTCCAAACCTAGATCACTGATTTCAAAGACCAAACCGGAGTTATTTTTCAAAAAAAGGGTTAAATGTTTTCCAAAGGTTGCCAAACAACCTATTGTCTTAAAAACCCTTTCTTGAGGAGATATTTTTAAAATCCTTTTCCAAAAACCCTAAGTGTAGTTTTTGGATTATGCTTAGTTTTTAGGTAACCTAACTCACATTAATCAAGTTAGGTGGCGACTCCGAATTGTTTTCCAAAAACCCTTTATTCGAATCTATTTTCAATTCAAACCTAGTCGCACTCATTCATCTAGGAGGGTGAGTTCTAACGAGAGAGTACAACATTTTTTCCACTTGTGTGAGTATTCCTCGAGTGCGAAAAATCTGGGCACGACACGGGTCCATTCCGGTGTTTTCCATATTCAAATGACTATTTTGCCCCTGGTGGGTAGGTCAAACTTTTCAACTATCCCGGCATTGTTTCTTAAGCCGATTGCCTTCGAAACACTCTTTCAAGGGTTCCTGTCCAACGCCGGTCGTCCAGGTCATTTCCAAACTTTTCAAAGTCACTTCTAGTGAAGTCAGGCCAAAAATTGCATGGTAGTCCCTAGGACAGGCGTCCAAATCTTTTGCCTTACGTTCCAAGAGTCAAAGATCTGTTTCTTGCTAACTTAAAAAATTTCCTAAAAGGCTAGCACCACTGCAACAGGAGCCAGAGCCATCTTTGGTTACCTATAAATACAGGGCACCCTATATATATTATGGGTCTACAAACTCAGTCCAAAAACTCTGTCTCTCTAAAATTAGAGTTTGAAGTCCCTCCAAACCCTAATTCTCTCAAGCCTCTTCAAGCCCTAGCCTCTATACACTTTATACACTCAGACATAAGCCTTAAAATATCCATTGAAGATCAAGTGCTGCATCTTAAAAGCTCTCAAAGTTCAAGTCAAGTAAAGCAAACCAAGCAAGAAGAATACGAGATTGGTTTTCTATTTACTTTTATGTAATCCCTGTCTTGCTTTTGTCTCCTAACCTACTTGGGTTTTCTTCTATTTTAATTCCCATCTTCTACCTCCTCTTAATGCATGCTTGAAACAAGAGACTCTCCAATTCATGCCTAGGAAGGATTGTCGAAGGTCACCGTGCTATGAGCTTTCTTCTAATTTAACCTTTGATGGTGTGCGTTCGACCCCTTTGATTATGTGGTGAAGACTAACATTGTAGTTATCATGTTTATGCCTTGCATTCAAAATTGCATTCAAAGTTATTTTTTTAACTTGCATCAAAGTTATCTTTCAAAACTTGCATTTAAAATTTCCTTCTTTCAAACTTGTTTTAAAAAATCACACTCCTAGGATGACTGTAGCCATTCCATGGCTAGGGTTGTTTTAGAAAAATACTACATTCAAAGTGACCATCGAGGTCCAAATCTTGGGAGTAAACCCTAAATTGTTTTTATCAAAAACACATCTTAAGATGATTCTGGCCATTCCATGGTTAGGGTTGTTTTAGGAAAGTTGTTATATTCAATGTGATCATTATGGTTCATATTTCAAACCCTATTTCCTTTTCAAAATCAAAACTCTTGAATGGTTCTAATCCTTTCATGGTTAGAATAGTTTTAGAAAAATGAGATATTCAAGAGGCTTGCAAAAGTCAATATTCAAATCTCTTTTCAAATAGTTTTGCAAATTCGTTTCTTTAAAACTCTTTTCAAATATCTACTTTCCAAAAACTCTTTGTCTTAAAGTCCAAGTCAGGCGTTAGAATCTATGATTAGGAAATCCTAATTCCCTTCATAAAATCTTTACTTTCTATTTTGCCTCAAATCATAGGTTTTCAAAATTATTTTCTACATCAAATCATAGATTTCCAAAACCCTTTTTTCACTAAATCATAGATTTTCAAATTCAAAATTTTCAAAACTCAAACTTTCTAATTTCATGTCAAATCAAATCTTTCAATTTAAGAAACCAAATCAAATCCTCCAATTTTAGAAACAAAATCAAACCATCTATTTTTGAAAAAAAAAGTTTAATATTCAACTTTAGGAAATAAGGATCAAATCTTTCCTAATTTCAATCTTTCTTAAATTCAAACTTTCAAATCTTTCTTAATTTCAAATTTCCAAGTCTTCCTAAACTCAACTTTCTAAATTCAACTTATCAAATCTTTCCTAATTCCAAAACTTTCCTAATTTCAAACTTTCAAATCTTATTCCAAAAGTTCAATTCTTTCCAAGTTCAAACCCTTCTTAAGTCAAGACTTTCCTAAAATGGATATTTCTAAATTCAAATCTTTCCAAAACTAATTATTTCCTAAGATGAAAACTTTCCTAAAATGGAATCTTCTTAATTCAAAAGCTTTCCTAAGTTCAAGCTTTCCAAATTCTAACTTTTCTAATTTTTTCAAGTCAAATATTTCCAAATCATGTCAATTCCTTAATCTATTTCTAGTTTATAATTCAAAAATCTATTTTCAAATCTTTGCTTTCAATTTCTAGAACTCTTTTTCAAAAATCAAATCTATCTTTTCTAAAGCCTTCTTTCCGATTTCAAATCAAGTCATCTTTCCAAATCTATTTTCAAAGTCAAATCAAGTCCTTTCAATTCTACTTTCAAAAATCAAGTTTTAATTCTTGCACTTGCATATCTTGCATCATATCAAATCTCTTTTTCAAAGTTCTTTTCTAAAGTGGATAGTATTGGATATATATTAATCAAAAACTCTGATGAGCGAACTTATGGTAAATAGACATGTAGGTACCGCAAGGGTGGAGTACGGTGATGGCTTAGTGCGTCTTCCCTACACGTAACCAATCTCCAAATCTAGATCACGGTTTTCAAAGATTAAATGGAGTTATTTTTAAAAAAGGGTTTATATTTTTCCAAAGGTTGCCAAACAACCTATTTTCCAAAAAATTCTCTCTTGAGGAAGTTTTCAAAAACCCTAAGTGTAATATTCGGATTATACTTAGTTTTAGGTGACCTAACTCACCTTAATCAAGTTAGGCAGCGACTCCAAACCTTTTTCCAGAAACCCTTATTCAAAATCAATTTCTAATTCGAACCTAGTCACACACATTCTTCTAGGAGGATGAGTTCTAACGAGAGAGCACTGTGTTTTTCTCACTTGTCATTTCTCAAGTGCAACAAATCAAGGCGCGATAGCTGGTGACTCCACTGGAGACACTTAGAGGGTTAGGACATTGTCATGTCTCTTCACCCTCACCCATTTGGAGTCTTTGATTAATTTTTCCAATCCTATCCACTTTAAACTTTCAAAATCAAGTTTTTCAAGTTGTTTTAAAAAAAAAACATGTCATTGTTTGCACTCTACTCATTAATTCTAGCTTGCATTAAGTTTGTCATTCACGTACTGACTTTTGCATATTTATTTTTGTAGGTGGACCCTTGTTAACATATTTATTGCATGTTGTGTTAATTGTCATGTATGAATGAATGTATGGAATGGACAGGATGGATGGAAGTTGTTGGGCTCTTTCCTCCAATTTTCAAAAATCACAAACGCATTGCCAGTGCACTTGCATTCTGCATATTTGCATTCTCTACCTTGATATGCCCCTTCTAGTTAGAAGGGGGAAAGGTATATTGGTTGTGGGCATGATACCGTGTCCAGTTTCTTAGCCTACGGCCTCTTCATAGTTCCCCTGCTCGAATCAGCAACCGATCATGACACCACCTCAGGGAGTGGACCTAGGTTTGAAGATCTGGGAACCAAGCCTTCTTAGGATGCATTAGTAAATCCTCAACCTCATGCTCATATAGTCACCATGCATAGCCGAACCTCTGTCAGATTTAAAACCATGGAGGAAAGGGCGACTGCTTTACTTTCCTTTATATTTGTTTATTCCTATTGTTATATTGATTATACTGTTAACGTTATAATGTTGGTCCAACTGTTCATGCATGCATGTTTACTTAAATTGCATTCTCTCTCATTATACTCTTTGCATCCATATTCATGCATACAATATTTCATCCCTGTAAGCACCCCATTTTTGCCCGCTCGGCATTCTCCGAGCTGACCAAGCTCACTTTCACACATCACATGCATATTTAGACTCTAAGCTTGCCTTTTTAACTTGAATTTAGTCTACCAGTCGCTTCTCGGGGCCGTAGGGCCCACTTGAGGCTAAATGACCGTTTTGTCCCTAGGCATTCGAACGCCCCGGGAACCACACCAGCTATGGGTATCAAACTGGTAACTTCCTGAGAATACTTTTTATAGTGTTCTAAACCTTTCTTTACCTTTCTGGATCATTCCGAGTCAGTTTCGGCAAACCCGGTACAAGATGACCGTTTTGCCCCTGGTGGGCCGGTCTCCTTTTCTGATCACGCCAGCTCTGGGAATCAAACTGGAAACCTCTGGGAACATTCTGAATAATGTTTCCAAATCCCAAGTCTTCTTCTGGGACAGTCCGAGTCCGTCCCGGTAGCTTTCCAATCCGATTGACCGTTTTGCCCCTAAAGGCTCGGTCAACCCTTCCGACACATCTTATACTCACTTTTCAAGTCAAATACCTCTAGGATACTATTTTAAGTGTTCCTACCCTTTTCAAGCCTTCCGGGTCATTCCCGGCTTCTTTAAATCATTCCCGGACTTTCCGGAGTCACCCTTAGTGAAGCTAGGCCAAAAATTGCACGGTAGTCACTAGGACAAGCACCCAAATCTACTCAAAGATACGTTGCTTGCCGACCTTAATAGTTTCCTAATTGGCTGGCGACGCCAAGCCAATATTTGGCCTGGCGCCACTGCAATAGGCACCAATATTGTCCAACCTCTATAAATACAGAGTCTCCTCCAACGTAAAAAGGGTCCGCAAACTCAGTCTAAAAATCATATAATTCGATATACAGAGCTCGTGCACTCCCTAAACCCTAGCATCCTTAGGTTCTTACAAACCCTAGCCTCATATACATTCCTATACATCCCCATACACTCATACACTAACCTTCAACCCTCCTTCGAAGACTTGAGGAGTTGTAATCTGAAGTTTGAAGCTTGAAGACAACTCTTGAAGACTGAAGAAGAAGATTAAGACGAAGACCGAAGATCGAAGACAAGCAAGGCGCGCAAATTAAAGAAGATACAAGGTAGGCTCCCTATTTAATTTTCTGCACTTCCCCCCTCTCTCTTCTCTCTCCGACCCACTTGGGTTTTCTCTATTTTAATCCCCCATCTCTTTCCCCCCCTTTCTTTGCATGCTTGAAACAAGGGGATTCCCGGTCCATGCGTAGGATTGGGCTATTGGAGAGTCACCGTGTCGGGGCTTTCTTCTAGTCTAACCAGAGACCACGTGGGTCCGGCCCCCTTGATTATGTGGTGAAGCCTTAGCCTTGTATGTTCCCGATCCAAAAATTGCATTGTGCATATCATGATCTTGCATCTTCCAAAAACCGTTTTTAAAGTTGTCTTCAAAATTGTTTTCAAACCTGTTTTCAAAATTGCATCAAAATCTCTTTTTCAAAGCATGTTTTCAAAATCACAATCCTAGGGTGATTCTAGCTTTTCCATAGCTAGGATTGCTTTAGGAAAGTGTTACATTTAAAGTGACCAATACGGTCCATATTTTCAAATCTTGTTGTTTTCAAAACCGCTTTCCTAAAGTGGTTCTAGCCCTCTTATGGTTAGAATTGCTTTAGGAAAGTGAGATATTTTTTTACACCTTCTAAAAACTCTCTTTTCGAAAAGTCTTTCTTCCTAAAATCTCTTTTTCAACATACTTTCCTAAAACTCTCCTTCGAAATTGTTTTCAAAAACTCCCTCCCAAATCTATTTTTCAAAGCTCCCTTTTTCAACTCCTTTCCAAAATTCTCTCCCCAAAATTCACTTTCTAAAAACGTTCCCCAAAAATCTTTCCAAAAAATCTCTTCAACAATCTTCTACTAAAAATATTCCTAGAAAAACTCTCTCCAAAAATCTTTCTAAAAAACTCTCTTTCCAAATTCTTCTTTCTAGAAACTCTCCTCTAGGATTTTGCTTCTAAAACTTGTTTCCAAAAACACACTTTCCAAAAACTCCTCCCTAGGATTCCCTTCTAGAAAACCTTCATTTCCAAAAATGCACTTTCCAAAAAACTCTTTCCTTAGAGCCCAAGTCAAGCCCTAGAACTCACCATTAGGAAACCCTAATTTTCTTTCCAAAAACATGATTTTCAAACTTTGCCCCCTAAACTTAGGTTTTCAAAACCTCTCGTTTTCTACATCCAAACTATATGCATTTCCAAAACCTCTTTTCTATGTCAAAACTATAGCCTTTCAAATCTTAGGGTTTCTAGAACGTTCCATTTCCAAATCCTTGTCAATTCCAATCTTCCCTTTAGGAAACCAAATCCAATCTTCCCGTTTAGGAAATTAGATCCCATCCTCCGTTTTTGGAAACAAAATCAAACCTTTGCTTTTAGAAACCAAATCCAATCCCTTCCTAATCCAAACCTTTCTTAATTCAATTCCTTCCCAAACCATAAGTTTCCTAAACCTAAACTTTAAGTCTTTCCTTAAATTTCAAAATCCAACTCTTTCCTAATTCAACTCCTTCCTAATCTTTCACTTTCCTAAATCTTAAGTTTCCAAAACTTGAATATAAAAATCTTTCCTAAATTTCAAAACTCAATTTTCGAAACTTTCCTAATTCCACATCTTTCCTAATTCTACCCCTTTCCAAATCTTGATTTTTCAAATCCAAGTTTTCAAATCTTTCCTAAACTCAAACCTTTCCTAATCACAAGATTTTCTAAAACTCTAAAACTTTCTAAATCTCGAACTTTCTAAATTTCAAATCTTTCCAAATTCAAAACTTTTTAAATTTGAAACTTTCTCAAAGTTAAATCTTTCTAAACCTAAATCTTTCCAAATTCTAAACTTTCCAAAACTTCAAATTTTCCTAAATTCTAGACTTTTCTTAAACTAAACTTTTTCTATTTTCAAAACGTTCCAAATCCAAAACTTTCTTATTTTCAAAACTTCCTTGTTTTTCAAGCTTTCCAATTTTCAAAACTTCCTTATTTCAAAACATTCCAAATTCAAACCTTCCTATTTTGAAAACTTTCTTAAGTCAAAACTTTCCTAAATCGAAATTTTCCTCAAGTGAAACCTTTCCTTTTTCAAAACCATTCCTATTTCAAAACCTTTCTTAAAATGAAATTTTCTTAATTCTAAAACTTTCCTAAAGTGAAACTTTCCTAATTTAAAACCTTTCCTAAAATGACGCTTTCCTAAAATGGACCTTTCCTAATTCAAACATTTCCTAAAATCCAATCTTTCCAAAACTTCCAAGTCCAACATTCGAGTCAAATCTTTCTAAATCTCAAGTCTTTTCTAGGTCTCCTATCCTTCCTAAGTTTAGGTTTCCTAAACCTCAATCTTTCCAAAACAATTTCAATTTCCAATCTCCTCTTCTAATCTCAAATCAAATCCAATTTTCAATTTAATCTCTTTCTTCAAATCAACTCTTCTATTTTCAATCGGACTCCGGTTCGAACTACGACTGACCTGATTCCCCCAAAGGGATACGTAGGCAACCTTCATAGGTGCGGTCACAACACTTTTCAAACTTTCAATTTCACCCTCATGGGTGCAGTCCCCACATTTTTCAAATCTCAAATTCCAATCTATTTTCAAAATTTCAATTTCAAAATTTCTATTTTCAAATTTCTACTTCCAATTTTCAAACTTTCCAATTTCAATTCCATCTCTTCACATCTATTTTCAAATCAAATCAATTTCAAATCAATCTCTTTTCAAATCTATTTTTCAATTCTTTTAACTTGCACTTGCATATCATGCATCATGTTAGTTTCTTTTCAAGTATTGTTTTTCAAAGTGGATAGGATTGGCCAATAGTTAGTTGAAGGCTCTCATAGGTGAATCTAGGGTAGATTGGCATGTAGGTACTGAAAGGGCGGGCTAGGGTGATGGCTTAGTGCATCTTCCCTACATGTAACCAACCTCCGAACCTAGGATCACTGTTTTCAAAGACCAAAAGGAGTTATTTTTCAAAAAGGGCTAAACATTTTCCAAAGGTTGCCAAACAACCCGTTTTCCTAAAAAACCCTCTTTTGAGGAGATATTTTCAAATCGTTTTCCAAAACCCTAAGTGTAGTCTTCGGATTATTCTTAGTTTTTAGGTGACCTAACTCACTTTAATCAAGTTAGGTGGCGACTCCAAATCTTTTTCAAAAGCCCTTTATTCAAATCTATTTTCAATTTAAACCTAGTCGCACTCATTCTTCTAGGAGGGTGAGTTCTAACGAGAGAGTATAGCATTTTTTCCCACTTGTGTGAGTATTCCTCGAGTGCGAAAAATCTGGGCGCGACAATCCCAAGACATGAGTTCTGAAGTAACTTAAGTCACTGCATCATCATGCATATGATCAACCCATTGAGAGTGACACCATGGTCACTCTCCTGTGCATTAAACCTACCAAAACCCTAAGGGTTCCCATGTAACCTTAAGGACTCATTACATGCATTTCAAGTCATTCCACAAGAGGGGCCCCGATCCTTCTATGCTCACAGAGAGAGGATTGCCAAGAAGACAAGGGGCAGTTGATCAACAAGGTCTCTCAATAACCTCCTCGACAGCAAATCCAAAGAAGGCGAATCCGAAGACTCAAGAGTAGTTTAGGATTTCAAATGTAAAATTGGATAGGTGAAAGTTCAAAGGAAAATGTATTCCTTTCCCCTATTAAAGTGTGCTCTGTTTTTTCTTGTATTCTAAAAGTTCCATGCATTCTTTTACTTTTCGCAAATGAACGTAAGAATAAAAAGAGGTTCCCATTTGATGGTAAAGTATCTACATATAAGGGCAAAACTCCTATCTTAAAAAATGAGCCAAAGCCATCATATTTAGTCTCCCTCTCAAATAGGGACACCTTTAAGGCATGTATTGCATAAAAGTTTATCAAAACAAGGCGTTGACTTTTTCCTTCTTCCGGTTCAAGGTCTCTTTCCACTTTCCTCGTTGCTACAGACCAAAGGCTAAGGAGCGCCCATGGAGTCACTCACATTTGATACCTTGACTCAGATACTAGAGGAAGTAAGAGGATTTAGAAATAAGATGACCAAGATGGAAGCCATGCTCTCTTCACTCTTATCCCATACAGGAATTACAACCTATGAACAAGCAAAGTCCTCACAAGTCCAAACCCATGAGGAATGAAAAAGGATGAAGAGGGAAGACCAAGACTACACTCCGACCATTGCTTACCAACGACTTCCCCAACCTAATTGCCTCGTATCGACACCTTTCAAGCCAGTTTTTAACCAAACCCCCGAATTATGAAATTTATCCTATGAGTACCAATCCCAACCATTTGGCCATGAGACCAAAAATTGCTCCACTTTGAAACACAAAACCCAAAGCTCCTTCGATTCCCAAGCCACCGCCCTATTTGTTATTACCCCAAAACTTGACCCCCAATCCCCAAAAACATCTGAGACACCTCCTCAGCCTAAGCAGAGAAGTGGGAAAAAATGGACATTTACTAAACTTGCCTGTACACAGACCATGACCTATTTTGGCCTCCTAGCGGCCGGATATTTTAAACCTATACCATCTCGACCTCGGCCGAATCCCCCGCCTCATTACTTTAAATTTATAGCAAGCTATGAACACTATTTAGGCAGCCAAGGACATGACACGGAAAATTGTTTAGCCCTCAAACACAAAATTCAAGACCTGATAGACAACAAGATCGTCGGCTTACGACCGACGAATCCTCCTCCAAATGTCCCTACAGATCCTCTACTAGACCAAGCCATCAACGTCATCACATAATACAATGATGACAAGGTTTGGATTGCCACATGCCAAGAGATATATTACGAGGATGGAGAAGAGGAGTTGGAATAGCGTCACACCTCGTTGTGATACAACCTTGATAAAATGCCAGTCCCCGAAGATGAGCCCATGGATGAATCCACCAAGGAGGTTGACCATGTGCTACAAGAAGCTAAGTACGTGAAAGAAGAATTACATTGATACCACTTTGACCCATCCAAAGTATAGGAACCACTCATACCCAGTGCTAGAGGCCCATAGCTATACACACCCGAAAAATGCTGGGGCACAGCTAGGTGCAAGAGCAAAAAACCCTGCCCCCGAGTCTATTAAAGAAGGCGAGCTACCCAACTAGTTTATAGAAGAAACTAAGGAGGAAAGCAAAGAGTTTAATTGTAGTATCACTGCCGATTCATTCAAAGCCCCGGGAAAAACCTCTACCTGTCTTACCTTGGCTAAGGACCCTAATGACGGATGGAGCGTTTAAGATGTGGGCATCGTCCCAAAATCCAACTAGAAGGGGTGTTTTCACCCACTTTCTTTCTATCCCTTTTATTTTGTGTTTTTAAATTGATGTTTGCATTTCCATATTGTCTAAAGAACTCTATGCCTTTGATTAAAAAATAAAATGGTAGTATTTTCATTCATTGCTATTGTCTTATATTTTTCTTGTGAATGGCGAATGCTTCCTACACAAGGGGCATGGTCCATTTCATGGAGGATATGACTTGAAGGGTATGATAGCATAGGTTAGCCACTTGCTGCTTGGTCAACTTTCTGCAAAAAGAGAGATGATGAAGATGAGTGAGGAAACCACCCAAAGGCAACACTTGCAAGACACCGAAGCTAAGCGATGTGTGTCCAGTTTATCAAGATGAAGAGGAATCATCTTTCATTTTCCCATAAAAAAATGTGTTTATATTCCCCGTGCTTAAGCCCGCTAGTGCCTCGCAAAAAGTGAAAGTTTCCTTTTCAACCCTGATCCAAGACCGTCCCCCCATACTGGGCAGACAGATAACTTATAACTCTAAGAATGTCATCCATCCTCTATCATGTTGGGGCAACGTTGAAGGCTTTATGGATTAAGCAATCTAGTTCAAAGTGAGGAGAGGCCTTCATTTCACTTCTCATACAGTCTGAAGCAACCCTTGTCAAACCCGTTAAGCCATTTACCTTTTTTTTCAGAAAACCCCCAACCTAGGGATCACACCAACAATGGGTTAATTAAGTTGTTAAGGAAAAGGTCTGAGAAAAAAGGGTTGTAGAAGTGTTCGTTTCATAAAAGGAAAGAAAAAAAAAAGGAAGAAGACAAGTGAAGGAAAAGAGTTGCCAAGGGGCAAGAAAACAAAGGCATATTTGAGAAAAGGCCTAAAGAAAGTCATGTTTGTGCCATCTTGAAAAACGTATAGAAAGGATGAAAAAGAAAAGAGTCATGTTTATATAGAAAGGTCAAAAGAATAGAAAAAATGTTATTTCATCTTGAGAAATATATAGTAAAGCCAAGAAGGAAAATTCAAAGGTGATCCTAGGTAATAAAGAAGCCCAATAGAAGCTGTAGGTTTGAGCCTTTACCTTTTCTTGTTAAACCCCAAGCCATGGCCTACATTACAACCCTATTAAAGTCCACTCTGATTGACAATAAATTACTTGATCTAAATGAGCCAGACCTGTTGCTAAAGCTGAAGAAGAATGCTAACCTTGTAAAAAAAATAAATAAAAATAGTCAAGGATGGTATGGATCTAAAACCCGCTGAAAGCGACACTAAACCTGAGTTTGTATATCCCATTGTTCCAAAAACCTCATGACCTAGCCTACATTACAGTTCTAAAGCAAAGTCTCATTGGATTGAAAGACTGGATGCTCATCGCTCTGCTAAAGGTCAAGTAAGCTGTCGCCAAGGCCCCGAGAGTTGATAGTTCTAGCCAAATAATCCTATACACTAACCCAAGGTAGAAAATCGGAGGCGGTCAAAAGGGTGAGAAGGGTACGAATTGCTATCATCCAGTCAAGGTAAGGTTGAACCAAAAGGGAGATCAGACCCCTGTTAAGAAAGGAGTTGTCATTTCAAAGATGTATAATTTGACGGCGCTTCATTCATTGTATTAATTATTGCATCCCTAACATAGGTATGTATTTCTATAAAAATTTTGGCATGAGCTTTGCATATATAGGACATAGCTCCCTGTAGAAACAGAAGTCACCAATAACGGTTTAATATTATCCCATGTAATAAATATATGCCATTATCCCAGCATATACATCAATTCATGTACCTAACTGAGTAAATATCTTTACCTGTTCATGCATCAATAGATACATCTAGCTGCCTAATATCATAAACATCCACCCCATGTAAAATTTACAAAAATAACTATCTAACAATGAATACTTGTCCAGGACAGAATACAGGAAAAAGCTGAGCTCTATACCAAGGAGCACTCGTCAAAGGTCGAAGTCAACATCCAGATCAAAATCACCAAAACCTAGATCAGAAGGAGGCGGATAGCTACTGGAAGCACCGGCATCCAATAAAAAGGGAAGAGTTTTGAATATGCAAAAGTGGATGAAAAATTTTGGAACAGAAAGAAGGAGGAACGGGACAACATACCCCGCCGCTGCCACCCATCTGAGCCAACCGCGCCGTCAAGGAAGCTACCTTCACCTAAAAATCATCCCTCTCCATCTGGAACTGGTCCCTCTCCATCTAGCATCTTTCCCTCTAGTCCCCCACAGCGGTAAACTCAGCTTGGGGCACATATCCTGTAGCTCGAAGCCCACAAAGCGGAAATTCCTAGTCTCTCTGAGCCATCTCTCATTCAAAGCTAACACTAAATGTCTGTTCAGGCAGTTAGCTTGTAGTCCCATGAAAGCTCTGAATCCAATCTCTGCCAAGAAAGCGCAGTAAGATGGAGTCGCCCGCTACATAGTACTGAATATCAGATGAACAGCTCCTCTGAAAGATATGTGTACTCGTGGAGGAGGGAAATGCTATCATGAGTAGATGCTGGGATGATAGGTAAGGTCTCCCAGCGGTGGAATATCCGGTATCTTTAGATCACTAAGGTCAGGATCTGTCTGTCTATGTCTAGAGGAGGCCCTCCTGTAACCGGTCACCTAATTGCCAAGACCCGATACCTCGTCCTCTGCATCTATCTCTTCCTCAAAGGCCTGCTCAACTAGAGGGAAGGGGTCAACTGGAGGTCTACTCCCCCGTCCACTCTAGTTGGAAGATACTTGTCCAGCAGATCGCCGACTACTCCTGGATCGACTGGAGCTGTCGATAAAATCTGTCTAGGCTGCCTTCTCAAAGCAGCGTCTCCACTCGGAACCATTATTGCCCGTGTCTGCCATCTTGAAGATCAAGGTAAAAATATCGACATGAGGTCAGTATAATTCACAAAGGGAAAAGAGATAAGAAGTAAAAAGAAGAAAGGGAAACAATGAAAAAAAGATTTCAAATAATAAGTCAAAATGAATTTCCAACAAATTCTGATTTTCAAATTCCAGTTTGAAGTTAAAATGAATTTCCTATACATTTTGTCTTTTAAAAAAAAAAATTTCTACTTTCAAGTCAAAATGAATTTCCCATACATTTTGCTTTCAAAAGATTTTCAATTTCAAGTCAAAATGAATTTTCTAAATATTTTGCTTTCAAATTTTAGGTCAAAATGAATTTTCTACACGTTTTGTCCAAATTTTTAAAATGATTTCTAATTCAAAATTGGCTTTCAAAATTAAATCTCAAAAATTGTTCAATCAAAGTCCATCTCAAGCTTCTACTCCAAAAGAGTTCTATTCCAATCAAAGCTTTCTAAAACTTCTTCCTTCGAAAAGTCTTCTTCAAAATTAAAATTTTCTCAAGTTTTCAAATCTTTCAAAATTTCCATTCCAGAGTTTTCCAAAGTCAAAATCCATTTTCAGATCTTCCAAAAAAAGTTTCTCAAAAGTTTTTATTCAAAATCCTATTTTCAAAAGCCTTCCTAAATATTTCCTTCAATAGTTTTAGGCTCCCCCGAGTTTTCTGGGGTCTTCTTCGCCAAAAAAGTCCCACCCTGAATGGTTTTATATCTTTTCTTTCACATGGCATTAATACCCGTGCACACTTTCAAGACTTTTAAATTCTCAAAAAACATCTTTTACTTTTCAAAAAAATCACTTGGTTTTAACATTGTCACATAATTTTTCAAATACTTTCTACAATAATCTCATATTTTTCTAAATATTAAACTCTAGTAATCCCATCAATCCCTTAAATTTTCTTAATTTTCTCTATCTTTCAAGTATTTTCCAAAAGATAAAAAATATACCGAATTTTCAAAAAACTACAAAACTTCACACAGTTGTTAAAAACATTTTTCTAAGACACATAGGATGAAAATCTAGCTAGAAAACTCAATACTCAAAGTTGTAGGGAAAAACCACCAATTCTTGCAAAAACCCCCTTCACATAACCATGCAAAATTGCTCTAACTAAATCACACAAGCATCAAAACATCAAATTAACATCACTAGAGCATTCAAAATGTGCTAAAACATCAATTTTGACTGTTTACACGACTCAAACAAAGTTCTATACATTAAAATCAACACACACAAAAAATCTTGCCTTTTAGAGTTCTCCGGTGAAACCTTCTTCTCCAGCGACTTTTCGGGCGACAGTGACAGTTTCGGGGTACTCCCCGAGGTCCCCAAATGTCACTTCTTCAATTTGCAAGTCAATCTTCTTGCAATAGCTCTCAAATATTTGAAAAATCTCCCAAAAACCACAAAACTTTGAACCAGAAGTTTGTTGGTTTTAATCCCAGGCTGCTAATGGCGCTAACATAAATTTAACAAAGGCGCCACTAGCACCAATCTCAGGAGGTTTGCCTTTTTTTCGCCAAAACTGAATTTCAAACACCTCCTTGGGCTGGATACTCATTTTTCAAGTTCCATTTTCCAAAATTTTTGCTAAATTCCGTCCTTCCGATCACCTCATGGTCAACTTGGAACTCTTATTTTATCGTTTTTTGTCTTCGACAAGCAAAGACAGAAAAAGAGGGGCAGCTGTAAGCATCCCATTTTTTCCTGCTTGACAATCTCCAGTCCGTCTGGACTTACATTGAAGTCAATATGGCTTTATTCAAGTTCCAATCAATTTTGTGAACTCAATTCATTTAATCCATTGCTTCGCGGGCCTAGTAAGGCAAAATGACCAAAATGCCCTTGTGGCATTGCTCGGTCCAATTTCATCTGGCACGTCTTTGTAGAGATGGTAAGTCCCCGTTTTAATCTCAAATCCAATTTCAAGTTCAAGTCCAATTCAAATCAAATTCGACATGCCTTTCAAAAAAGTTGATCCCTCAGGTGACAAGAGCATCTAATCCGACATGTTTTTCAAGAAAACTCTTCAGAACGGTAAGTCCCTTCAAACCCATCGACCGGGACGAGATCCCAAGTCCCCGAGACGGTAGAACGGTCCACCTTTGGCGCCTTGCTAGCCCGCTAATGAAGAATGTCTGTTATTTGGCACATACTTCGAGAAAGTTGATTTCTCAAACGATAAGTCCACCTAACAGTTTCCTGGGATCAAGAAATCTCTAGAATGAACACGAACCGTCAGAGTGGCAAAAACACTTGTAAACATCGCAACCATCAGAGTGGCGAAAACACTCGTAAAAAGGTCGATATTGGGGAATCGCCAACAAACCCCTTATGTCACGAGACCAAACTTGTTTCTTGGTCGTGACACGTTTACCAAAGGAGAAGATACCTTTAGAAAGTAACTCATTATAGACCTTCAGAGTGACGGAAACACTTAAAACCCTAGTCAACACTAGTGTCTGCTAGCCCACTCTGGTAAAAAATAACAAAATTACCCCTTGGGCCATATTTGGCACGTTTCTCGAGAAAGTACATAAGTCCTCAAAATGGTAAGTCCACCCTTCCAAGATCGTCCCAAAGATGATTCAGCATGTTTAAGTGCTTCCCAATCGGTTTCAGACCAATTTTGAGAGCATTCGGTCAAAATGACCATTTTGCCCTTAAGCATCCGAGTGCCTCCAGGAACCACACCGGCTCTGGGTATCAAATTGGTAACCTCCTAAGAATGATTTTTATAGTATTCCCAACCTTCCATTATCTTTCCGGATCATTCTGAGTCAATTCCGGCAAACCCGAATAAAAAATGACCGTTTTGCCCCCGGTGGGCCAGTCACCTTTTCTGATCACACCAACTCTGGGTATCAAACCGGCACTCCCTTGGAGAACTTGGGATAGTGTTTCCAACCTTTAAGGCCGCTCATGGATTATTCGACTCTATTCCTATGGTTTTTTGGTCTAGTTGACCGTTTTGCTCTTAATAGCCCGGTTGCCAATTCCGACCTTGTTTTTCAAGTTCATCACTCTGAAGATATTATTTCAAGGGTTTCCATCCATTTTCAACCTTCCAGTTCCATTCCCAGCCTTCCGGAACATTCCCAGACCTTCCGGAGTCATTCCTAGTCGAGCAGGCTAAAAAATACATGGTAGTTACTAGGACAGGTGCCCAAATCTTCTACCTTGCGTATCACGGGTCAAAGATACGTTTTTTGCCGCCCTAAAATATTTTTTAAGTGGATGGCGCCACTAGTAGTGGCACCAACGGGATTTTAAACCTGGTGCCACTACAACCGGCCCTAGGTTAATTTTTTGTCTATAAATACAGAGTCTCCCCCTACATAGAAAAGGTCAGCAATTTAACTCCAGAAACTCTCTCTCTCTCCTGGTATACAGCCCTCGAACTCTCTCCAAACCCTAGCTCTCTTTGGCTTCTACAAACCTTAGCCTCCATACACTTTAACCCTAGCATACATATACTCAATACATGCCTATACGAGCCTCAAAGCCAACCATTGAAGACTCAAGATGCTGCAATCTCAAAGCTCTCGAAGATCAATGTGAGGTAAAGCAAATAAAACAAACAAATCAGAGAAGACACAAGGTTGGTTTTCTATTTACGTTTATGCGATTTCCCCCCTTCTCTCTTCTCTCTCCTAACCCACTTGGGTTTCCTTCTATTTTAATCCCTATCTTCTCCCCCCCCCCCCCCCCCCAATTCCTTGCATGCTTGAAACAAGAGAATCTCTGGTTCATGTGTAGGAAAAATGGTTGAAAGTCACCGTGTCAGAGGCTTTCCTCTAATTCAACCTTAGACCATATGAATTTGGCCCCCTTGATTATGTGGTGAAGCCTAAACGTTGTATGTTCACAACCCTATTTGCATTGTGCATATCTTACTCGTACATCGTTTCAAATTCATTTTTTTTAAATTGTCTCCAAAAACTTGCATCAAAAACCTTTTTTCAAAACTTGCATTAAATCTTGTTTTTCTAAACTTGTTTTCAAAATCAAAATCCTAAGATGATTCTAGCCATTTCATGGTTAGGGTCATTTTAGGAAAGTGTTACATAAGTTGTGGGTGTAAACCCTAAAATTGTTTTTATCAAAATCACAATCCGAAGATGAATTTAGCCATTCCATGGTTAGGGTTGCTTTAGGAAAGTGTTATATTCAAAGTAACTATCATGGTCCATATTTTCAAATCTTAGTTATTTTCAAAGCCACAATCCTAAAATGGTTCTAATCTTTCTATAGTTAGAATTGTTTTAGGAAAGTGAGATATTTTTAGAAACTTATAAAGGTCCATATTCCATTCTCTTTCCAAATCACCTTTTGAAAATCTCCTTTCCAAAACCTCTTTTTAAATCCTCTTTGAAAATCTCTTTTTTTAAACTTACTTTCTAAAAATCTCTTTTTCCAATCTACTTTCTAAAATCTCTTTTCAAACTTACTTTTCTTAAAACTCTTTCTACACAAAAATCTCTTTCTTAAAAAAACTCTTTAAAAAAACTCTCTTCAAAAGTTCTATTTTCTAAAAACACTTTTCAAGTTTTCCTTCTAGAAACTCCCTTCAAAGATTTACTTCCCAAAATCTCTTTTTCTTAGAGTCTAAGTCAAGCCCTAGAGCCAATGATTAGGAAACATAATTTCTACTTTCCTTTTCTACATCCAATCAAAGCTTTCCAAAATTCTATTTTCTACATTGAACTCTTTGGTTTCCTAAACCTTTATTTCCTGTCAAATAATATTTTCTAAATCCCCAAATCTCATTCTTTCCAATTCCATGTCAAATCTAGTCTTCCAACTTACGAAACCAAATCCAATCCTCCGTTTGCGGAAACAAAATCAAATTATCTTTATTTGGAAATAGAAATCAAATCTTTCTTAAATCAATCATTTTCTAATTCTAAACTTTCCTAATGTCAAACATTTCCACATTTCAAACTTTCCAATCTTTCTAAATTCAAAACATTCCTAAGTTGAAACTTTCTAAATCGAAAACTTTCATAAATTGGCACTTTCCTAAAATTAAACTTTCATAAGTTCAAATCTTCCAAAATTCTAAAGCTTTCCAAAGTCCAATCTTCCCTAAACTTTAACTTCTCTAAATCCATTCCAAATCAAATTCTTTTTAAATCATGGGTGCTGTCATAACCTTTTTTAAGTTTTCAATTCTTTAATCTATTTCTAGTTTCTAATTCACAAATCTTTGTTTCCAATTTCTAGAACTCTCTTTCAAAAATCAAATATATCTTTTCTAAAGCCTTTTTTCCGATTTCAAATCAAGTATTCTTTTCAAATATATTTTCGAAGTCAAATTAAGTCCTTTCAAATCCACTTTCAAAAATCAAGTTTTAATTCTTGCACTTGCATATCATGCATCATGTCAAACCACTTTTTCAAAGTTCTTTTCTAAAGTGGATGGTATTGGACATATATTAATCAAAAACTCTAATAAGTGAACCGAGGGTGAATAGACATGTAAGTATCATAAGGGTGGGGTAGGGTGATGGCTTAGTGCATCTTCCCTAAACGTAACTAACTTCCGAAACTAGATCACTGTTTTCAAAGACCAATTGGAGTTATTTTCAAAAAAAGGCTTACATTTTTCCAAAGGTTGCCAAAAAACCTATTTTCCAAAAGATCCTATCTCAAGGAAGTTTTCAAAATCTCTTTTCAAAAACCCTAAGTGTAATCTTCGAGTTGTGCTTAGTTTTAGGTGACCTAACTTACCTTAATCAAGTTAGGGGGTGGCTCCAAACCTTTTTCCAAATGCACTTATTCAAAATCAATTTCTAATTCAAACTTAGTCGCACACAATCTTCTAGGAGGATGAGTTCTAACGAGAGAGCATTGTGTTTTTTTCACTTGTCTTTTTTCAAGTGCGAAAAATCAGAACGCGACTGCTGGCGACTCCACTGGGGACACTTAGAGGGTTAGGCCATTGTTATGTCTCTTCACCCTCACCCCTTTGGAGTCTTTGATTAATTTGTCCAATTCTATCCACTTCAAACTTCCAAAATCAAGTTTTCCAAGTTGTTTTAAAAAAGAAAACACATGTCATTATTTGCACTCTACTCATATTCATTCTATCTTGCATTAAGTTTGTCACTTAAGTACTAACTTCTGCATATTTATTTTTATAAGTAGACCCTTGTTCACATATTTATTGATGGGAGTTGTTGGGCTCTTTCCTCTAATTTTTAAAAATCATATACGCACTGTGTAAACACCCCATTTTTGACCGCTCGGCAGTCTACACTCCGTCCAGACTTGTTTTCAAGTCATTGTGGGCATATTCCAATCGAAACCGATTTTTTAAGTCCGAATCCGGTTTGTCCATCGCCTCGCGGGCCCACCAGGCCCAAATAGAGGCAAAATGACCAAAATGCCCTTAGCGGCATTGTCCTTCCCTTTCCAATCCAACTCTCGAGACAGTTTATTCCTCGAGACGGTTCCACTCCAAGCGCGTCTCTTTGGAGACGATAAGTCCCCTTTCCAATCCCACTCTCGAGACGGTTCCACTCCAGGCACGTCTCTTTGGAGACGATAAGTCCCCTTTCCAATCCCTCTCTCGAGACAGTTTATTCCTCGAGACGGTTCCAATCTAGGCACGTCTTTTCGAAGACGGTAAGACCCCTTTCCAATCCTACTCTCGAGATAGTTTATTCCTCGAGACGGTTCCAATCCAGGCACATCTCTTCAGAGACGGTAAGACCCCTTTCCAATCCCACTCTCGAGACAGTTTATTCCTCGAGACGGTTCCAATCCAGGCACGTCTCTTCGGAGACGATAAGTCCCTTTTCCAATCCCTCTCTCGAGACAGTTTATTCCTCGAGACGGTCCGAGTTGCAAAACTACTCACAAAACCGTTAGAGTAGCGAAAATACTCACAAATAGGTCGATATAAGGAATTGCCAACAAACCCCTGTGTCACGACGACCGCTGTTAGAGTGGCAGAAACACTCAAAACCTAGGTCAACACCAGTGTTTGTTAACCCACTTTGGTGAAAAATGACCAAACTGTCCTTCGGACCTTATCCGAGACTTTTCTGTCAAGATGACCATTTTGCTCCTAGGCATTCGAATGCCCGGAGAACCACACCGGCTCTGGGTATCAAACCGGTAACCCTCTGAGAATACCTTTTATAGTATTCTCAACCTTCCTTTACCTTTCTGGATCATTCTGAGTGAGTTCCGGCCAACCCGGTACAAAATGACTATTTTGCCCCTAGAGGCCCGGTCTCCTTCTTCGACCACACCGGCTCTGGGTATCAAACCGGTAACCTCCTGAGACTAATTTTTATAGTGTTTTCAACCTTCCTTTACCTTTCCAAATCATTCCGAGTTAGTTCCGGCAAACCCGGTACAAAATGACCATTTTGCCCTTAGTGGGCCGGTCTTCTTTTCTGACCACGCCAGCTTTGGGAATCAAATCGGCAACCTCTGGGAACATTCTAAATAATGTTTCCAGATCCCAAGTCTGCTTCCGGGACAGTCCGAGTTTGTCTCAGTAATTTCTCGGTCTGATTGACTGTTTTGCCCCTAAAGGCCCAGTCAACCTTGCCGACACATCTTTGTCGCGCCCAGATTTTTCACACTCGAGGAATACTCACCCAAGTGGGAAAAATGTTGTACTCTCTCGTTAGAACTCACCCTCCTTGAAGAACGAGTGCGACTAGGTTTGAATTGAAAACAGGTTTGAATAAAGGGCTTTTGAAAAACATTTGGAGTCGCCACCTAACTTGATTAAGGTGAGTTAGGTCACCTAAAAACTAAGAATAGTCCGAAAACTACACTTAGGGTTTTTGGAAGACGATTTTGAAAATATCTCCTCAAGAGAGGGTTTTTACAAAAAACAAAAAAGGTTGTTTGGCAACCTTTGGAAAACATTTAGCCATTTTTGAAAAATAACTCCGTTTTGGTCTTTGAAAACAGTGATCTAGGTTCGGAGATTGGTTACGTGTAGGGAAGACGCACTAAGCTATCACCCTACCCCGCCCTTTCGGTACCTACATGTCAATCTACCCTAGATTCACCTATGAGAGTCTTTAACTAACTAATGGCCAATCCTATTCATTTTAGAAAAGCAATGTTTGAAAAATATGATGCAAGATATGCAAGTGCAATAGAAAGGAATTGAAAAATAGATTTAGAAAAAGATGGATTTGAAATTGATTTGGCTTGAAAATGGATTTGAAGAAATAGAATTGAAATTGGAAAGTTTAAAAATTAAAAATAGAACTTTGAAAATAGAAATTTTGAAATTGGAATTTGAAAATTGATTGGAATTTGAAATTTGGAAAGATTTCGGAGACCGCACCCATGAGGGTGGAATTGAAAGTTTGAAAATTATTGTGACCGCACCTATAAAGGTTACCTACGTATCCCTTTGGGGGAATCAGGTCAGTCGTAGTTCGGACCGGAGTCCGATTGAAAATAAATTGATTTGAAGAGAGAGATTGGATTGGAAAAAAGAGATTGAATTGAAAATTAGATTTGATTTGAAATTAGAAAAGGAGAGTGGAAATTGAAATTGAGAAGATTGGACTTGCTTCGGAAAGATTGATTTTGGAAAGACTTGGTTTTGGGAAGAAGGAGGTTTAGGAAACCTAGACCTAGGAAAAGGTAGGAGACCTAGGAAAGACTTGAGAATTTAAGAAAGATTGGATTTAGGAAAGGTTCGAATTAGGAAAGGGTCGATTTAAGAAAGTGTCATTTTTGGAAAGTTTCGAAATTAGGAAAGTTTTCATTTTAGAAAAGCTTTGAAATTAGAAAGTTTTGAGTTTAGAAAGTTTTCAAAAAAGGAAAGGTTGTCAGATTAGGAAAGTTCCCAAATTAGGAAAATTTTGAAAATCGGAAAGTTTTGAATTTAGAAATGTTTTGAAAAAGGGAAGTTTTGAATTTGGAAAGCTTTGAAAACAAGGAAGTTTTGAAAATAAGAAAGTTTCGTTCTAGGAAAGGTTTGAAAAAGGAAAGTTTTCAGTTTAGGAAATGTTTGAATTAAGAAAAGTTCCAACTTAAGAAAGTCTTGAATTAAGAAAGTTTTGAATTTAGAAAAGTTTTAGATTTGGAAAGATTTGAAGTTCAAGAAAGTTTAGAATTTAGAAAGATTCGAATTTGGAAAGATTTGAAATTCATAAAGTTTAAGATTTAGAAAGTTTTATAGTTTTAGGAAATCTTGAGATTAGGAAAAGTTTGAGTTTGGAAAGAGTTTGAAAACTTGAATTTGGAAAGTTAAGATTTGGAAAGGGGGTTGAATTAGAAAAGGGTTGAATTATGAAAGATTTGGAAGTTGAGTTTTAATAAAGATTTTTATGTTCAAGTTTTGAAAACTTAAGATTTAGTAAAGTGGAAGTTTAGGAAGGATTTGAATTAGGAAAAATTTGGATTTTGAAATTTAAAGAAAGATTTAGAGTTTAGGTTTAGGAAACTTATGGTGTAAGAAAGAAATTGAATTAAGAAAGGTTTGGATTAGGAAGGGATTGGATTTGGTTTCCAAAAGAAAAAATTTGATTTCGTTTCCAAAAACGGAGGACGGGACCTAGTTTCCTAAACGGGGAGATTGGATTTGGTTTCCTAAAGGGGAGACAGGATTTGGGAAGGATTTGGAAAAAGGAGATTCTAGAAACCCTAGATTTGGAAAATTATAGTTTTGACATAGAAAATAGGTTTTGGAAACATGTATAGTTTTGATGTAGAAAACAAAAGATTTTGGAAACCTAGGTTTGGGGCAAAGTTTGAAAACCATGTTTTTGGAAAGAAAAATTTAGGGTTTCCTAATTGTGGGTTCTAGGGCTTGACTTGGACTCTAAAGAAAAGGGATTTTAGAAAGTGCGTTTTTGGAAACGAAGGTTTTCTGGAAAGGAATCCTAGGGAGGAACTTTTAGAAAGTGAATTTGAAGAGGGAGTTTTTGGAAAAAGATTTTAAAGAGAAGGAGTTTTGAAAAGTGTGTTTTTAGAAATGTAGATTTTGGAAAAAAGATCCTAGAGGAGAGTTTCTAGAAGGAAAATTTTGGAAAAGAGAGTTTTCGCAAAGATTTTTAGGGAATGTTTTTAGAAAGTGGATTTTGAAGAAAAGATTTTGGAGAGGAGTTGAAAAAGAGAGTTTTGAAAAACAGATTTTGGGAAGGAGTTTTTGAAAACAATTTTGGAGAGGAGAGTTTTAGGAAAGTATGTTGAAAAAGAGATTTTTAGGAAGAGATTTTTGAAGAGAGTTTTTTGGAAAGTATGAAAACGTCTCACTTTCCTAAAGCAATTCTAACCATAAGGGGGCTAGAACCACTTTAGGAAAGCGGTTTTGAAAAACAACAAGATTTTGAAAATATAGACCATATTGGTCACTTTAAATGTAACACTTTCCTAAAGCAACCCTAGCCATAGAAAGGCTAGAATCACCATAGGATTGTGATTTTGAAAACAAGTTTTTGAAAAAGAGATTTTGATGCAATTTTGAAAACAAGTTTGAAAACGGTTTTGAGAACGAGTTTAAAAATGAATATTGGAAGATGCAAGACTATGATATGCACAATGCAATTTGGGGTCGTGAACATACAAGGCTAAGGCTTCACCACATAATCAAGGGGGCCAGACCCTCGTGGTCTTTGGTTAGACTAGGAGAAAGCCCTCGACACGGTGACTCTCCAATAGCCCAATCCTACACATGGACCGGGAATCCCCTTGTTTCAAGGATGCAAAGAAAGGGCGAGAAAGAGATGGGGGATTAAAATAGAGAAAACCCAAGTGGGTTGGAGACAGAAGAGAGAGGGGGGAAGTGCAGAAATTTAAATAGAAAACCTACCGTATGTCTTCTTTATTTTGCGCGCCTTGCTTGTCTTCAATCTTCGGTCTTTGTCTTGATCTTCCCCTTCAGTCTTCAAGAGTTGTCTTCAAGCTTTGGATGGCAGCTCTTCAAGTCTTCAAAGGATGGTTGAAGGCTAGTGTATGAGTGTATGGGGGAGTGCATGAGTGTATAGGAGGCTAGGGTTTGTGTATAGTGGCTAGGGTTTGGAAAACCTAGGGAGGCTAGGGTTTAGGAGATGCTCGAGCTCTGTATATCAAAATATAGGATTCTTAGGTTAAGTTTTTAGACCCCTTTCACGTTGAATGAGGCTTTGTATTTATAAAGGTTGGACAAAACTGGCGCCCGTTGCAGTGGCGCTAGGCCAAATTATACACTAGCGCCACTAGGAGTGGCGCCAGCCAATTAGGAAAGATTCAAGGTCGGCAAGCAATGAATCGTTGACTAGATTTGGGCACCTGTACTAGTAACTACCATGTAAATTTTAGCCTGGCTTTACTAGGAGTGACTCCGGAAAGTCCGGGAATGATTTAAAGGAGCCGGGAATGACCCGGAAGGTTGGAAAGGAGCAGGAACACTTAAAATAGTGTCCTGGAGGTATTTGACTTGAAATGTGAGGACAAAAATGTGTCGAAGAGGTTGACCGGGCCTTTAGGGGCAAAACGGTCAATCAGACTAAGAAATTGCCGGGGCGAACTCGGATTGTCCCGGAAAAAGATTTGGGATCTGGAAACATTATTTAGAATGTTCCCAGAGGTTGCCAGTTTGATTCCCAGAGCCGGCGTGGTCGGAAAAGGATACCGGCCCACTAGGGGCAAAACGGTCATTTTATACTGGGTTTGCCGGAACCGACTCGGAATGGTCTGGAAAGGTAAAGGAAGGTTGAGAATACTATAAAAAGTATTCTCGAGACATTACCGGTTTGATACTCAAAGCCGGTATGGTCAAAAAAAGAGACCGGCCCTCTAGGGGCAAAACGGTCATTTTGTACCGGGTTAGCCAGAATTGACTCGGAATGACCTGGAAAGGTAAAGGAAGGTTGAGAATACTATAAAAAGTATTCTCAGGAGGTTACCGGTTCAATACCCAGAGTCGGTGTGGTTCCCGGGGCGTTCGGATGCCTAGGGGCAAAATGGTCATCTCGACCGAAAACTCTCGGAAAAGATCCTAAGGGTAGTTTGGTCATTTTTCACCGAAGTGAGCTAACAGACACTAGTGTTGACCTGGGTTTTGAGTGTTTCCGCCACTCTCACGGTGTGAGTACTTTCGCTACTCGGATGGGGTTGACGATTTGTGAGTATTTTCGCTACTCGGACGGGGTTGACGATTTGTGAGTATTTTCGCTACTCGGACGGGGTTGACGATTTGTGAGTATTTCCGCTACTCGGACGGGGTTGTGAGTATTTCCGCTACTCTAACGGTTCTGTGAGTATTTTCGCTACTCCAACGGTTTTGTGAGTATTTCCGCTACTCTAACGGTTCTAAGTATTTCCGCTACTCTAATGGTTTTGTGAGTAGTTTTGCTACTCGGACCGTCTCGAGGAATAAACTGTCTCGAGAGAGGGATTGGAAAGGGGTCTTACCGTCTCCGAAAAGACGTGCCTGGATTGGAATCGTCTCGAGGAATAAACTATCTCGAGAGAGGGATTGGAAAGGGGTCTTACCGTCTCCGAAGAGACGTGCCTGGGTTTTGAGTGTTTCTGCCACTCTGACGGTTTTGTGAGTATTTCCGCTACTCTAACGGTTTTGTGAGTATTTCCGCTACTCTAACGGTTTTGTGAGTAGTTTTGCTACTCGGACCGTCTCGAGGAATAAACTGTCTCGAGAGAGGGATTGGAATTGGAATAAGAAAGGACAATGCCCCTAAGGGCATTTTGGTCATTTTGCCTCTATTTGGGCCTGACAGCCCCGCGAAGCGATGGAAAGACGAAATTTGGACCTAGAGAATTGGTTTCGATTTGAATATGCCCAAAATGACTTGAAAACAAGTCTAGACGGAGTGTAGACTGCCGAGCGGTCAAAAATGGAGTGCTTACAACTGCCCCTCTTTTTCTGTCTTTGCTTGTCAAAGACAGAAAACGATAAGAGTAAGTGTCCCATGTTGACCGCGAGGCAGTCGGAGGGACGGATACTAAAAATCTTTCGACAACGGGGGTCGAAAATGGATAACGGGCCAAAATGGCCTTCAAAAACTAGTTTTGGAGGAAAAAGGCAAAGCTACCTAGAATTTGGAGGGAATTCATTTTGACCTAAGACTTGAGTTTTGAAATCTTGTTAGACAGAAAACTTTGAAAAAATTTTGGAAAATTGCATTTTAGGAGACATTTTGGAGGCAAGAATTTAAGAACTCTTTCGGATTTGAAAAATTTTGAGATTGACAAGGATTTAGGATAGAAAACTTCAGAATTTGATAGAAATTTTGGAAGGAAGAATTTTTGAGTAAAACCTTGAAAATTTTTTAAGGATTTATCTTGTCTAAGACTCTTTTGAAAGAAAAATTTGGGGGGGCCAGGATTTGGAAAAGGGATTTTCTTGAAGAACTGAATCAGAAAAAATTAGGAGATGGATTGAAAAAATTTGAGACCTGATTTTGAAAATGACTTTGACCATGATTTTTGAGGTAGAATTTGATTTTAAGAAGTGATTTTGAAGATGAACTTTTGGAAAAGAGAATCAAAAAACCTTTTGAAAACTGATTTTGGAAAGGAATTTTTAGAAAAACGAATTTTGGAAAACTTTCTAGAGGACAATAATAGGAAACCATTAGGAAACTTATTTTTGAAAAAGAACTTTTGAAGGGAAGAAGGTAAGAAACTTTTTGAGAAATTTTTAAGGAACCTGTGATAGTTGGTTTTAGAAAAGAAACCTTGAATAAAAAGTTTAAGAAACTTTTAGGTTGGCCTGAATAGGATATATATGGAAGTTGTGTCCTTCATTTTTATTTCTGTTTCACCTTCGGTTATTATCATTATTATTATTTTTTGTTGCTTTTATCTCTTTATCTTTTGAACTACATGTATCGAATACTAATACCTCTTACCTTGACTTACCTTTCAGGATGACGGACGTAAGCGATGAGGGTTCTGAAAAGAGACACCGCTTTGGAAAGATGGCCCGAACGGATTCCTGTTGGCAGCTCCAGTCGCTCTAGAGGTAGTCACAAATCAACTAGCAGGGTATCCTCTAGCCATAATGGAAAGGAGGAGTAGGCTTCCAGTCAACCCCTTCCCATCAGTCAAGCAAACATTTGAAGAGGAAACGGATGCTGAGGTTTTCCACTTTTGTCCTTTGGGATGGCTAACATTATATTGAGTCGATTGCGGATTTGGGATGATGGGTATCCTCCAGATGAGCAAGACATTTTCACTGATCCTTTGGTTACATGGCTTCTCTCCCATTAATGTAGCTTATTTTCGGCAGTGGTTCCCTTTTGGCCACCTGACCCGTCTTTCTTGAGGAATGTGAGCCTACCCCTACTCCCCATAACTATGGCTTCCTCCTAGGTCTTCGGGATGGTTCAGCTGACATTGTGGGACCTACTTTTCCTAATAGCTGCGTCGCGATTGTCTCTTTTTAGCTTGGGCTCTGTTGTGCGGCCTTTTCTTCTAATCTCTTGCCCCTAGTTTTCTTATATCCCAACGAAGCTCTTGTTCTCACATTCTGAGTTTGCGACGCACAAGAGAGCTCATTCAGGGGATTGACATACTTCTCAAGATTGGTCCATTTCTTCATGATGGCCCTAACTCTGTTTCTCTTGAACTTGTTGATGTCTCCGTGAGGGGGTGATTCAGTCGACCGTTGATTGCGTGCGTTGCTCGCCAAGATTTGTGAAGGACACTCACATGCCCCTATGGTTATGGTACAGATCTTCATAAACCTTACTAGACTTTGGCAGGGGGGGCGATGCGTATTGTTGGGGATGTGCCTCATTATTCCAGCTTTGGGTGATCGGACACTAATTCACTTCCCCTCTTTTGAAGTCTTTTGATCGGGGAGGTCGAGGGTGGGCCATTCTCCCATTCTCTGTTTCTTGTTGGTCATGGAAATCTGAGCTTTCTGAGGTGTGAGCCAGTACTGGAGATATCTGAGGGGTGGCTTCAGTTCCTTTTTATATTTTGCTTTGTTCCCTGTTTCCAATTTGAGAGAAAGAAAAAGACATAGAGTGAGTTTTGTACAAAAACAGTTTAAGAATGCCCCGGTAAGGGGTGAACGCATGTCATACTTTTTTTTATGAAATGTATGTCCTACTTTTTATGAATGCACAGGTTCACACAGAATTGGAATTGAATGCCCGTTATACTTTTGGATAATGTGCATACATAAATAGAATTTAATGCAATGTTCCCCATTTTTTTTTTGTGATAAATGCATAGATTTATGTAAGAATTGATTTAAATGCATAACTTACTTCCTTACAAATGAACAAGTTCATATAGGAACGCAGCTGAATGCATGAATAGATACAAACTACACATGAATCTAAATGGATGTACAGGTTATACATGTCATGGATGCATCAGTACTACATGTATATAAGCTATTTACAAAGAAAATCCCAGGATTGCCCCTTAGGCCCATACTCTCAGGATTCTGTTCCTTTCCAGGATTCTGCCCCATTTAGTTTTGTCCCACTCTCATCGGGGTGTGATAGCATTTGCTCCATTCCCCAGGGATCTTGACCTTTTGATTTGCTATCCTATCCCTACTTTCTATAGGGTTGCTGTTTGGAGTGTTTATGAGCTCACTTGGGCCTCTCTCTCAAATCTCCAAAATGCCACCATGGCTCAGGCGACGACTCGCATGCCCTTTGCAAAGCGATAAACAGCTAAGCCCCCAATCCGAGAAGACTTCTTTTAGGATCGTAATGTAGGCTGAGTTTAGGGGTTGTAAGAAATAAAGGGATATTTAGGCTCAAATATCTTCTTTTAGTGGGTTGTTTAAACCGAAACCATCTGAGCACATCTTGGAGCATGAGATTGCCCCTTGCATTCCTTTTCACTTCTCCTTTCTCACCCTACTTGTCTAGGTATTGTTCAGGCTTATTAGGATTAAGCAATTTTCTTTGATCAGAGAGGATTTTAATTTGAACCGTAACGTAGGCTAGATTAAGGGGTTTATGAATGAAAAGGATGCGCAGGCTCAAATTTGATATTGTTTATAATAGGGTTTAGATCCACACCATCCTTAGTCGGTCTTCAAGCGAGGTTTCGTCCCCTGATATCTTCCTCTAGTTTCAGCAACACGTCTGGCTCATTTAGATCAAGCAATCCTTTTCAATCGGAGAGGACTTTAGTAGGGTTGTAATGTAGGCCATGGTTTTGGATTTTTACAAGAAAGGGTAAAGGCTCAAACCTATTACTTCTACTAGGTTTCTTTGTAACTTAGGATCACCTTTAGATTTCCTTTTTGCTTTTGACCATATACTTCTCACGATGAAAACGACGCTTTTCTTTCACCCTTTCCATGTGCTTTTTGAGGGAAACATGACTCCCTTCTCATTTGATCTTCTTATTATGCTTTTGAAGATGACTCAATCATGGTTTTCTTCAGGCCTTTCTTTAGATAGATTTTTTTTTTTTTTTTTTTTTGGCCTTTTGCCCCTTGGCAACTCCCTTTCTTTACCTTGTCCTTTCTTTTCTTTTATGGAATGACTAATTCTTCGATCCTTTTTCTTTAGAACTTTTCCTTGGCGGTTCAATCTACCCAATGTGGGTGGTGATCCCTAGGTTGGGTTTTTTTTCGAGAAAAGGATAGATGGCTCAACAGGTTTGGCAAAGGGTTTCATTTGACTATATGGAAAATGAAATGAGGGCCTCTCTTCATTTTGAACAAGATTGCTTGATCCATAGAGCCTTCACGTTACTTCAGCTTAATGGCCGATGATATTGTCTGCCAGATCTTCTGCTACCTGTCTGCCCCAGTATGGGGGGATGGTTTCGGATCGGGGTTGACAAAAAGGAAACTTCCGCTTCTTGCGAGGCACTAGTGGGTTAAGCAAAGGGAATATTTTTGTGTATAGTAATAGAATTGAGGGCCTCTATTCATTTCAAATTGAATTGCTTAGTCCATAAAGCCTTTGTACCAAATTTAGACATTACTCCTAGGGATGATGTGTTTCTGTCAGTGAAACTGTAATGTTCTATCAAATCAACTATTCTGTGCTCACCCCAATGTGGGGGATGGTTATAGGTTTGGAGATATTTGAAAAGAAATTATGTACGGCTCTAGTGGGCTAAGCAAATGGTAGTGTTTATTTGGGATAAGTAGAACAATGGCTTCTCATCATTTTAGGGACTCGGTTGCCCATCGCTTAGCCAGAATATCACGCAAGTGTTGCCTTTTCAATAAACTCTGCACTTCTCTATTGAGACTGTCTTCCTCCTATCTCTCATTCTCTCTTTGTCTCTCGAAGGTTTTAACCCCTTTTAAATAGGTGGCCTATGCTATCCTATCCTTCAAGTCAAGTCATCACTAAATGGGAAAGAATCCTTAAACGCAACAATCCTCCACAAGAGTATGAGACAAAGGGAATAAATTGGAAACTTCATCTTTTTCATTTCAAATCATGAATGCATGGCATGTGTGTTTATTTAGATAAGATATGCAAGAAAATAGACAGACAAAAAGGAAACAGCTGAATTTTAAGAAAACCTCCCTTTTCTTGTGGCCCTTTTGGTAAGAATCCTTAATAGGGTTTTGGGACTACATCAACCTCTTGGTGCTTCATTCAACAGGCGTATCAATGGAGGGCGAGTTCATAATATTTGTCATGCATTTGGAAGTTAGAGGATGTGTTGTTGCGATGCACGTGTTTGACAAGACTTCGCATCTAGTGAAGTCCTCTTCTGCTTGAAGTCCTCCTCTGCTTGGATTGTGATTGTTGCGACATATGGTGGAGGTAATGTCTTGTAGGTGGACGATCAGTTCTTCTTGCTCTTTGATGTAGGTTTGGTATTTTCTAACAACTAGGTTTATCCTTCCATGAGTTTGAATCTGATGAGGTGCTAGAGGGATTCCACGAATTCAGTCGTGCTCTTTGACCTACAAAAAGAAAAAGAAAAAGAAAATGCAGTCAGTATGTGAAGTTGGAAGTTTTATGCGATGCATGTCCTATGGAGGTCCCTTCTTTAAGGGAATCTAGGCATGATGACAAGTCCATTTTGGAGGCAGGGTTTTGCCCCTATTATGCAATACAATACCTCTTCGGCGTGGGCCGGTTGATGTTTCTTTATTTGGGCAATCCCACCTCCATGGACTGAGAGAGATTTGGGCCTCTCTCGAGATATGGTTCTATGCATGCCATGAATCCTTAGGGTTTAAGAACCCTTAGGAGTTTTGGTAGGTTTGATTAACATGAGATTGGATTGCTCCTTTCTCTCTACGGTTGATTAAATGCATGAAAATGAAATGACTTGAGTTTCTTGGAACTCTTGTCTTGGAATGGATATGGGTGTATGAGCATAATAAAAGTGAACATGTGAGCAGTAGGATAATCATAAATAGATGGTTGAGGAAACCCCCTTCTTGTCTTGCTTCTGTCTTCGGTTCTCTTAGTACTTGGAGATGAGGAGGGGGCAGATAGAAGACAAGAAACAAAAGAGAAGTTAGTGCCTTAATTTGAAAATTTTTATGCAATGCATGTCATAGAGGTGCCCCTACTTAGAGGGGAGACTATACATGATGCATTGGCTCACTCTTGGAGATAGGGGATTTGCCCCTGCATGTAGATACTTTATCGTCGAGTAGGAATCTTCAGCCATTCATGCATTCATTCACAAAAATAAAGAAGTACATTAAATTTTGGGTTTAAGCTACAAAAGAATTGGAATACATTTTAATAGGGGGAGGGGGTACATTTTCCTTTGGACTTCCACCTATCTACTTTTACAAAGGGAGATCCTAAACTACTCTTGAGTCTTCGGATTCACCTTCCTTGGATTTGATGTTGAGGAGGTCGCTGAGAGACCTTGTTGATTGATTGCCCCTTGTCTTCTTGGCAACCCTATCTCCGTGAGCATAGAGGGATTGGGGCCCCTCTTATGGAATGAATCGAGATGCATGCAATGAGTCCTTAGGGTTACGCGGGAACCCTTAGGGTTTGAGTAGGTTTAATGCAAGGGAGAGTGACGTTGGTGTCACTCTCAAGGGGTTGATCATATGCATGAGAATGCAGTGACTTGAGTTACTTGGAACTCTTGTCTGGACATGGGATATTGAATGCATGAACATGAATATGTAAAAAGTATAAAGGGAGAAGGTACAATTGAAGTAAACATGCATGCATGAACAGTTAGACAGGCATTATAACAGTGTAAATACAGGCATTATAACAGCAGGTATAAATGAAAGTAAGAGCAGTCGCCCTTTCCTCCATGATTTTGAAAACAGTGCTCGTGTCCTAAATCCGGCAGAGGTTCGGGTATGCATGGTGTCTATATGAGTATGAGGTTGAGGGTTAACTAATGCGTCCTAAAAAGGCTCGGTCCACGGATCTTCAAACCTAGGCCCACTCCCCGAGGTGGTGCCATGATCGGTTGGTGATCCGAGCAGGAAACCATCAAGAGGCCGTAGGCGAAGAAATTGGCATAGCATCTTGCCCACAACCAATATACCATTCTCCTTTTCTAACTAGAAAGGACATATCAGGGTATGCAAGTATGCAGAATGCAAGTGCACATGCAGTGTGTGTGTGATTTTTAAAAGTGGAGGAAAGGGCCCAACAACTCCCATTCATCCAATACATCACATTCATGCAAAGCAGTTAATAATGTTTAAACATAAAGCACACCTACAAAACAAAGATGCAAGTGTTAGTATGTGGATGCCAACCATAATACAAGATAATATGAATGAATGCATTTTTTTGAAAATAATTTTGAAAATTTGGTTTTGAAAATTTAAAGTGAATAGGATTGAACCAAGTTAATTGAAGACTCTACATGGGTGAAGGGTAAAGAGACACAACTACGGCCTAACTCTCTAAATGTCCCCAGTGGAGTCGCCAGCTGTCGCGCCCAGATTTTTCGCACTCGAGGAATACTCACCCAAGCGGAAAAAATGCTGTACTCTCTTGTTAGAACTCACCCTCCTAGAAGAACGAGTGTGACTAAGTTTGAATTGAAAACAGGTTTGAATAAAGGGCTTTTGAAAAACATTTGGAGTCGCCACCTAACTTGATTAAGGTGAGTTAGGTCACCTAAAAACTAAGAATAGTCCGAAAACTACACTTAGGGTTTTTGGAAGACGAATTTGAAAATATCTCCTCAAGAGAGGGTTTTTACCAAAAAAAAAAAAAGGTTGTTTGGCAACCTTTGGAAAACATTTAGCCCTTTTTGAAAAATAACTCCATTTTGGTCTTTGAAAACAGTGATCTAGGTTCGGAAGTTGGTTACGTGTAGGGAAGACGCACTAAGCTATCACCCTACCCCGCCCTTTCGGTACTTACATGCCAATCTACCCTAGATTCACCTATGAGATTTTTTAACTAACTAATGGCCAATCCTATTCATTTTAGAAAAGCAATGTTTGAAAAATATGATGCATGATATGCAAGTGCAATAGAAAGGAATTGAAAAATAGATTTAGAAAGAGATGGATTTGAAATTGATTTGGTTTGAAAATAGATTTGAAGAAATAGAATTGAAATTGGAAAGTTTGAAAATTGAAAATAGAACTTTGAAAATAGAAATTTTGAAATTGGAATTTGAAAATTGATTGGAATTTGAAATTTGGAAAGATTTCGGAGACCGCACCCATGAGGGTGGAATTGAAAGTTTGAAAAGTTTTGTGACCGCACCTATGAAGGTTGCTTACGTATCCCTTTGGGGGAATCAGGTCAGTCGTAGTTCGGACCGGAGTCCGATTGAAAATAAATTGATTTGAAGAAAGAGATTGGATTGGAAAAAAGAGATTGAATTGAAAATTAGATTTGATTTGAAATTAGAAAAGGAGATTGGAAATTGAAATTGAGAAGATTGGACTTGCTTCAGAAAGATTGATTTTGGAAAGACTTGGTTTTGGGAAGAAGGAGGTTTAGGAAACCTAGACCTAGGAAAAGGTAGGAGACCTAGGAAAGACTTGGGAATTTAAGAAAGATTGGATTTAGGAAAGGTTCGAATTAGGAAAGGGTCGATTTAAGAAAGTGTCATTTTTGGAAAGTTTCGAAATTAGGAAAGTTTTCATTTTAGAAAAGCTTTGAAATTGGAAAGTTTTGAGTTTAGAAAGTTTTCGAAAAAGGAAAGGTTGTCAGATTAGGAAAGTACCCAAATTAGGAAAATTTTGAAAATCGGAAAGTTTTAAATTTAGAAATGTTTTGAAAAAGGGAAGTTTTGAATTTGGAAAGCTTTAAAAAACAAGGAAGTTTTGAAAATAAGAAAGTTTCGTTCTTGGAAAGGTTTGAAAAAGGAAAGTTTTCAGTTTAGGAAATGTTTGAATTAAGAAAAGTTCCAACTTAAGAAAGTCTTGAATTAAGAAAGTTTTGAATTTAGAAAAGTTTTAGATTTGGAAAGATTTGAAGTTCAAGAAAGTTTAGAATTTAGAAAGATTCGAATTTGGAAAGATTTGAAATTCATAAAGTTTAAGATTTAGAAAGTTTTATAGTTTTAGGAAATCTTGAGATTAGGAAAAGTTGAGTTTAGAAAGAGTTTGAAAACTTGAATTTGGAAAGTTAAGATTTGGAAAGGGGGTTGAATTAGGAAAGGGTTGAATTATGAAAGATTTGGAAGTTGAGTTTTAAGAAAGATTTTTATGTTCGAGTTTTGGAAACTTAAGATTTAGTAAAGTGGAAGTTTAGGAAGGATTTGAATTAGGAAAAATTTGGATTTTGAAATTTAAAGAAAGATTTAGAGTTTAGGTTTAGGAAACTTATGGTGTAAGAAAGAAATTGAATTAAGAAATGTTTGGATTATGAAGGGATTGGATTTGGTTTCCAAAAGAAAAAATTTGATTTCGTTTCCAAAAACGGAGGACGGGACCTAGTTTCCTAAACGGGGAGATTGGATTTGGTTTCCTAAAGGGAGACAGGATTTGGGAAGGATTTGGAAAAAGGAGATTCTAGAAACCCCAGATTTGGAAAATTATAGTTTTGACATAGAAAATAGGTTTTGGAAACATGTATAGTTTTGATGTAGAAAACAAAAGATTTTGGAAACCTAAGTTTGGGGCAAAGTTTGAAAACCATGTTTTTGGGAAGAAAACTTTAGGGTTTCCTAATTGTGGGTTCTAGGGCTTGACTTGGGCTCTCAGAAAAAGAGATTTTAGAAAGTGCGTTTTTTGAAACGAAGGTTTTCTGGAAAGGAATCCTAGGGAGGAACTTTTGGAAAGTGAATTTGAAGAGGGAGTTTTTGGAAAAAGATTTTAAAGAGAAGGAGTTTTCGAAAGTGCGTTTTTAGAAACGTAGATTTTGGAAAGAAGATCCTAGAGGAGAGTTTCTAGAAGGAAAATTTTGGAAAAGAGAGTTTTTGGAAAGATTTTTAGGGAACGTTTTTAGAAAGTGGATTTTGAAGAAAAGATTTTGGAGAGGAGTTGAAAAAGAGAGTTTTGAAAAACAGATTTTGGGAAGGAGTTTTTGAAAACAATTTTGGAGAGGAGAGTTTTAGGAAAGTATGTTGAAAAAGAGATTTTTAGGAAGAGATTTTTGAAGAGAGTTTTTTGGAAAGTATGAAAACGTCTCACTTTCCTAAAGCAATCCTAACCATAAGGAGGCTAGAACCACTTTAGGAAAGAGGTTTTGAAAAACAACAAGATTTTGAAAATATAGACCATATTGGTCACTTTAAATGTAACACTTTCCTAAAGCAACCCTGGCCATAGAAAGGCTAGAATCACCCTAGGATTGTGATTTTGAAAACAAGTTTTTGAAAAAGAGATTTTGATACAATTTTGAAAACAAGTTTGAAAACGGTTTTGAAAACGAGTTTAAAAATGAATATTGGAAGATACAAGACTATGATATGCACAATGCAATTTGGGGTCATGAACATACAAGGCTAAGGCTTCACCACATAATCAAGGGGGCCGGACCCATGTGGTATTTGGTTAGACTAGGAGAAAGCCCCCGACACGGTGACTCTCCAATAGCCCAATCGTACACATGGACCAGGAATCCCCTTGTTGCAAGCATGCAAAGAAAGGGCGGGAAAGAGATGGGGGATTAAAATAGAGAAAACCCAAGTGGGTTGGAGAGAGAAGAGAGAGGGGGGAAGTGCAGAAATTTAAATAGAAAACCTACCATATGTCTTCTTTATTTTGCGCGCCTTGCTTGTCTTCAATCTTCGGTCTTTGTCTTGATCTTCACCTTCAGTCTTCAAGAGTTGTCTTCAAGCTTTGGATGGCAGCTCTTCAAGTCTTCAAAGGATGGTTGAAGGCTAGTGTATGAGTGTATGGGGGAGTGTATGAGTGTATAGGAGGTTAGGGTTTGTGTATAGTGGCTAGGGTTTGGAAAACCTAGGGAGGCTAGGGTTTAGGAGATGCTCGAGCTCTGTATATCGAAATATAGGATTCTTAGGTTAAGTTTTCAGACCCCTTTCACGTTGAATGAGGCTCTGTATTTATGGAGGTTGGACAAACCTGGCGCCTGTTGCAGTGGCGCCAGGCCATTTTTTGGCTTGGCGCCACTACTAGTGGCGCCAGCCCATTAGGAAAGATTCAAGGTCGGCAAGAAACGTATCTTTGACTAGATTTGGGCGCCTGTACTAATGACTACCATGCAAATTTTAGCCTAGCTTCACTAAGAGTGACTCCGAAAAGTCCGGGAATGATTTGAAGGAGTCGGGAATGACCCGGAAGGTTGGAAAGGAGCAGGAACACTTAAAATAGTGTCCTGGAGGTATTTGACTTGAAAAGTGAGGACAAAAATGTGTCGAAGAGGTTGACCGGGCCTTTAGGGGCAAAACGATCAATCGGACTAAAAAACTGTCAGGGCGAACTCGGATTGTCCCAGAAAAAGATTTGGGATCTGGAAACATTATTTAGAATGTTCCCAAAGATTGCCAGTTTGATTCCCAGAGCCGGCGTGGTCGGAAAAGGAGATCGGCCCACTAGGGGCAAAACGGTCATTTTGTACTGGGTTTGCCGGAACCGACTCAGAATGGTTTGGAAAGGTAAGGGAAGGTTGAGAATACTATAAAACGTATTCTCGAGAGATTACCGGTTTGATACTCAAATCCGGTATGGTCGAAGAAAGAGACCGGCCCTCCAGGGGCAAAACGGTCATTTTGTACCGGGTTGGCCGGAACTGACTCGGAATGATCCGGAAAGGTAAAGGAAGGTTGAGAATACTATAAAAAGTATTCTCAGGAGGTTACCGGTTTGATACCCAGAGCCGGTGTGGTTCCCGGGGCGTTCGGATGCCCAGGGTCAAAATGGTCATCTTGACCGAAAAGTCTCGGAAAAGATCGTAAGGGTAGTCTGGTCATTTTTTACCGAAATGAGCTAACAGACACTAGTGTTGACCTGAGTTTTGAGTGTTTTCGCCACTCTCACGATGTGAGTACTTCCGCTACTCGGACGGGGTTGATGATTTGTGAGTATTTCCGCTACTCGGGCGGGGTTGACGTTTTGTGAGTATTTCCGCTACTCTCACGGGGTTGTGAGTATTTCCACTACTCTAACGGTTCTGTGAGTATTTTCGCTACTCTAACGGTTCTGTGAGTATTTCCGCTACTCTAACGGTAATGTGAGTAGTTTTGCTACTCGGACCGTCTCGAGGAATAAACTGTCTCGAGAGAGGGATTGGAAAGGGGTCTTACCGTCTCCGAAGAGACGTGCCTGGATTGGAACTGTCTCGAGGAATAAACTGTCTCGAGAGAGGGATTGGAAAGGGGTCTTGCTGTCTCCGAAGAGGCGTGCCTGGGTTTTGTGTGTTTCCGCCACTCTAATGGTTTTGTGAGTATTTCCGCTACTCTCACGGTTTTGTGAGTAGTTTTGCTACTCAGACTGTCTCGAGAAATAAACTGTCTCGAGAGAGGGATTGGAATTGGAATAAGAAAGGACAATGCCCCTAAGGGCATTTTGGTCATTTTGCCTCTATTTGGGCCTGACAGGCCCGCGAAGCGATGGAAAGATGAAATTTGGACCTAGAGAATTAGTTTTGATTGGAATATGCCCAAAATGACTTGAAAACAAGTCTGGATGGAGTGTAGACTGCCGAGCGGTCAAAAATGGGGTGCTTACAATCTTGTCCTCACTTTTCAAATCAAATACCTCCAGGATACTATTTTAAGTGTTCCTGCTCCTTTCCGGCCTTCCGGGTAATTCCCGGCTCCTCCAAATCATTCCCGGACTTTCTGGAGTCACTCCTAGTGAAGCCAAGCTAAAAATTGAATGGTAGTCACTAGTACAGGCGCCCAAATCTAGTCAAAGATACGTTGCTTGTCGACTTATAAAGTTTCCTAACTGGCTAGCGCCACTAGTAGTGGCGCCAAGCCAAGAATTGGCCTGTCGCCACTCCTAGTGGCGCCAAGAGCAATTTTGCCCTGGCGCCACAGCAACAGGCGCTAGGTTTGTCCAACCTCTATAAATACAGAGCCTCATTCAACGTGAAAAATGTCTGCAAACTTAACCTAAAAATTCTATATTTCGATATACAGAGCTCGAGCACCTCCTAAACCCTAGCCTCCTTAGGTTCTCCAAACCCTAGCCACCATACACAAACCCTAGTCTCATATACACTCCTATACAGCCCCATACACTCATACACTAGCCTTCAACCATCCTTTGAAGACTTGAAGAGCTGCAACCTAAAGCTTGAAGACAACTCTTGAGGATTGAAGACAAAGATCAAGACAAAGACCGAAAACCGAAGACAGCACGGCACGAAATAAACAAAACACACGGTAGGCTTTCTATTTAAATTTTTGCACTTTCCCCCTCTCTCTTCTCTCTCCTAACCCACTTGGGTTTTCTCTATTTTAATTCCCCATCTATTTCCCCCCCCCCCTTTTCTTTGCATGCTTGAAACAAGGGGATTCCCGGTCCATGTGTAGGATTGGGCTATTGGAGAGTCACTGTGTCGGGAGCTTTCTTCTAGTCTAACCAAAGACCACGTGGGTCCAGCCCCCTTGATTATGTGGTGAAGCCTTAGCCTTGTATGTTCACGACCCCAAATTGCAGTGTGCATATCATAATCTTGCATCTTCCAAAATCTGTTTTCAAAAGTTGTTTTTCAAAACATTTTCAAATTTGTTTTCAAAATTGCATCAAAATCTCTTTTTCAAAAGCTTATTTTCAAAATCACAATTCTAGAGTGATTCTAGCCTTTCCATGGCTAGGGTTGCTTTAGAAAAGTGTTACATTAAAAGTAACCTTTTTGGTCTATATTTTCAAATCTTATTGTTTTCCAAAACCACTTTCTTAAAGTGGTTCTAGCCCTTTTGTGGTTAGAATCGCTTTAGGAAAGTGAGACGTTTTCATACTTTCCAAAACTCTCTCTCTCTCTTCAAAAATCTTTTCCTGAAAATCTCTTTTTCAACGTACTTTCCTAAAACTCTCCTCTTCAAAGTTGTTTTCAAAAACTCCCTTCAAAATCTATTTTTCAAAACTTCCTTTTTCAACTCCTTTCCAAAATCCTCTCCCCAAAATTCACTTTCCAAAAACGTTCCCTAGGTCTCTTTCTTAGAAAAACTCTTTCTAAAAATCTTTCCAAAAACTCTCTTTCCAAAATCTTCCTCCTAGAAACTCCTTCTTAGGATTCCCTTCTAGAAAACCTTCGTTTCTAAAAACACACTTTCCAAAAACTCCCCTCTAGGATTTTTCCTCCCAAAACCTTCGTTTCTAAAAACGCACTTTCCAAAAACTCTTTCTTTAAAGCCCACAATTAGGAAACCCTAAATTTTCTTTCCAAAAACATGGTTTTCAAACTTTGCCCCAAACCTAGGTTTCCAAAACCTCTAGTTTTCACATCCAAACTATGCATGTTTCCAAAACCTCTTTTCTACGTCAAAATTGTAATTTTTTAAAACTAAGGTTTCTAGAATCTCCCTTTCCAAATCCTTGTCCAATCAAATTTTCCCTTTAAGAAACCAAATCCAATCTCCCCGTTAGGAAACTAGATCCCGTCCTCCATTTTTGGAAACAAAAATCAAATCTTTTCTTTTAGAAACCAAATCCAATCCCTTCCTAATCTAAACCTTTCTTAATTCAATACCTTCCTAAACCATAAGTTTCCTAAACCTAAACTCTAAATCTTTCTTTAAATTTCAAAATCCAACTCTTTCCTAATTCAATTCCTTCATAAACTTCCACTTTCCTAAACCTTAAGTTTCCAAAACTTGAACATAAAAATATTTCCTAAATTTTAAAACTCAACTTTCAAATCTTTCCTAATTCAACCCTTTTCTAATTCTACCATCTTTTCAAATCTTAACTTTTCAAACCAAAGTTTTCAAACCCAAACCTTTCCTAATTTCAAGCTTTTCTAAAATTCAAAATCTAAAACTTTCTAAATCTTAAACTTTCTAAATGTCAAATCTTTTTAAAATTCTAAGTTTTCTAAATTCAAAACTTTCTTAAGTTAAATCTTTCTAAACCTAAATCTTTCCAAATTCTAAAATTTCCAAAACTTCAAAATCTTTTCAAATCTAAAACTTTTCTAAACTCAAAACTTTCTTAATTTAAGACTTTCTTAAGTTGAAACTTTCTTAATTCAAACATTTCCTAAATTCAAAACTTTCCTATTTCAAAACATTTCATAAAACGAAACATTCCAATTTTTAAAACTTTCATATTTCAAAACATTCCAATTTTCAAAACTTTCCTAAGTTGAAACTTTCTTAAGTTCCGAACTTTCCAAATTCAAAGCTTTCCTAAGATGAAACTTTCCTAATTCAAAACTTTCCAAAAATGAAACTTTCCTAATTCAAAACTTTTCAAAAATAAAACTTTCCTAATTCGAAACTTTCTTAAATTAGACTTTTCCTAATTCGAACATCTCCTAAAATCTAACCTTTCCAAATCTTCCAAGCCAAGTCAAATCTTTCCTAAGTCTCTTCTCTTTCCTAAGTCTAGGTTTTCTCAAACATTCTCTTTTTCAAAACAAGTCCAAATCTATCCCTTCAAATCAAAGTCCGATCTTCTCAATCTCCTTTTCTAATCTCAAATCAAATCCAATTTCCAATTCAATCTCTCTCTTCAAATCAATCTCTTTTCAATCGGACTCCGGTTTGAACTATGACTGACTTGATTCCCCAAAGGGATACGTAGGCAACTTTCATAGGTGCGGTCACAACACTTTTCAAACATTCAATTTCACCCTCATGGGTGCGGTTTTCAAAATCTTTTCAAATCTCAAATTTCCATCTACTTTCAAACTTTCTATTTTCAAATTTCTATTTCCAAATTTTCAAACTTTCTAATTTCAATTCTATTTCTTCAAATCTATTTTCAAATTTATTTTTCAATTATCTTAACTTGCACTTGCATATCATGCATCATGTTAGTTTTCAAATATTATTTTTCAAAGTGAATAGGGTTGAACTATAGTTAGTTAAAGACTCTCATAGGTGAATCTAGGGTAGATTGACATGTAGGTACCGAAAGGGCAGGGTAGGGTGATAGCTTAGTGCGTTTTCCCTACACATAACCAACCTCCGAACCTAGATCACTGTTTTCAAAGACCAAAAGGAGTTATTTTTCAAAAAAATGGCTAAATGTTTTCCAAAGGTTGCCAAACAACCTGTTTTCCTAAAAACTCTCTCTTGAGGATGTTTTCCAAAATCGTTTTCTAAAAACCCTAAGTGTAGTCTTCAGATTATTCTTAGTTTTTAGGTGACCTAACTCAGCTTAATCAAGTTAGGTGGCGACTCCAAATCTTTTTCAAAAGCCCTTTATTTAAATCTATTTTCAATTCAAACCTAGTCGCACTCATTCTTTTAGGAGGATAAGTTCTAACGAGAGTACAGCATTTTTCCTACTTGTGTGAGTATTCCTCGAGTGCGAAAAATCTGGGCACAACACACTGCACGTGCACTTGCATTCTGCATATTTGCATTCTCTACCTTGATATGTCGCTTCTAGTTAGATGGGGGAATGGTATGTTGGTTGTGGGCAAGATGCTGTGTCAGTTTCTTTGCCTACAGCCTCTTGATGGTTCCTCCACTCGAATCACCAACCGATCATGGCACCACCTCGAGGAGTCGGCCTAGGTTTGAAGATTTGGGAACCGTGCCTTCTTAGGACGCATTAGTAAACCCTCAACCTCATGCTCATATAGTCACCATGCATAGCCGAACCTCTACCGGATTTGAAACACGCACACTGTTTTCAAAACCATGGAGGAAAGGGTGACATCTTTACTTTCCTTTATATTTGTTTATTCCTATTGTTATATTGACTGTACTCTTACCATTATAATGCTCGCATAACTGTTCATGCATGTATGTTTACTTCAATTGCATTTTCTCTCCTTATACTTATCGCATCTATATTCATACATACAATATTTCATCCCTCAAGACAAGAGTTTTGAAGTAACTCAAGTCACTGCATCCTCATGCATATGATCAACCCATCGAGAGCGACACCAAGGTCACTCTCCCTTGCATTAAACCTACCTAAACCCTAAGGGTTCCCATGTAACCCTAAGGACTCATTGCATGCATTTTAAGTCATTCCATAGGAAGGGTCACAATCTCTTTATGCTTACAGAGATAGGATTGTCAAGAAAACAAGGGGCAATTGATCAACAAGGTCTCTCAACGACCTCCTCAACATCAAATCCAAATAAAGCAAATCCGAAGACTCAAGAGTAGTTTAGGATTTCAAATGTAAAATTAGAGAGGTGGAGGTCTATAGGAAAATGTTTTCATTTCCCCTATTAAAGTGTGCTCTGTGTCTTCTTGTAGTCTAAATTGAAAGTTCCATGTATTCTTTTACTTTCGTAAATGAACGTACGAATGAAAGAAGGTTCCCATTTGACGGTAAAGTATCTACATACAAGGGCAAACCCCTATCTCCGAAAATGAGCCAAAGCCATCATATTTAGTCTCCCTCTCAAATAGGGACACCCTTATGGCATGTATTGCATAAAAGTTTGTCAAAACAAGGCATTGACTTTTTCCTTCTTCTGGTTCAAGGTCTCTTTCCACTTTCCCCGTTGCTACAAACCAAAGGCTAAGGAGCACCTATAGGGTCACTCACATTCGATACCTTAACTCAGATACTAGAGGAAGTAAGAGGATTCAGAAATAAGATGACCAAGATGGAAGCCATGCTCTCTTCACTCTTGTCCCATAGAGGAATTACAACCCATGAACAAGCAGAGTACCCATAAGTCTAAACGAATAAGGAATGAAAAAGGATGAAGAGGGAAGACAAAGACTACACCCTAACCATTGCTTACCAACGACTTCCCTAACCCAATTACCTCGTATCGACCCCTTTCAAGCCTATTTTTAACCAAACCCCCAAATTACATAATCTATCCCATAAGTACCAATCCCATCCATTTGGCCAAGACACTGAAAATTGGTCCACTTTGAAACCCAAAACCCAATGCTCCTTCGATTCCCAAGCCACCAACCTAGTTGTTATTGTACCAGAACTTGACCCCCAATCCCCAAAAACATCTAAGACACCTCCTCAGCCTAGGCGGGGAAGTGGAAAAAATGGACATTTACTAAACTTGCCTGTACACAGACCATGACCTATTTTGGCCTACTAGCGGCCGAATATTTGAAACTTATACGGTCTCGACCTCGGCTGAATCCCCCGCCTTATTACTTTAATTTTCCAGCAAGCTGTGAATACCATTCAGGTAGCCAAGGACATGACACGGAAGATTGTTTAGTGCTCAAACACAAAATTCAAGACCTGATAGATAACAAGATCATCGGCTTACGACCAACGAATCCTCCTCCAAATGCCCCTACAGATCCTCTACTAGACCATGCCGTTAACGTCATCACAGAATACAATGATGACAAGGTTTGGATCGCCATATGCCAAGAGATATAATACGAGGATGGGGAGGAAATGGAGTGGGAGGAGTTAGAATAGCGTCGCGCCTTGTTGTGGTACAACCCCGATAAAATGCCAGACCCTGAAGATGAGCCCGTGGATGAATCTACCAAGGAGTTTGACCATGTGGTACAAGAAGCTAAGTACGTAAAAAAAGAATTACATTCATACCACTTTGACCCATCCAAAATACAGGAACCACTCATACCCAGTGCTAGAGGCCCACAACTATGCACACCCGAAGAACGCTGGGGCACGACCAGGTGCAAGAGCAAAAAACCCTGTGCTCGAGTCAAGTCTATTAAAGAAGGCGAGCTACCCAACTAGTTTATTGAAGAAACTAAGGAGGAAAGCAAAGAGGTTAATTATAGTATCACTGCAGATTCATTCAGAGCCCTAGGAAAAGCCTCTACCTATCTTGCCTTGGCTAAGGACCCCAATGACGGATGGAGTGTTAAAAATGTAGGTATGGTCCCAAAATCCAGCTAGAAGGACTCCCCACAAAAGTGTACAAGAGGGGTGTTTTCACCAACTTTCTTTCTATCCCTTTTATTTCGTGTTTTCAAATTGATGTTTGCATTTCCATATTATCTAAAGAACTCTATGCCTTTCATTAAAAAAATAAAATGGTAGTCTTTTCATTCATTGTTGTTACCTGATATTTTTCTTGTGAATGGTGAATGCTTCCTACGCAAGGGGCATGGTCTATGTTATGGAGGATCTGACTTGAAGGGTATGATAGCATGGGTTAGCTACTCGCTGATTGGTCAACTTTCAACAAAAAGATAGAGGATGAAGATGAATGAGGAAACCACCCAAAGGCAACACTTGCAAGACACCGAAACTAAGCGATGTGTGGCCAAATTATCAAGATGAATAAGAGCCATCTTTCATTTATTCATAAAAAAAATGTGTTTATATTCCCTTTGCTTAAGCCCACTAGTGCCTCGCAAAAAGCAAAATTTTCCTTGTCAACCCCATTCTGAGACCGTCCCCCCACAATAGGGTAGACAGACAACTAAGAACTCTAGGAATGCCATCCATTCTCTATCATACTGGAGCAATGTTGAATGCTCTATGGATCAAGTAATCTAGTTCAAAGTGCAGAGAGGCTCCCATTTCATTTCTCATACAGTCTGAAGCAACCCTTGTCAAACTTGTTGAGCCATTTACCTTTTTTTGAGAAAACCCCCAACCTAGGGATCACCGCCCACAATGGGTTTGATTGAGTTGTTAAGGAAAAGGTCTAAGAAAAAAGGGTTGTAGAAGTGTTCATTTCATAAAAGGAAAGAAGAAAAATGAAAGAAAAAAAAAAAGAAGAAGAAGAGTAAGGGAAAAGAGTTGCCAATGGGCAGGCAAAAAAAAGCATATATGAGAAAAGGCCTGAAGAAAGTCATGTTTGTGCCATCTTAAAAAACGTATAGAAAGGACGAAAGAGAAGAAAAGAGTCATGTTTATATAGAAAGGTCGAAAGAAAACAAAAGAATCATTTTATCTTGAGAAATATATAGTAAAGGTAAGAAGGAAAGTTCAAAGGTGATCTTAGGTGACAAAGAAGCCCAACAGAAGCTGTAAGTTTGAGCCTTTACCTTTTCTTGTTAAACCCTAAGCCATGGCCTACATTATAACCCTATTAAAGTCCACTCTGATTGACAACAAATTGCTTGAACTAAATGAGCTAGATGTGTTGCTAAGGCTGAAGATTGATGCAAACCCTATAAAAAAAAAAAAATAGTCAATGATGGTATGGATCTAAACCTTGCTGAAAGTGACACCAAACTTGAGCTTGCATATCCAGTTGTTTCAAAAACCCCATGACCTAGTGATCACTCTCGAAAGAGGATTGAAAAAGTAATTTAAAAACCAAACTTATTACCACTCGTGAGAATAGTAGCAAGTCGGGTATCGTTCTCAGGGACTAAAAGGCTGAGTTACGTTTACTTGTAATTAATTCCTAAATTAACTCAAATAAGAGGAGGTTTTGAGTTTTGTAATGTAATTCTAAATAAATAAATAACAAACGATTTAAAATAAGATTTGAAACAATGAGAGAAAATGTCTAGGGTTCAACTCCACTTCCTCCTCACAACCCTATTATGTAAATGACCTAGGTTTAATTATTTAGATTACTTGGAAATCGTCAAAACTATAAGCCTTAATCGATTCGTCTAGAGAATAAATTCACAATCACAAAAGGGCATGGAATATCTTTGGCAAGCACGAATTGTCTTCAATGAATGAGCACGATCCGTCTACCTTGGGCATAATCCATCTCAATTGATAATTGCAAAACAGTGAAAATAAATCGCATAACCATGCAACCACAATCACAGAAAGCAGATTTGGATTTAAAACTAAAACATGAATCAATCAATGTCCAAATCATGGAAAAGAGTTATACAATGTAATCTGAATATTTAAGCCTTGAATCAAAACATAATAAAAGTTACTTCGATTCAGTTTCGTTTACACCCTAGAAAGAAGGTTTAGCCCCTCATGACTTTAGAAGAATCCATAGTGTTTGATGAAGAAACCATGGAGATCGCCCTTTTTCTTTTTGCTTGTTCCCCCCTTATTGCTTTCTCACCGCCCTAGATCAAGCCACCTTCCAAAAGGAATCCTTCTCCTCTTATATTTCCTTTTTTTTCCTTTTCTTTCTTATTTTAATTCCTTTTTTTCTGTTCTCCCCATTGGTTCTAGCCGTGTATTTGAAAATAAGATTTGGTGAATTGGATTTGGTGAAGTTTAGTCTAAAGTGAATTAGACTTCCCTAATTACACTCTTGGCCCTTCAACTTCAAATGCTCTTACAAATCAACTCCTTCAATTCCCGGACTTTTGTCTTTATCCCCAACATGGACTTAAATCATCGTGCTGTCCAAAATTCCGCACACCGAACTCGCGCAACCTACAAACACCGAAAAGAGCAAAACAAGTAACAAAGAACTAATGATAAAACCTAACAAGTGTAGTTTAGAGGACCTAATTTGTACATATTTTTGGCACTTATCACCTAGCCTATATTATGGTCTTAAAGCAAAGTCTCCTCAGATTGAAAGACTGGCTACTCATCGCTCTGCTAAAGGTCAAGTAAGCTGTCGCCAAAGCCCTGAGAGTTGAGTTTTCCAGCCAAATAATCATATACACTAACCCAAGGTAGAAAATCAGAAGCAGTCAAAAGGTTGAGAAGGGTACAAAGTGCTATCATCCAGTCAACATAAGGTTGAGCCAAAAGGGAGATCAGACCCCTAATAAGGTACGAGCTGCCATTTCAAGGATGTATAATTTGACTGCGCGTGATTCATTGTATTAATTGTTGCATCCCTAACATGTGTATGTATTCCTATAAAAATTTCGGTATGAGCTTTGCAAATATAGGACATAGCTCCCTGCAGAAACAGAACTCGCCAATAGCAGTTTAAAATCATCCTATGTGATATGTCGCGCCTAGATTTTTCGTACTCGAGGAATACTCACACAAGCGGAAAAAACATTGTACTCTCTCGTTAGAACTCACCCTCCTAGAAGAATGAGTGCGACTAGGTTTGAATTGAAAATAGATTTAAATAAAGGGCTTTTAGAAAAGATTTAGAGTCGCAACCTAACTTGATTAAGGTGAGTTAGGTCACCTAAAAACTAAGCATAATCCGAAGACTACACTTAGGGTTTTTAAAAATGATTTTGAAAATATCTCCTCAAGAGAGGGTTTTTAAGAAAAACAGGTTGTTTGGCAACCTTTGAAAAATATTTAGCCCTTTTCAGAAAATAACTCCGTTTTGGTCTTTCGAAAACAGTAATCTAGGTTCGGAGGTTGGTTACATATAGGGAAGATACACTAAGCCATCACCCTACCCCGCCCTTTCGGTACGTACATGTCAATCTATCCTAGATTCACCTATGAGAGTCTTCAACTAACCAATGTTCATTCCTATCCACTTTAGAAAATAATTTTTGAAAAGAAACTAACATGATGCATGATGTGCAAGTGTAAGAAAATAAAGTTGAAAAATAGATTTGGAAATAGATTTGAGAAGAAATTGATTTGATATAAAAAGAGAGATTTGAAAGAATAAGGTTGAAATTGAAAAGTTTTAGAAATTAGAAATAGAAATTTAGGAATAGAAATTTGGAATTGGAAGTTTGAAAATAGGTTGGAGATTTGGAAAGATTTTGTGGAAATAGAAACTTGAAACATGTTGTGGAATTAGAAACTTGAAAAATGTGGTGAAACTGAAAATTTGATAAATGTTGTGGAATTTTGAGATTTGAAAAATGTGGTGACTGCACCCATGAGGGTTGCCTACGTATCCTTTTGGAGGAATCAGGTTAGTCGTAGTTCGGACAAGAATCTGATTGAAAATAGAAGAGTTGATTTGGAAAAGAGTTAAAGTTGGAATTCGAATTGGAATTGGAAGAGTAGGAAATTTGGACTTTGATCGGAAGATTGGAAAAGATTGGTTTTGAAAGACTTGGTTTTAGGAAACCTAGACTTAGGAACTTAGAAAAAAAATATTGGATTTGACGTAGAAAGATTTTAGAAAATAATTGACTTGAATATTGGACTTGAAAGATTAAGAAACTTGGAATTAGGAAAGATGTCGATTTAGGAAAATTTCAACTTACGAAAATTTTAAGTTTAGGAAAGTTTTCACATTAGGAAAGTTTCAACTTAGGAAAGTTTTGAATTAAGAAAGTTTTATTTTAAGAAAGGTTTTGAAATAGAAAAGTGTTGAATTTAAAAATGTTTTGAATTAGGAAAAGTTTAGTTTAAGAAAGGTTTAGAATTTGGAAAATTTCAATTGAAGAAAGTTTTCAATTTAGAAAGCTTAGAATTTTAGAAAGATTTTAAATTAGGAAAGACTTGAATTTAGAAAGCTTTAGAAATTTTTGGAAGATTTAAAGTTTGAGTTTTAGAAAGATTTGAAAATCTAGATTTGGGAGTTAAAGTTTGGAAAGGACGTGGAATTTAAGAAAGGTTGGAATGAGGAAAGGTTTAGGCTTTGAAAGATTTGAAATTTAGGAAAGTTTAGAACTTAGAAAATTTTAGAGTTTGAAAGTTTCGAATTTAGAAAGTTTAGGATTTAGAAAGCTTTAAAGTTTAAGTTTTAGAAAATCTTGAGATTAGGAAAGGTTTGAGTTTATGACAGATTTGAAAACTTAGATTTGGAAAGTTAAGATTTGAAAAGGGGTAGAATTAGGAAAATGTTGAATTAGGAAAGATTTGAAAATTGAATTTTAGAATTAGTAAAGATTTTTCTGTTCAAGTTTTGAAAACTTAAGATTTAGGAAAGTAGAAGATTAGGAAGGAGTTGAATTAGGAAAAACTTGGATTAGGAAGGGATTAGATTTTGTTTCTAAAGGAGAAGGTTTGATTTTCTTTCCAAAAATGGAGGATTGTATCTAATTTCCTAAATGGGAAGATTGGATTTGGTTTCCTAAAGGGAAGGTAGGATTTGACAAGGATTTGGAAAAGGAAGTTTCTAGAAACCCTAGATTTGGGTGTATAGTTTTGACGTAAAAAATAGGTTTTGAAATATGTATAGTTTTGATGTAGAAAACAAGAGATTTTGGAAACCTAAGTTTTAAGGCAAGTTTGAAAACCATGTTTTTGGAAAGAATGTTAGGGTTTCCTAATTGTTAGTTCTAGGGCTTAACTTAGGCTCTAAGGAAAGGAATTTTTGGAAAGTGTGTTTTTTGGAAACAAGTTTTTGGAAAGAAATCTTAGAGATGAGTTTCTAGAAGGAAGATTTTGGAAAGAGAGTTTTTAGAAAGATTTTTGGAAAAAAATTGTTAGAGAGATTTTTTAGAAAAGAGATTTGGGAAGCGTTTTTAAAAAATGGATTTTGAGGAGAGTATTTTAGAAAGGAATTTAAAAGGAGAAGTTTTAGAAAATATACTTTTGGAGGAGTTTTTAGAAAACAATTTTGGAAAGATGACTTTTTGGAAAGCATGTTGAAAAAGAGGGTTTTAGAAAAAGAGATTTTTGAAAAGAGAGTTTTTTGAAAAGTATAAAAACGTTTCACTTTCCTAAAGCAATTCTAACCATAAGAAGACTAGAACCACTTTAAGAAAGTGGTTTTGAAAACAACAAGGATTTGAAAATATGAACCATATTGGTCACTTTAAATATAGCACTTTCCTAAAGCAACCCTAGCCATGGAAAGGCTAGAATCACCCTAGAATTGTGATTTTGAAAACAAGTTTTGAAAAGGAAGATTTTGATACAATTTTGAAAACGAGTTTGAAAATGATTTTGAAAATGACTTTTGGAAAAATGCAAGAATCACGATATGCACAATGCAAATTTGGGATCGTGAACATACAAGGTTAAGGCTTCACCACATAATCAAGGGGGCCGAACCCACGTGGTCTCCGGTTATACTAAAAGAAAGCCCCCGACACGGTGACCCTCCGATAGCCTAATCCTACACATGGACCGGGAGTCCCCTTGTTTCAAGCATGCAAAGAAAGGGGGGAAGAAGATGGGGGATTAAAATAGAGAAAACCCAAGTGGGTTAGGAGAGATAAGAGAGAGGGGGGAAGTGCAGAAATTTAAAGAGAAAGCCTATTGTATGTCTTATTTATTTTGCTTGGCTTTACGGGCCTTGCTTTCCTTCAGTCTTCGCTTCACTTCAATCTTAATCTTCAAGGGCTTGTCTTTGATTTTCAAATCTTCGTAGTTGCAGCAATCCAAGTCTTCAATGGAGGGTTGTAGGCTAGTGTATAAGTGTATAGGGTTATGTATGAGTGTATAAGAGGTTAGGGTTTGTTTATGGTGGCTAGGGCTTGAAAAACCTAAAGAGGCTAGGGTTTTAGGAGGCAACGAGCTTTGTGTATAGAAAATTAGGGTTTTCAGACTGAGTTTATGGACCTCTTTCACGTTGGATGAGGCTCTGTATTTGTAGAGATGGGATAGTCTTGGCACCTGTTGTAGTGGCGCCAGGCCAAAATTCCTCTTGGTGCCACTAGGAGTGGCACTAGGCCAATTCTTGGCTTGGCGCCACAGTTAGTGGCACCAGCCAGTTAGGAAAGTTTGTTAAGTCAGCAAGCAACATATAATTGGAAGATTTGGGCACCTGTACTAATGACTACCATGCAATTTTTAGCCTAGCTTCACTAAGAGTGACTCCGAAAAGTTCGAAAATGATTTGAAGAGGCCCGGATTAACCTGGAGAGCCGAAAAAGGGCAGGAACACTTAGAATAGCATCCTAGAGGTATTTGACTGAAAAAATGAGAATAGGATGTGTCGGAAAAATTGACTGGGCCGTTAAGGGCAAAACGGTCAATCAAGCTAGAAAGCTGCCGGGACGGACCCGGAATGTCCCGGAAAAAGACCCGAGATTTGGAAACATTATTTAGAATGTTCCCAAAGGTTGCCGGTTTGATACCCTCAGAGCCAGTGTGGTTGGAAAAGGCGACCGGCCCTCTAGGGGCAAAATGGTCATTTCGCACAAGGTTTGCTAGAACTAAATCTAAATGATCCAAAAAGATAAAGAAAGGTTGAGAACACTATAAGAAGCATTCTCGGGAGGCTACTGGTCTGATATCCAGGGCCAGTATAGTTCCCGGGGCATTCGAATGCCTAGGGGTAAAATGGTCACCTGACTAGAAAGTCTCGGAATTGGCCCGAAACTGACTAGATGGCACCTAATCATGTTGGATTGCCTTTAAGACAATCTTGGAAAGTTAGACTTACCGTTCTGAGGATTTAGATGTATTCTCAAGAAACGTTCCGGAAAGTGGCCCTAGGGGCAGTTTGGTCAATTTTCACCGAAGTGGGCTAGTAGGCACTAGTTTTGACCTGGGTTTTGAATGTTTCCGCTACTCTGACGATGGTCATGTGATACAAGAGTTTGTTGGCAATTCCCTATATCGACCTGTTTGCGAGTATTTCTGCTACTCTGACGGTTGCGATGTTTGCGAGTATTTTCGCTACTATGACAGTTCGCGATCATTCCCGAGACTGCCTGATCTCGAGAAGCTGTTAAAGAGACTTAGAGCCTAAGAATTGACTTTCTCGAAAGGCATGCCTAAATGGACATTTCTGCATTGGCGGGCTAGTAGGCCAAAGGTGGACCATTCTACCATCTAGGGGACTTGGGATCTCATCCCGGTCGACAAGTTCAAAGGGACTTACCATTTCGAAGAGATTTTCTTCGAAAAACGGGCCCAACCATTTTGAGGAATTAACTGTCTCTCGAGAGGGATTGGAATTGGAATCGGAATTGGAAAGAGGACTTACCGTCTTCGGAAGGACGTGCCTGATTTGGAATTAGAAAGGGGACTTACCATCTTCGAAAAGACGTGCCTGTTGGAATTGGAAAGGGGACTTACTGTCTTCGGAAAGACGTACCTGTTGGAATTAGAAAGGGGTCTTACTTTCTTGGGAAAGACATGCCTGATTTGGAATTAGACCAAACAATGCCCCCAAGGGCATTTTGGTCCTTTTGCCTCTATTTGGGCCCGGCGGGGCCCGCGAAGTGATGAATTGACGGGACTAGACTTAGAAAGTTAATTTGGATTAAAATATGCCCACAATAACTTGAACACAAGTCTGGACAGAGTGGAGACTGCCGAGCGGTAAAAAACGGGGTGCTTACAACTGCCCCTCTTTTTTTGTATTGCTTGTCGAAGACAAAAAACAATAAAGTAAGAGCCTCATGTTGACCGTGAGGCGGTCGAAGGGACGGATTTGGAAAAGGGCATTTTGGAAAGGGATATTGGGCCCAAAATGCCTTAAAAAATGAGTTTTGGCGGGAAAAGGGCAAAGCTGCCCATAATTGGAAACTGGCAGCACTAGGAGTGGCGTCTTTGTCAGAAGAAGATTGGCGCCTCTGCTAGTGGCGCCAGGCTTGGAGTTAAAACCAGAAAAATTTTGGTTTGAACATTTGCAGTATTTGAAGAGTTTTTCACAAATCGAAGAGACATTACGAGGAAACCGACTTGGACATTGAAGGAGCACTTCCTGGAGACCACGAGTGATTACCGGAAGGAGACCACGTCGTCGGAAGAGAAGATTTCGCCAGAGAACTCAAAGAAGCGAGTTTTTAAATTTTTGTTGATTTTGATGTGTAGAATTTCGTTTGAATCATGTGAATAGTAGAGTTTGATGTTTTGAACACTGTGGTGATGTTTTTTTTGCATTTTGGTGCTTGTTTGATTGAATTTGAGTGATTTTACATGATTATGTGAACAGAGTTTTCTACAGGAATAGGGGATTTGTTCCTACATGCTTGGGCATTGGGTTTTCTGGCTAGATTTTTGTGCAATGTGGCTTAAAAAAATGTGTTTATCAACCGGATGAAGTTTCGTGATTTTTTGAAAACACGGTGAATTTTTTATTTGTTGAAAAATAAAAAATACTTCGAAATTTGGGAAATGGGAAAACTCAGGAAATTGATGAAATTTTTAGAGTTTGGAATTTTTGAATAAACAAAAAGTAGGAATATTTTTAGAAAATATTTGAAATGATTTTGAGGAATTTTAAGACATTTTTGAAAACCATTGATTTATTGGAAAAATAAAACATGTGTTTTGAAAATTTCAAAAAATTGACAAGTGTGCACAGGTGCTGATGTTATGTGATTGTAACGTTGAAAAGTGCACGTTTTGTGTTTCGCGTTGATGTCATGGGTGTTGTAGGGACCATTTTTTAAACAAGACTCTGCCAAAATTTTTAGAAATTAAGGAAAGAATTGGGAAAGGAAAAAGACAGAAAACCCTTGAGATTAGATTTGAAATTGGAAAAACAAAGGGTGTAGAAATTTCGTTTTTGACTTATCATCTGAAATCATTTTATTTATTTATTTATTGTTATTTTTTATTATTTTTTTCTTTTATTTATTCACTTTGTTTTATTGCATGTGCTGTATATTAACACCACCTACCTTGGCTTACCTTTTCAGGATGGCAGATGCGGGTGATGATGGCTTTGAGAGGAGACGCCGCTCGAGGAAGGTGGCTCCGACAGATTCCACCACCAGCTCTAGTCAGTCTAGGGGCAGTCGACGGTCCACCAAGCAGGTAGCGTCTAGTCAGAGTGGTCGGGGGAGTAGGCCACCTATCAACCCCTTTCCTCCAGTTGAGTAGGCTTTCGTAGAGGAGATTAGCGCATAAGAGGAGATACCGGGTCTGGGCGACCAGGTCACTAGCTATGCGAGAGCCTCCTCCAGGCACAAGCAGACGGATGCCGACTTAGGAGATCTGCAGGTACCGGATGTTCCACCACTTGGGGATCTGGTTTATCACCCTAGCGTATACTCTAGACAGTATTTGCCCCCTCCTAGAGTACACACAACTTTTAGAGGGGTTGTTTATCAGGGCTTCGTGACTATGCAGCGAGCTACCCCGTCTTATCGCGCCTTCTTGGCGAAGATCGGATTTGGCGCCTCCATGAGATTATAGGCTAACTGCCTGAACCGGCATTTGGTACTGGCATTGGTTAAGCGGTGATTTGGAGAGACTGGGACCTTCCATTTTGTCGGTTTTGAGTTAGGTCCCACTCCCTTGGACTGGGCAATCACCATAGGGCTTTCCTTTGTTGGCCGGCGAATCACCCTGCAGTCAGTCAGTAGGGACGAGGCCTGTTTGTTGTTGGACTTGCCTCCTCCTGAGCGTTCTGCCTTACTAGTCTCTTGGATTAGTCAGGATGATCGTACCTTTGCTACTGAGCTATCGCCTGCCGGGTGGGATATTATGAGACGGTGACTTCTTTTGTACATCATCTTTAGCTGTTTTTGCAACAACAATAAGTTACTCGTGCCATGTCGGTTGGTGAGTATAGTAGCCGATCTTAGAGCTTTATCTGAGCTGGGCTGGGGGTCTTTCTCCTTTGGCTGCTTCTTACGGTCGATGCGGGTCTGGACTTCTTCCCGTTGGGGCAGCATGACTAGTTTCTGGCCTTTTCTTGTCTAGTGAAGCTACAAGTACCTTCCTGCTTATCGCCCTGCAATTGTTGAGGATGACCTCTATCCTCGTGCTTTGAGGTGGGCTAGTGACCGGGTAGCCCAGCGATCAGAGATTACTGATTTTGTGATGCTCCGAGCTATCTTAGAGCTGATTGAGGTGAGGGATGTGACTTGGCGACCCTTCATTGGATCAATTTATTACGAGACAGTTCGATACTTGGTCCCATTGTCCTTGTCGAGGGCTACTTTTCTTAGTGATGACACTTGGGAGTCCTATCTCGGGGAGCGACACTGGCGACAGTTTCATGAGGAGTTCCGATTAGCAGGGGCTCCATCGGAGTATATGTTTGGAGCCTTGGTGGTAGGAGTGCCTATCCCTTATCAGGAGCGTCAGCCATGTGCCGAGTTCCTGCTTCCCCCAAACACAGATTACACTACACACTTTGGGGCTTATTCGGTCGGTGCCTTCACCCTGTTTGAGGTAGTAGTCGGTGGATACGTTGTTGGCCAGGAGGTGGTGGACTTGTGGCGCCATGCGGAAGGATATGTGCCCCAGGCTGAGTTTACTGTTGTGAGAGACCAGAGAGATCAATACCAGATGGAGCGGGATCAGTACTAGGCCGAGGTAGCTTCCTTGACAGCTCGGTTATCTTAGCTGGGTGGTAGGGGGGTATGTTATTCTTTCTCTGCTTCTTCTTGCTCTGCTGTTGTTTAGTTCTTTTTTCCATGCGGCTGATTTTGGTTCTGTCTTCTCTGCAGGACGTTGGTGCTTCAAGTAGCTATCCGCCTCCATCGATGCCGGGTTTCGAGGATTTTGATCCGGATGACATCAAGTTTGACCTGTGACAGATGCCCCTTGTGGAGATTCTGATCTTCCTTTGCCCCTATTCCTGAGATGTATTTATGTTAGACAGATGGATATTTATGGTATTTAGAAGCATGGAAATACGGATGCATTTATGATCTTTACGACTAGGCAAATGATCAGATGCATGTGATGGATGATGATGTTATGTAGCTATTATATGAGTTGATGTTGTTGACTTCTGGTTTTACATGGAGTTATGTCTAGGTGAAGCTCATGTGATTTTTTTTTTTTTTGGATTTTGATTTTTTTTCTTTTGATTTTTGATTTTTTTTTTTTTTTTTTTGATTTTTTTGATTTTTATGCGCATATTAGAAGTACATTAACTGACAGAATGATAAAGGATGCTGTTACACTTGTAGTCTTTGGAATGGTAACTCCTTCATTTTCGGGGATTTAGCCTCTCTTCTGGCTCAACCCTACCTTGCTTGGATGATAGCACTTCGTAACTTTCTCAACCTTCTGACCCTCTCCGATTCTCTGTTTCAGGGTTAATGTATGGGGTTACTGGGCTGAAACTCTCGACTCTCGGGGTTTTAGCAACAGCTTACCTGACCTTTGGCAAAGCAATAAGTGGTCAGTCCTTTCAATCCGATGAGACTTTGTTTAAGACCGTAATGTAGGCTAGGTTATGGGGTTTATGAAACAACAAGATATATAGGCCCAAATTCAATGTTGTTTTCAGTAGGTTTTAGATCAATACCGTCCTTAACTATTTTCTCCGTAGGGCTAGCATCCTTCTTGGCTTTGGCAGCGTGTTCAGCTCATCTAGATCAAGCAATCCGTTTTCAATCAGAGGGGACTTTACTAGGGTTGTAATGTAGGCCATGGTTTTGGGGTTTTGCAAGAAAGGGTAAAGGCTCGAACCTTATTGTTTCTATTGGGTTTCTTTGTAACCTATGATCACCTTTGAATTTCCTTCCTGCTTTTTCTATATACTTCTCAGGGTGAAAACGATTCTTTTCTTTCACCCTTTCTATATGCTTTTTTTTATTTTTTGTTTTTTGAGATAAACATGACTTTCTTTTCTTCTTATTATGGCACAATTGCGGACTTCTTTAGGCCTTCCCTTAGATTTTTTATTTTTTATTTTTTATTTTTTTCATTTTTTTTCAGCCTCTTGACCCTTGGCAATTATTTTCCTTCACTTTGTCCTTTTTTTTTTCTTTTATGAAATGAATAATTCTTCGACCTTTTTTTCCTTAGATCCTTTCCTTGGCAGTTCAATTTACCCAATATGGGCGGTGATCCTTAGGTTGGAGTTTTGTTAAGAGAAGATATACGGCTCAATGGGTTTGACAAAAGGTTACTTTTGACTGTATGGGAAATGAAATGAGGGTCTCTCTTCACTTTGAATTAGATTGCTTATCTATAGAGCTTTCGATACTATCCTAGCATGATAGAGGTGGATACCATTCCTAGAGTTCTCAACTATTGTCTGCCCCAGTGTGGGGAGGACAGTTGTGGATCAGGGTTGGCAAAGAAAATTTTCGCTTTCCGCGAGACACTAGGGGTTAAGCAAGGGGAATATAAGCATATTTGTTTATTTATTTAGTTATTTATTCTTTTATTTATATGTGGGGAAGTGAAAGATGGCTCCTCTTCATTTTGATAGACTGACCACACATCGCTTAGCTTCAGTGTCTTGTAAGTGTCGCCTTTGGGTAATTTCCTCACTCATCCTTATCCTCTCTCTCTCTCGAAAACTGACCATTTGGTGAGTGGTTAACTTATGCTATTATCCCTTCAAATCGGATCATTCCGTAAGATATACCATGCCCCTTGCAGAGGAAGTAGTTACCATTCACAAGAGACATATATGATAGCAGCAATGAAATAAAAGACTATCATTTAACTACTATTTATCATTTTTTATGGAAAGCATAAAGTTTCTAAGCAAAAAATGGAATGCAAACATCAATTTAGAGACGGAAAGTAAAAGGGATAGAAAGAAAGTGGGTGAGAACACCCCTCTCTTATACGCTTTTGAAGGGAATCCTTTTTAGTAAGGCTTTGGGACAATGCCCACATCTTCGATGCTCCATTTGCGACCCGGGTCCTCGGCCAAGGCGAGACAAGCAAAGGCTTCTCCTAGGACTCTGAAGATGTTGATGCTGCTGGCATGGTTATTGGCCTCCTTCTGGTTCTTTGCAGTGGGTTCTTCTATAAACAGGGTGACTAGTTCACCCCTTTCTAACTCGAATGGTTCTGTCTACTCTCTTGACTCCTTTAGCCCCCGGCCCATGTCTTCATAGTTGTACTCAGTGGTGGGCCAAGGGTTTTCTAGTAAGTGATGTTCCGCTGCGGCATACTTTGGATGTAGAAATTCAGCACCCCATCCATCAACAGCTATGTTCTCAGCAATCTCATCTTCCGGGAACAATAGCTCCTCAATGGGCCAGTCAGAAGCATCCGATATCTCATCAGGGTTATCGAGATAAATCGGGCATAATGGGAGATCCTCCTGCCAGTCATCTTCTTCATTGGCCTCCCAATCGTCCTCATAACCTTCAACTCTAAGCTCGTTGAACTCTCCCTCGCCTTCCATTTCTATTAGACTCATGTTGACAGTGTGATCCGGCAGAGGGTTAGTGGTCACATTGGGAGTAGGAGTAGGTTTTACCAGCTGCAGATCAATGGTCTTATTATCGATCAAGTCTTGGATTTTGTGTTTGAGAGTGAAGCAGCTTTCTGTGTCGTGCCCCTGGCCACCTGAATGGTATTCACATGTAAGAGTGGCATTACAGGTCGAGGGCAGAGGGATTGGCAACGGGTGAGCAAGTAAGGGCTTCAAGATGTTGTTCTTTAGAAGGTTGTGGTAAGCCTCGGTTTAGGTGTAGGCTAAGGCGTTAAAGGTACGGATGCATCGAGCAGGTCTATTAAAGTTGGGCTGTGCCCTAGCGGGACCATAGTTAGGGGTTGGAACAGGCATGGTTAAAGTGGGTAAGGGTGGGACAGGGTGTGACTGTAGTGGTGGAGGGTATTGGGGTGGTTGGCCGGGCAAAATGGCAGATACTTCGCTTTCCTTTTTTATTGTTCACCTTGTGGTAGCCACTCTCTTGGCTATATTGGCGGTACTTTCTCTAGTCTTGGTGTAGGGGTCTGTAATCCTCCCTGTCTTGAGACCGTTTTCTATGATCTCCCCTTGCATGATGAGCTCGGAGAAACTTTTCCCCACACTTGTGCAGAGCTTCTCGTAGTATATACCTTGAAAAGTATGTACAAATAGTTGTATATACTCCTTCTCTTCCAACGGGGATTAACTTCTGCAGCAGCCGCCCTCCATCTTAGGGCATATCCTTTAAAGCTTTCCTTCTCGCCCTTGCTCATCGTCATCAGGGACCATCGATCGGAAGTGAGGTCGATGTTGTGGCGATATTGGGCTTTGAACGTGTTAACCAGCTCGATCCAGGTTGTGATCTTCCTTAGGTCCAAACAAGTAAACCATTGTAGAGCAGACGCCATGAGACTGTGTTAGAATAGCTGCATGAGGAGCTTCGGATCATTACCATGACCACTTAACACTCCAGCATAGAGACGAAGATGAGCAACGGGGTTACCGGTGCCGTCGTACTTCTGGAAGTCAGGCATTTTGAACCTAGCAGGTCTTGGGTGGTCAGGGAAGAAACAGAGCTCATCGTAGGAAGTGAACCCGTAAGCGTCGTGGCCATGGAGACTTCGTAGCATATCTTCCAACCCTTGGATTTTCAGTCTAAGAGGGTCTAGGGGGACCTTCTTTCCAGCGGGTGAAAGCAATATGGTCTTCTCTTCTTCAGTTTTGGCCCATTTGGCATCTTCCTTATTCATCCTAGCGTTGTCAGACCGAAGCACGATCCTTGGGTTAGTGGGTTCAAGGTCCTTGGATGAAGTCATAAATGATGATGAGACTATAGCAACATCTTTCATAGCCATAGTTTGACTGAGCTTGAGCATCTCATCCATCTTAGTCCTCATTTCGTTGACTTCTTCCCGCGAGACTTGAGAGGATTCTTCAGGGTTAGCAGCCATCAGTGATGCTCTTTGCCGGGTGATAATGGGATCCCTAGGTGGATGTTGACTCAGTGTAAGGTGACCTCTGTAAATAAAAAGGAAAAGACAAAAAGACAAAACACAAATTGCAAGTCAGTTTCTGGTTTTTAGAGAGCTTTATGCAATGCATGTCCTATGGTGCCCCTCTTTTGGGAGGGAAGCTAAGCATGATGTATTGGCTCACTTTTGGAGACAGGGGATTTGCCCCTGTATGAAGATACCTTACCGTTAAGTAGGAACTTTCAGCCATCCATGCATTCATTCATAAAAGTAAAGAAGTACATTGAATTTTGGGTTTAAGATACAAAGGAATTGAAATACATTTTAACAGCGGGAAGGATGAACATTTTTCTTTGGACTTCCACCTATCTAGTTTTACAACGGAAAAACCTAAACTACTCTTGAGTCTTCAGATTCGCCTTGTTGGATTTGATGTCGAGGAGGTCGCTGTGAGACCTTGTTGATCAATTGCCCCTTGTCTTCTTGACAATTTTATCTCTATGAGCATAGCGGGATTAGGGCCCTTCTTATTGAATGGATTGGTATGCATGCCATGAGTCCTCAGGGTTACGCGGGAACCTTTAGGGTTTGGGTAGGTTTAATGCACGGGAGAGTGACCTTGGTGTCACTCTCAATGGGTTGATCATATGCAGGAGAATGCAGTGACTTGAGTTACTTGGAACTTTTGTCTTGACATGGGATATCGAATGCGTGAATATGGATATGCAAAGAGTATAAGGAGAGAAAATGCAAGAGCAAGGTAAATGTGTATGCATGAGCAGTTAAACAGGCATTATAACAGTATGAATATAATCATTATAACAGCAGAAATAAGCAAGTATAAATGAAAGTAAGAGCAGTCGCCCTTTCCTCCATAGTTTTGAAAACGATGCTCGTGTCTTAAATCCAGCAGAGGTTCGGCTATGTATCGTGTCTATATGAGTATGAAGTTTGTCGCGCCCAAATTTTTTGCACTTGAGGAATACTCACACAAGTGGGAAAAATGCTGTACTCTCTCATTAGAACTCACCCTCCTAGAAGAATGAGTGCGACTAGGTTTGAATTGAAAATTTGATTTGAATAAAGGGCTTTTAGAAAATATTTGGAGCCCCCACCTAACTTGATTAAGGTGAATTAGGTCACCTAAAAACTAAGCATAATTCGAAAACTACACTTAGGGTTTTGGAAAATGATTTTGAAAATATCTCCTCAAGAGAGGGTTTTAAAGAAAACAGGTTGTTTGGCAACCTTTGGAAAACATTTAGCCCTTTTTTGTAAAATAACTCCTTTTTGGTCTTTGAAATCAATGATCTAGGTTCAAAGGTTGGTTACATGTAGGGAAGACGCACTAAGCCATCACCCTACCCCGCCCTTTTGGTACCTACATGTCAATTTACCCCAGATTCACCTATAAGAGTCTTTAACTAACTAATGTTCAATCCTATCCACTTTGAAAAATAATGTTTTGAAAAGAAATTGACATGATGCATGATATACAAGTGCAAGAAAAGATAATTGGAAAATAGAATTTGGAAAGAAATTTGAAAAGAATTTAATTTGATTTAAAAGGATAGATTTGAAATTGGAAGGTTTTAGAATTTGGAAATTGAGATTTGAAAATAGATTTTTGGAATTGAAAATTGGAATAGATATGAAAATGGAGATTGAAGAAGATTGTAGAATTGGAGATTTGAAAAGGTTTTGTGGAATTGGAAATTTGAAAAATATGGAGGAATTTGAAATTTGAAAGAAGTTGTGACCACACCCATGAGGGTTGCCTATGTATCCTTTTGGAGGAATCAGGTTAGTCGTAGTTCGGACCAGAGTCCGATTGAAAATAGAAGAGTTGATTTGAAGAAGGAGATTGAATTGGAAGATTGAGATATTGAACTTTGAATAGAGGATTGAAAATTGGAATTTGGAATTTTGAAATTGAAAAGATTTGAATTTTGATTTGAAAAGATAGAACTTGGAAGAGAGATTTAGACTTATTTTGGAAAGTTGGAGGTTTAGGAAACCAAGACTTAGGAAAGAGAAGAGACTTAAGAAAGATTCAACTTGACTTGGAAGGTTTAGGAGATTAGGAAAGATTGGATTTAGGAAATGTTTGAATTAGGAAAAGGTCCGATTTAGGAAAGTTTCGAATTAGGAAAGTTTCATTTTTGGAAAGTTCCGAATTAAGAAAGTTTTGAATTAGGAAAGTTTTCAAATTATGAGAGTTTCGAAATTAGAAAAGTTTTGAAATTAGGAAATATTTCGAATTAGGAAATGTTCGAATTGGGAAAGTTTCAAATTAGGAAAGTTTCACAATAAGAAAGTGTCGTCTTAAGAAAGTTTCGATTTAGAAAGTTTCGCTTTAAGAAAGTTTTCGAAATAGGAAAGTTTTGGAATTGGAAAGTTTTGAAAATTGAAAAGTTTAGAAAACAAGGAAGTTTTGAAAACAAAAAAGTTTTGAGTTTAGAAAGTTTTGAAATTTGGAAAGATTCGAAATTTAGAAAGTTTAAGATTTAGAAAGTTTTAAAGTCTTGGAAAATCTTAAGATTAGAAAAGGTTTGAGTTTTAGAAAGATCTGAAAACTTAGGTTTGGAGAGTTAAGATTTGGAAAGGGGTAGAATTGGGAAAGGGTTGAATTAGGAAGGATGTGGAAATTGAGTTATAAAATTTAGGAAAGATTTTTATGTTCAAGTTTTGGAAACTTAAGATTTAGGAAATGAGAAGATTAGGAAGGATTCGATTTAGGAAAGATTTGGATTCTGAAATTTAAGGAAAGATTTAAAGTTTAGGTTTAAGAAACTCATGGTTTAAGAAGGTAGGAAATTAGGAAGGAGTTGAATTAAGAAAGGTTTGGATTAGGAAGGGATTGGATTTGGTTTTTAAAAGCAAATGTTTGATTTTGTTTCCAAAAACGGAGAACGGGATCTAGTTTCCTAAACGGGAAGACTAGATTTGGTGTCCTAAAAGGAAAATTTGATTTGACAAAGATTTGGAAAAGAAAATTTCTAGAAACCCTAGGTTTGGAAGTGTAGAATTTTGACGTAGAAAAGAGGTTTTGGAAATGTGTATAGTTTGGATGTAGAAAACGAGAGATTTTGGAAACCTAGGTTTGAGGCAAGGTTTGAAAACCATGTCTTTGGGAAGAAAATTAGGGTTTCCTAATTGTGAGTTCTAGGGCTTGACTTGGGCTCTAAGGAAAGAGTTTTTGGAAAGTGCGTTTTTGAAAACGAAGGTTTTGGAAGGAAATCCTAGAGAGGAGTTTCTAGAGGAAAGATTTTGGAAAGAGAGTTTTTGGAAACGAAGATTTTTAGGGAGTGTTTTTAGAAAGTGAATTTTGAGGAAAGAGAGTTTTGGAAATGTGTTGAAAAGGGGAGTTTTGAAAAATAGATTTTTGGAAAGAGTTTTTGGAAAACAACTTTGGAAAGGAGAGTTTTAGGAAAGTATATTGAAAGAGATTTTTAGGAAAAGAGTTTTTTTGAAAATAGAGTTTTTGGGAAGTGTAAAAGCATCTCACTTTCCTAAAGAAATTCTAACCATAAGAGGGCTAGAACCACTTTAGGAAAGTGGTTTTGAAAACAACAAGATTTGAAAATATGGACCATATTGGTCGCTTTTAGTGTAACAGTTTTCTAAAGCAACCCTACCTATGGAAAGGCTAGAATCACCCTAGGATTGTGATTTTAAAAACACGTTTTTAAAAAAGAGGATTTTGATGCAATTTTGAAAACGATTTTGAAAACGACTTTGAAGACAACTTTTGGAAGATGCAAGATCATGATATGCACAATGCAATTTTAGGGTCGTGAACATATAAGGTTAAAGCTTCACCACATAATCAAGGGAGCCGGACCCACGTGGTCTTCGGTTAGCCTAAAGGAAAGCCCCCGACAAGGTGACCCTCCGATAGTCTAATCCCACATATGGACCGGAAATCCCCTTGTTTCAAGCATGCAAAGAAAGGGGGGCAAAGAGATAGGGGATTAAAATAGAGAAAATCCAAGTGGGTTGGGAGAGAGAAGAGAGAGGGGGGAAGCGCAAAAATTTAAAGAGAAAGCCTACCGTATGTCTTCTTTATTTTGCGCGCCTTGCTTGTCTTCGGTCTTCAATCTTCGTCTTGATCTTCGTCTTCAATCTTCAAGAGTTGTCTTCAAACTTTAGATTGCAGCTCTTCAAGTCTTCAAACGAGGGTTGAAGGCTAGTGTATGAGTGTATGGGGGTGTATATGAGTGTATAGAAGGCTAGGGTTTAGTGTATGGTGGCTAGGGTTTGGGAAACCTAAGAAAGCTAGGGTTTAGAGAGTGCACGAGCTCTGTATATCGACTTATATGATTTTTAGCCTGAGTTTGCGGACCCCTTTCACGTTGTAAGAGGCTCTGTATTTATAGAGGTTGGACAACACTGGCGCCTGTTGCAGTGGCGCCAAGCCAAACTTTCCACTAGCGCCAGCCAATTAGGAAATGTTTAAGGTTGGCAAGCAACATATCTTTGACTAGATTTGGGCGCCTATACTAGTGACTACCATACAATTTTTAGCCTGGCTTCACTAGGAGTGACTCCGGAAAGTCCAAGAATTATTTAAGGGACCAAGAGTGGCTCGGAAGACTAGAAAAGAGCATGAACACTTAGAATAGTGTCCCAAAGGTATCTGACTTGAAAAGTGAGGATAGAATGTGTCGGAAGGGTTGACCGGGCCTTTAGGGGCAAAACGGTTAATCGGATAGGGAAGCTGCCGGGATGGACTTGGACTGTCCCAGAAAAAGACTTAGGATTTGGAAACATTATTTAGAATGTTCTCAAAGGTTGCCGGTTTGATACCTAGAGCCGGTGTGGTCAGAAGAGGTGACCGGCCCACCAGGGGCAAAATGGTCATTTTGTACCGGGTTTGCCGGAACTGACTCGGAATGATCCGGAAGGATAGAGGAAGGTTGAGAATACTATAAGAAGTAATCTCAGAGGATTACCGGTTTGATACCCAGAGCCGGTGTGGTCAGAAGAGGTGATCGGCCCACCAGGGGCAAAACGGTTATTTTGTACCGAGTTTGGCGGAACTGACTCGGAATGATCCGGAAGGATAGAGGAAGGTCGAGAATACTATAAGAAGTAATCTCAGAGGATTAATAGTTTGATACCTAGAGCCAGTGTGGTCGAAAAAGGAGACCGGCCCACCAGAGGCAAAACGGTCATTTTGTACCGGGTTTGCCGGATCTGACTCGGAATGATCCGAAAAGATAAAGTGAGGTTGAGAATACTATAGGAAGCATTCTTAGGAAATTACTAAAGGGACCCTGATTGGAACGGTCTCAAGGAATAAACTGTCTAGAGAGAGAGAGATTGGAAAGGGGACTTATCGTCTTCGAAAAGACGTGCCTGGTTTGAAACTGTCTCGATGAATAAACTGTCTCGAGAGGGGGATTGGAAAAGGGATTTACTGTCTTCGAAAAGACGTGCCTGAATTGGAACCGTCTCGAGGAATAAACTGTCTCGAGAGAGGGATTGAAAAGGGGACTTACCGTATTCGAAAAGACGTGCCTGGTTTGGAACCGTCTCGAGGAATAAACTGTCTTGAGAGAGGGATTAGAAAGGGAACTTACCGTCTTCGAAAAGAAGTGCCTGGTTTGGAACCGTCTCGAGGAATAAACTGTCTCGAGAGAGGGATTGGAAAGGGGACTTACCGTCTTCGAAAAGATGTGCGTGGTTTGGAACCGTCTCAAGAAATAAACTGTCTCGAGAGAGGGATTGGAGTTAGAATTGGAAAGAACAATGCCCCTAAGGGCATTTTGGTCGTTTTGCCTCTATTTGGGCCTGGTGGGCCCGTGAGGTGATGGACAAACAGGATTTGGACTTAAAAAATTGGTTTTGATTGGAATACACCCACAATGACTTGAAAACAAGTCTGGACAGAGTGTAGACTGCCGAGTGGGCAGAAATGGGGTGCTTACAAGGTTGAGGGTTGACTAATGCGTCCTAAAAAGGCTCAGTCCCCGGTTCTTCAAACCTAAGCCCACTCCCCGAGGTGGTGCCATGATCGGTTGGTGATCCGAGCTGGGGAACCATCAAGAGGCCATAGGCAAAGAAACTGACACAACATCTTACCCACAACCAATATACCGTTCCCCCTTTCTAACTAGAAATGACATATCAGGGTAATAATGCAAGTATGCAGAATGTAAGTGCACGTGCAGTGTATGTGTGATTTTTGAAAGTGGAGGAAACAGCCCACCAACTCCCATTCATCCTGTTCATCATATTCATGCATAGCAGTTAATAAAACTTAAGCAAAAAGCACACCTACAAAACAAAAGGTGCAAGAGTTAGTGTGTAGATGATAAACATAATACAAGATAATATGAATGAATGCATGTTTTTTGAAAATAACTTTGAAAATTTGATTTTGAAAATTTAAAGTGAATAGGATTGAACAAGTTAATTGAAGATTCTACATGGGTGAAGGGTAAAAAGACATGACTACGTCCTAACCTTCTAAGTGTCCACAGTGGAGTCGCCAGCTGTCGCGCCCAAATTTTTCGCACTTGAGGAATACTCACACAAGCGGGAAAAGCACTGTACTCTCTCGTTAGAACTCACCCTCCTAGAAGAATGAGTGCGACTAGGTTTGAATTGAAAGTAGATTTAAATAAAGGGCTTTTAGAAAAGATTTAGAGTCGCCACCTAATTTGATTAAGGTGAGTTAGGTCACCTAAAAACTAAGTATAATTCGAAGACTACACTTAGGCTTTTTGAAAACGATTTTGAAAATATCTCCTCAAGAGAGGGTTTTTAAGAAAAACCAATTGTTTGGCAACCTTTGGAAAATATTTAGCACTTTTTAGAAAATAACTCCGTTTTGGTCTTTCGAAAACAGTGATCTAGGTTCGGAGGTTGGTTACGTGTAGGGATGGCGCACTAAGCCATCACTCTAACCCACCCTTTCGGTACCTACATGTCAATCTACCCTAGATTCACCTATGAGAGTCTTCAACTAACCAATGTTCAATCCTATCCACTTTAGAAAAGAATTTTTGAAAAGAAACTAACATGATGCATGATATGCATGTGTAAGAAAAAAAAGTTGAAAAATAGATTTGGAAATAGACTTGAGAAGAAATTGATTTGATTTAAAAAGAGATATTTAAAAGGATAGATTTGAAATTGGAAAGTTTTAGAAATTGAAAATAGAAGTTTGGAAATAGAAATTTGGAATTAAAAGTTTGAAAATAGACTGGAGATTTGGCAAGATTTTGTGGAAATAGAAACTTGAAAAATGTTGTGGAATGAGAAACTTGAAAAATGTGGTGAAATTGGAAATTTGATGAATGTTGTGGAATTTTGAGATTTGAAAAATGTGGTGACCACATCCATGAGGGTTGCTTACATATCCTTTTGGAGGAATAAGGTCAGTCGTAGTTCGGACAGGAGTCTGATTGAAAATAGAAGAGTTGATTTGGAAAAGAATTGAAGTTGGAATTGGAATTGGAATTGGAAGAGTAGGAAATTTGGACTTTGATTGGAAGATTGGAAAAGATTGGTTTTGAAAGACTTGGTTTTAGGAAACCTAGACTTAGGAACTTAGAAAAGAAAGATTGGATTTAACTTAGAAAGATTTTAGAAAATAATTGACTTAAATATCAGACTTGGAAGATTAAGAAACTTGGAATTAGGAAAGATGTCGATTTAGGAAAATTTCAACTTAGGAAAATTTTAGGTTTAAGAAAGTTTTCACATTAGGAAAGTTTCAACTTAGAAAAGTTTTGAATTAAAAAAGTTCCAACTTAGGAAAGTTTTAAATTAAGAAAGTTCCAACTTCGGAAAGTTTTGAATTAAGAAAGTTTTATTTTAAGAAAGATTTTGAAATAGGAAAGTGTTGAATTTAGAAATGTTTTGAATTAGGAAAAGTTTAGTTTAAGAAAGGTTTAGAATTTAAAAAATTTCAACTTATGAAAGTTTTGAATTTAGAAAGCTTAGAATTTTAGAAAGAATTTAAATTAGGAAAGATTTGAATTTAGAAAGCTTTAGGAATTTTTGGAAGATTCAAAGTTTGAGTTTTAGAAAGATTTGAAAATCTAGATTTGAGAGTTAAAGTTTGGAAAGGATGTGGAATTTAAGAAGGGTTGGAATGAGGAAAGGTTTAGACTTTGAAAGATTTGAAATTTAGGAAAGTTTAGAACTTAGAAAATTTTAGAGTTTGAAAGTTTCGAATTTAGAAAGTTTAGGATTTAGAAAGCTTTAAAATTTGAGTTTTAGAAAATCTCGAGATTAGGAAAGGTTTGAGTTTAGGAAAGATTTGAAAAATTAGATTTGGAAAGTTAAGGTTTTAAAAGGGGTAGAATTAGGAAAAGGTTGAATTAGGAAAGATTTGAAAATTGAATTTTAGAATTTAAGAAAGATTTTTATGTTCAAGTTTTGAAAACTTAAGATTTAGGAAAGTAGAAGATTAGGAATGAGTTGAATTGGGAAAATTTTGGATTAGGAAAGGATTAGATTTTGTTTCTAAAGTAGAAGGTTTGATTTTGTTTCCAAAAACGGAGGATTGTATCTAATTTCCTAAATGGGAAGATTAGATTTGGTTTCCAAAAGGGAAGTTAGGATTTGACAAGGATTTGGAAAAGGAAGTTTCTAGAAACCCTAGATTTGGAAGTGTATAGTTTTGACATAGAGAATAGGTTTTGAAAATATGTATAGTTTTGATGTAAAAAACAAGAGGTTTTGGAAACCTAGATTTTACGGCAAGTTTGAAAACCATATTTTTGGAAAGAAAGTTAGGGTTTCCTAATTGTTAGCTTTAGGACTTGACTTGGGCTCTAAGGAAAGGAATTTTTGGAAAGTGTGTTTTTTGGAAACCAGTTTTTGGAAGGAAATCCTTGAGAAGAGTTTCTAGAAGGAAGATTTTCGAAAGAGAGTTTTTAGAAAGATTTTTGGAAAAGGATTGTTGGAGAGAGTTTTTAGAAAAGAGATTTGGGAAGCGTTTTTAGAAAGTGAATTTTAAGGAGAGTATTTTGGACAGGAATTTAAAAGGAGAAGTTTTAGAAAATAGATTTTTGGAGGATTTTTTAGAAACAATTTTGGAAAGAAGTGTTTTTGGAAAACATGTTGAAAAAGGGGGTTTTAGAAAAAGAGATTTTTGAAAAGAGAGTTTTTTGAAAAATATAAAAACGTCTCACTTTCCTAAAGTGATTATAACCATAAGAAGACTAGAACTACTTTAAGAAAGTGGTTTTGAAAACAACAAGGACTTGAAAATATTGGTCACTTTAAATGTAGCACTTTCCTAAAGCAACCCTAGCCATGGAAAGGCTAGAATCACCCTAGGATTGTGATTTTGAAAACAAGTTTTGAAAAGCAAGATTTTGATACAATTTTAAAAACAAGTTTGAAAACGATTTTGAAAACGACTTTTGGATAAATGTAAGAATCATGATATGCACAATGCAAATTTGGGGTCGTGAACATACAAGGTTAAGGCTTCACCACATAATCAAGGGGGCTAAACCCACGTGTTCTCCGATTAGACTAAAAGAAAGCACCCGACACGGTGACCCTCCGATAGCATAATCCTACACATGGACTGGGAGTCCCCTTGTTTCAAGCATGCACAGAAAGGGGGGAAGAAGATGGGGGATTAAAATAGAGAAAACCCAAGTGGGTTAGGAGAGAGAAGAGAGAGGGGGGAAGTGTAGAAATTTAAAGAGAAAGCCTACCGTATGTCTTGTTTATTTTGCTTGGCTTTGCTTGCCTTGCTTTCCTTTGGTCTTCGCTTCACTTCAGTCTTGATCTTCGAGGGCTTGTCTTTGGTCTTCAAATCTTCATAGTTACAGCAATCTAAGTCTTCAATGGAGGGTTGGAGGCTAGTGTATAAGTGTATAGGGGTACGTATGAGTGTATAAGAGGTTAGGGTTTGTGTATGGTGGCTAGGGCATGGAAAACGTAGAGAGGCTAGGGTTTTAGGAGCCTACGAGCTCTGTGTATCAAAAATTAGGATTTTTAGACTAAGTTTGCGGACCCCTTTCATGCTGAAAAAGGCTCTGTATTTATAGAGATGGGATAGACCTGGTGCCTGTTGTAGTGGCGCTAGGATAAAATTCCTCTTGGGGCCACTATAGGCTAATTCTTGGCTTGGCACCACTGCTAGTGGCGCCAGCCAGTTATGAAAGTTTGTTAAGTCCGCAAGCAACGTATCTTTGGAAGATTTGGGCGTCTGTACTAGTGACTACCATGCAATTTTTAGCCTAGCTTCACTAGGAGTGACTTCGGAAAGTCCAGGAATGATTTGAAGAGGCCGGGAATGACCCAGAGAGCCGGAAAAGGGCAGGAACACTTAAAATAGCATCCCAGAGGTATTTAACTTGAAAAATGAGGATAGGATGTGTTAGAGGATTGATCAGGCCGTTAGGGGCAAAACGGTCAATCAAGCCGGAAAGCTGCCGAGACGGACCCAGAATGTTTCAAAAAAAGACCCAAGATTTGGAAACATTATTTAGAATGTTCCCAAAGGTTGCCAGTTTGATACCTAGAGCCGGTGTGGTTGGAAAAGGTGACCGGCCCTCTAGGGGCAAAATGGTCATTTTGCATCGGGTTTGCCAGAACTGACTCGGAATGATCCGAAAAGATAAAGAAAGGTTGAGAACACTATAAGAAGCATTCTCAGGAGGCTACCAATTTGATACCCAAGGCCAGTATGGTTCTCGAGGCATTCAAATGCCTAGGGGCAAAATGGTCATCATGACCGGAAAGTCTCGGAATTGGCCCAAAACTGACTACAAGGCACCTAATCATGTTGGATTGCCTTTAAAACAATCTTGGAAGGTTGGACTTACCGTTCTAAGGATTCAAAAGTGTTCTCGAGAAATGTGCCAAAAAATAGCCTTAGGGGCAATTTGGTCATTTTTCACCGAAGTGGGCTAGCAGGCACTGATGTTGACCTGGATTTTGAGTGTTTCCACCACTCTGACAGCGGTCACATGATACAGGGGTGTGTTGGCAATTCCCTATATCGACCTATTTGCGAGTATTTCCGCTACTCTGACGGTTGCGATGTTTTCCGAGACTGCCTGATCTCGGGAAGCTGCTAAAGGGACTTAGCGCCTTAGAATCAACTTTCTCGAAAGGCGTGCCTAAACGGACATTTCTGCATTGGCGGGCTAGCAGGCGCCAAAGGTGGACCGTTCTACAATCTAGGGGATTTGGGGTCTTGTCTGGTCGATAGGTTTAAAGGGACTTACCGTTTCAAAGAGATTTTCTTCAAAAAACAGGCCGAACCGTCTCGAGGAATCAACTGTCTTGAGAGAGGGATTGGAATTAGAATTGGAATTGGAAAAGGGACTTACCGTCTTCGGAAGGACGTGCCTGATTTGGAATTAAAAAGGGGACTTATCATATTCGGAAAGACGTGCCTGATTTGAAATTAGAAAAGGGACTTACCATCTTCGGAAAGACGTGCCTGTTGGAATCGGAAAGGGAACTTACCATCTTCGGAAAGACGTGCCTGTTGGAATTGGAAAGGGGTCTTATCGTCTTTGAAAAGATGTGCCTGATTTGGAATTATACCAAATAATGCCCCCAAGGGCATTTTGGTCCTTTTGCCTCTATTTGGGCCCGGCGGGCCTGCGAAGCGATGAATTGACAGGACTAGACTTCGAAAGTTAATTTGGATTAAAATATGCCCACAATAACTTGAACACAAGTCTGGATAGAGTGGAAACCGCCGAGCTGTTAAAAATGGGGTGCTTACATGATAAATATATGCCATTATCATTATCCCTGTACAAGCATCAATTCATATACTTAACTGAGTAAATTTCTTTGCCTATTCATGCATCAATACATACATCTAGGTGCCTACAATCATAAACATCCACCCCATGTAAAATTTACAAAAATGAACTGTTTAACAATGAATACATGTCCAGGACAAAGTTTAGGAAAAAGTTGAGCCCTATATCAAGGAGCACTCGTCAAAGCTCGAAGTCAACATCCTAATCAAAATAACCAAAACCTATATTAGGAGGAGGCGGATAGCTACTGGAAGCACGAAAATCCTATAAAAAGGGAAGAGTTTTGAATCAGCAAAAGTGGATGAAAAATTGCGGAACAGAAAGAAGGAGGAACAAGACAACATACCCCGCCGCCGCCCATCTGAGCCAACTGAGCCGTCAAGGAAGCTACTTCTGCCTGAAAATGATCCCTCTCCATCTGGAACTAGTCCCTCTCAATTTGGCACCAATCCCTTTGGTCCCTCATAGCAGTAAACTCAGCTTAGGGCACATATCCTCCAGCTCAGCATCACAAGTCGACCACCTCCTAGCTAACGGCGTGCCCACCAACTACCACCTCGAACTGAGTAAAGGCACCCACAGAATCAACTCCAAAATGTGTGGCATAGTCAGCCTCTAGAGGAAGCAAGAACCTGGCACCCTGCTGGCGCTCCTGATAGGGAATAGGAACTCCCTCCACCAAAGCTCCAAACATGTACTTCTATGGATCTCTTGCTAACTTGAACTCCTTATGAAACTAGTGCTAGTGCCAATCTCCTAAGTAGGACTCCCACGAATCATCACTGAGAAAGGAAGCTCTCAATAGGGACAACGGGACCAAGTACCTCACCGTCTCACAATGGAGTGATCCAATGAAGGGCCGCCAAGTCACGTCCCTCACCTTAATGAGCTCCAAGTTAGCTCGGATTGTCACAAAGTTAGTAATCTTCAACCACTAGGCTACTCGATCACGAGCCCATCGTAAAGCATGGGGATAAAGGACATCCTCAATAACCTCAGGATGACGGATTGGTAGGTACTCATAATCCACCAGACAAGAAAGAGCTAGAAACCAGTCAAACTGCCCCAATGGGAGGAAGTCTGGACCCGCATCGATCGAAAGAAGCAGCCAAAGGAAAAGCACCCCCAATCCAGCTCAAACAAAGCCTCAAGATCGGCTACTATGCTCACCAACCGAAAAGGGACGAGCAACTTGTTATTATTGTAGAAACAGCTGAAGATAATGTACAGAACAAGCCGCCGCCACCACCTTATGATGTCTCGCTGGCTAGGTGGTGGCTCGACAGCAAGGGTACTGTCATCCTGACTAAGCCAAAAGACTGGGAAGGCGGAACGCTCAAGAGGGCGAAAGTCCAACAAAATGCACGCGTCAGCTTTACTGACTGACTGCAAGGTGATCCACCGACTAATGAAGGAAAGCCCCGTGATGATAGCCCAATCCAACAGAGTGGGTCCTAACTCAAAGCCCACAAAGTGGAATGTAATACCCAGCATTATTTTAGAGATTTTAAAATTATCCATTTAAGATTTGTAATAATTTCGTGGATGATAAAAATATTAGAATACTATTTGCAAAGATTAAAATATTTTAAAGACAAATATTTATTTAGTTGAAAGGAATAAATCATAAGTTAAAAGTAAGACTTTAATGCTGTAACAGCCCGAAAATTTTGGTGACTTTAAAATTATTTATTACTAGACTCATAGTAGTTTTATTAGAATAAGTATTTGTGATGATGAATATTTTTAGGAGTATATGTGACTTATTACGTAAATAATTTTACGCAGTAGTATTAATAGTTGTTAAGATAATTTTAAGGATGGATTAATATATTAGAGTTTAATTTGTGAGAGGAATTGATTAGTCAAGCTATTATTAGTTCATGTAAGAAAATAGAAATAAGTGGTGTGATCATTGGGTCAGCGAAGGAAGCAATTGAGAGAAAGATGGGTTGTTAGAATGATGAGTTTCTTATCACTTGAAGCTAACAATTGTATTATTATGTGTCAATTATTAAGTGTCTTATCATGTGTAGCTAGCGAGTGTCTCATGATGTGTCTAAGCATTAGACTTCTTCTCATATAACACCAACAAGTGAAACAAAGGGAAGGCCATTCGAGTGCCTATATAAGAAGGCCATTCGGCCATTGGTTTCTCATGGAATGCTCTAACCAAAGCAAGAGCATAAGAGAAACAGGGGTGCCGAATGGCTGCCAAGAGAAACAAAGGGAAGAAAAGGGAGGAAAGAAAATAAGGAAGCAAAAAAAATAGAGGGGAAGGAAAATAAAATTGTGGGAAAATTTTGTTACTTTGACTTTAGTTTATATAAAATTATTTGGAGAGCTGTGGTGATCTCGTCAAAATTAGTAGAAATCACTTGAGGTAACTGGGTGGTATACAATATGCTTATTTATAAAATCTCTTTGCAAAGAGTTTATTCCTACTATTCCTGAATTGTATTCTTATTGAATATTCGTACTTGTTGTTTAATTCCATGATTATATTTATTGTTAGATCCATTAAATTCTTTCCGGCACATCCTTGATTATCATGTTCGTTAATTTATTCGTTGATAAAATTATATTTTTAAAAATTGTTGAGTTATGTTTTTGGCTGATGTGCCGTGAAACTGATTAGTACATATACAAACATACCCGTTGGCCTATTGTTTGGAAAGTGGTTATAAAATGATGACCCTACGGGATATTAGTTATGGAATCTGGAATTGTTATGTGGCATGGGTGGCGTTTGGCATGGTATTGAGAATGGTTAGGTATTGAACCCAATAAAAATGTGGAAATTGATTATTATACCAGAGTGAATTTTGATTGGCTTTTGATAATAATAATTATTATTATTTTAAATCTCCTCGGTTGAACTGATTTATTCGTTGAGCTTCATTTTCAAATATCCTGAACCAAGCATTTGTACTTTTGTGTATTGTATACTTCTTGGTTAAATTTTATTTTTCAGGTGGAAGCGTCTAAGGGGCTAATGGAGCGTTAATTTGAGCCTATGTAAAATTATGTTTTGGGTGTTATATATCTTGGAGCCTATGTAAAATTATTGTTTTGAGTTACTTGTGGTTGAGAGAATTATTAGTTAAATTGTTTGGCATTGTAATTGTTATCTCAAGGTTACTAAATTCTTATGGAGGCACGATTATGTCATCAAAGGAGATTTATTTTCTATTTTGGGAGTTCATTTATTTGACGACGGGATTTGAGGTTATTTATTTTATTTATTAATAGTCTGAAAATCCGGGTCGTTACATGGAAAGTCCCGTTCTCCCCGAACCATCTCTCAATCAAAGCTAGCACTAAATGTCTATTAAGGCGGTTAGCCTATAGTCCCATGAAGGCTCCGCATCCAATCTCTTTCAAGAAAGCCCGGTAAGATGGAGTTGCCCGCTATATAGTACTAAATATCAGATGAACTGCCCCTCTAAAAGATGTGTGTACTTGTGGAGGAGGCAAATGCTGTCATGAGTAGACGTTGGGATGACAGGCAAGGTCTCTCAGCGGTGGAATATCCGGTATCTCCAAATCACCAAGGTCAGGATCCGTCTGTCTATGTCTAGAGGAGGCCCTCTCGCAACCAGTTACCTAATTGCCAATACCTGGTATCTCGTCTTCTACATCTATCTCTTTTTCAAAGGCCTGCTCAACTGGAGGGAAGGGATCGACTGGAGATCTACTCCCCCGTCTGCTCTGGTTGGAAGATGCGTGTCTAGTAGATCGCCAACTACCCCTGGATCGACTGGAGCTACCGACAAAATGTCCGGGCCGCCTACTCGGAGCGGCGTCTCCTCTCAAAACCTTCATCACCCATGTCTGCCATCCTGAAGATCAAGACAAGAATATCGACATGAGGTTAGTATAACTCACAAAGGGAAAAGAGATAAGAAGTAAAAAGAAGAGAGGGAAACAATGAAAAAAAGATTTCAAATGATGAGTCATGAATTTCTAGCAAATTTTTATTTTAAAATTCCAGTTTCAAGTTAAAATGAATTTGGTATACATTTTGTCTTTTAAAAAAAAAATTTTTTTCTACTTTTGAGTCAAAATGAATTTCCTACACATTTTGCTTTCAAAAGATTTTCAATTTCGAGCCAAAATGAATTTTTTAAACATTTTGCTTTCAAATTTTAGGTCAAAACGAATTTTCTATATGTTTTGTCCAAACTTTGAAAAAGATTTCTAATTCAAAATTGACTTGCAAAATTAAATCTCAAAAGTTGTCCAATCAAAGTCCATCCCAAGCTTCTACTCCAAAAGAGTTCTATTCCAATCAAGGGTTTCTAAAACTTCTTCCTTCAAAAAGTCTTCTTCAAAATTAAATTTCTCAAGTTTTTAAATCTTCCAAAATTTCTATTCCCGAGATTTCCAAAAGTCAAAATCCATTTTCAAATCGTCCAAAAAATTTTCCTCAAAAGTTTTTATTCAAAATCCCATTTTGAAAAGCCTTCCTAAATATTTCCTCTAATAGTTTTAGGCTTCCCCGTGTTGCTCGGGCCCTTTTGTCACGCCTAGATTTTTCGCACTCGAGGAATACACACACAAGTGGGAAAATACTGTACTCTCCCGTTAGAACTCATCCTCCTAGAAGAATGAGTGCGACTAGGTTTGAATTGAAAAATTGGTTTGAATAAAGGGCTTTTAGAAAAAAAAAAAAATTTGGAGTCACCACCTAACTTGATTAAGGTGAGTTAGGTCACCTAAAAACTAAGAATAATCCGAAGACTACACTGAGGGTTTTTGGAAAAGGTTTTTGAAAATATCACCTCAAGAGAGGGTTTTTAAAAAAAACAAGTTGTTTGGCAACCTTTGGAAAACATTTAGCCCTTTTTGAAAAATAACTCCGTTTGGTCTTTGAAATCAGTGATCCTAGGTTCGGTGGTTGGTTACGTGTAGGGAAGACGCACTAAGCCATCACCCTACCCTACCCTTTCGGTACCTATATGTCAATCTACACTAGATTCATCTATGAGAGTCTTTAACTAACTAATGTTCAATCCTATCTATTTTAGAAAATAATTTTTAGAAAAACATGATGCATGATATGCAAGTGCAAGAAGAAGATTTGATTTGAAAATAGATTTTGAAAAGAGTTTCATTTGATTTTAAAATAGAGATATGAAAGGATAGATTTGCAATTGGAAAGTTTAAAAAATTAGAAATAGAGATATGGAAATAGAAACTTGAAATTGGAAGTTTGAAAATTGATTGGAGATTTGAAAAGATTGTGAAAGTTTAGATTTGGAAAATGTGGTGGAATTTGAAATTTGAAAGAAGTAGTGACCGCACCTATGAGGGTTGCCTACGTATCTTTTTGGAGGAATTAGGTTAGTTGTAGTTCGGACAAGAGTCCGATTGAAAATAGAAGAGTTGATTGGAAGAAAGAGATTGAATTGGAAATTGAATTGGAAGATTGAAAGCTTGAACTTTGAATAGAGGATTGAAAATTGGAATTTAGAATTTTGGAATTGAAAAGATTGAATTTTAATTTGAAAAATTAGAACTTGGAAGAAAGATTTAGACTTATTTTGGAAAGATGGAGGTTTAAGAAACCAAGACTTAGGAAAGATTTGACTCGACTTGGAAGATTTAGGAGATTAGGAAAGATTGGATTTAGGAAATATTTGAATTAGGAATGGTTCAAATTAGGAAAGTGTCATCTTAGGAAAGTTTCGAATTGGAAAGTTCCGCTTTAGGAAAGTTTTGAATTAAGAAAGTTTCAACTTAGGAAAGGTTTTGAAAGAGGAAAGGTTTTGAAAATAAGAAAGTTTGAGTTTAGAAAGTTTCAAATTATGGAAAGATTTGAAGGTTTAAGAAAGTTTAGAATTTAGAAAGTTCTAGATTTAGAAAGTCTTAACTTAAGAAAGTTTTGAACTCGGAAAGCTTTGGATTTGGAAAGATTTTGAAATTTAGAAAGTTTAAGATTGAGATTAGGAAAGGTTTATGTTTAGGAAAGATTTGAAAACTTAGGTTTGAAAAGGGGTAGAGTTAGGAAAGAGTTGAATTAGGGAAGATTTGAAAGTTGAGTTTAAGAAAAGTTTTGACAGTTTTAGGAAACTTATGGTTTAGGAAGGAGTTTAAATTAGGAAAGGTTTAAACTAGGAAGGATTAAGATTCCTATTTTCTAAAACAAGGGATTGGATTTTGTTTCTAAAAGAGAAGATTTGATTTTATTGCCAAAACGGAGGATTGGATCTAGTTTCCTAAACGGGAGATTGGATTTGGTTTCCTAAAGGGAAGATTTGATTTGACAAAGATTTGGAAAGGGAGGTTTTGGAAACCCTAGATTTGGAAAACTATAGTTCTGATGTAAAAAATAGGTTTTGGAAATATGATTTTGACGTAGAAAACAAGAGGTTTTGGAAACCTAAGTTTTAAGGAAAGTTTGAAAATCATGTGTTTGGAAAGAAAACTAGGGTTTCCTAATTGTGAGTTCTAGGGCTTGACTTGGGCGCCAAGAAAAGGGATTTTTAGAAAGCCTATTTTTGGAAATAAGTTTTTGGAAGGAAATTCTAGAGAGGAGTTTCTAGAGGGAAGATTTTTATAAAGATCTTTGGAAGGAGATTGTTGGAGAGAGTTTTTAGAAAGATTTTTGGAGAGAGTTTTTCTAGGAAAGAGGCCTATGGAACGTTTTTGGAAAGTGGACTTTGAAAACAGCGTTTTGGAAAGGAATTGACAAAAAAAAAAGGTTTTGAGAAGAGTTTTTAGAAAATAATTTTGGAAAGAGGAGCTTTTGGGAAGCATGTTGGAAAAGAGATTTTTAGGATGAGGGATTTGAAAAGAGAGTTTTTTGAAGGTGCAAAAACATCTCACGTTCCCAAAGCAATTTTAACTATAAGAGGGCTAGAACCACTTTAGGAAAGCAGTTTTGAAAATGACAAGAGTTGAAAATATGGACCATGAAAGTCACTTTAAATGTAACACTTTCCTAAAGCAATCCTAGCCATGGAAAGACTATAATCACCCTAGCATTGTGTTTTTGAAAACATGTTTTGAAAAAGAGATTTTGATGCAATTTTGAAAACAAGTTTAATGCAAGTTTTGAAAACGAGTTTGAAAACAATTTTTGGAAGATGCAAGATCATGATATGCACAATGCAAGTTTGGGGTCGTGAACATACAAGGTTAAGGCTTCACCACATAATCAAGGGGGGCCAAACCCACATGGTCTCCGGTTAGCCTAAAGGAAAGCCTCTAACACGATGACCCTCTGATAGTCTAATCCTACACATGGACCGGGAATCCCCTTGTTTCAAACATGCAAAGAAAGGAGGGGAAAGAGATAGGGGATTAAAATAGAGAAAACCCAAGTGGGTTAGGAGAGAGAAGAGAGAGGGGGGAAGTGCGGAAACGTAAAACGAAAGCCTACCTTGTGTCTTGTTTATTTTGCGCGCCTTGCTTGTCTTCGGTCTTCGTCTTGATCTTCGTCTTCAATCTTCAGGAGTTGTCTTCAATCTTCAAACATCAGATTGCAGCTCTTCAAGTCTTCAAAGGAGGGTTGGAGGCTGGTGTATAAGTGTATAGGAGTGTGTATGAGTGTATAGAAGGCTAGGGTCTAGTGTATGGTGGCTAGGGTTTGGAAAACCTAGGAAGGCTAGAGTTTAGGGATTGTTTGAGCTCTGTATATCGAATATTGGTGTTTTTAGACTGAGTTTGCGAACCTCTTTCAAGCTGGAAGAGGCTCTGTATTTATAGAGAGAGGAATGCACTAGCACTTGTTGTAGTGGCGCTAAGCCAAACTTTACATTGGCGCCACTAGGAGTGGCGCCAGGCCATTTTTTGGCTTAGTGGCCCCAGCCATTTAGGAAATATTTAAGGTCAGCAAGCAACGTATCTTTGACTAGATTTGAGCGCCTGTACTAGTGACTACCATGTAATTTTTAACCTAGCTTCACTAGGAGTGACTCTGGAAAGCCTGGGAAGGAGTTTGGGAGACTGGGAATAACCCAGAAGGCCAAAAAAGAGCAGGAACACTTAAAATAGTATCCCGGAGGTATTTGACTTAAAAAATGTGGATAGGATGTGTCAGAAGGGTTGACCGGGCCTTTAGGGGTAAAACGGTCAAACGGATCGGGAAGCTGCCGGGACAGACTCGGACTGTCCCAGAAGAAGACTTGGGATTTGGAAATATTATTCAGAATGTTCCCAAAGGTTGCCAGTTTGATGCCCAGAGTCGGTGTGGTTAGAAAAGGCGACCGGCCCACCAGGGGCAAAACGGTCATTTTACACCGGGTTTGCCGGAACTAACTCGAAATGATCCGAAAGGATAAAGAAAGGTTGGGAACACTATAAAAAGCATTCTTGGGATGTTACTGATTTGATACCCAGAGCTGATGTGGTCTGAAAAGGAGACCGGCCCACTAGGGGTAAAATGGTCATTTTGTACTGGGTTTACCGGAACTGACTCGGAATGATTCGAAAGGATGAAGGAAAGGTTGGGAATACTATAAGAAGTATTCTCGGGAGGTTACCGGTTTGATACCCAGAGTCGGTGTGGTTCCCGGGGCATTCGGATGCCTAGGGGCGAAATGGTCGTCTTGACCGGAAAGTCTCAAAAAAGACCCAAAGGGCAATTTGGTCATTTTTCACCGAAGTGGTCTAGCAGGCATTGGTGTTGACCTGGGTTTTGAGTGTTTCTACCACTTTGACGGCGGTCGTCGTGACACAGGGGTTTGTTGGCAATTCCCTATATCGACTTGTTTGCGAGTATTTCTGCTACTCAGACGGTTGCGATGTTTGCAAGTATTTTTGCTACTCAGACCATCTTGAGAAATAAACTGTCTCGAGAGAGGGATTGGAAAGGGGACATACCGTCTTCGGAAAGACGTGCCTGATTTGGAACCGTCTCGAGGAATAAATTGTCTCGACAGAGGGATTGGAATGGGGACTTACCGTCTTTGAAAAGACGTGCTTGATTTGGAACCGTCTCGAGGAATTAACTGTCTCAAGAGAGGGATTGGAAAGGGGACTTACCATCTTCGGAAAAACGTGCTTGATTTGGAACCGTCTCGAGGAATAAACTGTCTTGAGAGAAGGATTAGAAAGGGGACTTACCGTCTTCAGAAAGACGTGCCTAAATTGGAACCGTCTCGAGGAATAAACTGTCTCGAGAGAGGGATTTGAAAGGGGACTTACCGTCTTCGGAAAGACGTGCCTAAATTGGAACCGTCTCGAGGAATAAACTGTCTCGAGAGAGGGATTTGAAAGGGGACTTACCGTCTTCGGAAAGACATGCCTGATTTGGAACCGTCTCGAGGAATAAACTGTCTCGAGAGAGGGATTGGAAATGGGACTTACCATATCGGAAAGACGTGCCTGATTTGGAACCGTCTCGAGAAATAAACTGTCTCGAGAGAGGGATTGGAAAAGGGACTTACCGTCTTCGGAAAGATGTGCCTGATTTGGAATCGTCTCGAGGAATAAACTGTCTTGAGAGAGGGATTAGAGTTGGAATTGGAAAAGACAATGCCTCTAAGGGCATTTGGGTCATTTTGTCTCTATTTGAGCCTGGTGGGCCCGCAAGGCGATTAACAGACGGGATTTGGACTTAGAGAGTCAGTTTCGGTTGGAATATGCCCATATTGACTTGAGCACAAGTCTGAACGGAGTGTAGATTGCCGAGCGGTCAAAAATGGGGTGCTTACACCTTCTTCACCAAAAAGGGCCCGCCCTCAATGGTTTTATATCTTTTTCCTTCAAAAAGATTTTTTTTAAAAACTTTTCCAACTCTTCTTTGAATTTCAAAAAGTATTTGCAGAGTTCCACTTAAAATGGGTCCCTACAACGCCCACGATATTAGAACCAAACACAAACCATGCACTTCATAGCATCACAATCACATGGCACTAACACCCGTGCACACTTTCAAGACTTTTAAATTCTCAAAAAAATGTCTTTTACTTTCAAAAAAATCACTTGGTTTTAAAATTGTCACGAAAATTTTCAAATATTTTCTACAATATTCCCTTATTTTCTATATATTAAACTCTAGTAATCCCATCAATCCCTTAAAATTTCTTAATTTTCTCAATCTTTCAAGTATTTTCCTATTTTCTAAAAAATAAAGAATTCACCGAGTTTTTAAAAAATCACGAAACTTCACATGGTTGTTAAACACATTTTTCTAAGGCACATAGGATAAAAATCTAGCCAGAAAACTCAATATCCAAAGCTATAGGGACAAACCCCAATTCCTGCAGAAACCCTCTTCACATAATCATGCAAAATTGCTCTAACTAAATCAAATAAGCATCAAAACGTCAAAATAACATCAATAGACTGTTCAAAATATTCTAAAACATCAATTTTGACTGTTTACATGACTCAAGCAGAGTTCTATACCTTTTGGAGTTCTTCGGCGAAACCTTCTTCTCCGACGACTTTTTTGGCAATAGTGACAACTTCTAGCAACTCCCCGGGGTCCCCAAATGTCACTTCTTCAATGTCCAAGTCAATCTTCTTGCAATGGCTCTCAAATTTTTGAAAAATCTCCCAAAAACTGTAAAACTTCGAACTAGTAGTTTGTTGGTTTTAATCCCAAGCCTGACACCAAGGCAAATTTAACAAAGGCGCCACTATTAGAGGCGTCAGGTTCCAATCCGAGGCAGTTTACCTTTTTTTTGCCAAAACCAGACTTCAAACACCTCCTTGGGCTGGATACGCATTTTTCAAGTTCCAATTTCCAAAATTTTTTCTAAAGTTCGTTCCTCCTATCACCTCATGGTCAACATGAGACTCTTACTTTATCATTTTCTGTCTTCGACAAGCAAAGACAGAAAAAGAGGGGCATCTGTAAACACCCCTTTTTTTCTTGCTTAACAATCTTCGGTCCGTACGGACTTACGTTCAAGTCAATGCAGCTTTATTCAAGTTCAAATAAAATTTTCAAACTTAATTCATTTAATCCATCGCTTCGCGGGCCCATTGGACCCAATAGAGGCAAAATGACTAAAATGCCCTTGTGGCATTGCTCGGTCCAATTTTTTCTGACACGTCTTTCTAGACATGGTAAGTCCCCGTTTTAATCTCAAATCCAATTTCAAGTTCAAGTCTAATTCAAATCAAATCTGACACGCCTTTCAAAAAAGCTAATCTCTCAGGCGATAAGACCATCCAATTCAGCATATCTTTCAAGAAACTCTTTGGAACAGTTAGTCCCGTTAAACCTGTCGATTGGGATAAGACCCCAAGTTCCCGAGATGGTAGAACGGTCTACCTTTGGCGCCTGCTAGCCCGCCAATGAAGAATGTTCGTTATTTAGCACGTCTTTTGAGAAAGTTGATTCCTCAGACGATAAGTCCACCTAGTAGCTTCCCAAGATCAGACAGTCTTTAGAATGAACGCGAATTGTCAGAGTGGCGAAAATTCTCATAAAAATCGCAACCTTCAGAGTGGCAGAAACACCCATAAAAATCACAGCCTTCAGAGTATCGAAAACACTCGTAAACAAGTCAACCATGGTGAATTGCCAACAAACCCCCTATGTTACGGGACCGAACTTGCCTCTTGGCCGCGACACATTTATGAAAGGACGAGATACCTTTGGAAACCAACTCGTCACAGACTGTCAGAGTGATGGAAACACTCAAAACCCAAGTCAACATTAGTACCTGCTAGCCCACTCTGGTGAAAAATGGCCAAACTGCCCTTAGGCCATTTCTGGCGCGTTTCTTGAGAAGATACCTAAGTCCTCAGAACGGTAAGTCCACCCTTCCAAGATTCTCCCAAAGATGATTCGACATGCTTAAGTGCTTCCTTGTCGGTTCCGGACCAATTCTGAGACCATTCACTCAAAATGACCATTTTGCCTCTAAGCATCCGAGTGCCTCCGGGAACCACACCAGCTTTGGGTATCAAATCGGTAACCTCTTGAGAATAATTTTTATAATATTCTAAACCTTCTATTATATTTTCGTATCATTCTAAGTTAATTATGGCAAACCCGATACAAAAATGACCGTTTTGCCCTTGGGTAGCTGGTCACCTTTTCTGACCACACCGGCTCTAAGTATCAAACCGGCACTCCCTTGGAGCACTCAAGATAATGTTTTTAACCTTTAAGTCTGCTCATGGATTATCCTGAGTCCATTCTGGTGGTTTTTCGGTCTAGTTGACCGGTTTACCACTAATAGCCCGGTCGCCAATTCTGACTTTGTTTTTCAAGTCTGTCACTCCTGGGACACTATTTCAAGGGTTTCTATCCATTTTTGAATTTCCAAACCATTCTCGGCCTTCTGGAACATTCCCAAAACTTCCGGAGTCACTCTTAATGGAGCCATGGTAAAAAATGCATGGTAGTTACTCGGACAGGTGCCTAAATCTTCTGCCTTACATATTAAGGGTCGAATATACGTTTCTTGCCGCCCTAAAATATTTCCTAAGTGGCTGGTGCCACTACAAGCCAAAAAAAGGCATGGCACCACTACGACAGGCGCTAGGTCAATTTTTTGTCTATTAATACAAAGCTTTCCCCTTGCGTGGAAAAGGTCGGCAATCTACCTCTAGAAACTCACTCTCTCGATATATAGCCCTCGAACTCTCTCCAAACCCTAGCTCTCTTAGGCTTCTTCAAACCCTAGACCCTATACAATTCAACCCTAGCATACATATACTCAATACGCGCCTATGCGAGCCTCCAAGTTGACCATTGAACACTCAAGGTGTTGCAATCTCAAAGCTTTCGAAGATCAAGATGAGGTAAAGCAAATAAAGCGAACAAATCAAAGAAGATATAAGTTGGTTTTCTATTTACGTTTATGCAATTTTTCCCCTTCTGTCTTTTCTCTTCTAACCCATTTGGATTTTCTTCTATTTTAATCTCTTATCTTCCCCCCCCCCCCCAATTTCTTGCGTACATGAAATAAGGGAATCTCCAGTTCATGTGTATGAAGAATGGTTGAAAATCACCGTGTCGGGGGCTTTCCTCTAATTCGACCTTAGAACAAGTGGAGTCGACCCCCTTGAATATGTGGTGAAGCCTAAACCTTGTATGTTCACGACCTTGCTTGCATTGTGCATATCATACTCATACATCGTTTCAATTTTGTTTTTTTTAAACTTGTCTTCAAAAACTTGCATCAAAAATCTTTTTTCAAAACTTGCATTAAATCTTCTTTTTCCAAACTTGTTTTCAAAATCACAATCCTAAGATGATTCTAGCCGTTTCATGCTTAGGGTTATTTTAGGAAAGTGTTACATAAGTTGTGGGTGTAAACCCTAAAACTGTTTTTATCGAAATGACAATCCTAAGGTGATTTTAGCCATTCCAAGGTTAGGGTTGCTTTAGAAAAGTATTATATTCAAAGTGACTATCATGGTCTATATTTTCAAATCTTTGTTGTTTTCAAAGCCACAATCCTAAAATGATTCTAATCTTTCTATGGTTAGAGTTGTTTTAGGAAAGTGAGATATTTTTAGAGACTTATAAAAGTCCATATTCCATTCTTTTTCCAAATTACTTTTTGAAAATCTCCTTTCCAAAAACTTCATTTAAATCCTCTCCAAAAATCTCTTTTTTCAAACTTACTTTCTAAAAATATTTTTTTCCAATCTACTTTCTAAAATATCTTTTCAAACTTACTTTTCATAAAACTCTTTCCACACAAAAATCTCTCTCCTAACAAAACTCTTTCCAAAATTCCCTTTGCAAAAACTCTCTTCAAAAGTTCTATTTTCTAAAAACACTTTTCAAGTTTTCCTCCTAGAAACTCCCTTTAAAAGATTTACTTTCCAAAATAACTTTTTCTTGGAGTCCAAGTCAAGCCTTAGAGCCATTGATTAGGAAACCCTAATTTGTAGTTTCTTTTTCCACATCCAATCATAACTTTCCAAAATTCTATTTTCTACATCGAACTCCTAGGTTTCCTAAACCTCTTTTTCATGTCAAATCACATTTTCTAAATCTATGTTTTCCAAATCTCATCCTTTCCAATTTCATATCAAATATAGTCTTCCAACTTAGAAAACCAAATCCAATCCTCCGTTCTTAGAAACAAAATCAATTCGTCTCTATTTGGAAATAGAAATCAAATCTTTGTTAATTTAATTATTTCCTAATTCTAAACTTTCCTAATATCAAGCATTTCCAAATTTTAAACTTTCTGATCTTTCTAAATTTAAACCTTTCTTAATTTTTAACTTTTTAAATCTTTCTTAAATCAAACTTTTCAAATTCTAGATCTTTCTTAGATTGAAATCTTTCTAAAACCAAAATTTTCCTAATTTTAAAACTTTCCTAAGTTGAAACTTTCTAGATTCGAAACTTTCCTAATTTGGCACTTTCCTAAAATGGAACTTTCCTAAGTTCAAAACCTTCTAAAATTCTAAAGCTTTCCAACGTCCAATCTTCCCTAAACTTTAACTTCTCTAAATCCAATCCAAATCAAATTTTTTTCAAAACAAATCTCTTTTTCAAATCAAAAATTTTTCTAATCTAATATTTTAAATCAAACTTTTCAAAAATCTCAAAGTGTCTATTTTCAATTGGATTGTTATACGAACTACGACTGACCTGATTCTCAAAAAGGGAAACGTAGGCAACCCTCATGGGTGCTATTCTAACTTTTTTTTAGTTTTCAACTCCTTAATCTATTTTTAGTTTCTAATTCAAAAATCTATTTTCAAATCTCTGTTTCCAATTTCTAGAACTCTCTTTCGAAAATCAAATCTATCTTTTCTAAAGCCTTTTTTTCGATTTCAAATCAAGTCTTCTTTTGAAATCTACTTTGAAAGTCAAATCAAGTTGTCACGCCCCATAACCCGGCCTATACAGATTTAGGGTACATGACCGGCCAGTAGTAAGGCTACCCAAGGCCGTATTATATAAACTGGTTGATCACATGTGCATAATCATTTATAATGATGCATAATTACGAAAAATAGAACTTTTAATAACTTGAAAACATAATTCGTGTCATACATGGTAAAGTTGTGCCTAATCCCAAACATAACTTACATAAGGACCAAATCAAGGTCCACAAAAGTTATAGCAATATATCATTACAAAACATTGGGTCCAGCCCTCAAACATTATACAAAACATAGGCCCGTGGGCCGTAGCTCAAATCCACATATGGCCTCGCTCAAGGGCCTCCCAGATTGGCTACCTGAAAATCATTTGAGAAAACGTAAGCTAATGCTTAGTGAATAACAATGATGCATGAGCGAGAAAATATCATGGACTAGCAATTATATCCAACGTACAAGGATCGATAATCAGTTATGCTTAAGGAAATAAGCTTTTGAATGTTTAAAGCGTAGGCTTGGAACTCGTAGGTAACGTAAACATCATTTGAAACGTTTCAACATTTTAAAACATAATATCAGAAGAAGAGATGCAACATAACATTATTCTTAATATAGCATTTCATAACTTGTTGTAAAACATGTGAACATATCGTGGTTCTCAGTTCAAAACATAAGTGTGCTACAACTCGGCATATAAGCTAAGCTCTATAGTAACCATATAGGTCACGCTAAGGCTCTTTAGGTAAGGGACGTCTCCTAACATAGATAGTTTATTTCCCGTCCCCTATCATAGGACTATCGAGTTAGATTAAGGTCTTGCCACGAGAAGACCCGAGTTGGCACCATACATTAGAAACTTAGCATATCTTTCATTTAAACATTATAGTCCATGGTTTCCATTCATAAAATAATATAGCTTGCATGTATTTGAAATATGACATTTGTAATTAAATGTAGCATTGATGCATTGAAATGTATGAAAAACATTCATGATATAGAGGTGAGCTTAAAACATTTAGAAAATACTAGAGTTTTACTCATGGCATATCGTTACTCACATTTCTTCAATTGGACGGGTGACAAACAAGGTATTCCTACACAAATGCACGTAGAAGCAAAGAAATATCAATACAAAGCAATAACATGCAAGTCAAGACTAAACACGTAACCCACTCGACCATAACTCAACAACACCTCATTCACACAATGGGGGAGCGAGGCTAAACTCTAGGGCCAAGCCCCGATGTATAATAAGAACATGAAGTTGAGATTTGAAATGAAACTTGGAACGTTGACTCTTTCATCGAGTCCTAACCACCCCTCAATGATGATTTCACACTCAAGGCTAGTTCCATTTAAAAATAGGCTTAGAGGCCTTTATTTTGATAGGTCATGGGCCAAAAACACATTTCGGGTGAAGAAGTTATGCCTCACGGAAGGTGGACTAAAATTTTGAAAAATAATGTTGTTGGCATGGATTTTAGGTCAATTTAAAACCCCCATTTCTCTTAATCTATAAGGAATTAGAGAGCAAATCTATATGAGTAGAAATTTCTATGAAACTAGCTTCTAATGCTTCAAACGGTGCATCAATTTGAGTTTTCAGGAGGAAGTTATGCCTATTTTACTAAACAGTATCCGAGCCAACAGACCGTTCCAATGCCCAACCAGGAGTTTGAACGCCTAAGCAAAATGCACTAAGAGTTTGAACGCCCAAATGGGAGTTTGAACTCCCAGAAGAAAATTAGGAAAATCCCTTCTCTGAGGGTTTGAACTCTCCCCGAGGGAGTTCGAACGCTTAGGCTTATTTCTCACTGTTCGAACTCCACATTGGGAGTTTGAACGCCCTGTTCTGGGCAGCACTCAAAGCTCAACCAAACACAACCAAAACTCCTCCAAACATAACCAAACCTTCGCAATACTCTTAGGGCTCAAAGATTAGCCCACATGGATGATAAACTCTAAAATGGGGGAGAAAGAACAATCAAAACAAAGGGATCTAAAGAAGAAATCAAAACCTTAACATTTCACATATTTGGGGATTTCAACCCCCAACTCTCCAATCCTCCAATATTGAGCTTCAAGCCTTCAAATTCAAAGTAATTGGGACTCAAGGAGTCCCCCAAGACAAACCCAACTCATATATATACATACATATAAATACCCAACAAAAACACACAAGTTAGATATATATATATATATGCAATTGTAGAGAGAGAGAAATGAAACCTTACCTTCTTCAAGCTTGGTGAAGTCTTTAATGGCTTCAATCCCTTCCTTCAAGCCTTCTTTCCTCAATCTCCCCTTCCTTCTTCCCCTTTCTCTCTTTCTCCCTCTCTCTACCGATTTGTGTGTGTGTATGTTTTGTGTGTTGTAAGAAGACACACATGGGAAATAATCCCATGTGTCTCACACCTACAACACAAGTTTCCATTGGTTATTTTGACCTAAAAGAAGGAATAATTAACACTAAAAATTGCATAAACTAGAAATTCTCGTTAATATAATTGGATAGAGGTTTGGGATATCATATCCTTCCCCCCTTAAATAAGTTTGGTCCCCAAACTTAATACAAGCTATCATTCAAACAAAAAGGGATAACGTTCCGGGATCTCGTCTTCACGTTCCCAAGTAGACTCCTCCTAAGTGTGGTTCTGCCATAAAACTTGTACCAAAGGAATGACCTTATTACGAAGAACTTGGTTATGGTGATCAAGAATCTCTATTGGTCTCTCCACGTAGCTTAAATCTTCACTCACGGTCAAGGGATAGTGATCAATCACGTGCGTCGGGTCGTGAACATATCTTCGTAGCATCGAAACATGAAAGACATTGTGAACTTGCGAAAGTTCTGGTGGAAGAGCAAAACAATATGCAACGGGTCCAACCTGTTCAAGAACTTCAAACAGTTTGATGTACCTTGGACTAAGCTTTCCTTTCTTACCGAAGCGATTTATCCCCTTAGAATGAGATACCTTCAAGAACACGTGGCTCCCTTCATCAAACTCTAAGTCCCGTCTTCGCACATCCACATAACTCTTTTGGTGACTTTGAGTAGTTCGTAGTCATTGCTAAATGATCTTGATCTTGTCGATGGTCAGTTACACAATTTCTGGCCCAAGAATCTTTCTCTCGCAGACTTCGATCCAACAAGCTAGAGATCTACACTTTCTCCCATAAAGTGCTTCTTAAGGTGCCATCCTGATGCTTGCATAAAAACTGTTGTTGTAGGCGAACTCCACTAGTGGTAGGTGATCCTCCCAACTCCCCCGAAAGTCGAGAACACATAACCACAACATGTCTTATGGGGTTTGAATGGTTCTTTCTGATTGGCCATCGGTTTCTGGATGAAAAGCCGTGCTAAACTTCAACTCGGTGCCCAAAGCCCATTGCAAACTCTTCCAAAATTTCGACACAAATCTCGGGTCTCGATCAGACACTATCGAAACTGGTGTGCCGTGTAATCGAATAATCTCCGCAATATAGAGGGTTGCATGCTTTGATAAAGAGTACGTAGTCTTCACCGATAAGAAATGTGCAGATTTGGTGAGGCGATCAATAATAACCCATATGGCATCGCAACCCCATGGTGATCTCGGCAATCCTACAACGAAGTCCATGCTGATATGCTCTCACTTCCATTCCGGTATCAGTAAAGGTTGAAGTAGTCCCGCCAGGCTTTGATGTTCTACCTTGATCTGTTGGCATTGTAGGCATCGTGATACGAACTTGGCTATTTCCTTCTTCATTCCCGGCCACCAAAATGTCTGCTTCAAATCCGGATACATCTTTGTGCCCACTGGATGTATAGTGAACTTCGTGTTGTGGGCTTCTTCCAAAACTTACCTCCTGATTTAGGGTATATTTGAAACACACAATCGGCTTCTGAACTTTAAAGCTCCATCATGCAAGGTGAAATCAGGCTTCGGATTTGTTCCCATTTCTTCATAGATCTTCTACAAGTAGGGGTCTTCGGGTTGCCGTTGCTTCCCAACATCTATCAACGCCAGTTGGGCGATCATGGTGGTAAGCATCATATTAGTCCCCGGTGCAACAATTTCAATCTTTGATCTCTCCAAGTCAAGGAGTAAGGGCCGCTGAAAGTAACAAGACATGCTAGGTTGGCGGTAGTCTTCTGGCTCAAGGCATCGATGACAACATTGGCCTTGCCCGGATGGTACAGAATAAGAACATTGTAGTCTTTGATCAACTCGAGCCATCATCTCTGTCTCATGTTCAACTCCTCTGTGTGAAAAGGTATTTCAAACTCTTATGGTCAGTGAAGATCTCACATGTGACTCCATACAAGTAGTGGCGCCAAATCTTCAAAGCAAACACCACTGCTGCTAATTCAAGATCATGGGTCAAGTAGTTCTTCTCATGTGGCCTCAACGTCTGGAGGCATATGCAATCACCTTACCATGTTGTATCAATACACATCCCAATCCTCTATACGAAGCATCACTATAGATGGAAAACCCGTCAGTTCTGATAGGCAAGGCTAGAATTGGTGCGGACACCAATCGGTTCTTTAATTCTTGGAAACTCCGTTCCTTCTTCTCGTTCCATTCAAATGGTGTGTTCTTTCGGGTAAGCTGTGTCAAAGGAGTTGCAATTTTGGAGAAGTCCATAAAACTTCTAACTTCGGATACATTCATCAGTCTCGGCCAATTCACAATGGCTTCAACCTTTGAAGGATCCACAGACACTCCATCCACACTGATGATGTGTCTCCAAAATGCTACACTCGATAGCCAAAATTCATATTTTTCAGCTTGGCATACAATCTCCTATCTCATAGGGTTTAGAGAACTATCCTCAAGTGGTGCTCATGATCTACAAGGCTCTTAGAATACAGCAAGATGTTATCAATAAAGACAATTACAAAATCATCAAGAAAGGGTTTAAAAACTGGATTCATCAAATCCATGAAAGCGGCAGGTGCATTTGTGACTCCAAACGGCATAACCAAAAACTCATAATGACCATATCTAGTTCGAAATGCCGTCTTCTCCACATCACTTGCCCTCACCTTTAGTTGGTGATAACTCGACCTTAGGTCAATCTTTGAGAATACTTGCGCGCCCTATAGTTGATTAAATAAATCATCTACTCTCAGCAATGAATACTTATACTTAATAGTGACCTTGTCCAATTCTCGGTAGTCAATGCATAATCTCATGGTTCCATCTTTCTTTTTCACAAATAACACCAGAGCACCCCATGGTGAAACACTAGGACAAATGAATTCCTTTTCTAACAAGTCTTGGAGTTAAACTTCTAACTCCTTCAACTCTAAAGGGGACATACAGTATGAAGCTTTGGAAATGAGTCTAGTACCCGGATTTAGGTCAATGTTGAACTCACTCTCCCGGTCCACCAAGGAACCAGGTAACTCATCGGGAAAGACAATGGGAAATTCTTAAACAACATGGATGTCTTCCAAGGGCGGTAGGGAAAACGCATGTGTCAAAAACGCAACACAAGAATGCACGATTACCTTTTTGAATTAAATGACGTGCTTGCATAGATGAAATGAGATATGGTGGAGGCACGACACCAACCCCCTCAAATACTAGTCCCGAATGGTTAGAAGAATGAAACATGACTCGTTTATGCTCATAATCAATGATAGCACGGTGAGAGGATAACCAATCCATTCCTAAGATGACATCAAAGCCGTGCATTTCTAGGGGAATGAGGTTTACAAACATGGGCACGTCGTTAACAAGAATTTCACAAGAATTATAAATCCTATCACATAACATAAAATCTTCGGATGGCAATGATACTACTAAAGCATAATCAAGAGGTACTGGAGATGTATACAAGTATTGGGCAAAGAGATACGAAACAAATAAGTGGGGAGAACCAAAATCAATAAGGACGTGTGCAGGTCGCCCACAAATAGGGAGTACACCTAACACTATGGAGTCGGTAACAGGGGTGTTTCCTGGTGTAAGTGCGAAAGCTCGGCCTTGCCATGTTTGATTCTCTCTCATATTTGCCATAGATTACTGAACAGAGGATGATACTGATGCCCCAGATCCCTGTGCCCTGTTCTTCTTCAGATAGTTCTTCACTTGGTGACCCAACTTGGCTGCCCCCGAAATCAAACAAACAATCAAGTACATAACATAGTACAATACATAATACACCTTGGCACGTCATTATACACGTAGCATACATATACATATACACATACCATATACTCAAGTCAAACCTAGAATTCTATCTAGACATGACTCAATCTTATGATGTCAACCTATAGCTCTGATATCACGCTATCACGCCCTATAACCAGGCCTATACGGATTTAGGATACATGACTGACCAGTAGCAAGGCTACACAAGGCTGTATTACATAAACTGGTTGATCACCTGTGCATAATCATTTATAATGATGCATAATTGCGAAAAATAGAACTTTTAATAACTTGAAAACATAATCTGTGTCATACATGGTAGAGCTGTGCCTAATCCCAAACATAACATACATAAGGACTAAATCAAGGTCCATAAAAGTTATAGCAATATATCATTACCAAACATTTGGTCCAGCCCTCAAACATTATACAAAACATAAGCCCGTGGGCTGTAGCTCAAATCCACATATGGCATCGCTCTAGGGCCTCCCGAATTGGCTACATGAAAATCAATCAAGAAAACATAAGCTAATGCTTAGTGAATAACAATGATGCATGAGCAAGAAAATATCATGAACTAGCAATTATATCTAACGTACAAGGATCGATAATCGATTATGCATAAGGAAATAAGCTTTTGAACGTTTAAAGCATAGGCTTGGAACTCGTAGGTAACGTAAACATCATTTGAAACATTTCAACATTTCAAAACATAATATCATAAGAAGAGATGCAACATAACATTATTCTTGATATAGCATTTCATCACTTGTCATAAAACATGTGAAAATATCATGGTTCTTAGTTCAAAACATAAGGGTGCTACAACTCGGCATTTGAGCTAGGCTCCATAGTAACCATATAGGTCACGCTAAGGCTCTTTAGGCTAGGGACGTCTCCCAACATAGATAGTTTATTTCCCGTCCCTATCGTAGGACTACCGGGCTAGATTAAGGTCTTGCCACGAGAAGACCCAAATTGACACCATACATTGAAAACTTAGCATCTTTTTCATTTAGACATTATAGTCCTTGGATTCCATTCATAACATAATATAGCTTGCATAGATTTGCAATATGGCATTTGTAATTGAACGTAGCATTGATGCATTGAAATGTATGAAAAATATTCATGATATAGAGGTGAGCTTAAAACATTTAGAAAATACTAGAGTTTTACTCATGGCATATCGTTACTCACCTTTCTCCAATTGGACGGGTGACAAACAATGTGTTCCTACACAAATGCATGTAGAAGCAAAGAAACATCAATACAAGACTCTAAGGCAAAGCAATAACATGCAAGTCAAGACTAAGCACGTAACCCACTTGACCACAACTCAACAACACCTCACTCGCACAATGGGAGAGCGAGACTAAACTATAGGACAAAGCCCCGATGTATAATAAGAACTTGAAGTTGAGATTTGAACATGAAAGCCGAAACGTCGACTCTTTCATTGAGTCCCAACCACCCCTCAATAATGATTTCACACTCAAGGCTAGATCCATTTAAAAATAGGTTTAGAGGCCTTTATTTTGATATGTCATGCGCTAAAAACACATTTCGGGTGAAGAAGTTATGCCTCACGGAAGGTGGGCTAAAATTTTGGAAAACAATGTTGTTGGCATGAATTTTAGGTCAACTTCAAACCCCCATTTCTCTCAATCTATAAGGAATTAGAGAGTAAACTTTATATGGGTACAAAGTTCTTTGAGTCTAGCTTCTAATGCTTTAAACAGTGCATCAATCCGAGTTTTCTAGAGGAAGTTATGCCCATTTTACTAAACAGTGTCCGAGCTAACAAACCGTTCAAACGCCCAACCGAGAGTTCGAACTCCTAGAAGAAAATTGGAAAAACCCCTTCTCTGAGGGTTTGAACTCCCCCCGAGGGAGTTCAAACACTCAGGCTTATTTCTCACTGTTCGAACTCCATATTGGGAGTTCAAACGCCCTATTCTGGGTAGCACTCGGAGCTCAACAAAACACAACCAAAACTCCTCCAAATACAACCAAACCTTCCCAATACTATTAGGGCTCAAAGATTAGCCCACAAAGATGATAATAACTCAAAATGGGGGAGAAAGAACAATCAAAACAAAGGGATATAAAGAAGAAATCAAAACCCTAACATTTCACATATTTGGGGATTTCAACCCCCAACTCTCCAATCCTCCAATAATGAGCTTCAAGCCTTCAAATTCAAAATAATTGGGACTCAAGGAGTCCCCAAAGACAAACCCAACTCATACATATGTATACATACAAAGACCCAACAAAATCACACAAGATAGATACATATATATGCAATTGTGGAGAGAGAGAAATGAAACCTTACCTTCTTCCAGCTTGATGAAGTCTTCACTGGCTTCAATCCCTTTCTTCAAGCCTTCTTCCTTCAATCTCCCCTTCCTTCTTCCCCTTTCTCTCTTTCTCACTCTCTCTACTGATTTGTGCGTGTATGTTTTGCATGTTGTAAGAAGACACACATGGGAAATAATCCCATGTGTCTCACATCTTCAACACAAGATACAACACAAGTTTCCATTGGTCATTTTGACCCAAAAGAAGGAATAATTAACACTAAAAATTGCATAAACTATAAATTCTCATTAATATAATTAGATAGAGGTTTGGGATATCACACAAGTCCTTTCAAATCTCCTTTTAAAAATCAAGTTTTAATTCTTGCACTTGCACATCATGCATCATGTCAAACCTATTTGTCAAAGTTCTTTTCTAAAGTGGATAGTATTGGATATATATTAATCAAAGATTCTAATGAGTGAACCTAGGGTGAATGGACATGCAGGTACTGCAAGCGCATGGTAGGGCGATGGCTTAGTACATCTTCCTTACGAGCAACCAACCACGAGTAACCAACCTCTGAACCTAGATCACTGTTTTCAAAAACCAATTAGAGTTATTTTTAAAAAAGAGCTTGCATTTTTTCAAAGGATACCAAACAACCTATTTTTCAAAAAATCTTCTCTTAAGGAAGTTTTCAAAATCTCTTTTCAGAAGTGTAATCTTTGGATTGTACTTAATTTTAGGTGACCTAACTCACCTTAATCAAGTCAGGTGGCGTCTCCAAATATTTTTTCAAAATCCCTTATTCAAAATCAATTTCTAATTCAAACCTAGTTGCACACATTCTTCTAGGAGGATGAGTTCTAATGAAAGAGCACTGTGTTTTTCTCACTTGTCCTTTTTCAAGTGTGAAAAATCGGGGCACGATAGAGGGTTCATCTAAAAGCGTACAAGAAAGGGGTGTTCTCACCCACTTTCTTTTTAACCCTTTTATTTTCAGTCTTTAAATTCATGTCTGCATTTTCATTTCAACAATTACCTTATGCTTTTTGTTAAAGTAATAAATATAATTTTTTATTCAAATGTTGTTATCTTATATTCTTGTGAATTATGAATGCTTCCAAAAAGGGGGTGCGGTATATCTTGTGGAAGATCTAACTTGAAGGGTGTGATAGCAAGAGTTAACCACTCGCCAAATAGTCAACTTTTTAAAAAGAGGAAAGCTAAGAGTGTTTTAGGAAAACCCTAAAAAAAGTAGCACTTACAAGACACCAAAACTAGGCAATGAGTAGCCAGACTATCTAAAGGAAGATGAGCCATCTTTCCATTTCCTAAATTTAAAAAAAAAATAATGAATGATGTATATTTCCCTTTGCTCAACCCACTAGTGTTAGGCGGAAGGCAAAAGATTTTTTGTCAACCCTGATTCGAAACCATTCCCCCACACTAGGGCAAGCAGATGGCATAAGACTCAGTCAAGAATGGTCCCTTTTTCTCCACTTGAAGCACCTAACCAAAGCAACATAAAGGCACTATGGATCAAGCAATTCAGTTCATAATAAAGAGAGGCCCTCGTTTCATTGCCTGTATAGTCACAAAGTAACCCTTGTCAAACCCGTTAAGCTAGTTCGCATTTCTCGAAAGATAACCCCCCTAGCTTAGCAATCATCACAGAGGAAAACAAAGAAAAAAGAGGAGGACCTATCAAAGGGCAAGCAAAAGTGAAGAAAAGTGTTAAAAAAAAAAAAGCAGAACCCTTCTGTCAATAGGCAAACAAGCAAGCCAAAAAAGGATGCTTTATCTCATACCGTCTTGTAGAAGCATGTAATGTTCAAAAGGCAAAAACAAAAAAAAAAAGAAAAGAAAAGAAATCTAAAGGTGATCCTAGGCAGTAAGGAAGCCCAGTAAAAGTTGTAGGTTCGAGCCTTTATCTTTTCTTGCAAAACCTTAGAACCATGACCTACATTACAACCTTGGTAAAGTTCTCTTTGATGAAAAAGAGATTGCTTGATCTAAATGAGCTGGACGTGTTGCCAAGGCAAAAAGAAGAGTATTAAGGGGCAAAGCCTCGGTAGAAGACTGACTAAGGATGGTGTGGATCTAAACCCTACTGAAAACAACATTAATTTTGAGCCTACATATCTCATTTGATTCTCAAAACCTGATAACCTAGCCCACATTACGATCCTAAATCAAAGCCTCCTCAAATTGAAAGACTGGTTGTTTATTACTCTGCCAAAGTCGATGTAAGTCATTGCCTAAGCCCTCGAGGGTTGAGAGTTCAAGCCAAATGATCCCAAACACTAACTCAAGCAGAAAGTCGAAGTGGAGCAAAAGGATGAGAAATGTAGAAAATGATATCATCGTCTAATCAAGTTAAAGTTGAGCCAAATGAAAGGCTAAACCCCTGAAAAAGATGGAGTTGTCATTCCAAGGATGTAAAGCTTGACAGCACCCTGGGGGTGGTTATTCACAAATCATCCATTCTGTTATGTGTTAAACTAGTGCATCCTTAAAATGTGCATGCATTTTTATAAAAATTTTGGCATGAGCTTCGCATAGATAAGGCCTAGCTCCTAGTGGAAACATAAGTCACCAATGCAATTCAATATCATATCCAAACATGTAATAGACATGCGTCATCACCATCATGATTATCCTAAACATCTACCCCTACTCATACATCAATATATACATCTGGCTATCTGAATCATAAATATCCATTCTATTCGAATATTACAAATAAATTGTCTGACAAAACTATAATGTATATCCAGGACATAAGGCGAAAGAGGAGCTGGACCCATGACAAAGGGCACCCATCAGGAGTCAAAGTCAATGTTTGGATTGTAGTCACCAAAGCCTGGCTCAGGAGGAGGCAGGCGACTACTGGAAGCATCGGCATCCTACAAAAAAGAAGAACTTGAATCAACAAAGCAAATAGATAATTAAAAAAAGCCAAAATAAAAAAGAATAAGATAATACACCCCGCCACCTCCCATTTGAACCAACCACACGGTCAAAATGGCTACCTCTGCCTAGTACTGGTCCCTCTCCATCTGAAACTAATCTCTCTTGGTCTGGTACCAGTCTCTCTAATCCCTCATGGCAGTAAACTGGGCCTGGGGAACAAATCCTTCAACCCAACGCCACAAGTCCACTACCTCTTGGCCCACAGCGTAGCCTCCAACCATCATCTGGAACTAGGTGAAGGCACCTATGGATCAAGCTTTGAATTGGGTGGTGTAATCAATCTCTGGAGGAAACAAAAAACCAGCACCCAACTGATGCTCCCCATATGAAATAAGGACCCCCTCGACCAAAGCTCGAAACAAATACTCAGGTGGATTCCTAGTCGACCAGAACTCCTCGTGGAACTGGCGCCAATGCCGATCTCCCAGATAAGACTCCAAGGACTCATCATTAAGAAAGGAAATCCTCGATACAGACATCGAGACCAAATACCTAATTGCGTCATAATGGATTGATCCAACAAAGGGCCACCAAGTCACAACTCTAACCTCTATCAACTCCAGGTTCACTTGTATCGTCAGAAAGTTGATAATCTTAAATAGGTGAGCTACCTAATCACGAGCCCATCTCAAAGCCCGGGGATAAAGGTCAGCCTCCACTACCTCTAGATGACGAATCGGCAAATACTCATAACTCCACTAGACCAGAAAGGGCCAAAAATCGATCACGTTGCTTAGTGAGAGGATGTCCGAACTCGCACAAAACGAAGGAAGCAACCAAATGAGAAAGACCCCCAGTCTAGCTTTGAAAAAACTTCTAAATCAGCTACCAAGCTCACTAGCCTGAATCGAACAATCGACTTATTGGAATTACAGAAGCAGCTAAACACAATATACAATACTAGTCGTTATCTCATAATATCTCCCCGATCAGGTGGCAGCTCCGCAAAAAAGGTGCGCTCGTCCTGACTAAGCCAAGATTCGGGGAAAGTAGAGCAATCAGGAGGAGGCATGTCCAACAAAGAACAAACATCAACTCTACTAATTACATGTAAAGTGATCTAGCAGCTGACAAAACAAAACCTAGTAATGATATCCCAGTCTAATGGAGTCAGACCCAGCTTAAAACCTACAAAGTGAAAGGTCTATGTCTTGCCAAACTATCTCTCAATCAAGGCTAACACCAACTGGCGGTCCAGGCGGTTTGTTTGTAGTCCCATGAAAGCCCTGAACCCAATATCTGCTAGAAAGGTACGGTCGAATGGAGCAGCCTGCTGCATTGTACTAAAAACATGGTGAACAGCCCCCCTAAATAATGTATGTACCTTGAGAGGGGGCAAATGCTGCCGGGAGTAAACACTAGGATGATGAGCCAGATCTCTCAATGGGAGAGTACGGGTACCTCCAAATCCCTAAGGTCTACGTCGGTCTGTCTTCTCCTAGAAGAAGCCCTCCTGTAACTTGTCATTGGGTTTCCAAGGCAAGATGCCTCATCCTCTCCACCCATCTCCTCCTAAAAAATAGGCTTTACTGGAGGAAAGGGATCGACTGGAGGCATGCTCTCACTCCCGCTCCTGCCGAAAGAGGTCCTGTCAGCAGACTTGCGGCTACCCCAGGAATGACTAGAACTGCCACTTGAGTCAATACGAGCTCCCTTCCTAGATCGGCGTCTCCTCTTAGAACCATCAATACCAGCATCGGCCATCATAGAAATTAAATCAAGGTAAATACATCAATATATGGTATATGCAGTTCAAAAGGAAAGAGGTATGGAGAAAGGAAAAGAAAGGAAAGAAAAGAACGATGCAAATCCCGTTCCCCTACCCCTAGCATAGTCTAAACTATCATATTCCTCAGTTTTCAAGTTTTCTAAAAAAGCATATTTCAAAAATCAATTCCTAAGGTTTTCAAACTTTTTCCAAAAGTCTATATCGATGTCAAAGTCCAAAGTTAATTTTGAAATCAAATCTCAAAGTTTTATCCAAAATCTACCTTCGAATGTTTTCTAAACTTCTCCTTCAAACGTTTTATTCCAAGATCCACTTTCAAAGTTTTTAAAAGTTTTATTCCAAGGCCACTTTCAAAGGTTTTCTAAATTTTTCCTTCAAAAGTTTTATTCAAAGTCCATTTACAAAGATTTTTCTAAGCTTTTCCTTCAAAAAGTTTTATTCTAAGACCTCCCCCACCCCCCCCCCCCCCCCCCCCCCCCCCCCCCCAAAAAAAAGTTTCACAAGGTCTTCTCTGCCAAAAAGCCTCAAAGGTTTTTTTTTTTTTAATCTCATTTTCCTTCAAAAATATTTCATTTCAAGATATTTCTAACTCTTTTCCATTTTTGAAAAATTTTGGCATTGTCCTATTTGTAAAAAGTCCCTACAACGCTCAAAAGTCTACAATAGACCACAAACCGTAGGCCTCACGGTATCACAAGCACATGTCATGGATAAACACAAAACAATTTGTGCACATGTTCAAGGTTTTTGAATTTTTCAGCAAGCATTCTATTTTAAAAAAATCCAACGGTTTTTAAATTTTTTGCAAAATCTTTCAATAATACTTCAAACATTTTCTAAAATATTTTCATATTTTTCAAAATATCAAACATGAACAATTTAATTAATTTTTCAATTTTTCATATTTTTCTAGCATTTTTCTATTTTTTGAAAAACCAAAAATTCATAAAATTCTTAGAAAATTACAAAACTTCCCATGGTTGTTCAACATATTTTGGCAAGAAGACCCAATATCCAAAGCTATAGGAGAAAATTCCTAATTCCTACAAAAATAGTTTTTACATAAACATATAAAACTACTCGAGCTCAATCAAACATGTATCAAAATGTAGAAACAACACCACCGAAGTGTTCAAAGCACTTTAAAGTATCGATTTTGACTATTTACACAACTCGAACAGAGTTTTACACATCAAGATCAACACAAAACAAAAAACTCACCTTTTAAAGTTCTCCGGCGAAATCTTCTTTTTCAGCAACCATTCCGACGACGGTGACTACTTTCAGTGACTCTCTAGCGTCTCCTAAACTCACCCCTTCAATGCCCAAGAGTCCTTCTTTGCAAAAACCTTAAGAAAAGCTCTCAAAACCCAAATATTTTCACAAACCTATAAGCCCCAAATGAAAGGCTGTGCAACTTTTAATTCCTAGGCTTGGTGCCACTAGCAGTGGTGCCAAGGCAATTTTAAGCCCGACACCGCTCTTAGTGGTGCCAGAGATCAGTTCTAGGAAAGTTTCGCTTTTTACCTACCAAAATCCGATTTTAAATGCCCCTTGGGCCAATCTACCATTTTCAAGCTCCAGTTCTCAAAAACTTCCACTTCTAATCCTTCCAATTGTCTCACAGTCAACATGGGACCCTTACTTAATCATTTTTTGTCTTTGACAAGCAAAGACAAAAAAAGACGGGTAGCTGTAAGCACACCTTTTTTGCCCGCTTGTCAATCTCTGGCTCGACCAGACTAGCATTCAAACCAGCATAGACGCATTCAAGCTCAAACCGACTTTTCAAACTCAATCCATTCAATCAACTGCTTCGTGGGCCCGCTATAACCAAAATGCTCTTGAGGCATTACTCGGTCCAATTTCAGTTGACACATCTTCCTGAAGACTGTAAGTCATTCCAATTCCAATTCCAGTCAAGATCAGTCAAACTCAATTCGGCCCGTCGTTTGAGAAAGTTTATCCCTCAAACAATAAGTCCATGCAGCACAGTGCGTTTACTGAGAAAGCACAAAATCCCTTAAAATTATAAGTTTCATCACACCCATCGACCGGGATAGGACCCAAGTCCCCGAGATGATAAAGCGGTTCACTTATGGTACTTACTAGGGCCAACGTAGAATGTCAACTATCCAGCACGTCTTTGGAGAAAGTTAATCCCTCAAGCAGTAAGACCATCCAGCAACTTCTCGAGATTAGGTAGTCTCCAGAATAAATGCACACTATCAGAGTGACGGAAACACTCACAAACATTGCACCTAACAAAGACGGAAACACTCACAAACATGTCGACATTGGGAATGCCAACAAAACCCCATGTCTTGGGGCCGAACACACCTCTTGGCCATAACACGTTTACTGAAGAATGGGATACCTGTGGAAACCAACTTGTCACACACTGTCAGAGTGATGAAAACACTCCAAACCCGGGTCAACACCAGTGCCTTGTAGCCCATTCTAGTAAAAAATGACCAAATTGCTACTTAGGCCCCACCAGTATGCTTCTTGATAAAGTACCTAAGACTTTAGAGCGATAAGTCCACGCTTCCAAGATTGTCCCAAAGATAATGTAACACGTTCTAGTCGCTTTTAGATCGATTCTGAGAGCATCTGGTCAAAATGATTATTTTGCCCTTAGGCATCCAATCATCTCTGGGAACCACACCGGCTTTGAGAATCAAATTGGTTAATTTTTTAGGATGCTTTTAATAGTATTCCTAACCTTCCAGTACCTTTCCAGATCATTCTGGGTCCATTCCAGTAAAGCTTGGTGTAAAATGATGGTTTTGCCCCTAGTGGGCCGGTCGCATTTTTTGACCACACCGGCTTTGAGTATCAAACCTTAAATCCCTCAAAACACTCTCAATAGTGTTTCCAACCGTCAAGCCTTCTCGTGGATCACTTCGAGTCGATCTTAGTGTTTCCCAGATTTAAATGACCGTTTTGCCCCTATTGGGCGGTCACCCTTTTCAATTATTTCGGCTCAGGTTCTCAAGCCAGCTACTTCCGGGACACTCTTTTAGGGGTTCCCGTCCATTCCCAACCGAGTCTAGTTACTCAAAACCTTCTTAATCCTTTTCAGACTTTTCGGAGTTACTCCTAGTGAAGCTAGGCCAAATATTACATTGTAATCAGTAGAACAGGCGCCCAAATCTCCTACCTTGCGTCACAAGGGTCAAAGATCTATTTCTTACCACCTTAAAACATTTCCTAAGTGGTTGGCGTCACTAAAATAGGCACCAATTACTATTTCAATGGCCTATAAATACAGGCCACACCCCTGGGTATTCTGGGTCCATAAAATCACTCCAAAAACTTTACCTCTCTAAAGACAGAGCTCAAATTTTCTCAAAACCCTAATTCTCTCAAGACCCCTCAAACCCTAGCCTCCATACAACCTATACACTCAAATCCTTACCACCAAGCATCCATTGAAGATCAAGTGTTGCATTATTGCCTAACCTTGTATGTTCATATCTCTATTGCATTGTTGCTATCATAATCATGCATTCAAACTTTTCCAAAGGTAAAATTTTCAAGTTCATGTTTAAACCCTCGGTTACCTAAGTCTTAGGAGGCTAAAACCCTAGTTCAACCCCTAACCCTAAGTTAGAAAATTTCAACTCTTTTCTAAACTAAGATGGTTTTCAAACTCCAATTCAAGTTAAGATGATTTCAAAGTTCAATTAAATCTTTCCAAAATAAGTCCAAGTTCTACTTTAAAGTTTGATTTCAAATCAAAGTCAATTTCAAATCAAAGTTCAATTTCAAATTTTTTAATCAAAGTTCGAATCAAGCCCTTTTCAAGTCAAACTGTCTAAAGGCCTCAAAGTGTCTTTTCAAATCAAACAAGACCCTAAAATGTCTATTTTCAATTGAACCGTGAGTCCAAACTATGATTGACCTGGTTCCCAACAAAAGAATACGTAGGCAACCCTTATGGGTGTGGTCACAACTCTTTTCAAAATTCAAATTCCCTTTTGCAAAATCTCAATTCAAATTCTTTTCATGCACTTGCATATCATGCATCATTTCATCTCTAAAATGATCACATAAGCCTCTTTTCCAAAATTTTTAAAGTGGATATAATTGGACTTTGGATAATCGAAGATTCTAAGTGACTGAACCTAAGGTGAAAAGACATGTAGGTACCGCAAGGGTAGAATAAGGTGATAGCCTAGTGTATCTTTCCTATGCGTAACCAAACTCCGAACCTAGAATTACTGTTTTCAACAACCAAAACGGAGTTATTTTCAAAAAGGGCTTAAATCTTTCCAAAGGTTTCTAAATAACTTATTTTCTTCAAAAACTCTCTCTTGAGAAAGTTTTTCAAAACTTTTTAAAAAAATCCTAAGTTTAATCTTCGGATTGCACTTAGTTTTGGGTGACCTAACTCATCTTAACAAAGTTAGGTGGTGACTCCAAACCTTTTCCCAAAAAGCTCTTATTCAAACTAATTTCTAATTCAAACTTAGTCGCACTCGTCCTTCTAGGAGGATGTGTTCTAACAAGAGAGTACTATGTATTTTTCACATATCATCTTGAGGTGCAAAAAACCGAGGCGTGACAAGGCATACATATAACTTAAATCAAAGGTCTCTCCATGGACCATTGATTCGAAAGATTTTGACTATGTAAATTAGGGGTCATTAGCAATAGAGTCTAGATTTGCAGCTAATTAAAGTTCTATAGATTCAATTCATTGACTTGTGCAATCCCTGTACTAACCCTAAGATTGTGCATACAAATTACTAAACAAAGCCCTGAATATAAGTTTTATAACCAATCTAGGTTTCTATTGTAATGAATATAAGTAATATAGAATAAAATATTATACCTCCATGAAAGCTTGAAAACCCTAAGCCAATCTTTACATTTGTATCCAAGATGGAGTTTAGCTACTAAAATTCATGGAAAGTGCATGAAAATGGAAGAAACTTGCATTGAAATGTAAATCTAAGGATTTGATTACAAGAAAAACAAGGAAAATACAAGAAATGTAAACTATCTCTAGAAACTCTCTAAAACCCTAAAAAATGAGATGTACAAACCCTAAAATCTATTGGAACCCTCCCAAAATCGGCCAAAGCTGCCTTAAATAGCTGACGAAAACAGGGGACCGTCGATCGTTCGTACTCCCTGCTAGACCATTCAAACGATCGTTCACACTCTAGAGAATGACTATCGAATGTGTTTTACACCTCTCTAAATCTCCTCTTTTCTATCGCACACTATCAAACTTGATTTGAATGGTAAAATGAACTCTCTGAATTTCCAACGACCGTTCGAATGCTGGGTCCGTTCAAATGGCTAGGCTGGGTGTTCGAACGCCCGTTCGCATGGTGACCTCCTCTGTTCGAACGCTCCTTTGCAATTTTGCTCAATTTGATCGTTTTAAGCTCTATTTTTTGCACAAGGTTCAATAAAGCAGCTTTAGGAGTAAAACTAACTAATAAAGCAATATTAAACCTAATCTAGGGCTAACAAAAGAGTAAATTGGGCAACAGGATTACACTTTTGAAGTGCAATCACGATTTAATCAGCTCAGAATTTGAAAAGTTCGTGATAGCTAGCCAAATACAACCCTTATCCCTAAGTGCAACCAAAAAAAAACAAGGGTAGGGGGCAATTATAGGCTAAAAGGCCCATATCGTATGAAAGTAAGCAAGCCGTCTAAGAAGAGTGGGCCAGCCTGTATGAAGACAGACTCGATTTGCTGAACACAAAGCAGGCCAACCGTTGTATTTGGGCCAACATAACGAGTATGAACCTAACATCAAACAAAGCTAGCCTGAGGGCCAAGAAAGGCCCAAGGGGTAAAAGAACTCCAATTCAACTAAGGAAAGAACTGTAGAAGATGGGCCATAATCCTACAATCGCCTCAAAAAGGGGCAGATTCCTAAAAGGAACTGGCTAAAAGAAGTAACTCTTAAAGGAGTAAGACCTCCAAGGGCTTATAAATAAGGCAAGACATAGAAGAATAAGTGATGCACAATTGAGAGCTAAAATAGACTTCTTTGATTGAATTCATGGAGATTGAGCTTGTCTAACTTAATCTTTGGAGTGTCATTGGCCTAAAGAGGGTCAATGCATTCTCACAATCTTCTGCTCTTATAGGCTTTCTGGTGTTCATCTTGGAAGTTCGCTACGTTGATTGAGGTTTACAAAAAATTCTCTCCACAATTAAAAACAAAAAGAATATAATTTAGGTATAAAATAAACTTTTGTGAACATGTTCAAGTTAGATGATAATTTTTTATCTACTCTCTTAACGGATTGGTAATATATTGCTAATAGGAGGGGTTGATTGATACAAATTAATAATTTACAATTTGTAACCTTTTAGAGTTTAAGGGGTCATAATGATACTGAGTTATAGTTAAGGAGGTGTATATGTAATTAACCCTAAATTAAAAAAAAAAAAAAAAAGGCCTAAGAAACCCAATGAGTTAATCTGGTAGTTAAGGCTTGAAATTTGGGAGTATGTTCTCTCCAAGATCTCATGTTTGAAATCTCTTAGGTACTATGAACTTTCTGGGCTCACTCTGAATGTCTTTGACTTGGTAATTATCTAGTTTGTGTATAACGGAGAGATTGCGCAAGTCTCGAAATTAATTGAGGTGTACATCCAAGTCAGTCCGGACAACCGGTTAGCTAAACAAAAATTAAGGAGGAGGGCATTTTAATATGGACAATAGACTTTTTCAGACCAGGTAGGTAGGTATAAATATATGATGGTTGAAGAGAGAAAATATAAATTCCAGGTCGTAAATTGATTTGTAGTTGCATCAGAGATTCACTTGACATTGTGCAGTGTAGACGCAGGCTGGGTCGGAGAGAGCGGGGTCGACATTGACTAGAGGATTTTAAAAAATACATGTACGTAGTTCTAATTAAACAACCAAGTGATGGTTCAAGAATTAAGTAAATCACAACACTACCAAAGAAACGGTCTGATGAATAACAAAATGCAATAAGAACAAAATAAAAAAACTAATTTGTGAGAATTGTTAGGCATGATATCGCATTCCCTGCCATAAAGTAATTGTGCGTTCATACATAAAGGCTCGAGTAGGCATCAATGACTTCATGACTCAGGTCTGGGGATGCCCATAAAACAAGTACAACATGTATACAAAATACTCGTGAACTTCAAGATAATTTATAGGTATAAATATGTCAACTTCTCACAAGAATCTTATATAGGCCTTAGGAAACTAGTTGCTATGGGTTATTAATCTCTAATAAGTCACTGTTAACGTTTGTAATAGACTAATAAGCTATATAATACACTCCAAAATAAAATCTGCAACTGAATAATTAAATAACAAATTATAGTTTTGAAACTTTAAGAAAATAATGAAATTATTACAATTGTGGAGATGCGACAGTTGCCCACTAAAATTTTGAAAACTCTCTCGTGTCATTTGCTAAATTTTAACACCTAATTATCACATGCAAGTTCAGTATTAAAAAAATGTATAGTAAAATTTGATAGACTGAAATAACTAGATATACATGGAAAAAAAATTAGAACAATTTCCTAAATTGTAAGTTAGAAGGTTCCTACTATTTGGAGTCCTAAAATATCCAATATTTACCCCAAAAGTTCCCATGAGAAAGCATAAAATATCATGTAATTCTCTAAAGTCATGTTTTCAAAACACAATTTTTAAATTTTAATGTTTTCTATATGCCTTCATTTTCTGTGTTTTACTTTTATTTTTTGGAAAAAAATGGAAAACATGTTTGGTAACTACACATTTGCTATTCATTTTTCTTAGTTTATATTAAAAACAGTCATTTAAAAAGCGATTCATACACCAGCAGAGGATGGGTAGAGGAGGGAATGAGTGGGTGGGTGTGGCGACAAGGTGGGCAAAGGATGGCGTGGCGGTCTGTAGGAGCAGCTAGGGAAGGTATTGTTTTAAAAAAAAGTAGAGGATTAATTAAAAACACACCCTTTAAATTATAATTCAGTATCATTAAGTCTATCTAAACTCTAAAATATAATAAATTGACCTCTTGAATTATTAATTCATATCAATCAACCTTAATTATGAGCAACCCATTAGAAAATAGATAAAAAATTGTTATTTGACTTGTATATTTTTATAAAAGTATGGTTTTGTATCTAAATTTATATTCTATTGTTATAGTAATAGTCTAATGACTGAAATGTTCATCGAAATAATATGTAAATATAGGGATAATACAAAGGTTTAGACAAATATTATAAAAAGAGAATATAATTTAGGTATAAAATAAACTTTTGTAAACATGTTCAAGTTACATGATAATTTCTCATTTACTCTCCTAACAAATAACTAATAGGGTTAATTACAAATACCACCTTGAACTATGACTCAGTATCAATATTCCTCCCTCAACTCTAAAACGTAAGTTAACCACTTGAATTACATATTTGTATCAATCAACCCCTTCTGTTAGTAATCTATTAGAAAAATGGATAAAAAATTACTATTCGACTTGTACATATTAACAAAAGTATAGTTTTATACCTAAATTGATTTTTTCTTGCTATAATAATTAGCTAATGACTGAAATGTTCTTTGAACTAACATGTAAATATAGGGGCAATATAAAAGGTATTTCAGTTATTAGACAATTACTACAAATAAAGAATGTAATTTAGGTATAAAATAAACTTTTGTAAATAAGTGCAAGTTATATGATAATTTTTTATCTATTCTCTTAACTGATTGCTAATATATTAGTAATAAAAGGAGTTGATTGATACAAATTGGTAGTTCAAGGGTCAACTTGTTACGTTTCAAAGTTTAGAAGGATATAGTGATACTGAGACATAGTTCATGAGGCGTACTTGTAATTAACCCGTGCTAATATATTATTAATAGAAGGATTTAATTGATACAAATTAATAGTTTAAGCTGTCAATTTGTTGCGTTTTAGAGTTTAGGGGAGTCATAAAAAAATATAGTTCAACACAGTTGTTAAAAAGCTTTATTTTTAGGTTTTAAAAGTTTTAAAAACAAAAATGATTTCAAACGGTTATATTTTTAAAACATGATTTGAAGATCAAAGTTTTGAAGTAAACAAAACTTCAAGTTCACATTTCGAAGTTGTGTTTGGTGTTACAACTTCAAACTTAAAAGTTCGGTTTTTTATAACATGGCTACCAATATTTACATAAGTTTAATAAATAAACTGAAACCTAGCTGAGTGTGAAAAATAAATTTCTGAACTACTCGAGTTTAGTAAGAATCCAAAAATCACCCTCTGACATGCGCAATCAATATTAAGACAGTTAGAGTTACAGTACCAACATTTGAGAAAAATATAGCTAAAAATTTCAAAATAACTATTATGCGATTTAAATAAAATTTCTTGAAGCAAATTTCTGCCACTTTGAATGTGATGTTTTAAAATTACTTTACTTCGTTATATATCTTCCTAAATTTTCTAAAGGTCAAAACAAAATCAGAAATCAATTTATGGCATCTATCTTAAAAATGAAATTATAAATCAAAGAAGATACACGTCTGTGGGTTAGTTCTTCTCTTTATCTTTTTGCTATATTAGAGCGTCAAAGTCTGAGAATGGGAGTGCATGTTTGAGTTGAACCTATGACATAAACTATGGGTAAGTGTCCCACTAGGCTAGCCCCTCTCCATTGACTAATTCAAAAGTACAGTGTGAATTGAATTGTTACAACTCATCGAATTAAACAACGTTTTGTAAAAGGTTAAAGTCAACAAGTAATTTATTAAGGTTTATACCAACATAATATAGTTTTAATGCCATAGATAAATCGCAAGCAAGTAGTCATTAAAAAATAAGAAAACTTGTTTAATTAGCCGTGTGGTATCTGGTCAGCTTTGAATAGACATTTTTTAATTGCTTCAACAAATTAGAATACTCACGTAAAGAATGTAACTATGTTGAATTTATCTTGCTGATCTTAGAAATCCGGCAATTCAACATCCTCATATTTGCGAAACATCTCTTGTAAAAAATTCATAAATCTATATGCCTATTTCCATAGTCAACATTGTATATAGTGGCGCATGTGGATTTTCCTCTTATAGGAAAAAAAACAGTTCTATTTTTTTGTAATTCTCCTTTTCTGACTCGGGTAAAGTTTTCTTGAAATAGAAAAATGAAAGTGTGAGATGGTGAGGTGATGTGACAATAGTCTCCCAAAAACCATACTTTGAATTAAACACTTGGGAAATAAAAACTTGGGCATCGCTTGCATCACCTATATACATACATATATATATATATATATATATATGAAACTGATCTTGCTTGAAGTAGCTTTGCTTCTCAAATGCAGAAAATTCAACCATGGTTGCAGTTTAATACTAAATGCTTGATGGATAAAATTTTGGTTTCTTCTTCAATAATTGCAGTGAACATGACTTTTCAGTCATTATGAGCTAGGTTGCTTCTCTTAGAATGGTAAATGGACATTTTCAAAGAGACAAGAATTTAAAATCCAAATTGTTTCGATGTACATCTTTGTTTACGTTGTTGCTTCTCTCATCTGGTATTTGGAGGCCTATTCTCACTTGTCATCTGCAAAACTGATAGTTCAATTACACCTATTTATCAATAAATCCACAACGACCACAACTGACCAATGTTGAAGTTAGTTCTTGGTCATTTTATTTCATCCCTGAGAAACTTAGTAGGAATAAAATATTTTGAGTTCAACTTAGAAATTTAATCACGGACCTACATAGCAATTCATGTCTTTTTGAGAATTAAGGATGGTCTAACAGTTCAATCATTTCAGAGAAGTGCCATATTTCTTTGTCGTGTATACATGTATATATTTTAATCTGTACTAATTCTTGGTCTTATTCATCAATTAAGTCATAGAATTCATAGAGAGCAATAAAATCACAATTTTGACAATGAACTGTGTTTGCTTATACCGCTGGTCAGAGGAGTTGCATACACATCAATGTATACATTTGGGTATGCATTTCTATTCAATCATTGACTTTCTTTTCTCAGTCTACCCACTGCAGAACTTGTCAAGTTAATTTGGTCACTGGCTGCCTGTATATAGATTCAGACTCTTACGCAGTTAGCACCGGTCAAGTTGGTTAAATTAAGGATAGATCAGAATGAATGAAAGACCAAAGAAGTGGTTGTTGGGTTAAAGATAATCCCAAGAGGGGGATGTGAATTGGGATCTTTAACAATTGCTGGATTTTTCGGTAAATCAAAAACAATCCTAATTTAAACTATGACAAACAATCGATGATGCAAATATATTAAAGATTGCTGACAAGTAAGAATAATATGTACTATCATTCAGCAGTAAATAATCACAAACACAATCAATAGAAAGCAGAGAACAAAAGATTTACAGAGATTTAGCTTAATCCTTACCTACGTCCTCTCTTCCTCGATCCCTTTGAGGGTGTTCCACTATGTAATCTTCCCATTAAATAGTTGCTAGTTTCTTTTAGTGCCCAACTCACTATTACATCTAAGGATTTTCACCCAATCCTTGCTGCCTAGATGCTTTAACCAAGCTTCCGATTTTACACTAGTGTTGTCAAGCTACACTCAAGCTCTTAAGAGTTACAACAACCTTTTTGAAAGTAAAAAGGTTACAATATAATCAGTGTCACTCTTAGAAGTGAGGATAATGCAAATTACAGCACAATAACTCCTCTTGGATAATGCAAGTTCACAGACCTCAACCAATCCCTTTGTCAATCAGTCTTCTTGGCTCTATTGATTTTCTTGAAGGCTTTGTAAAACTTCTTAAATACTTGTCATCATTTTGTAGGCCTTGATTCATTAAACCATTAGAAGTCAACAATCTGCTTGCGGGGTGAAGTCTTTACACTCTGTTATGTGTTACCAATCTTCCATATTGGCATCAATTTCAACAAACTTCTTGTTTTAGCTCCTTTCACACTACCTTTAAGAAAGGCATAATCAAGCTTGCATAATTCTTTTAGTGGAACAAAAATGAGGATCGAAGGTCTTCATTTCAAATGAGTTAGCCATAGATATCACCACCCATATCCATATGCAGATGTCTTCAATGTCTTCAATCTAGTTAAGACTCTAGTACTGACAGAATTTGCTCGATTTCTCAGAAGATGCTCATATACCCTTTATGGTGTTGGCACTCTTATGAAGTGTTGGCAAGATCGTTGTAAGCACCCCATTTTTGACCGCTCGGCAGTCTACACTCTGTCTAGACTTGTGTTCAAGTCATTGTGGGCATATTCCTATCAAAACCAATTCTCTAGGTCCAAATCCCGTTTGTCCATCGCTTCGCGGGCCTGTCAGGCCCAAATAGAGGCAAAATGACCAAAATGCCCTTAGGGGCATTGTCCTTTCCTTTCTGATTCCAATCCCTCTCCCGAGACAGTTTATTCCTTGAGACGGTTCCAATCCCAGGCACGTCTCTTCGGAGACGGTAAGACCCCTTTCCAATCCCACTCTCGAGACAGTTTATTCCTCAAAACAGTTCCAATCCAGGCGCGTCTCCTCGGAGACGGTAAGACCCCTTTCCAATCCCTCTCTCGAGACAGTTTATTCCTCGAGACAGTTCCAATCCAGGCCGGTCTCTTCGGAGAGGGTAAGACCCCTTTCCAATCCCTCTCTCGAGACAGTTTATTCCTCGAGACGGTTCCAATCTAGGCACGTCTCCTCGGAGATGGCAAGACCCCTTTCCAATCCCTCTCTCGAGGCAGTTTATTCCTCAAGACGGTCAGCGTAGCGAAACTACTCACAAAACCGTTAGAGTAGCGGAAATACTCACAAATAGGTTGATGTAGGGAATTGGCAACAAACCCTTGTGTCACGACGACCGCCGTTAGAGTGGCGGAAACACTCAAAACCCAGGTTAACACTAGTGTCTGTTAGCCCACTTCGGTGAAAAATGACTAAACTGCCCTTTGGACCTTTTCCGAGACTTTCCGGTCAAGATGACCATTTTGCCCCTATGCATCCGAATGCCCTGAGAACCACACCGGCTCTGGGTATCAAACCGGTAACCCTCTGAGATTGCTTCTTATAGTATTCTCAACCTTCCTTTACCTTTCTGGATCATTCCAAGTCAGTTCCGGCCAACCCGGTACAAAATGACCGTTTTGCCCCTGGTGGGCCGGTCTCCTTTTTCAACCACACCGGCTCTGGGTATCAAACCGGTAACCTCCTGAGACTACTTTTTATAGTGTTCTCAACCTCCTTTTAGCTTTCTGGATCATTCCAAGTCAGTTCCGGCCAACCCGGTGCGAAATGACCGTTTTGCCCCTAGTGGGCCGGTCTCCTTTTCCGACCACGCTGGCTCTGGGAATCAAACCGGAAACCTTTGGGTACATTCTAAATAATGTTTCCAGATCCCAAGTCTTCTTCCGGGACAGTTCGAGTTTGCCCCGGCAGCTTCCCGGTCTGATTGACCGTTTTGCCCTTAAAGGCCCAATCAACCTTTCCGACCCATCTTATCCTCATTTCTCAAGTCAAATACCTCCAGGACACCATTTTAACTGTTCCTGCTCCTTTCCGGCCTTCTGGGTCATTCCCGGCTCCTTCAAATCATTCTCGAACTTTTTGGAGTCACTCCTAGTGAAGCCAGGCTAAAAATTGCATGGTAGTCACTAGTACAGACGCCCAAATCTAGTCAAATATATGTTGCTTGCCGACCTTAAACATTTCCTAAATGGCTGGTGCAACTAGTAGTGGCGCCAAGCAAAAAAATGGCCTGACGCCACTCCTAGTGGTGCCAGTGTAAACTTTGGTCTCGTGCCACTACAACAGGCGCTAGTGTTGTCCAACCTCTATAAATACAGAGCCTCATTCAACGTAAAGAGGATCCTCAAATTCAACCTAAAAATCATATAATTCGATATACAGAGCTCGTGCACTCCCTAAACCCTAGCCTCCTTAGGTTTTCCAAACCCTAGCCACCATACACAAACCCTAGCCTCCTATACACTCCTACACTCCCCCATACACTCATACACTAGCCTTCAACCATCCTTTGAAGACTTGAAGAGCTGCCATCTAAAGTTTGAAGACAACCCTTGAAGGTTGAAGAAGAAGATCAAGACGAAGACCGAAGATTGAAGACAAGCAAGACGCGCAAAATAAAGAAGACATACGGTAGGCTCCCTATTTAATTTTCCGTACTTCCCCCCTCTCTTCTCTCTCCTAACCCACTTGGGTTTTCTCTATTTTAATCCCCCATCTCTTTCCCCCCCCCCTTTTTTTGCATGCTTAAAACAAGGGGATTCCCAGTCCATGTGTAGGATTAGGCTATTGGAGAGTCACCGTGTCGGGGGCTTTCTTCTAGTCTAACCAGAGACCACGTGGGTTCGGCCCCCTTGATTATGTGGTGAAGCCTTAACCTTGTATGTTCATGACCCCAAAATTGTATTGTGCATATCATAGTCTTGCATCTTCCAAAAATCGTTTTCAAACTCGTTTTCAAAATCGTTTCCAAACTTGTTTTCAAAATTGCATCAAAATTTCTTTTTCAAAAACTTGTTTTCGAACCACAATTCTAGGGTGATTCTAGCCTTTCCATAGCGAGGGTCGCCTTAGAAAAGTGTTACATTAAAAGTGACCTTTTTGGTCTATATTTTCAAATCTTATTGTTTTCCAAAACCACTTTCTTAAAGTGGTTCTAGCCTTCTTATGACTAGAATTGCTTTAGGAAAGTGAGACGTTTTCATACCTTCCAAAAACTTTCTTTTTAAATCTCTTCCTAAAAAATCTCTTTCAATATACTTTTCTAAAACTCTCCTCTTCAAAGTTGTTTTCAAAAACTCCCTCCAAGATCTGTTTTTCAAAGCTTCATTTTTCAACTCCTTTCCAAAAACTCTTTCTCCTCAAAATTCACTTTCTAAAACACTCCCCAGATTCACCTTCCTAAAAACTCTTTCCAAAAACCTTTCTAAGAAACTCTCTTTCCAAAATCTACCTTCTAGAAACTTCCTCTCTAGGATTTCCTTCCAAAACCTTCGTTTCCAAAAACACACTTTCCAAAAACTCCTTTTCTTTAAAAATCTCTTTCCAAAAACTATCATTTCCAAAAATTCTTCCTTCTAGAAACTCCTCTTTAGGATTTCCTTCCAAAAATCTTTATTTCCAAAAACGCACTTTCCAAAAACTCTTTCCTTAGAGCTCAAGTCAAGCCCTAGAACCCACAATTAGGAAACCCTAATTTTCTTTCCAAAAACATGGTTTTCAAACTTTGCCCCAAACCTAGGTTTTCAAAATCTCTTGTTTTCACATCCAAACTGTACACGTTTCCAAAACCTATTTTCTACGTCAAAACTATAATTTTTCAAAACTAGGGTTTCTAGAATCTCCCTTTCCAAATCTTTGCCAAATCCTATCTTCCTTTTAGGAAACCAAATCAAATCTCCCCGCTTAGGAAACTGAATCCAATCCTCCGTTTTTGAAACAAAATCAAACCTTTGCTTCTAGAAACCAAATCCAATCCCTCCCGAATCCAAATCTTTCCTAATTCACATCCTTCCTAATCTTCTCATTTCCTAAACCTTAAGTTTCCCAAAACTTGAACATAAAAATCTTTCACAAAATTCTAAAATTCAACCCTTTCCTAATTCTATCCTCTTTCCAAATCTTAACTTTTCAAACCTAAGTTTTCAAACCTTTCTAAAGCTCAAACCTTTCCTAATTTCAAGATTTTCTAAAACTCTAAGACTTTCTAAAACTTAAACTTTCCAAATTTCAAATCTTTCCAAATTCTAAGCTTTCCAAATTCAAAACTTTCTTAACTTGAAACTCTCTAAGTCTTTCTTAAACTAAACTTTTCCTAATTCAAAACATTTCTAAATTCAACACTTTCTTAATTTGAAACTTTCCAAAAATGAAACTTTCCTAAATCGGACCTTTCCTAATTCGAACCTTTACTAAATCCATCCTTGTTAAACTGTTGAGTCTTTCCTAAGTCTCATCTTTCTTAAGTGCAGGTTTCTTAAACCCTCTCTTTCCAAAACAAGTCCAAATCAATCTTTTCAAATCAAAGTCCAATCTTCTCAATTTCAAATTCCAATCTCCTCTTCTAATTTCAAGTCAAATTCAATTTCCAATTCAATCTTTTTCTTCCAATCTGTCGCGCCCAGATTTTTTGCACTCGAGAAATACTCACCCAAGCGGGAAAAATGTTGTACTCTCTCATTAGAACTCACCCTCCTAGAAGAATGAGTGCGACTAGGTTTGAATTGAAAAATGGATTGAATAAAGGGCTTTTGAAAAAGATTTGGAGTCGCCACCTAACTTTATTAAGGTGAGTTAGGTCACCTAAAAGCTAAGCATAGTCCAAAAACTACGCTTAGGGTTTTTGAAAAATAATTTTGGAAAACATCCTCAAGAGAGGGTTTTTTAGGAAAACGGGTTGTTTGGCAACCTTTGGAAAATATTTAGCTCCTTTTTGAAAAATAACTCCTTTTTGGTCTTTGAAATCACTGATCCTAGGTTCGGAGGTTGGTTACGTGTAGGGAAGATGCACTAAGCTATCACCCTACCCCGCCCTTTCGGTACCAACATGTCAATCTACCCTACATTCACCTATGAGAGTCTTTAACTAACAAATGTTCAACCCTATTCACTTTAAAAAAACAATGTTTGAAATAAATATGATGCATGAGATGCAAGTGTAAGGAAAGAGAATTGAAAAATAGATTTGAAAAGAGACTGCTTTGATTTGAAAAAGATTTGAAGTGATAGAATTGAAATTGGAAAGTTTGAAAATTGAAAGTAGAAGTTTGAAAATAGAAATTTGGAAATAGAAATTTTGAAATTGAAATTTTAGATTTGAAAAAATTTTGAAAACCACACCCATGAGGGTGGGATTGAAAGTTTGAAAAGTATTGTGACCGCACCTATGAAGGTTGCCTACGTATCCCTTTGGGGGAATCAGGTCAGTCGTAGTTCGGACCGAAGTCCGATTGAAAATAGATGAGTGGATTGAAGAAGGAACTTGAATTGGACATTGAATTTGATTTGAAATTAGAAAAGGAGATTTGAAATTGGAATTGAGAGGATTGGACTTGCTTTGGAAAGATGGATTTTGGAAAAACTCGGTTTTGGAAAGATGGAGGTTTAGGAAACCTAGACTTAGGAAAGATAGGAGACCTAGGGAAGACTTGAGATTAAGAAAGATTGGATTGGAATGTTGGATTTGGAAGATTTAGAAAGATTGGATTTTAGGAAATGTTCGAATTAGGAAAGATCCGTTTTAGGAAGGTTTCGTTTTTGGAAAGTTTTGAAATTAGGAAAGTTTGAAATTTAAGAAAGTTTTAGGTTTAGGAAAGTCTTCACTTTAGGAAAGTGTTGTTTTAGGAAAGTTTCAATTTAGGAAAGTTTCGAAATTAGGAAAGTATTCAAATTAGGAAAGTTTTGAATTAAGAAAGTTTTGAAAATTGGAAAGTTTTGAATTTAGAAATGTTTTGAAAAAGGGAAGTTTTGAATTAAGAAAGTTTTGAAAATTGGAAAGTTTTGAATTTGGAAAGATTTGAAATTTAGAAAGTTTAAGATTTAGAAAGCTTTAGAGTTTTAGAAAATCTTGAGATTAGGAAAGGTTTGAGTTTAGGAAAGATTTGAAAGCTTAGGTTTGAAAAGTTAAGATTTGAAAGGAAGGTAGAATTAGGAAAGGGTTGAATTAGGAAAGATTTTTATGTTCAAGTTTTGGAAACCTAAGATTTAGGAAAGTGAAAGTTTAGGAAGGATTTGAATTAGGGAAGAGTTGGGTTTTGAAATTTAAGGAAAGGTTTAAAGTTTGGGTTTAGGAAACTTATGGTTTAGGAAGGTAAGGAATTAGGAAAGGTTTGGGATTAGGAGGGGATTGGGTTTAGTTTCTAAAAGAAAAGATTTGATTTTGTTTCAAAAAACGGAGGACGGGATCTAGTTTCCTAAAAGGGGAGATTTGATTAGGTTTCCTAAAGGGAAGATAGGATTTGACAAGGATTTGGAAAGGGGGATTCTAGAAACCCTAGGTTTGGAAAATTATAGTTTTGACGTAGAAAAGAGGTTTTGAAAACATGTATAGTTTGGATGTGAAAACTAGAGGTTTTGGAAACCTAGGTTTAGGGCAAAGTTTGAAAACCATGTTTTTGGGAAGAAAATTAGGGTTTCCTAATCGCGAGTTCTAGGGCTTGACTTGGGCTCTAAGAAAAGAGTTTTTAGAAAGTGTGTTTTTAGAAACGTAGATTTTCTAGAAGGGAATCCTAGGGAGGAATTTTTGGAAAGTGAATTTGGAAAGAGAGCTTTTGGAAAGAGATTTTAGAGAGAAGAAGTTTTTGGAAAGCATGTTTTTTGGAAACGTAGATTTTGAAAGGAAGATCCTAGGGGGAAATTTTGGAAAAGAGAGTTTTCGGAAAGATTTTTAGGGAGTGTTTTTAGGAAGGTGAATCTAGGGAGAAGATTTTGGAAACGAGTCAAAAAAGGGAGTTTTGAAAAATAGATTTTGGAAGGGAGTTTTTGAAAACAATTTTTGGAGAAGAGAGTTTTAGGAAAGTATGTTGAAAAAGAGATTTTTAGGAGGAAATTCTTGGAGAGGGAGAGTTTTTGGAAAGTATAAAAACATCCCACTTTCCTAAAGCGATTCTAGCCATAAGAGGGCTAGAACCACTTTAAGAAAGTGGTTTTGAAAACAAAGTTTGAAAATATAGGCCAAAAGGCCACTTTTAATATAACACTTTCCTAAAGCAACCCTAGCCATGGAAAGGCTAGAATCACCCTAGAATTGTGGTTTTGAAAACAAGTTTTTGAAAAAGAGATTTTGATGCAATTTTGAAAACAAGTTTTAAAATGATTTTTGAAAACAACTTTTTGAAAACGGATTTTGGAAGATGCAAGACTATGATATGCACAATGCAATTTGGGGTCGTGAACATACAAGGTTAAGGCTTCACCACATAATCAAGGGGGCCGGACCCACGTGGTCTTTGGTTAGACTAGAAGAAAGCCCCCGACACGGTGACTCTCCAGTAGTCCAATCCTACCCATGGACCGGGAATCCCCTTGTTTCAAGCATGCAAAGAAAGGGGGGGAAAGAGATGGGGGATTAAAATAGAGAAAACCCAAGTGGGTTGGAGAGAGAAGAGAGAGGGGGGAAGTGCAGAAAATTAAAGAGAAAACCTACCTTGTTTCTTGTTTATTTTGCGCGCCGTGCAGTCTTCGATCTTCGGTCTTGATCTTCACCTTCAGTCTTTAGGGATTGTCTTCAAGCTTTGGATGGCTGCTCTTCAAGTCTTCAGAGAGTGGTTGAAGGCTAGTGTATGAGTGTATGGAGGAGTGTATGAGTGTATAGGAGGCTAGGGTTTATGTATGCTGGCTAGGGTTTGGGAAAACCTAGGGAGGCTAGGGTTTTTGGAGGTGCTCGAGCTCTGTATATCGAATTGTGTGATTTTTAGGTTCAGTTTGTAGACCCCTTTCACGTTGAATGAAGCTCTGTATTTATAGAAGGAAGACAAACCTGGCGCCTGTTGCAGTGGCGCCAGGCCAAATTATACACTGGCGCCACTAGTAGTGGCACCAGGCCATTTTTTGGCTTGGCGCCACTACTAGTGGTGCCAGCCATTTAGGAAACAATTAAGGTCGGCAAGCAACGTATCTTTGACTAGATTTGGGCGCCTGTACTAGTGACTACCATGTAAACTTTAGGCTGGCTTCACTAGGACTGACTTCTGAAAGTCCGGGAATGATTTGAAGGAGCCGGGAGTGACCCGGAAGGCCGGAAAGGAGCAGGAACACTTAAAATAGTGTCCTGGAGGTATTTGACTTGAAAAGTGAGGATAAGGTGGGTCGGAAAGGTTGACCGGGCCTTTAGGGGCAAAACGGTCAATCGGGCCGAAAAACTGCCGGGACAGACTCAAATTGTCCCGGAAGAAGACTTGGGATCTGGAAATATTATTTAGAATGTTCCCAGAGGTTGCCGGTTTGATTTCCAGAGCCGGCGTGGTCAGAAAAAGAGACCGTCTCACCAGGGGCAAAACGGTCATTCTGCACCGGGTTTGCCGGAACTGACTCGGAATGGTCTGGAAAGGTAAAGGAAGGTTGAGAACACTATAAAAAGTATTCTCGGGTCATTACCGGTTTGATACCCAGAGCCGGTGTGGTTGAAGAAGGAGATCGGCCCACTAGGGGCAAAACGGTCATTTTGTACCGGGTTGGCCGGAACTGACTCAGAATGATCCGGAAAGAGAAGGGAAGGTTGAGAGCACTATAAAAAGCAATCTCAGAGGTTTATCGGTTTGATACCCTGAGCCGGTGTGGTTGAAAAAGGAAACCGGCCTACCAGGGGCAAAACGGTCATTTTGTACCGGGTTGGCCGGAACTAACTCGGAATGATCCGGAAAGGTAAAGGAAGGTTGAAAACACTATAAAAAGTATTCTCGGGACATTACCGGTTTGACAACCAGAGCCGGTGTGGTTCCCGGGGCATTCGGATGCCTAGGGGCAAAATGGTCATCTTGACTAGAGAGTCTCGAAAAAGGTCCTAAGGGTAGTTTGGTCCTTTTCCACCGAAGTGAGCTAACAGACACTGGTGTTGACCTGGGGTTTGAGTATTTCCGCCACTCTCACGGTGTGAGTACTTCCGCTACTCGGACGGTGTTGATGATTTGTGAGTATTTCCGCTACTCGGACGGGGTTAATGATTTATGAGTATTTCCGCTACTCGGACGGGATTGATGATTTGTGAGTATTTCCGCTACTCGGACGGTTCTGTGAGTAGTTTTGCTACTCGGACCGTCTCGAGGAATAAACTGTCTCGAGAGAGGGATTGGAAAGGGGTCTTATCGTCTCCGAAGAGACGTGCCTGGGTTTTGAGTGTTTCCGCCACTCTAACGGTGTGAGTATTTCCGCTACTCTAACGGTTTTGTGAGTACTTCCGCTACTCTAACGGTTTTGTGAGTAGTTTTGCTACTCAGACCGTCTCGAGGAATAAACTATCTTGAGAGAGGGATTGGAAAGGGGTCTTATCGTCTCCGAAGAGACGTGCCTGGATTGGAACCGTCTCGAGGAATAAACTGTCTCGAGAGAGGGATTGGAAAGGGGTCTTCCCGTCTCCGAAGAGACGTGCCTGGATTGGAACCGTCTCGAGGAATAAATTGTCTCGAGAGAGGGATTGGAAAGGGGTCTTACCGTCTCCGAAGAGACGTGCCTGGGTTTTGAGTGTTTCCACCACTCTAACGGTGTGAGTATTTCCACTACTCTAACGGTTTGGTGAGTACTTCCGCTACTCTAACGGTTTTGTGAGTAGTTTCGCTACTCAGACCGTCTCGAGGAATAAACTGTCTCGAGAGAGGGATTGGAATTGGAATAAGAAAGGACAATGCCCCTAGGGGCATTTTGGTCATTTTGCCTCTATTTAGGCCTGACGGGCCCGCGAAGCGATGGGAAGACGGAATTTGGACTAGAGAATTGGTTTCCATTGGAATATGTCCATAATGACTTGAAAACAAGTTGGACAGAGTGTAGACTGTCGAGCGGTCAAAAATGGGGTGCTTACAGCTGCCCCTCTTTTTCTGTCTTTGCTTGTCAAAGACAGAAAACGATAAGAGTAAGAGTCCTATGTTGACCGCGAGGCAGTCGGAGGGACGGACATAGAAAACATTTTGACAACAGGGGTCGAAAATGGATAACGAGCCAAAAAGGCCTTCGAAAACAAGTTTTGGCGGGCAAAAGGGCAAAACTGCCCAGAATTTATAACTGGCGCCACTAGTAGTGGCGCCTTTGGTAAAATCCAACTGGCGCCTCTGCTAGTGGCGCCAGGCCTCAGGCTAAAAACCAAAAAATTTCTGGTTCGAACACCCACGGGATTTGAAGAGTTTTTTGTAAATTTGTGAGGCATTGCGAGGAATCCATCTTGGACATTGAAGGAGCACTCCTTGGGGACCACGGGTGATTGCCGGAGGGAGTCTACGTCGCCGGAAAAGTCGCCGGAAGTGAAGATTTCGCCGGAGAACTTCCAAAAGGTGAGTTTTCAAATTTTGTTGATTTTGATGTGTAGAACTTCGTTTGAGACATGTGAATAGTGGAAATTAATGCTTTGATATATTTTGAACACTTTGGTGATGTTGTTTTTGCAATTTGATGGTTGTTTGATTGAATTTAAGTGATTATATGTAAATGTGTGAAGGGGGTTTTCTGCAGGAATAGGAAATTTGTTCCTATAAGCATGGGTATTAGGTTTTCTGGCTATGTTTTTGTGCAATGTGCCTTAGAAAAATGTGTTTGACAATCGTATGAAGTTTCGTGATTTTTTGAAAACTCGTTGAATTTTTTATTTTTTGAAAAATAGAAAAATATTTAGAAAATTAGGAAAAATTAGAAAATTCAAGAAATTGACGAAATTTTTAAAGTTTGAAATTTGGAAAAATGCAAGAATATTTTGAAAACATTTGAGGTGATTTTGAAAAATTTTGGAAGCCTTTTGAAAACCATTGATTTATTTGAAAAATAAAACATGAGTTTTGAAAATTTTGAAAAATTGGAGAGTGTGCACGGGTGCCATTGTCATGTGATTGTAGTGTTGGAAAGTGCATATTTCGTGTTTTGTGTTGATGTCATAGCGTTGTAGGGGCCATTTTTAAATGGGACTCTGCCGAAATTTTTAGAAATTATGACAAGAGTTGGTTAAAATTTTAGAAATAAAATCTTTTTGGAAGGAAAAGGCAGAGAACCCTTGAGACGTGACTTGGAGTTGGAAAATCAGGATGTTTGAAATTTTTTTTTTTTGATTTGTTATTCAAAATCCTTTATTTGTTTTGTGTTATTCGTTTGTTTTATTTTACTGTTATTTAAACTGCATGAATGGTATATTAACATCACTTACCTTGGCTTACCTTTTCAGGATGGCAGATGCAGGTGATGATGGTTCCGAGAGGAGACGCCGTTCGGGGAAGGCGGCCCGGACTGATTCTGCTGGCGGTTCTAGTCGATCCAGAGGTAGTCGACGATCCACCGGACGATCCTCATCCAGCCAAAGCGGGCAGGGGAGTAGACTACCTGTCGACTCTTTTCCTCCAGTTGAGCAGGCTTTTGCTGAGGAGGATGATGCCGAGGAGGAGGTACCGGGCCTTGGGGACCAGGTGACCGGCTATGGGAGAGCTTCTTCCAAGCATAGGCAGACAGACGCCGACTTGGGAGATTTACAGATACCGGATGTCCCACCTCTCGGGGATCTGGCCTATCACCCTAGTGTATATTCCAGACAGCATTTACCACCTCCGCGGGTACACACAGCTTTTTGAGGGGTTGTTCATCAGGTGTTTGTGACCATGCAGCAGGCTGCCCCATCATACCGCGCCTTCCTGGCAGAGATCGGGTTTGGTGCCTTTATGGGATTACAGGCTAACCGCCTGAACCGGCATTTGGTACTAGCATTGGTTGAGCGGTGGTTCGGGGAGACTGGGACCTTCCATTTCGTCGGCTTCGAGTTAGGCCCCACTCCTTTAGATTGGGCGATTATTACAAGACTCTCCTTTGTCGGCCGGCGGATCTCCCTGCACCCGGTCAGCAGGGACGAGGCTTGTTTGCTGTTGGATTTGCCTCAGCCTGAGCGTTCTGCCTTCCCAGTCTCTTGGATTAGTCAGGGTGAGCGTACTTTTGCTACTGAGCCATCGCCTGCCAGGCGGGATATCATGAGACAGCGACTTGTGTTGTACATCATCTTTAGCTGCTTCTGTAACAACAACAAGTCACTCGTGCCGTGTCGTTTGGTGAGTATAGTAGCCGATCTGGGAGCTTTGTCTAAGTTGGACTGGGGGTCCTTTTCTTTTGGCTGTTTTCTTCGATCGATGCAGGTTCGGACTTCTTCTTGTTGGGGCAGCATGACTAGCTTTTGGCCCTTCCTTGTCTGGTGGAGTTACGAGTACCTACCAGTGCGTCGCCCTGCAGTCATTGAGGATGATCTTTATCCTCGTGCTTTGAGGTGGGCTCGTGACCGGGTAGCCCAGCGATCGGAGATTACTGACTTCGTGATGCTCCGGGCTAACCTGGAGTTGATTGAGGTGAGGGACGTGACCTGGCGGCCCTTCATTGGATCAGTCCATTACGAGACAGTCCGGTACCTGGTCCCGTTGTCCTTATCGAGAGCTGCTTTTCTCAGTGATGACACCTGGGAATCCTATCTTGGAGAGCGGCATTGGCGGCAGTTTCACGAGGAGTTTCGATCAGCAGGGGCTCCGCCAGAGTATATGTTTGGGGCCCTGATGGCGGGAGTGCCCATCCCTTATCAGGAGCGTCAGCCAGGTGTTGAGTTCTTACTTCCTCCGGATACGGATTACGCTGCGCACTTTGGAGCCCATTCGGTTGGTGCCTTCACCCGGTTCGAGGTAGTAGTCGGTGGGTATGCTGTTGGGCAGGAGGTGGTTGACTTGTGGCGCCGGGCTGGAGGATATGTGCCCCAGGCCGAGTTTACTGCTGTGAGAGACCAGAGAGATCGATACCAGATGGAGCGGGACCAGTACCAGGCCGAGTTAGCTTCTCTGACGGCTCGGTTGTCTCAGATGGGTGGTGGGGGGGTAAGTTATTCTCTCCTTGCTCCTTATTGCTCTACTATTGCTTAGTTCCTTTTGTATGCAGCCGATTCCGGTTCTGTCTTCCCTGTTGGATGGTGGTGCTTCGAGTAGTTATCCTCCTCCTCCGATGCCGGGTTTCGGGGATTTTGATCCAGATGATATTGATTTTGACCTGTGATGCATGAGACTTTGATCTTCTTTTGCCCCTTGTCCCTGAGATGTACTGATGTTAGACAGTTTTATTTTGCATAATTTTGTATAAGGATGGATGTTTATGGTACTTTGATGCACAGATAGACAGATATATATGATCAGAGGCATGTGATGTATGATGATGTTAGATATATATTATATGAGTTGATGTTGATGACTTTAATTTCTACAGGGAGTTATGTCCTATATATGCAAAGCTCATGCTGATTTTTTTTTTTTTTTTTTAGACATATGTACAGGTTAGAAATATGTTAATAGAATAACACAGGGTGCTGTTAGACTTGTAGCCTTGGGAATGGTAACTCCTTCCTTCTCGGGGGTTTAGCCTCTCCTCTGTCTCAACCCTATCTTGATTGGATGATAGCACTCGAACCTTTCTCAACCTCTTGACCGCCTCCCACTTTCTATCTTAAGGTTAGTGTATAGGGTTATTGGGCTGAGACTCTCGACTCTCGGGGACTTAGCAACAACTTACCCGACCTTTGGCAGAGCGATAAGTGGCCAGTCATTTCAATTCGAGAAGACTTTGTTTATGACCGTAATGTAGGCTAGGTTATGGGGTTTTAGAAACAACAGGATATGTAGGCTCAAATTCAATGTTGTTTTTAGCAAGGCTTAGATCCAAACTGTCTTTAACCGTTTTTTAGTAGGATTAGCATTTTTTTTTTATAAAGCTTTGGCAGCGTATCTAACTCATTTAGATCAAGCAATCTATTTTCAATCAGAGTGGACTTTAATAGGGTTGTAATGTAGGTCATGGTTTCAGGGTTTTGCAAGAAAAGGGTAAAGGCTCAAACCTATTGTTTCTACTGGGTTTCCTTGTAACCTAGGATCACCTTTAAATTTCCTTCTTGCCTTTGACCATATACTTCTCAGGGTGACAATGACCTTACCCTTTCCATGTACTTCTTGAGATAAACATGACTTTCTTTTCTTTCAATCCTCTCACTATGCCTTTGAAGTTGACTCAATCATGATTTTCTTCAGGCCCTTTTTTTTGTTTTGTTTTTTTTTTTTTTGGCCTCTTGCCCCTTGGCAACTCCTTTCTTTTCCCCTGTTTTCCTATTTCTTTTCTTTTCTTTTATGAAACGAAACAATTCTTTTAACCCTTTTCCCTTAAACCTTTTCCCTTGGTAGCTCAATATACCCAGTATGAGCGGTGATCCCTAGGTTGGGGTTTTGTTAAGAAAGGATAAGTGGCTCAACGGGTTTGGCAAGGGGTTGCTTTTGACTGTTTGGAAAACGAAATGAGGGCCTCTCTTCACTTTGAATTAAATTGCTTGATCCATAGAGTGTTCAACACTATCCTAGCATGATAGAGGTGGACACCACTTCTAGAGTTCTTCAACTATCGTCTGCCCCAATGTGGGGAGGACAGTCTTGGATCAGGGTTAACAAAGAAAATTTTCGCTTTCCGCGAGGCACTAGGGGTTAAGCAAAGGGGAAGATGAGCACATTTAGTTATTTATTCAGTTATTTATTCTTTATATGTGGGGGAATGAAAGATGGCTCCTCTTCATTTTGATAAACTGGCCACACATCACTTAACCTCAGAGTCTTGCAAGTGCTGCCTTTGGGTAGTATTCTCACTCATCCTCATTCTCTCTCTCTGTGGAAGGCTGACCATTTGGCGAGTGGTTAACTCATGCTATCATCCCTTCAAGTTGGATCATTCCATAAGATAAACCATGCCCCTTGCGTAGAAAGTAGTCACTATTCCCAGGGAGGACAAGACAACAGCAATGGAATAAAAGACTGTCATTTGATTATTATTATTATGTTTACGGAAAGCATCAAGTTCTTAATAAGAAAATGTAGACATTAATTTAAAAACAAGAAGTAAAAGGGATAGAAAGAAAGTGGGTGAAAACGCCCCTCTTGTACGCTTGTGAAAAGAACCCATTTTTAGTACGGCCTCGGGACAATTCCCACGTCTTTGATGCTCCATTCGCGATCCGGATCTTTTGCCCAGGCGAGACAAGCAAAGGTTTCCCCTAGAGCTCCATAGATGTTGCGGTTGTCAGCCCCCTTCTTGTTTTGTGTAGCGGGTTCTTCTGTAAACAGGGTGTCCATCTCACCCCCTTCCAACTCGAATGGCTCTGCTTGTGCTCCTGGCTTCTCTATCCTCCAGCTCATTTCTTCACAGTTGTACTCATTTGTGGGCCAATGACTCTCTAGCAAATGACGTTCAGCCGCGGCATATTTCGGATGCAGAAACTCAGCACCCCATCCATCAGCAACCATGTTTTCAGTAGTCTCATCTCCCAGGAACATTGGCTCCTCAATGGGCCAGTCGGAAGCATCAGGCACTTCATCAGGGTTATGGAGATAGATTGGGCATAATGGGAGATCCTCTTCCCAGTCATCTTCTTCCTCGGTCTCCCAATCGTCCTCATAGTCCTCGGCCTCAGGCTCGTCAAACACTCCCTCGCCCTCCATTTCTACTAGTATCATATTGACGGTGTGATCTGACAGAGGGTTAGCAGTCACATTGGGAGTGGGAGCAGGTTTTACCGGCTGCAGATCGATGGTCTTATTGTCGATCAGGTCTTGGATCTTGTGCTTGAGAGCAAAGCAGCTTTCGGTGTCATGCCCCTGGCCACCTGAATGATATTCACATGTAAGAGCGACATTAAAGGTCGGGGGCAGAGGGCTTGGCAACGGGCAAGCAGGGATGGGCTTCAAGATATTGTTCTTTAGAAGGCTATGGTAGGCCTTGGTTTGGGTGCAGGCTAAGGCGTCGAAGGTGCGGATACGTCGAGCAGGTCTATTGAAGTTGGGTCGTGCCCCAGCGGGGCCATAGTTTGGGGTTGGAGCAGGCATGGTCAAGGTGGGCAAGGGCAGTACTGGGGGTGATTGAAGCGGAGGTCAGTGTTGAGGTGGTTGGCTAGGCAGAATAGCAGACACTTCGCTTTCCTTCCTGATTGTGCCCCTTGTAGTAGCCACCTTCTTGGCTATGTTGGTGGTATTTTCTCCAGTCTTGGCATAGGGATCTGTGATTCTTCCTGTCTTGAGGCCGTTTTCTATCATTTCCCCTTGCATGATGAGTTCGGAGAAACTTTTTCCTACGCTTGTGCAGAGTTTCTCATAGAATATGCCTTGAAAAGTATGTATAAATAGTTGTACATACTCCTTTTCTTCCAACGGGGAATTAACTTGTGCAGCGGCCTCCCTCCATCTTAGGGCGTATGCTTTAAAATTCTCCTTCTCACCCTTGCCCATCGTCATCAAGGACCAGCGATCAGAAGTGAGATCGATGTTGTGACGGTATTGGGCTTTGAATGCATTGACTAACTCCATCCAGGTTGTGATTTTCCTTAAGTCCAGACGAGCGAACCATTGTAGAGCTGACCCGGTGAGGCTATGTTGGAATAACTACATAAGGAGCTTCGGGTCGTGGCCATGTCCACTTAGTGCTCCAGCATATAGACGAAGATGAGCAACAGGGTTACCGGTACCGTCGTACTTCTGGAAGTCAGGCATTTTAAACTTAGCAGGCCTCGGGTGGTCAGGGAAGAAACATAGCTCATCATAGGAGGTGAATCCGTAAGCATCATGGCCATGAAGACTTCGCAACGAATCCTCCAACCCTTGGATTTTCAGACTGGGAGGTCTAGAGGGGCCTTCTTCGTAACCGGTGAAAGCAATATGGTCTCCTCTTCTTCAGTATTGACCCTTTTGGCATCTTCTTTAGTTTTCCCAGCATTGTCAGACTGAAGCAGGATCCTCGGATTAGCGGGTTCAAGGTCTTTAGATGAAGTCGTTGATGATGACGGGACCACAGTAGCATCCTTCATGGCCAGAGTTTGAATGAGTTTGAGCATCTCATCCATCTTAGCCCTCATTTCATTAACTTCCTCTCGGGAGACTTGAGAGGATTCTTCAGGGTTAGCAGCCATCAGTGATGCTTTGTGCCGAGTGATAATAGGATCCCTAGGTGGATGTTGCACTTTCTTGGGAGCAATGTTAACTCAGTGCAACGTGACTTCTGTAAATAGAAAGAAAAAAGGAAAAGACAAAAACACAAGTCACAAGTTAGTTTTTGGTTTTTAGAGAACTTTGTGCAATGCATGTCCTAGGGTTGCCCCTGCTTGAGAGGGAGACTAAACATGATGTATTGGCTCACTTTTGGAGATAGGGGGTTTGCCCCTGTATGCAGACACTTTACCTTCAGGTGGGAACCTTCAGCCATTCATACACTCATTCATAAAAATAAAGAAGTATATTAAATTCTGGGTTTGAGATATAAGAAAATCGAAATACATTTTAATAGGGGGAGGGGGAACATTTTCCTTTGGACTTCTGCCTATCTAATTTTACAAAGGGAAACCCTAAACTACTCTTGAGTCTTTGGATTCGCCTTCCTTGGATTTGATGTCGAAGAGGTTGCTGAGAGACCTTATTGATTGATTGCCCCTTGTCTCCTTGGCAACCCTATCTCCGTGAGCATAGAGGGATTGGGGCCCCTTTTATGGAATGAATCGAGATGCATGCAATGAGTCCTTAGGGTTACGCGGGAACCCTTAGGGTTTGGGTAGGTTTAATGCAAGGGAGAGTGACGTTGGTGTCACTCTCAATGGGTTGATCATATGCATGAGAATTCAATGACTTGAGTTACTTGGAACTCTTGTCTGGACATGGGATATTGAATGCATGAACATGAATATGCAAAAAGTATAAAGAGAGAAGGTACAATTAAAGTAAACATGCATGTATGAAGAGTTAGACAGGCATTATAACAGTATAACTACAAGCATTATAACAGCAGGTATAAATGAAAGTAAAAGCAGTCGCCCTTTCCTCCGTGATTTTGAAAACGGTGCCCGTGTCCTAAATCCGGCAGAGGTTCGGCTATGCATGGTGTCTATATGAGTATGAGGTTGAGGGTTGACTAATGCATCCTAATAAGGCTCGGTCCCCGGATCTTCAAACCTAGGCCCACTCCCCGAGGTGGTGCCATGATCGGTTGGTGATCCGAGCGGGGGAACCATCAAAAGGCCGTAGGCGAAGAAACTGACACAGCATCTTGCCCACAACCAATATACCGTTCCCCCTTTCTAACTAGAAAGGACATATCAGGGTATGCAAGTATGCAGAATGCAAGTGCACATGCAGTGTGTGTGTGTTTTTTAAAAGTGAAGGAAAGAGCCCAACAACTCCCATTCATCCTATACATCACATTCATGCAAAGTAATTAATAAAATTTAAACATAAAGCGCACCTACAAAACAAAGATGCAAGTGTTAGTATGTGGATGGCAAAAATAATACAAGATAATATGAATAAATTCATGTTTTTTGAAAACAATTTTGAAAATTTAGTTTTGAAAATTTAAAGTGAATAGGATTGAACCAAGTTAATTGAAGACTCTACATGGGTAAAGGGTAAAGAGACATGACTAACGGCCTAACCCTCTAAGTTTCCCCAGCGGAGTCGCCAGCTGTTGCGCCCAGATTTTTCGCACTCGAGCAATACTCACCCAAGTGGGAAAAATGCTGTACTCTCTCGTTAGAACTCACCCTTCTAGATGAATGAGTGCGACTAGGTTTGAATTGAAAAATGGATTGAATAAAGGGCTTTTGAAAAAGATTTGGAGTCGCCACCTAACTTTATTAAGGTGAGTTAGGTCACCTAAAAACTAAGCATAGTCCAAAAACTACGCTTAGGGTTTTTGAAAAATAATTTTGGAAAACATCCTCAAGAGAGGGTTTTTTAAGAAAACGGGTTGTTTGGCAACCTTTGGAAAATATTTAGCCCCTTTTTGAAAAATAACTCCTTTTTGGTCTTTGAAATCACTGATCCTAGGTTCGGAGGCTGGTTACGTATAGGGAAGATGCACTAAGCTATCACCCTACCACGCCCTTTCGGTACCTACATGTCAATCTACCCTACATTCACCTATGAGAGTCTTTAACTAACAAATGTTCAACCCTATTCACTTTAAAAAAACAATGTTTGAAATAAATATGATGCATGAGATGCAAGTGTAAGGAAAGAGAATTGAAAAATAGATTTGAAAAGAGACTGCTTTGATTTGAAAAAGATTTGAAGTGATAGAATTGAAATTGGAAAGTTTGAAAATTGAAAGTAGAAGTTTGAAAATAGAAATTTGGAAATAGAAATTTTGAAATTGGAATTTTAGATTTGAAAAGATTTTGAAAACCACACCCATGAGGGTGGGATTGAAAGTTTGAAAAGTATTGTGACCGCACCTATGAAGGTTGCCTACATATCCCTTTGGGGGAATCAGGTCAGTCGTAATTCGGACCGAAGTCCGATTGAAAATAGATGAGTGGATTGAAGAAGGAACTTGAATTGGACATTGAATTTGATTTGAAATTAGAAAAGGAGATTTGAAATTGGAATTGAGAGGATTGGACTTGCTTTGGAAAGATGGATTTTGGAAAGACTCGGTTTTGGAAAGATGGAGGTTTAGGAAACCTAGACTTAGGAAAGATAGGAGACCTAGGGAAGACTTGAGATTAAGAAAGATTGGATTGGAATGTTGGATTTGGAAGATTTAGAAAGATTGAATTTTTGGAAATGTTCGAATTAGGAAAGATCCGTTTTAGGAAGGTTTCGTTTTTGAAAAGTTTTGAAATTAGGAAAGTTTGAAATTTAAGAAAGTTTTAGGTTTAGGAAAGTTTTCACTTTAGGAAAGTGTTGTTTTAGGAAAGTTTCAATTTAGGAAAGTTTCGAAATTAGGAAAGTATTCAAATTAGGAAAGTTTTGAATTAAGAAAGTTTTGAAAATTGGAAAGTTTTGAATTTAGAAATGTTTTGAAAAAGGGAAGTTTTGAATTAAGAAAGTTTTGAAAATTGGAAAGTTTTGAATTTGGAAATATTTGAAATATAGAAAGTTTAAGATTTAGAAAGCTTTAGAGTTTTAGAAAATCTTGAGATTAGGAAAGGTTTGAGTTTAGGAAAGATTTGAAAGCTTAGGTTCGAAAAGTTAAGATTTGAAAGGAGGGTAGAATTAGGAAAGGGTTGAATTAGGAAAGATTTTTATGTTCAAGTTTTGGAAACCTAAGATTTAGGAAAGTGAAAGTTTAGGAAGGATTTGAATTAGGGAAGAGTTGGGTTTTGAAATTTAAGGAAAGATTTAAAGTTTGGGTTTAGGAAACTTATGGTTTAGGAAGGTAAGGAATTAGGAAAGGTTTGGGATTAGGAGGGGATTGGATTTAGTTTCTAAAAGAAAAGATTTGATTTTGTTTCCAAAAACGGAGGACGGAATCTAGTTTCCTAAACGGGGAGATTTGATTCGGTTTCCCAAAGGGAAGATAGGATTTGACAAGGATTTGGAAAGGGGGATTCTAGAAACCCTAGGTTTGGAAAATTATAGTTTTGACGTAGAAAAGAGGTTTTGAAAACATGTATAGTTTGGATGTGAAAACTAGAGGTTTTGGAAACCTAGGTTTGGGGCAAAGTTTGAAAACCATATTTTTGGGAAGAAAATTAGGGTTTCCTAATCGCGAGTTCTAGGGCTTGACTTGGGCTCTAAGAAAAGAGTGTTTAGAAAGTGTGTTTTTAGAAACGTAGATTTTCTAGAAGGGAATCCTAGGGAGGAATTTTTGGAAAGTGAATTTGGAAAGAGAGCTTTTGGAAAGAGATTTTAGAGAGAAGAAGTTTTTGGAAAGCATGTTTTTTGGAAACGGAGATTTTGGAAGGAAGATCCTAGGGGGAAATTTCTAGAAGGGAGATTTTGGAAAAGAGAGTTTTCGGAAAGATTTTTAGGGAGCGTTTTTAGGAAGGTGAATCTAGGAAGAAGATTTTGGAAAGGAGTCGAAAAAGGGAGTTTTCAAAAATAGATTTTGGAAGGGAGTTTTTGAAAACAATTTTTGGAGAAGAGAGTTTTAGGAAAGTATGTTGAAAAAAGAGATTTTTAGGAGGAAATTCTTGGAGAGGGTGAGTTTTTGGAAAGTATAAAAACATCCTACTTTCCTAAAGCGATTCTAGCCATAAGAGGGCTAGAACCACTTTAAGAAAGTGGTTTTGAAAACAAAGTTTGAAAATATAGGCCAAAAGGCCACTTTTAATATAACACTTTCCTAAAGCAACCCTAGCCATGGAAAGGCTAGAATCACCCTAGAATTGTGGTTTTGAAAACAAGTTTTTGAAAAAGAGATTTTGATGCAATTTTAAAAACAAGTTTGAAAATGATTTTTGAAAACAACTTTTTGAAAACGGATTTTGGAAGATCCAAGACTATGATATGCACAATGCAATTTGGGGTCGTGAACATACAAGGTTAAGGTTTCACCACATAATCAAGGGGGCCGGACCCACGTGGTCTTTGGTTAGACTAGAAGAAAGCTCCCGACACGGTGACTCTCCAGTAGTCCAATCCTACACATGGACCGGGAATCCCCTTGTTTCAAGCATGCAAAGAAAGGGGGGGAAAGAGATGGGGGATTAAAATAGAGAAAACCCAAGTGGGTTGGAGAGAGAAGAGAGTGGGGGGAAGTGCAGAAAATTAAAGAGAAAACCTACCTTGTTTCTTGTTTATTTTGCGCGCCGTGCAGTCTTCGATCTTCGGTCTTGATCTTCACCTTCAGTCTTCAGGGATTGTCTTCAAGCTTTGGATGGCTGCTCTTCAAGTCTTCAGAGAGTGGTTGAAGGCTAGTGTATGAGTGTATGGAGGAGTGTATGAGTGTATAGGAGGCTAGGGTTTATGTATGGTGGCTAGGGTTTGGGAAAACCTAGGGAGGCTAGGGTTTTTGGAGGTGCTCGAGCTCTGTATATCGAATTGTGTGATTTTTAGGTTCAGTTTGCAGACCCCTTTCACGTTGAATGAGGCTCTGTATTTATAGAAGGAAGACAAACCTGGCGCCTGTTGTAGTGGCGCGAGGCCAAATTATACACTGGCGCCACTAGTGGTGGCGCCAGGCCATTTTTTGGCTTGGCGCCACTACTAGTGGTGCCAGCCATTTAGGAAACAATTAAGGTCGGCAAGCAACGTATCTTTGACTAGATTTGGGCGCCTGTACTAGTGACTACCATGTAAACTTTAGGCTGGCTTCACTAGGACTGACTTCTAAAAGTCCGGGAATGATTTGAAGGAGCCGGGAGTGACCCGGAAGGCCGGAAAGGAGCAGGAACACTTAAAATAGTGTCCTGGAGGTATTTGACTTCAAAAGTGAGGATAAGGTGGGTCGGAAAGGTTGACCGGGCCTTTAGGGGGAAAACGGTCAATCGAGCCGAAAAACTGCCGGGACAGACTCAAATTGTCCCGGAAGAAGACTTGGGATCTGGAAATATTATTTAGAATGTTCCCAGAGGTTGCCGGTTTGATTTCCAGAGCCGGCGTGGTCAGAAAAAGAGACCGGCTCACCAGGGGCAAAACGGTCATTTTGCACCGGGTTTGCGGGAACTGACTCAGAATGGTCTGGAAAGGTAAAGGAAGGTTGAGAACACTATAAAAAGTATTCCCAGGTCATTACCGGTTTGATACCCAGAGCCGGTGTGGTTGAAGAAGGAGACCGGCCCACTAGGGGCAAAACGGTCATTTTGTACTGGGTTGGCCGGAATTGACTCGGAATGATCCGAAAAGAGAAGGGAAGGTTGAGAGCACTATAAAAAGCAATCTCAGAGGGTTACCGGTTTGATACCCAGAGCCGGTGTGGTTGAAAAAGGAAACCGACCTACTAGGGGCAAAACGGTCATTTTGTACCGGGTTGGCCGGAACTAACTCGGAATGATCCGGAAAGGTAAAGGAAGGTTGAGAACACTATCAAAAGTATTCTCGGGACATTACCGGTTTGATAACCAGAGCCGGTGTGGTTCCCGGGGCGTTCGGATGCCTAGGGGCAAAATGGTCATCTTGACCGGAGAGTCTGGAAAAAGGTCCTAAGGGTAGTTTGGTCATTTTCCATCGAAGTGAGCTAACAGACACTGGTGTTGACCTGGGTTTTGAGTGTTTCCGCCACTCTCACAGTGTGAGTACTTCCGCTACTCGGACGAGGTTGATGATTTGTGAGTATTTCTGCTACTCGGACGGGGTTAATGATTTATGAGTATTTCCGCTACTCGGACGGGATTGATGATTTGTGAGTATTTCCACTACTCGGACGGTTCTGTGAGTAGTTTTGCTTCTCGAACCGTCTCGAGGAATAAACTGTCTCTCGAGAGGGATTGGAAAGGGGTCTTATCGTCTCCGAAGAGACGTGCCTGGGTTTTGAGTGTTTCCGCCACTCTAACGGTGTGAGTATTTCCGCTACTCTAACGGTTTGGTGAGTACTTCCGCTACTCTAACGGTTTTGTGAGTACTTCCGCTACTCTAACGGTTTTGTGAGTAGTTTTGCTACTCGGACCGTCTCGAGGAATAAACTGTCTCGAGAGAAGGATTGGAAAGGGGTCTTATCGTCTTTGAAGAGACGTGCCTGGATTGGAACCGTCTCGAGGAATAAACTGTCTCGAGAGAGGGATTGGAAAGGGGTCTTACCGTCTCCGAAGAGACGTGCCTGGATTGGAACCGTCTTGAGGAATAAATTGTCTCGAGAGAGGGATTGGAAAGGGGTCTTACTGTCTCCGAAGAGATATGTCTGGGTTTTGAGTGTTTCCGCCACTCTAACGGTTACGTCTCTTCGGAGACGATAAGACCCCTTTCCAATCCCACTCTCGAGACAGTTTATTCCTCGAGACGGTTCCAATCCATGCACGTCTCTTCGGAGACGGTAAGACCCCTTTCCAATCCCTCTCTCGAGACAGTTTATTCCTCGAGATGGTTCCAATCCAGGCACGTCTCTTCGGAGACGATAAGTCCCCTTTCCAATCCCTCTCTCGAGACAGTTTATTCCTCGAGATGGTCCGAGTAGCAAAACTACTCACAAAACCGTTAGAGAAGCGAAAATACTCACAAATAGGTCGATATAGGGAATTGGCAACATGCCCCTGTGTCACGACGACCGTCGTTAGAGTGGCGGAAACACTGAAAACCCAGGTCAACACCATTGTCTGTTAATCCACATCGGTGAAAAATGACCAAACTGTCCTTTGGACCTTTTCCGAGACTTTCCGGTCAAGATGACCATTTTGCCCCTAGGCATTCGAATGCCCCGAGAACTACACCGGCTCTGGGTATCAAACTGGTAACCTCCTGAGAATACTTTTATAGTATTGTCAACCTTTTTTTACCTTTCCGGATCATTCCGAGTCAGTTCCGGCCAACCCGGTACAAAATGACCGTTTTGCGCCTGGAGGGCCGGTCTCCTTCTTCGACCACACCGGCTCTGGGTATCGAACCAGTAATGTCCCGAGAATACTTTTTATAGTGTTCTCAACCTTCCTTTACCTTTCCGGACCATTCCGAGTCAGTTTCGGCAAACCCGGTACAAAATGACCGTTTTGCCCCTAGTGGGCCGGTCTCCTTTTCCGACCACGCCGACTCTGGGAATCAAACCGGTAACCTCTGGGAACATTCCAAATAATGTTTTCAGATCCCAAGACTTCTTCTGGGACAGTCCGAGTTCGCCCCAGCAACTTCCCAGTCCGATTGACCGTTTTGCCCCTAAAGGCCCGGTCAACCTTTCTGACATATCTTATCCTCACATTTCAAATCAAATACCTCCAGGACACTATTTTAAGTGTTCCTGCTCCTCTCCGACCTTCCGGGTCATTCCCGGCTCCTTCAAATCATTCCTGGACTTTCCGGAGTCACTCCTAGTGAAGGCAGGCTAAAAGTTGCATGGTGGTCACTAGTACAGGCGCCCAAATCTAGTCAAAGATACGTTGCTTGCCGACTTATAAAGTTTCCCAACTGGCTGGCGCCAATAGTAGTGGCGCCAAGCGAAGAATTGGCCTGGCGCCACTCCTAGTGGGACCAAGAGAAAGTTTGCCCTGGCACCACTGCAATAGGCGCTAGGTTTGTCCAACTTATATAAATACAGAGCCTCATTCAACGTGAAAGGGGTCCGCAAACTTAACGTAAAAATCATATATTTCGATATACAGAGCTCGAGCACCTCCAAAATCCTAGTTTCCCTAGGTTTTCCAAACCCTAGCCACCCTACACAAACCCTAGCCTCCTATACGCTTATATACTCCCCCATACACTCATACACTAGCCTTCAACCATCCTTTGAAGACTTGAAGAGCTGCCATCTAAAGCTTGAAGACAATCCTTGAAGGTTGAAGAAGAAGATCAAGACGAAGACCGAAGATTGAAGACAAGCAAGGCGCGCAAAATAAAGAAGACATACGGTAGGTTTTCTATTTTAATCCCCCATCTCTTTCCCCCCCTTTCTTTGCATGCTTGAAACAAGGGGATTCCCGGTCCATGTGTAGGATTGGGCTATTGGAGAGTTACCGTGTCAGGGGCTTTCTTCTAGTCTAACCAAAGACCACGTGGGTCCGGCCCCCTTGATTATGCGGTGAAGCCTTAGCCTTGTATGTTCACGACCCCAAATTGCATTGTGCATATCATAGTCTTGCATCTTCCAAAAACCGTTTTCAAAATTATTTTTCAAAACGTTTTCAAACTTGTTTTCAAAATTGCATCAAAATCTCTTTTTCAAAAACTTGTTTTCAAAACCATAATCCTAAGGTGATTCTAGCCTTTCCATGGCTAGGGTTGCTTTAGGAAAGTGTTACATTAAAAATGACCTTTTTGGTCTATATTTTCAAATCTTATTATTTTCAAAACAACTTTCTTAAAGTGGTTCTAGCTCTTATGGTTAGAATCGTTTTAGGAAAGTGAGACGTTTTTATACTTTCCAAAACTCTCTCTTCAAAAATCTCTTCCTAAAAATTTTTTTTTCAACATACTTTCCTAAAACTCTCCTCTTCAAAATTGTTTTCGAAAACTCCCTTCCAAAATCTATTTTTCAAAACTCTCTTTTTCAACTCCTCTCCAAAATCTTTTCCTCAAAATTCACTTTCTAAAAACACTCCCTAAATTCAATTTCCGAAAAACTCACTCCAAAAATCTTTCCAAAAACTTTTTTCCAGAATCCTCCTTCTAGAAATTCCCCTTTAGGATTTTTCTTCTAAAATCTACGTTTCCAAAAGCATACTTTCCAATAATTCTTTCTCTTTAAAATCTTTTTCCAAAAACTCCATCTTCAAATTCACTTTCCAAAAATTCCTCCCTAGGATTCCCCTTCTAGAAAACCTTCGTTTTTATAAACGCACTTTCCAAAAACTCTTTCCTTAGAGCCCAAGTTAAGCCCTAGAACTCACAATTAGGAAACCCTAATTTTCTTCCCAAAAATATGGTTTTCAAACTTTGTCCCAAACCTAGGTTTCCAAAATCTCTTGTTTTCACATCCAAACTATACATGTTTCCAAAACCTCTTTTCTACGTCAAAACTATAATTTTCCAAATCTAGGGTTTCTAGAATCTCCTTTTCCAAATCCTTGCCAAATCCTACCTTCCCTTTAAGAAACCAAATCCAATCTCCCCGTTTAGAAAACTAAATCCAATCCTCCGTTTTTGGAAACAAATCCCAAACCTTTCCTAATTCAACTTCTTCCCAATTTCTCACTTTCCTAAACCTTAAGTTTCCAAAACTTGAACATAAGAATCTTTCCTAATTCAACCCTTTCCTAATTTAACCCCTTTTCCAAATCTCAACTTTCCAAATCTAAGTTTTCAAACTTTTCCTAACCTCAAACCTTTTCTAATCTCAAGATTTTCTAAAACTCTAAGACTTTCTAAATCTTAAACTTTCTAAATTTCAAATCTTTCCAAATTCAAAACTTTCTAAATTTGAAACTTTCTCAAGTTAAATCTTTCTAAACTTAATTCTCTCAAAATTCTAAACTTTCCAAAACTTCAACATCTTTTCAAATCTAAGACTTTTCTAAACTCAAAACTTTCTTAATTCAAACATTTCCTAAAATGAAACTTTCCTACTTTCAAGACTTCCCTATTTCAAAACTTTTCTTTTTCAAACCTTTCCAATTTTCAAAACTTTCCTTTTTCAAACCTTTCCAATTTTCAAAACTTTCCGATTTTCAAAACTTTCGTAATTTGGGAACTTTCCTAATCTGAAAACCTTTTCTTTTTCGAAAACTTTCTAAACTCGAAACTTTCCAATTTCAAAACTTTCCTAAACCTAAAACTTTCCAATTCCAAAACTTTCCTAATTTGAAACTTTCTAAAAATGAAACTTTCCTAATTCAAAGCTTTCCTAATTTGGAACTTTCTTAAATTTGAATATTTCCTAAATCCAATTCTTCCTAATTTCCTAAATCTTCCAAGTCGAGTCAAATCTTTCCTAAGTCTCTTCTCTTTCCTAAACCTTCGTCTTGTCAAAATAAGTCTAAATCTCTCTCTTCTAAATTCGATCTTGTCAAATCAAAATTCAATCTTTTCAATTCCAAAATTCCAAATTCCAAGTTCAATCTCTCAATCTTCCAATTCAATTTCCAATTCAATCTCTTTCTTCCAAATCAATCTTTTTTTAATCGGACTCTTGTCCAAACTACGACTGACCTGATTCCCCCAAAGGGATACGTAGGCAACCTTCATAGGTGCGGTCACAATACTTTTCAAACTTTCAATTCCACCCTCATGGGTGCGGTTTCCAAAATCTTTCCAAATCTCAAATTCTAATCTATTTTCAAATTTTCAATTTCAAAATTTCTATTTTCAAATTTTTACTTCCAATTTTCAAAATTTTCAATTTCAATTCCATCTCTTCAAATCTATTTTCAAATCAAATCAATTTCAAATCAATCTCTTTTCAAATATATTTTTCAATTCTCTTCTATTGCACTTGCATATCATGCATCATGTTAGTTTCTTTTTTAAGCATCGTTTTTTAAAAGTTGATAGGATCGGTTAATAGTTAGTTGAAGACTCTCATAGGTGAATCTAGGGTAGATAGACATGTAGGTACCGAAAGGGCGGGGTAGGGTGATAGCTTAGTGCGTCTTCTCTACACGTAACTAACCTCCGAACCTAAGATCACTGATTTCAAAGACCAAAAAGGAGTTATTTTTCTAAAAAGGGCTACATGTTTTCCAAAGGTTACCAAACAACCTGTTTTCTTAAAAACCCTCTCTTGAGGATATATTTTCAAAATTGTTTTCCAAAACCCTAAGTGTAGTCTTTGGATTTTTCTTAGTTTTTAGGTGACCTAACTCACCTTAATAAAGTTAGGTGGCGACTCCGAATCTTTTTCAAAAGCCCTTTATTCAAACCAGTTTTTCAATTCAAACCTAGTCGCACTCATTCTTTTAGGAGGGTGAGTTCTAACGAGAGAGTACAACATTTTTCCCGCTTGTGTGAGTATTCCTCGAGTGCGAAAAATCTGGGCGCGACAGGCATATGATCCTGTCAGAATTCGACATCATGTTCACTACCCGTAAAGCAGTCAAGGGGTAGGTAATAGCTGATTATCTGGCCAAGAACCCTATTGATGATTATCAATCCATGGAGCCCCAATTTCTCGATGAAAATATACTATGCATTGATGACGCATCTGAAGAGCAAGCAGGAGCTAGGTGGAAGATGTATTTCGACAGGGCTGCTAACAAAAAAGGAGCTGGCATTGGGGCAGTAGTAGTGTCAAGAATAGGCAATCATTATCCTATCGTGGTTAAGCTACAATTTGAACTCTGCACTAATAATATCACCGAATATGAGGCTTTCATCCTAGGATTAAGATTGGCATTAGAAATGAAGATTGACGAATTGGTTGTTTGCGGCGATTCAGATTTGGTTATTCAGCAATGCAAGGATGTATACCAAACTCGAGATGCCAAACTTTCCCCATATCATTAGCAGGTCAAAGATTTGTGTTAGTTATTCAGAAGTGTGGATTTTCATCACGTACCCTGAGCAGAGAACAGTTTTGCCGATGCCTTAGCTACGTTATCTGCAGCAATCAAGGTTGACAGGGGCACTAAAATACCCCTCTACAGATCTTTACCAGGAATATCCCTTCCTATTGCCTACACACAATTGTTGAACCCAACGAGAAACCATGGTTTTATGACATCCAGAGGTACATCCAAGCCAAGACATTCCCCAATGCAGCATCACAACGAGATAGGAAGACCATTTGTCATCTGGCAGGACATTATTTCATGGCTAGAAATAAGCTTTTCAGGAGATCATGGTTCGGACTTCTAAGTTGCGTCAACCCCACCGAAGCCAAAGTTACCATGGAGGAAGTGCACGAAGGAGTTTGCGGTCGCCACATGAATGGTCACAAGCTTGCAAAGAAGATTCTCTGGACAGGGTATTACTGGTCAACAATGGAGTCAGATTTTATTATATATGTTCTTCGGTGTCACAAGTGCTAGATACATGGGGATAAGATTAAAGCACTGCTTACTGAGCTCCATTCTATGTCAGCCCCGTGGCCTTTTTCTATGTGGGGGATAGATATGATTGGCCCTATCACTCCTAAAGCTTCCAACGACCACCGCTTCATCCTTGTCGCCATTGATTATTTCACTAAATGGGTGGAAGTCGTTTCCTATGTTCATATCACCAAGAAGGTCATGGAAAGGTTCATAAAAAATCATATCATTTGCCAGTATCGGATCCTCGAGTCACTCATTACTGACAATGCTTCCAATCTGAACAACGAGTTGATATCAAAGCTATGCCAAACATTTCGGGTTACGCACCGAAATTCGGTCACCTACCGGTCTCAGATGAATAGAGCAGTGGAAGCAGCCAACAAGAACATTAAAAGAATACTCCGAAAGATGATTGACAACTACAGAGACTGGCAAGAGAAACTTCCTTTTGCATTGATGGCTTGCCAAACTAGTATGAGGATCTCCACCGGAAGCACCCCCTTCGAGCTGGTCTACGGCACCGAGGCAGTCATCCCTGTTGAGATTGAGATTCCTTCCTTAAGGATCTTAACAGAAACCAAACTGGATGAAGCAGAATGGATCAAAGACCGGTATGCCCAACTCTGCCTGCTAGATGAGAAGTGGCTAGCCGCGGTTTATCACGCTCAATGCTACAGAAGACGAATGGCCAGGGCATTTGATAAGAAGGCACAACCTCGGTCATTTCAGCAGGGAGATTTGGTGCTCAAGAAGGTGTTCCCCCATCAGGAGGCAGCGCAGGGGAAATTTGCTCCAAACTATGAAGGGTCATTCGTGATAAAAGAGGTCCTGTTTGGAGGAGCTCTCGTTTTGAGGAAATGGATGGCCAAGAATTCCCTAGTCCGTTTAATTTAGATGCTGTCAAACATTACTACATATTATTTCAAAAGTTAGATCTTTGGTTTCTGTGCAGAAGTAATAAAATCTATTCTCCTCATTCTCCATTAATCAATAGGGTAGTGTTTCAGTGGTAAAGCTCTAAGGACTAAACAATTTAATTCCAAGATGACGAGAGGCCCTCGTTTCATTTCCTATACAATTAAAATGTATACATAACCTTTGTCAAACCCTTAGAGCCGGTTACTTTCCTTCAAAAACATTCCCCAACAAAGTGATCATGCTAGGTCAAATTAAAAGCACTAGAGGTATGCGTAAAAAAAAAAAAGAAAAAAGAAAAGGGGGGGTGATTAGATACCCGAAGAAAGATAGGAATACGCAGAAAAAGTGCTATTAGACCAAAAATCATTGACAGTGATCACTAGTAGAATGGTAGGTTTGAGCCTTTTTCTTTTCTTTTAAAACTAAAAAAAAACCCACACCGCAAACCCTAAAAGTCCTCTCAGATTAGAGTTAAATTGATTAGTCCAAATGAGCTTACTAAAATATGCTATTGGCTGAAGGATAGGAGCTTCTCCACAGAAACCAGAGACCAAGCTGAGAAAAGAGAGAGAAAGAAGAGAAAAAAATAATTAAGCGCCTTCCCGAGGATGCGGTGAAAACCCGAAAGGGCGCCATAGGTAAAAAGTAGGGATGTGGCAAGATACAAAATTGGGGACCTTGGTGAAAACCTGCAAAGGCGCCTTGGTGCAAAAATGACAGAGCTGGGACTGGTGAAAACCCTCATAGGCACTAGTAGTAAAAATAACAGCAAGAAAAAAAAAAAAAGGGCGGGAGTAGAGATTTAGATGTAAGAAATAACCCAAGCTACAGCATTCCCCAGAAGTTCTATGTATGAAAGCAACAGTGCGAAAGTCAGAAGGCGTCTTGAAAGGCATTCTCATGCTTAGCCTAGTTAAGGTTATAGGAAGCAAAGGTTCCTTTCGCAGGACAATCGGCCAGTCAGAGTATCAAACAAAAGGGAGTTATTTTTCATTGAGCTGCGATTTTCATTTAACTTTCCTCAAGTTTGTTGCTATACTAACCATGCAGGAAAGTCATATCAAAAGTACGGGAGGCCATGATTCATAAGACAAAAAGAGGCATAACACTAAACAAAGTATGTTTTTCTACAAATGCAGGAATCAATAAATCTAAGAGCAAGGTGGTAAAAATGTATCGCTCCCCATCATCATCAGAGGAGGAATCAGCTAGGCAGGGATCCACTGGCTCGCCAACTATAGGAGGAACACCTGAAGAAGGACCCACTGTCGGTGATCCAGGTCGGCCTTGCTTGTAGTCTGCACATCTGGCCAGAAGCATGCCCCTCTCTCGGGTAAGTGATTCCACAGTCTCTCGCACGGACTGACAATCCGTCACATCAGTCTATAGGGAAGTGGAGCTGTCTAGAACACCTCGTGGCCGCCTACGTCCCCTTACAGCACTCAAAGGTGGGCCATCATGTGTCGATCTGGCTGCTGCTAGCTGCATCTCCAGCGAAGCTACCTCAGCATCCCTCACTCTCAACCAGTCATGTAATGTCCGTATCAGTCGGCGGTTGTCCCGCCTATGACGACGCCCCTGAATAATCATAGTAGTCAAGAAGTCGGTATACCTTACAGGAGGTAAAGGAGTCTCAATGAGAAGATCCCCAAGTCTACTGGGACCCAACACTTAGTGTCAAAGCCAATAGTTATAGGCCTCAGCCGCAAGGGGCATGACAGAGAATGGACCATCATCGTCAACATGAGGAAGCAAAGATCTCCATGTATCTATAACTCTCTCCACCAATGCTCCTGGGATCGACGCCTCGAAGAAAAGAGTGAGCTCGGTTGCAGATGCTGAAAAAGGAATATTCTAACTCCTACCAAGCTGTCGCAGAACCCGAATCTCAAAGAAAGGGGCAATGCCCCGCAGGCCTGCTAAGGGCACGAAGGCTCTCTCAGAAGGCCAAACTCTCAAGCAATATCTACCAACCAGTCCTGAATACCACCTGACCGAGCCTGACCTCATGCTCTAGAGGTAGTCAGCCCAAGATGCAACGTTCTGCAAAAATCTCCCCTCATCTGCCATGACGCCCTGAGATCTCACCAGGAAGTGTATATGGTCAAGCTCGGGATACATGTATGCTGGAATAAAGGAGTAACAAACAAGTGCTCAATCGCCCAGAGTTGGAAGAGAGTAGCACATCCCCGGAAATGAGCATCAACGGTCTGTTGGAATCTCGTAAGAATCACAAGGGTCTCCCTTACAATCATGGGCTCTTAGGAATGCCCCTTACGAATCAGGGCCAGCAATGCACATAGTCGACAGTCGGCTAAATCATCTCCTCATGGGAACACTAAGTAATTCAACAGAAGTAGGGCCAAAGCGACCATACGCGAAACAGACCAATCCTGGCAAGTGTGCCAATCACCTGAGTGAGCACGCATACCCGTGGAAAACTCAAAGCGAGAAAGGAGGAACTCTACTAAAACATAAGGAAACTGGGTCAAAGAACAAGATGAAAGAACCGCGTGTCTGAGTCCGAGCTGGGACGAGACCATTGTAATACAACCATCCAAAAAAAGGGGTCCCACAATGTCGGCAGAAACATCTCAGAAAACAAGAAGTAACCCATACTCGTGAGGGGTAGGGATAAGCTCACACTCCCTAAAGCGGAAAAGAGATAAGTCAGGTTGCGAGAAGGGAATCACTGCCTCCATGAGCCCAGGAATAAACAGCACGGATAGAAGTGAAGCCACCCGACCAAAGAACCAATGAAAGATATCCTACTCTTCCAGAGGGTAACTGTCGTGCTAAGCTCTCAGTCGACCCAAAACTGCATCTGCCATCCTGAAAAGGTAAGCCAAGGTAAGAGGTGTTAATACACTATACATGCAGTTCAAATAATGATAAAATAAAAAACTGACACAAAAAAAATAATAGTAAAAAAAAAAGATTTCAAATAATAAGTCAAAATAAATATCCTACCCCTTTCGATTTTCCAACTTCAAAGTTAAATCTCAATGGTTTTCTGTCTTTTTCCTTCAAAAAGATTTTATTTCTAAACCTTTTCTAACTCTTTCCCTAATTTCTAAAAAATTCGGCAGAGTTTTGTTTAAAAATGGTTCCTACAACACCCATGACATCAACATGAAACATAAAATGTGCACTTTTCAACGTTACGATCACATAACATCAGAACCTGTCAATTTTTTAAAATTTTCAAAACACATGTTTTATTTTTCCAATAAATCAATAGTTTTCAAAAATGTCTTAAAATTTCTTAAAATCATTTCAAATGTTTTCTAAAAATATTCCTACATTTTTCAAAATTTCAAAACTCTAAAAATTCCATCAATTTCCTGAGTTTTCCCATTTTCCCAAATTTCTAAGTATTTTTCTATTTTTCAAAAAATAAAAAATTTACTAAGTTTTCAAAAAATCATGAAACTTTGTACAGTTGATAAACACATTTTTCTATGGCACATTGCACAAAAATTTAGCCAGAAAACCCAATGCCCAAGCCTGTAGGAATAAATCCCCTATTCCTGCAGAAAACCCTCTTCACATATGCACGTAAAATCACTCAAATTCAATCAAAAAAGCACCAAAATGCAAAAATAATATGACAACAGTGTTCAAAACATATCAAAACATTAAATTCTACTATTCACATGATTCAAACGAAATTCTACACATCAAAATGAACAAAAATTTGAAAACTCACTCTTTGGAGTTCTCTGGTGAAATCTTCTTTTCTGGTGTCTCCTTCGGCGACGTGGTCTCTTTCGGCGACGTGGTCTCCTTCCAGTAATAACTCGTGCTCTCCAAGTGGTGCTCCTTCAATGTCCAAGTTGGTTTCCTCGTAATGTCTCTCGGATTAGCGAAAATCTTCCAAAATCCCGCAAGTGTTCGAACCAAAAATTTTTCTGCTTTTAATTCCAAGCTTAGCGCCACTAGCAGAGGCACTAAGGTTTTTCTGCCAAAGGCACCACTCCTAGTGGCGCCAGTTTCCAATTCTAGGCAGCTTTGCCCTTCGAAGGCCTTTGGGCCCAATATCCATTTCCAAACCCCCATTTTCCAAACCCGTCCCTCTGACCGCCTCACGATCAACATGGGGCTCTTACTTTATCATTTTCTGTCTTCAACAAGCAAAGACAGAAAAAGAAGGGCAGCTATAAGCACTCCATTTTTGACCGCTCGACGATCACCACTCCGTCCAAACTTGTGTTCAAGTCATTGTGGGGATATTTTAATCAAAATTAACTTTCTAAGTCTAGTCTCGTCAATTCATCGCTTCGCGGGCCCCTTTCAGATAGTAAGTCCCTTTTCTAATTCCAAATCAGGCACGTCTTTCCGAAGACGATAAGTCCCCTTTCCAATTCCAATAGGCATGTCTTTCCAAAGACGGTAAGTCCCCTTTCCAATTCCAACACGCACGTCTATCTGAAAACGATAAGTCCACTTTTCAATTCCAATTCCAATTCCAATCCCTCTCTCGAGACAGTTGATTCCTCGAGACGGTCCGACACAATTTTCGAAAGAAATCTCTTCGAAATGGTAAGTCCCTTTAAACCTGTCGACCGGGACGAGACCCCAAGTCCCTTAGATGGTAGAACGGTCCACCTTTGGCGTCTGCTAGCCCACCAATGCAGAAATGTCCATTTAGGCACGCCTTTTGAAAAATTTGATTTTCAGGCATTAAGTCCCTTTAGCAGCTTCCCGAGATCAGGCAGTCTCGGGAATGATCGTGAACCGTATACTCGCAAACATCGCAACCGTTAGAGTAGTGGAAATACTCGCAAACAGGTTGATATAGGGAATTGCCAACAAACCATTGTATCACATGACCGTCGTCAGAGTGGCAGAAACACTCCAAACCCAGGTCAACACCAGTGCCTGTTAGCCCACTTTAGTGAAAAATGAACAAATTGCCCCTAGGGCCATTTTTGGCACGTTTCTCGAGAACACATCTAAATCTGCAGAACGTTAAGTCCAACCTTCCAATATTTTCTTAAAGGCAATCCGATATGATTAGGTGCCTTCTAGTTAGTTTCGAACCAATTTCGAGACTTTTCGGTCAAGATGACCATTTTGCCCCTAAGCATTCGAATGCCCCAGGAACCATACCGGCCCTAGTTATCAAACCGGTAGCCTCCCAAGAATGCTTCTTATAGTGTTCTCAACCTTTCTTTACCTTCCCGGATCATTCCGAGTCAGTTTCGGCAAACGCGGTACGAAATGATCGTTTTACCCCTGGAGGGCCGGTCACCTTTTCCAACCACACTGGCCTTGGGTATCAAACCAGCAACCTTGAGGAGCATTCTGAATAATGTTTCCAAATCTCGAGTCATTTTCTAGGACATTCCGGGTTCATCCTGGTAGCTTTCCGGCTTGATTGACCGTTTTACCCCTAACGGCCTGGTCAATCCTTCCGACACATCCTACCCTCATTTTTTCAGTCAAATACCTTTGGGACGTTATTTGAAGTGTTCCTGCCCTTTTCTGTCTCTCCGGGTCATTCTCGGCCTCTTCAAATCATTCCCGGACTTTTCAAAGTCACTCCTAGTGAAGCTAGGCTAAAAATTGCATGGTAGTCACTAGTACTGGCACCCAAATTTTCCAAAGATATGTTGCTTGTCAACTTAACAAACTTTCTTAACTGGTTGGCGCCACTAGCAGTGGCTCCAAAAGGAATTTTGGCCTGGCCCCACTGCAACAGGCGCTAGGTCTATCCCATCTATATAAATACAGAGCCCCTTCTAATGTAAAAGTGGTCCGCAAACTTAGTCTAAAAATCCTAATTTTTGATACACAGAGCTCGTAGCCTCCTAAAACACTAGCTTCTCTAGGTTTTCCAAGCCCTAGCCACCATACACAAACCCTAACCTCCTATACATTCATACATACCCCTATACACTTATACACTAGCCTCCAACCCTCCATTGAAGACTTGGATTGTTACAACTATGAAGATTTGAAGACCAAAGACAAGCCCTCGAAGATTAAGACTGAAGTGAAGCGAAGATTGAAGGAAAGCAAGGCGCGTAAAGCCAAGCAAAATAAAGAAATCATACGGTAAGCTTTCTCTTTAAATTTTTTCACTTCCCCCCTCTCTCTTTTCTCTTCTAACCCACTTGGGCTTTCTCTATTTTAATCCCCCATCTTCTTCTCCCCTTTTTTTGCATGCTTGAAACAAGGGGACTCCCGGTTGTAAGCACCCCATTTTTGACCGCTCGGCAGTCTACACTCCGTCCAGACTTGTTTTCAAGTCATTGTGGACATATTCCAATCGAAACCAATTCTCTAGGTCCAAATTTCATCTTTCCATCGCTTCGCGGGCCTGTCAGGCCCAAATAGAGGCAAAATGACCAAAATGCCCTTAGGGGCATTGTTCTTTCTTATTCCAATTCCAATCCCTCTCTCGAGACAGTTTATTCCTCGAGACGGTCCGAGTAGCAAAACTACTCACCAAACCGTTAGAGTAGCGGAAATACTCACAAAACCGTTAGAGTAGCGGAAATACTCACAAAAACGTTAGAGTGGCGGAAACACTCAAAACCCAGGCACGTCTCTTCGGAGACGGTAAGACCCCTTTCCAATCCCTCTCTTGAGACAGTTTATTCCTCGATACGGTTCCAATCTAGGCACGTCTCTTTGGAGACGGTAAGACCCCTTTCCAATCCCTCTCTCGAGACAGTTTATTCCTCGAGACGGTTCCAATCCAGGCACGTCTTTTCGGAGACGGTAAGACCCCTTTCCAATCCCTCTCTCGAGACAGTTTATTCCTTGAGACGGTCCGAGTAGCAAAACTACTCACAAAATCGTTAGAGTAGCGGAAATACTCACAGAACTGTTAGAGTAGAGGAAATACTCACAGAAAATACTCACAGAACCGTTAGAGTAGCGAAAATACTCACAGAATCGTTAGAGTAGCGAAAATACTCACAAAACCGTTAGAGTAGCGGAAATACTCACAACCCCGTCCGAGTAGCGGAAATACTCACAAATCATCAACCCCGTCCGAGTAGCGGAAATACTCACAAATCATCAACCCCGTCCGAGTAGCGGAAGTACTCACACCGTGAGAGTGGCGGAAACACTCAAAACCCAGGTCAACACCAGTGTCTGTTAGCTCACTTCGGTGAAAAATGACCAGACTACCCTTAGGATCTTTTCCGAGACTTTTCGGTGAAGATGACAATTTTGCCCCTAGGCATCCGAACGCCCCTGGAACCACACCGGCTCTGGGTATCAAACCGGTAACCTCCTGAGAATACTTTTTATAGTATTCTCAATCTTCCTTTACCTTTCCGGATCATTCCGAGTCAGTTCCAGCCAACCCGGTACAAAATGACCGTTTTGCCCCTAGAGGGCCGGTCTCTTTCTTCGACCATACCGGCTTTAAGTATCAAACCAGTAATGTCTCGAGAATACTTTTTATAGTATTCTCAACCTTCCTTTACCTTTCCAGACCATTCTGAGTCGGTTCCGGCAAACCCAGTACAAAATGACCGTTTTGCCGCTAGTGGGCCGGTCTCCTTTTCCGACCACACCGGCTCTGGAAATCAAACCGGCAACCTCTGGGAATATTCTAAATAATGTTTTCAGATCCCAAATCTTTTTCCGGGACAATCCGAGTTCGCCCCGGCAGTTTCTTAGTCCGATTGACCGTTTTGCCCCTAAAGGCTCGGTCAACCTCTTCGACACATTTTTGTCCTCACTTTTCAAGTCAAATACCTCCAAGACACTATTTTAAGTGTTCCTGCTCCTTTCCAGCCTTCTGGGTCATTCCCGGCTCCTTCAAATCATTCCCGGACTTCCCGGAGTCACTCCTAGTGAAGCTAGGCTAAAATTTACATGGTAGTCACTAGTACAGGCGCCCAAATCTAGTCAAAGATACATTGTTTGCCGACCTTGAATCTTTCCTAATTGGCTGGCGCCACTACTAGTGGCGCCAAGCCAAAAAATGGCCTGGTGCCACTCCTAGTGGCGCCAGTGTATAATTTGGCTTGGCGCCACTGCAACAGGCGCCAGTTTTGTCCAACCTCTATAAATACAGAGCCTCATTCAATGTGAAAGAGGTCTGAAAACTTAACCTAAGAATCCTATATTTCGATATACAGAGCTCGAGCATCTCCAAAAACCCTAGTTTCCTTAGGTTTTCCAAACCCTAGCCACCTTACACTAAACCCTAGCCTCCTACACACTTATACACACTTCCATACACTCATACACTAGCCTTCAACCATTCTTTGAAGACTTGAAGAGCTGCCATCCAAAGCTTGAAGACAACTCCTAAAGACTGAATGTGAAGATCAAGACAAAGACCGAAGACCGAAGACTGCACGGCGCGCAAAATAAACAAAATACAAGGTAGGCTCCCTATTTAAATTTTCGCACTTCCCCCTTCTCTCTTCTCTCTCCAACCCACTTGGGTTTTCTCTATTTTAATCCCCCATCTCTTTCTCGCCCTTTCTTTGCATGCTTGGAACAAGGGGACTCCCGGTCTATGTGTAGGATTAGACTGTTGGAGAGTCACCGTGTTGGGGGCTTTCTTCTAGTCTAACCAGACACCATGTGGGTCTGGCCCCCTTGATTATGTGGTGAAGCCTTAACCTTGTATGTTCACGACCCCAAATTGCATTGTGCATATCATAGTCTTGCATCTTCCAAAAACCGTTTTCAAAAGTTATTTTCAAAACGTTTTCAAACTTGTTTTCAAAATTGTATCAAAATCTCTTTTTCAAAAACTTGTTTTCAAAACCACAATTCTCGGGTGATTTTAGCTTTTCCATGGCTAGGGTTGCTTTAGGAAAGTGTTATATTAAAAGTGACCTTTTGGTCTACATTTTCAAACCTTGTTTTCAAAACCACTTTCTTAAAGTGGTTCTAGTCCTCTTATGGCTAGAATCGTTTTAGGAAAGTGAGATGTTTTTATACTTTCCAAAAACTCTCTCTCTCTTCAAAAATCTCTTCCTAAAAAAAATCTTTTTTCCAACATACTTTCCTAAAACTCTTCTCTTCAAAATTGTTGTCAAAAACTCTCCTCCAAAATCTATTTTCTTTCAAAACCTTTTTTTTTCAACTCCTTTCCAAAACTCTCTCTTAAAAATTCACTTTCCAAAAACGCTCCCTAAAAATCTTTCCAAAAACTCTCTTTTCCAAAATTTTCCTTCTAGAAACTCTCCTCTAAGATCTTCTTTCCAAAATCTACGTTTCTAAAAACGCACTTTCCAAAACTCCTTCTCTTTAAAATGTTCTTCCAAAAATTCCCTCTTCAAATTCACTTTCCAAAAGTTCTTACCTAGGATTCCTTTCTAGAAAACCTTCATTTCCAAAAACAAACTTTCTAAAAATCCCTTTTCCTTAGAGCCCAAGTTAAGCCTTAGAGCCCACAATTAGGAAACCCTAATTTTCTTTCCAAAAACATGATTTTCAAACTTTACCCCAAACCTAGGTTTCCAAAACCTCTTGTTTTCACATCCAAACTATACATGTTTCCAAAACCTCTTTTCTACGTCGAAACTATAGTTTTTCAAATCTAGGGTTTCTAGAATCTCCTTTTCCAAGTCCTTACCAAATCCTATCTTCCCTTTAGGAAACCAAATCAAATCTCCCCGTTTAGGAAACTAGATCCCGTCCTCCGTTTTTGAAAATAAAATCCAACCTTTCTCTTTTAGAAACCAAATCCAATCCCTTCCTAATTCAACTCTTTCCTAATTCAAATCCTTCCTAAACTTTCACTTTCCTAAATATTAAGTTTCCAAAAACTTGAACATAAAAATCTTTCCTAATTCAACCCTTTCCTAATTCTACCCTCTTTTCAAATCTTAGCTTCTTAAACCTAAGTTTTCAAACCTTTCCTAAACTTAAGCCTTTCCTAATTTTAAGACTTTCTAAAATTCAAACTCTAAAACTTTTTAAATCCTAAACTTTCTAAATTTCAAATCTTTCTAAAATTCTAAGCTTCCTAAATTCAAAACTTTCTTAAGTTAAATCTTTCTAAACCCAAATCTTTCTAAACTCTAAACTTTTCAAAACTTGAACATCTTTCCAAATCTAAGACTTTTCTAAACTCAAAGCTTTCTTAATTCAAGACTTTCTTAAGTTGAAACTTTTCTTAATTCAAACATTTCCTAAACTGAAAACTTTCCTTTTTCAAACCTTTCCTAGAACGAAACTTTCTTATTTTCAAAACTTCCTTGTTTTCAAAGCTTTCCAAATTCAAAACTTCCCTTTTTCAAAACATTTCTAAATTCAAAACTTTTCGATTTTCAAAATTTTCCTAATTTGGGAACTTTCCTAATCTGACAACCTTTCCTTTGTCGAAAACTTTCTAAACTCAAAACTTTCCAATTTCAAAGCTTTTCTAAAATGAAAACTTTCTTAATTTTGAAACTTTCCAAAAATGACACTTTCTTAAATCAACCCTTTCCTAATTCGAACATTTCCTAAATCTAATCTTTCTTAAATTCTCAAGTCTTTCCTAGGTCTCCTACCTTTTCCTAGGTCTAGGTTTCCTAAACCTCCTTCTTCCCAAAACCAAGTCTTTCCAAAACAAGTCCAATCTTCTCAATTTCAATTTCCAATCTCCTCTTCTAGTCTCAAATCAAATCCAATTTTCAATTCAATCTCTTTCTTTCAATCCAATTTCTCTCTTCAAATTAATCTCTTTGCAATCGGACTCTTGTCGGAACTACGACTGACCTGATTCCCTCAAAAGGATACGTAGGCAACCTTCATAGGTGCGGTCACAACACTTTTCAAACTTTCAATTCCACCCTCGTGGGTGTGGCCTCCACATTTTTCAAATCTTGAATTCCAATCTATTTTCAAAATTTCAATTTCAAATTTCTATTTTCAAAATTTCTACTTTCAATTTTCAAACTTTCCAATTTCAATTCCATCTCTTCAAATTTATTTTCAAATCAAATCAATTTCAAATTAATCTCTTTTCAAATCTATTTTTCAAATTCTCTTTCCTTGCATTTGCACATCATGTATCATGTTAGTTTTCAAACATTGTTTTTCAAAGTGAATAGGGTTGAACATTAGTTAATTAAAGACTCTCATAGGTGAATCTAGGGTAGATTAACATGTAGGTACCGAAAGAGCGGGGTAGGGTGATGGCTTAGTGCGTCTTCCCTACACGTAACCAACCTCCGAACCTAGGATCACTGTTTTCAAAGACCAAACGGAGTTATTTTTCAAAAAAAAAAAGGGCTAAATGTTTTCCAAAGGTTGCCAAACAACCTGTTTTCTTAAAAACCCTCTCTCGAGGAGATATTTTCAAATTGTTTTCTAAAAACCCTAAGTATAGTCTTCAGATTATGCTTAGTTTTTAGGTGACCTAACTCACCTTAATCAAGTTAGGTGGCGACTCCAAATGTGTTTCAAAAGCCCTTTATTCAAACCTGTTTTCAATTCAAACCTAGTTGCACTCATCCTTTTAGGAGGGTGAGTTGTAACGAGAGAGTACAACATTTTTCCCGCTTGGGTGAGTATTCCTCGAGTGCGAAAAATCTGGGTGCGACACCGCTTCATGTGTAGGATTAGGTTGTCGGAGGGTCACCGTGTCGGGGGCTTTCTTTTAGTTAAACCGGAGACCACATGGGTTCGACCCCTTTGAGTATGTGGTAAAGCTTTAACCTTGTATGTTCACGACCCCAATTTGCATTGTGCATGTCATCCTCTTGCATTCTTCCAAAAATCGTTTTCAAAATCGTTCTTAAACTTGTTTTCAAAACTTGCATTAAAGCTTGTTTTCAAAATTGCCTTAAAATCTTCTTTTCCAAAAACTTGTTTTCAAAATCACAACCCTAAGGTGATTCTAGCGTTTTCATGGTTAGGGTTGTTTTAGGAAAGTGTTACATTTAAAGGGACTGATATGGTCCATATTTTCAACTCCTTGTTATTTTCAAAACCACTTTCTTAAAGTGGTTCTAACCTTCTTATGATTAGAATTGTTTTAGGAAAGTGAGACGTTTTTATACTTTCTAAAAACTCTCTTTTCGAAAGTCTCTCTTTCTAAAACCCTTGTTTTCAATATGTTTTCCAAAAAACTCTTCTTTCCAAAAGTGTTTTCTAAAAACTCCCTCGAAAAATTTATTTTTCAAAACTTCCCTTTTTAAATTCCTTTCCAAAACACTCTTTTCAAAATCCACTTTCTAAAAATGCCCCCCTAAATCTCTTTCCTAAAAAAAACTCTCTCCAACAATCTCCTTCCAAAAATCTTTCTAAAAACTCTCTTTCCAAAATCTTCCTTCTGGAAACTCCTCTCTAGGATTTCCTTCCTGAAACTTGTTTCTAAAAACACGCTTTCTAAAAACTCCTCACTAAGATTTCTTTCCAAAAACTCTATTTTCAAAATTCACTTTCTAAAAACTCCCTTTTAGGATTTCTTTCCAAAAATTCCTCTTTCCAAAAAGCCCACTTTCCAAAATCTCTTTCCTTAAAGCCTAAGTTAAACCCTAATTTACCTTCCCAAAGACGTGATTTTCAAACTTGCCTTAAAACCTAGGTTTCCAAAACCTTCCGTTTTCTACATCAAAATTATATTTCCAAAACCTATTTTTTACGTCAAAACTATACACTTCCAAATCTAGGGTTTCTAGAAACTTCATTTTCCAAATCCTTGTCAAATCCTACCTTCCCTTTAGGAAACCAAATCCAATTTTCCATTTAGAAAACTAGATGCAATCCTCCGTTTTTGGAAACAAAATCAAATTTTCTCTTTTAGAAACAAAATATAATCCCTTCCTAATCCAAATTTTTCTCAATTCAACTCCTTTCTAATCTTCTAGTTTCCTAAATCTTAAGTTTCCAAAACTTGAACATAAAAATCTTTCCTAAATTCTAAAATTCAATTTTCAAATCTTTCCTAATTCAACCTTTTCTTAATTCCACATCCTTTCCAAACTTTAACTCCTAAATCTAGATTTTCAAATCTTTCTAAAACTCAAACTTTGAATCTTCCACAAATTCTAAAAGCTTTCTAAATTGAAATCTTTCCTAATTTAAAATCTTTTTAAAATTCTAAGCTTCCAAATTCAAAACTTTCTTAAAGTTGAAACTCTCCAAGTTCTAAACCTTTCTTAAATTAAACTTCTCCTAATTCAAAATATTTCTAAATTCAACACTTTCCTATTTTGAAAACTTTCTAAATTCAAAACTTTCCTAAATCAAAATTTTCCTAAAGTGAAACCTTTCCTTTTTCAAAATTTTCCTAATTCAAAACTTTCCTAAGTTAGAACTTTCTTAATTCAAAACTTTCCTAAGTTGAGACTTTCCTAATGTGAAAACTTTCTTAAACCTAAAATTTTCCTAAGTTGAAATTTTCCTAAATCGACATCTTTCCTAATTCCAAGTTTCTTAATCTTCCAAGTCCAATATTCAACTCAATTCTTTTCTAAAATCTTTCCAAGTCAAATCCAATCTTTCTTTTCTAAGTTCTTAAGTCTAGGTTTTCTAAAACCAAGTCTTTCAAAATCAATCTTTTCAAATCTTCCAATCAAAGTCCAAATTTCCCTACTCTTCCAATTCCAATTCGAATTCCAACTTCAACTCTTTTCCAAATCAACTCTTCTATTTTCAATCGAACTCTTGTCTGAACTACGACTAACCTGATTCGTCCAAAAGGATACGTAGGCAACCCTTGTGGGTGCGGTCATAACTTCTTTCAAATTTCAAATTCCACCACATTTTTCAAATTTCTATTTCCACAACTTCTTTTAAATCTCCAATTCTACAATCTTCTTCAAGTTTCCAATTCTATGTTCTATTTCCAATTTCTAATTCTAAAAATCTATTTTCAATCTTCAATTTCAATTCCCAAAACCTGCTTTCCAATTTCAAACTTCTATCTCTGTCTTCTCAAATCTATTTCCAAATCTATTTTCCAACTCTCTTTTCTTGCACTTGCATATCATGCATCATGTCTTTTTAAAACATTATTTTCTAATGTGGATAGGATTGAACATTGGTTAGTTGAAGACTCTCATAGGTGAATCTAGGATAAATAGACATATACGTACCGAAAAGGCGGGGTAGGGTGATGGCTTAGTGCGTCTTCCCTACAGGTAACCAACCTCCGAACCTAATATCATTGATTTGAAAGACCAAAACAGGGTTATTTTCAAAAAAGGGCTAAATGTTTTCCAAAGCTTGCCAAACAACCTGTTTTCTTAAAAAACCCTCTCTTGAGTAGATATTTTCAATATCGTTTTCCAAAATCCTAGGTGTAGTTTTCGGATTATGCTTAGTTTTTTGGTGACCTAACTCACCTTAATCAAGTTAGGTGGTGACTTCAAATCTTTTCTAAAAGCCTTTTATTCAAATGAGAGAGTACAATGTTTTTCCCGCTTGTGTGAGTATTCCTCAAGTGTGAAAAATCTGGGCGCGATAGGTACTTTCTTAGAGATGTGCCAAGTTAGATGGACTTACTCTCTCGAGGAGTTTGTACTTTCTCAAAAGATGTGCCAAGTTGGATGGGCTTATCTTCTCGAGGAGTTTGTATTTTCTCACATAATATGCCATGATACCCAAGAGGCATGTGGGTCATTGTTTATCGAGACAAGCTAGCAGGTGTCGGTGTTGACTCGGGTTTACGAGTGTTTCCGTTACTTTGACAGTTATGACGGGTTGGTTTCTAAATGTATCTCATCCTTTAGTAAACGTGGCACAGCCAAGAGGTGTGTTCAGTCCTTTGACACTGGGTAGTTTAGTGGGAAAAACTGTGTCGACCTAGTGAGTGTTCTTGTTACTCCAACGACTCAAAGGTTTGTTAGTGTTTCCATCACTTCGAACATTTGGTGTTGGTTCCAGAGACTGTCTATTCTCAGGGAACTTACCGAATGCCAAGGGCCATAACGGACATTCTATGTTGGCGGGCTAACAGGCCCCAAAAGTGAACTGTTTTAAGTTTGTGAGTGTTTCTATCACTCCGACGACGGTGATTGGTTTCGGAGACCACCTAGTCTCTGAAAGCTACCTTAGAAAGCCTAGCAGCATCATGGTGATTTGGTTTTAGTTGGGCCCGATGGGCGCCATAAGCGACCAATTGATTGGACTATGGTTTGAAAAGCCGGTTTGGGCATGATAGTGTTGTGACATTTTACTAGAAGACAGATGTGGACCAAAGATTGTTGAGCGGGAAAAAATGGGGCGCTTACAAGAGCCCCAGTCACAAATGATGGCCCAGAGTATGCCAAAGCAAAAAATATATATTTTCTTTCAAAAATTTGACTACCACTTGGTGGTCATTTGTCCTTGTGGTTATAACTTTGACCCATTCTGATGCATATTCAATGGCCACTATGATGAATAAGTACCCAAAGGAACTCTAGAATGGTCCCATGAAATCTAACTCACAATAATCAAATATCTCAAGAATGATGGCATCATGTGCCGCCTAGAAAGGTTCCCTAGCCTTTGGCACCTATCACATGCTAAACAAAATGTATGGACATCCTTAAACATCAAGGGCCAATACAACCCATGTTAGAGGACCTTAGCCATGGTTTTCTTCAATGAGAAGTGTCCACCACAAGCTTGGGGGTGACAAAACTTCATCACGCTCCTAAACTGCTCATCAGGAATACATTGCGGAATGACTTGGTCAGGGCAATATTAAAGAGGCAAGGCTCATCCCATGCAAATCATCACATATTTCTAAAGAATTTGCATTTATCTAGAGAAGACAAATGAGATGGAATCTCGCCCATAGCTAGGTAATTTGCTATGTCTGCATACCAAGGGATTGAAGGCTACTTAAGGGTTTGGAAAAGATACTCATTTAGGAAATGTTCATTGATATGTGTAAGCACCCCATTTTTGCATGCTCAACAATCTTCGCAGACACATTCAAGCCCAAACTGATTTTCCAGACTCAATCTAGTTAATTAACCGCTTCACAGGCCTGCCAAGCCCAATGGAGGCAAAACGACCAAAATGTCCTTGGGGCATTACCCGATCTAATTCTAGTTGGCACGTCTTCTTAAAGATGGTAAGTCCATATTTCAACCTCAATTCTAGTTCCAATTTCAGTCCAGACTAGTCAAACTCAATCTAGTATGTGAGAAAGTTGATCCCTTAGACGGTAAGTCTATCCAGTATGACACGTTCATTGAGAAAGCACAAAACTAGTCAGAATGATAAGTCGCTTCACACACGTCGACTGGGATGGAACCCAAGTTCCCGAGATGGTAGAGGGGTTCACTTGTAGCATCAACTAGCCCACCAACATAGAATATCTGTAATTCAGCACATCAATCGAAAAAGTACCTAAGACCTCGAGGTGATAAGACCATCCAGTAGCTTCCTAAGACTAGGCAATCTCTAAAATGAATGCATACCGTCAGAGTGATGGAAACACTCACAAACAACACAACCAACACAACCGTCAAACTGACGGAAACACTCATAAATAGGTCGACATCGGGAATGCCAACAACCCCCTTATGTCACGGGACCGAACACGCCTTTTGGCCGTGACACGTTTACCAGAGGATGGGATACCTTTGGAAACTAACTCGTCACACACCGTTAGAATGACAGAAACACTCAAAATTCGACTCAACACTAGTGCCTGCTAGCCCATTCTGGTGAAAAATGACCAAAATATCCCCGGCGGGCCCCACCGGTGCACTTCTCGAGAAAATACCTAAGACCACAAGGTGGTAAGTCCATCCTTCCAAGATTGTCCCAAAGATAATCTAGCACGTTTTAGTACCTTCTATAAGCACCCTATTTTTGACCACTCGGTAGTCTACACTCCGTTCAGACTTGTGTTCAAGTCATTGTGGGCATATTCCAACCGAAACCAACTTTCTAAGTTCAAATCCCTTCTGTCCATCGCTTCGCAGGCCCGCCAGGCTCAAATAGAGGCAAAATGACCAAAATGCCCTTAGGGGCATTGTTTTTTCCAATTCCAACTCCAACCCCTCTCTCGAGACAGTTGATTCCTCAAGACGGTAAATCTACTCCAATTAGGCACGTCTTTCCGAAGACGATAAGACCCCTTTCCAATTCCAATCCCTCTCTCTCGACAATTTATTCCTTGAGACGGTTCCAAATCAGGCACGTCTTTCTGAAGACGATAAGACCCCTTCCAATTCCAATCCCTCCCTCGAGACATTTTATTCCTCGAGATGGTCCGGCACATTTTTTGAAAAAAACCTCTTCGAAACAGTAAGTCCCTTTAAACCTATCGATCGGGATGAGACCCTAAGTCCCCTGGATGATAGAAACGGTCCACCTTTGGCGCCTGCTAGCCCGCCAATGCAAAAATGTCCGTTTAGGCACGCCTTCCAAGAAAATTGACTTCTCAGGCGCTAAGTCCCCTTTAGTAGCTTCCCGAGATTAGGCAGTCTCGGGAATGATCGCGAACCATCAGAGTAGCGTAAATACTCGCAAACATTGTAACCGTCAGAGTAGCGGAAATACTCGTAAACAGGTCAATATAGGGAATTGCCAACAAACCCCTGTGTCACGACGACCACAGTCAAAGTGGTAGAAACACTCAAAACCCAGGTCAACACCAATGCCTGCTAGCCCACTTCAGAGAAAAATGACCAAATTGCCCCTTGGGCCTTTTCTGAGACTTTCCGGTCAACATGACCATTTCGCCCCTAGGCATCTGAACGCTCCGGGAACCACACCGGCTCTGGGTATCAAACTGGTAACCTCTTGGGAATACTTCTTATAGTATTCCCAACCTTTCCTTCATCCTTTCGAATCATTCTGAGTCAGTTTCGGTAAACCCGGTACAAAATGACCATTTTGCCCATGGTGGGCCGGTCTCCTTTTCCGACCACACCGGCTCTAGATATCAAACTTGTAATGTCCCTAGAATGCTTTTTATAGTGTTCCCAACCTTTATTTATCCTTTCAGATCATTCCAAGTCAGTTCCGGCAAACCCGGTGCGAAATAACCGTTTTACCCCTGGTGGGCCGGTCGCCTTTTCTGACCACACCGGCTCTGGGTATCAAATCAAAAACCTTTAGGAACATTTTGAATAATGTTTTAAAATCCCATGTCTTCTTCCGAGACAGTCCGATTCTGTCCCGGCAGCTTCCCGATCCGATTGACCGTTTTGCCCCTAAAGGCCCGGTCAACCCTTCCGACACATCTTATCCTCATTTTTCTAGTCAAATACCTCTGGGACACTATTCTAGGTGTTCCTGCTCTTTTCTGGCCTTTCGGGTCATTCCCGGCCTTTTCAAATCATTCCCGGACTTTCCGGAGTCACTCCTAGTGAAGCTAGGCTGAAAATTGCATGGTAGCCACTAGAATAGGCGCCCAAATCTAGTCAAAGATACATTGCTTGCCGACTTTAAATATTTCCTAAATGGCTGGCGCCACTACTAGTGGCGCCAAGCCAAAAAATGGCCTGGCGCAGTGGCGCCAGTGTAAGTTTTGGCCTGGCGCCACTACAACAGGCGCCAGTGCATTCCTCTCTCTATAAATACAGAGCCTCTTCCAGCATGAAAGAGGTCCGCAAACTCAGTCTAAAAACACCAATATTCGATATACAGAGCTCGAACACCCCAAAAACCCTAGCCTCCTTAGGTTTTCCAAACCCTAGCCACCATACACTAAACCCTAGCCTCATATACAGTCATACACACCCCCATACACTTATACACTAGCCTCCAACCCTCCTTTGAAAGCTTGAAGAGCTACAATCTGAAGTTTGAAGATTGAAGACAACTCTTGAGGATTGAAGACGAAGATCAAGACAAAGATCGAAGACAAGCAAGACGCACAAAATAAACAAGACATACGGTAAGCTTTCTATTTAAATTTCCGTACTTCCCCCTCTCTCTTCTCTCTCCTAACCCACTTGGGTTTTCTCTATTTTAATCCCCCATCTCTTTCTCCCCCTTTCTTTGCATGCTTGAAACAAGGGGACTCTCGGTCCATGTGTAAGATTAGACTATTGGAGGGTCACCGTGTCAGAGGCTTTCCTTTAGGCTAACCGGAGACCACGTGGGTTCGGCCCCCTTGATTATGTGGTGAAGCTTTAACCTTGTATGTTCACGACCCCAAACTTGCATTGTGCATATCATTATCTTGCATCTTCCAAAAATCGTTTTCAAACTCGTTTTCAAAGCTTGCATTAAACTTGTTTTCAAAATTGCATCAAAATTTCTTTTTCAAAATATGTTTTCAAAATCACAATCCTAGGGTGATTCTAGCTTTTCTATGGCTAGGGTTGCTTTAGGAAAGTGTTACACTCAAAGTGACCAATATGGTCCATATTTTCAAATCTTGTTGTTTTCAAAACCGCTTTCCTAAAGTGGTTCTAGCCCTCTTACGGTTAGAATTTTTTTAGGAAAGTAAGATGTTTTTGGTACCTTCTAAAGTCTCTATTTTCAAAAATCTCTTTTCCTAAAACTCTCTTTTTCAACGTGCTTTCTAAAAACTCTCATTTCCAAAGTTGTTTTCAAAAACTCCCTCAAAAAATCTATTTTTCAAAACTTTTCTTTTTAAACTCCTTTCCAAAACGCTCTCTTCAAGGTTCATTTTCCAAAAACATTCCCTAGGTTTTCTTCTTAGAAAAACCTCTTCCTAAATCTCTTTCTAAAAATTCCTCACTAGGATCTCTTTCCAAAATACTCTCCTCCAAAATCCATTTTCTAAAAACGCTCCCTAAAAATCTTTTCAAAAACTTCTCTCCAACAATTTCCTTCCAAAAATCATTCTAAAAAACTCTCTTTCCAAAATCTTCCCTCTAGAAACTCCTCTATAGGATTTCCTTTCAAAAGCTTGTTTCCAAAAAACACACTTGCCAAAAAACCCTTTTTTCTTGGTGCCCAAGTCAAGCCCTAGAACCCACAATTAGGAAACCCTAATTTTCTTTTCAAAAACATAGTTTTCAAACTTGCCTTAAAACCTAGGTTTTCAAAACCTCTTGTTTTCTATATCAAACCTTTACATATTTCCAAAACCTATTTTCTATGTCAAAACTATAGTCTTACCAAATCTAGGGTTTCTAAAACTTCCCCTTTCCAAATCCTTGTCAAATCCAATCTTCCCCTTTAAGAAACCAAACCCAATCTCACGTTTAGGAAACTAGATTCAATCCTCCGTTTTTGGAAACAAATTCAAACCTTCTCTTTTAGAAATAAAATCTAATCCCTTCCTAGTCCAAATGTTTTCTAGTTCAAATCCTTCCTAAACTTCTACTTTCCTAAATTCTAAGTTTCCAAAACTTGAACATAAAAATCTTTCCTAAATTTTAAAACTCAACTTTCACATCTTTCCTAATTCTACCCCTTTCCAAATCTTAACTTTCCAAATGTAAGTTTTCAAACCTTTCCCAAATTCAAACCTTTCCTAATTTCAAGATTTTCTAAAACTCAAACTCTAAAACTTTCTAAATTTCAAATTTTTCCAAATTTCAAAACTTTCTAAACTCAAAACTTTCTTGTTCTCAAAACCTTTCTTACTTCAAACTCTTTCTTAAAATGAAACCTCTCAATTTAAAACTTTTCTAAGTTGAAACTTTCCTAAAGTCAAAACTTTCATAAGTTGAAACTTTCTTAATTTCAAAACTTTATTAATTTGAAAACTTTCCTAATTCCAAAACTTTCCTAAAATGACACTTTCCTAATTTGAAACTTCCCTAATTCGAATCTTTCCTAAATCTAGTCTTTCCTAATCTTTCCAAGTCCAACTTTTGAGTCGAATCTTTTCTAAAATCATTCCAAGTCAAGTCAAATCTTTTCTAAGTCTCAAGTCTTTCTAGGTTTCCTAAAACCAAGTCCTTCAAAACCAATCTTTTAAAATCTTCCAATCAAAGTTCAATCTCTCAATTTTCCAGTCTAATTTCCAATTCAATCTTTTTTTTTTCTAATCAACTCTTCTATTTTCAATCGGACTTTTGTCCAAACTACGACTGACCTAATTTCTCTAAAAGGATATGTAGGCAACCCTCATGGGTGCGGTCACAACATTTTTCCAATCTCAAATTCCATAACATTTTTGAAATTTTCAATTATACAACTTCTTTCAAATCTCTAATTTCACAATCTTCTTCAAATCTTCAATTCCATATCTATCTCAAGTTTCCAATTCCAAAAATCTATTTTCAAATTTTTATTTCCAATTTCTAAAACTTTCCAATTTCAAATCTATCCTTTCAAATCTCTTTTCAAATCAAATCAGTTTCTTTTCAAATCAACTCTCTTCTATTGCACTTGCATATCATGTATCATGTTAGTTTCTTTTCAAACATTGTTTTTCAAAGTGAATAGGATTGGACATTGGTTAGTTAAAGACTCTCATAGGTGAATCTAGGGTAGATTGACATGTTGGTATCGAAAGGGCAGGGTAGGGTGATGGCTTAGTGCGTCTTCCCTACACGTAACCAACCTTCGAACCTAGAATCACTATTTTCAAGGACCAAAAGGAGTTATTTTTCAAAAAAAGGGGCTAAATGATTTCCAAAGGTTGCCGAACAACCTATTTTCCTAAAAAAACCCTCTCTTAAGCAGATATTTGCAAAATCGTTTTCCAAAAACCCTAAGTGTAGTCTTCGGATTATTCTTAGTTTTTAGGTGACCTAACTCACCTTAATTAAGTTAGGTAGCGACTCTAAACTTTTTCTAAAAGCCCTTTATTCAAACCAATCTTTCAATTCAAACCTAGTCGCACTCATTCTTCTAGGAGGGTGAGTTCTAACGAGAGAGTACATCATTTTTTCCCCTTGTGTGAGTATTCCTCGAGTGCGAAAAATCTGGGCACGGCAGCTTCCAGTCGCTTCTAGATCGATTTCAAGAGCATCAAGTCAAAATAACCATTTTGTCCCCAGGCATCCAATAGCCTTTGAAAACCACACCGGCTCTGGGTATCAAATCATTTACCTTTCGAGAATGATTCTAATAGTACTCCCAACCTTCCAGCATTTCGGACCATTTTGAGTCCATTTCGGTAAACTCGGTGCAAAAATGACCATTTTACCCCTGGTAGGCCAGTCCCTTTTCCAGCCACATCGGCTTTGGGTATCAAATCGAAAATCCTTTGGAGCACTCTTAATGGTTTTCCAACCTTCAAGTCTTATCATGGACCACTCTGGGTCATTCTCGGTGCTCCCCCGAATTAAATGACCATTTCTTCTTTGGCGGGCTGGTCACCTTTTTCAACTACTATGGTTTTGATCATCAAGCCAGTTAGCTTCAGGACACTCGTTTAGAGGTTCCCATCCATGTCTAACCGAGTCTGGCTACTTGGAACCTTTCGGATCATTGTCGAACTTTCTAGAGTCACTTTTAGTGAAGCCAGTCTAAAAATTGCATGGTAGTTCCTAAGACCAGCACCTAAATCTTATGTCTTGCGTCCCAATAGTCAAATATTTGTTTCTTGTCACCTTAACAGGCCACCCCCTGCGTATTCCAGATCTAAAAAATCGCTCCAGAAACTCTACATCTCTGAAAACAGACTTTGAGTTGCCCCAAAAACCCTAATTCCCTGAAGGCTCTCTCAAACGCTAGCCTCCATACAATTCATACACTAAAACCCTTGCCTCCTCACTCTGTTGAAGGTCAAGTCCAGCCCTTGGAAGCTCTTAAAGATCATCTCAAAGTTTCAGCAAGTCCTCCATTGAAGCACTCAACCTAATAAGAAGACAAGGTAGGTTTTATTTACTCTTGTGCAATCCCCCTCTCTCTTTTCTCCCTCCTAGTCCACTTGGGCTATTCTCTACTTTATTCCCCATCTTCTACCTTCTCTTCTCGCAAGCTTGAAACGATGGACCTCTTGGTTCATGGCTAAAAAGGACTTCGAGGAAATCACAGTGTCAGGGATTTTCTTTAAGTTCACCCTAAAAGAGTGTGGGTCTAGCCCCCTTGGTTAGGTGGTAAAACCTAACCTTGTATGTTCATGTCCCTGTTATATTGTTGTTATCATAATTATGCATTCAAAGATGTTTTTAAACATGCATTAAAGGTTACATTCCAAACTTGCATTCAAAACATTTTCTTTCAAAGTTGTTTTCAAAATCACAACCCTAGGATGATCAAACCATTCCATGGTGAGGGTTTTTTTAGAAAAGTGTTATATTCAATAGGACCATCAAGGTCTAAATTTAGGTTCAAACTCTAAACTGTTTTTCAAGAAATTACAATTCTGAAGTGATTATAGTCATTCCATGGTTAGGGTTGTTGTAGGAAAGTATAATATTTAAAAAGACTTTTCAAAGTCCAAATTAGGGTTTCAAGCCCTAAATATGCTCTTCAAAACTTTGTTTTTCAAATCTTTCTAAAATTGGTGTTGTCTTAAAGTCCAAGCCAAAACCTTAGACATCAAACCTTTTAGGAAACCCTAGATTTGACCTAGCTAACATCCTTGCATTCTTGACATTCTTTGCATCATAGTATTTTCAAAATTCATATCATGTTTTCAAAGTTGTATAACTCACTTGAGTTATTTTCAAACAAAATCATAGTTTTCTAAAATAATGCATTGCATGAAATCCTGAGTTTTTTAAAACTAAACCATTCTCTTTTTCAAAGCAAAATCCAATCTTCTTCTTTAGAAATAAAATAAAATATTTTAATTTTGAAAATAAAATAAAATCATCTATTTTTAGAAATAAAATCAAATCTTCTAATTTAAGAAACCTAATCAAATATCCTATTTTGAGAAATAAAATCTAATACTCTGCTTTAGGAAATAGAAATCAAATCTTTCCTAAATCCAATATTTCCTAATTTCAATCCTTCCTAATGTCAATCTTTTCTAATTTAAAAAATTTAAAAAAAAAAAAGCTTTTATTTATTCAATCGAAGTCCAATCTTTCCAATTCAAATGCATTGCATAAAGCCTAGGTCCTAGAATTGCTTAAATCCCAAGTTACCTCAAACTTAGGTTAAATGTTTCCAAATCTCAACTTTTCAAATTTCAAATTCAAACATTTATTAATTCAAATATTTGCTAAATCAAATCTTTCTTAAATTAAATCTTTCCAAAATCAAATCTTTTCTAAAATGGATCTTTCCTAAAATGGAACTTTTCTAAAATAGATCTTTTCTAAAATGAAAACTTTTCTAAAATAGAACTTTCCTAATTTGAAACTTTCCTAATTCGAAACTTTCCTAAAATCAAACTTTCTAAAGTCAAACGTTTGAAGAGCATGTGTAAACCCTAGGTTATTCAAAGTGCTAGGATGCTAAAACCCTAAGTTCAACCCTAACCTTGAGTTAAGAAACTTCAACTCTTTTCTAAATCTTAAGTCTAAATCAAGATGGCTTTCAAACCCAATTCAAATCAAGATGATTTCAAAGTTCAATTCAAACTTTTCAAAACAAGTCCAAGTTCAATTTCAAATTTAAGTTTTATTATAGAGTCAACCCAAGTTTGATTTCAAATCAAAGACAATTTCAACTCAAAGTTCCATTTCCAATCTTCAAATCAAGGTTCAAATTAAACCCTCTTCAAGTCAAACTTTTCAAAGACCCCAAAGTATTTATTTTTAATCAGACTCTGAGTTCGAACTACGACTAACCATGTTCTTAACAAAGGGATACGTAGGCAACCATCATGGGTGTGGTCATAACCTTTTTCAAAATTCCAATTCCCTTTTTCAAAATCTATTTCCAAATTCTTTTTATGCACTTGCATATCATGCATCACATCCCCCTAAAGTTAATGACATAAACCTCTTTCTAAAATTTTCAAAGTGGATATAATTAGACATTGGATAATCGAAGATTCTAAATAAGTGAACCTAAGGTGATAAAACATGTAAGTATAGCAAAGGCGGGATAGGGTGATAGCCTAGTGCATCTTCCCTAGACGTAACCAACCTCCGAACCTAGAATCACTATTTTCGAAAGATCAAAACAGAGTTATTTTCAAAAAAGAGCTTAAATCTTTCCACAGTTTGCCAAACAACCTATTTTCTCCACCCAAAAAAAAAAAAAAACATCTCTTGAGGAAATTTTTCAAAACCTTTTAAAAAACCTTAAGTTTATATCTTCGGATTTTACTTAGTTTTAGGTGACCTAACTCACCTTAACAAAGTTAGGTGGTGACTCCAAACCTTTTTCCATAACCCATTATTCAAATTAATTTCCGATTCAAACCTTGTCACACTTGTACTTCTAGGAGGATGAATTCTATTGAGAGAGTACAGTGTGTTTTCCACATATTATCTCAAGTGCAAAAAATTGGGCATGACAGCTGGCAACTCCACTAGGGACGCTTAGAGAATTAGGCTATTGTCATGTCTCTTCACCCTTCACTCACCTACAATCTTAGTTTAATTTGTCCAATTCTAGCCACTTCAAATTTTTCAAACTTAGACTTTTCATGGATTGTCAGGACTTGCATTCAATTCATATTCAATCATGCTATCTTGCATTAAGTTTTTCATCAAGATACTAACTTTTTGCATTTTATTTTGTAGGTGGACTATGTTCAAATGTATTTTTACTATCCATATAAATTGCCATGACTGACAGGATGGAATGGATAAGATAGATGGGAGTGGTTGGGCCTTTTCTTTCATTTTTCAAAATGTCCCACACACACTACATGTGCACTCGCATTTGCATATTTGCATTATTTACCTAATTATGTCCCTTCTAGTTAGAAGGGGAATGGTATATTGGTTGTGGGCGGATGCTGTGTCAGTATCTTTGCCTATGGCCTCTTGATGGTTCCCTTGCTCGGATCACCAACCAATAATGGCACCGCCGCTGGGAGTGGGCCTAAGTTTGAAGATCCAGGAATTGAGCCTTCTTAGGAAGCATTAGTAAACCTCCAACCTCATGCTCATGTAGAAACCCATACATAGCCGAATCTCTACTGGATTTAAGACATGCACGTGAATTTCAAAACCATGGAGGAAAATGCGACCTCTTTACTTCCCTTTATTCTTGTCTAGTCCTACTGTTATAATGCTTCTATAGTGTTCATGCATATATGTTTACTTTACTATTGCGTTCTCTCTCCTTGTACTCTTGCATACATGTACATGCATTCAATACTCTATTTTGAGACAAGAGTTTCAAAGTAACTCAAGTCACTGCATTCTCATGCATATGATCAACCTATAGAGAATGACACCAAGTTCACTCTCCCTCACATAAAACTTACCAAAATCCTAAAGGTTCCTATACAACCCTAAGGACTCATAGCATGTATTTCAAGTCATTCCATGAAGAGGGGCCTTAATCCCTCTATGCTTACGGAGATAGGGTTGCTAAAGAAGAAAAATGGCAACTCGCAAAGCAAGATTTGTTCAATGACATCTTGACATCAACAAAAGGCGAATCTAATGACTCAAAAGTAGTATAGGATTCTCCATCTAAAAGTAGATAGGTGGAAATCCCAAGGAAAAGGTTCCACTTCCCCCTATTAAAATGTACTTCAATTTTCTTGTATTTAAACTAAAAGTTCGATGCACCCTTTTACTTCTAACGAATGAATGTATAAATGAATGTATGTTCTCAATTAATGGTAAAGTATCTACATATAGGGGTAAAATCCTTATCTCCAAAAAGCGAACCAAATGCATCATGTTTAGTCTCCCTCTCAAGTAGGGACACCCCTAATGCATGCATTGTATAAAAATTGTCAAAACAAGGCACTAACTATTTTCCTTTTCTTGTTTTATACGTTCTCTTTACCTTCCTCCCATTGCTACAGACATCAAAAGCCAAGCCCACGTTTGTAGAAATTTTCTTCGTGAAGTTCACCACCTAAGGCTAAGATAAGAAGGAGTAGTTACTTCATTTCAGAATGAAAAACATCCATGGAGCCACTCAATGTGCCACCAAACTTGGTCCTCAAGCAAGACCAGGCTCAGATACTAGAAGAAGTAAGAAGGCTCGGAAAGAGGATGATCAAAATGGAAGCAATACTCTCTTTGCTCCTATCCCATGCACGTATAACGACTAATGAGCAGGTAGAGGCTCTTCAACTCTGAACCCATGAGAAGCATATTGTCCTCCAAAAAGGACCAAGGGAGAAGACCGAGATTACATCTTGTTAGCTTGCTCTCTGACCACTGCCTCCCAACGGCTTCGCCAAGCCAATCATCTCCTTCCGTTAGCTTTCAAACCTGTCTTCAACCGGACCCCTTATTCATATAATCTGAATATATCATGTGAATACCATTCCAACTCACCTGGCCATGACACACAATTGTTACACTTTGAAATGTAAAATCCAAAACCTCCTCGATTTCCAAGCTATTGACCTAGCTATTATTACGCCAGAACCTAATCCCTAGCCTTGACATAGAAAATTGTCGCACTTTGAAATGCAAAATCCAAAACCTCCTCGATTTCCAAGCTATTGACCCTGCTATTATTACGCCAGAACCTAATCCCTGGCCTTCAGAAACATGTAGGACACCCTTTTGACCTAGGAGAGAAAGCTAGAAAAACCAAGTTTTTACTAAACTTGCTTACACACAAACAACCACAGCCTATTATGGCCTCCTAGCAACATGACACCTGAAGCCTGTACCCTTTCGGCCTTTACCCAATCCCTTACCACCCCACTTCAACTCGGCAGCATCTTGCGAGTATCATTCGAGAGAACAAGGGCACGATACTGAAAGCTACTTCTCCCTTAAGCACAAAATTCAAGACGTGGTAGATAACAAGATAATAGATATACCTGTACTGGATCACACTATCAACCTAATACTAGAAGAAATAGAAGAGGGGGATGAACTGGAGGAGATTGTGGTCGAGGATTATTTTGATGAGATTTGGGAAACTGATGAAGAAAGTGACTGGGAGGGGGAATCCCATCATACCCATCTATCTCCATAATCCAAATAAAGTGCACGACCCCTCTGACTAGATAGTTGAAGAGTCTGTACCTATAGACAAGGTCCCCGCCAAAAACACGACCACTGACGATTAGGGAGATGGATTCTTGCATCCTAAGCATACCACGGCCGAACTCAACCGATCAAAAAACATTTGGCCCGTGATTGAATTCAGTTATGAAGACATGGGTTGAGGCCTTAAGGAGCTGAAAGTACTTGTAGAGCCATTCAAACTAGAAGAAGGTGAGCTAACCAACCTATTTATTAGAGAAACCGAGGAGGCAATGGAAGAAAACAAGAAAGTCAATGAGGCCGATAATTACACTATGACTCTCAACTCACCAAGAGCCCTAAAAGAAGCACCCGCCTACCTTACCTGGTCCGGTGATCTAACGGACAGATGGAGCATCAAAGACGTGGGCATCATTCCAAAACCCTACTAGAAGAGGTCCCCTAAAAAGCGTACAAGAGAGGGGTGTTCTCACCCACTTTCTTTCTATCCATTTTATTTTCTATCTTTAAATTCATGTTTGCATTTTCATTTTGATAAAAACCTTATGCTGTGTAAGGAAAAAATCAAATTTAAAGTAATAAAGAGGTAGTTTTTCATTCAAAGATTGTTATCTCATACTATTGTGAATGGTGAATGCTTTTAAAAAGGGGTTGCACGCTATCTTATGGAGGACCTGACTTGAAGGGTGTGATAGCATGAGTTAACCACTCGCCGAATGGTAAAATTTTTGAAGAGAGGGAAGATGAGAGTGAGTGAGGAAACCACCTAAAAACAAACACTTACAAGATACCAAAGCGAAGCGATGGGCAGCCAGACTATCAAAAGGAAGAGGAGCTATATTTCAAATCTCCCTAGAAACAAAAAAAAAAATGTATATATATTCCCTTTCCTCAACCCACTGGTGCGATTACAAAAAGCAAAAGATTCCTTGTCAACACTAATCTGAAACCATCCCCCCACACTAGGGCAAACAAATAGCTAAAAACTCACTAAAGAATGTAACTTCTCCTTCGCTAGAAACATTAAGCCAAAGCAACGTAAAGGTTATAAGGATCAAGCAGTTCGATTCAAAATGAAGAGAGACCCTTATTTCATTTCCCATACAGTTAAAAAGAAACCTTTGTCATATCTATTGAGCCAGTTATGTTCCTTTCCAAGGAAGCCACAACCTAGTTACCACCGCCCACAATGGGATAGAATAAAGAATTGAGAGAGAATATATCCAAGTAAGAGGGATTAAAGAAGTATTCGCCTAAAAAAAAACCTTACAATGGTAAGACACAGAAGCAGCAACACCAAGGTAAAAAGGAAAGGCCAGTGCTAATTGATCAAAACTAGTAAAGGTGATCTCAGGTAATCAGGAAACCCAATAGAAGTAATAAGTGTGAGCCTTTACCATTTCTTGCAAAAGCCCAAAACCATGACACATATTACAATCCTGTTAAAGTCCTCTCTGATTGAAAAGGGATTGCTTGGTTTATATGAGTAGAACGCCTTGCCAGGGCCAAAGAAGGATACTAGGGGATAGAACCTCGAAACCTACTTAAGATGGTGCAGATCTAAACCCTACCAGAATCAACATCAAAATTTGATCATGCATATCCCACTTGATTTTCAAAACCCCATAACTTAGCCTACATTACGGTTCTAAAGCAAAGCCTTCTTAAATTGAAAGATTAGCTACCCATTACTCTACCAAAGTTCATGTAAGTCACAGCCTAAGCCCTCGAGAATTGAGAGTTCAAGCTAAATAATCCCAAAACCCAACCCAAGTAAGAAGTCGGAGTCAACTAGAAGGATGAGAAAGGTACAAAATGCTATCATCATCCCAATCAAGGTAAGGTCAAGCCGGAGGAGGGGCAAAACTCCGAAAAAAGAAAGAGGTGCTATTCCAAGGACGTGGAGCCTGACAGCACCCCAAGCATGTTTGTTTGCAACCTATCCATTCTGTTATGTGTGCATCCCTAACATGTGTTTGCATTTTTATAAAACTTTTGGCATGAGTTTTGCATGCATAAGGCATAGCTCCCTATAGAAACAGAAGTCACCAATGCAATTCAATAACATATCCAAGCCTGTAATAGACATTCATGTATTTGTGTATATATCTAGCTGTCTAAATTATAAATATCCTTCATATTTAAAAATTACAAATAAACTACCTGACAAACTCTGATGTATATCTAGACAAAATGTGAAAGAAAGCCAGGTCCATGGCAAAGGGTACCCATCAAGGGTCAAAATCAATGTCTGGATTGTAATCTCCAAAGCTAGGCTCAAGAGGAGGCGGCTAACTACTGGAAGCACTGGCATCCTACAAAGAGGAAGAACTTGAATCAGAAAAGCAGATAGACAACTAAACAAAGCAAGAGTAAAAAACATTAAAAGACAATATACCCCATTACCTCCCATCTGAGCCAACCGTGCAGTCAAAATGGCTACCTCGGCCTAATACTGATCTCTCTCTATTTGGAACTGATCTCTATCTGTCTAATACTAGTCTCTCTGAACGCTCATAATAGCAAACTCAACCTGGGGTACAAATCCCTAAGCCCGGCACCACAAATCCACCACCTCCTAGTCCACAGCATAGCCTCTAACCACCACTTGGAACTAGGTAAAGGCACCTATAGATCGAGGCCCGAAATGGGAGGCATAGTTGGTCTCTGGAGGAAGCAAAAAACTAGCGCCCAACTAATGCTCCCCATACGAAATAGGAACCCCTTCAACCAAAGCCCCAAACATATACTCGAGAGGATCCCCAGTAGATCGAAACTCCTCATGAAACTAGCAGCAATACTGATCTACTAGATAAGACTCTCAGAACTCATCACTAAGAAAGGAAATCCTCGACAAAGACATTGGGCACCAAGTATCTGATCATCTCGTAATGGACCGATCTGACAAAGGGCTGCCGTGTCACATCTGTCACCTCTATCAACTCCAAATTCGTTCGAATCATCACAAAGTCAATAATCTTAGATTGGCATGCCACCTAATCACGTGCCCATCTCACAGCCCAAGGATAAAGGTCAGCCTATGCTACCTCTAGATGACGAACTGGTAGATCCTCATAGTTCCACTAAACTAGAAAGGGCCAAAAACTTATCACACTACCCCAGGGAGAAGAAGTCCAAACCCGCATGGATTAGAGGAAAAACCAAAAGAGAAAGACCCCCAGTCCAACTTTAACAGAACTCCCAAATCGGCTACTGTAAGCACCCCATTTTTTACCGCTCGACAGTTTACACTCTGTCCAGACTTGTTTTCAAGTCATTATGGACATATTCCAATCGAAACCAATTCTCTAGGTCCAAATTCCATCTTTCCATCGCTTCGTAGGCCTGTCAGGCCCAAATAGAGGCAAAATGACCAAAATGCCTTTAGGGGCATTGTCCTTTCTTATTTCAATTCCAATCCCTCTCTCGAGACAGTTTATTCCTCGAGACGGTCCGAGTAGCAAAACTACTCACAAAACCGTCCGAGTGGCGGAAACTACTCACAAAACCGTCAGAGTGGCGGAAACACTCACAAAACCGTCAGAGTGGCGAAAACCTCACAAAACCGTCAGAGTGGCGGAAACACTCAAAACCCAGGCACGTCTCTTCAGAGACGGTAAGACCCCTTTCCAATCCCTCTCTCGAGACAGTTTATTCCTCGAGACGGTTCCAATCCAGGCGCGTCTCTTCGGAGACGATAAGACCCCTTTCCAATCCCTCTCTCGAGACAGTTTATTCCTCGAGACGGTCCGAGTAGCAAAACTACTCATAAAACCGTCAGAGTAGCGGAAATACTCAACCGTTAGAGTAGCGGAAATACTCACAGAACCGTTAGAGTAGCGGAAGTACTCACAGAACCGTTAGAGTAGTGGATATACTCACAGAACCGTTAGAGTAGCGGAAGTACTCACAGAACCATTAGAGTAGCGGAAATACTCACAGAACCGTTAGAGTAGCGGAAGTACTCACAGAACCATTAGAGTAGCGGAAATACTCACAGAACCGTTAGAGTAGCGGAAGTACTCACAGAACCGTTAGAGTAGGGGAAGTACTCACAGAGCCGTTAGAGTAGCGGAAATACTCACATATCATCAACCCCGTCCGAGTAGCGGAAATACTCACAAATCATCAACCCCGTCCGAGTAGCGGAAACACTCAACCCCGTACGAGTAGCGAAAATACTCACACCGTTTGAGTGGCAGAAACACTCAAAACCTAGGTCAACACCAGTGACTGTTAGCTCACTTCGGTGGAAAAGGACCAGACTACCCTTAGGACCTTTTCCGAGACTTTTCGGTCAAGATGACCATTTTGCCCCTAGGCATCCGAACGCCCCGGGAACCACACCGGCTCTGAGTATCAAACCGGTAATGACCCGAGAATACTTTTTATAGTATTCTCAATCTTCCTTTACCTTTCCGGACCATTCCGAGTCAGTTCCGGCGAACCCGGTACAAAATGACCGTTTTGCCCCTGGAGGGCCGATCTCCTTCTCCAACCACACCGGCTCTGGGTATCAAACCGGTAATGATCCGATAATACTTTTTATAGTATTCTCAATCTTCCTTTACCTTTCCGAACCATTCCGAGTCAGTTCCGGCAAACCCGGTGCAAAATGACCGTTTTGCCCCTAGTGGGCCGGTCTCCTTTTCCGACCACATCGGCTCTGGGAATCAAACCGACAACCTTTGGGAACATTCTAAATAATGTTTCCAGATCCCAAGTCTTTTCCTGGGACAGTCTGAGTCTGTCCCGGCAGTTTTCCGGTCCGGTTGACCGTTTTGCCTCTAAAGGCCCGGTCGACCTTTCCGACACATCTTACCCTCGCTTTTCAAGTCAAATACCTCCAGGATACTATTTTAAGTATTCCTGCTCCTTTCCGGCCTTCCGGGTCACTCCCGGCTCCTTCAAATCATTCCCGGGCTTTCCGGAGTCACTCCTAGTGAAGCCAGGCTAAAGTTTACATGGTAGTCACTAGTACAGGCGCCCAAATCTAGTCAAAGATACGTTGCTTGCCGACCTTAATTGTTTCCTAAATGGCTGGCGCCACTAGCAATGGCGCCAAGCCAAAAAATGGCCTGGCGCCACTACTAGTGGCACCAGTGTAAATTTTGCCCTGGCGCCACTACAACAGGCGCCAGGCTTGTCCAACTTCTATATATACAGAGCCTCATTCAATGTGAAAGGGGTCTACAAACTTAACCTAAGAATCCTATATTTCGATATACAGAGCTCGAGCACCTCCAAAAACCTAGCCTCCTTAGGTTTCTCCAAACCCTAGCCCCTAAACAAACCCTAGCCTCCTATACACTCATACACTCCTCCATACACTCATACCCTAACCTTCAAACAGCTGCCATCCAAAAGCTTGAAGACAACCCTTGAAGACTGAAGAAGAGGATCAAGACAAAGACCGAAGATTGAAGGCCGCACGGCGCGCAAATAAACAAGAAACAAGGTAGGCTCCCTATTTAAATTTTCGCTCTTTCCCCCTCTCTCTTCTCTCTCCAACCCACTTGGGTTTTCTCTATTTTAATCCCCCATCTCTTTCCCCCTCCCCCCTTTCTTTGCATGCTTGAAACAAGGGGATTCCCGGTCCATGTGTAGGATTGGACTATCGGAGAGTCACCGTGTCGGGGGCTTTCTTTAGTCTAACCAAAGACCACGTGGGTCCGGCCCCCTTGATTATGTGGTGAAGCCTTAGCCTTGTATGTTCACGACCCCAAATTGCATTGTGCATATCATAGTCTTGCATCTTCCCAAATTCGTTTTCAAAAAGTTGTTTTCAAGAATCGTTTTCAAACTTGTTTTCAAAATTGCATCGAAAGCTCTTTTTCAAAAACATGTTTTCAAATTCACAATCCTAGGGTGATTCTAGCCTTTCCATGGCTAGGGTTGCTTTAGGAAAGTGTTACATTAAAAGTGACCTTTTGGTCTATATTTTCAAACGTTATTATTTTCAAAACCACTTTCCTAAAGTGGTTCTAGCCCTCTTATGGCTAGAATTGCTTTAGGAAAGTGAAATGTTTTTACTCCTTCTAAACTCTCTCTTCAAAACTCCCTTCCTCCTAAAAATCTCTTTTTCAAAATCTTTCCTAAAACTCTCCTCTTCAAAATTGTTTTCAAAAAATTCCCTTCCAAAATCTACTTTCCAAAACTCCCTTTTTCAACTCCTTTCCAAAATCCTCTCCCTACAACTCTTTCCAAAAACTCTCTTTCCAAAATCTTCCTTCTAGAAACTCCCCTCTAGGATTTTCCTTCCAAAATCTACGTTTCTAAAAAAAACACACTTTCCAAAAACTCCTCCCTAGGATTCCCTTCTAGAAAACCTTTGTTTCCAAAAACGCGTTTTCCAAAAAACTCTTTCCTTAGAGCCCCAAATCAAGCCTTAGAGCCCACAATTAGGAAACCCTAATTTTCTTCTCAAAAACATGATTTTCAAACTTTGCCCCAAACCTAGGTTTCCAAAACCTCTTTTCTACGTCAAAACTATAAGTTTTCCAAAACTAGGGTTTCTAGAATTTTCTTTTTCCAAATCCTTACCAAATCAAATCTTCCCTTTAGGAAACCAAATCAAATCTCCCCGCTTAGGAAGCCAAATCCTATCTCCCCGTTTAGGAAACTAGATCCCGTCCTCCGTTTTTGGAAACAAAATCCAACCTTTCTCTTGTAGAAACCAAGTCCAATCCCTTCCTAATCCAAACCTTTCCTAACTCAATTCCTTCCTAAATCATAAGTTTCCTAAACCTAAACTTTAAATCTTTCCTTAAATTTTAAAATCCAACTCTTTCCTAATTCAAATCTTTCCTAAACTTTCACTTTCCTAAATCTTAAGTTTCCAAAACTTGAACATAAAAATCTTTCCTAATTCAACCCTTTCCTAATCCTACCATCTTTTCAAATCTTAACTTCTTAAACCTAAGTTTTCAAACCTTTTTCTAAACTCAAACCTTTCCTAATCTCAAGATTTTCTAAAACTCTAAAACTTTCTAAATCTTAAACTTCCTAAATTTCAAATCTTTCCAAATTTAAAACTTCCTAAATTCAAAACTTTCTTAAGTTAATTCTTTCTAAACCCAAATCTTTCCAAATTCTAAACTTTCCAAAACTTCAAAATCTTTTCAAATCTAAAACTTTTCTAAATTCAAAACTTTCTTAATTCAAGACTTTCTTAAGTTGAAAACTTTCCTTTTTCAAACCTTTCCCAAAACGAAACTTTCGTATTTTCAAAACTTCCTTGTTTTCAAAACTTTCCAAAATCAAAACTTCCCTTTTTCAAACATTTCTAAATTCAAAATTTTCTTAATTCAAAACTTTCCTAATTTCAAAACTTTATTAATTTCGAAACTCTCCTAATTTGAAAACTTTCCTAATTCAAAGCTTTCCTAACTCGAAAACTTTCCAAAAATGAAACTTTTCTAATTCGAAAACTTTCCAAAAATGAAACTTTCCTAATTCGAAACTTTCCTAAATTGAACATTTTCTAATTCAAACATTTCTTAAATCCAACCTTTCCAAATCTCCTAAACCTTCCAAGTCAAGTCAAACCTTTCTTAAGTCTCTTTCCTAAGTCTAGGTTTCTTAAAACCTTCATTTTTCTAAAACAAGTCCAAATCTATCTTTTCAAATCAAAGTTCAATCTTTTCCAAAATTTCAATTTCCAATTTCCTTTTCCAATCTCAAATCAAATCCAGTTTTCAATTCAATCTCTTTCTTATAATCCAATCTCTCTCTTCAAATCAATCTCTTTTCAATCGGACTCCGGTCCGAACTACGACTGACCTGATTCCCCCAAAGGGATACATAGGCAACCTTCATAGGTGCGGTCACAACGCTTTTCAAACTTTCAATTCCACCCTCATGGGTGTGGTTTTCAAAATCTTCTCAAATCTCAAATTTCAATTTCAAAATTTCTATTTTCAAATTTCTACTTTCAATTTTCAAACTTTCCAATTTCAATTACATCTCTTCAAATCTATTTTCAAATCAAATCAATTTCTTTTCAAATCAATTTCTATTTTCCAATTCTTTCATCTTGCACTTGCATATCATGCATCATGCTAAATTAGTTTTCAAACATTATTTTTCTAAAGTGAATAGGGTTGAACATTAGTTAATTAAAGACTCTCATAGGTGAATCTAGGGTAGATTGACATGTAGGTACCGAAAGGGCGGGGTAGGATGATAGCTTAGTGCGTCTTCCCTACACGTAACCAACCTCCGAACTTAGATCACTGATTTCAAAGACCAAAAGGAGTTATTTTTCTAAAAAGGGCTAAATGTTTTCCAAAGGTTGCCAAATAACCCGTTTTCCTAAAAAACCCTCTCTTGAGGAGATATTTTTCAAATCATTTTTCAAAACCCTAAGTGTAGTCTTCGGATTATTCTTAGTTTTTAGGTGACCTAACTCACCTTAATCAAGTTAGGTGGCGACTCCGAATCTTTTTCAAAAGCCCTTTATTCAAATCAATTTTCAATTCAAACCTAGTCGCACTCATTCTTCTAGGAGGGTGAATTCTAACGAGAGAGTACAACATTTTTCCCGCTTGGGTGAGTATTCCTCGAGTGCGAAAAATCTGGGCGCGACAGCTACCAAACTCACCAGCCTGAAAGGAATGATCGACTTGTTATTGTTACAGAAGCAACTAAATACAATGTACAACACCAATCGCTGTCTCATAATATCATGCCGATCAGGTGGAGGCGCCATAGTGAAGGTATGCTCATCCTCACTATAAGCCAAGACATAAGGAAAGCAGAGTGCATGGAAGATGGCAGGTCCAACAAAGCTCAAGCATCGGCCCTACTAACTGGCTGTAAAGTGATCTGACGGTCGACAAAAGAAAGCCTAATAATAATAGCCCAATCTAATGGAGTCGAACCCAGCTCAAAACCCTACGAAGTGAAAGGTCCCTATCTTACCGAACCACTTCTTTATCAAGGCCAACACCAACTGGTGGTTCAGGCGATTCATCTATAATTGCATGAAGGCCCCAAACCCGATCTCTGCAAGAAAGGCATGGTAGGACGGAGCAGCTTACTGCATGGTGTTGAACACCTGGTGAATGGCTTCTCTAAATGACACCTGGTGGAAAATGCTGGCACGAATAAACACTAGGGTGATGAGCTAGATCTCCCAATGAGGGAATATCGAGCACCTCCAAGTCCCCCAAGTTTGCGTTTGTCTGCAACCTCCTGGTAGAAGCCCTCCCATAGCTAGACACAGGGTCTTCTAAGCTCAGCACCCCATCCGCTCCTCAAAAATAGGCTTTACTAGAGGAAAATGATTGATTGGAGGCATGCCCCCACTCCCACTCCTGCCTGAAGAGGTCCTGCCAACTGACCTGCGACTACCCCTGGAGCGATTAGAACTATCGCCCAAGTCAGTGCGAGCACCTTTCCCGAACTTGTGTCTTTGCTTAGAACCATCATCACCAGCATTGGCCATCCAAAAAATCAAATAAAGGTAAGGTTATCAATATACAGTATAAATAGCTCAAAAGAAAAGAGGTACAGAAAAAGAAAATGAAGGAAAGGAAAGAACGACGCAAATCCCGTTCCCCTACCCCTAGCAAAGTCTACTCTATCATATTTCTCATCTTTCAAGTTTCCTAAACTTTTTCCTTCAAAAGTTTTATTCAAAATCAATTCCTAAGGTTTTCTAAACTTTTTCTTCAAAAGTTTTATCAAGTTCTAGATTTCTTTAAACTTTTTCCTTCAAAAGCTTCATTCAAATTCATTTAAAGGTTTTCTAAACTTTTTCTTCAAGATTTTTATTCAAAATCCATTTCAAAGTTTTCTGAGCTTTTCCTTTAAATTTTTTTTAGTCCAAATCAAGTTTCAAAGTTTTCTGAGCTTTTCCTTTAAAAGTTTTATTCCAAATAGAGTTCCAAAGTTTTCTAAACTTTTCCTTCAAAAAGTTTTATTCCAAGTCCCACCAAGTTTCTTGGGGTCTTCTCTGCCAAAAAGGCCCCATCCTCAAAAGTTTTATCTTTTTTTTCTTCAAAAAGATTTTATTTCAAAATTTTTTAACTTTTTCCTCATTTCAAAAAATTTAGGTAGTCCTGTTTGTAGATGGTCCCTACAACCCCTAAAACTCTGGAATAGAACACAAACCGTGCACCCCATGGTATCACAAGCATGTGCCCGGATGAACATAAAAAAATATGTGCACGTTATCAAGGTTTTCGAATTTTTTAACAAACGTTTCTATTTTTCAAAAATCCAACAGTTTTGAAAATGCTTGCAAGGTCATTCAAAGATACTTCAAATATTTTCTAAAATATTCCCATATTTTTCTAAATACGTAACATAAATAATTCAATCAATTTTTTCTATTTTTTAAGTATTTTTCCTATTTTTTGAAAAGGAAAACTCAAAAATTTGTCAAAAAATTAAGAAACTTCCCATAGTTATTCAAAACATTGCTTTAAGGTACACAGTACAAAAATTTGCCAAGAAAACGCAAAACCAAAGCTCGTAGATGCAAAACCCTGTTTCTTTCCAAGAAAGTCGTAGAAGTAAACATATAAAATACATCAAAACATAGATTTCGACTATTCACGTGACTCAAACGGAGTTCTACATATCAAGATCAACACAAAACAAAATGCTCACCTCTTGGAATTCTCCGGCGAAATCTTCTTCTCGGGCGGTAATTCCAGCGATGGTGATCACTTCCGATGACTCTCCAGCATCCTCTAAGCTCACCACTTCAATGTCTAGGAGTTCCTCCTTGTAAAAACTTCAAGAAAAGCTCTCAAAATCTAAAAACTTGAACCAAACCCATAAGCCCAGCATAAGGGGCTGCTCAGCTCTTAAATCTTTAGGCCTGGCCACTAGCAGTGACGCCAAAGTAATATTAAACCTGGCGCCGCTCCTAGTAGTGCTATAGTCCAATTCTGAGTAGTTTTTGTTTTTTTCTTGCCAAAATTTGGTTTTAAATGCCCTCTCAGGCCAATCTGCAATTTTCAAGCTCCAGTCTTCAAAATCTTCCAATTTCAATACCTCTGATTGTCTCGTGGTCAATATGGGAACTTTACTTTATCGCTTTCTGCCTTCAACAAACAAAGACAGAAAAAGAGGGGCAATTGTAAGCATCCCATTTTTGCTTGCTCAACAATCTCCAGCTTGACTGGACTCACATTCAAACTACGTAATACATTCAAGCCCAAACCAATTTTTTAGACTCAATCCAATTAATCGATCACTTCGTGGGCTCGCCAAGCTCAACGGAGGCAAAATGATCAAAATGCCCTTGCGGTATTGCTCGGTCCAATTCTAGTTGGAATGTCTTCTTAAAAACGGTAAGTTTATTATAAGCACTCTATTTTTGACCGCTCGGCAGTCTACACTCCGTCTAGACTTGAGTTCAAGTCATTATGGGTGTATTCCAACCGAAACCATCTTTCCAAGTCCAAATCCCGTCTGTCCATCGCTTTGCGGGCCCATCAGTCCCAAATAGAGGCAAAATGATCAAAAAGCCCTTAGGGGCATTGTCCTTTGCTTTCCGATTCCAACCCCTCTCTCGAGATAGTTGATTCCTCGAGACAGTAAATCTATTCCAATCAGGCACGTCTTTTCGAAGACGGTAAGTCCCCTTTCCAATCCCTCTCTCGAGACAGTTTATTTCTCGAGACGGTTCCAAATCAGGCACGTCTTTTCGGAGACGGTAAGTCCCCTTTCCAATCCCTCTCTCAAGACAGTTCATTCCTCGAGACGGCTCCAACTCAGGCACGTCTTTTCAAAGACGGTAAGTCCCCTTTCCAATCCCTCTCTCAAGATAGTTTATTCCTCGAGATGGTCCCAAATCAGGCATGTCTTTTTGAAGAAGGTAAGACCCATTTCCAATCCCTCTCTCTCGACAGTTCATTCCTCAAGACAGTCCCAAATCAAGCACATCTTTTCGAAGATGGTAAGTCCCCTTTCCAATCCCTCTCTCGAGATAGTTTATTCCACGAGACGGTTCCAATCAGGGCCCCTTTAGTAACTTCCCGAGAATGCTTCTTATAGTATTCTCAACCTTTCCTTATCTTTCTGGATCATTTCGAGTCAGTTCCGGCCAACCCCGTACAAAATGATCGTTTTGTCCCGGGTGGGCTAGTCTCATTTTTCAACCACACTGGCTCTGGGTATCAAACTAGTAACCTCCCAAGAATGCTTCTTATAGTATTCTCAACCTTTCCTTATCTTTTCAGATTATTCTAAGTCAGTTCCGGCCAACTCGGTACAAAATGACCGTTTTGCCCCTTGTGGGCCGGTCTCGTTTTTCACCCACACCAGCCCTAGGTATCAAACTGGTAACCTCCTGAGAATGCTTCTTATAGTATTCTCAACCTTTCCTTATCTTTCTGGATCATTCCGACTCAATTCTGGCAAACCCGGCATAAAATGACTGTTTTGCCCCTAGAGGGCCGGTCTCCTTCTCCAACCACACCGGCTCTAGGTATCAAACCGGTAACCTTCTGAGACTGCTTTTTGTAGCATTCTCAACCTCCCTTTACCATTTCAGATCATTCCAAGTTAGTTCTAACAAGCCCGACCTGATTGACCGTTTTTCCCCTAAAGGCCCGGTCAACCCTTCCGACACATCATGTCCTCATTTTTCAAGTCAAATACCTCTGGGACACTATTCTAAGTGTTCTTGCTCTTTTCAGGCCTTCCGGGTCATCCCCGGTCTTCCAAACTCCTTCCCGGACTTTCCGGAGTCACTCCTAGTGAAGCCAGGTTAACAATTGCATGGCAGTCACTAGTAAAGGCGCCCAAATCTAGTCAAAGATACGTTGCTTACCGTCCTTAAAAATTTCCTAATTGGCTAGCGCCACTACTAGTGGCACCAAGCCAAACAATAGTGGCGCCAGTGTAAAGTTTGGCTTGGCAGCACTGCAATAGGCGCCGATGTTGTCCAACCTCTATAAATACAGAGCCTCTTCCAGCGTGAAAAGGGTCCGTAAACTGAATCTAAAAATCCTATATTTCGATATACAAAGCTCGAGCACCTCAGAAACCCTAGCTTCCCTAGGTTCTCCAAACCCTAGCCACCATACACTAAACCCTAGCCCCCTATACACTCGAAGACTTGAAGAGTTGCAATTTGAAGTTTGAAGATTGAAGGCGGCTCTTGAAGATTGAAGATGAAGATCAAGACGAATACCAAAGAAAGCAAGGCGCGCAAAATAAACAAGATACAAGGAAGGTTCTCCATTTAAATTTCCGCACTTCCCCCTCTCTCTTCTCTCTCCTAACCCACTTGGGTTTTCACTATTTTAATCCCCCATCTCTCTCCCCACCTTTCTTTACATGCTTGAAACAAGGGGACTCCCAGTCCATGTGTAGGATTAGACTATCGGAGGGTCACCGTGTCGGAGGCTTTCCTTTAGGCTAACTGGAGACCACGTGGGTCCGGCTCCCTTGACTATGTGGTGAAGCCTTAGCCTTATATGTTCACGACCCTAAATTTGCATTGTGCATATCATGATCTTACGTCTTCCAAAAACCATTTTCAAAGTTGTCTTCAAAATCGTTTTCAAACTTGTTTTCAAAATTGCATCAAAATTCCCTTTTCAAAAACTTGTTTTCAAAATCACAATCCTTGGGTGGTTCTAGCTTTTCCATGGCTAGGATTGCTTTAGGAAAGTGTTATATTAGAAGTGACTTTCATGGTCCACATTTTCAACTCTTGATTGTTTTCAAAACCGCTTTCCTAAAGTGGTTCTAGCCCTCTTATGGTTAGAATTGCTTTAGGAAAGTGAGATGTTTTTATACTTTTCAAAAAACTCTCTTTTCAAATCTCTTCCTAAAAATCTCCTTTTCAACATACTTTCCGAAAACTCTTCTTTTCAAAATTGTTTTCTAAAAACTCCTTTCAAAACTTTCCTTTTGCAACCCCTTTCCAAAACGCTCTCTTCAAAGTCCACTTTCTAAAAACACTCCCTAAACACAGTTTCCAACAACTCCTCTCTAGGATTCCCTTCTAAAAATCTTTGTTTCCAAAAGCTCTCTTTCCAAAATCTTCCCTGTAGAAACTCCTCTCTAGGATTTCCTTCCAAAATCCTCGTTTCCAAAAAAACGCACTTTCTAAAAAACTCTTGCCTTAGAGCCCAAGTCAAGCCCTAGAACTCACCATTAGGAAACCCTAGTTTTTTTTCCAAAAAAACATGATTTCAAGCTTGCCTTAAAACCTAGGTTTTCAAAATCTTCCTCTTTACATCCAAATTATACACATTTCCAAAACCACTTTTCTATGTCAAAACTATAGCCTTCCAAATCTAGGGTTTCTAAAACCTCACTTTTCAAATCCTTGTCAAATCCCATTTTTCCTTTAGGAAACCAAGCCTAATCTTCCCGTTTAGGAAACTAACTTCTATCCTCCGTTTTTGGAAACAAGATTAAAACACTTTTTCTTAGAAACAAAATCCAAATATTTCCTAATTCAATTCCTTCCTAATCTTCCACTTTCCTAAACCTTAAGTTTTCAAAAATTGAACATAAAAACCTTTCCTAAAATTTAAAACTCAACTTTCAAATCTTTCCTAATTCAACCCTTTCCTAATTCTATCTTCTTTTCAAATCTTAACTTTTCAAACCTAAGTTTTCAAACATTTCCTAAACTCAAACCTTTCCTAATCTCAAGATTTTCTAAAACTCTAAAACTTTCTAAATCCTAAACTTTCCAAATTTTGAATCGTGCCAAATTTAAAGTTTCCTAAATTCAAAACTTTCTTAAGTTGAAATTTTCTTAATTCAAAACTTTCTTAATTCAAAACTCTCCTAAGTTGAAACTTTCTTAATGCAAGACTTTCTTAATTTCAAAATTTTCCTAATTTCAAAACTTTTCAAAAATGAAACTTTCCAAATTCAAAACTTTCCTAAATCGGAGCTTTCCTAATTCGTATCCTTCTTAAATCTAATCCTTTCCTAAATCTTCCGAGTCTAATGTTCAAGTCAATTCGTTTTCAAAATCTTTCCAAGTCAAATCCAATCCTTCTTTTTGAAGTCCTTAAGTCTAGGTTTCCTAAAACCGAGTTTTTCAAAGTCAAGTCTTTTCAAATCTTCCAATCAAAGTTCAATTTCTCAATCTTCTAACCCAATTTCCAATTCAATTTGTTTCTTCCAAATCAATCTCTTCTCAATTGGACTCTTGTCCGAACTATGACTGACCTGATTCCTCCAAAAGGATACGTAGGCAACCCTCATGGGTGCGTTCACAACTCCTTTCAAATTTCAAATTCCACCACATTTTTCAAGTCTCAAATTCTACAATCTTTTCAAATCTCTAATCTATTTTCAAATTTTCGATTTCAAATTTCTATTTTCAAATCTCTACTTTCAATTTCCAAAACTTTTCAATTTCAAATCTATTCAATTTCAAATCTCTTTCAAATCAAATCAATTTCTTTTCAAATTTATTTCCAAATCTATTCTCCAACTCCCTCTTATTTTGCACTTGCATCCCATGCATCATTTCTTTTCAAACATTGTTTTTCAAAGTGGATAGGGTTGAATATATGTTAGTTGAAGACTCTCATAGGTGAATCTAGGGTAGATTGACATGTAGGTATCGAAAGGGCGGGGTAGGGTAATGGCTTAGTGCGTCTTCCCTACACGTAACCAACCTCCGAACCTAGATCACTGATTTCAAAGACCAAAACGGGGTTATTTTTCAAAAAGGGCTAAATGTTTTCCAAAGGTTGCCAAACAACCTATTTTTTTAAAAACCCTCTCTTGAGGAGATATTTTCAAAATTGTTTTTCAAAAACCCTAAGTGTAGTCTTCGGATTATTCTTAGTTTTTTTTGGTGACCTAACTCACCTTAATCAAGTTAGGTGGCGACTCCAAATGTTTTCGAAAAGCCCTTTATTCAAACCAATCTTTAATTCAAACCTAGTCGCACTCATTCTTCTAGGAGGGTGAGTTCTAACGAGAGAGTACAACATTTTTCCTGCTTGTGTGAGTATTCCTCGAGTGCAAAAAATCTGGGCGCGACAGCTGGCGACTCCACTAGGGAGACTTAGAGGGTTAGGCCGTAGTCATGTCTTTTTACCCTTCACCCATGTAGAGTCTTCAATTAACTTGGTTCAATCCTATTCATTTTAAATTCTCAAAGCCAAATTTTCAAAATTGTTTTCAAAAAACATGCATTTATTCATATTATCTTGTATTATGTTTGCCATCCGCATACTAACTCTTGCATCTTTGTTTTGTAGGTGCACTTTGGTTTGCAATTTTATGTTGTTAACTATTATGCATGAATGTGATGAATAGGATGGATGGGAGTTGTTGGGCTCTTTCCTCCACTTTAAAAAATCACACACACACTGCATGTGCACTTGCATTATGCATACTTGCATTATGACCCTAATATGTCCCTTCTAGTTAGAAAAGGGGAACGGTATATTAGTTGTGGGCAAGATGCTGTATCAATTTCTTCGCCTACAGCCTCTTGATGGTTCCCCCGCTTGGATCACTAACCGATCATGGCACCAGCTCGGAGAGTGGGCCTAGGTTTGAAGATCCGGGGACCAAGCCTTTTTAGGACGCATTAGTCAACCTTCAATCTCATACTCATATAGACACCATGCATAGTCGAACCTCTACCGAATTTAAGACATGAGCATCATTTTCAAAATCACGGAGGAAAGGGTGATTGCTCTTACTTTCATTCATACTTGTCTATTCCTGTTATTATACTGACTGTATTCATATTGTTATAATGCTTGATTAACTGCTCATGCATGCACGTTTATCTTGCTACTGCATTCTCTCTCCTTATACTCTTTGCATACCCATGTTCATGTATTCAATATTTCATCTCAAGACAAGAGTTTCAAGTAACTCAAGTCACTGCATTCTCATACATATGATCAAGCTATTGAGAGTGGCACCAAAGTCACTCTCTCTTGCATTAAACCTACCTAAACCCTAAGGGTTCCCACGTAACCCTAAGGACTCATGGCATACACCTCAATTCATTTCATAAGAGGGGCCCCAATCCCTTTATGCTCATGGAGATAGGGTTGCCAAGAAGACAAGGGGCAATCAATCAATAAGGTCTCTCAAGGACCTCCTCGACATCAAATCCAAGGAAGGCGAATCCAAAGACTCAAGAGTAGTTTAGGGTTTTCCGTTGTAAAAGTAGATAGGTGGAAGTCCAAAGGAAAATGTTCCCCCTCCTCCTATTAAGATGTATTTCAATTCTTTTGTATCTTAAACCCAAAATTTAATGTACTTCTTTACTTTATGAATGAACGCATGGATGGCTGAGGGTTCCTACTTGACGGTAAAGTGTCTGCATACAGGGGTAAATCCCCTGTCTCCAAGAGTGGGCCAATACATCATGACTAGTTTCCCTCATTGAGAGGGGCACCCTAGAACATGCATTGCATAGAGACTTGTCACGATAAAACACTGACTCTTTTCTTTTGTTGGTTCAAGATACCTTCCCTCATTCCCTCGTCATACAAGCATGGAATTGCTTACTGTTGATACCTTAACTCAATTACTAGTAGAGGCAAGAGGAGTCAAGCATAAGATGACTGAAATGGAAGGCATGCTTTCCTCACTCTTATCCCACAGAACCTGTGAGCAAGCAGAGTCCTCACAGGCCTAAACCCATGATGGACGAAAAAGGATGAAGAAGGAAGACCATGACTATGCCGCCACCATTGCCTACCAACGACATCCCCAGGTCAAGGGCCTTGCTCGAATGCCTTCCAAACCAACCCCTAACCAAACACGAGAATTATATGATCTTTCCTTCGGATATCATCCCAACCCTTTTGGCCTTGCCACCGAAAATTGTCCCATTTTGAAACATAGAACCCGAAGCCCTTTCAATTCCTGAACCATCAACCTAGCTGTGACCTCACTAAAACTTGGTCCCCAATCATCAAAAACATCTGCAATACCTCCTCGGACTAGGCGAACAAGTGGGAAAAAGCGAACATTTACAAAACTCGCGTACTCACAGACCGCGGCTTATTTTGGTCTCTTAGCAGCTGGATATCTAAAACCTGTACCTGCTCAACCCCAGCCCAATCCTCTGCCTCATTACTTCAAATCTGTAGCAAATTGTAAGTATCATTCGGATAGTCAAGGACATGATACTGTAGATTGTTTGGCCCTTAAGCATAAGATTCAAGACCTGATAGATAACAAGATCATTGGGGTATGACCAGCAAATCCTTCTCCGAATGGCTCTGCAAACCCTCCATTGGACCATACTATCAACATCGTTACAAAGTTTGGTAACAACAAAGTTTGTTTTGCTGCATGCCAAGAGATATATTACAAGGACGGGGAGGAAATGGAATGCGAAGATGCCTGGTCACGGTATAACCCCGATGAGGTGCCAACCCCCGAAGACAAACTCACATACGAATCTGTGAAGAAAATTGACAAGGAACTGTCTAAACTTCATAATAAGAATCCCTCATTATGTATACTTGAGGAGCACTGAGCCCCGACTGGAAGCTAGAGCAGAAAACCCCGGGCTCGACCTATCCAGCTGGACGAATACAAGTCGCCCGAGTGGTTTGTCAGAGAAACTCCGGAGCAAGCAAATGAAGGACAGACAGTCAAAAAAACTGACAATTACATCATCACCACCAACTCACTTGGAACTCCGGGAGAAGCATCTACCTATCCTGCCTTAGCTGAAAATCTCAAACGTGGACGGAATGCAGACGAAGGCACAGGCCCAAGACCTTACTAGAAATGGGTTCCTTTCAAAAGCGCACAAGAGAGGGGTGTTTACACCCACTTTCTTCCTATCCTTTTATTTCCTGTCTTTAAATTGATGTTTACATTTCATTCTTGCTTGAGAACTCTATTCCTTTCTATGAAAATGATAATAATAGTCGAATGATAATCTTTTGTTCACTGCTGCTATCTCATATGTCTCTTGGGAATGGTAGCTACTTCCTCCGCAAGGGGCAAGGTGTATCTTATGGAATGATCTGACTTGAAGAGATGATAGCATGAGTTAACCACTCACCAAATGATCAGCTTTCTAAAGAGAGAGATGATAAGGATGAGTGAGGATACTACCTAAAGGCAGCACTTGCAGGACTCCGAAGCTAAGCGATGTGTGGCTAGTTTATCAAAATGAAGGAGAGCCATCTTCCACTTCCCCACATATAAACAAAAAGAATAAATAACTAAATAAATGAACAAATGTGCTCATATTCCCTTTGCTTGACCCCTAGTGCTTTGCGGAAAGTGAAAATTTTCTTTGCCAACCCTGATCCAAGACTATCCTTCCCACACTGGGGCAGACAATAGTTGAGAACTCTAGGAGTGGTGTCCACCTCTATCATGCTAAGATACTGTTAAAAGCTCTATAGATCAAGCAATCTAATTCAAAGTGAAGAGAGGCCCTCATTTCATTTCCCATACAGTCAAAAGTAACCCCTTGCCAAACCTGTTGGGCCATCTATCCTTTTCTTAAGTAAGCCTTAACCTAGGGATCACCGCCCACACTGGGTAGATTGAACTGCCAAGGAAATGATCTAAAGAAAAAGGGTCGAAGAATTAGTCGTTCCCTAAAAGAAGAAGAAAGAAAAAGCAAAGGAAAGCAGTTACCGAGGGCCAAGAAGCCGAAAAAATAAAATAAAAAAAAGAAGAAAAAAGAAAACCATAATTTTAAAGAAAGGCCTAAAGGAGCCATGATGGAGTCATCCTCAAAGGCATAATGAGGGCATTAAAAGAAAAGAAAGTCATGTTTATCTCAAGAAGTATATAGAAAGGGTGAAAGAACAAGGTCATTACCACCTTGAGAAGTATATGGTCAAAAGCAAGAAGGAAATTCAAAGGTGATCCTAGGTTATAAAGAAACCAAGTAGAAACGATAGGTTCGAGCCTTTACCCTTTCTTGCAAAACCCCGAAACCATGGCCTACATTACAATCCTATTAAAGTCCCCTCTGATTGAAAACAGATTGCTTGATCTAAATGAGCTAGATACGCTGCCAAAGCTAAAAAAGGATGCTAATCCTATTGAAAAGTAGTTAAGGATGGTATGGATTTAAGCCCTATTGAAAACAACATCAAATTTGAGCTTGCATATCCCGTTGTTTTTGAAACCCCCATAAGCTAGCCTACATTACGGTCCTAAACAAAGCCTCCTCGGATTGAAATGACAGGCCACTTATCGCTCTGCTAAAGGCCAGGTAAGCTACTGCTAAGACACCGAGAGTCGAGAATCTCAGCCCAATAACCATATACACTAACCCTAAGACAGCAAGTGGGAGGTGATCAAAAGGTTGAGAATGGTGCGAAATGCTATCATCCAATCAAGGTAGGGTTGAGCCATAAGAGAGGCTAAAATCCCCGAATAGGAGGGAGTTACCATTCCCAAGACTACAAGTCTAATAGCACCCAATGTCAATCTATTAACATATTTCTAACCTGTGCATATGTTAAAAAAGAAAAAAAAAATCAACATGGGTTTTGCACACATAGGATATAACTCCCTGTAGAAATAGAAGTCACCAACATCAACTCATGTAATAAATATCTAACATCATCATACATCACATGCATCTGATCATATGCCTAGCTGTAAAGATCCTAAATGTATCTGTCTATCCATGCATCTAAGTACCATAAATATCCATTTTTGTACAAAATATCAAAATAAAACTGTCTAATATAAATATAACACAGGGACAAGGGGCAAAAGAGGATCGGAGTCTCTACAAGGGGCATCTATCACAGGTCGAAGTCGATATCATATGGATCAAAATCCCCGAAACCCAGCATCGAATGAGATGGATAACTACTCGAAGCACCACCATCCTGTGGGGAAGATAGAACCGAAATCAGCTGCATACAAAAGGAACCAAGCAACGATAGAGCAAGAAGAAGCAAATAAAGAATAACATACCTGTAAGCACCCCATTTTTGCCCGCTCGGCAATCTCCGAGCTGACCAAGCTCACTATCACACATCACATGCATATTTAGACTCTAAGCCTGCCTTTTTAACTTGAATTTAGTCCACCAGTCGCTTCTCGGGCCCGTAGGGCCCACTTGAAGCTAAATGACCGTTTTGTCCCTAGGCATTCGAACACCCCGTGAACCACACCGGCTCTGGGTATCAAACCAGTAACCTTCTGAGATTACTTCTTATGATATTCCCAACCTTCCTCTACCTTTCCGGATCATTCCGAGTCAGTTCCGGCAAACCCGGTGCAAAATGACCGTTTTGCCCCTGGTGGGCCGGTCTCCTTTTCTGACCACACCGGCTCTGGGTATCAAACCGGTAACTTCCTAAGAATACTTTTTATAGTGTTCTAAACCTTTCTTTAGCTTTCTGGATCATTCCGAGTCAGTTCCGGCAAACTCAGTACAAAATGACCATTTTGCCCCTAGTGGGCCGGTCTTCTTTTCCGACCACACCAGCTCTGGGAACGAAGCCGGCAACCTTTGGGAACATTCTGAATAATGTTTCCAAATTTTGAGTCTTCTTCCGGGACAGTCCGAGTCCGTCCCAGTAGCTTTCCAATCCAGTTGACCGTTTTGCCCTTAAAGGCCCGGTCAACCCTTCCGACACATCCTATCCTCATTTTTCATGTCAAATACCTTTGGGACACTATTTTAGGTGTTCCTGCTCTTTTTCAGCCTTTCGGGTCATTCCCGACTCCTTCAAATCATTCCTGGACTTTCCGGAATCACTCCTAGTGAAGCCAAGCTAAAAATTAAATGGTAGTCACTAGTACAAGTGCCCAAATCTAGTCAAAGATACGTTGCTTGCCGACCTTAAATATTTTCTAAATGGCTGGCACCACTAGTAGTGGCGCCAAGCCAAAAATTGGCCTGGCGCCACTGCAATAGGCACCAGTGTTGTCCAACCTCTATAAATACAGAGCCTCCTCCAATGTGAAAAGGATCTGCAAATTCAACCTAAAAATCATATAATTCGATATACAGAGCTCGAGCACCTCCAAAACCCTAGCTTCCCTAGGTTTTTCAAACCCTAGCCTCCTATACACTTATACACACCCCCATACACTCGTATACTAGCTTTCAATCCTCCTTTGAAGACTTAAAGAGCTGCCATCTAAAGCTTGAAGACAACTCTTGAAGTTTGAAGACGAAGATCAAGATGAAGACCGAAGATCGAAGACAAGCAAGGCGCGCAAAATAAACAAGACATACGGTAGGCTCCCTATTTAAATTTCCGCACTTCCACTATCTTTTCTCTCTCCTAACCTACTTGGGTTTTCTCTATTTTAATCCCCCATCTTTTTCCCCCCTTTCTTTGTATGCTTGAATTAAGAGGATTCCCGGTCAATGTGTAGGATTGGACTATTGGATAGTCACTGTGTCGGGGGCTTTCTTCTAGTCTAACCAGAGACCACGTAGGTCCGACCCCCTTGATTATGTGGTTAAGCCTTAGCCTTGTATGTTCATGACCCCAAATTTGCATTGTGCATATCATGATCTTGCATCTTCCAAAAGTTGTTTTCAAAGTCATTTTCAAAATCGTTTTCAAACTCGTTTTCAAAATTACATCAAAATCCTCTTTTTTCAAAAACATGTTTTCGAAGTCACAATCCTAGGGTGATTCTAGCCTTTCCATGGCTAGGGTTGCTTTAGGAAAGTGTTACATTAAAAGCGACCAATATGGTCCATATTTTCAAATCTTGTTGCTTTCAAAACCGCTTTCCTAAAGTGGTTTTAGCCTTTTTATGGTTAGAATTGCTTTAGGAAAGTGAGATGTTTTTACACCTTCTAAAAACTCCCTTTTCAAAAATCTCTTCCTAAAAATTTTCTTTTTCAACATACTTTCCTAAAACTCTCCTCTCCAAAATTGTTTTCAAAAACTTCCTCCCAAAATCTATTTTTCAAAACTCCCTTTTTCAACTCCTTTCCAAAATCCTCTCTCCAAAATCCACTTTCTAAAAACGTTCCCCAAAAATCTTTCCAAAAACTTTCATTAACAATCTTCTACCAAAAAAATCTTCCTAGAAAAACTCTCTCCAAAAATCTTTCCGAAGACTCTCTTTCCAAAAACTTTCCTCTAGAAACTCCTCTTTAGGATTTCCTTCCAAAACTTTCGTTTCCAAAAACACACTTTCCAAAAAGTCCTTCTCTTTAAAATCTTTTTCCAAAAACTCTATCTTCGAATTCACTTTCCAAAAACTCCTTTCTAGGATTTCCTTCTAGAAAACCTTCGTTTGCAAAAATGCACTTTTCAAAAATCCTTTTTTCTTAGAGCCCAAGTCAAGCCCTAGAAATCACAATTAGGAAACCCTAATTTTCTTTCCAAAAACATGGTTTTCAAACTTTGCCCCAAACCTAGGTTTCCAAAATCTCTTGCTTTTACATCAAAACTATACATATTTTCAAAACCTATTTTCTACTCAAATTATAATTTTCTAAATCAGGGTTTCTAGAATCTCCCTTTCAAAATATTTGCCAAATCCTATCTTCCCTTTAGGAAACCAAATCAAATATTCCTGTTTAGTAAACCAAATCCAATCCTCCGTTTTTGGAAACAAAATTCAACCTTTTCTTTTAGAAACCAAATCCAATCCCTTCCTAAACCAACTCTTTCCTAATTCAAATCCTTCCTAAACTTCCACTTTCCTAAATCTTAAGTTTACAAAACTTGAACATAACAATCTTTCCTAATTCTACCACTTTCAAAATCTTAACTTTTCAAATCTAAGCTTTCAAATCTTTCCTAAACTCAAACCTTTCCAAATCTCAAGATTTTCTAAAATTCAAACTCTAAAACTTTCTAAATCTTAAACTTTCAAAATTTCAAATCTTTCCAAATTTTAAAACTTTCTAAACTTAAGACTTTCCAATTTTCAAAACTTCCCTATTTCAAAACTTTCCAACTTTCAAAACTTCCTATTTTCAAAACCTTTCCTAAAACAACACTTTCCTAAGTCAAAACTTCCTTAATTCAAAACTTTCCTAATTTCAAAACTTTCCAAACTTCGGAACTCTCCTACGTCAAAACTTTCCTAAGTTGAAACTTTCCTAATTCCAAAACTTTCTTAAAACGACACTTTCCTAATTCAAAATTTTCCTAATCCGAATCTTTCTTAATTCCAAGCTTTCCTAATTTTCCAAGTCCAATTTTCAAGTCAATTCTTTTCCAAAATCTTTCGAAGTCAAATCCAATCCTTCTTTTCTAAGTCCTCTCTTTCCTAAGTCTAGGTTTCCTAAAACCAAGTATTTCAAAATCAAATCTTTTCAAATCTTCCAATCAAAGTTCAATCTCTCAATCTTCCAATTCAATCTCCTTCTTCAAATCAATCTCTTTTCAATCGGACTCTTGTCCGAACTACGACTGACTTGATTCCTCCAAAAGGATACGTAAGCAACTTTCATGGGTGCGGTCACGACATTTTTCAAGTTTCCAATTCCATCATCTATTCCTATTTTCAATCTTCAATTTCAATTTCCAAATTCAATTTCAATCTTCAAATTCAAGCTTCTATCTCTTTCTTTTCAAATCAAATCCAATTCTTTTCAAATCTATTTTCAAATCAAGTCTCTTTTCTTGCACTTGCATATCATGCATCATGTTAGTTTCTTTTCAAACATTGTTTTTCTAAAGTGAATATGGTTGAACATATGTTAATTAAAGACTCTCATAGGTGAATCTAGGGTAGATTGACATGTAGGTACCGAAAGGGCAGGGTAGGGTGATGGCTTAGTGTGTCTTCCCTACACGTAACCAACCTCCGAACCTAGATCACTGATTTCAAAGACCAAAAAGGAGTTATTTTTCAAAAAGGGCTAAATATTTTCCAAAGGTTGCCAAACAACCTGTTTTTCTTAAAAACCCTCTCCTGAGGATGTTTTTCAAAATCGTTTTTCAAAACCCTAAGTGTAGTCTTCGAATTATTCTTAGCTTTTAGGTGACCTAACTCACCTTAATCAAGTTAGGTGGTGACTCCAATCTTTTTCAAAAGCCCTTTATTCAAATCAATTTTCAATTCAAACCCAGTCACACTCATTCTTCTAGGAGGGTGAGTTCTAACGAGAGAGTATAGTATTTTTTCTGCTTATGTGTGTATTCATCGAGTACGAAAAATCTGGGCGCCACAATACCCCCCACCACCCATCTGAGATAATCGAGCTATTAGGGAAGCTACCTCGGCCTGGTACTGGTCTCGCTCCATCAAGTACTGGTCTCTCTGGTCTCTTACAGTAGTAAACTCGGCCTGGGGCACATATCTTCCAGCACGGCGCCATAAGTCGACCACGTCCTGGCCAATAGCATACTCGCCGACTACTACCTCAAACCGAGTGAAGGCACCAACCGAATGAGCCCCAAAAAGTGCAGCATGGTCTGTATCCGGGGGAAGCAGGAACTCGACACCCGGCTAACGCTCCTGGTAAGGGATAGGCACTCTCGCCACCAGGGCTCCAAACATATACTCTGGTGGAGCTCCTGCTGATCGAAACTCCTCATGAAACTGCCGCCAGTGTCACTCTCCAAGATAGGACTCCCAAGTGTCATCATTGAGAAAGGCAGCTCTCGACAGGGACAATGGGACCAAGTACTGCACTGTCTCATAATGGACTGATCCAATGAAGAGCCGCCAGGTCACATCCCTCGCCTCAATCAACTTTAGGTTAGCCCGGAGTGTCACAAAATCGGTAATCTCCGATCGCTGGGCTACCCGGTCATGAGCCCACCTCAAAGCACGAGGATAGAGATCATCCTCAACAACTGCAGGGCGATGAACAAGAAGATACTCGTAACTCCACCAGACGAGGAAAGGCCATAAACTAGTCATGCTACCCCAGCGGGAAGAAGTCCGAACCCGCATCGATTGAATAAAGCAGCCGAAAGAAAAGGACCCCCAGTCCAGCTCAGATAAGGCTCCAAGATCGGCTACTATACTCACCAATTGACACGGCACGAGTGACTTGTTGTTGTTACAGAAGCAGTTAAAGATGATATACAACACAAGTCGCCATCTCATGATGTCCTGCCTGGCAAGCGATGGCTCAATAGCAAAAGTACGCTCATCCTGACTAATCCAAGAGACTGGGAAGGCAGAACGCTCAGGAGGAGGCAAGTCTAACAGCAAACAGGCCTCGTCCCTACTGACTGGATGTAGGGTGATCCGCCGGCCGAATAAGGAGAGCCTTGTAATAATTGCCCAATCCAAAGGAGTAGGACCTAATTTGAAGCTAACAAAATGAAGGTTCCAGTCTTTCCAAACCACCTCTTAACAAGCGCCAGTACTAAATGCCGATTCAAGCGGTTAGCCTATAAGCCCATAAAGGTGCCAAATCCGATCTCTGCCAAGAAGGCACTATATGATGGGGCTGCCCGCTACATGGTCACAAAAACCTGATGAACAGCCCCTCAGAAAGCTGTATGTACCCGCGGAGGCAGCAAATGCTGTCTAGAATACACGCTGGGGTGATAGGCAAGATCCCCGAGTGGTGGGACATCTGGTATCTGTAGATCTCCCAAGTTGGCATCCGGCTGCCTATGCCTGGAAGAAGCTCTCCCATAACTAGTCACCTGATCCTCAGGGCCTGGTACCTCCTCCTCAGCATCAATCTTCTCGGCAAAAGCCTGCTCAATCGGAGGAAAAGGGTCGATAGGTAGCCTACTCCCCTGCCCACTCTGACTAGATGAAGATCGTTTGGTAGATCGTCGACTACTTCTAGATCGACTAGAGCTGCCAATAGAATCTGTCCGAGTTGCCATCCCCGAGCGGCGTCTCCTCTCAGAACCGTCATCACCTGCGTTTGCCATCTTGAAAAGGTAAGCCAAGGTAAGGGACGTTAACATGCCATACATGCAATTTAAATAACAGTAAAATAAAATAAACAACTAACACAAACAAAACAAATAAAGGATTTCAAATGATAAAACAAATTTCCTACATGCACATCTTGATTTTCCAACTTCAAATCAAATCTCAAGGGTTTTTCCATCTTTTTCCTATAAAAAGATTTTATTTCTAAAACTTTAAGCAACTCTTTCCTTAATTTCTAAAAAAAAACAAAAATTCGGCAGAGTCCCATTTAAAAATGGCCCCTACAACACCCATGACATCAACACAAAACACAAAAACGTGCACTTCACATTGTCACAATCACATGACATCAGCACCAGTGCACACTTTTTAATTTTTCAAAATTTCCAAGACACATGTTTTATTTTTCAAATAAATCAATGGGTTTCAAAAGTCTTCCGAAATTTTTTTAAAATCACCCAAATATTTTCTAAAATATTCCAATATTTTTCCAAATTTCAAACTTTAGGAGTTTCATCAATTTCTTGAGTTTTCTCATTTTTCTAAATTTTTCAAGTATTTTCCCATTTTTCAAAAAATCAAAAATTCACCGAGTTTTCAAAAAATCACGAAACTTCATACAGTTGTTAAATACATTTTTCTAAGGCACATTGCATAAAAACATAGCCAGAAAACCCAATGCCCATGCCTGTAGGAACAGATCTCCTATTCCTGCGGAAAACCCTCTTCGCATAATCATGAAAAATCATTCAAATTCAATCAAACAACCATCAAAATGCAAAACTAACTTCACCATCATGTTCAGAACATATCAAAACATCAATTTTCACTATTCACATGATGCAAACGAAGATCTACACATCGAAATCAACAAAATTTAAAAACTCACTTTTTGGAAGTTCTCTAGCGAAATCTTCTCTTCCGGCAACCTTTCTGGTGATATGGTCTCCTTCCGGCAATCACCCATGGTCTCCAAGAAGCACTCCTTCAATGTCCAAGACGGATTCCTCGCAATGCCTCACAAATTTGCGAAAACTCTTCAAATCCCGTAGGTGTTCGAACCAAAAAATTTTCTGGTTTTAATCCTAAGCTTGGCGCCACTAGCAGAAGCGCCAAGGTTTTCGGCTAAAGGCGCCATGTTCAAATTCTGGGTAGTTTTGCCCTTTTTCCCGCCAAAACTCATTTTTGAAGGCCTTTTTGGCCCGTTATCCGTTTTCGACCCCTATTGTCGAAAGATTTTCAATGTCCGTCCCTCCAACTGTCTCGCAGCCAACATAGGACTCTTACTCTTATCGTTTTCTGTCTTTGACAACCAAAGACAGAAAAAGAGGGGCAGCTGTAAGCACCCCATTTTTGACCGCTCAACTGTCTACACTCAGTCCAGACTTGTGCTCAAGTCATTATGGGCATATTCCAACCGAAACTAACTTTCTAAGTCCAAATCCCGTCTGTCCATCGCTTCACGGGCCCGCCAGGCCCAAATAGAGGCAAAATGACCAAAATGCCCTTAGGGGCATTGTCCTTTCCTTTCCGATTCCAACCCCTCTCTTGAGACAGCTGATTCTCCGAGACGGTAAATCTATTCCAATCAGGCACGTCTTTTCGAAGACAGTAAGTCCACTTTCTAATCCCTCACTCGAGACAGTTTCAAATTAGGCATGTCTTTTCAAAGACGGTAAGTCTCCTTTCCAATCCCTCTCTCAAGACAGTTTATTCCTTGAGACGGTTCCAATTCAGGCACGTCTTTTCAAAGACGGTAAGTCCCCTTTCCAATCCCTCTCACGAGACGGTCCCAAATCAGGCACGTCTTTTGGAAGAAGGTAAGACCCCTTTCCAATCCCTCTCTCGAGACAATTCATTCCTTGAGACGGTCCCAAATCAGGCACGTCTTTTCGAAGATGGTAAGTCCCCTTTCTAATCCCTCTCTCGAGACAGTTTATTCCTCGAGACGGTTCCAATCAGAGCCCCTTTAGTAACTTCCTGAGAATGCTTCTTATAATATTCTCAATCTTTCCAGATCATTCCGAGTTAGTTCCGGCCAACTCGGTACAAAATGACCGTTTTGCCCCTGGTGGGCCGGTCTCCTTTTTCAATCACACCGACTCTGGGTATCAAACCGGTAACCTCCCAAGAATGCTTCTTATAGTATTCTCAACCTTTCCTTATCTTCCCGGATCATTCCGACTCAGTTCCGGCAAACCCGGCATAAAATGACCGTTTTGCCCTTAGAGGGCTGGTCTCCTTCTTCGACCACACCGGCTCTAGGTATCAAACTGATAACCTTCTGAGACTGCTTTTTGTAGTGTTCTCAACCTCCCTTTACCTTTTCAGATCATTCCGAGTCAGTTTCGGTAAGCCCGATCCGATTGACCATTTTGCCCCTAAAGGCCCGATCAACCCTTCTGACACATCTTGTCCTTAATTTTCAAGTCAAATACCTCCGGGACACTATTCTAAGTGTTCCTACTCTTTTTCAGCCTTCCGGGTCATCCCCGGTCTTCCAAACTCCTTCCCGGACTTTCCAGAGTCACTCCTAGTGAAGCTAGGTTAAAAATTGCATGGTAGTCACTAGTATAGGCGCCCAAATCTAGTCAAAGATACGTTACTTGCCGACCTTAAACATTTCCTAATTGGCTAGCGCCACTAGCCAAGCTAAAAAATGGCCTAGCGCCAGTGTAAAGTTTGGCCTAGCGCCACTGCAACAGGCGCCAGTGTTGTCCAACCTTTATAAATATAAAGCCTCTTCTAGCGTGAAAAGGGTCCATAAACTCAATCTAAAAATCCTATATTTCGATATACAGAGCTCGAGCACCTTAGAAACCCTAGCTTCCCTAAGTTCTCCAAACCCTAGCCACCATACACTAAACCCTAGCCTCCTATACACTCATAGACACCCCCATACACTCATACACTAACCTTCAACCCTCCTTCAAAGACTTGAAGAGTTGCAATCTAAAGTTTAAAGATTGGAGGTAGCTCTTAAGGATTGAAGACAAAGATCAAGACGAAGACCGAAGAAAGCAAGGCGCGCAAAATAAACAAGATACAAGGTAGGTTCTCTATTAAAATTTCTGCACTTCCCCCTCTCTCTTCTCTCTCCTAACCCACTTGGGTTTTCTCTATTTTAATCCCCCATCTCTTTCCCCCCCTTTGTTTGCATGCTTGAAATAAGAGGACTCCCGGTCTATGTGTAGGATTAGACTATCGGAGGGTCATCGTGTTGGGGGCTTTCCTTTAGGCTAACGGAAGACCACGTGGGTCCGGCCCCCTTAATTATGTGGTGAAGCCTTAACCTTGTATGTTCACGACCCTAAATTTGCATTGTGCACATCATGATCTTGCATCTTCCAAAAACCGTTTTCGAAGTTGTCTTCAAAATCGTTTTCAAACTTGTTTTCAAAATTGCATCAAAATTCCCTTTTCAAAAACTTGTTTTCAAAATCACAATCCTTGGGTGATTCTAGCTTTTCCATGGCTAGGATTGCTTAGGAAAGTGTTATATTTGAAGTGACTTTCATCTCAATATTTTGAACTCTTAATTGTTTTCAAAACCGCTTTCCTAAAGTGGTTGTAGCCCTTTTATGGTTAGAATTGCTTTAGGAAAGTGAGATGTTTTTATACTTTCCAAAAAACTTTCTTTTCATATCTCTTCCTAAAAATCTCCTTTTCAACATACTTTCCGAAAACTCTTCTTTTCGAAATTGTTTTCTAAAAACTCCTTTCAAAACTTTCCTTTTTCAACCCCTTTCCAAAACGTTCTCTTCAAAGTCCACTTTCTAAAAACACTCCCTAAACACACTTTCCAATAACTCCTCTCTAGGATTCCCTTCTAAAAATCTTCGTTTCCAAAAGCTCTCTTTCCAAAATCTTCCCTCTAGAAACTCCTCTCTAGGATTTCCTTTCAAAATCCTCGTTTCCAAAAAAACGCACTTTCTAAAAAACTCTTGCTTTAGAGCCCAAGCCAAGTCCTAGAACTCACGATTAGGAAACCCTAGTTTTCTTTCCAAAAAAACATGATTTCAAGCTTGCCTTAAAACCTAGGTTTTCAAAATCTTCCTTTTTACATCCCAACTATACACATTTCCAAAACCTCTTTTCTATGTCAAAACTATAGCCTTCCAAATCTAGGGTTTCTAAAACCTCACTTTCCAAATCATTGTCAAATCAGATTTTTCCTTTAGGAAACCAAGCCCAATCTTCCCGTTTAGGAAACTAAATCCTATCCTCCGTTTTTGGAAACAAGATCAAAACACTTTTTCTTAGAAACAAAATTCAAATCTTTCATAATTCAATTCCTTCCTAATCTTCCACTTTCCTAAACCTTAAGTTTCTAAAACTTGAACATAAAAACCTTTCCTAAATTTTAAAACTCAACTTTCAAATCTTTCCTAATTCAACCCTTTCCTAATTCTACCTTCTTTTTAAATCTTAACTTTTCAAACTTTTCCTAAACTCAAACCTTTCCTAATCTCAAGATTTTCTAAAACTCTAAAACTTTCTAAATCCTAAACTTTCTAAATTTTGAATCTTCCCAAATTCAAAGTTTCCTAAATTCAAAACTTTTCTAAGTTGAAACTTTCTTAATTCAAAACTCTCCTAAGTTGAAACTTTCTTAATGCAAGACTTTCTTAATTTCAAAACTTTCCTAATTTCGAAACTTTCCTAATTTGAAAACTTTCCCAAAATGAAACTTTTCAAATTCAAAACTTTCCTAAATCGGACCTTTCCTAATTCGTACCCTTCCTAAATCCAATCATTTCCTAAATCTTCCGAGTCTAATGTTCAAGTCAATTCTTTTTCAAAATCTTTCCAAGTCAAATCCAATCCTTCTTTTTGAAGTCCTTAAGTCTAGGGGGTTTCCTAAAATCGAGTTTTTCAAAGTCAAGTGTTTGCAAATCTTCCAATCAAAGTTCAATCTCTCAATCATCTAACCCAATTTCCAATTCAATTTCTTTCTTCCAAATCAATCTTTTCTCAATCAGACTCTTGTCCGAACTACGACTGACCTGTTTCCTCCAAAAGGATACGTAGGCAACCCTCATGGGTGCGGTCACAACTCCTTTCAAATTTCAAATTCCACCACATTTTTCAAATCTCAAATTCTACAATCTTTTCAAATCTCTAATTTATTTTAAAATTTCTGATTTCAAATTTCTATTTTCAAATCTCTACTTTCAATTTCCAAAACCTTTCAATTTCAAATCTATTCAATTTCAAATCTCTTTCAAATCAAATCAATTTCTTTTCAAATTTATTTCCAAATCAATTCTCCAACTCCCTCTTATTTTGCACTTGCATCCCATGCATCATTTCTTTTCAAACATTATTTTTCAAAGTGGATAGAGTTGAACATATGTTAGTTGAAGACTCTTATAGGTGAATCTAGGGTAGATTGACATGTAGGTACCGAAAGGGAAGGGTAGGGTGATGGCTTAGTGCGTCTTCCCTACATGTAACCAACCTCCGAACCTAGATCACTGATTTCAAAGACCAAAATGGGGTTATTTTTCAAAAAGGGCTAAATGTTTTCCAAAGGTTGCCAAACAACCTGTTTTCTTAAAAACCCTCTCTTGAGGAGATATTTTCAAAATCGTTTTTCAAAAACCCTAAGTGTAGTCTTCGGATTATTCTTGGTTTTTTTTGGTGACCTAACTCACCTTAATCAAGTTAGGTAGCAACTCCAAATGTTTTCGAAAAGCCCTTTATTCAAACCAATCTTTAATTCAAACCTAGTCGCACTCATTCTTCTAGGAGGGTGAGTTCTAACGAGAGAGTATGACATTTTTTCCGCTTGTGTGAGTATTCCTCGAGTGCAAAAAATCTGAGCGCGACATCTACATTTCAACCTCAATTTTAATTCAAATTCTAGTCCAAATTAGTCAAACTTAATTTAGCACGTTTTTCAATAAAAGTTAATCCCTTAGATGGTAAGTCCATTAAGTATGACCCGTTTATTGAGAAAGCACAAAATCTCTCGAAACGATAAGTCCCCTCACACCCAAGGCCGAGATGGAACCCAAGTTCTTGAGATAGTAGAGTGGTTCACTTTTGGTGCCTGCTAGCTCGCCAATGTAAAATGTCTGCTATTCAGCACCTCGATCGAGAATGTACCTAAAGCCCCAAGGCGATAAGACCATCCAGCAGCTTCTCGAGAATAGGCAATCTCCAAAATGAGCGCACACTGTCAAAGTGATGGAAACACTCATAAACATGGCAACCATTAGAATGACGGAAACACTCACAAATAGGTTAACATCGGGGATGCCAATAAATCCCCTATGTCACAGGATTGAACACGCCTCTTGGCCTTGACATGTTTACCAGAGGATAGGATACCTTTGGAAATTAACTCATCACACACCATCAGAGTGACGGAAACACTTAAAATCCAGATCAACACCAATGCTTGCTAGGCCATTATGGTAAAAAAAAACCAAAATGGCCCTTGGCAGGCCCCACTGATTGCTTCTCGAAAAAGTACCTAAGACCTCAAAGTGGTAAGTCCACCCTTCCAAGATTTTTCCAAAGATAATCTAGCACATTCTAGTGCCTTCTAGTTGCTTCTGAATCGATTCCAAGAGCTTCCGATCAAAATAACCATTTTGCTACTAAGCATCCAATTGCCTCCGGGAACAACACTAGCTTTGGGAATCAAACCGGTTACCTTTTCAGGATGATTCTAGTAGTATTCCCAACCTTTGAATACCATTTTGAACCATTTCAAGTCCATTCCGGTAAACTCGATGCGAAATTATCATTTTATCCCTAGTGGGTGGGTCGCCTTTTTAAACCACTCCAGCTCTGGGTATCAAACCAGCAATCCCTCGAAACAATCTTAATGGTAATTCCAACCTTCAAGTCTTATCACAGACCACTTCGAGTCAATCTTGGTGCTACTCGGGATGAAATGACTGTTTTACCCCTAGTGGACCGCTCACCCTTTTCAACTAGTCCTACTTTGATTATCAAGCCAGTTACCTCCGGGACACTCTTTTGGGGTTTTCATCCATTCTCGACTTATCTTGGTTACTCAGAACCTTCAAGATCATTCCCAGACTTCCCAAAGTCACTCTTAGTGAAGCTTGTAAGCACCCCATTTTTGACCGCTCAGCAGTCTACACTCCGTCCAGACTTGTACTCAAGTCAATATGGACATATTCCAATTGAAATAAACTCTCTAAGTCTATTACTGTCAATTTATCACTTCACGAGCCCCACCGGGCCCAAAGAGAAGCAAAAATGACCAAAATGCCCTTAGGGGCATTATCCTTTCCAATTCCTTTTCAATTCCAATTCCAATCCCTCTCTCGAGACAGTTTATACCTCGAGACGGTAAATTTACTCCAATCAAGCGTGTCTTTCTAAAGACGATAAGACCCCTTTCCAATTCCAATCCCTCTCTAGAGATAGTTTATTCCCCGAGACGGTAAATCTACTCCAATCAGGTGCGTCTTTTCGAAGACGATAAAACCCTTTTCCAATTCCAATCCCTCTCTCGAGACAGTTTATTCCTCGATACAGTAAATCTACTCCAATCAGGCGCATCTTTCCGGAGACAATAAGACCCCATTCCAATTCCAATCCCTCTCTCAAGACAGTTTATTCCTCGAGACGGTAAATCTACTCCAATCAGGCGCGTCTTTCTGAACATGATAAGACCCCTTTCCAATTCCAATCCCTCTCTCGAGACAGTTTATTCCTCGAGATGGTAAATCTACTCCAATCAGGCGCGTCTTTTCGAAGACGATAAGACCACTTTCCAATTCCAATCCCTCTCTCGAGACTATTTATTCCTCGAGATGGTCTAACACGTTTTTCAAAAAAAATCTCTTTGAAATGGTAAGTCCCTTTACACTTGTTGATTGGGACGAGACCTCAAGTCCCCTAAATTGTAGAACGGTCCACCTTTGGCGCCTGCTAGCCCGTCAATGTAGAAATGTCCGTTTAGGCACGCCTTTTGAGAAAATTGATTCTCAGGCCCTAAGTCGCTTTAGCAGCTTCCCGAGATCAGGCAATCTTAGGAATGATCGCGAACCGTCAGAGTAGCGAAAATACTCGCAAATAGGTTGATATATGAAATTGCCGACATACCCCTGTATCACACAACCGCCGTCAGAGTGTCGGAAACACTCAAAACCCAGGTCAACACCGGTGCTTGCTAGCCCACCTCGGTGAAAAATGACCAAGCTGCCCTTTGAGCCTTTTCCAACACATTTCTCGAGAACACACATGAGTCTTTAGAACGGTGAGTCCAGCCTTCTAAGATTATCTTAAAGGCAATCCGGCATGATTAGGTGCCTTCTAGTCAGTTTCGGGCCAGTTCCAAGACTCTCCGGTCAGGATGACCATTTCGTGCCTAGGCATCCGAACGTCTCGGGGGCCACACCGGCTCTGGGTATCAAAGCGGTAACCTCCTGAGAATGCTTCCTATAGTATTCTCAGCCTTCCTCTATCTTTCCAGATCATTCTGAGTCAATTCCGGCAAACCCGGTATAAAATGACTGTTTTGCCCTTGGTAGGCCGATCGCCTTTTCTAGTTACGCCGGCTCTGGGTATTAAACTGGTAAACTCCTGAGATTGCTTCTTATAGTATTCTCAGCCTTCTTCTACCTTCCTGGATTATTCTGAATCAATTCCAGCAAACCCGGTACAAAATGACCATTTTGCCCCTAGAGAGCCAGTCGCCTTTTCCGACCACACTGGCTCTGGGTATCAAACCGGCAATCTTTGTGAACATTCTCAATAATGTTTCCAAATCTCGAGTCTTCTTCTGGGACAATTCGAGTCCGTCCCGGCAGCTTCTTGATCTGATTGACCATTTCGCCCCTAATGGCTCGGTTAATCCTTCCGACGCATACTAACCTCATTTCTCAAGTCAAATACTTTCGGGACACTATTTTAAGTGTTCCTACCCTTTTTTTGGCCTTCTAGGTCATTCCCAGTCTCTCAAACTCCTTCCCAGACTTTTCAGAGTCACTCCTAGTGAAGCTAGGCTAAAAATTGCATGGTAGTCACTAGTACAGGCGCCCAAATCTAGTCAAAGATACATTGCTTGCCGACCTTAATAGTTTCCTAATTGGCTGATGCCACTCCTAGTGGCGCCAGAAGCATTTTTGGCTTGGTACTACTGCTACAAGTGCTAGGTCTATCGTACCTCTATAAATACAGAGCCTCTTCTAGCGTGAAAGAGGTCTGCAAACTCAATCTAAAAAGCCTAATTTTTTATATACAGAGCTCGCACACTCCCAAAACCCTAGCTTCCATAGGTTTTCCAAACCCTAGCCACCATACACAAACCCTAGCCTTATATACACTCATACACACCCCTACACACATATACACTAGCCTCTAACCCTTCATTGAAGACTTGGATTGCTATAATTATGAAGATTTGAAGACCGAAGATGAGCCCTAGAAGATCAAGACTGAAGTGAAGCAAAGACCGAAGAAAAGTAAGGCACGCAAAATAAACAAGACACAAGGTAGGCATTCGTTTTACGTTTTTGCACTTCCCCCCTCTCTTCTCTCTCCTCACCCACTTAGGTTTTCTCTATTTTAATCCCCTATCTCTTTCCCCCCTTTTCTTTGCACGCTTGAAACAAGGGGACTCTCAGTCCATGTGTAGGATTAGACTATTAAAGGGTCACCATGTCGGGGGCTTTCCTTTAGGCTAACTGGAGACAATGTGAGTTTGGCCCCCTTGGTTATGTGGTGAGCCCTTAACCTTGTATGTTCATGACCCCAAACTTGCATTGTGCATATCATGATCTTGCATCTTCCAAAAATCGTTTTCAAACTTGTTTTCAAAATTTGCATTAAACTTGTTTTCAAAATTGCATCAAAATCTCCTTTTCAAAACTTGTTTTCAAAATCACAATCCTAGGGTGATTCTAGCCTTTTCATGGCTAAGGTTGCTTTAGGAAAGTGTTACATTTAAAGTGACTTTTCTGGTCCATATTTTCAAATCTTGTTATTTTCAAAACTACTTTCCTAAAGTGGTTCTAGCCTTCTTATGGTTAGAATCGCTTTAGGAAAGTGAGACATTTTTATACCTTCTAAAACTCTCTTTTCAAAAGTCTCTTTTCCTAAAAATTTCTTTTCCAAAATACTTTCCCAAAACTCTCCTTTCCAAAGTTGTTTTCAAAAACTCCCACCAAAAATCTATTTTTCAAAACTCCCTTTTTCAACTCCTTTCCAAAATCCTCTCCCTAAAATCCACTTTCTAAAAACACTCCCTAAAAATCTTTCCAAAAACTATGTCCAACAATCTTCTACCAAAAATCTTTTAAAAACTCTTTTCCCAAAATCTTTCTTCTAGAAACCCCCCTCTACGATTTTCCTTCTAGAAATCTTCATTTCCAAAAATACACTTTCCAAAAATCCCGTTTTCTTGATGCCCAAGTCAAGCCGTAGAGTTAACAATTAGGAAACCTAATTTTCTTTCCAAAAACATGGTTTTCAAACTTGCCTTAAAACCTAGGTTTCCAAAACCTCTGGTTTTCTACATCAAAACTCTACATATTTTCAAAACCTATTTTCTACGTCAAAACTATACACTTCCAAATCTAGGGTTTCTAAAACTCCCTTTTCCAAATCCTTGTCAAATAAAAATCTCCCCTCCAGAAAACCAAATCCAATCTTCCCATTTAGGAAACTAGATCCAATCCTCCGTTTTTGGAAACAAAATCAAACCTTCTCTTTTAGAAACAAAATCCAATCCCTTGTTTTAGGAAATACGAATCTTAACCCTTCCTAGTCTAAATCTTTCCTTATTCAACTCCTTCCTAATCTTCTCCTTTCCTAAATCTTAAGTTTCCAAACCTTGAACATAAAAATCTTTCCTAAATTTTAAAATTCAACTTTCAAATCTTTCCTAATTCAATCATTTTCTAATTCTACCCCTTTCCAAATCTTAACTTTTCAAATCCAAGTTTGCAAATCTTTCCCAAACTCAAACCTTTCCTATTCTCAAGATTTTTTAAAACTCAATCTTTAAAACTTTCTAAATCTAAAACTTTCTAAAGTCAAAGCTTTCTCACTTTCAAAAACTTCCCTATTTCAAACATTCCAAATTCAAAACTTTCTAATTTCAAAACTTTCTTATTTCGAAATCTTTCCTATTTCAAAAACTTTCCTCATTTGAAAACTTTCCTAAATTAAAACTTTCCTAATTCCAAAACTTTCCTAAAATGACACTTTCCTAATTCGAACTTTTCCTAAATCGAATCTTTTCCTAAATCTAGTCTTTCCTAATCTTTCCAAGTCCAACTTTTGAGTCAATTCTTCTATAAAATCTTTCGAAGTCAAATCCAGTCCTTCTTTTCGAATTCCTTAAGTCTAGCTTTCCTAAAACCAAGTTTTCCAAAGTCAAGTCTTTCCAAATCTTCCAATCAAAATTCAATCTCACAATCTTTCAATCCAATTTCCAACTCAATCTTTTTCTTCCAATCATATCTTCTATTTTTAATTGGACTCTTGTCTGAACTACGACTAACCTAATTCCTCCAAAAAGATACGTAGGCAATCCTCATGGGTGCGGTCACAAAATTTTTCAAATCTCAAATTCCACAACATTTTTCAAATTTCTATTTCTACAACTTCTTTCGAATCTCCAATCTTACGATTTTCTTCAAGTTTCCAATTCCATGATCTCTTTCTATTTTCAACCTTCAATTTCAATTTCCAAAATCTTTTTTTCAAATTCAAACTTCTATCTCTTTCTTTTCAAATCAAATCAAATCATATTCTTTTCAAGTCTATTTCCAAATCAAGTCTCCTTTCTGGCATTTGCATATCATGCACCATGTTAATTTCTTTTTAAAAGTGGATGGGATTGAACGATAGTTAGTTGAAGACTCTCATAAGTGAATCTAGGGTAGATTGACATGTAGGTACCGAAAGGGCGGGGTAGGGTGATGGCTTAGTGCGTCTTCCCTACACATAACCAACCTCCGAACCTAGAATCACTGTTTTCATAGACCAAAAGAAGTTATTTTTCAAAAAGGGCTAAATGTTTTTCAAAGGTTGCCAAACAATCCGTTTTTCTTAAAAACCCTCTCTTGAGGAGATGTTTTCAAAATTATTTTAAAAAACCCTAAGTGTGGTCTTCGGATTATGCTTAGTTTTTAGGTGACCTAACTCACCTTAATCAAGTTAAGTGGCGACTCCAAATCTTTTTCAAAACCCCTTAATTCAAATCTATTTTTAATTCAAACCTAGTCACACTCATTATTCTAGGAGAGTGAGTTTTAACGAGAGAGTATAGTATTTTTCCCGCTTGTGTGAGTATTTCTCGAGTACGAAAAATCTGAGCGCGACAAAGCCAGGCCAAAAATTACATGGTAATCACTAGGACAGGGCCAAAATTTGGCCTGGCACCACCCCCTGTGTATCCTAGATCAGAAACTTTGCCTCTCTAAAAATAGACTTCAAGTTGCCCCAAAAACCTTAATTCCCTCAAGACTCTCTCAAACCCTAGCCTCCATACAATCCATACACTAAAACCCTAGCCTCCTCATTCCATTAAAAGTCAAGTCTAGCCCTTGGAATCTCTTAAAGATTATCTCAAACTCCAAGCAAGTCCTTCCTTGAAGCATTCAACCTAATAAGGAGATAAGGTAGGGTTCTCTTTGCTCTTATGCAATCCCCCTCTCTCTCTTTTCCCTCCTAGTTCACTTAGACTATTCTCTATTTTACTCCTTATCTTCTACCTCCTTTTCTTGTATACTTGGAACAAGAGACCTCCCGATTCATGCCTAGGAAGATATTGGAGGAAATCACTTTGTCGGGGATTTTCTTTGAGTTCAACCTAAGATGGTGTGGGTCCGACCCCCTTGATTATGCAGTGAAGCCTAACCTTGTATGTTCATGTCCCTATTGCATTGTTGCTATCATAATCATGCATTCAAAGATGTTTTCAAACTTGCATTAAAGGTTGCTTTCAAAACTTGTATTTAAAACATTTTCTTTCAAATTTGTTTTCAAAATCACAACCCTATGATGATTCTATCCATTCCATGGTTAGGATTGTTTTAGGAAAGTGTTATATTTAATACAACCATCAAGGTCCAAATTTGGGTTCAAACCCTAAATTATTTTTCAAGAAATCACAATTCTAAAGTGTTTCTACCCATTCCATGGTTGGGGTTGCTTTAGGAAAGTGTAATATTTAAAGAGACTTTCCAAAGTCCAAATTAGGGTTTCATGCCCTAAATATGCTCTTCAAAACTTTGCTTTTCAAATCTTTCTAAAATTGGTATTGTCGTAAAGTACAAGCCAAAACCTTAGGAATCAAACCTTTTAGGAAACCCTAGATTTGACCTAGCCAACATCCATGCATTCATGACATTCTTTCTGTCAAAATATTTCCAAAATTGAAGTCTTGTTTTCAAAATTGTATAACTCACTTGAGTTATTTTCAAACAAAATCATAGCTTTCCTAAAATAATGCATTAGATGAAATCATGAGTTTTCCAAAACTAAACCATTCCCTTTTTCAAATCAAAATCCAATCTTCTGCTTTAGAAATTAAATGAAATATTCTAATTTTGGAAATAAAATAAAATCATCTATTATTAGAAATAAAATAAAATATTCTAATTTAGGAAACCCAATCAAACATCCTATTTTTAGAAATAAAATTTAATCTTCTGTTTTAGAAAATAGAAATCAAATCTTTCCTAAATCCAATCTTTGCTAATTCCAATCCTTCTTAATGTCAATCTTTTCTAATTTCAAAACTTTTCAAAAAAAAAAAGCTTTTATTTTTTCAATCAAAGTCCAATCTTTCCAATTCAAATGCATTGCATAAACCCTAGGTCCTAGGATTGCATAAATCCCAAGTTATCTCAAACCTAGGTTAAATCTTTCCAAATCCCGACTTTCAAAATTTCAAATTCAAACATTTCTTAATTTAAACTTTTTCTAAATCAAATCTTTCTTAATTCAAACCTTTCTTAAATCAAATCTTTCCAAAATTGTCTTTCTTAAAATTAAAACATTCCTAATTTGGAACTTTCTTTAAATCAAATTTTCTAAAGTCAAACTTTTCAAGTGTATGTTTAAACCCTAGGTTATCCAAAGTCTTAGGATGCCAAAACCCTAAGTTCAACCCCATCCTTGAGTTAAAAAGCTTCAACTCTTTTCTAAATTTTAAGTCTTAACCAAGATGGTTTTCAAATGCCAATTCAAGTTAAGAAGATTTCAAAGTTCAATTCAACATTTTAAAAACAAGACCAAGTTCACTTTCAAATTCAAGTTTTACTGCAAAGTCAACCCAAGTTCCATTTCAAATTAAAGTCAATTTTAACTCAAAGTTCAATTTTCAATCTTCAAATCAAAGTTCAAATACCCCTTTTAAGTCAAACTTTTTGAAGGCCCTAAAGTGTCTATTTTTAATCAAACCCTGAGTCCGAACTACAATTGACCTAAGTCCTAACAAAAGGATATGTAGGCAACCCTCATAGGTACGGCCGCAACTTTTTACAATATTTCAATTCCCTTTTTCAAAATGTCTTTCTAATTTCTTTTCACGCACTTGCATATCATGGATCACATCCTCCCTAAAGCGATGACATAAACTTCTTTCTAAAATTTTTAAAGTGGATATAATTGGACATTGGATAATAAAAAAATTCTAAATGAGTGAATCTAGACATGTAGGTACTACAAGGGTGAGATAGGGTGATAGCCTAATGCATCTTTCCTATACATAACCAACCGCTAAACTTATAATTACTGTTTTCAAAAGATCAAAATGGAGTTATTTAACAAAAAAAATGACTTAAATCTTTTCAATGGTTGCCAAAAAACCTATTTTCTCCACCAAAAAAAAAAAAAACCCCTCCCTTAAGGAAGTTTTCCAAAACCCTTTTAAAAACCTTAAGTTTATCTCTTCGGAATTTACTTTTTTTTAAGTGATCTAACTTACCTGAACAAAGTTAGGTGGGGACTCCAAATCTATTTTCAAAAACCCTTATTCAATTCAATTTCTAATTCAAACCTAGTCGCACTCGTCCTTCTAGGAAGATGAGTTCTAAGGAGAGAGCATTGTCAGCTTTTCACATATTATCTTGAGTGCGAAAAACTGGGGCATGAGAATATGGGCCGATTCAGTGGCTCCCTCTCTAAGGGGAAGCCTTGAAAAGTGGTCCGCTATAACATTTTTTTACCCCCTTTTGTCCATAATCTCAATATGAAATTTTTGCAACAAAAGAATCCACCTGATGAGGCGTAGTTTTGAATCAGCCTTGGTGAGCAAGTACTTAATAGCAGCATGATCGGTATTGATGATAGCAAACGAGCTGATTAAATAAGACTAGAATCTATCCAAGGCAAATACCACAACTGAAAGCACCTTCAGATAGTGGTATAGTTGACTTAGGCTTCCTTGAGGGTTTGGCTAGCATACTATATGACATGTGGTTTCTACTCTACCCTTTGTCCCAACATGGCCCCCATGGCATAATCACTTACATCACATATAAGCTTGAAAGGTATGGGCCAAACGAGCGAACATATGATTGGGGCGGTGGTCAAAAGCCCTTTAAGCTTCTCAAAAGCTTCTTTGGCATGCAGATGTCCACTCAAATGGCACATCTAGAGATACAATAAATGGCACATGAGTCAGGATATAGCATTAAACCTTACTATGAAATGCCGGTAGAAATTGAAATGCTGAAGGAGCGGATATCCTTGACACTACTAGGGGTTGGCAACTTTTGTATCAATTCAATCTTGGCTTTATCAACCTCAATCCCCTTAGAGAACACAATATAGCCTAACACTATACCTTGAGTGACCATAAAATGGCACTTCTCCTACTTGAACACATGGTGGCTTCCCTCACATCTTTACAACACCTTCTTAAGGTGCTCCAAACAACTCTCAAAGATATCTCCATATACCAAGAAATCATTCATAAAAACCTCTACAATTTCCTCCATCATGTCACTAAAAATACTCATTGAATCGCTCCCAAAGATGATGTAAAATTGAGCTTCCCCGCAAGAGTACGGGTGTCGCGATTGAAGTATAAACTGGTAGTGTCCGGTATCGTTCTCTCCCAAATGACCAAGCCAAATATAGGCGTCACATGAGCAAACAACCAACAATTTGATTTGAATTAGAAATTCACTTAAGTAAATTGAAGCTATCTACAAAGAAGATCAAAAATGTGTTGATGATGAGAGATTTGTAATTACAAATTCGACTAATCACACTAAATATGAAGAATAATTCTATCTAAATTTGAAAACAATTAACAGAAAGCTTGGATGCAATTATTAATCCACCAATTCTCTACAAGGTTTTCAATGGAGATTTGTATAACTCAAGTCACAGCTCGCTCCATTGATCCTTTACTCAGAGGATTTCGACCATAGAAACTTGAATTCATGTTCAATTGAGTGTAGATTGATGTTCAATTGTAGGAATCATAGAGACAAACCATCAATTGTGCAATTCCTATTCCAATTAGATGATTGTGCATAGCAACTATCAATATAGATTATGAATCTAAATGTTCTATGGATCTAAAACTCAATTAAGATGAAATTGAAGAAAATATAAGATATATCATTGAAGTTCTTTTACCTCCATTGAAACCCTTGAAGATCCTTGGTAGATCTCCACAATTATATCCAAGAGATGCTTAGCTACTTGAATCCATAAGGTAGAATGTAGAGAATTGCAAATCTATCATTAATTGGAGAATAAATTGATGTTTTCTTACAAGGAAAGTAGAAGAAAATGAAGGAAAATACAAAGGAAACTAACTTTCTCTCTCTAGAATTCGTACTAACTGTAAATTTGATGTGAAATGGTGATAGATAAAGAAAATCTCGTCACTTTCCAGAGATATAATAGTGAAAACGAAGCAAGAAGCATCGGTACTGTATGTACGATATTGTTCACCGTTCGTACGGTGAATATACTATATGTACGGTCCCTCTTACGCTAATTTGAGTTCTCTGAATCTTTAAAAACTACTGTAGGCATACGTACGGTGGACCTTATCATACATACGTTGAGACCAAGGTACGTATGGTAACTCCAACCGTACGCATTGAAAAGGCAAAAATATGTGACTTTTCAGCTCCTTTTAGCTCTAAGTCTCCCCTTCTTCACTCTGAACTTGCAAAATATCTAGAAACATTTATTAGAACAATTATTATACTACAATGAGGCATATATATAACCTAATTGGACTAATAATAGCTACTTAGGGACTTTAGATTACACTTTTGGAGTGTAATCATCACCCCCAACCTAGGTTTTGCTAGTCCCTAGCAAAAATGCGAAAAATAAAACAAATATGTACAAAAAGATAATCTCCACTTTCGTGGGAGTCCCAAATGCATTTAGCCTTTGCACCAAGCCTTTGAACCCCTAGGTTCGCCCTAGTGGATGAGTGGTGTCTCATGAGGGCTTACAGTGATGACACCCACAAACATCGCCTTATAATAAAAAATCCTAGATGTAGAACGATATAGGAGAAATGTATGAGGGTATATCACATCACTCAAAACAATGTATCTCTACTTTTAATACAAACACGATGATTCTATGAAGAAATTATGACAAGATTCATGAGTGTGTGTGTGTGCTAGGATCATACATTATAGTTTACAGTGCTTCACTTCACACCGACAACCTTAAAGCGTCGATCCAAACACTCTCTGGGCATACACTCAAAGAGTAATCAAACACATAATTTATCCTGATTGGCTACTTATAATAAAAGAGTAAGTGTTCAAGTCATACAAAAGAGGAAACCAAACTAAAAAAGACGATATAATGTGAGTGTATCAACTTAGCATGACTTCATGAAAGAATGCTTATGGCATTGATATCAATTAAGCCTGATGTGCAAACAACGTGTTACATTCCATCAAGACCTCAATTGAAGATCATGTTTTAGATCATCAAGGACCTGGTAAGGGAATGCTAAGAGGTATCAAGGTATGGTAAGAAAGAAAGGAATGGTGTGAAGATGCAAAACATGAGTGATCAAGGCATGTAATGCTTATTAAAATGCATTATTCTTTTCCAACTTTCAACTTTTACAACATCAACTTCGCATCTCTTTGAGGTTTCAACTCCCTTCATCTATCAATCATTCTTGTCTCTTTTCCCCTTTCTTATATGCTTTCAATTTCGACACATGTATTGTGCTCTTTTCTTCTCTTTCTCCTTTTTTTTTTCAAAAGAATGGGTACACTTTTCACTTGCCACTAATGATTTTTTTTGTCTTTTTCTCTCTTCTTTTCTCTTTTTTTCTTTTCTCATCTCTTTTCCCATGAGACTCAGAAATGCATTACAAAGGTGTAAAGATGTGGTCACAAAGAGAAGAAAATATCAATAAAACTCGGTGGCTCAAAGTGAACAAAGAGGGCCTAAAAATCATTTCCAAAGAAAGTATTGTGTATATAGATCTTGGTAGAATGCAAGTGCCAATCAATGCAAATTAATATCAAACCAACAAGCCAAACACAAGTATAATGAAGTCATTTGTACATGAGACAAGTTAATAAGAATTCATTCAAGTAAGTGTAAAAATCTCTTTAATGAAGCAATACGCTCTACTCTCACCAGGTAATGATCTCCACTCAATTAGGCAATAGATGCAAAGGTTAACAATGTAAAACTACTTAATATGATCCGTGTAAGCACCCCATTTTTGCCCACTCGGCAATCTCCGGCCCAATCGGATCTAGTTTTCGAACATCACAATACATGCGAGCCCCAAGACCAGTCTTTCAAACTTTAATCCAATTAACTAGTTGCTTCCCAGACCCACAAGGCCCAATTGAAGCTGTAAAGACCATCATGCCCATAGGCATTCTAGGCAGCTTTCTGAGACTGGACGGTCTCGGGAACCAACACCATCCAGGTAGCTTCTCGAGATCAGGCGATTTTGGGGACCAGCACCTTATTAAATTCCAGACGGTTCACTTTTGGCTCCTGCTAGCCTACCAATATAGAATGTCCATCATTTGGTAGTTTTCTGATACTAGGCGTTCTCAGAGACCAAGACCACCCTCACAGGTATCTTTCTGAGACTAAGCGTTCTCAGAAGCCAATACCACCCTACAGGTAGCTCTCTGAGACCGGGTGATCTCACTGACTAATATTAGACATGTAGTTTTTGGAGACTGGGCGGTCTTGGGAACCAACACCTAGGTCAACACCAGCGCTTGCTAGCCCGACTTGGTGAAAAATGACCAAACCTGCCCCTTAGACCTCAGACACATCTTGAGAAAATTTAAAATCTCTCAAGATGATAAGCCCACCTTTCCAAAGTGATCCTAAATAGTTAGGCGTACTCAACACCCCATCACATCCAATTCTGGTCCTATTCCGATGAACTTCGATCAAAATGACCATTTTACTCCTGAATGCCCCAACAAAGTACAACTCCCACCAAGCGGTGAAAAACTCTTCCAGGATCATCCCTGAACAACCCCGCACGCTTAACACAACACTCTAACTCATTCCTGACCTTTTCAACTAAGCCCAGTCCAAATGACCATTTTGCCCCTGCCAACCCAAACGCGCCCCGAAACTACACGGGTCTTGGAATCTTGAACGTCGAGTCCCATCATGCACCCAAGGTGAACCTCACGACACTAAGCACTCCCGACTCAACAAAAGTCCCCTTGGAGCGTCTCGCAGACGCTCCACCAAGATTGTCTTTTCTCCCAATTCCCTGGTTATAACGCATCGTCAAACAACTTGAGAAATGCATAAACCAGGGAATTCTCGAAAGCTTGTTCATAGGCCTATTCATCAATACAGCTCGATTGGAGAGATTATTTACCGAAGCCCCTCATAGCATGGCTCAAAAACTGCTACTTTCAACAACCCCTGGAGCGTCTCACAGACGCTCCGCCAAGATTGAATTTTTCCCTAATTCCCAAATTATAATGCACCGACAAACGACTTGAGAAAAGCGTAAATTAGAAAATTCCCAAAACTATTTCCAGGGCACTTTCCATCGGTATGGTCCAATTAGAGAGATCGCTTCCCGAAGGCCTCAATCATGCGACACACAAACAGCTACTTTTGAACCCCCGCGGAGCGTATGACAGACGCTCTACAAAAATGTGATTTCATGCACACTTCCTGAGACAATATCTCGCACTTCCAAACACCTTTCAAGCTTTTTGAAAACTCAAAAGTTCATGGGAAAAACTAGAACAACACCATGAATGCAACCGATTTTTTGAAACCTTCCCAGTTGGCACAATTATCGAGGCAAAGTTTAAACAAACACTCCTAGCGACGGAGCGTATGCTACATGTGCCCAGATTTTGATCGAATCGATCAAACTTCGCTTAGCCCTTAAGATTAAGCCAATACAATAGGTGTCACATGGCATTCTGCCAATGGAACAGTACCAGCGCATGTGCTACATGCACTAGGTCTCTCCATAATTGCCTATAAATATAGGCCTCCCCCTTTGCATATTCCAAAATAAAAAAATATAATGAAACTCTTCACAAACAACTCCAGAAATCTGAAACCCTCCATATATTTCTCCCTCCAAACACTTAGGTTGTATTCTACCTCACTCTAGCCTATACACCTCACCTACAAGGCCCACCATGCCATAGAAGATCTTATTCCAGCCCCTTTTAAGGCCATCCAAGCTCAAAGTGAAGCATCTAATGAAGTTTGAGAGTGCTTGACGGGAAAAGGTGGTATTTTCTTTTACATTTTTGTTATCCCCCACTCCTCTCTTCTCCCTCCTAGCCTACCTAGGGTATTCTCTATTTTAATCCCCATCTTCTACCCCCCATTCTTATATGCTTGAGACAAGAGAACTCCTAGCTCATGCTTAGAGGAAAACTAGTGAGAGCCACCGGGTAGGGGGATCTCTCACTAGCCTACTTTAAAATGGTATGGCCTTGGAACACCTTAATTACGTGGTGTAGCCTCTAGCCTTGTATGGTTTCATGACCCCCCTTAGCATATGACTATCTTGTTCATGTTTTGTGTGCTTTGCTTTATTTTCATGTTTGCAACCATGTTTTCCAAAACTTGCAATTTTCCCATTTCTATGTCATTTTCAAGCTTCTTATTTAAATGTTCTCTTAAAAGTGGTTCTAAGAGTTGGCTCCTTGAAGTTTAGGATGAGACTCTAAGTAATCATGCCTTGGAAAAGCTCCCCACTAACCCCTAACTCATATTTTTGCATCCTTGCATTTCAACTTGCATAAAAATGGTTTTCAAATTTATTGATTTCTAAGGTTTCTATTCTCTCAAGTTTAGTGGTTAGAATGGCCCCATGGAACCCTCTCTTGAGTGGTCTCCCTTTATATTGGCCATAGGAACCCCAATTTTTTAAAATGGTTCCCTCTTTTAAAAATAGTTTTCAAAACCTTCTTCTTAAACATGGTTTTCAAAAATTCATTCTCTCCATCTTTGCATTAAAAATGGTTTTTCAAAAGTTGTCATTATTATGGTGATTTTCAAAGTCCCTACTCTTTTCAAGATAAAAGGTTATAATGGTCCTAAGGAAACCTTCTTCGGAATGGTTTTCAAACATCAACCATATAAATCATATACTTGACTAGAGCCAATTTTCATGAAAATGATCTTCAAAAGTGTTGTCTACCAAAATCCTTTGCATAACATGATTTGTTTTCCAAAACTCTTTTCAAAAATGCATAAAACCACCTTTCTAAAACCTCTTTCCAATCATAAGCTAACCCAACCCTAGTTCAATCCACCCTAGATTAACTTGACCCTAGGACAACCAAACCCTAGGTTAGCCTAACTTTAGTTAGTTAACCCTACGTCATCCAAACCCTAGGTTAACCTAACCTTAGTTAGTTAACCCTAGTCTACCTTAACCCTAGGTTAACCTAACCCGAGTTAACCTTAGGTCAACCCAACCTAGGTTAGTAAGCTTCAAGATTCCAATTCAAAGACCCTCTTTCAAATAATCTTTCAACTCAAAAACCATTTTCATAACATATTTTCAAAACATCCCACTCTCTTAAGATTTCAAAAATCAACTCTAAAATGTTTTCAAATATCCCTGCACTCTATCTTCAAAAATGTCTCCAAGAAGTTCTCTTAAACTTGTCTCAACTAAGGTGGCTAGACAGTCCACATTTTCTGAAAACCATTTTCAAACTGATTTCTAGAACTCACAATCCTAAAATGTCTCTACCTCTTTTATGGTTAGGGATTCCAAGGGAAGGTGATACATTAAGTACAACCTTCTAGGTTGTTCATATTAGGGTTCCAAAACCCTAAATGCTTTCAAAAGCTCTTTTCAAAAATGCTTTTCAAACATCATATTCTTGAAGCAACCATAATCCTCTCATGGTTAGGATTATTCAAGTGTAAGTGAGACATTCAAGAAGGGTTCCATAACCCTAAAGGTTTTTTTTAAAAAAAAAAAACAAAGTGAAGTCTCTAGCCCCCTTTTTCAAACATATCTTCAAAACTCATAACCCCAAAAGAGTTTAATTCTTCAATGACTAACCTCATAAATGGAGATGAAACATCAAACGTGCCTTTCATAAGGTATATGAAAGCTATTTTCAAAAATCATTTTAAGACATGTTCGTTAGAGTTCTTGTGAATCCAAATCTAATTCTCAAGTCCATAACCAAGTTCTCAAAACTTTCAAAACTCTCATGTCCATTTCAAAGAGCGCATTCAAAAACTTTCAAGTTCTATTCCAAAAACACTCCAACATCTGATTTCAAATCAAAATTCTTAAGTCCTCTTTTTCAAAGGCCACAAAGTGTCTTTTAACCTTTTCGAAGACCACAAAGTATCTTCAAACCATTCCAAAGATCTCAAAGTGTCTTCAAAACTCTCCAGTGGCCTCAGTGCACCTATTTTGCATCGGGCTCTTACCCGAACTATGAATTACCTGATTCTCGCCAAATGAGATACGTAGGCAACCTGAAATGGTGTGGCCATAACCCTTACTTCAATCCAAATCCCCTTTTCAAAAGTTTCTATCAACTCAAGATTTCTATCTTACATTTTCTCAAAACTTCCATATTTTTAAATACCTTTCTCAAAACTTGCATCATGCATCATTCACCTAACAAGTGATGACCAAAATCTGTTTTCAAAACTCTAAAGTGGATATTAAGTGGATAATAGTAACCGGCTATTGAAATGAGTGAATTAAAGGTGATTAGACATATAGGTACCAAAAAGGCGGGGTACGGTGATGATCTTAGAATATCTTCCTTAAACGTAACCAACTCCCGGACCATAGATTTTTGTTTTCAAAAGACCAAAATGGAGTTATTTTCAAAAAGGGCTCAAAACTTTTCAAAGGTTGCCAAACAATCCATTTTCGTAAAAACCCTCTCTTGAAGAGGTTTTGCAAAACCTTTTTCAAAAACCCTAAGTTTGATCTTCAGATTACGCTTAGTTTTAAGTGTTCTAACTCACCTTAATCAAGTTAGGTGGCGACTCCTATTTTTCTAAAGCAAGCCCTTAATCAAATTAATTTCAAGTTTAAACTTAGTTCAACTCGTCCTTCTAGGAGGATGAGTTCTAATGACAGAGTTTCATGCTTTTACCCGAGCCGAAAGGACTTGGTTAGAAACTTGGGCATGATAGCTAGTGACTCCACTGGGGATCACCTAAAGAGTTAGGCCATTATCATGTCTCTTCATCCTTCACTCACCCAGAATCTCCGGTTACTTTGTCCAGTTTTATCCACTTTTCAAGTTTTTCTAAGTTTCCAAAACAAATCTTATTTTTCAAAATAGTTTTCAAACAAGCGTCACTGCTTGCATTCATTAGTTACATTCATGCTCTTGCATTGACCATCCATTTTATCTAGCATTGAGTTTTTTTTTTTTTTAAAAACTTATTAACTCCTAGCATTTTCTTTTGTAGGTGGACCTTTGTTCACGTTTTATTTTATGTCATAACTACCTGCCATACATGTGATGGATAAACAAGATGTGATGTGTGTTTTTGGGTCATTTATTCCATTTTCAAAAACTCCACACACACCTGGTGCGCTCACTTGCATTTGCATTTTGTATATATTACATGGTTACTACCCTTCTAGATAGAAGTGGGAACAATATATTGACTATAGACGGATGATGTGTCAGTTTCTCAGCCTATGGTCTCTTGATAGTTCCCCCGCTTGAACCATTAACCAAAGATGAAGTTCACCCTTTTCGGGGGAGGACGCCAAAGGTTTGAAGGTTCGGGAATCGAGCTTTTTAGGAAGCATTAGTAAACTCCAACCTCTGTCGGATTTAGAACACGCGCGTCAATTTCAAAACCAAGGAGGAGAGGGCAATTGCTTTATGTTCCTTTATATTCTGTTCAATTCATGCTATTATGTTATATATATTTCCTTTCACATCATAACTACTCATGCATCATAATTCATTTCAAGACAAGAGTTCCCAAAGTAACTCAAGTCATTGCATTTTCATGCATCTAATTAACCCTTTGAGAATGGTCCAAAGACCTCACTCAAATAAAGCCAACCAAAATTTCTAAGGGTACTAAGTGACCCTAAGGATTCATGGCATGCATCGAAGTCATGTTATAAAGAGGGGCCGTAATCCCTCTCCGCCCATGGAGATAAGGTCGCCAAGAAAACAAAGGAGCAATTCAAAATCAAGGTCTCTCACCAACTTCCATATAAGAAGGCGAATCTAAAGACTCAAGAGTAGTTTAGGATCTCAAATATAAAGATAGAATAGGCAGAAGTCCCAAAAAAAATGTTCCCCTTCCCTACTTTAATGTATTTTTGAAAACTTTCATGTACAAAGGGAATTCATCTCATTAAAATTATTATTTCTGTCGAATGAATGAATGTATGAATGGATGATTATAGGTGTAAGTATGGTATTGCATAACAGGGGCAAGGCCTACCTCCAAAACTTGAGCCAAAGCATCATGCTTAGTTCCTCTCAACGGGTAGGGGCATCCGTAGGTAATGCATTGTATAAACTCTTTCATAATCTAGAATCTAACATGTGGTACCTTTCTTATTTTTCTTTATTTTCTATCCCCCTCTTGCCTTACAAAAGACTAGCAATAGTCTTTAGTGAGACTACTTGCATTTTAGGTCACCATTGCTCCCAGAAAAGGAAAAAGAGGAACACGAGTGCCTTCTGTACTATGAACACCAATCTTTACCCGACAACGAGCAGCACAAAGGACAAGTGGACGCAACACCCCTGACCAACATAACAACCCATTGGGACGAGAGGAAGTGAATGAGATGAGGGCGAAAATAGATGAGATGTTTAAGCTCGTACAATTGATGACCTTCAAAGGACCTGCCATGAACCCATCAGCCTCAATATCCCACCTTAAAGAAACTAAAGCTATCCCGCCAAAGGGTCGTCCTGCGACATGATAATATAGGGAAAAACAAGGAACTCCCCAAAGCAGTGCACATCACAGAAGGAGAAGAAGACAACCCTGAAACCATCCTGTTGATCACTACACCAAAGAAGAAAACCCCGAATCCTCTCAATCTCAAGATAGGGGTTAGAAGAGTCCCTACACAGCCTGCAAGGTCATGATGCCTTCAGTAGGACAACTTATGATGAACTATGCTTCTTTCCGGATCATCCAAGGCCACCCAAATTCAAGATGCCCGATTTCCAAAAGTATGATGGAAATGGGGATCTCGTGGCTCACTTGAGACTATATGCAGGCGCATTAAGCGGTCATGGGAATGACCCCAAGCTCCTGATGTAGCTATTTCAACATACAGACTAGGCTTGCCCTATAATGGTTCGCCCGTTTAGACTTGAGGAAGATAACGACCTGAAACAAATTGGTCATGGCCTTCTGGTCCCAATGCCAACACAACAGTGACCTCACCATGGATAGGTGTGCTTTAATGATGATGACCCAAGGGGGGAAAGAAAGTTTCAAGAGCTACACTATAAGATGGAGGGAGGCAGCTGCTCAAGTCAAAACCCCTACTAGTGAAATAAGAGTATGTACAACTGTTTGTGAACACTTCCCAAGGCCTATATTATGACCGCTTATGCCTAAGCATTGTGAAAAGTAGCTCTGAGGTGATAATGCAAGGGAAAATGATCGAGAATGGATTGAAAACTGGTAGAATCACGGACCCTTATGCTTAGACAGGTTAGGGATTCATAAATATAGCCAAGAAAGTAGCAACCACTCGAGGTACTGGCATGAAAGAGGGAGAGGTATCTGTCATCCTGCCAACAGAACAGCAGCCCTACTATCCCTAATATCAAGCTCGACCATAACCACCTGCTCCTATCATCAACATTCTTATTGCTAATATACAAGCACCTAATCCTGGACCTGTCGTAGCCTAGCCATACCTCAACCCTGACAGAAATAATTGGCGAAACCAATAATTAACTTGCTTGGCATGCACTCAAACAGAGGCTTACCATTAGCTCTTCAAAGCCAAGCACCTGAACCCTACACCCCCGCGGCCGTTGCTGAACCCATTACCTCCAACTTTCAATCCTGCCCTTACCTGTGAATATCATTATGGGGGACAGGGGCATGCCACATAGTCTTGTTTTTCCTTGAAGCATAAAATCCAAGACCTTATTGATAGCAAGGTCATCAACACCCAAGAAGTAAAACCGACCCCTATGCCTAATGTCACGGCAAATCCCTTACCAGATCATACCGTCAACATCATCACAAAAGGGGAGGTAGACCCTGATAGCATCATAGTTGTAGAATATTTCGAGGGAGAATCATATGCCAAAGAAGAAAGTGACTAGGAAGAGGAGCTACCGCCATGCCCTATCTATCTTTACAATGCAAATAGAGAGCAAGATCCCCTCGACTGGCCTGTGGAAGAGCCCATGGAAGACATTCCCACTAATATTGTGCCTGTTGATGGTTGGGAAGAAGAATTCCTGCACCCTAGATATGCTGAGACTGAGCATCGCCTAAGAGAGGATCTCTTCAATTATAAGGATAGGGGCTGGTGCATCGATGAGCCAAGAATACCAAACCCACCATTCGAATTCAGTGAAGGTGATTTGGATAGCATGTTTGCTGAAATCGACAAAGAGAAAGCTAAAAAACAGAAAATTGAGGAAAAGCCACTACAAGTCCCGCAAGAAAGCCTAGGCACAAAACCCCTACAAGCTGAGCAAAAGAAAACTGTCCAACCAAAGGAAAGCCATTAGGGATCCCAAAATGGGATGTATAATCTTAACGACCTAGTTGGAGGAGGGAAAAGAAAAGAAAAGAAAGCCTCCCCGACTGTACTATGACCGCCTGCCTCTACCATTCTGCAATCAGTGCGTCAATCTATCCAGCGCAACCGAGTGAGGAAGTTGGCGGATGGAGCATAGAGGAGGCAAGCGTGGTCCTGAAGCCCACCTAAGAAAGTGACTACCAAAGGGATGTTCTTTTTTTCAAACTCTACATTTACTTTCCATTAATCTTGTCTTTGTTAAATTCTACTTCTAATTCTACTGTGTTAATCAAGAGCTTGTCATGTACACACAACCTTTGAAATGAAAGAAAAAGGATATGAAGTTTACATTTATCATCTTCCGTAGTCGTCTTTTCTTAGAAATTTCCCCTTTTCATTGTTATGCCTTGACTTGAAAAGGAGAATAGTATGCACATCTTCACCTGTGGGGACCATTTTCGACCCAAAGAGAGGAGACACTGAAGAAAGGAAAAGGAGAGAGCAGATCACGGAAAAAGGTAGCACTTGAAGAATGCCATGACAAAGCAATCGGCAATTAGACCCTCTAAAGGAAGAGAAGCCATCACTTCAAAATTCCCTAAACAACAAAGCAATTCCTTTGAACAGCTTACTGGAGCCGTAAGTGATTTTCATTCAAACACCCTAACTAGGAACCACCCCCCACACTAGGGCAAGCACGAGTAATGGCATGATTAAACTAACATTTGCTTATCTCGAAGGATGACGCTAAAGTTCCAAGACTGAACTTCATGGACTAAGCAATCTTGTCTGAAAGGAAGAGGGGCCATCTATTCTTCTACCATATAGTTAAAAGAATCCCCTTTGAAAGACCTATTTTGAGCCAAATCACATTCCTTTGGCAAAGCCCGTCCTGGTGATCACCGCCCACAATGGGTGAAAGTAAATTTGGAAAGAAAAAGGAGGAAAAGGGAACATGAGGTGAAAGAAAGCTTCTGCATACATTGAGAGAATGAGAAAACAATGTAATATCAAGAAAAAAAATGAGATGAATGAATGATGAGACACCCCGAGAAATCAACAAACTATGCAAATAGCAGTGATGGGGCAAAACCAAGAGAAACAATGGACCCTATATGGATAAAAGTTCATGCAAAAAAAAAAAACAAAAAAATATTACAAATACCCAATAAGGAAAAACCAACAAGGAAAAGACCCAAAGAGGAAGAAGTGTTGAAAGAGTGATCACCGGTCTATGATAAACCCCAGGAAAAGTGCAACACCTTGGGCCTTTAATACCATTCCTTTGGAAACCCCAAAACCTAGCCACACTACAACCAAAGGAAAAGTCCTCTTGGATCAAGGAAGATTGCTTAATCTAACAAGTTAGAAAGAAAATGACGATATTTGAAAAAGAAAGGTGAACAAAATAGCAGAAGTTTACTCAAGGTGGTTCCGGTTCATGTCACCTCCTCTAGGGAATAGAGAAATTATTTAAGCCAGCATACCTTTCATTTCTTACCCTTAGCCGAGCCTACATTACGGTCCAAATAAAAGGTTTCTCGGATTGAGGATGGAAACTGCCCGCTCCTTTGCTGAAGGCTACTTCGGTTGTCGCCAGGAGAGTCCACTAGTTCAGATGTGAGGTCTTCGAGAGGAAACCAAGCGACTTACAAGGTCTGAAAATAGAAACCCTGAGAATGGGGCAACTACTATCTCGTCATGACAAGAAAAGGGCATAATAAAGAAGGAAATCTTCGAGGAAAGAGCGAAAGTCCAAAATGACCAGCTCCCGGTGGATACTCGGTTAAACCCAAATAAAAAATAAAAATTTTTTTGAGCCTACCTCTTGGCTTGTTTCATAAAAAATTTTTTATATATCTGTGTGCTTTGCCTAAATCCAATACATACGACAATACACCCACATTTTTTACATCTGTTTAAAACTCGAACACACCCACCATTCCCTGTGTATGTTATGATTCCTGCATTCTTATGTTTACACGTCTGCTCTTTATGTTTCAACATGCATATATTCAAGGCAAGACTAAAAAGAAAAGCCAATCATCATCCCATGCAAAGAAAAGTAATAATATACATAGAATCTTCATATAATCATCATCCACTTGGGCCAACACATGGCCTCAAAACATAAAAAAAAAAAAATAATGTTAGTCTAATAAAGCTACAACTATGTCAGCAGGAGGAAAAAGGCGGCTCAGGGAGTGAGGTCGTCATCCAGGTCAAAGTCACCAGTGTCCAGCACATATGGAGAAGGCTGGTTGGAGGAAGCTCCAGCGTCATAAAGGCCCTGACCAAGAAAAATAAGAGGAAAGAAAGCCAGTATTAAAATGTAGAAGATGCATAAGGAACATGAAAAATAAATCATAAATAGCATACCCAGTGAGCCTCCATCAAATATATACGAGTAGTTAGAGCCTCCACCTCAGTACGATACTGATCTCGTGCTTGGCAAGCTGCTCAGTACTCCTCCTTGGAAACAAAGCCTTGGGCTTGACACCATAACTCGACTACCTCATGACCGGCCACCTGCCCTTCAACTACCAAATCCAGCTGAGTAAGGCGCCAATAGACCTCGCCCTAAAGTGAGCCTCATAGCCCACACTGGGTGGAAGCAGGAAGCGGTTGCTGGGCACCCTAACTACATAAGGAATCTCAATTCCAGCTAGATAAAATCTAAACATATACTGGGGAGGATCCATAGTAGCACAGAAGTTAGTATGTAGCTACCGCCAATGACGCTCACCCAAGTACGTCTCCTATGAAAAAGGGCCCCAGAAGCTGACCCGCGACATTAACAAAAGAATGAGATCCCTCATGCTAGCGTACAGAGAAGCTCGGCAGTAAGGTGCCCAAGACACATCCTAGGGTCTCAGCAGCTCCAGGTTAGCCTAGAGGGCGACAAAGTCTATAAGTAGGGACTGCTGGACCACCTGATGTCTGGCCCACCTCATGGCCTGTGGGAATGCATCGGTAGCTAGTACCTCTGGCTGGCGAATAGACAGATACTCATAACTCCACCATATTAGAAATAGCCAGACACCCGTTAAGCTCCCCCATGCCCCGAATGTCCTCACTTTCATCCCTCGTAAGAAACTGGCCAAAGTGAGGGCGCCCCAATCCACAAAGTCCAATGCATCAAAGTCTGCCATCAAGCTCACCAATGGTAAAGGAACTGTCAACTTATTATTGTTGCAAAAGAAACTAAAGATGAAATATAATACCAGTCGGTGCCTCATGATGACCTGATTAGCCGGGGAAGGCTCAAGTGCGAGAGCTGTCTCTACTGGACACAAAAGTGAAGCCAAAAAACTTGAGCCCATAATCCCCGATAAACCCAAGAGAAGTCGAGCCTCATAAATAGTCACAGCCTAGAAGGAAATCGGGATACCTCCAAAAGACAAGCCCTTAATCATAATCTAGTCAACAAGAGTAGGCCCCAGCTCAAAGCCTACCTAGTGAAAAGTCCATGTCTCCCCAAACCATCGCTCAAGTAGCCCAACCACTATCTAGTGATCAAGCATGTCCATTTGAAGTGTCATAAAGGCACCAAAGCAAATCCGGTGAAGGAAGTCTTGATAGGATAAGGCCAATGCCTACATAGCTCTTAAGACTGAGATACTGGCCCCTCTAAATGAAATGTGAGTCGATGATGGCATCCGACCATAACGCGAGTACAAGCTCAGGTGATAAGTGTCACGACCCATTTTATCTTCTAGATTGGGACAAGGGGTTTATAAGGTAAAGTTACATCATTCACATACATCCTTGATGATTATTACATCCAGAGAACATTATGTTTCTAGTTAAGATCCATCACTTTATTTTATGTACATTCCAAACTAAATATTAAGGAAATTTCAACTAAACTCTGTGGTTCATTTCTCATAGTCATTTCCTTAGAATTCAGCTAAAGTCTCATTTCCTCAAATTTGTCCAATAAGATAGGAGTGAGTTACGAAACCTAGTAGGAATCTCATAAATTCTATAAAACACAGGTTTAAATACAATGCAGTTAAAAAAAAATAGCATGGCACACAGATGCCCCTTGTGTTTCTTTTCTTTTTTCATCAATACTAGGATCCTTATAGGTACGTCCTACCCGAGGCATCATCAAACCCAGTGGACCCACCCTTGACCCTTCCTCTCGTCAAGATTGTGGGGGCCCACCCATGATTATCTAGCCCATATCAAGCCCAGCAAAGCTAACCCATGATCGCCCCGGATCAAGCCCAGTCAAGTTCGCCCATGATATTAACTTGGGGTCTTTTCTTTTCGATTGTTCCACCCTTATTCCTTCCCAATGATGCACGCATACAGTGAATGTATATAATCAACAACATAATTAGCAGGAAGATGTAAAGTTAACACAATAATCTGATAAGAAGAAAATAAGCATGTGTTTTAAAGAATGCATAAGTTCCTACCCTGGTTGTATGTCTACGTCAAAATGGTCCTTGAGTCACGTATTGTCTGTGGGACAAAGAGCCGGTAGTTAGTCCTCTTATCCAGTTATTGGTAGTTGTCCATACTTGTCTAGATTTTTAGTGTTCAAGGGTTACAATTCTTATAATTAGTTTATCGGTGTTAAGTAATAGGATACAATGGGTATCTTGGTGGTTTTAGGCCTTGGAATCCTTTTCATCTCCCGTCAAGAACGGAATTACCCAAGGTTGGAACCAAAGGGGATTATCTGGAATTTTTACCGGGAGGTCCAATGACCCATACTCTCCCATTTCTAGTTTCCTCATATTATTTGAGGTATCTTGGCAAAATTTCAGATTATTCCCTTTGATATTGTAATTTATATGAATTTCTTTGTCAAAACACAGATATAATTCAATAGAAAATCATATAAATATCTAAAAAATCCAAAAACAATTAGGGGAAGGTCTCTTTGGGTGTCATAATCACCTTATTAAAATTTTAGGCTGAGGAAGTGTGGGGCACGCCCACACATGCCACCACCTGCGCATGGGGGAAGGAAGATAGTGCCTTCATCTTCTTCCTCACGCGGCTAGGGTCTTTCCTCGCTGATTCCACTCAATTCGTGGCCCTCCTAGCCATGTATGTATGGCTCAGAGAATGCTATGGACATGGGCTACACACTCATGGTCAGTGCTCGACCTACGGTGGTCAGAGGTGGCCTTTTTTGCTGGAAAAGCTCGACTGCATGGTGGAGCCCTAGGGTTCCAGACCTGCAACTGAGCTTTTGGGTCTCTTCCCGTGTTTTTCTAGAAAAGTGTCCTTCACAAAAGTTGTTTGGAACGTCGAGACAAAGAGGACCCAACTGGCCTCGTCGGATTTGGTGGTCCATGGCTAGAGCCACACCTCTGGTTCGTTTTTCCAGCGAACACTCGTTCTAGGAGTTGGGCAGGGCATGTACAAAGGCTATGGGCCTCTCTGGGACACCTAGGGGTGTCCTTGGGAAGCTCCATGGCCACTGCAACAGCCCCCCCAGCTCCCTTTTCACTTGCCACCCTCAAAACCACTGAAAATAGTTTTTCTCTGTTTCTCTCTTCGATTTTCTTTAGGTTTCGGCCATGGTTTCTCTCCTTTTCCTCTGGGTTTGTATTGAGGGAGGTAGAGGAAAGTTGGTTTTCACCTTAGAGGGTTGATGAGAAGCTCGGCCAATAATTCTCTCTCCTTTTTTTTTTCTTCCTCTCGGTTTGTTTTGGTTTATAATAGCTTCGGCTACCACCTTTGTATTCAAAGTTCCTATTGAAATCAAGAGGTTTCTAGTGTTGTTTGGAGGGTGTGCAATGCTAAGTGTCAAGCTAAAATGATGCATGAAGTGCAAGGTGTCTTAGCACAAAACCAATGCGATAAAATTTTAAGGCCGGTTACTCGGTTGATCACGAAGGATCTATTTGGTTTCTTTGAATTGATACGTTTCAAATATATTTAAAACATATATTGGATCACGTATACATGAAACGTATATATCCAGCTTGCATGGATGTGATTATTTCAAGGTTATTGGATTTTTCTGTCAAATTGAACCAGTGGAATCTTGAACCGGTTTGCTTGTGGTTGCTAATGCATGGTTACCCAGCTTGAGCTGGTTCAACAATAAAGTTTTTAGGATGGTTGACATAAGGTTTTAAATATTTTAATGAGATATAAGCGAGTGAACCGGCTGAGTTCGTTTATATGACCGGTTGAACCGGTGCTTGCCTATAGTAGGCCAGTTTAGTTAGATTTTTGGACCGGTTTGAGTTTAGGTTGGTTCATAGGGAAGAATTTTAGACCGGTGTGTCTAATAGACCGACGTTCGATTCTTTAGTCTAAGGAAGAACCAGACAACTAACTACAGACGGTTTAATAGTGATACTCACACATCGTGTTCTAATTAGATATAAAAACAAAACGCAACAATTCTGACCTTTTTAATAGGGATGTAATGCAAACAAGAAAATTTAGGGTATTACAGTAAGCCACGTCTCGCAGCGGTGGGACGTTAGGGATCGCTAACTGATCATCTATGAAGAAAGTATCCCTCCGCCTATCCCGAACGGATGCCATGCCATATCTTGTCCACAGGTCAACCGCCGAATCGACGTCATCCTCAACTCATTCATTCGGGGCAACCGAGGGCTGTCCCAGCGCAAAACTACCATTGGAGGTTGTCATGCTTGTAGACCACTGAGGCTGACCACTACCACCCCGAGTTAAACCGCTTCTACTGCCGCTGCCCTCCCCTGGCTCAATCCGCAACGCCTCCTGTCAAAACCATCACCACTTGCCTCCGACATCTTGAAAAAGCAATGACACGCAAAAAGTTGATCAGCCATGTGGATATGCATGAAAAGTAAAAAGATGTATATGTAGAAAAAAAAAAAGGAAAAAAGAATAAAGGAGAAAAAAGCAGAAAAAAGGGGGAAAAAGAAAAAAAAGAAACAAAAGGTAGGAAAAGAAAAAAAAAAAAAAAAAGGAGAAGCTAAGGCCCTATCCATTCCTCTAGTTCTATTTGAAAATTAGAACTGGTTTCCCGGGCTTTCCCCTTCAAAATCCCTGTTTCAAAATGTTTTTCAACGGTTTTTCGAGCTTTTTCATCAAAAATTTTCGTTTCTAAATTTCAAACTGGTTTCTTGGGTTTTCCCCTTCAAAAGCCCTATTTAAAAATGTTTTTCAACGGGTTTTCAAGCTTTTTCCTTAAAAAGTTTCATTTCTAAATTTCAAACCGGTTTCTTGGGCTTTCCCATTCAAAAGCCATGTTTCAAAGATTTTTCAACGGTTTTTTCAAGTTTTTCCTCAAAAAGTTCTGTTTCTAAGTTTTTAGCCAGTTTTGCAAGCTTTCTCCTTCAAAAGCCTTACTTCAAAAAGCTTTCTAGAATTTTGGTTTCTCCTGGCTATCTCCATCAAAAGCCCAATTCTCAAAAAAAAAAAAAAAAATTTTTTTGCTTTTTCTGAGAATTTTAGAGTCAAATGTTGAACCTCTAAAGGGTCAATACTTTTTTGAAAATTTTGGCAAGGCTCCGCCTTAAAAAGTCATGGCCCCAAAATTCAACAAGTTGCAAGCACAGTCCCAAGGTCCCTCGAGCCTTCCACCATGTCAAGCAATAGCATCCCATCCTCCATAACATATGTTGCGCCCTAGTTTTTAACCAAGTCGTTTTGGCTCAGGTAAAAGCATGAAACTCTATCATTAGAACTCATCTTCCTAAAAGGACGAGTGTGACTAAGTTTAAACTTGAAATTTATTTGATTAAGGGCTTGTTTTAGAAATATAGGAGTTGCCACCTAACTTGATTAAGGTGAGTTAGGTCACCTAAAACTAAGCATAATCCAAAAATCAAACTTAGGGTTTTTGAAAAAGCTTTGGAAAACCTCCTCAAGAGAGGGTTTTTATGAACATGTCTAATCACCCTTAATTCACTCACTTGAACCGCCAGTTACTATTATCCACTTAATATCCACTTTAGAGTTTTGAAAATGGGTTTTGGTCATCATTTGTTAGGTGAATGATGCATAATGCAAGTTTTGAGAAAGGTATTTAAAAATATAAAAGTTTTGAGGAAATGTCAGATAGAAATCTTGAGTTGATAGAAACTTTTGAAAGGGGATTTGGATTGAAGTAAGGGTTATGACTGCACCATTTTAGGTTGCCTACGTATCTCATTTAGTGAAAATCAGGTCATTCATAGTTCGAGCAAAAGCCCGATGATAAATAGGCGCACTGAGGCCATTGAAAAGTTTTGAAGACACTTTGAGGTCTTTGAAAAGGTTTGGAGACACTTTGTGGCCATTGGAAAAGAGGACTTAAGAATTTTGATTTGAAATCAGATGTTGGAGTGTTTTTGGAATAGAACTTGATGGTTTTTTAAAGCGCTCTTTGAAATGGGATTTTGAAGTGTCTTGAAATGTTCTTGAACATAACTCATAAGAGTTGTGAAAGTTTTAAGAACTTGCTTATGGACTTGAGAATTAGATTTGGACTCACAAGAGCTCTAATGGACTTGTCTCAAAATGATTTTTGAAAATAGTTTTCATATAAATTATGAAAGGCATGTTTAATGTTTCATCTCCCTTTATGAGGTTAGTCATTGAAGAACTAAACTCCTTTCGGGTTATGAGTTTTGAAGACATGTTTGAAAATAGGGGCTAGATGCTTCCCTTTGTTTTTTTTTTTTTTAAACTTTAGGGTTTTGGAACCCTTTTTGAATGTCTCACTTACACTTGAATAATACTAACCATAGGAGGATTAGGTTTACTTCAAGAATATGATGTTTGAAAAGCATTTTTGAAATGAACTTTTGAAAGCACTTAGGGTTTTGGAACCCTAATATGACAACCTAGAAAATTGTACCTAACGTATCACCTTCCCTTGGAATCCCTAACTATAAAAGAGGTAGAGACACCTTAGGGTTGTGAGTTCTTGAAATCATTTTGAAAATTGTTTTCGAAAAACGTTGACTATCTAGCCATCTTAGTTGAGACAAGTTTAAGAGAACTTCTTGGAGACAATTTTGAAGATAGAGTGTAGGAATATTTGAAAAGGTTTTAGAGTTAATTTTTGAAATCTTAAGAGAGTGGGATGTTTTGAAAATATGTTATGAAAATGGTTTTTGAGTTGAAAGATTATTTGAAAAGGGGTCCTTGAATTGGAACCTTGAAGCTTACTAACCTAGGTTGGGTTGACCTAAGGTTAAATCGAGTTAGGTTAACCTAGGGTTAAGGTGGACTAGGGTTAACTAACTAAGTTTAGGTTAACCTAGGGTTTGGATGACCTAGAGTTAACTAACTAAAGTTAGGTTAACCTAGGGTTTGGTTGTCCTAGGATCAAGTTAACCAAGAGTGGATTGAACTAGGGTTAGGTTAGCTTATGGTTGGAAAGAGGTTTAAGAAAGATGGTTTTATGCATTTTTGAAAAGTGTTTTGGAAAACAAATCATGTTATGCAAAAGACTTTGGTAGACAACCCTTTTGAAGATCATTTCCATGAAAATTGGCTCTAGTCAAGTATATGGTTTATATGGTTGATGTTTGAAAACCATTCCGGAGAAGGTTTCCTTAGGACCATTATAACCTTTTATCTTGAAAAGAGTGGGGACTTTGAAAATTACCATAATGATGACAACTTTTGTAAAACCATTTTTAATACAAAGATGGAGAGAATGAACTTTTGAAAACCATGTTTAAGAAGAAGGTTTTGAAAACTATTTTTAAAAGGGAGAACCATTCTAACAAGTTAGGGTTCTTATGGCCAATGTAAAGGGAGACCACTCAAGAAAGGATTCCATGGGGCCATTCCAACCACTAAACTTGAGAGAATAGAAACCTTTGAAATCAATAAATTTGAAAACCATTTTTATACAAGTTGAAATGCAAGGATGCAAAAATGTGAGTTAGGGGTTAGTGGGGAGCTTTTCTAAGGCATGATTACTTAGGGTCTCATTCTAAACTTCAAGGGGCCAACTCTTAGAACCACTTTTTAGAGAACATTTGAATAAGGAGCTTGAAAGTGACATAGAAGTGGGGATAGTGCAAGTTTTGGAAAACATGGTTGTAAACATGAAAATAAAACTAAGCACACAAAATATGAACAAGATAGTTATATGTAAAGGGGGGTCGTTAAACCATACATTGCTAGAGGCTACACCACACAATCAAGGTGCTCTAAGGCCATACCATCTTAAAGTAGGCTAGTGAGAAATCCCCCTACCCGGTGGCTCTCACTATCTTTCCTCTAGGTATGAGCTAGGAGCTCTCTTGTCTCAAGCATGCAAGAATTGGGGATAGAAGATGGGGATTAAAATAGAGAATAGTCTAAGTAGGTTATGAGGGAGAAGAGAGGAGTGAGGGATGACAAAAATGTAAAAGGAAATACCACATTTTGCCTTCAAACACTCTCAAACTTCATTAGATGCTTTACTTTGAGCTTGGATGGCCTCAGAATGGGCTGGAGTAAGGTCTTCTATGGTATGGTGGGCCTTGCAGGTGAGGTGTATAGGCTAGAGTGAGGTAGAATACAACATAAGTCTTTGGAGGGAGAAATATATGGAGGCTATCGGATTTTTGGAGCTGTTTGTGCAGAGTTTTGTTACAATTTTCAATTCTAGAACATGCAAAGTGGAAGCCCCGTATTTATAGGCAATTCTAGAGAGACCTAGAGCATGTAGTACATGTGCCTGGGCAAAATTTGCCCTGGCACATGTGCTACATGCACCGGTACTGTTCCATTGGCAAAATGCCACGTGACACCCATTGTAATGGCTAAATCCTAAGGTATTGTTCCACTGGAAAAATCACCGGGAGCGTTCGTTTAAATTTTGTCTCGATAATTGCACAAATCGGCAAGGTTTCGGGAAAATCGGTTACATTCATGGTGTTATTCTAGTGTTTCCCATGAACTTTTGAGTTTTTGAAAAGCTTGAAAGGTGTTTGAAAGTGTGAGATATCGTCTCAAGAAGTGTGCATGAAATCACATTTTTGTGGAGTGTCTGTGATATGTTCCGCGGGGGTTCAAAAGTAGCTATTTGTGTGCCGCATGATCGAGGCCTTCGAGAAGCGATCTTTCTAATCGGATCGTACCAATGGAAAGTGCTCTGGAAAGACTTTCGAATTAATCATTTCTCAAGTCGTTTGATTATGCGTAATGATCAGGGAATTGGAAAAAAAGTTAATCTTGGTGGAGCATTTGTGAGACACTCAAGGGTTTGCTGAAAGTAGCAGTTTTTAAGCCATGCGATGAGGGGCTTCGGTAAGCGATCTCTCTGATCGAGCCGTATTGATGGAATGACCTATGAACGAGCTTTCCAAAATTCTCTGGTTTACGCATTTCTCAAGTCGTTTGATGATGCATTATAACCAGGGAATCGAGAGAAAAGGCAATCTTAGTGGAGCGTCTGCGAGACGCTCCTGGGGGACTTTCATTGAGTCCGGAGTATTTAGTGTCATGAGGTTCACGTTAGGTTAAACAGGGGTGCATGATGGGACCCACCGTTCCAGATTCCAGGACCGGTATAGTTTCGGGGCACGTTTAGCTCGCTAGGGGTAAAATGGTCATTTTGACCAGGCTCAGTTGAAAAGGTCAAGAATGGGTTGGAGTGTTGTGTTAAGCATGCCGAGTCATTTAGGGATGATCCTAGAAGAGTTTTCACCGCTTGGTGGGAGTTGTACTGTGTTAGGGCGTTCAGGAGTAAAACGGTCATTTTGAATGAAGTTGATCGAAATGGGACCGAAATTGGACGAGATGGCGTGTTAAGTTCGGCTAACTATTTAGGATCACTTTGGAAAGGTGGGCTTATCGTCTTAAGGGATTTTGAACTTTCTCAAGACGTACCTGGAGGCCCAAGGGGTAGATTTGGTCATTTTTCATTGAGTCGGGCTAGCAAGTGCTGGTGTTGACCTTGGTGTTGGTTCCCGAGACCGCCCGGTCTAAAAAATCTACCTGTTCGATGTTGATCCCTGAGACCGCCTAGTCTCAAAGAGCTACCTATAGGGTGGCGTTGGTTTCTGAGAATGCCTGGTCTTAGAAAGCTACCTGTGAGGGTGGTGTTGGTCTCCAAGAACGCCTGGTCTCGGAGAACTTCCAAATAATGGATATTCTACATTGGCGGGCTAGCAGGCACCAAAAGTGAACCGTTTGGAATTTGATAAGGTGTTGGTCCCTGAGATCGCCCGATCTCAGGAAACTACTTGGATGGCGTTGGTTCCCAAGACCACCCGGTCTCAGAAAGCTGCCTGGAATGCCTATGGGCATGATGGTCTTTATAGCTTCAATTGGGCCTTGTGGGTCCAAGAAGTGACTAGTTGATTGGATTGGAGTTTGAAAAAACCATCTTGGGCTTACATGTATTGTGATGTTCGAAAACTGAATCCGGTCGGGGGGGGAGATTACCGAGCTGGCAAAAATGGGGTGCTTACAATCCGTGCTCGTAAATGCAATCATCTCATCATAATGAAGTCAAAACCATATCGTGTTTATATTGAAATCGAAGAAGAACAATGCTTATCATATTTTGATCGTGCCCTATGCTAATCCCTAATCATTCATGAATCCCGAATTGAATCTCATAAGGTATGCTATGGTCCATCATGCAAAGAATCAACACATCCATTATGTATATGAAAGGTCAACCGTTAGATCACTAATGGATGCTAACAATGGGAAGTACATAGTGAGAGAAGCCATACAATATTGTCAACCTCTTACCATCATGCAACAGATAAAAATGACTAATCCACTAACTCATATCTACAAACGGACCTATGTATACAAGAGGTCGACATACACTGAAAGAAATACATCATATATAACTCAAAACAGGCATGTAATCATATGAAACTAAGATGGGCTACATAAAAAAAAAAATTTTATAGAGTTTTAGATACATCGATAAATAAAATGTATACATAGGATGTACATGAGATGCAATACATGAGATGCTATATAATCCATAGCCTATCGAAGTCCAAAATCATTATCGTCCTGAAAATCATGCCCTTCTAGATATACAAGATCTGAAGTACCAACAGTTAAGTCAGGAAAATCAAGCTCCTCATCCTCCCGAAGTCTGGCCAAGATGTCAGTCAACATTTGGCTCTGATGTGTCTGCTCCTATCGAATCTCATCCTGAAATCTAGTCTGAGAGGCCTGAAACTCTGCAATCCGAGTGCCCAAAGCTGTCTATAAAGCAGTGTTTTGTGATGCATGGGCTGTCTCTAGAGTCACACACCTCTAACCGAGCTCGATATGGGTTGTCTGAAGACCCGCAACAGTCTGTTGCATCAACTGAATGGCCATGGTCTGCCTCTCGATATGCACACTCTACTGATCTAATAGCTGAGCTAATGCCTATAAGGCTGGACTAGCCTGAGCCTACTGCGACTCAGCCTCGGCCTGTGGCTGCTGTCCCTCTACTAAAACCTACTACTGCTGTTGGGCCCACTACTAGGCCTGCTGCTAGGCCTAAACAAGAGCCTCAACCCGTCTTTGAATACCTGCCAATTAACCCGTAGCCTTATTTTGAGTAGACAGGGAGATCGATGCAAGTACTAGAGCTAAAGGAGTGTCATTTGGAACTGCTACTCCAGCACGTGCAATCAACTCAGTTATCATGCCTGCAAAATGCAATGCACCCTGTGACAGACTCTTAAAAAGCTCCAAACATGTAGCGAGGAAGATCAATGGTCATACCCGTCCCTAAGGCATAAAATAACTGGCCTATATATCTACTCACCTCTCCACGATGCCCTAACAGAAAGATTGAACTGCAAGTGAAAACGAACATCAACGCGTACGTAGGAGTAAGGAATTTCTTCTCAATCTGAGAAGAAATCCACTGGGAACCATGCTGGCAAATCTCGGTGACCATTACCTCGTGATCAACCTCACCCTGCTGGGGCCAACTCAATGATGGATCATAAATTCGGGAGAGACTAAAGAACTCTGCAAAAGTGGATGGGGTGATGCTAATGGTCTTACCCCTAACTATGGAAACTACGCGCTCATCCCCCGCAATATCCAAAAGTGATCGGATGTTGGTCATCAACTCAACAACCAACCTAGTCCTATGCTAGCCACTGTACTATGCCAACCGAAGCCAATTGCAAGCCTCAAACATCTCTCTCCAAAAAATACAGCTCACCCTCAAAGTGCTCGAGAGTCATTGCTCTCTCCTGCACTGGACCTCTCTGACTAAAGATCTGGTCATAGCGCTGTTGAGCCTTTCCGTCAGCAAACTAGAAGGCATCATAAGTGGGGGGGTCTTGCAAACCTTTTTGGTTCGCAGAGCCATCTATACTAACTAACTAGCTAAACTAACAAAACTACAAAGAAACTAAAAAGAAAGACAAGGAAATGAAAAAGAAAAGCTCAAGGAATACCTAAAAGCAGACTGAAGACGGGCAGAGACAAGTAGAACCAAGGATGGAAATCGACAGGGCTCCACTGCGAGCTCAAAACACTTCCTCACTCACCCTGACTGAGTCAACTCTGAGTCGACTCAATTTAGAAATGAGTTACCATTTAAAAAGGGAGGTTTATATAGAAAAACAAGGGCACCGTATGTATGGTGGGTAAGCACATACGTACGGTGCCGGAATGGTAGCATGCGAGAACACAGGGGGTCGGGACCGTACATATGCACTTACTACCATACGTACGGTCAAGAGAAACGTTAACCGTTAGCCAATAGAATCATGCCACATCAACATACACATGGTAACCCAACCGTACATACGCTTCACCACCATATGTACGGTATGCTAACCGTACGTATGGTGAAGAAGAAAAACACAAACTCACAAAATTGATCTACTCTGCATGAAAATGAAAAAAATTGGGCCCAAAACAGCAAGAATAGGGGAGAATGCTCTACAATCAACCCTCACCCCCCACCTAGAACAATGCATTATCCTCAATGTATAATAATAAGTAACAAAAAAAAGAATCAAGGCAACACGAGAGTGATTACGCAACCCGCCATTACATAAAAACAACTGAACCGAACAATACAACGCCAAAGATGGAATGAACTACAAGGAAACAAGAAACTAAGGACCCCTACAAAAGAAGTCCGAAACAAGCCAACCTATGTCTCTAACTACCACCCGGTGGGGCAAGCAAGTCTACTTCTTAGAAGTGATTGAATCGAAGGACGTGGGGGCCTCCTTCGTGGTTGGTCCAAACGATGATTGAGATGACTCATCAAGGAGATGAGAGGCCACCAAGCAAGCTACAGTGACGACGTCATCCTCGAGAAGCCAGGACAATGAAGTGCAAGTGTAGGCTTGCAAGAACGCGGCGTAGTCCAGATCCTCCAACTCATCAAAACTCAGGGCTCGGGAAACACTCTCGTTTGCCGTAAAGTTTCCTTAGATGCCATGGAATGGAAGGAATGTTAAAGGGAAACCAATACAAAACTATGGCAATGTAGGGAGGGAAGTGAAGCATGCAAACTATGGTTGGGAGTTTCCCCCTTAAATGCTTAAGGTATCACATGCAAGAGAATCAAATGAGTGATATGAAAGAACCAATCGGTTAGGATTCCCTACACAAAATTAAGAGCGTGTGACTCTCCCCAAGAGGCAATTGAGTGGGTCCACAAAACAAACTAGCTACTCCTAACTAAACCCAAAGATGGAAAAGAACTAACTACAAGAGCAACCTCACTCAAAAACAAAAACTCACTACAAGTATTCCTACTCCTAAAAGACTAAGTTAGCTAAGAAAAAACTAACCAAAACTAAGAACAAAAGAACGAAAGAACAAAACCAATCAAAAACTAAGAAAACTAAGAAAGAAAGAAGAAACTCACCAAAACTATTCCTACTCCTAAAAGACTCAAACATAGGCTCTCATTCGTCAAAGGAAGGTGGATCAATAAGATCCGCACAATCTAAGTCGCCCTGAAAAGTCTCAAAATATGGCTTTAATCTTTGGCCATTCACTTTGAAAGTCAACCCATTAGTGAGGTTCTTCACTTCGATAGCACCATGGGGAAAGATAATGGTAATAAGATAGGGGCCCACCCACTTACTCCTTAATTTGCCCGGGAATAAATGAAGGCGTGAATCATAAAGAAGAACTTTTGACCAATTTTAAAGGATTTTCGAAGAATTTGTTGGTCATGAAATTTCTTCATTCAGGCCTTAGTAATTTTAGCATTTTCAAAGGCATCATTACGGAGTTCATCAAGCTCTTTTAATTGAAGTTTCTGGTGGGCACCCACGACATCAAAATCTTCATTGCATCGCTGGATGGCCCAATAGGCTTTATGGTCAATTTCCACCAGGCGGTGGCAAGCTTTTCCATAAACAAGCCTATATGGTGGTGCACCGAGCACGGTCTTGTAACTCGTGTGGTAAGGCCACAATGCGTCACTTAACCTAAGCAACCAATCCTTCGTATTGGGGTTGACGCTCTTTTCAAGGATTCTTTTAATCTCCCTATTGGCTAACTTGACTTGCCCTTGAGTTTGAGGATGGTAAGGTAACCAACCTTATGAACCACACCATACTTTTTCATTAAAAATGCAAAGGGTTTATTGTAAAAGTGTGAGCCACCATCACTAATAATGGCTCGGGGCATGCCATATCTTGAGAAGATGTTTTCTTTTCAAAAGTGGACCACCACTTGGTGATCATTGTTTCGGGAGGCAATGGCCTCCACCCATTTTGAAACATAATCCACCGCCACTAGGATGTATAGGTAGCCAAAAGAGTTAGTAAAAGGTTCCATGAAGTCAATTCGCCAATAATCAAATATTTTCAAGATAGTAATGGTTTGAAGAGACATCATGTGTCACTTAGAAAGTATCCCTAAACGTTGGCACCTCTCACATGCAAGACAAAATGCATAAACATCCTTAAACATGGTTGGCCAATAAAGGCCACATTGAAGAATCTTAGCAATGGTCTTCTTGGAGGAAAAGTGTCCTCCACAAGCTTGGAAATGACAAAACTCCATGACTTGTTGGAACTCATGATTGGGTACACATTGCTAGATAATTTGATCCGGGCAACACTTAAAGAGGTGAGGATCATCCCATGAGAAGTAACGCACATTTTGAAAGAACTTGTGTTTATTAATGGACTACCAATTGGATACAACCTCACCGGTCACAAGATAGTTTGCAATGTTGGCAAACCAAGGTTTGGAAACATTCTCTAAAGCATGCACACGCAAGATTTGCTCATCAAAAAAATGTTCATTGATAGGGGTGAAGTCAGTGGCTCTTCTATTAAGAGGGAGCCAAGACAAATGATCCGCTACTACATTTTTCACCCCTTTCTTATCTCGCATTTCAATATGAAAATCTTGAAGTAACAAAATCCACCGAATGAGGCAAGGTTTTGCATCGGGTTTGGTAAAAAGGTACTTAAGGGCCGCATGGTCAATGTAAATGATAACTAGTGACCCAATCAAGTAGGAACAAAATTTGTCCAATGCAAAAACTACAGCGAGGAGTTCCTTTTCAGTTGTGGTGTAATTAATTTGGGCATCATTGAGGGTTTTAGAGGCATAATGTATGATATGAGACTTCTTGTCAACTCTTTGTCCCAAACAACCCCCCCTGGCCCACGGCATAATCAATAGCGTTGCACATGAGCTTAAATGGGTGAGACCAATCGGGTGCATGCAAGATTGGGGCAGATGTCAATAACCCCTTTAGTGTGTCAAAGGTATGTTGACAAGTCGAAGTCCATTTAAACGGAACATCAAGAGACAAAAGTTGACACATTGGCCTAGCAATTGTACTAAATTCCTCATTGAAACACTAATAGAAAATGGCATGCCCAAGAAATGATCACACATCTTTCACACAAGTGGGAAGGGGTAGTTTTTGGATCAAGTCAATTTTAGCCTTATCAACCTCTATCCCCTTAGAAGACACGATGTGGCCTAACCCAATCTCACTAGTAAACATTAAATGATATTTTTCCTAATTAAGAACAAGGTTACTCTCCTCACATCGCTTTACCACTTTTCTTAGGTTCTCAGAGACATTCATCAAAAGTATCTCCGTGCACTAAAAAGTCATCCATGAACACTTCCATAATATGTTCAATCATGTCACTAAAGATACTCATCATGCACCTTTGGAATGTAGCCAGTGCATTGCACAAGCCAAAGGACATACGGCGATAAGCATAAATACCAAATGGACATGTAAAAGTAGTCATAGATTGATCTTCTAAAGCGATCTCAATTTGGTTGTAATTGGAATAACCATCAAGAAAGCACTAGAAGGCCTTTTCGGACACTCGCTCTAACACTTGGTCAAGGAATGGTAAGGGAAAATGGTCCTTTTGGGTCACGACATTAAGGCAACGGTAATCGATACACATTCGCCATCCAATTTGGGTACGACTGGGTACCAATTCGTTCTTATCATTTTTAACTACCGTGACGTCCGATTTCTTAGGTACCACTTGGGTAGGATTTACCCATTTAGAGTCGGAAATGGGGTAGATAATACCCGTATCAAGTAATTTCAACACCTCACCCTTTACCACTTCCTTCATGTTAGGATTCAATCTCTACTGTATTGGACGCACGGGCTTAGCCCCTTTTTATAAGAAAATGTGATGTGTGCATAAAAGAGGACTAATACCATAGAGGTTGGCGATGGTCCAACCTATAGCTTTCCTATGGTGTTTAAGTAAGGCTATCAAGCCTTCCTCTTGGCTCAAAGATTGGGCGGAAGAAATTACAATGGGATAAGACTCACCATCCCCCAAAAATGCATAGTTTAAAGTGGTAGGTAATGGTTTCCTTTCAGGAATGGGAGGCTTTGCCTCCGATAGAATTGGCTTTATGGTACTAGGTTGGAAAGGTTTAAAAAAAAGGAATGCATTGACCCACATGCATGCATTAGGTGCTCTCATGACCTAAGGAAGAAACTTCTTCTAAAGCCTTAACATGACAGTCCAAAGCTTCAGGAGGCTCGCTCCTCAATAAAGCTTTTCCCAAAGAGTCCTCCAAGAACTCATTCTCAAAGTGATCTTGCACTATAATCTCAATGATGTCAATCTCCCGGATATCCTCACACTCACCCGGTTGTTTGGCAATAGAAAAGATATTCAATTCAAAAGTGGTGTTGAAAAAGAAAGTTTCACTAACCTATTCCTACAATGGATGATAGCATTGGAAGTAACAAGGAAAGGTCGCCCTAGAATGACGGGAATTTGGTCGTGAACTACATAGTTCTCCACGGGTTGAGTGTCCAAGACTTTGAAATCAACGGGGAAATAGAAATTATCAATTTGGATGAGCACATCCTCAATGATACCCCTAGGAACCTTGATAGACCGATCCGCTAGCTGTAAAGTCACACGGGTAGGTTGCAATTCTCCTAATCCCAGTTTCTTATATACCAAAAATGGGAGAAGATTAACACTAGACCCTAAATCCAATAAGGCTCAATCTATCCTGGTGTTTCCAATGGTGCAAAAGATAGTAGGACATCCGGGGTCCTTTGTCGCGCCCAGATTTTTTGCACTCGAGGAATACTCACACAAGCGGGAAAAATGTTGTACTCTCTCGTTAGAACTCACCCTCCTAGAAGAATGAGTGCGACTAGGTTTGAATTGAAAATAGATTTGAATAAAGGGCTTTTAAAAAAGATTTGAAGTCGCCACCTAACTTGATTAAGGTGAGTTAGGTCACCTAAAAACTAAGCATAATCCGAAAACTACACTTAGGGTTTTGGAAAACGATTTTGGAAAACATCCTCAAGAGAGGGTTTTTTTAGGAAAACGGGTTGTTTGGTAACCTTTGGAAAACATTTAGCCCTTTTTAGAAAAATAACTCCTTTTGGTCTTTGAAATCAGTGATCTAGGTTCAGAGGTTGGTTACGTGTAGGGAAGATGCACTAAGCTATCACCCTACACCGCCCTTTCGGTACCTACATGTCAATCTACCCCAGATTCACCTACGAGAGTCTTTAACTAACTGTAGTTCAATCGTACCCACTTTGAAAAACAATGCTTGAAAACTAACATGATGCGTGATATGCAAGTGCAAGTTAAGAGAATTGAAAAATAGAATTGAAAAGAGATTTGAAGAGATAGAATTGAAATTGGAAAGTTTGAAAATTGAAAGTAGAAATTTGAAAATAGAAATTTTGAAATTAGAAATTTAAAAATAGATTGGAATTTGAGATTTGAAAAATGTGGAGACCACACCCATGACGGTAGAATTGAAAATTTGAAAAGTATTATGACCCCACCTATGAAGGTTGCCTACGTATCCCTTTGGGGGAATCAGGTCAGTCGTAGTTCGGACAAGAGTCCGATTGAAAATAGAATGTTTGATTGGAAGAAAGAGATTGAATTGAAAATTAGATTTGATTTGAGATTAGAAGAGGAGATTGGAAATTGAAATTGAGAAGGTTGGACTTGCTTTGGAAAGATTGATTTTGGAAAGACTTGGTTTCAGGAAACCTAGACTTAGGAAAAATTTTACTTGACTTGGAAGGTTTAGAGAAAAATTAGATTTAGGAAATGTTTGAATTAAGAAAGGTTCGATTTAGGAAAGTTTCGAATTAGGAAAGTTTCATTTTTGGAAAGTTTCTAATTAGGAAAGTTTCGAATTAAGAAAGTTTTGAAAATTGAAAAGTTTCAACTGAGGAAAGTTTTGAATTTGGAAAGTTTTCACTTTAGGAAAGTTTTGAAATAGGAAAGTATTGAATTTAGAAATGTTTTGAATTAGGAAAAGTTTAGTTTAAGAAAGGATTAGAATTTAGAAAGTTTCAAGTTAAGAAAGTTTTGAATTTAGAAAGCTTAGAATTTGGAAAGATTTAGAAAGTTTAAGATTTAGAAAGTTTTAGGGTTTTAGAAATCTTAAGATTAGGAAAGGTTTGGATTTAGGAGAGGTTTGAAAACTTGGATTTGGAAAGTTATGATTTGGAAAGAAGGTAGAATTAAGAAAGATTTGAAAGTTGAGTTTTAAAACTTAGGAAAGATTTTTATGTGCAAGTTTTGGAAACTTAAGATTTAGGAAAGGAGAAGTTTAGGAAGGAGTTGAATTAGGAAAGATGTGGATTTTGAAACTTGAGAAAAGATTTAAAGTTTAGGTTTAGGAAACTTATGGTTTAGGAAGGAATTGAATTAAGAAAGGTTTGGATTAGGAAGGGATTGGATTTGGCTTCTAAAAGAAAAGATTTGATTTTGTTTCCAAAAACGGAGGATTGGATTTGGTTTCCTAAACGGAAGATAGGATTTGGCAAGGATTTAGAAAGGGAGATTCTAGAAACCTAGATTTGAAAGTGTAGAATTTTAACGTAGAAAAGAAGTTTTGGAAACATGTATAGTTTTGATGTAGAAAACAAGAGGTTTTGGAAACCCAAGTTTGGGGCAAAGTTTGAAAACCATGTTTTTGGAAAGAAAAATTAGGGTTTCCTAATGGTTAGCTCTAGGGCTTGACTTGGGCTCTAAGGAAAGAGTTTTTGGAAAGTGCGTTTTTGGAAACGAAGGTTTTCTAAAAGGGAATCCTAGGGAGGAGTTTTTGGAAAGTGAATTTGGAAAGAGAGTTTTTGGAAAGATTTTTGAAGAGAAGGAATTTTTGAAAAGTTTATTTTTGGAAACATAGATTTTGGAAGAAAAAATCCTAGAGGGGAGTTTCTAGAAGGAAGATTTTGAGAAGAGAGTTTTTAGAAAGACTTTTGGTAAAAGATTGTTGGAGAGAGTTTTTGAAAAGATTTTTAGGGAGAGTTTTTAGAAATGGATTTTAGAGAGAGGATTTTGGAAAGGAGTTGAAAAAGGGAGTTTTGAAAAATAGATTTTGGGAGGGAGTTTTTGAAAACAATTTTGGAGAGAAAAGTTTTAGGAAAGTATGTTGAAAAAGAGATTTTTTGGAAGAAAGACTTTTTGAAAAGAGAGTTTTTAGAAGGTGTAAAAACATCTCACTTTCCTAAAGCAATTCTAACCATAAGAGGGCTAGAACCACTTTAGGAAAGCGGTTTTGAAAACAACAAGATTTGAAAATATGGACCGTATTGGTCACTTTAAATGTAACACTTTCCTAAAGCAATCCTAGCCGCGGAAAAGCTAGAATCACCATAGGATTGTGGTTTTGAAAACAGGTTTTGAAAAAGAGATTTTGATGCAATTTTGAAAACAAGTTTGAAAACAATTTGAAAAACAATTTTGAAAACAGTTTTTGGAAGATGCAAGATCATGATATGCACAATGCAATTTTGGGGTCGTGAACATACAAGGCTAAGGCTTCACCACATAATTAAGGGGGCCGGACCCACGCGGTCTCTGGTTAGACTAGAAGAAAGCCCCCGACACGGTGACTCTCCAACAGCCCAATCCTACACATGGACCGGGAATCCTCTTGTTCCAAGCCTGCAAAGAAAGGGGGGAAAGAGATGGGGGATTAAAATAGAGAAAACCTAAGTGGGTTAGGAGAGGGAAGAGAGAGGGGGGAGTGCGGAAATTTAAATAGAGAACCTACCGTATGTCTTATTTATTTTGCGCGTTATGCTGTCTTCGGTCTTCGGTCCTCGTCTTGATCTTCGTCTTCAATCTTCAAGAGTGGTCTTCAAACTTTATATTTCAGCTCCTTAAGTCTTCCAAGGAGGGTTGAAGGCTAGTGTATGAGTGTATGGGGGTGTGCAAGAGTGTATAGGAGCTAGGGTTTAGTGTATGGTAGCAAGGGCATGGAAAACCTAGGGAAGCTAGGGTTTAGGGGGTGCTCGAGCTCTGTATATCAAATTATATGATTTTTAAGTTAAGTTTGTGGACCCTTTAAATGCTGGAGGAGGCTCTGTATTTATAGAGGTCGGACAACACTAGCGCCTGTTGTGCTGGCGCCAGGCTAAACTTTACACTGGCGCCACTAGGAGTGGCGCCAGGCCAATGTTTGGCTTGGCGCCACTACTAGTGGCACCAGCCATTTAGGAAACATTTAAGGTCGGCAAGCAACATATCTTTGACTAGATTTGGGCACCTGTACTAGTGACTACCATGCCAGGCCAATGTTTGGCTTGGCGCCACTACTAGTGGCACCAGCCATTTAGGAAACATTTAAGGTCGGCAAGCAACATATCTTTGACTAGATTTGGGCGCCTGTACTAGTGACTACCATGCAATCTTTAGCCTGGTTTCACTAGGAGTGACTCCGGAAAGTCCGGAAATGATTTGAAGGAGCCGGGAATGACCCGGATGGCCAGAAAGGAGCAGGAACACTTAAAATAGTGTTTTGGAGGTATTTGACTTGAAAAGTGAGGATAAGATGTGTCGGAAAGGCTAACCGGGCCTTTAGGGGCAAAATGGTCAACTAGACTGAGAAACTGTCGAGACAAACCCGGACTGTTTCGGAAGAGGACTCGGGATCTGCAAACATTATTCAGAATGTACCCAAAGGTTGCCGGTTTGATTCCCAAAGCCGGCGTGGTTGGAAAAGGGGATCGGCCCACCAGGGGCTAAATGGTCATTTCGTACCGGGTTGGCCGGAACTAACTCGGAATGATCCAAAAGGTAAAAGGAGATTGAGAACACTATAAAAAAGTAGTCTCAAGAGGTTACCAGTGTGATACCCAGAGCCGGTGTGGTCAGAAAAGGAGACCCGGCCCACTAGGGGCAAAATGGTTATTTTGCACCGGGTTTGCCGGAACTGACTCGGAATGATTCGGAAAGGTAGAGAATACCATGAGAAGTAATCTCAAAAGGTTACTGGTTTGACACCCAAAGCCGGTGTGGTTCCCGGGGCGTTCGAATGCCCAGAGACAATACGGTCATTTAGCTTCAAGTGGACTCTACGGGCCCGAGAAGCGACTGGTGGACTAAATTCAAGTTAAAAAGGCTGGCTTAAAGTCTAAATATGCATGTGATGTGTGAAAGTGCGCTTGGTCAGCTCGGAGATTGCCAAGCGGGCAAAAATGGGATGCTTACAGCTGCCCCTCTTTTTCTGTCTTTGCTTGTCAAAGACAGAAAACGATAAAGTAAGAGCCCCATGTTGACCGCGAGGCGATCGGAGGGACTTGGAAATAATAGGAATTCAAAGAACAGTTACCTCAAGTAGCTGGTCAATGCTTGGCATTTTATCTGGTAAAAATGATACTCTTCTGGGGAATTAATGCTCCTTGAACTGGCGCTCCATCTGGCAGAACTATGCTCCTCTGGGGGAATTGACGCATCTTGAACTAGCACTCCGTCTGGCAAAACACTGCTCCTCTAGGGAAGTCCAAGACTGATTTTTGATACTTCTTAAACCAGCACTCCGTCTGGCGAAACGCTGCTCCACTGGGGAAGTCCAAGGTTGACTTCTGATACCTCTTGAACCGACACTCCGTCTGGCGAAACGCTGCTCCACTAGGGAAGTCCAAGTTTGACTGTTGATACCTCATGAACCGGCACTCCGTCTGGCAAAACGCTACTCCACTGGGGAAGTCCAAGGTTGACTACTGATACCTCTTGAACTGGCACTCCGTCTGGCAAAACGCTGCTCCACTGGGGAAGTCCAAGGTTGACTGGGGAGGTCGAGGGTGGGCCATTGCCCCATTCCTTGCTTTTTGTCGGCTAGGGAAGTCTGAACTTGCTGAGGTGTATGCCAATGTTGAAGATGTCTAAGGTTACTTGATCGGAGGATGGCTTTGTAGCTCCATTTTGTACTTTACCTTGTTCCTTATTTCCTATTTGGGAGAGAGAGAAAGACATAGGGTGAGTTTTGTACAAAAATAATTTAAAAATGCCATGGTAAAGGGTGAACGCATGTCATATATATATATATATATATTTTCCATGACTGCACACGGGATTAGATGCATGATCTATTTTTATGAATGCACATAGTTTAGATAAGAATATAATTGAATGCGTGTCCTACTTTTCATAACTACATAGGTTCACGCAGAAGTGGAATTGAATGCATGCACATATAGGAATGGAATTAAATGCAATGTCTCCTCTTTTTTTCTTTTTCCCTTTTTTTTTTGTAATAAATGCACGGATTTATGCAAAAATTGAATTAAATGCACGACCTACTTCCTTACAAATGAACAGGTTCATAAAGGAGTGCAGTTGAATGCATGAATGGATACACACTACATAAGAATCCAAATGGATGTACAAGTTATACATGTCATGGATGTATCAGTATTACATGTGTATAAACTATTTACAAAGAAAGCCCCAGGATTGCCCCTTGGGCCCATACTCTCAGGATTCTGTTCCTTTCCAAGATTTTGCCCCATTCAGTTTTGTCCCATTCATATCGGGGTGTGATAGCATCTACACCATTCTTCAAGGATCTTGACCTTTTGGTTTGCTATCTTATCCCTACTTTCTGCAGGGTTGCTGTTTGGAGTTTTTTTTTATCTCACTTGGTTTTCTCTCTCAGATCTCCAAAATGCCACCATGGCTCAAGCGACAACTCGCATGCCCTTTGTAGAGCGATAAACAGCTAAGCCCTCAATCTGAGAAGACTTCTTTTAGGACAGTAATGTAGGCTGGGTTTAGGGGTTGTAAGAAATAAAGGGATATTCAGGCTCAAAGATCTCCTTTTAGTGGGTTGTTTAAACCGAAACCATCTGAGCACATCTTGGAGCATGAGATTGCCCCTTACATTTCCTTTCAATTATCCTTTCTCACCCTACTTGTCTTGGTATTGTTCAGGCTTATTTGGACTAAACAATTTTTTTGATTAGAGAGGACTTTAATTTGGACCGTAACATAGGCTAGGTTAAAGGGTTTATGAATGAACGGGATATGTAGGCCCAAATTTGACGTTACTTCCAGTAAGGTTTAGATCCGCAGCATCCTTGGTTGGTCTTCCAATGGGGTTTCATCCCCTAATATCCTCCTCTAGCTTCAGAAACATATCTGGCTCATTTAGATCAAGCAATCTTTCTCAATTAGAGTGGACTTTAGTAGGGTTGTAATGCAGGCCATAGGTTAAGGTTTAACAAGAAAGGATAAAGGCTCAAACCTATTTCTTCTACTGGGTTTCTTTGTAACCTAGGATAAACTTTAGATTTTCTTCTTGCTTTTGACCATATACTTCTTACAGTGAAAACGACTCTTTTCGTTCACCCTTTCCATGTGCTTTTTGAGGGAAACATGACTCCCTTCTCATTTGATCTTCTTATTATGCTTTTGAAGATGACTCAATCATGGTTTTTTTTAAGGCCTTTCTTTAGATAGATTTTTCTTTTTTCTTTTTTTTATTTTTTGGCCTCTTGCCCCTTGGCAACTCCCTTTCTTTACCTTTCGCTTTCTTTTCTTTTATGGAACGACTAATTCTTCGATCCTTTTTCTTTAGACCTTTTCCTTGGCGGTTCAATCTACCCAATGTGGGCGGTGATCCCTAGGTTGGGTTTTTTTCAAGAAAAAGATAGAAGGCTCAACAGGTTTGGCAAGGGGTTTCTTTTGACTGTATGAGAAATGAAATGATGGCCTCTCTTCATTTTGAATAAGATTGCTTGATCCATAGAGCCTTCACGTTACTTCAGCTTGATGGTCGATGACGTTCTTTGCCAGATTTTCTGCTGCCTGACTGCCCCAGTGTGGGGGGATGGTTTCGGATCAGGGTTGACAAAAAGAAAACTTTCGCTTCCTGCGAGGCACTAGTGGTTTAAGCAAAGGGAATATTTTTGTGTATGGTAATAGAATTGAGGGCCTCTAATCATTTCAAATTGAATTGCTTAGTCCATAAATCCTTTGTACTAAATTTAGACAATATTTCTAGGGATGATGTGTTTCGGCCAGTGAATCCCTACATATTCTATCGAATCAACTACTTTGTGCTTACCCTGGTGTGAGGGATGGTTATTGGTTTGGGGACATCTGAATAAAAATTAGTTACGACTCTAATGGGCTAAGCAAGGGGTAGTGTTTATTTAGGATAAATAGAACAATGGCTTCACATCATTTTGGGGACTCGGCTACCCATCGCCTAGCCAGGATATCATGCAAGTGTCGCCTTTTCAATATAATTCGCACCTCTTTGTTGAGATTGCCTTCCTCCTATCTCTCACTCTCTCTCTCTCAGTCTCTTAAAGGTTTTCACCCCTTTTCAATGGGTTGCCCATGCTATCCTATCCTTTAAATCGAGTCATTTACCAAAATGGGAAAGAATCCCTAAAATTAATAATCGTCCACAAGAGTATGAGACAAAAGGGATGAACTAGAAACTACACCTTTTTATTTAGAAATATGATTACATGGCATGCAATGTTTATTTAAAGAAGATATGCAAGAAATAGAGAGAGATGAAAAGAAAACAGACGAATCTTATGAAAACTTCCCTTTTTATTGCATTTTGAAAAAAGCCCTTCAGAGAGATCCTAGAATCACACCAATTTCTTTTATGCTTCATCGCATGGTTCCTCCCCTAGGTGATGGTGATTCTAGCGCCGATCAAATCTTGTATCTTGTGCTTCAGGAAGAGACAATGCTCAGTGTCATGCCCCTGTCTTCCAGAATGGTACTCACAAACAAGGGTCAGGTCGAAAGTAGGGGGTAAAGGATTTGGCAACGGTGGAGCAGGTATGGGGGTCAAAAGGTTGGCCTGCAAGAGGTCATGATAAGCCTTTGTTTGGGTACAAGTTAGAGGGGAAAAGGCGCGACGTCAGCAGGCCTTCTTATTGGGGTTGAGATGTTGTTGGGCTATGATGGGCCCGGAAGTAGGTGCTTGAGTAGCCACGGGGGTCTGAGATTGGTGTTGGGGGTGACATTGCGGTTGTTGAGCGAGCAAGATGGCAAACACTTCTCCCTCCGTTCGACCCATTTTCCGATGCTGTGGGCGCCTTCCTTACTAAGCTTGCAGAAACTTGTTTAGCATAGGGGTCAATGATCCTTCCAGTTTTTAGGCCATTTTCTATCATCTCCCCTTGCATGATAAGCTCAGAAAAGTTTCTCCCAACACTCATGCAGAGCTTTTCGTAATATATGCCTGAGAAGGTGTGTATGAACAGTTGAACATATTCCTTATCTTCTAAAGGGGGATTGACTTGTGTTGCTGCTTCTCTCCATCTAAGGGCATAGCTTTTGAAACTTTCTTTCTCTCCCTTACTCATTGCCATCAAGGACCAACGGTCCGCAGTGAGGTCTATGTTGTGGCGATATTGGGCTTTAAATGCGTTGACCAGCTCAATCCAGGTGGTAATTGTCGCGCTTAGATTTTCCGCACTCAAGGAATACTCACACAAGCGGGAAACATGTTGTACTCTCTCGTTAAAACTCACCCTCCTAGAAGAATGAGTGCGACTAGGTTTGAATTGAAAACAGGTTTGAATAAAGAGCTTTTGAAAAAGATTCGGAGTCGCCACCTAACTTGATTAAGGTGAGTTAGGTCACCTAAAAAAAAAACTAAGCATAATCCGAAGACTACACCTAGGGTTTTTGAAAAATGATTTTGGAAAACATCCTCAAGAGAGGGTTTTTTAGGAAAACGGGTTGTTTGGCAACCTTTGGAAAACATTTAACCCTTTTTAGAAAAGTAACTCCTTTTGGTCTTTGAAATCAATGATCTAGGTTCAGAGGTTGGTTACGTGTAGGGAAAACGCACTAAGCTATCACCTTACCCCGCCCTTGCGGTACCTACATGTTAATCTACCCTAGATTCACCTATGAGAGTCTTTAACTAACCATAGTTCAATCCTATCCATTTTAGAAAAACAATGTTTAAAAAGAAACTAACATGATGCATGATATGCAAGTGCAATAGAAGAGAATTGAAAAATATATTTGGCAAGAGATTGATTTGAAATTAATTTGATTTGAAAATAGATTTGAAGAGATGGAATTGAAATTGGAAAGTTTGAAAATTTGGAAACAGAAATTTCAAATTGGAAGTTTGAAAGTAGATTGGAATTTGAGATTTGAAAAGATTTTGAAAACCGCACCCATGAGGGTGGAATTGAAAGTTTGAAAAGTGTTGTGACCGCACCTATGAAGGTTGCCTACGTATCCCTTTGGGGGAATCAGGTCAGTCGTAGTTCGGACCGGAGTCCGATTGAAAAGAGATTGATTTGAAGAGAGAGATTGGATTGGAAGAAAGAGATTGAATTGAAAATTGGATTCGATTTGAGATTAGAAGAGGAGATTGGAAATTGAAATTGAGAAGATTAGACTTTGATTTGAAGAGATAGATTTGGACTTGTTTTGAAAAAGAGAAGGTTTGAGAAAACCTAGACTTAGGAAAGAGAAGAGACTTAGGAAAGATTTGACTTGGCTTGGAAGATTTGGAAATGTTAGATTTTAGGAGATGTTCGAATTAGGAAAAGTCTGATTTAAGAGAGTTTCGAATTAGGAAAGTTTCATTTTTGGAAAGTTTTGAATTAGGAAAGTTTTAGGTTTAAGAAAGTTTTCAACTTTAGGAAAGTTTTGAAATGGGAAAGTATTGAATTTAGAAATGTTTTGAATTAAGAAAAGTTTAGTTTGAAAAAGGTTTAGAATTTGGAAAGTTTCCAATTAAGAAAGTTTTGAATTTTGGAATGTTTGAAAAAGGGAAGTTTTGAATTTGGGAAGTTTTGAAAACAAGGAAGTTTTGAAAATAAGAAAGTTTCGTTTTGGGAAAAGTTTGAAAAAGGAAAGTTTTCAGTTTGGGAAATGTTTGAATTAAGAAAGTTTTGAGTTTAAAAAAGTCTTAGATTTGGAAAGATGTTGAAGTTTTGGAAAGTTTAGAATTTTGGAGAGATTTAGGTTTAGAAAGATTTAACTTGAGAAAGTTTTAAATTTAGAAAGTTTTGAATTTGGAAAGATTTGAAATTTAAAAAGTTTAAGATTTAGAAAGTCTTAGAGTTTTAGAAAATCTTGAGATTAGAAAAGGTTCGAGGTTAGGAAAAGTTTGAAAACTTAAATTTGGAAAGTGAAGATTTGGGAAGGGGGTTGAATTAGGAAAGGGTTGGATTAGGAAAGATTTGAAAGTTGAGTTTTAAAACTTAGGAAAGATTTTTATGTTCAAGTTTTGGAAACTTAAGATTTAGGAAAGGAAAGTTTAGAAAGGATTTGAATTAGGAAAGATTCGGATTGGGAAGGGATTGGATTTTGTTTCCAAAGTCGGAGAATAGGATCTAGTTTCTTAAACGGGGAGATTTGATTTGGTTTCTTAAAGGGAAGATTTGATTTGACAAGGATTCGGAAAGGGATATTCTAGAAACCCTAGTTTTGAAAAATTATAGTTTTGACGTAGAAAAGAGGTTTTGGAAACGTGTATCGTTTGAATGTGAAAACAAGAGGTTTTGGAAAGCTAGGTTTGGGGCAAAGTTTGAAAACCATGTTTTTGGAAAGAAAATTAGGGTTTCCTAATTGTGGGTTCTAGGGCTTGACTTGGGCTCTAAGGAAAGAGTTTTTGGAAAGTGCGTTTTTTGAAATGAAGGTTTTTCCATAAGGGAATCCTAGGGAGGAATTTTTGGAAAGTGAATTTGAAGAGGGAGTTTTTGGAAAAGATTTTAAAGAGAAGGAGTTTTGGAAAGTGTGTTTTTAGAAACATAGATTTTAAAAGGAAAATCCTAGAGGGGAATTTCTAGAAGGAAGATTTTTGGAAAGAGAGTTTTTAGGAAAGTGAATTTAGGGAATGTTTTTCGAAAGTGAATTTTGAGGAGAAAGAGTTTTCAAAAAGGAGTTGAAAAAGGAAGCTTTGAAAAATAGATTTGGGAGGGAGTTTTTGAAAACAATTTTGGAGAGGAGAGTTTTAGGAAAGTATGTTGAAAGAGAGATTTTTAGGAAGAGATTTTTGAAGAGAGAGTTTTTGGAAAGTATAAAAACATCTCACTTTCCTAAAGCGATTCTGGCCATAAGAGGGCTAGAACCACTTTAAGAAAGTGGTTTTGAAAACAATAAGGTTTGTGAATATAGACCAAAAGGTCACTTTTAATGTAACCCTTTCATAAAGCAACCCTAGCCATGGAAAGGCTAGAATTACCCTAGAATTGTGGTTTTGAAAACAAGTTTTTGAAAAAGATATTTTGATGCAATTTTGAAAACAAGTTTAAAAACGATTTGAAAAACAACTTTAAAAACAGTTTTTGGAAGATGCAAGATCATGATATGCACAATGCAGTTTTGGGGTCGTGAACATACAAGGCTAAGGCTTCACCACATAACCAAGGGGGCCGGACCCACGTGGTCTCTGGTTAGACTAGAAGAAAGCCCCCAACACGGTGACTCTCCAATAGCCCAATCCTACACGCGGACCGGGAATCCCCTTGTTGAGAGCATGTAAAGAAAGGGGGGGGAAAGAGATGGGGGATTAAAATAGAGAAAACCCAAGTGGGTTAGGAGAGAGAAGAGAGAGGGGGGAAGTGCATAAATTTAAATAGGGAGCCTACCGTATGTCTTGTTTATTTTGCACGCCGTGCTGTCTTCGGTCTTCGATTTTTGTCTTGATCTTCGTCTTCAATCCTCAAAAGTTGTCTTCAAGCTTTGGATTGCAGCTCTTCAAGTCTTCAAAGGATGGTTGAAGGCTAGTGTATGAGTGTATGGGGATGTATAAGAGTGTATATGAGACTAGGGTTTGTGTATGGTGGCTAGGGTTTGGGAGAACCTAAGGAGGCTAGGGTTTAGGGAGTGCTCTATCTCTGTATATCGAAATATAGGATTTTTAGGTTGAGTTTGCGGATCCTTTTCACGTTGAATGAGGCTCTGTATTTATAGAGGTTGGACAATACTGGCGCTTGTTGCAGTGGCGCCAGGCCAAAGTTTACACTGGCGCCACTAGGAGTGGTGCCAGACCATTTTTTGGCTTGACGCCACTACTAGTGGTGCCAGCCATTTAGGAAATGTTTAAGGTCGGCAAGGAACGTATCTTTGACTAGATTTGGGCACCTGTACTAGTGACTACCATGTAATTTTTAGCTTGGCTTCATTAGGAGTGACTCCGGAAAGTCCGAGAAGGATTTTGGCAGACCTGGGATGACTCGGAAGGCCGAAAAAGAGCGAGAACACTTAAAATAGTGTCCCGGAGGTATTTGACTTGAGAAATGACGATAAGATGAGTCAGAAAGGTTGACCGGGCCCTTAGGGGCAAAACGGTCAATCAGACCGGGAAACTACTGGGACAGACTCGAACTGTCCCAGAAGAAGACTTGGGATCTGGAAACATTATTTAGAATGCTCCCAGAGGTTGTCGGTTTGATTCCCAGAGCCGGCGTAGTCGGAAAAGGAGACCGGCCCACCAGGAGCAAAACGGTCATTTTGTACCGGGTTTGCCGGAACTAACTCGGAATGATCTGGAAAGGTAAAGGAAGGTTGAGAACACTATAAAAAGTAGTCTCAGAAGGTTATCGGTTTGATACCCAGAGCTGATGTGGTCAAAAAAGGAGACCGGCCCACTAGGGGCAAAACAGTCATTTTGTAGCGGGTTGGCTGTAACTGACTCGGAATGAGCCGGAAAGATAAAGGAGGATTGAGAATACTATAAGAAGTATTCTCGGGAGGTTACCGGTTTGATACCCAGAGCCGGTGTGGTTCCTGAGGCGTTCGGATGCCGAGGGGCAATACGGTCATTTAGCTTTAAGTGGGCCCTATAGGCCTGAGAAGCGACTGGTGGACTAAATTCAAGTTAAAAAGGTGGGCTTAGAGTCTAAATATGCATGTGATGTGTGAAAGTGAGCTTGGTCAACTCAGAGATTGCCGAGCGGTCAAAAATTGGGTGCTTACAGTGATCCTCCTTAGGTCTAGACAGGCAAACCATTGCAAAGCAGACCCAGTGAGACTATGTTGAAACAGTTGCATGAGGAGCTTCGGATCGTTGCCAAAACCACTCAGTGCCCCGGCATACAGGCGAAGATGAGCAATAGGGTCACCAGTGCCTTCATACCTCTGGAAGTCGGGCATTTTGAACTTAGCAGGTCTTGGGTGATTTGGAAAGAAGCAGAGCTCATCATAGGAAGTAGACCCATAACTGTCGTGGCCATGGAGACTTCGCAGTGAATCCTCTAGACCTTGGATTTTCAAACTGAGAGGATCTAGGGAAGTCTTCTGTACGGCATGTGAAAGCAACATAATGTCCTGTTCTTCAGTGTTGATCCCTTTGGCATCTTCCTTAGTCCTTCATGCGTTGTCGGACTGAAGCATGACCCTTGGATTGGCGGGTTCAAGGTTCTTGGATGAAGTCATAGATGATGACGGGACTACAGTAGCATCCTTCATGACCAGAGTCTGCATGAGTTTGCGCATCTCATCCATCTTAGTCCTCATTTCGTTGACCTCCTCCCGAGAGACTTGAGAGGATTCTTCAGGGTTAGCAGCCATCAGTGATGCTCTTAGTCGGGTAATAATGGGATCCCTAGGTGGATGTTGCCCTTTCTTGGGGGCAATGTTGACTCAGTGCGAGATGACTTCTGTTAAATAGAAATAGAAGAGGAAGAAAGAAAAAGACAAACATAAGTCTCAAGTCAGTTTTTGGTTTTTAGAAAGCTTTATGCAATGCATGTTCTGGGGTGCCCCTTTTTACGAGGGAAACTAGTCATGATGTATTGGCTCACTTTTGGAGATAGGAGATTTGCCCCTGTATGCAGACACCTTACCGTCAAGTAGGAATCTTCAATCATCCATGCATTCATTCATAAAAATAAAGAAGTACATTAAATTTTGGGTTTGAGATACAAAAGAATTTAAATACATTTTAATAAGAGGAGGGGGAATATTTTCCTTTGGACTTCCACCTATCTACTTTTACAAAGAGAAAACCTAAACTACTCTTGAGTCTTCGGATTCACCTTCGTTGGATTTGATGTCGAGGAGGTCGTTGAGTGGCCTTGTTGATTGATTGCCCCTTGTCTTCTCGGCAAACCTATCTCCGTGAGCATAAAGGGATTGGGGCCCCTCTTATGGAATGAATTGAAATGCATGTAATGAGTCCTTAGGGTTACGTGGGAACCTTTAGGGTTTGGGTAGGTTTAATGCAAAGGAGAGTGACCTTGGCATCACTCTCAATGGGTTGATCATATGCATGAGAATGCAGTGACTCGAGTTACTTGGAACTCTTGTCTTGACATGGAATATTGAATGCATGAACATGGATGCAAAGAGTGCAAGGAGAGAGAATGCAGTAGCAAAGTAGACATGCATGCATGAGCAGTCAAACAGGCATTATAACAGTATAAATACAGTCTGTATAACAGCAGGAATACACAGGTATAAATGAAAGTAAGAGCAGTTGCCCTTTCCTCCGTGATTTTGAAAACAGTGCTCGTGTCTTAAATCCGGTAGAGGTTCGACTATGCATGGTGTCTATATGAGTGTGAGGTTGAGGGTTGACTAATGCGTCCTAAAAAAGGCTCGGTCCCCAGATCTTCAAACCTAGGCCCACTCCCGAGGTGCTTCCATGATCGGTTGGTGATCCGAGCGGGGGAACCATCAAGAGGCCGTAGGCAAAAAAACTGACACAGCATCTTGCCCACAACCAATATACCGTTCCCCCTTTCTAACTAGAAAGGACACATCAGGGTATACAAGTATGCAGAATACAAGTGCACATGCAGTGTGTGTGTGATTTTTAAAAGGTGGAGGAAAGGGCCCAACAACTCCCATTCATCCTGTACATCTCATTCATGCAAAGCAATTAATAAAACTTAAGCAAAAAGCGCACCTACAAAACAAAGATGCAAGTGTTAGTATGTAGATGACAAACAGAATACAAGATAATATAATATGAATAAATGCATTTTTTTTAAAACAACTTCGAAAATTTGGTTTTGAAAATTTAAAGTGAATAGGATTGAACCAAGTTAATTGAAGACTCTACATGGGTGAAGGATAAAGAGACATGATTACGGCCTAACCCTCTAAGTCTCCCCAGCGGAGTCGCCAGCTGTCGTGCCCAGATTTTTCGCATTCGAGAAATACTCGCACAAGCAGGAAAAATGTTGTACTCTCTCGTTAGAACTCACCCTCCTAGAAGAATGAGTGCGACTAGGTTTGAATTGAAAATAGATTTGAATAAAGGGCTTTTGAAAAAAATTCGGAGTCGCCACCTAACTTGATTAAGGTGAGTTAGGTTACCTAAAAACTAAGCATAATCCGAAAACTACACTTAGGGTTTTGGAAAACGATTTTGGAAAACATCCTCAAGAGAGGTTTTTTTAGGAAAACGGGTTGTTTGGCAACCTTTGGAAAACATTTAGCCCTTTTTAGAAAAATAACTCCTTTTGGTCTTTGAAATCAGTGATCTAGGTTCGGAGGTTGGTTACGTGTAGGGAAGACGCACTAAGCTATCACCCTACCCCGCCCTTTCGGTACCTACATGTCAATCTACCCTATATTCACCTATGAGAGTCTTTAACTAACTGTAGTTCAATCCTACCCACTTTGAAAAACAATGCTTGAAAACTAACATGATGCGTGATATGCAAGTGCAAGTTAAGAGAATTGAAAAATAGATTTGAAAAGAGATTTGAAGAGATAGAATTGAAATTGGAAAGTTTGAAAATTGAAAGTAGAAATTTGAAAATAGAAATTTTGAAATTAGAAATTTAAAAATAGATTGGAATTTGAGATTTGAAAAATGTGGAGACCACACCCATGAGGGTGGAATTGAAAATTTGAAAAGTATTGTGACCGCACCTATGAAGGTTGCCTACGTATCCCTTTGGGGGAATCAGGTCAGTCGTAGTTCGGACAAGAGTCCGATTGAAAATAGAATGTTTGATTGGAAGAAAGAGATTGAATTGAAAATTAGATTTGATTTGAGATTAGAAGAGGAGATTGGAAATTGAAATTGAGAAGATTGGACTTGCTTTGGAAAGATTGATTTTGGAAAGACTTGGTTTCAGGAAACCTAGACTTAGGAAAGATTTGACTTGACTTGGAAGGTTTAGAGAAAAATTAGATTTAGGAAATGTTTGAATTAAGAAAGGTTCGATTTAGGAAAGTTTCGAATTAGGAAAGTTTCATTTTTGGAAAGTTTCTAATTAGGAAAGTTTCGAATTAAGAAAGTTTTGAAAATTGGAAAGTTTCAACAGAGGAAAGTTTTGAATTTGGAAAGTTTTCACTTTAGGAAAGTTTTGAAATAGGAAAGTATTGAATTTAGAAATGTTTTGAATTAGGAAAAGTTTAGTTTAAGAAAGGATTAGAATTTAGAAAGTTTCAAGTTAAGAAAGTTTTGAATTTAGAAAGCTTAGAATTTGGAAAGATTTAGAAAGTTTTAGGGTTTTAGAAATCTTAAGATTAGGAAAGGTTTGGATTTAGGAGAGGTTTGAAAACTTGGATTTGGAAAGTTATGATTTGGAAAGAAGGTAGAATTAGGAAAGATTTGAAAGTTGAGTTTTAAAACTTAGGAAAGATTTTTATGTGCAAGTTTTGGAAACTTAAGATTTAGGAAAGGAGAAGTTTAGGAAGGAGTTGAATTAGGAAAGATGTGGATTTTGAAACTTGAGAAAAGATTTAAAGTTTAGGTTTAGAAAACTTATGGTTTAGGAAGGAATTGAATTAAAAAAGGTTTGAATTAGGAAGGGATTGGATTTGGCTTCTAAAAGAAAAGATTTGATTTTGTTTCCAAAAACGAAGGATTGGATTTGGTTTCCTAAACGGAAGATAGGATTTGGCAAGAATTTAGAAAGGGAGATTCTAGAAACCTAGATTTGAAAGTGTAGAATTTTAACGTAGAAAAGAAGTTTTGGAAACATGTATAGCTTTGATGTAGAAAACAAGAGGTTTTGGAAACCCAAGTTTGGGGCAAAGTTTGAAAACCATGTTTTTGGAAAGAAAAATTAGGGTTTCCTAATGGTTAGCTCTAGGGCTTGACTTGGGCTCTAAGGAAAGAGTTTTTGGAAAGTGCGTTTTTGGAAACGAAAGTTTTCTAAAAGGGAATCCTAGGGAGGAGTTTTTGGAAAGTGAATTTGGAAAGAGAGTTTTTGGAAAGATTTTTGAAGAGAAGGAATTTTTGAAAAGTTTGTTTTTGGAAACATAGATTTTGGAAGGAAAAATCCTAGAGGGGAGTTTCTAGAAGGAAGATTTTGAGAAGAGAGTTTTTAGAAAGACTTTTGGTAGAAGATTGTTGGAGAGAGTTTTTGAAATAATTTTTAGGGAGAGTTTTTAGAAAGTGGATTTTAGGGAGAGGATTTTGGAAAGGAGTTGAAAAAGGGAGTTTTGAAAAATAGATTTTGGGAGGGAGTTTTTGAAAACAATTTTGGAGAGGAAAGTTTTAGGAAAGTATGTTGAAAAAGAGATTTTTTGGAAGAAAGACTTTTTGAAAAGAGAGTTTTTAGAAGGTGTAAAAACATCTCACTTTCCTAAAGCAATTCTAACCATAAGAGGGCTAGAACCACTTTAGGAAAGCGGTTTTGAAAACAACAAGATTTGAAAATGTGGACCGTATTGGTCACTTTAAATGTAACACTTTCCTAAAGCAATCCTAGCCGCGGAAAAGCTAGAATCACCATAGGATTGTGGTTTTGAAAACAGGTTTTGAAAAAGAGATTTTGATGCAATTTTGAAAACAAGTTTGAAAACGATTTGAAAAACAATTTTGAAAACAGTTTTTGGAAGATGCAAGATCATGATATGCACAATGCAATTTTGGGGTCGTGAACATACAAGGCTAAGGCTTCACCACATAATTAAGGGGGCCGGACCCACGCGGTCTCTGGTTAGACTAGAAGAAAGCCCCCGATACGGTGACTCTCCAACAGCCCAATCCTACACATGGACCGGGAATCCCCTTGTTCCAAGCATGCAAAGAAATGGGGGAAAGAGATGGGGGATTAAAATAGAGAAAACCCAAGTGGGTTAGGAGAGAGAAGAGAGAGGGGGGAGTGCAGAAATTTAAATAGAGAACCTACCGTATGTCTTGTTTATTTTGTGCGCCATGCTGTCTTCGGTCCTCGTCTTGATCTTCATCTTCAATCTTCAAGAGTGGTCTTCAAACTTTAGATTACAGCTCCTCAAGTCTTCCAAGCAGGGTTGAAGGCTAGTGTATGAGTGTATGGGGGTGTGCAAGAGTGTATAGGAGGCTAGGGTTTAGTGTATGGTGGCTAGGGCTTGGAAAACCTAGGGAAGCTAGGGTTTAGGGGGTGCTCGAGCTCTGTATATCGAATTATATGATTTTTAGGTTAAGTTTGCGGACCCTTTAAACACTAGAGGAGGCTCTGTATTTATAGAGGTCGGACAACACTGGCGCCTATTGCAGTGGCGCCAGGCCAAACTTTAGACTGGCGCCACTAGGAGTGGTGCCAGCCATTTAGGAAATATTTAAGGTCGGCAAGCAACGTATCTTTGACTAGATTTGGGCGCCTGTACTAGTGACTACCATGCAATCTTTAGCCTGGCTTCACTAGGAGTGACTCCGGAAAGTCCGGGAATAATTTGAAGGAGCTGGGAATGACCCGAATGGCCGGAAAGGAGCAGGAACACTTAAAATAGTGTACTGGAGGTATTTGACTTGAAAAGTGAGGATAAGATGTGTAGGAAAGGCTTACTGGGCCTTTAGGGGCAAAACGGTCAACTAGACTGGGAAACTGCCGAGACAAACCCGGACTGTCCCGGAAGAGGACTCGGGATCTGGAAACATTATTCAGAATGTTCCTGAAGGTTGCCGGTTTGATTCCCATAGCTGGCGTGGTCGGAAAACAAGACCGGCCCACCAGGGGCAAAATGGTCATTTCGTACCGGGTTGGCCGAAACTGACTCGGAATGATCCGGAAAGGTAGAGAATACCATAAGAAGTAATCTCAAAAGGTTACTAATTTGATACCCAAAGCCGGTGTGGTTCCTGGGGCGTTCGAATGCCTAGGGACAATACAGTCATTTCACTTTAAGTGGACCCTACGGGCCCGAGAAGCGACTGGTGGACTAAATTCAAGTTAAAAAGGCTGGATTAAAGTCTAAATATGCATGTGATGTGTGAAAGTGCGCTTGGTCAGCTCGAAGATTGCCAAGCGGGCAAAAATGGGGTGCTTACATCCTTGAACTTAGGAACGGTTTTACATTATAAGATTACACTTTGGTTCTTATTCATCATAGTTGTCTCCTTGACATGTAACTTTTGCTTGAAAGTACATAAGTCCTTTAAGAACTTGGCATATGAAGGAATTTGTTTGATGGCATCAAGAATAGGGATGTTAACGTTAACTTGCTTGAACACTTCATAAATTTCAGCATTAAGAAGTTTATTCTTAGGTTTGGTCAACCTTTGGGAAAAAGGGGCATGCTTTAAGATGTCCTTCCTCTTATCCCTAGTAGTCTCACTCAAAGTATCAAAAGAAGTATCAATGGACTCTTTTTTCTTTTGGTGCCTATCACTCTCTCCTTCCTCCCTAGGTTTTTTCTCTTCCTCAACCTCTTTTTCTTTTCCTTTCCCCTCTCTATCATCATATGGTTTAGAAGTTACGGAATAGTTTTGTCAATGACTTTACCACTTCTAAGAGTGGTTATGGCTTGTACTTGTTCATGACTTGTTTAAAGGTCCATGCCACCCTCGGTAATGTGTACTTGTCTAACCACCAGATTAGGTTGAGGTTGAGCTAGGAATCTCCCTGAGACATGTTGAGTTAAAGCTTGTGTCAATGTAGACATTTGCTTTTGTGGGTCCTCAAACATCCTAGTATGTTGTTCCAACACTTTATCTTGCTTATCTGTCCTTGCATTGACCCTTTTCATGTTATTGGACAATTGATACAAATTATCTTTCATGGGTTTCCTATGAGGAGGTTGGTATGGTTTGGGTTCATTTGAAAGTTGTGTTATGGGTTGTTATTGATAAGCTTGAGGTTGATGTGCTTGGAATGAAGGAAAATATGTGGAATAGTGTTGAGGGTTTTGATACCCTCCTTGGTAAGGTTGGGAGTTTGAACTCCATTCATTTCTCTACCCAAAATTAGGGTGATCCCTCCATCCCGAATTGTAGGTGTTGAAGGGTTGCCCCCTCCTCTTTGAAATTGACCAATCGCATTGACTTGGCCATGTAAAGCCTCTTTTACCCCCAGAATGATTGGACATGAAGACGTGTTATGGTCAATGGTATCACACACTATGCAACAAGTCTCTCTCCTTACCTCACTCTCAACCGCTAACACATTCTTTCCCTCAAGAGCCTCTAATTTCTTTGTTAAGATGGCCACTCTCGCATTAACATCATCAACCTTTTTTAATTGATATCGTCTTACCCCTTGTTGAATTGAACAACCCTTAGGATTTGGAGTCCCTGTAAGTGCCAAATCCCTAGCCTTGTTTGCTATGGTCTCAAAATATTCATATGCTTCATGGGGTTGTTTGTCGAAGAACATCCCCGCACACATTGACTTAATCAAATGCTTAAGTTGAGGGGTTAGGGATGAATAAAAAGTGTTGATGATGTGCCAATCGATGAAGCCATGATGAGGGTACATATTCAAAAGGTCTTTAAACCTCTCCCAACATTAAAAGAACGTCTCCCTCATCAAAAAAAAATTGAGAAATTTGCCTTCAAATCCTTTTCGTCCGATTCTCAAGAAAGCACTTCATTAAAAACTCTCCTTGGAGAACAACCCATGAATGAATAGACATAGGTTGCAACGAATTAAACCAAAGTTTGGCCTTGTCTTTAAATCGAAAAGGGAAGAGTTTTAATAAGGAAAACCTTTTTCAGGCAGGAATTGTCCATGATAAGTGAGCACGCATCCTCAAACTCCTTAATGAAATCATATGGTCGTTTGGAGTCCATTCCATGGAATTGAGGGAGTATTTGCATGCTTCCTGGCCAAATGTTAAGCGTAGTGTAATGTGGCAGGAATACCATGCATGAAGTTGGTGCTTGACATGAGGGATTCAAGTAGTCCCGTAAGGTTCTTTGATAGCGTGCCGCCATGTCACCATGGTGGCTCACTCTTTCTATATCATCATTGGCCCCTACATTGGGATCTACCCCCGGTGGAATCGGTTGAAGATTAGGGTGGATTTGTGGGTTAGGAGCATTGGGTACCGCATTCAGATTCAGAGGGAAGACGTTGGGTAAGCCTTGATCATTCATATTTTCCATTGGAAGGAATCCTAGGTCCACAACTAAAGGAAGTCTCGGAGTGTGAGATGATGAACTACTTGCACTCTCAAGCCTCACAAGTTAGTTATGAATGTCCTTAGTGAAATATGGCATGCGAAGATGAATGCAAACAATAATGGACTGTCTAGGTCATACAACACATCATACACAATCATGCATTGTCGGACAATGACTTTTTTTTTCCTGTTTTTCAACTGATCCTCCAATCTCCTTAGGCAAAGCAATACCATCGATTTTCAAATTATGCACACTATCATACCTCCACTAAATGCCTCATAAGGAGTCCCAACAAAATACAATACAACTAAGCCTAAATCAAACAAAATAAAATAAGCAAAGAAGAACCAAAAATCTAACAGGATATACACATTAAGGGAGAAAAAGATTACCATGGCCCAAAGCCGTAGATGCTTCTGTCGACGGTGAGTGATCAACTCCCACCCGTTTGCAATTTTACTATTCTGTTTAGTTTTCTTTTTCTCATTTGTTTTTTTTTTTTTTTTTATATACACAATTCACCAAGTGCTTCTTCGATCCTCAGCTTGTTAGTGTTCGCCTTTTGCTTTTGATCCCCAGCAATGGCGTCAAAACTTGAATCTCTTCCAAAGATGATGTAAAATTGAGCCTCCCCGCAAGAGTACAGGTGTCATAATTGAACTATAAACCAGTAGTGCCCGGTATCGTTCTCTTCCAAGGGACCAACCCAAATATAGGCGTCACATAAGCAAACAACCAACAATTTGATTCAAAATAGAAATTCACTTAAGTAAATTGAAGCTATCTACAAAGAAGACCAAAAATGTGTCAATGATGAGAGATTTGTAATTACAAATTCGACTATTCAAACTAAATATGAAGAACAATTCTATCTAAATTTAAAAATAATTAATGGAAAGCTTGGATGTAATTGCTTCAATCCACCAATTCTTTACAAGGTTTTCAATGGAGATTTGTTTAACTCAAGTCAATGCTCACTCCATGGATCCTTGACTCGAATTCATGTTCAATTAAGTGTAGATTGATGTTCAATTGTAGGAATCATAGAGACAAACCATCAATTGTGCAATTCTTATACCAATTAGATGATTGTGCATAGCAATTACCAATATAGATTATGAATCTAAGTGTTTTATGGATCTACAACTCAATTGAGATGAAATTGAAGAAAACATAAAATAGATCATTGAAGTTCTTTTACCTCCATTGAAACCCTTGAAGTTCCTTGGTAGATCTCCATAATTATATCCAAGAGATGCTTAGCTATTTGAATCCATAAGGTAGAATGTAGAGAATTGCAAATCTATCATTAATTGGAGAAGAAATTGATTTTTGCTTACAAGAAAAGTAGAAGAAAATGAAGGAAAATACAAAGAAAACTAACTTTCTCTCTCTAGAATTTGTACTAACTATAAATCTGATATAAAATGGTGATAGATACAAAAAATCTCATCACTTTCCAGAGATATAGCAGTGAAAACCAAGCAGGAAGCGTCGGTATCGTACGTACGATACTGTACATCATACGGTCCCTCTTGCGCTAATTTGAGTTGTCTGAATCTTGGAAAACTTCTGCAAGCGTACGTACAGTGGACCTTACCATACATACGTTGAGACCATCGTATGTATGCTAACTCCAACCTTACGTACGGTTAAGGCAAAAAATGTAACTTTTCAACTCCTTTCAGCTCTAAGTCTCCCTTTCTTCACTCAAAACCTAAAAGTACCCACAAACACTTATTAGAATAATTATTATACTAAAATGACGCATACATACAACCTAATTGGACTAACAATAGCTATTTAGGGACTTTAGATTACACTTTTGGAGTGTAATCACTCATCATACATCTTTGAAACGTAGCCAGTGCATTGCACAAGCCAATGGCGTTCTCTTGTATGCATAAGTACCAAAAGGACATGTAAAAGTGATTTTCTCTTGATTTTCTAAAGCAATCTTGATTTGGTTATAATCGTAGTACCCATCTGGAAAGCAATAGTAGGCTCTACCCACTACCTTCTCAAGGACTTGGTCTAAGAATGGAAGGGGAAAATGGTCCTTCCGAGTTACCGCATTTAGTCTACAGTAGTCAATGCACATTCGCCACCCGATTTGGATCCTAATGGGAACTAGTTCATTTTCCTCATTCTTTACTACCGTGACCCCCGATGTCTTAGGAACGACTTAGGTTGGACTAACCCATTTTAAGTTAGAGATGGGATAAATGATACCCGCATCATGGAGCTTCAACAATTCTCCTTTGACCACTTCCTTCATATGAGGATTCAAATGTCTTTGCATTTGACGCACTGGCTTAGACTCCTTTTCTAGATAAATATGATGTGTGCAAACTAGGGAGCTAATGCCATGAATGTCCGCTATAGTCCACTCTAAAGCCTTTCTATGGATCTTTCGAATGGCAACCAATCCCTCCTCTTGGCTTGAAGATAAGCTAGAGAAAATCACAATGGGGTAAGATTCTTCTTCAGCTAGGAAAGCGTACTTCGAAGTTGATGGCAAAGGTTTCCTTTCTAGGGTAGGAGGCTTCACTTCTAAGGAGATAGGCTTGATGACACTAGGGTATAGAGGTTCAAATGAGGGGGTCCATTGACTCACATGCATGCATTAAGCACCCTCTGCACCTTGGCTAGACAACTCCCCCAATTCCATGGTGTAACTCTCTAGTGAGTCATAAGGCTCACTTCTTACTAATGCTCTCTCTAAAGAATCCTTGAACAATCATTCTCAAAATGGTCTTGGAGAATGGCCTTAATATAATCTACTTCCCTAATGTCCTCGTACTCACCTTGTTATTAAACAACTGAGAAAATGTTCATCTCAAAGGTGCTATTACCAATGGATAACTTCACTAACCCATTCATACAATTAATGATAACATTAAAGGTAGCTAGAAAGGGTCATCTTAGAATGATGAGAATTAGGTTGTGAGCCATACTACTCTCAACGGGTTGTGTATCTAAGACCATGAAGTCAACCGAGAAGTAGAAATTATCCACTTGGATGAGAATATCCTCTATGACACCCCTAGCGACTTTGATAGACCGATCTGCTAATTCTAAGGTCACATGGGTAGGTCACAACTCACCTAATCCAAGTTCTTTACAAATCAAAAAAGGTAGAAGGTTGACACCAGACCCTAAGTCTAAAAGAGCGTGATCTATCTTATTCCCCCCCTATGGTGCATGAGATTGTAGGGCATCTGGGGTCTTTGAATTTGGGTGCAGTCTTGCATTACAAGATAGCACTTTGATTCTCATTCATCATGGTTGTTTCTTTCACATGCAACCTTCTCTTGAAAATGCACAAGTCCTTTAAGAACTTGGCATAAGATGGTATGTGCTTGATAGCTTCAAGAATCGGAATGTTGACCTTGACTTGCTTGAAAACTTTATAAATTTCAGCATTTCGAAGTTCATTTTTGGATTTAATCAACTTTGGAGAAATGGGGCATGTTTTAAGATGTCCCTCCCCTTTTCCTTTGCAGCACTTGAAGTGTCAAGGGGTTTGTCTAAGGTCTTTTCCTCACCCTCTATCTCTTTTAACTCTTCGAACTCTCCTACTTTCACTTCCTTTCTCACTTTTGTCAACACACTTTCTAGAAGGCTCTTTCCTAGGTGGAATGGTTTTGTCAATAACTTTGTTGCTTCTAAGGGTGGTGATGGCTTGTACTTGCTCATGGCTACATTGAGAGTCATTTTTACCCTCGGTAATGTGTACTTGCCTTACACCTAGGTTAGGTTGAGGTTGTGAGGGGAATATTTCCCAAATATGTTGGTTCAAAGCTTGTGTCAAGTTAGACAACTGCTTTGCTATGTCCTCGAACAACCTAGTGTGTTGATCTAGCACCTTCTCTTACTTTTCTACCCTAGTCTCATATCATTTGTGAGTTGATATGCATTGTCTTCAATTGGTTTCCTATGAAGAGGATGATACACATTAGGTTAAGCTTGAAAAGGTGCTATCGATGAAGGTTGAAATTGTTGCAGTTGTGCTTGGAAAGGTAGGGGTGGAGCTTGGTAAGGTTGAGGCTTTTGTGGCCCTCCTTGAAAAGCTTTAGGGTTTAAAGTACCCTTATTCCTCCACACGAAATTGGAATGATTCTTCCATCCCAGGTTGTATGTGTTAGAGTAGGGGTTACCCCCACCTCTTTGGAATTGTCCAATCACATTGACTTGGTTGTGCAAAGCTTCCTTTAGCCCCGGAATAACCAGACATAAAGTGGTATCATGATCTGGCATTTCACACACCAAGCAACGCATATCCTTAATGACCTTACTATCTACTGCATTCACATTTTTTACTTCTAGGGCCTCTAGTTTATTAGATATGTTGGTGATCTGAGTGTTCATGTCATCTACCTCAATGAGTTGAAATCGCCCCCCACTTTGTTAAATTAGACTAGCCTCGAGATTTTAGGTCCCTACAATAGCGTAATCTCTAGCTAAAATTGCTAAGTAGTCAAATTAATTGTAAGCCACTTGGGGATCCTTATCAAAAGGGTCCCGGCACACATTGACTCAACAAATCATTTCAAGTTTGGGGTCAAGGACGAATAAAAGGTGTTGATGACATGCCAATTGGTAAACCCATGATGTGAGCAAGCATGTAACAATTCCTTGAACCTCTCCCAATATTGGAAGAAAGACTCACCTATCATTGGAGATAATTGTGAGATTTGGCATTTAATTAGCTCGGTCCTATGCTCGGGAAAAAATGTTTCAAGAATTTCCTTTATAGTGAAGCCCAAGAATGTATGGACATAGGCCGCAATGTATTAAACTATGTTTTGGCCTTATCTTTGAGATAAAATGGGAAGAGTTTAAAAAGAAAAACCTCCTTTGGATAACTGTTGTCCATGAACATTGAACAAGCTTCCTCAAATTCTTTTATGAAAGAGTATGGTCCCTCGGAATCCAACCTGTGAAATTGGGGCATCAATTTTATCAAACCCAGCTTAAGGTTTAATGTGTTGTGATGGGTGGGGAAGACTATGCATAAGTTAGGTGCTTGCCATGTCGAATTCAACTAATCCTTTAGGGTCCTAGCATGGGGAGCACCCATGTCACCATAGTTGCTATCGAAGTCGCCTCCCCCATTAAGATTCAAATTTGGGTTCAAGTTGGGATTCACATTGGGATTTAAGTTGGGATTGAGGTTAGCCCCATCATTGACGTTGATATTGGCCATTAGGATTGGTCCTAGATCAACAACTAATGGTAAACTAGGGTTAGGATCTTGAACAGGTGAAGGGTTCAAATGTGATCAACTCTAACTAGACGGTTGTGGACATCCCCGATTTATAATGACATGCAAATGCAATGCACACATAGGAGACTAACTGAGTCTTAAGCAACACAACATACACAAGCCCTTCCACCAATTTTTCTTCCAAAACCCTCTAATCTCTACATGAATAAACCACCAATTCAATCAGTTCAATATTCAATATCCACCCAACTGATACTTTCAATCTCCTTATGCAAAACAAAACCACCGATAAGCAAATAACACACAAGCCTAGCCACCAATTGATTAAGCTAGGCAATACAAAATTCTATACTACTCAAGCAATCAATCCTAAAATAAAGAGAAAAATCAAAAAGTAAAATCTAACATGCTATTCACATAAAGAGCAAAACGAAGTTACCATGGCCTTAGCCGAAGATTCCTCCATCGTATTGGAAAAATGGAGATTCAATTCACCAATTGCTCTTCAACCCAAAGTCCTTTAGTGCTTGCTTTATTCCTTTAGTCCCCAGCAATGGTTCCAAAACTTGAATCGTTTCTTAGATTGTTATATGTTAAGCTCCCGTAAGAGAATGGGGTGTCGTGATTGAAGTATAAATCCAATGAGTACCGGAGTCAATTTTCTCAAGGACCAGGCCAAATATAGGCTACCAACACTTAGAAAGCATTAATCTAATTGAATTGAATAACAACTAAATAGATTGAACTTAAGTAAAATAGACCAAAAATCATTAGTGTTGAGAATTTGTGGTGTTAAGCTACTATTGAAAGTAATTTAAAATTATATTTAGAAATGGGAAAGGGGCTTGGACACAATTGATCCAATTAACCAAGTCTCTACTATAAGCACACCATTTTTGCCCGCTCAGCAATCTCCAGCCCCACTGTAAGCACCCCATTTTTGATCGCTCAATAATCTACACTCCGTCCAGACTTGTGTTCAAGTCATTGTGGGCATATTCCAACCGAAACCAACTTTCTAAGTCCAAATCCCGTCTGTCCATCGCTTCCCAGGCCCGCCAGGCCCAAATAGAGGCAAAATGACCAAAATGCCCTTAGGGGCATTGTTCTTTCCAATTCCAACTCCAGCCCCTCTCTCGAGACAGTTGATTCCTCGAGACGGTAAATCTACTCCAATTAGGCACGTCTTTCCGAAGACGATAAGACCCCTTCCCAAGTCCAATCACTCTCTCGAGATAGTTTATCCCTCGAGACGGTTCCAAATCAGGCACGTCTTTCCGAAGACAAAAAGACCCCTTTCCAATCCCTCTCTCGAGACAGTTTATCCCTCGAGACGGTTCCAAATCAGGCACCTCTTTCCGAAGACGATTAGACCCCTTTCCAATCCCTCTCTCGAGACAGTTTATTCCTCAAGACGGTTCCAAATTAGGCACGTCTTTCCGAAGACGATAAGACCCCTTTCCAATTCCAATCCTTCTCTCGAGACAGTTTATTCCTCGAGACGGTTTCGAATTAGGCACGTCTTTCTAAAGACAATAAGACCCCTTTCCAATTCCAATCCCTCTCTCGAGACAGTTTATTCCTCGAGACGGTTCTAAATTAGGCACGTCTTTCCGAAGACGATAAGACCCCTTCCAATTCCAATCCTTCTCTCGAGACAGTTTATTCCTAAAGACGGTCCGGCACGTTTTTTAAAGAAAACCTCTTCGAAACGGTAAGTCCCTTTAAACCTGTCGACTGGGACGAGACCCCAAGTCCCCTAGATGGTAGAAACAGTCTATCTTTGGCGCCCGCTAGCCCGCCAATGCAGAAATGTCCGTTTAGGCACGGCTTCCGAGAAAATTGACTTCTCAGGCACTAAGTCCCCTTTAGCAGCTTCCCGAGATCAGGCAGTCTCAAGAAGGATCGCGAACCGTCAGAGTAGCGGAAATACTCACAAACATCGCAACCATCAAAGTAGCGGAAATACTCGTAAACAGGTCAACATAGGGAATTGCCAACAAACCCCTGTGTCACGACGACTGTCGTCAGAGTGGCGGAAACACTCAAAACCTAGGTCAACACCAATGCCTGCTAGCCCACTTCGGTGAAAAATGACCAAATTGCCCCTTGGGCCTTTTCTAAGACTTTCCGGTCAAGATGACCATTTCGCCCCTAGGCATCCGAATGCCCCAGGAACCATACCAGCTTTGGGTATCAAACCGGTAACCTCTTGGGAATACTTCTTATAGTATTCCCAACCTTTCCTTTATCCTTTTGGATCATTCCGAGTCAGTTCCGGTAAACCCGGTACAAAATGACCGTTTTGCCCCTAGTGGGCTGGTCTCCTTTTCCGTCCACACCGGCTCTGGGTATCAAACCGGTAACATCCTGAGAATGCTTTTTATAGTGTTCCCAACCTTTCTTTATCCTTTCAGATCATTCCGAGTCAGTTCCGGAAAACCCGATGCGAAATAACCGTTATGCCCCTAGTGGGCCGGCCACCTTTTCTGACCACACCGGCTCTGGGTATCAAACTGGAAGCCTTTGAAAATATTCTGAATAATGTTTCCAAATCCCAAGTCTTCTTCCGGGACAGTCCGAGTCTGTCCCGGTAGCTTCCCGATCCGATTGACCGTTTTGCCCCTAAAGGCCCGGTCAATCCTTCCGACACATCTTATCCTCATTTTTCAAGTCAAATACCTCCAGGACACTATTCTAGGTGTTCCTGCTATTTTCTGGCCTTCCGGCTCATTCCCGACCTTCTCAAATCATTCCCGGACTTTCTAGAGTCACTCCTAGTGAAGCCAGGCTGAAAATTGCATGGTAGCCACTAGTATAGGCAGCCAAATCTACTCAAAGATATTTTCTTGCTGACCTTAAATATTTCCTAAATGGCTGGCGCCACTAGTAGTGGCGCCAAGCCAAAAAAATAGCCTGGCGCCACTCCTAGCGGCGCCAGTATAAGTTTTGGCCCAGTGCCACTGCAACAGACACTATTGCATTTCTCTCTCTATAAATATAGAGCCTCTTCCAGCGTGAAAGAGGTCAGCAAACTCAGTCTAAAAACACAAATATTCAATATACAGAGCTCGAACACCCCTAAAACTCTAGACTCCCTAGGTTTTCCAAACCCTAGCCACCATACACTAAACCCTAGCCTCATATACACTCATACACAACCCCATACACTTATACACTAGCCTCCAACCCTCCTTTGAGGACTTGAAGAGCTACAATTTGAAGTTTGAAGATTGAAGACAACTCTTGAGGATTGAAGACGAAGATCAAGACGAAAATCGAAGACAAGCAAGGCGCGCAAAATAAACACGACATACGATAGGCTTTCTATTTAAATTTTCGTACTTCCCCCTCTCTCTTCTCTCTCCTAACCCACTTGGGTTTTCTCTATTTTAATCACCCATCTCTTTCCCCATCTTTCTTTGCATGCTTGAAACAAGGGGACTCCCGGTCCATGTGTAGGATTAGACTATTGGAGGGTCACCGTGTCAGGGGCTTTCCTTTAGGCTAACCAGAGACCACGTGAGTTCGGCCCCCTTGATTATGTGGTGAAGCCTTAACCTTGTATGTTTACGACCCTAAACTTGCATTGTGCATATCATTATCTTGCATTTTCCAAAAATCGTTTTCAAACTCGTTTTCAAAGTTTGCATTAAACTTGTTTTCAAAATTGCATCAAAATTTCTTTTTCAAAACATGTTTTCAAAATCACAATCCTAGGTGATTCTAGCTTTTCTATGGCTAGGGTTGCTTTAGGAAAGTGTTACACTCAAAGTGACCAATATGGTCCATATTTTCAAATCTTGTTGTTTTCAAAACCGCTTTCCTAAAGTGGTTCTAGCCCTCTTATAATTAGAATTGCTTTAGGAAAGTGAGATGTTTTTGGTACCTTCTAAAGACTCTATTTTCAAAAATCTCTTTTCCTAAAACCCTCTTTTTCAACGTGCTTTCTAAAAACTCTCCTTTCCAAAGTTGTTTTCAAAAACTCCCTCCAAAAATCTATTTTCCAAAACCTCTCTTTTTAAACCCCTTTCCAAAATACTCTCCTCCAAAATCCACTTTCTAAAAACGCTCCCTAAAAATCTTTTCAAAAACTTCTCTCCAACAATCTCCTTCCAAAAATCTTTTTAAAAAACTCTCTTTCCAAAATCTTCCCTCTAGCAACTTCTCTTTAGGATTTTCTTTCAAAAACTTGTTTCCAAAAAACACACTTGCCAAAAAATCCTTTTTTTCTTGGTGCCCAAGTCAAGCCCTAGAACCCACAATTAGGAAACCCTAATTTTCTTTTCAAAAATATGGTTTTCAAACTTGCCTTAAAACCTACATTTCCAAAACCTCTTGTTTTCTACATCAAAACTTTACATATTTCCAAAACCTATTTTCTATGTCAAAACTATGGTATTCCCAAATCTAGGGTTTCTAAAACTTCCCCTTTCCAAATCCTTGTCAAATCCAATCTCCCCCTTTAGGAAACCAAACCCAATCTCCCGTTTAGGAAACTAGATTCAATCTTCCGTTTTTTGAAACAAAATCAAACCTTCTCTTCTAGAAATAAAATCAAATCCCTTCCTAATCCAAATCTTTCCTAGTACAAATCCTTCCTAAACTTCTACTTTCCTAAATCCTAAGTTTCCAAAACTTGAACATAAAAATCTTTCCTAAATTTTAAAACTCAACTTCCACATCTTTCCTAATTCTACCCCTTTCCAAATCTTAACTTTCCAAATCTAAGTTTTCAAACCTTTCCCAAATTCAAACCTTTCCTAATTTCAAGATTTTCTAAAACTCAAACTCTAAAACTTTCTAAATTTCAAATCTTTCTAAACTCAAAACTTTCTTGTTCTCAAAACCTTTCTTACTTCAAACTCTTTCTTAAAATGAAACTCTCTTAATTCAAAACTTTCCTAAGTTGAAACTTTCCTAAAGTCAAAACTTTCCTAAGTTGAAACTTTATTAATTCAAAACTTTCTTAATTTGAAAACTTTCCTAATTCGAAAACTTTCCTAAAATGACACTTTCCTAAAATGACACTTTCCTAATTTGAAACTTCCCTAATTCGAATATTTCCTAAATCTAGTCTTTCCTAATCTTTCCAAGTCCAACTTTCGAGTCAAATCTTTTCTAAATCCTTCCAAGTCAAGTCAAATCTTTTCTAAGTCTCAAGTCTTTCTAGGTTTCCTAAAACCAAGTTTTTCAAAGTCAAGTCTTTTCAAATCTTCCAATCAAAGTTCAATCTCTCAATTTTCCAATCCAATTTCCAATTCAATCTTTTTCTTCCAATCAGCTCTTCTATTTTCAATCGGACTCTTGTCCGAACTACGACTGACCTGATTCCTCCAAAAGGATACGTAGGCAACCCTCATGGGTGCGGTCACAAGATTTTTCCAATCTCAAATTCCACAACATTTTTCAAATTTCCAATTCTACAACTTCTTTCAAATCTCCAATTTCACAATCTTCTTCAAATCTCTAATTCCATATCTATCTCAAGTTTCCAATTCCAAAAATCTATTTTCAAATCTTTATTTCCAATTTCTAAAACTTTCCAATTTCAAATCTATCCTTTCAAATCTCTTTTCAAATCAAATCAAATCAATTTCTTTCCAAATCTTTTTCCAAATCAACTCTCTTCTATTGCACTTGCATATCACGCATCATGTTAGTTTCTTTTCAAACATTATTTTTCAAAGTGAATAGGATTGGACATTGGTTAGTTAAAGACTCTCATAGGTAAATTTAGGATAGATTGACATGTAGGTACCGCAAGGGCAGGGTAGGGTGATGGCTTAGTGCGTCTTCCCTACACGTAACCAACCTCCGAACCTAAAATCACTATTTTCAAAGACCAAACGGAGTTATTTTTCAAAAAAATGGGCTAAATGTTTTCCAAAGGTTGCCAAACAACCTGTTTTCTTAAAAACCCTCTCTTAAGGAGATATTTGCAAAATCGTTTTCCAAAAACCCTAAGTGTAGTTTTCGGATTATGCTTAGTTTTTAGGTGACCTAACTCACCTTGATCAAGTTAGGTGGCGACTCCAAACTTTTTCTAAAAGCCCTTTATTCAAACCAATCTTTCAATTCAAACCTAGTTGCCCTCATTCTTCTAAGAGGGTGAGTTCTAATGAGAGAGTACAGCATTTTTCTCACTTGTGTGAGTATTCCTCGAGTGCAAAAAATCTGGGCACGACACCCACCAGGCTAAGTTTCCCAACATCACAACACATGCAGGTTTAAGATGAGCCTTACAATCTCCAATCCAACCAACTAGTCGCTTCTCGAGCTCACAAGGACCCGTTGGAGCCATAAGCGCCATTATCCCAGGTAGCTTTTCAGACCAGGCGGTCCTAGAAGCCAACGCCATCCAGGTAGCTTCCCAAGATCAGACGATCTTGGGGACCAACACCTCGTCAAATTCCAAACGGTTCACTACTGACGCCTACTAGCTCGCCAACGTAAAATGTCTGTCATATGGTAGTTCTTCGAGACCAGGCGTTCTCAGAGACCAACACCACCCTTATAGGTAGTTCTCTAAGACCAGGCGTTCTTAGAGACCAACACCGTACATGTAGTTTTCCGAGACCGGGCGGTCTCGAGAACCAACACCAAGGTCAACACCGGCGCTTGCTAGCCCGACTCAATGAAAAATGACCAAACCTAACATTTGGGCCTCCAGGCATGTTTTGGGAAAATTTAAAATCCCACAAAACAATAAGTCCATCCTACCAAAATGTTGCTAAACCATTAGGCGTCCCCTGCACGCCATTTGGTTCGAAGTTGGTCCAATTCTAGCCCATTCTAGCCAAAATGACCATTTTGCCCCTAAACACCTTAACACTGCGCAAATCCTGCCGAACGGTAAAAGACTCTCCCAAAACCATCCCTAAACAGCCCTACACAGTTAACACAACACACAATACCATTCCTGACCATTTCCAGCCACTCTTCGTGAAAATGACCGTTTTGCCCCTGGAAGCCCAAATATGCCTCGAAACAGCACTGGCCTTGGGATTTCGAGCAGAGGGTTTCACCACACACCCTTGTTTAACCCGAGGATGACCCTACAACTCTAAAATCACACGACTCGATAAAAGTTCCCTGGAGCGTCTTGCAGATGCTCTGCCTAAATTATCTTTTCGCCCGATTCCTTGGTTATAACGCACCGTCAACTGACTCGAGAAATGCGTAAATTAGGGAATTCTCGAAAGCTCATCCATAGATCTTTCCATCGATACAGCTTGATCGAATAGATTGCTTCTTGAAGCCCTCCATTGTACGACATGAAAACTATAACTTTCAGTAACCTTGGAGAGTCTCGCAGACGCTCTGCCAAGGTTGACTTTTTCTCCGATTCCCTGATTAAAACGCACCATCAAACGACTTGAGAAATGCGTAAATCTGGGAATTCCTAAAGTATTTCCAGAGTACTTTCCATTGGTGCGATCCAATTGAAAATATCGCTTTCCGAAGGCCTCGATCACACGAAATGAAAACAACCACTTTCAAGCACCCTCGGAGCGTATCACAAACGCTCTGCAAAAGTGACCTTTTTGGCACACTTCCCAAGATCAATATCACTTGCCTCCAAACATAATTCAAACTTTTCGAAAACATGAAAGTTCATCAGAAGCACTAGGAGAACATCTTGAGTGCGACTAATTCCCCCGAAACCTTCCCGATTGACTCAATTATCAAGGCAAAGTTTGGACGAACCTTCCCGGCGATGGAGCGTATGCTACATGCGCTCAAATTTTGATCAGATAGACCAACTTTTGATCAACAGTCGAGATTTATCCAGTACATGGGGTGCCACTGGTCATTCTAGTAATGGAACAGTACCTGCACATGTCCTACATGTGCACGGCCAAATTTGGCCGTGCGCATGTAGTACATGCGCCAGGCCTGTTCCAAAATCTCTATAAATACCAGACCACCCTTTGCATATTCCATCTCCAAAAAATTAATGCGAAGCCCTACTGAAACTGCTCCAGAACCTCGAATCCTTACATATATTCCACCCCTCCAACATTTAGACTAGATTCTACCTCTCTCAAGCCTATACACTCCATATACAAGGCCTCATACACACTTACACACTCCACTCCAGCCCCTTAAGCCCTCTTGAAGTCACTCAAGCTCCAATCAAGACATCCATTGAAGACTACAAGTGTGTTGAAAGCAAAAGGTGGTATCCCTTTTACATTTGTGCTCTTCCCCACTCTTCTCTTCTCCCTCCTAGCCTACTTAGGCTATTCTCTATTTTAATCCCCATCTTCAACCCCCCTTTCCTGCATGCTTGAGCCAAGAGGGCTCTTAGATCATGCCTAGAGGAAACCAAGTGAGAGCCACCATGTAGGGAGACCTTTCACTAGCCTACTTTAAGATGGTATAGCCTAGGAGCCCCTTGTTTATGTGGTGTAGCCTAAAAGCCTTGTATGTGAATCATGACCCCTTGCATATTACTATTTTGATCATGTCTTGTGTGCTTGGCTTCATTCTATGCTTATTGCCATATTCCACAATGCTTATATTGCTCTTAATTTTATGCTATTTCCAAATTCTACATTTCTTTCAAAAATTGTTTCAAGAGTTGGCCCCTTGAAGTTTAGGATGGGATTTTAGAATTATGCCTTAGAAGAGCCCCTACTAACCCCCTAACTCTCATTTTGGCATCATTGCATTTTAATTTGCATAAGGGTTGGTTTCTAATTCTCTAATTTTTAAAATTTCCATTCTTTTAAGTGTAGTGGTTGGAATGGCCCATTGAAACCCTCTCTTGAGTGGTCTCCCTTTTGTTTGGCCATATGAACCCTCTCTTGATGGAATGGTCCCCTTGAAAAGTGATTTTCAAAATCCTTTTCAAAAGATGATTTTCAAAAATGCATTCTCTCCACCTTTGCATCAAAAATGATTTTTCAAAAATTGCCATCATTATGTTAATTTTTGAAACCTTTACTCTTGTCAAGATAAAGGTTATAATGGCTATTGAGGAAACCTTCCTTGGAATGGTTTCCAAACACCCACCAAACCAACCATACTCTTGGCTAGAGTCAAAATTTTCATGGAAATGATCTTCAAAAAGATTGCCAACCATAGTCCATTGCATGTCATGTTTTGTTTTCAAAACTCTTTCCAAGAATGCATCAAAACAACTTTCAAAACCATTCTCCAGTCTAACTAGGTTAACTTAACCCTAGTTGTCTAACCCTAGATTAACTTGACCCTAGTTCACTAACCATAGGTTAACTTGACCCTAGTTCACTAACCCTAGGTTAACTTGACCCTAGTTGACCAACCCTAGGTTAACTTGACCCTAGTTGTCTAGCCCTAGGTTAGCTTGGCCCTAGGTTAGCTTGACCGTAGTTGACTAAACCTAGGTAAACTTGACCCTAGTTGTCTTAACCCTAGGTTAGCCTAACCCAAGTTAGTTAACCTTAGGTTACGCATAACCCTAGGCCAACCCAACATAGGTTAGTATACTCTAAGGTTCCAACTCTTGAATCCTTTTCTAAATGATCACTCAATTCTAAACTATTGTCATAACCTATTTTTCCAAAACCTCCCACTCTTTTTATTTCAAAGAAACCAACTCCATAAACTCTTCAAATGTTCCTACACACCATCTTTAAGACATTTCCAAAAAAATGCTTTTGAAAGGTCACAAACCTAAGGTGTCCCTAGCCCCCTCATGGTTAGGGATTCCAAGGACAAGTGATAAATCAAGAACAACCACTAAGGTTGTCTATATTAGGATTCCAAATCCTTTGCCATTTCCGAAAACCACTTTCAAAAACTAATTCATCCAAACATTCTAAAGTCATGCCTCCAATGTATTCAAAACAAGACTTAAAAAACACTTTCAAGTTCTCTTGAGTCATGCCAAAGTATTTTTCCAAAACTCTCTTAAGTTGACCCAAAAACATTTTCAAAAACACGCCACCACCCAATTTTGAGTCAAAACTTCCAAGACCACAAAGAGTCTTCAACTTCCAAAGACCTCAAAGTGTCTTAAACTTTTCCAAAGACCCCAAAGAGTTTTCAATTTTCATAGACCTCAAAGCGTCTTACACTTTTCCAAAGATCTCAAAGTGTCTTCAAACTTTCCAAAGGCCCTAATGCGCCTATTTTCCATTGGGCACTTGCCCGAACTACGAATGACCTGATTATTACTAAATGAGAAATGTTGGCAACCTAAAATGGTGCGGTCATAACTTTTATTTCAACCCCAATCCCTTTTTCAAAAATTCCAATCATTTCAAGGTTTTTATTCCAAACTCCTTCAAAACCCTCATTATTTTCAAACTTCTTCCAAAAACTTGCATCACGCATCATCTATCCAAAGAGTGATGACTAAACCCTGTTTTCAAAATTCTAAAGTGAACATTAAGTGGACAATGGTAGCCGGTTATTCTAGTAAGTTAATAAAAGGGTGATTAGATATGTAGGTACCGAAAGGGCGGGGTAGGGTGATGTTCTTAGGATATCTTCCCTATATATAACCAACCCCCGAACCATAGATTTCTATTTTCAAATGACCAAAATGGAGTTATTTTTTTAATAGGGCTTAAATATTTTCAAAGGTTGCCAAACAACCTATTTCCTTAAAAACCCTCTCTTGAGGGAGTTTTCAAAACCTTTTCCAAAAAGCCCTAAGTTTAATCTTCGGATTAACACTTAGTTTAGGTGCCCTAACTCACCTTAATCAAGTTAGGTGGTGACTCCTATTTTTCTAAAAAGCCCTTAGTCAAGCCAATTTTCAAACCTAGTCACACTTGTCCTTCTAGGAGGACGAATTCTAGTGACAAAGTTCCATGCTTTTTGTGTCCGAGCCAAAAGGACCTTGGACACCCAAAAACCGGAGCGCGATAGCTGGCGACTCCACTAGGGACACTTAGAAGGTTAGGCCATCAACATGTCTATTCACCCTTCACTCACCCAGAATCTCTGGTTACTTTGTCCAAGTTTTATCCACTTATCAAATTTTTCCAAGTTTCCAAAACAAACCTTATTTTTCAAAATGATTTTCAAATAAGTGTCATCACTTGCATTCATTGCTCACATTCATGCTCTTGCATTAAACATCCATTTTATCTTGCATTGAGTTTTTCAAAAAGTCACTAACTCTTTGCGTTCTTCTTTTGTAGGTGGACCTTTGTTCACATTTTTATTTTATGTCTTATTTATCACCATGTATATGATGAATGAACAGGATGTGATGTGTGTTGTTGGGTCATTTTCTCTATTTTCAAAAATTCCACACACACTTGGTGCGCTCACTTGCATTTGCATCTTGCATATATTACCTGGTTACTACACTTCTAGATAGAAGGGGGAACAGTATATTGACTGTGGGCGGATGCTGTGTCAGTTTCTTAGCCTACGGTCTCTTGATAGTTCCCCTGCTCGAACCACCAACCAAAGATGGAGTTCACCCTTTCAGAGGTGGACGCCGGAGGTTTGAAGGTTCAAGGATCGAGTTTTTTTGGAAGCATTAGTAAACCCCCAACCTCATTCTCATGTAGCACCCCATGCATAACCGAACCTCTGTCGGATTTAAGACACACACGTCAATTTCAAAATCAAGGAGGAAAGGGTGACCGCTTTATTTTCCCTTATATATTTTGTTTAATCCATGTTGCTATGCTATTTAATTCTTACTGTTTCTAAGTACATGCATCATAACTGCTCATGCATCAGAACTCACTTCAAGACAAGAGTTCTCAAAGTAACTCAAGTCATTGTATCTTCATGCATCCAATCAACCCTTAGAGAAAGGCTCAAAGACCTTCTCGTCTAAATTCAAGCCAACCCAAAACTCCTAAGGGTACCACGAGACCCTAAGGATTTATGGCATGCATCAAAGTCATCTCATAAAGAGGGGCCCTAATCCCTCTTCACTCATGGAGATAGGGCTGCCAATAAGACAAAGGGGCAATACAAGTCGAGGTCTCCTACCAACTTCCATTCAAGAAAGCGAATCCGAAGACTCAAGAGTAGTTTAGGATTTCAACTGTAAAAATAGAATAGGTGAAAGCCCCAAGGAAAATGTTTCCCTCCCCCTTCAAATGTACTCTCAATTCCATGTAAAAAGAAATTAAATGCAATAAAGCTATCCTTTCTACTTTCATCGAATGAATGAATGAACAGGCTTGTACATGTACAATATTGCATGCAAGGGCAACCCCTTATCTCCGAAAGTGAGCCAACACATCATGCTTAGTACCCCTCTCAAAGTAGGGGCACCCCTAGGGCATGCATTGCATAAAAATCTTCAATCTAAAGGCACTAACATTTCCTTTTTGTTTTTCTTTTTAAATGCTTATTGTCTTTTCCCTAGCCTACAAAGGCCAAGAGAGTTAGAGGGTGAACCAAGAATAAAAAGGAGGTCTTCTAAACTGCTTATTCATTGCCATTATGTTATCCATATAATTACTATTAGGCTCATGCATTAACATCCATCCCAAGACAAGAGTGCCAAGAAACTCTAGCTATTGCATTCTCATGCATTTAATCAACCATAGAGAGAAAGGAATGATCCAATCTCATGCTAATCAAACCTACCTAAACCTCTAAGGGTTCCTCCAACCCTAAGGATTCATGGCATACATAGAATCATATCTCAAGAGAGGCCCAAATCTCTCTCAGTCCATGGAGGCAGGATTCCCTAAACAAAGAAGTATCAACCGGCCCATGCTGAAGAGGTCCAATAGAACAGTTAAACCGATAAAATCCCTTTGGCTTCTCGCCTAATTCATAATTCATGCAAAGCCATGACCTCGACACCATGTTGCCACTCTACCAGTCCTTAAAAAGCCATCCCTGTGCAATTAGATGACACTCATGGAAAATGGAGTGTGAAGGATGCCAACGTGATTCCAAAACTAGTCTGAGGGGTTTATTCTAAAAAAGGGAGATTTCTTTCAAACCCATCTTTCAATTTTCAATTCAAATTTGAGCATGAAAATAACGTCATCTAAATGAAAATGATCCAGATTTTTCATATTTATATCATTGTCTCACGGCACTTCACGAATGATGTCTTCTTCTTTAGGAATTTTTCCCTTCCAAAATGTTTTACCCTGACTTGAAGGATGGGATAGCATAAGCAACACCTTCAGCAAAAGCAATCTTTGACTCCAAAAAGAGGAGAGAGAGAAATAGAAAACACACAGAGAGGGGAAATACAGAGAGGTGAGAGATGAGGATCAATCACATATCTTATTGAAGTCCAAATAGTGACCCCCGAAGGATACCCTGGCAAAGTAGCAAGCAGCTAAACCCTCAAAATGAAGGGGAGCCATCATTTCATTCTCTTAAACAGGAAGCAATCTGTTGGTCAGCCCACTAGAGCCACAAGAGATTTTTATTCAAAAGCCTAAACCAGGAGCCACCCCCCCCCCCCCCCCAACACTGGGGCAAATGAATCCGCGAACTAACATTTACCATTTTTAAGGTGTTACTAAAATTTTGAAAGAGCTTTATAGACTAAGTAATTCAACTTGAAATGAAAAGAGGCCCTTTTTTCTTCTACCATACAGTTAAATATAACCCTTGCAAAGCTCACTTGAGCCAGTCGCATTCCCATCATTTAGCAGACCTAATGATCATCGCCCACACTGGGTCAAGGTAAAACCATCAACGCGTGACAATTTCCAAGAACACCTGCAGCAAATAGTAACCTCCAAAAGAATGAACAATGAACAGATGGTGATCTCCAACAAAGCGCACAATGAATGAATGGCGATTTCCAAGAAAGCGCTCGATAAATGAATAATGATCTCCAAGATGATGCAATATATATGACATCTGTAGGAACCAACATAATATCAAGTTGTTCAAAAAAAAAAAAAAAAGAGAGAGAAAGGAGAAAATTTCCTATAAGAAAAAACGAATGACGATGATTTCCAAATATAATGATGATGACTTCCAAGAAAAGATAGAGTCATCCAAGACAACAACAGAAGAACAAAACAGAAGCGAGCTTCCCAACAAAGAGAAAAGTCCAGTAGAATGACAAAGGTAGGAGCCACTTGCCAAAGGTGATTGTGGGTCTTCAGGAGCCTAGCAAATATAATAGGTTTTGAGCTTTTATCCTTCCTTTCAAATACCCCATCACCTAGCCCACATTACAGTCCAAATTAAAGTCCTCTTAGATCAAGAAAAATTGCTTAGTCTAAATAAGCTTGAACAAAGAAACAACAACGTCTAAAAAGAATGGAAAATACAAGGACAGAATTCATTCCTTGCAAAAGGTGGTTCTAGTTCATACAACCGCCGCTAAATTTAAAGATTTGTGCTTATACATCCTTTCATTTCTTACAACCCTTAAACTTAGCCCACATTACGGTCCCAAGTAAAGTCTTCTTTGATTGAGGAAGGAAGCTACTAGTTGCTTTGCCATAGGGTGATATCGGCTGTCACTCGAGAGGTCCACCTAGAGAAGTTTTCCGTTTCTGTAAAAGAGAGAGGGGAAAAATGAGTCAATGGATCAAATCTCTTAGAATGATGCAAGTGCTATCACATCATGGCAAGAAAAGGGCAGAACCCAAAAGGGGAATCCTAAGAGCAGGACAAAAGTTCAAAGACTGCCTGATCCTGAGATATAATAACTGAACATGAACCATGGGGCAACCCTCAAGACAAACATCGATTTTCATCTATATATCCATTCACCAAAAAGCATGAAATGCATTCAATTCCATTCCTGTATAAATTTGTGCATTCATCAAAAAGTATGATACGCATTCAATTCCATTCCTATGTGTGCATTCATCAAAAAGTATGACATGCATCCAATTCCATTTCCGTATATGCATTCATCAAAATATGACATGTATCCAATCCTATTCCTATATGTACACTCAATCAAAAGTATGACGCACATTCAATTCCATTCTTGTGCATGCATTCATCAAAAAATATGACATGCTTCTAATTCCATGTATATAACTTGTGCATTCATCAAAAAGTATGACATGCATTCCATTTCATTCATGTATGTGCATTCATAAAAAAGTATGACATGCATTCAAAATCTATCCCTATGCATTCATCAAAAAGTATGATATGCATTCATGTATGTGCATTCATCAAAAAGTATGATATGCAATCAAAATTCATCTTTATGCATTCATCAAAAAGCATGACATGCATTCAATTCCATCCCTGCACGAGCATCCATCAAAAAACATGACATATGTTTAAGTCTATCCTTGCGCATTCATCAAAAAGCATGACATGTATCAGCCTGTGCATTCATCTAAAAGTATGATGTGCATTCATTTTAACCTATGGTGGACTTATACAGTATATACCAAACAACATGTCTAACAAAATACACTGACAAGTGTTCAGGTGATTGCAAAAGAAAAGGCGTTCTGAAGCAGAAGCACAACATTTCGAAAGGTTTGTCATCCAGAATCCAAATACTCCATAAAAGAAATGGCGTACACCCTAGAAAACCCGAATTGTCATCTATAGGCAACAAGAAATAGAGAATAAGGCACTAAATCACCCTCGACCTCCCCAATCAACCATGAATAACCTAATCCAACCTTCTTCAAAACCACAGAGAATAGGGCAACGACCCACCTTTGACCACCCCAATTAATGTCAGCCTGACTCGACCTATTCAAATTGTAAAAACTGGGGCAACGACCCACCCTACACCTCCCATTCAATTGCAAACCAGTTGATCCACTCAAGAAAAACTGACCTATAGATGTTCAACCTTCTGAATACCTCAAACCTTTCAAAAGGAGGCCTCACCCCCTCCAAAACCAAATTTAAGAACCCAAGGAAGCACCTTACCCAGAATTCTGCTATGCCAGTCAGAGGCAAAAGTCAACAACCAACACATCAAAGGAACATTACTCTCCCAAAATCTCAATCCAAGAAGCAGCAAATGTCATCTTCTCCAACATTCAAGACAAAAGAACTACAAGCAAATCCCTTATATCAGCAAAGATTGTGTTTTCAAACTTCCTCCAAAAAAGCAGATGGGGTTTCTGAGCTTCCTCCGAAAAAGCAGATTGGGTTTTAGAGCTTCCTCCAAAAAAAGCAGATTGGGTTTCCAAGCTTCCTCTGAAAAAGCAAATTAGGTTTTCGAGCTTCTTCCAAAAAAGCAGATTGGGTTTTAGAGCTTCATCCGAAAAAGCAGATTGGGTTTTCAAGCTTCCCCCAAAAAAGCAGATTGAGTTTTAGTGCTTTCTCCAAAAAAGCAGATTGGGTTTCAGAGCTTCCTTCAAAAAAGCAGATTACGTTTTCGAGCTTTCCTTTTTAAAAGCCGATGTCAACCTTGAACCTCCCCAAAGAAGCAGCATTTCGTCAGACGAAGCATCTGTTCAAGAAGACTCAGTTTCAGGATATCAACCTTGAACCACCTCTCTGAAGCTACGTCAGCAAAAATCCTATTTTGCCCACAAGAGCAAAACTCGACAGTCAAGCAAACACTGAGTATTCCAATCTCAAGAAATCTCAATCCAAGAGGGCACAAATGTCCCCCTTTCAAGCTCCAAGACATAAGAATTACAAGCACGAAACAGTCTTTGATGATTCCACAAGCCCAACCATTTCCAAAAGGTAAAGTCAAGGTATAATTCTTACCAAGTCAAATCAAAATATTTCAAAAAAATGAAAGTTCTTGCTTTTTCTTTTTTTTCAAAAGTTAAAATCAATTTTGAAATTCAAAAACTTTCAAAGAGTTTTTCAACTCCAGTTTCAGCATCCATTCCAAAACACAAAAGCCTTGCTTTCTTTCAAATCCAAAATTCAATTTTCAAAAGTCCAAACACTTCCAAGGCTTCATCTACAAAAACTTTCAAATTTCAAAGTCAATTTCAAAACCTCACAAAACTTTGTTTACAAAAACTTTCAAAGTAAAAAAGATCAAAGCTCTTACTTTCTTCCAAAATCAAAATCAATTTTCAAAAGTCAACTAATTTTTTCAAAAACTTTTCCTTCAAAAAATTTCAAATTTCAAGTCAGAATGAATATCCTGAATGTTTTGCTTTCAAAAAAAAAAATAGAAGAGAAATCAAAAGTTTCAAGTCAAAACAATTTTTCTATATGGCATGTTCTCAATAGTTCAAGTGTCAAGCCAACATGAGTTTTCTATACATTTTGTCTTTGACAGCTCAAGTTTCAAGTCCAAATGAATTTTCAAAACATCTTATCTTCAAAAATCCGAACTTTTACACAAATTGCATTCTCTAAACATCTTTCCTTGAACAAAAGAAGTTTCAAGTCAAATCAATTTCGAGGTTTTCTAATCTTTTTCCTTTCAAAAAAAAAAACAACAAAAAAAAAGAGAAAAGAGTTTCAATTCTAGTCAAATTCTAGGTTTTCCAAACTTTTTCCTTCGAAAAGTTTGACTTCAAATCATTTATCAAGTTTTTCAAAAACTTTTTCCTTCAAAAAGTTTAATCTAAAAAACTTTCAAGTTTTCTAGCTTTCGCCTCAAAAAGCTCAACTTTCAAAATTATGGGTTTTCTAGCTTTCGCCTCAAAAAGCTTAACTTTTAAAATTCTGGGTTTTCTAGCTTTCGCCTCAAAAAGCTCAACTTTCAAAATTCCGGGTTTTCTAGCTTTCGCCTCAAAAAGCTCAACTTTCAAAATTCTGGATTTTCTAGCTTTCGCCTCAAAGAGCTTAACTTTCAAAATTCCAGGTTTTCTAGCTTTCGCCTCAAAAAGCTCAACTTTCAAAATTCTGGGTTTTCTAGCTTTCGCTTCAAAAAGCTTAACTTTCAAAATTCCAAGTTTTCTAGCTTTCACCTCAAAAAGCTCAACTTTCAAAATTTTGAGTTTTCAAGCTTTTACCTCAAAAAGCTTAATTTTCAAAATTTCAGGTTTCCAAGCTTTCGCCTCAAAAAGCCTAGCTTTTCAAAATTTTGGGTTTTTTGAGTTTTTCCTTCAAAAGCTCTGTTTTCTAAAAAAATCTGGGTTTTTAGGCTTTCACCTCAAAAAGCATAGCTTTCCAAAATTTTCAGGTTTCTCGAGCTTTCTCCTTTAAAAGCTCTGTTTCAAAACATCTTTTTAGGTTTCTCGAGCTTTCGCCTAAAAAAAGCTCAACTTTCAAAATTTCGGGTTTTTTAGCTTTCGCCTCAAAAGACTTAACTTTCAAAATTTTGGGTTTGCTAGCTTTTGCCTCAAAAAGCACAACTTCCAAAATCTCGGGTTTTCTAGCTTTCGCCTCAAAAAGCTCAACTTTTAAAATTTTGAATTTTTTAGCTTTTGCCTCAAAAAACTGAACTTCCAAAATCTCAGGTTTTCAAGCTTTTGCCTTAAAAAGCACACTATAAAAAAAGTTTCTAGGTTTTCAAAACTTTCTCCACAAAAAGTTTAATTCCAAAATCAAATTCTAGGTTTTCAAACCTTTCTCCTCAAAAGTTTCATTCCAAGTTTTTAAAGTTTTCCAAACCCTTCCAATTCAAATCCAAATCCCTCCATTACAGAAGGCCATTTCAAAATCATTTAAAAAAAAAAATCCTTTTCGAAATTCAAAAATCTTGAATCTCCCTAAAGGAGTGTCATTCCATTGGTCGGAATGTCGGTTTAGGAAAAATTTCAAAATCATTTCAAAATCGAGTTTTCAAAATTCCAGAATTCAAATAATCCAGTTTTCAAAACTTAAAATTCCAAATTCCAACCACTCCGGTCCCTCTGATTGCCTCGCAGTCAACATGGGATCCTTCCCTATTATTTTTTTATCTTCGACAAGCAAAGACAGAAAAAGAGGGGTAGCTGTAAGCCCCCCATTTTTGCGCGCTCGACAATCTCCGGCCCCACCGAGCTAAGTTACCCAACATCACAACATATGCAGGTTCAAGATGAGCCTTACAATCTCCAATCCAACCAACTGGTCGCTTCTCGGGCCCACAAGGACCCGTTGGAGCCATAAGCACCATTATTCCAGGCAGCTTTCCGGACCAGGCGATCCTGGAAGCCAACGCCATCCAAGTAGCTTCCCAAGATTGGGCGATCTTGGGGACCAACACCTCATCAAATTCTAGACGGTTCACTTCTGGTGCCTACTAGCCCGCCAACGTAGAATGTCCGTCATTTGGTAGTTCTCCAAGACTAGGCGTTCTCAGAGACCAACACCACCTTTACAGGTAGTTCTCTAAGACCGAGAGTTCTTAGAGACCAACACCGCACAGGTAGTTTTTCGAGACCGGGCGGTCTCATGAGCCAACACCTAGGTCAACACCGGCGCCTGCTAACCCGACTCGGTGAAAAATGACCAAACCTGCCCTTTGGGCCTCCAGGCACATTTTGGGAAAGTTCAAAATCCCTCAAAATGAAAAGTCCATCCTACCAAAATGTTGCTAAACCATTAGGCGTCCCCTGCACGCCATTTGGTTCGAATCCGGTCCTATTCTGGCCCATTCCAACAAAAATGACCATTTTGCCACTAAACATCTCAACACTGCGCAAATCCCGCCAAACGGTAAAAGACTCTCCCAAAACCATCCCTGAACAACCCTACACACTTAACACAACACACCAAACCATTATTGACCATTTCCAGCCAATCCTGGTCAAAATGACTGTTTTGCCCCTAGAAGCCTAAATATCCCTCGAAACAACACCGGCCTTGGGATTTCGAGCAAATGGTTTCACCACATGCCCTTGTTTAACCTGAGGAGGACCCTATGACACTAAACTCACATGACTCGACAAAAATTCCCTAGAGCGTCTCGCAGACGCTCTGCCTAAATTGTCTTTTCCCTCGATTCCCTGGTTATAACGCACCGTCAACTGACATGAGAAATGCGTAAATCATGGAATTCTCGATCGCTTCCTGACGCCCTTCATCGTATGGCGTGAAAACTATAACTTTCAGCAACCTCTGGAGCATCTCGTAGACGCTCCGCCAAGGTTGACTTTTTCTCCAATTCCCTGATTAAAACGCACCGTCAAACGACTTGAGAAATGTGTAAATCTGCGAATTCCCAAAAGTATTTCCAGAGTACTTTCCATCGGTGCGATCCGATCGAAAAGATCGCTTCCCGAAGGCATCGATCACACGAAACGAAAACAACCACTTTCAAACATCCTCGGAGCGTATCACAAACGCTCCGCAAAGTGACCTTTTCGGCACACTTCCCAAGACGATATCACTCCCCTCCAAACATAATTCAAACTTTTCAAAAACATGAAAGTTCATCAGAAGCACTAGGAGAACATCCTGAGTGTGACTGATTCCCCCGAAACCTTTCCGATTGACTCAATTATCAAGGCAAAGTTTGGACGAACCTTCTCGACGATGGAGTGTATGCTACATGCGCTCAAATTTTGATTAGATCGACCAACTTTCGAGCAACAGTCGAGATTTATCCAGTACACAGGGTACCACGTGTCATCCTAGCAATGGAACAGTACCTACGCATGTCCTACATGCGCACGGCCAAATTTTGGCCAGCGCATGTACAGGCCTATTCCAGAATCTCTATAAATACCAAACCACCCTTTGCATATTCCATCTCCAAAAAAATGATGCGAAGCTCTGCTGAAACTGCTCCAGAACCTCGAATCCTTACATATATTCCATCCCTCCAACACTTAGGCTAGATTCTACCACTCTCAAGCCTATACACTCTCTATACAAGGCCTCATACACACTTACACACTCCACTCCAGCCCCTCAAGCCCTCTTGAAGTCACTTAAGTTCCAATCAAGACATCCATTGAAGACTACAAGTGTGTTGAAGGCAAAAGGTGGTATCCCTTTTACATTTGTGCTCTCCCCCACTCTTCTCTTCTCCCTCCTAGCCTACTTAGGCTATTCTCTATTTTAATCCCCATCTTCAACCCCCCTTTCTTGCATGCTTGAGCCAAGAGGGCTCTTAGATCATGGCTAGAGGAAAGCAAGTGAGAGCCACCGTGTAGGGGGACCTCTTACTAGCCTACTTTAAGATGGTATGGCCTAGGAGCGCCTTGTTTATGTGGTGTAACCTAAAAGCCTTGTATGTAAATCATGACCCCTTGCATATTACTATTTTGATCATGTCTTGTGTGCTAGGCTTCATTTTATGCTTATTGCCATATTCCACAATGCTTACATTGCTCTTAATTTTATGCTATTTCCAAGTTCTACATTTCTTTCAAAAATTGTTTCAAGAGTTGGCCCCTTGAAGTTTAGGATGAGATTTTAGAATTATGTCTTAGAAGAGCCCCTACTAACCCCCTAACTCTCATTTTGGCATCATTGCATTTTAATTTACATAAGGGTTGCTTTCTAATTTTCTAATTTTCAAGATTTCCATTCTTTTAAGTGTAGTGGTTGGAATGGCCCCATGGAACCCTCTTTTGAGTGGTCTCCCTTTTGTTTGGCCATATGAACCCTCTCTTGATGGAATGGTCCCCTTGAAAGTGGTTTTCAAAATCCTTCTCAAAAGATGATTTTCAAAAATGCATTCTCTCCACCTTTGCATCAAAAATAATTTTTCAAAAATTGCCATTATTATGTTGATTTTTGAAACCTCCGCTCTTCTCAAGATAAAGGTTATAATGGCCATTGAGGAAACCTTCCTTGGAATGGTCTCCAAACACCAACCATACAAACCATACTCTTGGCTAGAGTCAAAATTTTTATGGAAATGATCTTCAAAAAGATTGCCAACCAAAGTTCATTGCATGTCATGTTTTGTTTTCAAAACTCTTTCCAAAAATGCATCAAAACAACTTTCAAAACCATTCTCCAATCTAACTAGGTTAACTTGACCCTAGTTGTCTAACCCTAGGTTAACTTGACCCTAGTTCACTAACCCTAGGTTAACTTGACACTAGTTCACTAATCCTAGGTTAACTTGACCCTAGTTGTCTAACCCTAGGTTAGCTTGACCCTAGTTGACTAAACCTAGGTAAACTTGACCCTAGTTGTCTCAATCCTAGGTTAGCCTAACCCAAGTTAGTTAACCTTAGTTTACACATAACCCTAGGCCAACCCAACCTAGGTTAGTATACTCCAAGGTTCTAACTCTTGAACCCTTTTCTAAATGATCTCTCAATTCTGAACTATTCTCATAACCTATTTTTCCAAAACCTCCCACTCTCTTTATTTCAAAGAAGCCAACTCCATAAACTCTCCAAATGTTCCTACACACCATCTTCAAGACATTTCCAAAAAAATGCTTTTGAAAGGTCACAAACCTAAGGTGTCCCTAGCCCCCTCATGGTTAGGGATTCCAAGAACAAGTGATAAATCAAGAACAACCACTAAGGTTGTCCATATTAGGATTTCAAATCCTTAGCCATTTCCAAAAACCACTTTCAAAAACTAATTCATCCAAACATTCTAAAATCATGCCTCTAAGGTATTCAAAACAAGACTTCAAAAACACTTTCAAGTTCTCTTGAGTCATGCCAAAGTATTTTTCCAAAACTCTCTTAAGTTGACCCAAAAACATTTTCAAAACATGCCACCACCCAATTTCGAGTCAAAACTTCCAAGACCACAAAGAGTCTTCAACTTCCAAGACCTCAAAGTGTCTTAAACTTTTCCAAAGACCCCAAAGAGTTTTCAACTTCCAAAGACCTTAAAGTGTCTTACACTTTTCCAAAGATCTCAAAGTGTCTTCAACCTTTCCAAAGGCCCTAATGCGCCTATTTTCCATCGGGCTCTTGCCCGAACTACGAATGACCTAATTCTCGCTAAATGAGATACATAGGCAACCTAAAATGGTGCGGTCATAACTTTTATTTCAACCCCAATCCCTTTTTCAAAAATTCCAATCATTTCAAGGTTTCTATTCCAAACTCCTTCAAAACCCTCATTATTTTCAAACTTATTCCAAAAACTTGCATCACGCATCATCCATCCAGAGAGTGATGACTAAACCCTATTTTCGAAATTCTAAAGTGGATATTAAGTGGACAATGGTAGCCAGTTATTCTAGTAAGTGAATAAAAGGATGATTAGACATGTAGGTACTGAAAGGGCGGGGTAGGGTGATGATCTTAGGATATCTTCCCTACACGTAACGAACCCCCGAACCATAGATTTCTGTTTTCAAATGACCAAAATGGAGTTATTTTTTAAAAGGACTTAAATCTTTTCAAAGGTTGCCAAACAACATATTTCCTTAAAAACCATCTCTTGAGGGAGTTTTCAAAACCTTTTCCAAAAAACCCTAAGTTTAATATTCGGATTAACACTTAGTTTTAGGAATCCTAACTCACCTTAATCAAGTTAGGTGACAACTCCTATTTTTCTAAAAAGCCCTTAGTCAAGCCAATTTTCAAACCTAGTCGCACATATCCTTCTAGGAGGACAAGTTCTAGTGACAGAGTTCCGTGTTTTTTGTGTCCGAGCCGAAAGGACTTTGGACACCCAAAAATCGGGACGCGACATCTACATGGCTTCAATAGATGGAATTATAACTCAAATCAAATGGTCACTCCATGAACTTTTGATTTGAAAGATTTAGACCATGGAAATACAAATTCATTAGCAATAGAGTTTAGATTAATATTCAATTTGAGAATCATAGGTTCATACCATTAATTTGTGCAATTCCTATACCAATTCTAAGATTGTGCATAAGAGTTACCAAATATAGTCATGAATCTAGGTTTTCTAATAAATCTAAACTACAATTGCTATGAATTAGAGTAATTAGAATATTAAGCAATCAAAACCAACTATACCTCTATGAAGACTTGAAAATCCCTAGCTAATCCTACAATTGCATCCAAGGATTGGATGACCTATTTGATTCCATAAGAAATTGATTTGAACTCATAAGAAATTGCATTCAAATGATAAAAATAGTGCCCGATTACAATTAAAATGCACAAATATAACGAAATCTAAAGTTTCTCTATCTACAATGCTCTCAAAATTGCTATACCTAAGTAAAAAATTTCCAAGAAATGAAAGATAGATTCCCAAATTCGAAAAAACTACCTTAAATATCTAAAAAAAATAGAGTTATGTAAAGCGTTCAAACAGCCATTCGCATGCCTATCGAATGGCTAGCGAACGGTTAAACACCCTCTATGGATCTTGCCCCAGCTATTAAACCTGATTCATACCTGAATCAAATCCTAAAACATGCTCTCAGCATCTCCTCAACCATTCGAACGGCTGTTCAAACACTAGGTCCGTTCAAATGGATTAACATGGCATTCAAACGCCCTTCCGCATGCTTGGGACCCCAGTTCGAACTATCCTCTACACATTTTGCTCTTCTTGATCCATTTAAGCTCTATTTCATGCACAAGGTTCATTAAAGTAATTTAGATGCAACATAGGGCTAATAAAGTAAGATTAACTCTATATTAGAGCTAACAATTCATTAATTAGGGCCTTATGATTACACTTTAGAATGTAATCATTCGACAGGCTACAATCTAGGATTGTGGAGAACTAAAAAAAAGTTAGTCGAGCTATTCACTGTCCAGTTCATAGCAAACAACAAGCAACCAAGATAGCTATTTACTACCCGTTTCATAGCAAATAGCAAACAGCAAACAACATGTCGACCTGTTGTGCGAACCAGGTTATATCATCACGTTCATACACAGCATCAAGAGGTGCATGTTGACCACCGCGTCTTCTTCCCCCACGAGGCATGATGCAAGAATGATAGCTATGCTCTGATACGAACTGATGTAGCAAGCGGTAATGAAAAATCACAAGATTAAATACCTTTCACAATCTGTTCAACTTCCCCATGAATATACCATAAAGTAGGCAACTATTGAATGCGACTCTTCACAAGAATAAAATAAAAATAGGAACAAAATAGAACTTTCTCGAAAATATTATTAATAAAAAAACTAAGTTGAAGCAGAAGCCGTTACATCGTATTTAAAGACTGAACACAAAACCTAATTACCAATATCAAGAAAAAAATAAAAAAACAAAAAAATTACCAAAAATAGCAAAATTCGAGTTTGGCTTAATTTTAAAAACTAGAAACATAAATAAACTACCAGGAAAAAACATAGACCAAATCAAATTCGTATATCTCAAGATATTGAGCAATCAAATTTTTCTAAAAAAGGCAAAATCACCCTTTTCGAGGCCTAAATGATTGAATTTGCTGAAATTTCATTGTTAATCATCGCGATAGGGTCGCGATGAGTTATTCTAAGAATCGCGTTTTCCATCAACCTGATGAAGTTTGCGTGATTCTGAGATACTTCCGTCGGCTACCTAATTTGTCTTTGAATTGGTCCAAGTGCTCTATATTGTCAACTGCCATGTATGCGATTGCATCACCGAACCACCAATCAAGTTAGGGTTTCTCTCATTATTCCTCTCTCATTTTACAAACGTTATTTAGATAGAGAAAAAATAGAGACATTACTTCTTAAAATGTCCATAATTTTGCTATGGATTAGAACTTCCTTTATTGATTTGAATTGTTAGCATGAGGGATGAACAGAGCTGTATGATTATTGCGACTAAGATTTAATAGAATATTCTCTCGATCAAGTCACTTAGTGGCTTAAACAATGCATCCTCTCACTCTCTCTAGAACTCTTGAACTCTACCTTTTTTTTTTTTTTTTGGGCAAGGAAAACTCTTGAATTCTCTCTCGTTGACATACTAGTGCTGTGAGCTATTATCAAATCGATGACCAGAATGAGATCAAGGTATTAGTTAATTAGTATGTTATCCTCAAGCCTAGATGCTTTAATGGACTTGATAACCCTCCACTGTTCAAGACTTATGTTTTTGCTTCCATGACATAACAGCTATGTTTGCATATCTTTTGAAAATAATAAAAATCCATAAGAACATTTGCATTTTCAACTATGGCAAGAGCAAGCAAATCAGTTCATTGATGCAACTGTATAGAGTAAACTTTACTCTTGGTTTTCACATTGTAGTAAAAAATAAAAGGCTGTAAGGCATCACGTTACAACTAACTATTAATGTAAATAATAGATATATTAGTTAATATAATTCAGTTAAAGAATCTAAAATAATTACATTAAAGATTATCAAAAAAAATCTAATAACGCTAAAGACTTGAAATTATAAATTTGCTTAACATCATTAGTTTTATTAGTAAATTTAGTAAATATAATTAAATGTTATTATCAGTTAATTAGTTAACATAACAAAGAACAAATGTTAATTAGGTTGAAGAATGCAAACTAATAAAGACCATAATAAATATTATTGACTTTTTTTTCTTTTTAGCTCTATAACCATGTTTTCTAATAAAAAGAATAATAATAAAACTGTTTAATTTAATAAAACTAAGAACTTTATCTTTTGAAAAATAAAAAATAATAATAATGATAGAGAAATAATAGGACAATGTTTCTTCTACTAAATGTGTAGAAATTATAAATTTTAAAGAAATTGCAAGAACTTGTTAGAAGTCATAAACAAAGTCATAATGTCATAAATTTATGTTTAAATGACTATTTGCGATGGTTTTATGCGATGAACTAGTGCCATTGCACAAAATCTAATATGCTTTGACACTTTTGCGATGGCCTTGTGGACATCGTAAAAAGTATCGCAAAGTCAGAAAAGCTTTTTGGAGCAACGGCTTTTGTGACACACTTCTTGTCGTCGCAGAGAAATCACAAATAGTCTTTTGTTATGGCCATCCACACTTTTGTGACGGAATTGGGCCTTTGCTAAAAATTCATTTTTTTGAAGTGTGGCTATTGATAGTTGAAGTTACTATAGAAGAAAGGACTATTCAATCACACAACACCCGTAAGTTATTCATACTCTTGTAACTGCTTTGGCAATTAATACAATTTGTTTTTCATTTTTATTTCTATTAATTTTTAATTATTGTATTTGCATCTCTTGGACATTCTTAGATATTAAGTAGTACTAAAACAATGCAATTGAACTACATAAACAAAGCTTTTTGGTATGTCGAATCCACTTGCTGAAATCTAAAAAGATTTCGCTCGGTGACATTAACACAGAGCAAGATCAAACATATATCAATTTGAAAATACTTGTATTGGATTAGCAAGTTTCCAAATGCCGGTTTGCTTTGTTTCATTCTCAACATTTTTTTTTTTAAATTTTTGAGCACTCCCCTTCAACAAATTCAATGAAGTTCCAATCCTATCTTTCCAAATATGGTAACATGAAACACAAAAAGATGGTGACTTTCACGCACATGACCAGATAGCCTTATCTTCTTGTCACATAACAATGGTAGCTGCACTCACATTTACTGATAGCCCTTTCCATCAAGGATATAGTATCAACAAGAAAGGGAATCACATGAACATTGTCAATCTAGTCATTAGAAACTTCAAGATGTTTCAACCATGATGTGTGCTATGAGTGGATCATAAAAGGCTGATTCTATATTCTAAGAGATCTTATGAGGAATGCATCAATTGAACATGAATCACGAGTATAATAATGATCACCAAAACTGTTGACTCATTAGAATGCAATCAATGAAACACATAAAATTTAATCTTAAACATATCATTACATCAATCAACACATAGGGAATGTTTAAAGTCAATAACAGGCACAACCAAATAAAGACAAAAAAAGATCTTTTTGATCTTTGTTTTTTTAATTTATAAAAAAAAAAAACAACAAAAGGGATCATAGCACTAGGATAAGGACAAACAAGATGGAAATCCTAGTCTGTGTCACAAACATCCTTTACTCAGCAAGGCTCGCCCCTACAAATTTCTTAGGAGATCTCAAATTAATCAAAATTAGATTTTCTCATCCAAATAACATTCATCTTCGATTTATCGATAAACTCATGAGGTTTGGGTGAAGTCCGCCATAGTATTATTGTTCCTTCTTTTGCTATAATTTTTAGGAACTTGCCTTGATTTTGGTGCAAATCTATTCACATGATTTGTAATGACTCTAATCTAATTTTCCAACCTCTCATAGTTTTTCCTAGGTTGATAATGAGCATAAGAACTAGAAACCCTTTTCATTTTGCAGCAATAAGGTCTAATGTGACCAAATACACCACAATGATGACATATAGGGTTAAACGTTGAAAATTGAACAGTCTTAGGATGTTTGAGCTTCACATGAGAGCTAATGACTTTAGAAGGCACATGCTTAATCTTCAAATTAGGGCAATGAGGCCAGATATGACCCTTAACACCACAATGATGACAAGAACGAACAAACTTAGTAGGCTTGGTCTTAGCATTATGCACAACACGTGCGTGGGTGGTGGTGTTCTTTTTGGAAGTCATAACCTTGACTTTCAAATTAGGACAATGAGGCCTAATGTACCCTTTATTTTCACAATTGTGGCGTGAGGGTATAACCTTAACATGCTTTGCCACAGAGGGTATTGAAGACTTACTTTGAGCCTTTGCAAAATTAGGCTTGTTTGCTAATTGGAAAGATGAAGAAGCCTTCTTAGTGTATTCAATTCCAGTCACGTCAAAAGTGCTTCTTTGAGCATTCGAAATTTCATCAATTTTCTTAGGACCTACATTCATCTTCTTCAAAGTATCGTTGGATTTTGACAAGTCAGACTCTAATTTTGATACCTTTCCCTCTAAGCCCTTATTGGTCTCAACACATGCATGCAACTCTTTTTGTAAGGCAGTAACTTTATCAAATAAAGTGGCCCTATCAGACTTTAATTTCCCAATAAGAGTAGCATATTCATCAGCCTCTTGTTTAAAAGTGTCTCTTTCCTTTTCAATTGACTTATTTTTTCTAGTCAATTTAAGACACACCTTATACAATTTGTCATGGGTCTAATAAATGTCATTTTCTTCACCACTCTCATGGTCACCATATATCACTATTTAAGTCACTTTGACTCAACTCGTTGGACTCACTAAGGTCTTTATCACTATCAAGCTCATATGCATATGAATATGTACTGACATTCTCATGAAGTGATGGATTGAATGCAGCAAAATATTTGAGCTTTTCATCAAATTCAATAGTAGATGTCCTTATAGTCTTAGATGCAGATGCAGATGCAGTGCATGTCATGATATTAAGGGATTTTTCATAAACAACTTCAAGGATATCTCATGCTTCTTTAGTAGTCTCACACATAGATATTCGACCTAAATCCTTAGGTGTGATACTATTAAAGATGATGTTGATAGCCTTATAATTCTGAACATACTTTTCTAAATCATTGTCGTTCTATTGCTCTTGAGATTTAAGAATAGTCTGACTACCTACAGTTGTCATGGGGGGACTGCTAGGGACTGCAGAATTTCTCACGACCTAGCTATAGTGCATACGCATACTACCAAAAATTATGATCTTATTAGCATAGCCTAATCTACATGATTAGAAACATACCTTCGAGATATCTCTGGTTTGAACCCTAATAACAAGTACTAGCAACAAGCACGAAACAACTGTTCAAACTTAACCTTCGGACTTCTGCAGTATCCCTCATATACGCCTTGCTCTAAAGAGAGTGAGCTCGCAGCTGTTAGGGTTTCTCTTCCTCACAAAAACGTGTATCTCTCAAGTGTAACCCTAGCTGCTCATAGAGAGGCTACAACAAGGACTATAGGATTAGAATAACTAGAACTTCCTATGCAAATAAGGATTCTTAATCCAACCAGGATTAATCCCTATTTACATAAATTATAATTGATACCACTAACGAATTATAATTGCATTCTCTGTCGTACTAGAAATTATATTTTGAGCTCCATATTATTAAATGCTTATTTATCTCGCCACGTTAAGATTACAGATACCCGTCTATTAAATTAAATTACTGTCAATTAAATTTAATAGACTTATTTAATTCCTTGAGACTTTTCACTTAACTTATTTGATATGTCATATTCATAACCCACCTACAGGGTTTAACATAATCAATACTTATAAGCTTCCTTAATGGGGTATCATCAATCCCTATACTGGAATGTAAATTCCATCAATAATTAATATTCACCATACACGTAATGTTATTATTCAACTCACTGAGTTTATTGACCCACAAAGAAACTCACTTTTCTGTGAATCAAAACAATAAATACTACGTGCACGTGTCTATTTATTATATTAGGATTAAGAGTATATGCACTCATAATAATCATGAGGTATTAATTGTTTTATATGGTCAGTATAAAAACAATTACCTCAACACGGTCCTATTCAATACACACAAAGTGTACTAGTACAAGGAGTTAGAACTATACAGTTACCCATAGTCAAGACAGACCTATTAAAACCTTGTGCTATAGTTCTACTGATAGTGTGTCGAGTTCTATCTAAGACTGTAAACAATAAACTTATATTCCATAAGAACTGATGATCTGATCTTCCATGTGTAAGTAGTACTCTATACACCAAATCATCTACTATACAGAATAAAAGACATGCATGCATAATTGTTAAATAAATAACGCAATACAACCATTGCTCACATAGATTCTCATTAAAATGGAATAACTAATTTATTAATAAATACTAAAGTCATTACACAAAACATATCTTTTAGTATAAATTCCTAACAGGGACATCAACCATTGTTAATAGATATCTAAGCACGTTCATTAAGAGATTTAATTAAAGCTCTCATACGTGTTTTTCAACTAGAATAGTTAGAACCATCTAACAAAGGAGGACTCATGGTAGATAAACCCTCACTTGGTAAACCCATGTATTCAAATATTCAGGATTTCACTCTTAAAGAACAATTTTTTTTTAAAAAAAATAGTTTTTAAGTGTCCTGCTCTGATACCAATTGTAAAAATATAAATTGTGATTCCGAATATATAGATTTACAAAAAAACCTTTTGGAGGGTTGTTTGGATTAGTCGCAATTCAACTATTTAATTTTCACTCTAATCCCTTAATCTAGTACAAGCAATATACGTGAGTCAAAAGTAAATATGAAAGCAATCACACACAAACAAGACACACAATATTTTAGCATGGAAAACCCAATTTGGGTAAAAAAAAAACCACAACACAACCCTAGATACTCCCAATCCACGGGTACCGAATCCACGTGCTTGCGGGTGTGCTCTTCTTGTATTGATTGAATCTCACGATCATGTATCTATCCCTCGATATAATTTTTCAATGCCTGATTGATTGTCGAGCTCCACGACACCTTTAGAATCCCCCATGAGTTGAACTTCAATCTAATAGATTAAACACTTGAACCAATGTCAAACGGTTACAAGAACCCTTACAACCAAATCCCTAATCGACTCCTCAATTCTCTTAATTGCATCGAATTTGCTCGATTTCACAATTCACCGTTGCCGTACTTGATCACCGTACAATTCCCTTTAGTATGGATTTCGCGTCTTGAACTCGTTCAAGACCTCAATCGATGAAGATGAAGAATGATCTTACTAAGAATCTAGTTAAAAGCCTCTTCTAGGTATGTAGAAACCTTTAGAATAATTTTCACAACGGCTCCGGTCTCATCCCTTTAAATCTAAAACAATTGTACAATCAATTCTTTCAAAGGTGTTTTGGCCTCCTTATGTAAGCACCCCATTTTTGACCGCTCGGCAGTCTACGCTCCGTCCAGACTTGTACTCAAGTCAATATGGACGTATTCCAACCGAAACCAACTTTCTAAGTTTGAATCCCGTTTGTCCATCGCTTCTCGGGCCCGCCAGGCCCAAATAGAGGCAAAATAACCAAAATGCCCCTAGGGGCATTATCTTTTCCAATTCCAACTCCAACCACTCTCTCGAGACAGTTGATTCCTCCAGATGGTAAATCTATTCCAAATCAGGCATGTCTTTTCGAAAACAGTAAGTCTCCTTTCCAATCCCTCTCTCGAGATAGTTTATTCCTCAAAACAGTTCCACATCAAGCACGCCTTTTTGAAGATGGTACGTTCCCTTTCCAATCCCTCTCTCAAGACAGTTTATTCCTCGAGACGGTTCTAATCAAGCACGTCTTTTCGAAGACGGTAAGTCCCCTTTCCAAATCCCTCTCTCGAGACAGTTTATTCCTCGAGACGGTTCCAAATCAGGCACGTCTTTCCGAAGGCGCTAAGTCCCCTTTCCAATCCCTCTCTCGAGACATTTTATTCCTCGAGACGGTTCCAATCAGGCACGTCTTGCCGAAGACGGTAAGTCCCCTTTCCAATCCCTCTCTCGAGACAGTTTATTCCTTGAGACGGTTCCAATCAGGGCCCCTTTAGTAACTTCCCGAGAATGCTTCTTATAGTATTCTCAACCTTTCCTTATCTTTCCGAATCATTCCAAGTCAGTTCCGGCCAACCCGGTACAAAATGACCATTTTGCCCCTGGTGGGCCGATCTCCTTTTTCGACCACACCAACTCTGGGTATGAAACCGGTAACCTCCCGAGAATGCTTCTTATAGTATTCTCAACCTTTCCATATCTTTCCGGATCATTCCAAGTCAGTTCCGGCAACCCGGCACAAAATGACCGTTTTGCCCCTAGAGGGCCGGTCTCCTTTTCTGACCACACCGGCTCTGGGTATAAAACCGGTAACCTTCTAAGACTACTTTTTGTAGTGTTCTCAACCTCCCTTTACCTTTTTGGATCATTCCGAGTCAGTTCTAGCAAACCCGGTACGAAATGACCGTTTTACCCCCGGTGGGCCGATCACCTTTTTGGACCACACCGGCTTTGGGAATCAAACCGAAAACCTTTGGGAACATTCTAAATAATGTTTTCAAATTCCATGTCTTCTTCTGGGACAGTCCGAGCCTGTCTCAGCAGCTTCTCGACCCGATTGACCGTTTTGCTCCTAAAGGCCCAGTCAACTCTTCCGACACATCTTGTCCTCATTTTTCAAGTCAAATATTTTTTCCTGCACTTTTCCGTCCTTCCGAGTCATTCCCAACCACTTCAAATCATTCCCAGACTTTTCGGAGTCACTCCTAATGAAGCCAGGTTAAAATTGCATGGTAGTCACTAGTACAAGCGCCCAAATCTAATCAAAGATACGTTGCTTGCCGACCTAAGCCAAGAATTGGCCTGGCGCCAATCCTAGTGGCACCAAGAGCAATTTTTCCCTAGCGCCACTGCAACAGGCGCCAGGTTTGCCCAACCTCTATAAATACAAAACCTCTTCCAGCGTGAAGGAGGCCCGCAAACTCAATCTAAAAATCATATATTTCGATATACAGAGCTCGTGCACTCCTTAAACCCTAGCTTCTCAAGGTTTTCTAAACCCTAGCCACCATACACTAAACCTTAGCCTCCTATACACTTATACACATCCCCATACACTTATACACTAGCCCCCAACCCTCCTTTGAAGACTTAAAGAGCTACAAACCAAAGCCTTGAAGATTAAAGACGAGCCCTCGAAGATCAAGACTGAAGATTGAAGAAAGCAAGGCACGCAAAATAATCAAGATACAAGGTAGGTTTTCTATTTAAATTTCTACACTCCCCCCTCTCTCTTCTCTCTTCTAACCCACTTGGGTTTTTTCTATTTTAATCCCCCATCTCTTTCCCCCCCTTTCTTTGCATGCTTGAAATAAGGGGACTCTCGATCCGTGTGTAGGATTAGACTATCAGAAGGTCACCGTGTCGGGGGCTTTCCTTTAGACTAACCGGAGACCACGTGGGTTCGACCCCCTCGATTGTGTGGTGAAGCCTTAACCTTGTATGTTCACGACTCCAAATTTGTATTGTGCATATCATTATCTTGCATTCTTCTAAAAATCGTTTTCAAACTCGTTTTCAAAGCTTACATTAAACTTGTTTTCAAAAGTGCATCAAAATCTCCTTTTTCAAAACATGTTTTCAAAATCACAATCCTAGGGTGACTCTAGCTTTTCCATGGCTAGGGTTGCTTTAGGAAAGTGTTACATTCAAAGTGACCAATATGGTCCATATTTGCAAATCTTGTTGTTTTCAAAACCGCTTTCCTAAAGTGGTTCTAGCTCTCTTATGGTTAGAATTGCTTTAGGAAAGTGAGATATTTTTATACTTTTCAAAACGCTCTCTTTTCAAAAATCTCTTCCTAAAAATCGCTTTTTCAACATACTTTTCAAAAACTCTTCTTTCCAAAATTGTTTTCAAAAACTCCCTCCAAAAATCTATTTTTCCAAACTCCCTTTTTTTATTCCTTTCCATAACGCTCTCTTCAAAGTCCACTTTCCAAAAACATTCCCTAGGTCTCTTTCCTAGAAAAACTCTCTCCAAAAATCTTTCCAAAAACTCTCTTTCCAACATCTCTCTTCTAAAAACTCCCCTCTAGGATTTTCCTTCTAAAATCTTCGTTTTAAAAAACACACTTTCCAAAAACTCCTCTTTAAAATCTCTTTCCAGAAACTCTCTCTTCGAATTCACTTTCCAAAAACTCCTCCCTAGGATTCTCTTCTAAAAACCTTCATTTTCAAAAATGTACTTTCCAAAAACTCTTTCCTTAGAGCCCAAGTCAAGCCCTAGAACTCACAATTAGGAAACCCTAGTTTTCTTTCCAAAAACATGGTTTTCAAACTTGCCCCAAACCTAGGTTTCCAAAACTTCTTGTTTTCTACATCAAAACTATACATATTTCCCAAAACTTATTTTCTACGTCAAAACTATAGTTTTCCAAATCTAGGGTTTCTAAAACTTCCCGTTCCAAATCCTTACCAAATCCAATATTCCCTTTAGGAAACCAAATCCAATCTTCCAGTTTAAGAAACTAGATCCTGTCCCCCGTTTTTGGAAACAAAATCAAACTTTCTCTTCTAAAAACAAAATCCAATTCCTTCCTAATTCAAATCTTTCCTAACTCAAATCCTTCCTAATCTTTCACTTTCCTAAATTTTAAAACTCAACTTACACATCTTTCTTAATTCAACCATTTCCTAATTCTATCTCTTTCCAAATCTTAATTTTTCAAATCTTTCCTAAACTCAAACATTTTCTAATCTCAAGATTTTCTAAAACTCAAGCTCTTAAAATTTTTAAATTTCAAATCTTTTTAAAATTCTAAGTTTTCTAAATTCAAAACTTTCTTAAGTTAAATCTTTCTAAACCCAAATCTTTCTAAATTCTAAATTTTTCTAAAACTTCAACTCCTTCCAATTTCAAAACTTTCTAAACTCAAAACTTTCTTATTTTCAAAACTTCCTTGTTTTCTAAACTTTCCAATTTTCAAAACTTCCCTATTTCAAAAACATTCCAAACTCAAAACTTTTCTAAGTCGAAACTTTCTTAATTCAAAACTTTAATAAGTTGAAATTTTCTTAATTCAAAACTTTCCTTAATTCAAAACTTTCTTTAATTCGAAACTTTCCAAAAATGAAACTTTCTTAAACCGGACCTTTCCTAATTTGAACCCTTCCTAAATCCAATCTTTCCTAATTTTTCCAAGTTCAACTTGTAAGTCAAATCTTTTTTAAAAACTTTCCAGCTCAAGTCCAATCCTCCTTTTCTAAGTTTCTAAGTCTAGGTGTCCTAAAACTAAGTCTTTCAAAATCAAATCTTTTCAAATTTTTTAATCAAAGTTCAATCTTTCAATTCCAATCCCAATTCCAATTTCAACTCTTTTCCAAATCAACTCTTCCATTTTCAATCGGACTCTTGTCCGAACTACGACTGACCTGATTCCTCCAAAAGGATACATAGGCAACCCTCATGGGTGTGGTCTCCACATTTTTCAAATTTTCAATTCCACAACTTTTTTTAAATTTCAAATTCCACAACATTTTTCAAATCTCAAATTCCACAACATCTTTCAATTTCTATTTCTATAATTTCTTTCCAATCTCCAATTTTGCAACATTTTTCAAGTTTCTAATTCCATAACTCTTTTCAAATCTCTTTTCGATTCCAATTTCATATCTATTTTTTTTTTAAATCTCTTTTTAAATCATATTAATTTCTTTTCAAATCTTTTTCCAAATCAAGTCTCCTTTCTTGCACTTGCATATCATGCATCATGTTAGTTTCTTTCCAAAAATTCTTTTTCAAAGTGGATAGGATTGAACTATAGTTAGTTGAAGACTCTCATAGGTGAATCTAGGGTAGATTGACATGTAGGTACCAAAAGGGTGGGGTAGGGTGATGGTTTAGTGCGTCTTCCTTACACGTAACCAACCCCCAAATCTAGATCATTGTTTTCATAGACCAAAACGGAGTTATTTTCCAAAGGTTGCCAAACAACCTGTTTTCCTAAAAACTCTCTCTTGAGGAGATCTTTTCAAAACCTTTTTCAAAAACCCTAAGTGTAGTCTTTGGAATATTCTTAGTTTTTAGGTGACCTAACTCACCTTAATCAAGTTAGGTGGCGACTCCAAATCTTTTTCAAATCAATTTTCAATTCAAACCTAGTCGCACTCATTCTTTTAGGAGGGTGAGTTCTAACGAGAGAGTACAACATTTTTCCCGCTTGTGTGAGTATTTCTCGAGTACGAAAATTTGGGCGCGACAACTGGCGACTCCACTGGGGACACTTAAAGGGTTAGGCCGTAGTCATGTCTCTTTACCCTTCACCCTTGTAGAGTCTTCAATTAACTTGGTTCAATCCTATTCACTTTAAATTTTCAAAACTAAATTTTCAAAATTGTTTTCAAAAAACATGCATTCATTCATATTATCTTGTATTATGTTTATCATCCACATACTAACACTTGCATCTTTGTTTTGTAGGTACACATTTTGTTTAAATTTTATTAATTGCTTTGCATGAACGTGATGTACAGGATGAATGGGAGTTGTTGGGCCCTTTCCTCCACTTTTAAAAATCACACACACACTGCATGTGCACTTGCATTCTGCATACTTGCATTATTACCCTGATATGTCCTTTCTAGTTAGAAAGGGGGAATGGTATATTGGTTGTGGGCAAGATGCTGTGTCAGTTTCTTCACCTATGGCCTCTTGATGGTTCCCCCGCTCGGATCACCAATCGATCATGGCACCACCTCGGCGAGTGGGCCTAGGTTTGAAGATCTGGAGACTAAGCCTTTTTAGGACGCATTAGTCAACCCTCAACCTCATACTCATATATACACCATGCATAACCGAAACTCTGCCGGATTTAAGACATGAGCACTGTTTTCAAAACCACGGAGGAAAGGGCGATTGCTTTTACTTTCATTTATACCTGTTTATTCTTGTTGTTATAATGCTTGTATTCTTACTGTTATAATGACTGTCTAACTGCTCATGCATACATGTTTACCTTGCTATTGTATTCTCTCCCCTTATACTCTTTGCATACCTATGTTCATGCATTACATATTCCATGTCAAGACAAGAGTTCCAAGTAACTCAAGTCACTGCATTCTCATGCATATGATCAACCTATTGAGAGTGACACCAAGGTCACTCTCCCTTGCATTAAACCTACCCAAACCTTAAGGGTTCCCACATAACCCTAAGGACTCATGGCATGCACCTTAATTCATTTCATAAGAGGGGCCCCAATCCCTCTATGCTCACGGAGATAGGGTTGCCAAGAAGACAAGGGGCAAACAATCAACAAGGTCTCTCAGTGACCTCCTCGACATCAAATCCAAGGAAGGCGAATCCGAAGACTCAAGAGTAGTTTTAGGTCTCCCTTTGTAAAAGTAAATAGGTGGAAGTCCAAAGGAAAATGTTCCCCCTCCCCCTATTAAAATGTATTTAAGTTCTTTTGTATTTTAAACCCAAAATTCAATGTATTGTTTTTATTTTTAGGAATGAATGCATGGATGACTGAAGGTTACTACCTGACGGTAAGGTATCTGCATACAGGAGCAAACTCCCTATCTCCAAAAGTGAGCCAATACATTATGCTTAGCTTCCTTCCTAAAAAGGGGCACCCTAGGACATGCATTGCATAAAGCTCTCTAAAAATCAAAAACTGACTTGTGACTTGTGTTTTTGTTTTTTTCTTTTTTTTTTTCCTTTTTTTTTATTTTACAGAGGTCGCCTTGTACTGAGTCAACATTGCTCCTAAGAAGGGGTAACATCCACCTAGGGATCCCATTATCACCCGACAAAGAGCATCATTGATGGCTGCTAACCCTGAAGAATCCTCTCAAGCCTCTCGAGAGGAAGTCAACAAAATGAGGACTAAGATGGATGAGATGCTCAAACTCATTCAAACTCTGGCCATAAAGGATGCTACTGCGGTCCCGTCACCATCTATGAGTTCATCCAGAGACCTTGAACCCGCTAATCCAAGGATCATGCTTCAGTCTGACAATGCAGGGAGGACTAAGGAAGACGCCAAAGGGGTCAATATTGAAGAAGAAGAGACCATATTGCTTTCACCTGCCATAAGATGACCTCTCTAGACCCTCTTAGTCTAAAAATCGAAGGATTGGAGGATTCATTGCGAAGTCTCCATGGCCACGATACTTACGGGTTCACTTCCTATGATGAACTCTATTTCTTCCCTGACCATCCGAGACCCGCTAAATTTTAAAATGCCCGACTTCCAAAAGTATGACGGTACTGGTAACCCCGTTGCTCATCTTCGTCTATATGCTGGAGCGCTAAGTGGACATGGTAATGATCCAAAGCTCCTTATGCAGCTATTCCAACACAGTCTCACAGGGTCTGCTCTACAGTGGTTTGCCCGTCTAGATTTAAGGAAGATCACAACCTGGATGGAGCTAGTCAATGCATTCAAAGCCCAATACCATCACAACATCGACCTCACTTCTGATCGCTGGTCCTTGATGACGATAAGCAAGGGTGAGAAGGAGAGCTTTAAAGCATATGCCCTAAGATGGAAGGAGGCCGTTGCACAAGTTAATCCCCTGCTGGAAGAGAAGGAGTATGTACAACTGTTTGTACATACTTTTCAAGGTATATTCTACGAGAAGCTCTGCACAAGCGTGGGAAAAAACTTCTCCGAGCTAATCATGCAGGGAGAGATGATAGAAAACGACCTCAAGACAGGAAGAATTATAGATCCCTATGCCAAGACTGGAGAAAATACTGCCAATATAGCCAAAAAGGTGGCCACTACAAGGGGCACGATCAGGAAGGAAAGTGAATTGTCCACTATTCTGCCTAGCCAACCACCCCAATACCGACCCCCGCTATAATCACCCCCAGTCCTGCCCTTGCCCACTTTGACCATGCCTGTTCCTACACCAAACTATGGTCCTGCTGGGGCACGACTCAACTTCAATAGACCTGCTCGACGTATCCGTACCTTCAACGCCTTAGCCTGCACCCAAACTGAGGCTTACCATAGCCTTCTGAAGAACAACATCCTGAAGCCGTCCCTGCCCGCCCGTTGCCAAGCCCTCTACCCCCAACCTTTAACAGCCCTTACATGTGAGTACCATTCGGGTGGCCAAGGGCATGACACCGAAAGCTGCTTTGTTGTTAAGCACAAAATCTAAGACTTGATCGATAATAAGACCATTGATCTGTAGCCGGTAAAACCTGCTCCTACTCCCAATGTGACCGCTAACCCTCTGCCAGATCACACCGTCAATATGATACTAGTAGAAATGGAAGGCGAGGAAGAATTCGACGAGCTCGGGGCCGAAGATTATAAGAACGATTGGGAGGCTGATGAAGAAAGTGACTGGAAGGAAGATCTCCAATTATGCCCGATTTATCGTTATAACCCTGAGGAGGTGCCTGATGCTTCTTACTGGCCCATTGAGGAGCCAATATTTCCAAAAGATGGGATGACCAAGAACACAGTGGTTGATGGATGGGGTGCTGAGTTTCTACATCCAAGGTATGCCGTGGTGGAACGTCACTTACTAGAAAACCCTTGGCCCGCAACTGAGTACAACTATGAAGACATGGGCTGGGAGCTAAAGGAGTCAAGAGAATAGACAGAGCCTTTCAAATTGGAAGGGGGTGAGCTGGTCACCCTGTTTACAGAAGAACCCACTGCAAAGAGCAAGAAGGAGGCTGACAACCGCATCAGCAGTGTCAACATCTTTGGAGCTCTAGGAGAAGCCTTCGCCTGTCTCGCCTTAGCCGGGGATCCGGGTCGCGGATGGAGCATCGAAGATGTGGGAATTGTCCCGAGACTTTACTAAAGGGCTCTTCTCACAAGCGTACAAGAGAGGAGTGTTTTCACCCACTTTCTTTCTATCCCTTTCACTTTCTATCTTTAAATTAATGTTTACATTTTGTTATTGTTTAAGAATTTTATGATTTGCGTAAAAATAATAATACTAATCAAATGACAGTCTTTTATTCCATTGTTGTTGTCTTGTCTTCCCTGGGGAATAGTGACTACTTTCTACGCAAGGGGCATGGTTTATCTTATGGAATGATCCAACTTAAAGGGATGATAGCATGAGTTAACCACTCACCAAATGATCAGCTTTCCAGAGGGAGAGGACAAAGATGAGTGAGGATACTACCCAAAGGCGACACTTGTAAGACTCTGAAGCTAGGCGATGTGTGGCCAGTTTATCAAAAGGAAGAGGAGCCATCTTTCACTTCCCCACATATAAGTAAATATATATATATATATATATAAATGTGCTTATATTCCCTTTGCTTAACCCCTAGTGCGTCACAGAAAGCGAAAATTTCTCTTTGCCAACCCTGGTCCAAGACTATCCTCCCCACACTAGGGCAGCCAATATTTGAGAACTCTAGGAATGGTGTCCACCCCCACTGTGCTAAGGCAGCAATGAAAGCTCTATAGATCAAGCAATCTAATTCAAAATGAAGAGAGACCCTCATTTCATTTCCCATACAGTCAAAAGCAACCCCTTGCTAAACCCGTTGGGCCACCTATCCTTTCTTAACAAAACCCCAACCTAGGGATCACCACCCACACTGGGTAGATTGAACTGCCAAGGAAGAGGCCTAAAGAAAAAAAAAAAAGGCAAAGAATTATTCATTTCATGAAGGAATAGAAAGAAAAAGCAAAGGAAAGGAGTTGCCAAGAGGCAAGAGGCAAAAAAAAAAAAAACTATGATTCTAAGGAAAGGCCTAAAGGAGCCATGATTAAGTCATCTTCAAAAGCATGATAAGACGATCAAATGAGAAGAAAGTCCTGTTTGTCTCAAAAAGTATATAAAAAGGGTGAAAGAGCAAGGTCATTTTCACCCTAAGAAGTCATGTAAAAAGGCAAGGAGAAAGTTCAGATGTGATCCTAGGTTACAAAGAAACCAAGTAGAAACGATAGGTTCGAGCCTCTACCCTTTTCTTGTAAAACCCCGAAACCATGGCCTACATTACAACCCTATTAAAGTCCCCTCTGATTGAAAGCAGATTGCTTGATCTAAATGAGCTAGATACGCTGCCAAAGCTAAAGAAGGATGCTAATCCTACTGGAAAGTAGTCAAGGATGGTATGGATCTAAACCCTATCGAAAACAACATTAAATTTGAGCCTGCATATCCCATTGTTTCTAAAAGGCCCTCATAACCTAGCCTACATTACGGTCCTAAACAAAGTCTCCTCGGATTGGAATGACTGGCCACTTATTGCTCTGCCAAAGGCCAGGTAAGTTGTTGCTAAAACCCCGAGAGTCGAGAGTCTCAGCCTAATAACCATATACACTAACCCTAAGACAGAGAGTTGGAGGCAATCAAAAGGTTGAGAAAGGTGTGAAATGCTATCATCCAATCAAGGTAAGGTTGAGCCAAAAGAGAGGCTAAATCCCCGAAAAGGAGGGAGTTACCATTCCCAGGACTACAAGTCTAACAACACCATGTGTCATTCTATTAATATACTTCTAACTTGTGCATATGTTTAAAAAAAAAAAAAATCAGCATGGGCTTTGCACACATAGGATATAACTCCTTGTAGAAATAAAAGTCATCAACATCAACTTATGTAATAGATATCTAATATCATCATATACTGTCATATGCCTAGCTGCAAAGATCATAAATATATCTATTTATCCACGCATCTAAATACCATAAATATCCATTTTTGTACAAAATATCATAATAAAACTGTCTAACATAAATATAACCCAGGGACAAGGGGCAAAGGAGCATCAGAGTCTCTACAAGGGGCGTCTATCACAGGTCAAAGTCGATATCATCTGGATCAAAATCCCTGAAACCCGGCATCGGAGGAGGTGGATAACTACTCGAAGAACCACCATCCTGCAGAGAAGATAGAACCGAAATCAGCTACATATAAAAGAACCAAGCAACAGCAGAGCAAGAAGCAGCAAAGAAAGAATAACATACCCCCCCACCACCCATCTGAGATAATCGAGCTGTCAGGGAAGCTACCTCGGCCTGATACTGATCCCGCTCCATTTGTTACTAATCTCTCTGGTCTCTCACGGCAGTAAACTCGGCTTGAGGCACATATCCTCCAACACGGCGCCACAAGTCAACCACCTCTGGCCAACAGCATACCCGCCAACTACTACCTCAAACCGAGTGAAGGCACCAACCGAATGAGCCCCAAAGTGTGCAGCATAGTCCGTATCCAGAGGAAGCAAGAACTCAACACCTGGCTGACGCTCCTAATAAGGGATAGGCACTCCTGCCACCAGGGCTCCAAGCATATACTCTGGTGGAGCTCCTACTGATCGAAACTCCTCGTGAAACTGCCGCCAGTGTCGCTCTCCAAGATAGGACTCCCAAGTGTCATCACTGAGAAAAGCAGCTCTCGACAAAGACAACAGGACCAAGTACCAAACTGTCTCATAATGGACTGATCCAATGAAGGGCCACCAGGTCACATCCCTCGCCTCAATCAGCTCCAGGTTAGCCTGAAGCATCACAAAATCGGTAATCTCCGATCGCTGGGCTACCCGGTCACGAGCCCACCTCAAAGCACGAGGATAGAGGTCATCCTCAACAACTGTAGGGCGACGAACAGGAAGGTACTCGAAGCTCCACCAGACGAGGAAAGGCCAGAAACTAGTCATGCTGCCCCATCGAGAAGAAGTCCGAACCCGCATCGACCGAAGAAAGCAGCCAAAGGAAAAGGACCCCCAGTCCAGCTCGAATAAGGCTCCAAGATCGGCTACTATACTCACCAAACGACACGACACGAGTGACAAGTCACTGTCTCATGATGTCCCGCCTGGCAGGCGACGGCTCAGTAGTAAAAGTACGGTCATCCTGACTGATCCAAGAGACTGGGAAGGCAGAACACTCAGGAGGAGGCAAGTCCAACAACAAAAAGGCCTCGTCCCTACTGACTGGATGCAGAGTGATCCGTCGACCGACAAAGGAGAGCCTTGTAATAATCACCCAATCCAAACGGGTGGGACCTAACTCGAAGCCGACAAAATGAAAAGTCCCGGTCTCCCCGAACCACCTCTCAACAAATGCCAGTACCAAATGCCAGTTCAGGCGGTTAGGTTGTAATCCCATGAAGGCGCCAAATCCGATCTCCGCTAAGAATGCACGATATGATGGAGCAACCTGCTGCATGGTCACAAAAACCTGGTGAACAGCCCCTTTGAAAGTTGTATGTACCCGCGGAGGAGGCAAATGTTGTCTAGAGTACACACTGGGGTGATAGGCAAGATTCCTGAGTGGTGGGACGTCTGGTATCTGCAGATCTCCCAAGTTGGCATCCGTCTGCCTATGCCTGGAAGAAGCTCTCCCATAACCGGTCACCTGATCCCCAGGGCCCGGTACCTCCTCCTCAGCACCAATCTCCTCGACGAAAGTCTGCTTAACCGGAGGAAAAGGGTCAACAGGTAGCCTACTCCCCTGCCCACTCTGACTGGAGGAGGATCATCCGGTAGATCATCGACTATCTTTAGATCGACTAGAGCTGCCAATAGAATCTGTCTAGGCCGCCTTCCCCAAGCGGCACCTCCTCTTAAAACCGCTATCACCCGCGTCTGCCATCCTGAAAAGGTAAGCCAAGGTAAAGAGATGTTAACATACCATACATGCAATGCAAGTAATAATAAAATAAAATAAACAACTAACACAAACAAAACAAATAAAGGATTTCGAATAACAAATCAAAAACAAAATTTCTACACATCTTGGTTTTCTAATTTTCAAATCACATCTCAAGGGTTCTCTTTCTTTTTCCTCCAAAAAGATTTTATTTCTATACCTTTATTTCTAACTCTTCCCCTAATTTCTGAAAATTTCGGCAGAGTTCCGTTCAAAAATGGCCCCTATAACACCCATGACATCAACACAAAGCACAAAACGTGCACCTCACATCATCACAATCACATGACATCAGCACCTGTGCACACTTTTCAATTTTTTAAAATTTTCAAAACACATGTTTTATTTTTCCAAATAAATCCATGGTTTTCAAAAATGCCTTAAAATTCTTCAAAATTCTTTCAAATGTTTTCCAAAAATATTCCTACCTTTTCCAAATTTTAAACTCTAAAAATCCCATCAATTTCTTAAGTTTTCTCATTTTCCTAAATTTTCTAAATATTTTCCTATTTTTCAAAAAATCAAAAATTCACCGAGTTTTCAAAAAATCACAAAACTTCATATGGTTGTTAAACACATTTTTTTAAGGCACATTGCACAAAAATATAGGCAGAAAACCCAATGCCCAAGTCTCTAAGAACAAATCCCTTATTCCTGCAGAAAACACCCTTCACATATTCACATATAATTACTCAAATTCAATCAAACAAGCACCAAAATGCAAAAATAATATCACCATCATGTTCAAAACACATCAAAACATCAATTTTCACTATTCACATGATTCAAACGAAGTTCTACACATCAAAATCAACAAAATTTGAAAACTCACTTTTTAGAAGTTCTCCGGCGAAATCTTCTCTTCCGGCGACTTTTTCGACGACGTGGTCTCCTTCTGGCAATTACTCGTGGTCTCCAAGAAGTGTCCCTTCAAGGTTCAAGTGGATTTTCACGCAAAGTCTCTCGAATGTGCAAAAACTCTCCAAAATGCCGCAGCTGTTCGAACCAGAAATTTTCTGGTTTTAACTCAAAGCCTGGCGCCACTAGCACAGGCGCCAAGCATTTTCTGCCAAAGCAGTGGCGCCAGTTGCAAATTCCAGGCAGTTTTGCCCCCTTTACCTCCAAATCTCATTTTCGAAGGCCTTTTTTGGCCTGCTATCCGTTTTCGACCCCCGTTGTCAAAAAATACCCAATGTCTGTCCCTCTGACTACCTCGTGGTCAATATGAGACTCTTACTTTTATCATTTTCTGTCTTTGACAAACAAAGATAGAAAAAGAGGGGCAGCTATAAGCACCCCATTTTTTACCGCTCAGCAGTCTACGCTCCGTCCAGACTTGTACTCAAGTCAATATGGACGTATTCCAACCGAAACCAACTTTCTAAGTCTGAATCCCGTCTGTCCATCGTTTCGCGGGCCCGTCAGGCCCCAATAGAGGCAAAATAACCAAAATGCCCTTAGGGGCATTATCGTTTCCAATTCCAACTCCAACCCCTCTCTCAAGATAGTTGATTCCTCGAGACGATAAATCTATTCCAAATCAGGTACGTCTTTTCGAAGACGGTAAATCCCCTTTCTAATCCCTCTCTCGAGACAGTTTATTCCTCGAGACGCTTCCACATCAGGCACGTCTTTTCAAAGATGGTAAGTCCCCTTTCCAATCCCTCTCTCGAGACAGTTTATTCCTCGAGACGGTTCCAAATCAGGCACGTCTTTCCGAAGGCGGTAAGTCCCCTTTCCAATCCCTCTCTCGAGACAGTTTATTCCTCGAGACGGTTCCAATCAGGGCCCCTTTAGTAAATTCCTGAAAATGCTTCTTATAGTATTCTCAACCTTTCCTTATCTTTCCGGATCATTCCGAGTCAGTTCCGGCCAACCCAGTACAAAATAACCGTTTTGCCCCTAGTGGACCAGTCTCCTTTTTCGACCACACCGGCTCTGGGTATCAAACCGGTAACCTCCCGAGAATGCTTCTTATAGTATTCTCAACCTTTCCTTATCTTTTCGGATCATTCTGAGTCAGTTCTTGCCAACCCGGCACAAAATGACCGTTTTGCCCTTAGAGGGCCGGTCTCTTTTTTCGACCACACCGGATCTGGGTATCAAACCGGTAACCTTTTGAGACTGCTTTTTGTAGTGTTCTCAACCTCCCTTTACCTTTTCAGATCATTCCGAGTCAGTTCCGACAAACCCGGTGTGAAATGACTGTTTTGCCCCCGATGGGCCGATCACCTTTTCCTACCACACCAGCTCTGGGAATCAAACCAGCAACCTTTGGGAACATTCTGAATAATGTTTTCAAATTCTAAGTCTTCTTCTGGGACAGTCCGAGTCTGTCCCGGCAGCTTCTCGACTCGATTGACCGTTTTGTCCTTAAAGGCCCAGTCAACCCTTCCGACACATCTTGTCCTCATTTTTCAAGTCAAATACCTCCGGGACACTATTTTAAGTGTTCTTGCTCATTTCCGTCATTCTGGGTCATTCTTGGCCGCTTCAAATCATTCCTGGACTTTCTGGAGTCACTCCTAGTGAAGCCAGGTTAAAATGCATGGTAGTCACTAGTACAGGCGCCCAAATCTAGTCAAAGATACGTTGCTTGCTGACCTAAATATTTTCCTAACTGGTTGGCGCCACTACACCAAGCCAAGAATTGGCCTGGCGCCACTCTTAGTGGCGCCAAGAGCAATTTTGCCCTGGCGCCACTACAACAGGCACCAGGTTTGCCCAACCTCTATAAATACAGAGCCTCTTCCAGCGTGAAGGAGACCCGCAAACTCAATCTAAAAATCATATATTTTGATATACAGAGCTCGTGCACTCCCTAAACCCTAGCTTCTCTAGGTTTTCTAAACCCTAGCCACCATACACTAAACCTTAGCCTCCTATACACTCATACACATCCCCATACACTTATACACTAGCCCCCAACCCTCCTTTGAAGACTTAAAGAGCTACAAACCAAAGCCTTGAAGATTAAAGACAAGCCCTCGAAGATCAAGACTGAAGATCGAAGAAAGCAAGGCGTGCAAAATAAACAAGATATAAGGTAGGTTTTCTATTTAAATTTCTGCACTCCCCCCTCTCTCTTCTCTCTCCTAACCCACTTGGGTTTTCCCTATTTTAATCCCCCATCTCTTTTCCCCCCTTTCTTTGCATGCTTGAAATAAGAGGACACCTGATCCATGTGTAAGATTAGACTATCGGAGGGTTACCGTGTCGGGAGCTTTCCTTTAGGCTAACCGGAGACCACATGGGTTCGGCCCCCTTGATTATGTGGTGAAGCCTTAACCTTGTATGTTCACGACCCCAAATTTGTATTGTGCATATCATTATCTTGCATTCTTCTAAAAATCATTTTCAAACTCGTTTTCAAAACTTATATTAAACTTGTTTTCAAAAGTACATCAAAATCTCCTTTTTCAAAACATGATTTCAAAATTACAATCGTAGGGTAATTCTAGCTTTTCCATGGCTAGGGTTGCTTTAGGAAAGTGATACATTCAAAGTGACCAATATGGTCCATATTTGCAAATCTTGTTGTTTTCAAAACCGCTTTCCTAAAGTGGTTCTAACTCTCTTATGGTTAGAATTGTTTTAGGAAAGTGAGATATTTTTATACTTTCCAAAAAGCTCTCTTTTCAAAAATCTCTTTTTCAACATACTTCCCAAAAACTCTTCTTTCCAAAATTGTTTTCAAAAACTTCCTCCAAAAATCTATTTTTCCAAACTCCCTTTTTCAACTCCTTTCCAAAACGCTCTCTTCAAAGTCCACTTTTCAAAAACGTTCCCTAAGTCTCTTTTCTAGAAAAACTCTCTCCAAAAATCTTTCCAAAATCTCCTTCTAGAAACTCCCCTCTAGGATTTTCCTTCTAAAATCTTCGTTTTCAAAAACACACTTTTCAAAAACTCCTTCTCTTTAAAATCTCTTTCCAAAAACTCTTTATTTGAATTCACTTTATAAAAACTCCTCCCTATGATTCTCTTCTAAAAACCTTCGTTTCCAAAAACACACTTTCCAAAAACTCTTTTCTTAGAGCCCAAGTCAAGCCCTAGAACTCACAATTAGGAAACCCTAATTTTCTTTCCAAAAACATAGTTTTCAAACTTGCCCCAAACCTAGGTTTCCAAAACCTCTTGTTTTCTATATCAAAACTATACATATTTCCCAAAACCTATTTTCTACGTCAAAACTATAGTTTTCCAAATCAAGGGTTTCTAAAACTTTTCTTTCCAAATCCTTGCCAAATCCAATCTTCCCTTTAGGAAACTAAATCCAATCTTCCCGTTTAGGAAACTAGATTCTGTCCTCCGTTTTTGGAAACAAAATCAAACTTTCTCTTTCACAAACAAAATCCAATCCCTTCCTAATCCAAATCTTTCCTAACTCAAATCCTTCCTAATCTTTCACTTTCCTAAATTTTAAAACTCAACTTCCACATTTTTCTTAATTCAACCATTTCCTAATTCTATCTCTTTTCAAATCTTTCCTAAACTCAAACCTTTCCTAATCTCAAGATTTTCTAAAACTCAAATTCTTAAATTTTTTAAATTTAAAATCTTTCTAAAATTCTAAGTTTTCTAAATTCAAAACTTTCTTAAGTTAAATCTTTCTAAATTCTAAATTTTCCTAAAACTTCAACCCCTTCCAATTTTAAAACTTTCTAAACTCAAAACTTTTTTATTTTCAAAACTTTCTTATTTTCTAAACTTTCCAATTTTCAAAACTTCCCTATTTCAAAAACATTCCAAACTCAAAACTTTTCTAAGTTGAAACTTTCTTAATTCAAAACTTTCCTAAGTTGAAATTTTCTTAATTCAAAACTTTCCTTAATTCAAAACTTTCTTAAATTCGAAACTTTCCTAATTCAAAACTTTCTTAATTCGAAACTTTCCTAAATCGGACCTTTCCTAATTCGAACCCTTCCTAAATCCAATCTTTCCTAATTTTTCCAAGTCCAACTTGTAAGTCAAATCTTTTCTAAAAACTTTCCAAGTCGAGTCCAATCCTCATTTTCTAAGTTTCTAAGTCTAGGTTTCCTAAAACCAAGTCTTTCAAAATCAAATCTTTCAATCAAAGTTCAATCTTCCAATTCCAATCCCAATTCCAATTTCAACTATTTTCCAAATCAACTCTTCCATTTTCAATCGGACTCTTGTCCGAACTACGACTGACCTGATTCCTCCAAAAGGATACATAGGCAACCCTCATGAGTGCGGTCTCCACATTTTTCAAATTTTCAATTCCACAACTTCTTTCAAATTTCAAATTCCACAACATTTTTCAAATCTCAAATTCCACAACATCTTTTAATTTCTATTTCTACAATTTCTTTCCAATATCCAATTTTACAACATTTTTAAAGTTTCTAATTCCATGACTCTTTTCAAGTCTCTTTTCGATTCCAATTTCAAATCTATTTTTTTTAAATCTCTTTTTAAATCAAATCAATTTCTTTTCAAATCAATTTCCAAATGAAGTCTCCTTTCTTGCACTTGCATATCATGCATCATGTTAGTTTCTTTCCAAAAATTCTTTTTTAAAGTGGATAGGATTGAACTATAGTTAGTTGAAGACTCTCATAGGTGAATCTAGGGTAGATTGGTATGTAGGTACCGAAAGGGCAGGATAGGGTGATGGTTTAGTGCGTCTTCCCTACACGTAACTAACCTCCGAATCTAGATCACTGTTTTTATAGACCAAAACGGAGTTATTTTTCAAAAAGGGTTAAATGTTTTTCAAAGGTTGCCAAACAACCTATTTTCCTAAAAACCCTCTCTTGAGGAGATCTTTTCAAAACCTTTTTCAAAAACCCTAAGTATAGTCTTCGGATTATTCTTAGTTTTTAGGTGACCTAACTCACCTTAATCAAGTTAGGTGGCGACTCCAAATCTTTTCCAAAAGCCCTTTATTCAAATCAATTTTCAATTCAAGCCTAATCACACTAATTCTTTTAGGAGGGTGAGTTCTAACGAGAGAGTACAGCATTTTTCCCGTTTGTGTGAGTATTTCTCGAGTGCAAAAAATCTGGGCGCGACACCTTAGAATTGTATTTTGATAGGCAGCTTACTTATTGGACTTTGGAAGGTGTGCCTCAATATATGGTTAGGTCAAAAATACAAGCGACGCACTTCCTTATGGAAAGCGTGCCTCAAATCGGGGGTACACTGTTTCTTCTATCGAGATGTTTCGAAGTCCTGCAAGGTCCAACGACGTCGTCAATAGATTTACACCCTTCATTATTTCTTCCATCAACATCTCTCAAAATCTATCAAGTCCTTAACAAAAATACACTCAATATGTTTCTTCTATCGAGCTATCGACGTCCATCAAAGTCCAAAATCAATCATTTTATGTATCATCCAAGACTCTTTTAGCACGAGCTAGAAACCATAGACATTAAAAACATCCCAAATGTTTGTGAAAGACTCCCTAACATCCCAAATTACAAGGAATAAAACTTGTCACGAAATTTAGCCAATTACATGATGTTACATTATTTATACTATTGTAATTGCTTTGGCAATTAATAAAATTCCTTCTTTGTTTTTTTTTTTCCGTTAATCTTCAATTCTTGTATTTGCATTGCCTCCACATTCTTAAATCTTAGGTAGTACTAAAACAATGCAATTGAACTACATAAACAAAGTTGTTTGGTCTGTCGAATCTACTTGCTGAAATCTAAAAGGATTTCGCTCGGTGACATCAACACAAAAAGCAAGATCAAACATGTATCAATTTGAAAGTACTTTGTATATGATAAGTGATCGAAAACCACTTTGGATTCAATTTATACATAAATACAACAAGGGATTGTAGTACAAGGGTAAAAACTTGTTACAGGTAGTATTGGCATATCACTTTATTACTTGAGCAAAAGATAAGGTGAGGTTACATTGGCATATTACTTGAGCAAAAGATAAGTTGACTAGACTCGAAAGTGCACAAGGCCAAGATCAACATCTTTGGGAAGCTTACGAGGAGGAGGAAACTTTGGCAGAGAATGCGCAATTTTCTTAGCAGTCTCCAAGTAGGAGACATACTTTTCAACTGACTCAATGGTCTTTGGCTCAAGATTGTTGATACTACTTTTCATCTCAAAATCTTCAAAGCTGGCTGATTGCAAAGCACGAGTGATTAGCAAGTTTCCAAATGCCGGTTTGCTTTGTTTTATAGCCAAAATCTCTTTGAATGACTTCTTCTTGAAAGTCCAAGTACCTGTCTTCCAATTGAAGTCATAAAGAGGAAGGAATCTCTGGCCATACATGGCTATGAATTCCAAGGCAGCAAGAATGAACTCGAACTCCTCCATTGGGACGTGGTAAGCGAAGTTAATCCTTGTCCATCCAGGCTTCACTCCATTGTATCCCTGTGAACACGATATATGTTAACTTGGTTGGATCCAGTATATATATATACGATATATATGTATTGCTGGGGGTTGTATCCATCTTCAATCAGGTTAACATATCAACATTTACTAGTGAATAACGCTGATTAGGTAGTTACCTTTTGAATGGCGTTTTTGAAAGCTATTGAGTGAGGCTCATCGACATGGAGGAGATGGTGACCGTAGGGTCCAGCACAAGCGCACCCACCTCGAGCCTGGATGCCAAAAAGGTCATTGAGGAGCTTTGCAACAAAAGGACCGTGTAGAGGCTTATCTCTCATGTTCCCGGACTCTCTCCACATATTAATTCCTCCATCTCTTGTCCCACTGTTGTCTGTCGAGTAGGAATTTGTAGTGGAGAACACAAGGAAGGACAGGATGGCCTGCCGTTCTACACTAGTATTTCCTAATACCCATATGTTTGGATTAGATAGAAGCCTGTCAAGCGCTGCTTCTACGAGGTTGTGTTCTTGTGTTTTGATCACTTCATAGCCTATGTATTCTTTAACCCAGAAGGCCATTGCAGCTCTAATTTTTTGGACGATTGGTGGAGTACCAGCATCTTCTCTCTCTTCCACATCCTCATAATATAGAGTGTCCTGCATTTGATTTGAGTAAATCAAATTTCTGCTGATCGTCAAGGTAAACAACCTAATAAACATCTAAATAAATATACTATTTTAATTAAAGTTAATTCCTACATCTTTTTCAGGTACCTCTAGAGAATTAGCCGCAATCTGTGTGCACTTAGCCTTAATAAGGGCAAAATTTCTATTTCATTCCTCTATAGGACAGCGGAATTATGCGCAAGGTACATAGACTGTCGAAATTTAAGAAAAACATAAAATTTAACAAGCTTCAAAATGAGGATGAATACCTTTTCACTGAATCCATTCACAAAGCTTACAGTTCCTCCTCCACAAGTTGAAGGGGGAGAAGATCCCAGTTGATAGAGGATCTTGCTCATCAAAAGAATACCAGGAGTACCAGGCCCTCCAACAAACTTATGTGGACTAAGGAAAATTGCATCATACCCATCTATCTCTCCAGATCTCATGTCAATCTCTACATAAGGACCACTACACATAGAAATTTAAGGCAAAGCAAATTAGCACTTCATCGGTAAGATTGTGATTTAAATTTTAAGAGAAACAAATGAAAAAAAAAATGATGACTACATACCTTGCAGCAAAATCAAAGCAAGCAAAAGCACCATATCGATGAAGAAGAGAAGAAAGGGCACGGGTATCAGAGTAAATCCCAGTGACATTACTACAAGCCGAGAAAGAACCCAACATAGGGCGGTTCGTCTGTTGGAAAGACTCGAGTTGTAGCTTTAGAGCCTTGATGTCTATTAATCCATTTTTGTCCAAACCAATCTCCACAACTTCTGCTAGGCTTTGGCGCCAAGAGAGGAGATTTGAATGGTGTTCATATGGACCAACAAAAACCACCCATCTTTCTTCATTTCTAAGATTATCCATCAATATCCTATCCCTCATAGTTGATGCAACAGAAATTCCCATAACCTCTTGGAGCCTTTTGATAGCTGCTGTTGTGCCAGAGCCAACGAAAAGGAGGGCATCTTCTTCTTTCCCACCAAGGCAACTCTTTACATACCTACTTGCTTCATGCACCATTGTTGTAGTTTGATGCCCCACATAGCTGTCACTTGTATGAGTATTTCCTGTTCATAAGCAAAAAATGTACTGTTCTTTATATATTTCAAAAGAAATTTTCTTAGAGAGAACAAAGTCATGGCTTCATTCTTATTAATTTGCTTCATCAAGAACCATTCCTGCAAAATTGTACTTCTAAAAAACTAAGTTGGAATGGACAACATTTTCACTCTAATCCTTGAAACTTCAAGTAGTTTCTTTTTTTTTTTCCCCCTCTCTCCTTGGTGTGTAACTTCTCATTTTCTATCTCAGTGGGACATGATTTTTAGCACTGAATAAGAAAGTTAGAATCATAGAAAACTTACCATAAACCGGAAGAACATTGGTAATGATGTAGTTCTCAATATAGTGAAGACTCCGGCCAGAGGCAGTGTAGTCGGCGTAAGTGAGCCGACGTCTTCCAAAGGGGGTCTCAAACTCCACATCACTGCCTATAACTTGAGACTGCAACCATGCCAGTTTCTTCACCGGAGGACCTCTTGGCATGCCCGTCCCTACCATTTTAAAAGAATCCAATCGCCAATTCGCATCATCCAAAACTTGGCCGCTAGTTTTTGGAAGCGAATTAGTAGCCTTGATGAGGCTTTTCCCATGCTGTGGCTCCATCTTAGGATCATAGTGAGCTTCTGTGATCACGGGTTGCTCCAACTCCATGGTTCAGAAATGATAGTAAAGAGAAATGGGAGCGAGAAAATAAGAATGCTTTTGATGCCTTAGTGGATAATGGAGGCCTAGCATTTATAGGCGTTGGGGGGTACCCACAGTCATGAATGGTCATATGCTAAACCAACTCTCAACAATGAGAAAGGTTTAACCAGTAAACGCCGTGAAATGACTGCTTCCAATTCTGTTTCTAAGAATAATATAAATCTATGTGTGCCAAGAAAATGACTTGGCTTTCAAAACGTTAAAATAATAATTGTAATAATAATAATAAACCAAATAAGAAAACTGGTAATAGTGGTCAATATTTACACAATTGAATTGGTCAATGCAATATATGATTCCACAAGTTGGCCATGAATGGAGACCTGGTTCTTATTCAACTCCCCTGTCTTTTATTTTGTGGGGACATGACGTGGAACAATAACATTTTTCAAGAAAACCAGAATGCATGTATCTGGGTTGAATAAGTTTTATCAATGGGATTCCTCCTAGTCCAAAGAATTGCTCAAGTCTCAAATGAATTAATCCAAGCCAGGAGTTTAAACCTTATTGTTAGTTTCTCTAGATAAGAATTTGAGTAATTTAAGATCTTCATATCGTATAACATCTCTCTTGCACAAAGCGATATTCTCATACTCAGGACCAACGTTCTCACGTTTGGCAGCTCGAACATTCACCATGACCCCAAGTAATGCCAAAATTAGTAATAAATTCTTAGAATTACATATGAAACGGTAGGGTAGAATTAGGAGTTGTAAGTCTTGTTGTCGCATTCTTTAAATTGGAATTCTGATTTATTGAAGGAATGCCAAATGACCGGATTTGAAAATCCTGTAAATTTTTTGTTTACATAATAATACGTTAATCATCTCAAATTATAAAAGGATTTAAACACTCCAACTTTGCGGAGACTTAGAACTTTTTACCTCCACAATCAAGGTAGCCAAGTTGTACATAGCTAATGCCATCAAACCACATGAGTATTGGCAGATAATCCTATAATTTACTGTCCTCATATTTGCGTAACATATCTCTAGTAAAAAACCATAAATCTATATTTGTACTTTCGCAATCAACAAAGAATATCAGTGGTGCTTCTAGATTTTCTTCTTTGGAAAAAGAAAATAAAAGGATATATTTCCTGTAATCCTCATTGTGCTGATATGACTCAGGTAAAATTTTCTTGAAAAGAAAAAATGAAAATAAAAGATGGTGAGGTGACAATAGTCTCTCAAAAACCAGACTGGGGAATGAACTCTTTGCCATTGCTTGTATTACCTATATAACACCGACCTAGCTTGAAGACAAGGTAGTTTTGGTTCACAAATGCAGAAAATTGAAATATGGTTGAAATTTTATATATAAATGTTTGATAGAATTATGTATATGGGCTTCATTAATTGTGAACTGGAAATTTGGTTTCTGCTCAAAGAATTGCAGTCCAAAAGACTTCTAAGGCACATGGTTAACAGTTATCATTCCTCAATAATGAAAATTGAAATTTATCATAGAGAAAAAAGAAGGAAACCTAATTAGTCTCTGCATCTTTCTTTACCCAGTCGTTATCTCTAATATTATATCTTTGGAAGCTTATTCTCACTCTCGTCAGCCACGAAACTCCTACTTCAGTTACCCATATCCAACAGTTCCATAGCAGACTGTTGTTGAATTAAGGTATTTGTCATTTTATGTTGTCACGCGCGTACTGAGAAACTTATATAAGAATAAATTGTTTTCAGGTCAATTTTATAATTTAAGCAGAGACCGGCATTCCAGTGATTGAGAATTAAGGGTGTCTTCAATATTTGAGGAGAGGAGAAAAAAGAAAAGAATTTTTTCCTTCCCTTGTTTGATTTGTAGTGTTAAAAGTTAATTTCTTTTGTTTTTTCTTTATTTTTTTTAAATCAAACAAGAAAAAACATTCATTTTTCTCTCACTTCTTTTTCATTTCTTTTCTATGAGAATCAAACACAACATAAAAGATAGCCCAATTATTGGGTCCAGTTTCCTGTCTTGCAACGGGCTGCCTAAAAACCTTGCAACGGTTTGAAAAATTACCGTCTATAGTATTCTTGTCTCTATGATTTTTTAGGGGGTTCCTTTTTTTTTTCGTTTGACTTGGTTTCATTTGCTGAAGTAAGATAATTGAACCACCTCATGTCCTGAACCAATGGCTAAAGCTCGTTAAATGATTAGCAGGGGGCGGATTCAAATTTTTTGTGCAGTGAAAACAACACTTACAAAAAAAATAATAATAAGAACACGAAATTGTTTCCTACTTAGCAATCAATTTTATTTGGCAATCCTTTTTATTTGGAAAAGTAAACAGATAATTATATTTAAAATGACAAAAAAGGGAGGGGTGTTGTCTCTTTACAAAAGGTTGTATATAAAAAAATTATACCCCTCAACAAAATTTTGATTACTTCTAAAATCAAAAGACGAAATTCAACAGCAAATGAAGTTGTTTAGTTGGAATAATACACTATATTAATAAATAATAAATAAATAAATACAAATACAAAATTTTTAAAAAAATAGTAAATAAAGTAACCAAAGTCAGTGGAGGTGAGATTAATAGATCCCCCTCTGTACATATGCAAAGTCAACAATACATACTAACTTAAATGAGGGGGAAAGGGAGTATTCTCTATTGTTTTACAACTTCGTAACGCAGTTATCAAGTACTCTTCAGTCTTCACTATACATACAAAGCTATTGGGCCCTGTTTGTTGAATGGATAAAGAGTGACGGATTGGATATAATATCTCGTGAATCTAACAAAATTCATGTTTGGCAACAAAAAAAGTATTGAATTGCCTATCCCTTTGGAGATTTCATTCGGAGATGAAATCTCCCAAAATGAAAGATATATAATACAATGGCAGAGGTAATATTACATGTCATCCCTCTTGAGATAAGATACAAATCTCATTTTTACCCTTTTATTACTATTACTTTTGTAATATGTTAATATAATATTATATAAGTATATTACCATATAATATATTAGTAATATTAATTTTGTAATAAATAATATGGTAATATAACAATAAAATATGACCTTGAGGGGTTTGCTCATTGCCGCTGGATAAAGTTGTACATATATAATATATGTATGCATGCACACATTAAAGTCAGAACAAATTGGGGTATGCATTCAAAGGGAACTTATTCAGCTAAGTAGAATTGTTCTTCCGTTCAATCATTGACTTCCTTTTCTCAGTCTTCCCTCTGCAAAACTTGTCGAAGTTAATCTGGTCGCTGGCCTATTGGTCCAGTCTTTAAGCTTCAATTGCTTAAAGGACTGTTCAGAACTAAATAAATAAATAAAAGGCTAAGAACCCAAGGAATTAGTAGTTAAAATTTGGGGTATGATTCGTCTAATGTCTCAAGTTTAAAAAAATTTAGATGATATCAACTCTTTAGAGTCAATTTCAAAACTTTTGATCTAATAATTATTAGATTTGTGTAAGATAAAAAAAAAATGGACAAATTTTAAAATTTATCAAAATATGCATAAACTGACTTAAACACTGAGGTAACAAAAGAATAAATAAAAAAAATACTAAGGAAGAAGGCATTTAATATGCACAATAAACTTTTTTTTTTTTTTTATGCTACGGAAAGAAAAGGACAATAGACTTTTTCAAACCAGATAGGTAGGTGAAATGTATGATGGTTGAAGAGAGAGCAAATACAAAGCCTAGGTCTTGCATCAGAGATTCACAGGACATTGGGCTGTGTGGACGCAGGCTGGGGCGGAGAGAGCGGGGTGGACATTAATTCGAGGATTTTAAAAAATTACATGTACCTAATTCTAATTAAACAAAGAAGTCATAGTTAAAGAATTAATTAAATTACAAGACCACCAAAGAAACGATCTGATGAATAATAAAATACAATACGAACTAAATATAAAAACTATTATGTAATGATAACATATTGCATGACCTCGTGACCATAACTTAGTCTCTAAGTCTTCAAACACGGCTACCTTCTCGATCAAGAATGCGGTGACCGTCTTGCAGAAGGCTCTTGATCTAGATTGTCGACATCTCCAAATCACCATAAAATAGGAGCTCAAGAAATAGGTTAAGGTACAATCAAGAATGGAGAGAAAATATAAAAGAAGAATAAAAAAGAAAATAAAAAGAAGTGAAGTATAGATAAGTCCCAATAACTCATGTTGTATTCTTTTTTATTCTATATTATCAAAAGAGACTTGGATGGTTCATAAGATATATCCCAAATTATTCTAGAAGTACTAATATGATAAATATTTGACAGTTCCTGAAGAACTATTCTCTATAGTTTATCTTGAGTTATTGTATCTGGTTTATATTTTTTTAAATTTTGTAACACATTATCAGCACGAATCTCTAAGTGCTTTTGAAAAATATAACTATATTTTTCCTTACATTAGGAAGGTACTTCATTTTATGTGTAATTAATATTTCAATTAATTTATCTTGTTTTAGGTCTTTAGTGTTCACTCTTTAATTCATCGCATAATTTATATTTCTGTTAATAGTTGATGAATAGTATAAACAGTGGTTGAATTATTGAGATGAATAGTCATTTATTTTGAAACTTTGTTAGTTTATTTCTTCCAGATCTTGAATTTTTGGCCTATGATATTTATAAATCTGAAATCTTTATTTCAATAACTTTTCATAAATATGTGTCTCAACTATATTTTGATGTATGAATTAAAAGTTATAATTCGGACAAAAACAGTGATATTATATATATATATATACCGTATGAATAGTATAGTAATGAATACTACTATGCACCAATAATACTTTTGTTATTAATAATTGATAATTATTATTTATGAACAGTGATTTTACTATTGATAACTAGTGATTAAGTAGTAATTATTAAATAAACCATATTAAATTAATAGTATGTTATGTAATATGTTTCACATTTCTATCGGTTATCTTTTATGAGTTTGTTGTGTTTTATCATAACACCCACCTAATATTAATATGCTTAGTAGAGCTTTTACATGATCATTAGCTTGTGATTGTCAGATTTTATTTTATGTATTGATTTATAAATGCAATTAACTAGAAGAAATCAAGCATTCTAGTAGAATGCTTATTACGACCTGCACGTCGTTTATTTAATTATTGTTACTTTTTAAGGTCGACTTGCCACCTGTTACTGCTTTAATTTATATTGCTTCTATTAGTTAACTATACTTATTATGATAGCTATCTATTTTGGTTGACTATTATGTCATCATTGAATTTTTATAAAAAGAAAAATATGAGTGGCATAAAACTGTAATCTTTCTAAAAGCTCAATATGATTAAATGCACATAAAGTTACAAAATTAATAATAAATGTGCTTGGAGTTGCAAGATTATAATTGAATGCACCTGAAGTTATAAGGCTATAATTTAGTGCACCTGAATCTACAATAATTTACTAGTGCTAATGGATACAATTTTTACTATTTAAATATATACATAATAAAAATTATTTGTATGAAATCTTCCTAACGAATATGTATTATAAAAACATATTTCACATTTTATGTCTGGAACGTGCTCTTGTAGTAGTAATATGAGAGTATTAATTTAAAAAATATATTTCAAAATATTGTATTTTTATAGCTGGAAAAAATAATAAATTTTTATGACAATCATTACTCGACTTGACCTGTACAGTCGATGCACAGTAGCTTGATTAGTTTTATTTGTTTATTCTTTTTATTTTACTTGCATGTTAAGCAAGACAATATAAGAATGCAATTTTATAATATATATCAATTCTTGAAGTAATGAGTGAATGGTATGGATTCAGAGTAGTGCAACTCACTAAATCGAGTATTATAATTTGCTGATACATTTGACCAATTTTATATCATTTTTTGAAGTGAATATAATTTTATTTGATGGTTGTGGATATTGTCGGATATGTAATCGCGATGTAATAATCTTTAAAATTATGAAGATACCCTAAAGGTTGTAGTTTGTAAATACCACTGAAAGTAGAATAATGTGAGCAACACAAAAGGTGAAAGGTTTGTTAAATAAACCTCTCAAAAATTGTGAAGATATCTCATTGATCACGTACCTGTAATACGATGATTAAATATTTAATAGATTTCTATGGTAGAAATATTTTAGCGATGAAACATTATATATATTTTGCATATGAATGAATTATACCAATGCTTCAATTGTTATAAATATGAATGGGTAAGATAAATGTCTACCAGACATTGTTACAGCACACACAATTATTATCGTAAACTTAACATTAGCTTAAATTAATGTTAAAACAACATCAAATATTATAAAATTAATTGAAGGCTCCAAACGAGCTAAATTGTAGAAGAATTAGGCTTCAGAAGAGTTAATATAATGTTGCTAAAGGATACTAAACTCTATTGATAATGTATTTTGTGCTGTTAGCGTTACAAAACATTTGCTCAGTTTTACAGATATTTTTATATTATTCCTATTATTTACGTGTTAGAAGCATATAATAAACAATATATTTGTTTATACTTTTTTTTTCATGTCAGAAGTATATAATAGAGAACTTTATTGCTTTCTTCCAAGTTATATTATATTATAACAATTATGGAATCACATGAAGTGATACACTAGAAGCATTTTAGACCTAAAAGATTGTTATATTATGAAATCACCTAAAGTGATGCACCTAACGTGAAATACCTGAGTTGTTACACCAGAAGTGTTTTCACCCCAAAAGAATTTTACAATGGTTACTATATGGGACTAATATATCTCTCATTTTAGCATATGTATACAATGGTTACATCGTTATATACTGGTAACTATCATATTTTGTGGATACCCATTTTAATTAGTCAGTTTTTCCATCATTAAGGGGAGACAAGATGTACCGTAAGATCAGTTGAAATACTGTAGAATTATCTCATCTTGATTCCCGGACAAATCGATATGAATCTAAAATTCACAAAGGAATCTAAAGTTCATAAAATTATTTACTTGTAGATAACTACAAATTAATTGCCTAAAGTATTCACTGACACAAAGAAGATAATCAAATCATATTGATACTAGTTGCTAATACTCTATTTAATATTGATGTTCTTGTAGGACAATCTGTTAATATAGTAGTATATAATTTCAAAGCGCTTGAAGCGTAAGAATTCTATCGGTGCAAACGTGAAACTCTTATAAAGAGAAAAGTACAACAAAATGAGTAAATTGGTGTCCTTGAAGAAACTATAATATCTAAACTTCTTAAAGAAGGAAACTCCTGAAGATCAATATTTTGAAGAGATATGAGACTATAATTTCTAAAATTTCTAAAAAAGAAAATAAACTTCTTGAAGGGGGAGTATGGTCTCATATCTCTTGCGGTCATCCAAGGAGGAGTCTTATGTAATGATGACATATTGGATGACCTCATGCCCATGATTTAGTCACTAAGTCTTCAAATATGACTCCTTTGTCGATCAAGAATGCGGCGACGACCTTGTGAAAGGCTCTCGATCCAGATTGCCGATGTCTCCAAATCATGATAAATATAGGAGCTCAAGAAATAGTTCAAGATACAATCAAGAATAGAGAGAAAATAGAAAAAAGTGAAGTATAAGTAATTCTCCAAAACTCATGTTGTATTCTTTTTTGTTCTATATTATCAATAAAGTCTTAGGTGGTCCAAAAAATCTATCCCTAATTGTTCCAGAAAAACTAATATGATAAAGATTTGACAGTTCCTGAAAAAAGATTTTTTATACTTTGTCTTAAGTTATCTTATTTACTTTATATTCTTTTAATTTTTATAACAAAAACTTATTTGTGATAATTGTTAAGCACGGTATCACTGTTATAAAGTAATTGTGCATACACACATGAAGGCTTAAGCGTACATTACGTGCTTCGTGGGTCACGTCTAAGGATGCCCATAAAACAAGCACAACATGTATACAAAATAGTTGTGAACTTCAAGATAATTTATAAGTATGAATATGTCAACCTCTCAGAAGAATCTATATAGGGCTTGCGAAACTAGCCGCTATGAGTAATTAATCTCTAATAAGCCACAAATAACTTTTGTAATAGACCAATAAGCTATATAATACACTCAAAAATAAAATCTACAACTCAATAATTAAATAATAATTTAAAGTTTTGAAACTTTAGGAAAATAATGAAATTATTCCAATTGTGGATATGTGACAGTTAGGGCTAGACACTAGGTGGGCCGGGCCGGGTTTGGGCAGGGCCTGCCCTACCTAATAACACCTTGGACAGTGGCTCGAGCCCAGCCCGGTCCGGCCCGATAATCGGGCCTTCACTTGATGCCCAAGCCCGCCCAAAATAAATAAATAAAATTCCAAACCTGCCCATTGGCCTGACCAAAATGAATATTTATTTATTTTTTATAAATATAAATGAGTATATATATTTATTTATTTATTTTTATACTAAATAAAATTATTCGGGCCGGGCCGGGCCGGGCCAGGTCGTGTCGAGCCGGGCTTCGGAATATAATCCCAAGCCCGGCCCGATCCCACGGGCCTAAACTTTAATCTCAATCCCTTAAAAAATGGGGCCTGGCCAGGCAGACCGATCGGACCGGTGAACCGATGTCCACCCCTAGCGACAGTTGCCCACTGAAATTTTTAAAATTTTCTCGTGTCATTTTTTAAATTTTAGTGTTAATTACAAACACACCTCTTGAACTATAATTCAGTATTACAAAACTCTTAAACTTTAAAACATAACAAATTAATCTCATGAACTACCAATTTAAATCAATCAACTTCTTCTATTAGCAATTCGTTAGCAATCTATTAGGAGGGTAGATGAAAATTTTTCATGTAACTTGCACATATTCATAAAAATTCTTTTTATACATAAATTATATAATCTTTTTGTAATAATTGTCCACTGATTAAAATACCTTTGCATTGTCCCTATATTTACATTTCATTTCAAGGGATATTTCAATCACTTTGGCATATATTATAACAAGAAGAGATTAATTTAGGTATAAAATCATACTTTTGTGAATATGTATAAGTCAAAGAACAATTTGTATCCATTTTCCTTACGAATTCCTAACATGAGGGGTTGATTGATACAAATTGGTAATTTAATGGGTCAATTTATTATGTTTTAAAGTTTAAGGGATCTTTGTGCTACTAAGTCATAGTTTGGGGAGTGTTTGTAATTAATCCTAAATTTTAAGACTTATTTATAACATGTCGGTATAAAAAAATTGCTTAGCAAAATTTGATAGACTAAAATAACTAGATATACATGAAAAAAAATTATAAGAGTTTCCTAAAATGTAAGTTAGAGGCCAATCACTTAAAACATTCTATACTCCTAATATTTGGAGTCCTAACATATCCAATATTTACCCCCAAAAGTTCCCATGAGAAAGCATAAAATCTCATATAACTCTTTAAATTCATGTTTTCAAAAGACAACTTTTAAATTTAGTAGTGTTTGGTAACGCTTTCATGTTTTAAGTTTTAATATATTCTATATTTCGTCATTTTTGTATTTTACTTTTATTTAAAAAGATAGAAAACACGTTTGACAATCATACAATTGTTATTTATTTTTCTATTTTATGTTAAAAACATTCATTTAAAAAGCGATTTGTACACAAGCAAAGGAAGGGTAGAGGAGGGAATGAGTGGGTGGGTGTGGCGGCCAGGTGGGCAAATGATGGGGGTGGCTAATGACGGTGGGGCAGGAGAAGGAGGAACGCCATTGTTTTGACAAAAGTAGACATACATTTTTTGTGTGTTCACTTTCTTCAAAAATTTGGAAAAACAAAATACAATTGAACACAGTTATTAAAAAGCTTTATTTTTAGCTTTTAAAAATTATAAAAATAAAAATAATATCTAATAGTTATATTTTTAAAACACCATTTGAAGATCAAGGTATTGAAGTAAACAGAACTTAAAGTTCACATTTAATTTGAAGTCATGTTTAGTGTCATAACTTCAAACTTAAAATTTGGTTATTTATAAGAGTTTAGTTTTTATACATTGACAGTGTAGAATATTTTTACACAAGTAAAATATTAAAGTACAACACGTGTATTTTAGAATTTAAGTATAATATAAATAAGTAATACTTATGTACACGTCCTATTCTAGCATGTCCACTTGTGTAAAAAAAATTTACTTATAACATGAATACAAATAATTAAATAGGTTTTATAAATAAACTAAAAACTAGCTTAGTGTGAAAAATAATTTCTGAACCACTCGAGTTTGGTAAGAATTCTAAAAAGGGTAATGCTATACAACTAGAAAATTCATACAGAATTTATCACTAGAATGATGTAGCTAAGTTATGAGCCTATCACTTTAAAATAAAAAAACCACCAAGATACTTATTTATTACAAAACTGTCATCGGCACATTATTTTAGTGTAGAATTCTATACAAAAATTTTAGAAGAATAGCATTTTCCTTCTAAAAATCACCCTCTAATATGCGCAGTCAAGTTCAAGAAAGTTGGAATTACGGTGCCAACATTTGAGAAAAATATAGCTAGAATTTTCGAAATAACTATTATGTGATTTAAAATAAAATTTCTTGAAGCAAGTTCTACCACTTTGAATCATAGTTGTTAATTCCGTACTGGTCAACGTATCATTTTTGCTATTGATACGATATGCACCGGAACTGGTTCGTTTGGGTGTACCGTTTCGGTTTTATTAATTTATTATGATAAATGTTATGCATATATAAAAAAATATATACACAATATTATTTGAATTAATGAGAGCATTTATATGTATACATATCAGGTTGCATTTATTAACTTTAGGTCACTATAAAAAATATATATCAATTATTATTATTATATATATATATATAACACGAATATAAAAAAACCAAATAGGGTTACAGTTATAGACAAAGGAGCTAATATTACAATTTGACCCCGTTGACTTGTATGTGAGATTGTTTGGTGAAGGTTAGATACTTTGCTGGAGTGGGAACTCTTTCCAATGGGTTTGCATTTCTCTCTTTTATTTTGTGTGGCCCAACATACGGCACAGCGTAAGATCGCAGAGAGCCAGATCTCATCAGACAGCAGAGAGAGTACCTCATTTGCATATGCCTCTCTCTCACAGTCTGGAAGAAAATGGTGTATCGCTTCATTGGCGGTGGCGCAAGTTCATTAGCAACAAAAGAGATCTTCTCGTTTTTCTATTTCTTTTTTTTTTTAATTTTACTTCTTCAACCCATAAAATGGGACGAAGCCGGTAACCAAACAAATCGCCAGAACATGCCAAAATATCCGAGATAGGGTGAGGTGAAACACGCCGGAATATTCCAGAATAGTCTAATATTTTTACCGGAAGCGTACTAAAGCATATGTGAGGGCGAAACACGCCGGGATATTCCGGAATAGTCCGGTATTTTAACCGGAACCGTACTGAAGCATATGTGTTTTGTTTTCTTGCCGCATTTCGGTCGATATGACAACTATGCTTTGAATGTAATGTTTTAAAATTTCTTTACTTCTTTATATATTTTCCTAAAATTTTCTAAAGGTCAAAACAAAATGAGAAATCAATTTATGATATCTATCTTAAAAATGAAATTATAAATCAAAGAAGGTATGCATGGGCTAGTTCTTCTCTCTCTCTCTCTCTCTCTCTCTCTCGCGCGCGCGCGCGCTATATTGGAGGGTCAAAACCAATGTGAGTTGAAATCTAAACTATGGGAGAGGGCCCCACTAAGTTGGCTTCTTTTCATTGGCTAATTCAACAGTATAGTGTGAATTAAATTGTTACAACTCATCGAATTAAACAACATTTTGTAAATTGCTAAAGTCAACAAGTAATTTGTTGAGGTTTATACCAACATGGTGAAGTTTTAAGGCCATAGACAAATAGCAAGTAGTCATTGAAAAATAAGAAACCTTCTTCAATTAGCCGTGTGGTATTTGGTCAGCTTTGAATAGACAAATTAATTCCTTGAACAAATTGGATAGAATACCCACGTGAAGAATGTAACTATGTTTAATTTATCTTACCGATCTTAGAAAATCCGATAATTTAACATCCTCATATTTGTAAAACTTCTCTTGTAAAAAATTCATAAATCTATATGCCTATTTCCATAGTCAACATTGTATATAATGGAGCATGTGGATTTTCCTCTTATGGGAAAAAAAAAAAATTCTATTTTTTAGTAATTCACCTTTTCTGACTCGAGTAAAATTTTCTTGAAAAAGAAAAATGAAAGTGAAAAATGGTGAGGTGCGGTGACAATAGTCTCTTAAAAACCATACTTTGAATTAAATACTTGGGAAATAAATACTTTGGCATTGCTTGCATCACCTATATACATATATATGAAACCGATCTTGCTTGAAGTAGCTTTGCTTCTCAAATGCAGAAAATTCAAACATGGTTGTTTAATACTAAATGCTTGACGGAATAATGTTTTGGTTTCTTCTTCAAGAATTGTAGTCAACATGACTTTTCAGTCATTATGAGCTAGGTTGCTTCTCCTAGTATGGTAAATGGACATTTACATAGAGACAAGCATACTAAATCCAAAATTTTTCGATGTACATCTTTGTTTACGTTGTTGCTTCTCTCATCTGGTATTTGGAGGCCTATTCTCACATGTCATCTGCAAAACTGATAGTTCAATTACACCTATTTATCAATAACTCCACAACGACCACAATTGACCAATGTTGAAGTTAGTTCTTGGTCATTTTATTTCATCCCTGAGAAACTTAGTAGGAATAAAATGTTTTGAGGTCAACTTAGAACTTTAAACACGGACCTGCATAGCAATTCATGTCTTTTTGAGAATTAAGGATGGTCTAACAGTTTATTCATTTCAGTGAAGTGCGATATTTCTTGGTCATGTACATTTGTATATATGTTAACAAGTACTAATTGTTGGTCATATTCATCAATTAAGTCATAGAATTCTTCGAAAGCAATAAAATAATAGTTTTGAAAAATAACTGTGTTTGCTTATGCCTCTGGTCAGAGGAGTTGCATACACATGAATGTATACATTTGGGTAAGCGTTTCTATTCAATCATTGACTTCCTTTTCTCAGTCTAACCACTGCAGAACTTGTTAAGTTAATTTGGTCACTGTCTGCCTATATATATAGATCCATTCTCTTACATAGTTAGCACCGGTCAAGTTGGTTAAATTAAGGATAGATCAGAATGAATGAAAGACCAAAGAAGAGGTCAACCCTTAAGATGGACAACGTACCCTTATCTTTTTGATAGGTGAAGGGAGAGAAAGTACCCTTATCTTTTTGATAGGTGAAGGGAGAGAAAGTACCCTTGTCTTTCCAACTAACTCGGTGCATGTGTTTCGAGACCTCAAGTTGCAAAATGTTAAATATCATAACTTGACAAAACATTCTACAGTTTTGATGTTGACGCAGGTCTAGAAGATTTATTGAACTAAGACACACCACAACCCACACCACAAAGATGACCTGTTTGTTTGGTCCAGTTTTTCTTTTAAGTCACAGAGTTGTTGAAGTTAGTCCCAAGGAAGAATAGTTTGTTCTTTTCTTCTTCATTTTTTTTTTCTTTTCCCCCTCCTTATTTACTCTAAAAATCTTCGTTAGAACAAAACACAATAGAAAATTACTTTTTAGTTTAGTTTGGTGTGACCTTATAACTAGAAAGCTTAAAAATTGGTTCCCATCTCTCAACTTTTAGTTTATTTTTTTGAACCCAAAGACACCCTCGAAGAAATTGGCTTATTAGTGTCATCAAATAGCTCAACTAGAAAGTTCGAACTTTAAGTCCAAAAACTTCCAAATAAACTGGAAGACTTTGATGGTAAGGATACTATTATTTATACCTAAGTGTATACCATCACTAAATTTTAAACCTATTTTTTTTGTAATGAGTTATTCAGATAGAGAGTTAATCCAATACTAACAACTACTAGAGTTTACACTCAGTGAGTCCACAACTTATTCCATCCAATAGGGAGGTTGGTACTAAAACTAACATGTATAATAAACTACTTTACTTGTAAACTAGTAATGGAGACCATAAGATTTATACGTAATAAATTCTCTCACTCACTTAGATATTTAATACATGAGGGATGCCATGTGTTTAATTATTTAATAAATATAATATTTCAATATTGGTGGCTCATATATGTGCAACAAATAAAATTTAAATTCCTTTAATTTAGAAAAAAATATTTAAATTAAAACATGAGAATTAATTTTACTCTTTAGTTGAACATTTATAAACCAAAATTGAAAATTTAAATTTATATAATTAAAACACAATTTAAAGGTCATTTATCTATTATCCATGTTCTTCCATGTTAATAATATAACAACAAAAACATAAAAGATAATAATCATAGACAAACAAGATAAACAACATTTAATCAAGATCTTGGCTGTTATGGTCAAGAAGTTACTCCAAAGTAATAAAGAGTCCAACCGCACCATGACATCACCAATGAATCCTTGTTTGCACTTTGATGACGCACAGGGGTTTAGGGGCAACGCCCCTAGTGACAGGGATCGACATGCTATTTTTTCAATTTTTAGGAATTTTCCTCACATCTTTAGGGTTTTTTCAGTTTTCTGCCCCAGTTCTTGTGCCTCTACTATTCCTCCATCTTCTTCAATTAGAATAGATTGTATTCTCCAGAGCATTAGAGTTATAAAATATAAGAAATAAAAATCTTCAAAACTGTGGAGTTTCCATGCTTCGTAAAAATTAATTGTTACATCTGATTCTATGCATTTTTAAACCGGAGTTCACAATCTAAGAATCATATAAATACACAATCACATAACATACATTCATGTGACCAAAATAACCAGGCAAAATACTGCAAAATAAAGGTTAGTATAAACCCACGTTATACTTTAAGTATGCATGGAATTAATTTTCGAAGAACATGGTATGTATTATACATATACAATATAAACCGAGGCTCTGATACCAATTGTTGAGGATTGCAAATTTTTTCACGATCCAACTATAGTGCATACGCATAATACTAAAAATTTTGATTTGATTAGCAAAAAATAATCTACGTGATTAGAATAATTCATTCGAGATTTCTCTGGTTTGATCTCAAATAGCAACAGATATGAATTTCGAAATTCCTCTCCTTTGATCTCGAACAGCAAGCAATAGCAATAGCAACAAGAAAACTGTTCGAACTCAACCTTCAGACTTCTGCTATATCCTTCGAACATGCCTTCCTGCAGAGAGGGTGGGCTTACAGCTCCAAGGGTTTCTATCTCTCATAAGAATGTGTATATGAGATTATCAGTTGTAACCCTAGCTGCTCATAGAGTGTGTATGTATAAAGGCTACAATTAGAACAACAGGATTAGTATGACTAGGACTTTCTACATAAATAAGGATTCCTAATCTAACCAGGATTAATCTCTACTTATGTAAATTATAATTTATACCACTAAAGAATTATAATTGCACTCCCCGTCATAATAAGAATTATATTTCGAGCTTCATATTATTAAATGCTAATTTATCTCCCCACGTTAAGATTACAAATACCTGTCTATTAAATTAAATTATTGACAATTAAATTTAATAAACTTATTTAATTCCTTGAGACTTTCTACTTAACTTGTTTGATATGTCAGATTCATAATTCACCTACAGGGTTTACCATAATCAAAACTTATAAACTTTCTCATAGGGGTATTATCAATCCATATACTGAGACATGGATGTCGCGCCCAAATTTTTCGCACTCGAGGAATACACACACAAGCGGGAAAAATATTGTACTCTCTCGTTAGAACTCACCCTCCTAGAAAAATGAGTGTGACTAGGTTTGAATTGAAAATTAATTTGAATAAAGGGCTTTTGAAAAAGATTTGGAGTTGCCACCTAACTTGATTAAGGTGAGTTAGGTCACCTAAAAACTAAGCATAATTCGAAAACTAGACTTAGGGTTTTGAAAAATGATTTTGAAAATATCTTCTCAAGAGAGGGTTTTTAAGAAAAACAGATTGTTTGGCAACCTTTGGAAAACATTTAGCCCTTTTTTGAAAATAACTCCTTTTGGTATTTGAAAACAGTGATCTAGGTTCAGAGGTTGGTTACGCGAAGAGAATACGCACTAAGCCATTACCCTATCTTGCCCTTTCGGTACCTACATGTCAATCTACCCTAGATTCACCTATGAGAGTCTTTAACTAACTAGTGTTCAATCCTATCCACTTTAGAAAACACTGTTTGAAAAGAAATTAACATGATGCATGATATGCAAGTGCAATAGAAGAGAGTTGATTTAGAAATAGATTGGAAAAGAAGAATTTGATTTGATTTGAAAAGAAAGAGATAGAAGTTTGAATTTGGAAAGAAGGTTTTGGAAATTTAAAACAGAGAGATTTGGGAAATAGAAATTTGAAATTGGAAATTTGAAAATTGATTGGAGATTTGAAAAGATTGTAGAATTTGAGATTTGAAAAATATGGAGAAATTTGAAATTTGAAAGAAGTTGTGGAATTTGAGATTTGAAAGATGTTGTGGAATTTGAAATTTGAAAGAAGTTGTGAAATTTGAAATTTTAAAGAAGTTGTGACTGCACCTATGAAGGTTGCCTACGTATCCTTTTAGAAGAATCAGGTCAATCGTAGTTCGGACAAGAGTCCGATTGAAAATAGAAGAATTAATTGGAAGGAAGGGATTGAATTGGAAATTGGATTAGAAGATTGAGAGATTGAACTTTGATTGGAAGATTTGAAAAGACTTGACTTTGAAAAACTTGGTTTTAAGGAAACCTAGACTTAAGGACTTGGAAAAGAAAGATTAGATTTGACTTGGAAATATTTTAGAGAAGAATTGAGTTGAATATTGGACTTGGAAGATTAGGAAACTTGGAATTAGGAAAGATTTGATTTAGGAAAAGTTCGAATTAGGAAAGTTTCAATTTAGGAAAGTTTCGATTTGGAAAATTTCAACTCAGGAAAGTTTGTGTTTAGGAAATGTTTCGAATTAGGAAAGTTTTGAAATAGGAAATGTTTTGTTCTAAGAAAGTTTCATTTCAGGAAAAGTTTTGAAAATAGGAAAGTGTTGAATTTAGAAATGTTTTGAATTAGGAAAAGTTTAGTTTAAGAAATGTTTAGAATTTGGGAAGTTTCAACTTAAGAAAGTTTTGAATTTGGAAAGCTTAGAATTTTAGGAAAGTTTGAATTTAAAATGTTTTGAAATAGGGAAATTTTGAAAATAAGAAAGTTTTGAGTTTAGATTTGGAAAGATTTGAAGTTTTAGGAAGGTTTAGAATTTAAAAAGTTTGAAAGTTTGAGTTTTAGAAAATCTTGAGATTAGGAAATGTTTGAATTTAGGAAAGATTTGAAAACTTAGGTTAGAAAAGTTAAGATTTGAAAATGGTTAGAATTAGGAAATAGTTGAATTAGGAAAGATGTGGAAGTTAAGTTTTAAACTTTCAGAAAGATTTTTATGTTCAAGTTTTGAAAACTTAAGATTTAGAAAAGTAGAAGTTTAGGAATGATTTGAATTAGGAAATGTTTAAACTAGGAAGGGTTAAGATTCCTATTTGCTAAAATAAGGGATTGGATTTTGTTTCTAAAAAAAAGAAGGTTCGATTTTGTTTCCGAAAACGGAGGATTGGATCTAGTTTCCTAAACGAGGAGACTGGATTTGGCAAGCACTTGGAAAGGAAAGTTTTGAGAAACCCTATATTTGGAAGACTATAGTTTTGATGTAGAAAATAGATTTTGGAAACTTATGATTTTGATGTAGAAAGGGAGGCTTTGGGAGCCTAGGTTTTAAGGCAAGTTTGAAAACTATGTTTTTGAAAAGAAAATTAGAGTTTCCTAATTGTTAGCTCTAGGGCTTGACTTGGGCTCTAAGGAAAGAGATTTTTGGAAAGTGCGCTTTTGGAAACGAAAATTTTTAGAAGGGAATCCTGGAGATGAGTTTTTGGAAAGTGAATTTGCAGATAAAGTTTTTGGAAAGAGATTTTAAAAAAAAAGTTTTTGGAAAGTGTGTTTTTGGAAATGAGTTTTTAGAAGGAAAATCCTAGAGGGAAATTTCTAGAGGGAAGATTTTGGGAAAAGAGTTTTTAGAAAGATTTTTGGTAGAAGACTGTTAGAGAGAGTTTCTGGAAAGATTATTAGGGAACGTTTTTAGAAAGTGGATTTTGGGGAGAGTATTTTGGAAATGAGTTAAAAAAGGGAGTTTTGAAAAATAAATTTTTGAAGGGAATTTTTGAAAACAACTTTGGAAAGGAGAGTTTTAGGAAAGTATGTTGAAAAAGAGATTTTTAGGAAGAGAGACTTTTGAAAAGAGAGTTTTTAGAAGGTATAAAAAATGTCGCACTTTCCTAAAGTGATTCTAACCATAAGAAGGTTAAAACTAAATTAAGAAAGCAGTTTTGAAAGCAACAAGATTTGAAAATATGGACCATAAAAGTCACTTTAAATGTAACACTTTCCTAAATTAACCCTAGCCATGGAAAGACTAGAATCACCCTAGGATTGTGATTTTAAAATCAAGTTTTTGAAAAGGAGATAATAAGTTTAAAGTAAGCTTTGAAAACGAGTTTGAAAACGATTTTTCGGAAGAATGCAAGATAATGATATGTATAATGCAAATTGGGGTCATGAACATACAAGGTTAAGGCTTCACCACAAAATCAAGGGGGCCGAACCCACGTGGTCTCCGGTTTGCCTAAAGGAAAGCCCCTGACACGGTGACCCTCCAATAGTCTAATCCTACACATGGACCAGGAATCCCCTTGTTTCGAGCATGCAAAGAAAGGGGGGAAAGAGATAGGGGATTAAAATAGAGAAAACCTAAGTGGGTTAGGAGAGAGAAGAGAGAGGGGGGAAGTGCAGAAACGTAAAACGAAAGCCTACCTTGTGTCTTGTTTATTTTGTGCGCCTTGCTTTTCTTCGGTCTTCGCTTCACTTCAGTCTTGATCTTCGAGGGCTCGTCTTCAGTCTTCAAATCTTCATAGTTGCAACAATTCAAATCTTCAATGGAGGGTTGGAGGCTAGTGTATAAGTGTGTAGGGGTGTGTATGAGTGTATATAAGGCTAGGGTTTATGTATGGTGGCTAGGGTTTGGAAAACCTAAGGAAGCTAGGGTTTTGGGAGTGTACGAGCTCTGTGTATCAAAAATTAGGGTTTTTAGACTGAGTTTGCTGACCTCCTTCACGCTGGAAGAGGCTCTGTATTTATAGAGAGAGGATAGACATGGCGCCTACTGCAGTGGCACCAGGCCAATTTTCATCTTGGGGCCACTAGGAGTGGTGCCAGGCCAATTAGGAAAGTATTTAGGTCGGCAAGCAACGTATCTTTGACTAGATTTGGGCACCTGTATTAGTGACTACCATGCAATTTTCAGCCCGGCTTCACCAGGAGTGACTTCGGAAAGTTCGAAAATGATTTAAAGAGGCCGGGAATGACCCGGAAGGCCGGAAAAGAGCAGGAACACTTAAGATAATGTCCCAGAGGTATTTAACTTGAAAAATGAGAATAGGATGTGTTAGAGGGGTTAATCGAGCCGTTAGGGGCAAAATGGTCAATCGGGTTGGAAAGCTGCTGGGACGGACTCGGACTGTCTCGGAAGACGACTCGAGATTTGGAAATATTATTCAGAATGTTCCCAAAGGTTGCCGGTTTGATTCCCAGAGCCGGTGTGGTCGAAAAAGGTGACCGGTCCACTAGAGGCAAAACGGTCATTTCGCACCAGGTTTGCCGGAACTGACTCGGAATCATCCGAAAGGATAAGGAAAGGTTGAGAATACTATAAAAAGTATTCTTAAGAAGTTACCGATTTGATACCTTGAGCCGATGTGGTCAGAAAAGGAGACCGGCCCACGAGTGGCAAAACGGTCATTTTGTACCGAGTTTGCTGGAATTGACTCGGAATGATCCGCAAAGGAAAAAAAAGGTTAGGAATGCTATAAGAAGCATTCGCGGGAAGTTACTGGTTTGATACCTAGAGCCGGTGTGGTTCCCGGGGCATTTGGATGCCTAGGGGCGAAATGGTCATCTTGACCGGAAAGTCTCGGAAAAGACCTAAGGGGCAGTTTGGTCATTTTTCACTTATGTGGGCTTGCAGGCACTGGTGTTGACCTAGGTTTTGATTGTTTTCGCCACTCTGACGGCAGTCGTCGTGACACAAGGGTTTGTTGGCAATTCCCTATATCGACCTGTTTACGAGTATTTTCGCTACTCTAATGGTTGTGATGTTTGTGAGTATTTTCACTACTCTTACGATTCCGATGTTTGCGAGTATTTCCGCTACTCTAATGGTTCGCGATCATTCCTGAGACTACTTGTTCTCGAGAAGCTGCTAAATGAATTTAGCGCTTGAGAAGTCAATTTTCTTGGAAGGCATGTCTAAACGGACATTTCTGCATTGGCAGGCTAGCAGGCTCCAAAGGTGGACCGTTCTACCATCTAGTGGACTTGGGGTCTCATCCCGGTCAACAGGTTTAAAGGGACTTACTATTTCGAAGAGATTTTTTTTGAAAAGCGTGCCGGACCGTTTCAAGGAATAAACTGTCTCGAGAGAGGGAATGGAATTAGAAAGGAGTCTTATCGTCTTCGAAAAGACGTGCCTGATTTGGAACCGTCTCGAGGAATAAACTGTCCAAGAGAGGATTGGAATTGGAAAAGGGACTTACCGTCTTCAGAAAGACGTGCCTCATTTTGAACCGTCTCGAGGAATAAACTGTCTCGAGAGAGGGATTAGAATTGGAAAGAGGTCTTATCGTCTTTGGAAAGACGTGCCTGATTTGAAACCGTCTCGAGGAATAAACTGTCTCGAGAGAGGGATTGGAATTGGAAAGGGGTCTTATCATCTTCAGAAAGACGTGCCTATTTTGGAACCGTCTCGAGGAATACACTATCTCGAGAGAGGGATTGGAATTGGAAAGGGGTCTTATCGTTTTCGGAAAGACGTGCCTAATTTGGAATAGATTTACTGTCTCGAGGAATCAAATGTCTCAAGAGAGGGGTTGGAGTTGGAATTCAAAAGGACAATGCCCCTAAGGGCATTTTGGTCATTTTGCCACTATTTGGGCCTGTTGGGCCCGCGAAGCGATGGATAGATGGGATTTAGACCTAAAGAGTTGGTTTCGATTGGAATACGTCCATATTAACTTGAGTACAAGTCTGGACGGAGTGTAGACTGTTGAGCGGTTAAAAATGGGGTGCTTACAGCTGCCCCTCTTTTTCTATCTTTGCTTGTCGAAGACAGAAAACAATAAAGGTAAGATTCCCATGTTGACCGCGAGGCAGTCGGAGGGACGGACATTGGGAATCTTTTGACAACAGGGGTCAAAAACGGAAAACAAGCCAAAAAAAAGCTTTCGAAAATGAGATTTGGCGGGAAAGGGGGCAAAGCTGCCCAGAATTTGCAACTGGCGCCACTGCTTTAGTAGAAAATGCTTGGCGCCTCTATTAGTGGCGCCAGGCTTGGAGTTAAAACCAGAAAATTTCTGGTTCGAACAACCACGGCATTTTGGAGACTTTTTGCAAATCCGAGAGACTTTGCGTGAAAATTGATTTGAACCTTGAAGGGGCACTTCTTGGAGACCACAGGTGATTGTCGGAAGGAGACCACGTCGCCGGAAAATTCGCCGGAAGAGAAGATTTCGCCGGAAAACTTCCAAAAAGTGAGTTTTCAAATTTTGTTGATTTTGATGTGTAGAATTTCGTTTGAATCATGTGAATAGTGAAAATTGATGTTTTAATATGTTTTGAACATGATGGTGAAATTATTTTTGCATTTTGGTGCTTGTTTGATTGAATTTCAGTGATTTTACATGATTATATGAAGAAGGTTTTCTACAAGAATAGGGGATTTGTTCCTACAAGATTGGGCATTGGGTTTTCTGGCTAGATTTTTGTGCAATGTACCTTAGAAAAATGTGTTTATCAACCGTATCAAGTTTCGTGATTTTTTTGAAAACTTGGTGAATTTTTGATTTTTTTGAAAAATAGAAAAATACTTAGAAAATTAGGAACATAAGAAAACTAAAGAAATTGATGAAATTTTTAGAGTTTGAAATTTTGAAAAATGTAGGAATATTTTAGAAAACATTTGAACTGAATTTTGAGGAATTTTAGGTCATTTTTGTAAACCATTGATTTATTAGAAAAATAAAACACGTGTTTTGAAAATTTTGAAAATTCAAAAAGTGTGCGTGGGTGCTGATGTTATGTGATTGTAACGTTTGTGAAATGCGCGGTCCGTGTTTTGTGTTGATGCCATGAGTATTGTAGGGGCCATTTTTAAACAAAACTCTGCCGAAATTTTTAGAAATTAGGAAAATGGGTTGGAAAATTTTTGAAATAAAATCTTTTTGAAGGAAAGAAATATAAAACCATTGGAGATGGGGCCATTTTGGCGAAGAAGGCCTTGAGAAACTTGGGGGCCTTAGAAACTATTGGAAGAAAAATTTAGGGAGACTTTGAAAAGAGGGTTTGGAGACGAACATATTTTGGAAGAGTTGAAAGCTGATTTTAACTTTTAGAAAGCTCAGGGTTTTCGATGGGATTTATGGAAGATTTGAAAAACTTAGGAAAGAAGAAAACCTTCTAGAAGAGGAAGCTTTAGAAAACTTAGATTGGAATAAAAAGATTAGGTTGAATTTTGATTGAAAAACCCTGGAATTTTGATTTAGAAACCATTTGGAAATTTTGGACAAAACGTATAGGCAATTTGCTTTGACTTAGCATTTGAAGTCTTTTATTTATTCTGTTTATGTCAACTGTTTATTTTATTTTATTTTAGTATGTTATTATTTGTCTACATGTAACGTATATTAACATATCTTACTTTGGCTTACCTTTTCAGGATGACAGATGCGGGTGATGATGGCCCTAAGGGGAAACGCCACTTGGGGAAGGCGGCTAGGACAGATTCTGTTGGCAGCTCTAGTTGATCTGGGGTAGTCACAAATCAACCGGCATTTTCTATCCAAAAGGGAAGAGGGGGTAGGCCTCCAGTCGACCCATTCGCTCTAGTTGAACCAGCCTTCGAGGATGAGATGGACGCTGAGATTTCCCACTCTTGAATTTTAGGATGGCCGACGCTATTTTGAGTTAACAATGGGTTTGGTATGATGAGTATCCTCCAGATGAGCAAGACATTTTCACCGGTTCTTTGGTTGCATGGCTTCTCTCCTATTGGCACAGCTTGTTTTTTGGTAGTGGTTCCCTTTTGGCCACCTGACCCATCTTTGTTGGGGAATGTGAGCTTGCCCCTACTCCCCATGAGTATGGATTCCTCCTAGGTCTTTGAGAAGATTTGGCTGACATTATGGGACCTATTTTTTCTTATGGCTGCATCATAGTTGTCTCGTCTCAACTCGGATTCTGTGTGTAGTCTTTTCTTCTGATCTCCTGCCCCTAGTTTCCTTATGTCCCAGTGAAGCTCTTATTCTCACATTCTAAGTTTGTGACGCATAGGAGAGCTTATTCAGGGGATTGACCTACTTCTCAAGATTGGTTCATTTCCCCATGATAGCCCTAGCTCGGTTTCCCTTGAACTTGTTGACATTTCCGAGAGGGGATGACTCGGTCGGCCGTTGATTGCGTGTGTTACTCGCCAGGATTCGTGAAGGACACTCATATGCTCCTATGGTTGTGGGACAAACCTTCGTGAGCCTTACTAGACTCTCGCAGCGGGTCGATGCTTATTGTTGGGGATGTGCTTCGTTATTCCAGCTTTGGGTGATCGGACACTTATTCACTACCCCTCCTTCGAAGTCGTTTGATTGGGGAGGTCGAGGGTGGGTCATTGCCCCATTCTCTGTTTCGTGTTGGTCATGAAAATCTGAGCTTTCGGAGGTGTGGGCCGGTACTAGAGATATTTGAGGGGTGGATTTAGCTCCTTTTTGCGTTTTACCTTGTTCCCTGTTTCTTATTTGAGAGAGAGGGAAAGACATAGAGTTAGTTTTTGTACAAAAACAGTTTACTTATGCTAGTTCTAAAGATGCAAGGAAAAGGGGTGAATGCATGTTATACCCCTTTTTTATTTTTATGAATGCACATGGAATAACTATATATATTTTCTGAATGCATAGGTTCATACAGAAATGGAATTTAATGCATGTTATACTCTTTGGATGAATGTACATATAGGAATGGAATTGAATGCAATGTCTCCACTTTTTTTTTTGTGATAAATGCACAGATTTATGTAAGAATTGAATTAAATGCATGACCTACTTCCTTACGAATGAACAGGTTCATACAGGAATGCAGTTGGATGTATGGATAAACTACATAAGAATCTAAATGGAGGTACAGGTTATACATGTCATGGATGCATCAGTACTATATGTATATAAGCTATTTACAAAGAATGCCCCAGGATTGCCCCAGGGTTCATACTCTCAAGATTTTGTTTCTTTTCTAAGACTCTGCCCCATTCAGTTTTGTCCCATTCATATCGGGGTGTGATAGCATTTGCACCATTCTCCAGAGATCTTGACCTTTTGGTTTGCTATTCTATTCCTACTTTCTACAGGGTCACTGTTTGAGAGTTTTCTGATCTCACTTGGTTTTCTCTCTCAGATCTCTAGAATGCCATCATGGCTTGAGCGACAACTCGCATGCCCTTTGCAGAGCGATAAACAGCTAAGCCCTCAATTTGAGAAGACTTCTTTTAGGACCATAATGTAGGCTGGGTTTAGGGGTTGTAAGAAGCGAAGAGATGTTTAGGCTTAAATACTTTCTTTTAGTGGGTTGTTTAAACTAAAACCATCTGAGCACACTTTGGAACATGAGATTGCCCCTGCATTCCTCCCCAGTTTTCCTTTCTCACCCTTACCTGTCTTGGTATTGTTCAGGCTTATTTGGACTAAGCAATTTTCTTTGATCAAAAAGGACTTTATTTTGGACCATAACGTAGGCTAGGTTAAGGGGTTTATGAATGAAAAGGATGTGTAGGCTCAAATTCGATGTTGTTTCCAGTGGGGTTTAGATCCACACCATCCTTAGTCAGTCTTCCAGCAGGGTTTTGTCCCCTAATATCCCCCTCTAGTTTCAGCAACACATCTGGCTCATTTAGATCAAGCAATCCTTTTCAATTGGAGAGGACTTTAACAGGGTCGTAATGTAGGCCACAGTTTCGGGTTTTTACAAGAAAGGGTAAAGGCTCAAACCTATCAATTCTATTTGGTGGCTTTGTTATCTAGGATCACCTTTGAATTTTCTCTTTTACAAGAGGAGTTGACCTTTCTTGTAACTTTTGACTTTCTTAGTTTGACATTTGCCTCTTTTCTTTATTCCCCTTTTTTCTTCTTCTTCTTTTTTTTTTTTTTTTTTTTTTGACTTCCATCTTTCCTATATGCTTTTCAAGATAGCACAAACATGATTCTTTTTCGGTCTTTTCTTTGATATGACCCCTTTTTTTTTTGAACATTTCTACAACTTCTTTTTCTCAAATCCTTTCCTTAGCATTTCGATTTAACCCATTATGGATGGTGATCCCTAAGTTGGGGTGTTTTCTGAAAAGGAAAGGTAACCGGTTCAATAGGTTTAACAAGGGTTGCTTTTAACTGTATGGGAAATGAAATGAGGGCCTTTCTTTATTTTGAACAAGATTTCTTGATCCATAGAGCCTTCACGTTACTTTAGCTTGATGGTCGATGACATTCTCCACCAGATCTTCTGCTGCCTGCCTGTCCTAGTGTGGGGGGATGGTTTTGGATCGGGGTTGATAAAGAATCTTCTGCTTTCTGCAAGGCACTAGTGGGTTAAGCAAAGGGGTAATATTTATTTGGGATAAACAGAACAATGACTTCTCATCATTTTGAGTACTCGGCTGCCCATCGCTTAGCCAGGATATCACACAAGTGTCGCCTTTTCAATGAACTCCACACCTCTCTATTGAGACTGTTTTCTTCCTATCTCTCCCTCTCTCTATGTCTCTCAAAGGTTTTAACCCCTCTTTGAATGGGTTGCTCATGTTATCCCATCCTTCAAGTCAAGTCTTTGCTGAATGGGAAAGAATCCTTAAACGTAACAATTGTCCACAAGAGTATGAGACCAAGGGGATAAATTGGAAACTATCTGTTTTCATTTAAAAACATGATTATATGACATGCAGTGTTCATTTAAATAAGATATGCAAGAAATAAAAAGATAAAAGGAAGCAGACAAATTTTATGAAAACTTCCCTTTTCTTGTGGGCCTTTTGGTGAGAACCCTTAATAGGGTTTTGGGACTATGCCAACCTCCTTGGTACTTCATTTGCTGGGTGTATCAATGGAGGGTGAGTTCATGACATCCGGAATGCATTTGGAAGTTAGAGGATTATGTCGTTGCAATGCACGGGGCTGACCAGACTTTGCAAATGGTGAAGTCCTCCTCTGCATGGATGGTGATTGTCTTGGCGTGGCGTGAGGGTAGCTGCTTAGGAGTAAGGCCTTGCAGATGGATGGTTAGTTATTCTTACTCCTTCATGTAGTTTCGGCCTCTTTCTATAGCCGGGCTTATCCTTCCATAAGTTTAAACTAGGCACGATGCTAGAGGGGTTTTCATGAGTTCGGTTGTGCTCTTTGACCTGAAAAAGAAAAGAAAAACAAAATGTAGTTAGTATGTGGAGTTGGGGGTTCTATGTAATGCATGCCTTATAGAGGTCTCTTCTTTGAGGGAGTCTAGGAATGATGACAAGTCCATTTTGGAGATGGGGTTTTGCCCCTATTATGCAATGCAATACAATACCTTTTCGGCGTGGGCCGGTTAATGATTCCCTATGTGGGCAATTCTGCCTCCATGGACTGAGAGAGATTTGGACCTCTCTCAAGATATGGTTCTATGCATGCCATGAATCCTTAGGGTTTAAGAACCCATAGGAGTTTTGGTAGGTTTGATTAATATGAGATTGGATTGCTCCTTTCTCTCTACAATCGATTAAATGCATGAGAATGAAATGACTTGAATTTCTCGGAACTCTTGTCTCATAATGGATATGAATGCATGAGCGTAATAGAAGTGAACATGTGAACACTAGGATATTAATAAATGGATAGTTTAGGAAAACCCCCTTCTTGTCTTGCTTCTGTCTTCGGTTCTCTTAGTACTTGGAGATGAGGAGGGGGAGGATAGAAGACAAAAACAAAAAAGAAGTCAGTGCCTTGATTTGAAAATTTTTATGTAATGCATGTCCTAAGGATGCCCCTACTTAGAGGGGAGACTATACATGATGTATTGGCTCACTTTTGGAGATAAGGGATTTGCCCCTATATGTAGATACCTTATTGTTGAGCAGGAACCTTCATCCATTCATACAATTATCCCTTAATTCAGTCACAGAAATAAAGAAGTACATTGAACTTTGAGTTTAAGATACAAGAGAATTGAAATACATTTAAACAGGGGGAGAGGGAACATGTTCCTTTGGACTTCCGCCTATCTAGTTTTACAAAGGAAAAAAAAAAACCTAAACTACTCTTGAGTCTTCGAATTCACCTTTATTAGATTTGATGTCGAGGAGATCACTGAGAGACCTTGCTGATTGGTTGCTCATCTTCATGGCAGTCCTATCTCTGTGAGCATAGAGGGATTGGGGCCCCTCTTATAGAATGAATTGAGATGCATGCAATGAGTCCTTAGGGTTATATGGGAACCCTTAGGGTTTAGGTAGGTTTAATACAAGGGAGAGTGACTTTGGTGTCACCCTCAATGGGTTGACCATATACATGAGAATGCAGTGACTTGAGTTGCTTGGAACTCTTGTCTTGACATGGAATATGGAATGTATGAACATGGGTATGCAAAGAATATAAGGAGAGAATGTAATAGCAAGATAAATGTACATACATGAGCAGTTAAACAAGCATTATAGCAGTATGAATACAGTCAATATAACAGTAGGAATAGACAGGTAAAAATGAAAGTAAGAGCAGTCGCTCTTTCCTCCGTGGTTTTGAAAACGGTGCTCGTGTCTTAAATCTGGCAGAGGTTCGGCTATGCATGGTGTCTATATGAGTATGAGGTTGAGGGTTGACTAATGCGTCCTAAAAAGGCTCAGTTCTCGGATCTTCAAACCTAGACCCACTCCCCGAGGTGGTGCCATGATTGGTTGGTGATCCGAGTGGGGGAACCATCAAGAGGCCGTAGGCGAAGAAACTGACACAGCATCTTGCCCACAACTAATATACCGTTCCCCCTTTCTAACTAGAAAGGTCACATTAGGGTAATAATGCAAATATGCATAATGCAGGTGCACATGCAGCGTGTGTGTGATTTTTAAAAGTGGAGGAAAGAGCCCAACAACTCCCATTCATCCTATTCATCACATTTATGCATAGCAGTTAATAAAATTTAAACAAAACATGTACCTACAAAACAAAGATGCAAGTGTTAGTATGTGAATGACAAACATAGTACAAGATAATATGAATAAATGCATGTTTCTTTTTGAAAACAATTTTTAAAAATTTGGTTTTGAAAATTTAAAGTGAATAGGATTGAACCAAGTTAATTGAAGACTCTACATAGGTGAAGGTAAAGAGACATGACTACGGCCTAACCCTCTAAGTCTCCCCAGTGGAGTCATTAGCTGTCGCCTCCAAATTTCTTGCACTCGAGGAATACATACACAAGTGGAAAAAATACTGTACTCTCTCGTTAGAACTCACCCTCCTAGAAGAATGAGTGGGACTAGATTTGAATTGAAAATTAATTTGAATAAAGGGCTTTTGAAAAAGATTTGAAGTCGCCTCCTAACTTGATTAAGGTGAGTTATGTCACCTAAAAACTGAGCATAATTCAAAAACTACACTTAGGGTTTTGGAAAACGATTTTGAAAATATCTCCTCAAGAGAGGGTTTTTAAGAAAAACAAATTGTTTGGTAACCTTTGGAAAACATTTAGCCCTTTTTTGAAAATAACTCATTTTGGTCTTTGAAAACAGTGATCTAGGTTCGGAGGTTGGTTCCGTGTAGGGAAGACGCACTAAGCCATCACCCTACCCCGCCCTTTCGGTACCTACATGTCAATCTACCCTAGATTTACCTATGAGAGTCTTTAACTAACTAGTGTTCAATCCTATGCACTTTAGAAAATACTATTTGAAAAGAAACTAACATAATACATGATATGCAAGTGCAATAGAAGAGAGTTTATTTAGAAATATATTAGAAAAGAAGAATTTGATTTGATTTGATTTGATTTGAAAAGAAAGAGATAGAAGTTTGAATTTGAAAAGAAGGTTTTGGAAATTGAAAATAGAGAGATTTGGGAAATAGAAATTTGAAATTGGAAATTTGAAAATTGATTAGAGATTTGAAAAGATTGTAGAATCTGAGATTCGGAAAATGTGGAGAAATTTGAAATTTGAAATTTGAAATAAGTTGTGGAAATTGAAATTTGAAAGAAGTTGGGGAATTTGAAATTTGAAAGAAGTTGTGACCACATCTATGAAGGTTGCCTACGTTTCCTTTTAGAGGAATCTGGTCAATCGTAGTTTCGACAAGAGTTCGATTGAAAATAGAAGAGTTGATTGGAAGGAAGAGATTGCATTGGAAATTGGATTAGAAGATTGAGAGATTGAACTTTGATTGGAAGATTTGAAAAGACTTGACTTTGAAAAACTTGATTTTAAGGAAACCTAGACTTAAGGACTTGGAAAAGAAAAATTAGATTTGACTTGGAAATATTTTAGAGAAGAATTGACTTGAATATTGGAATTGGAAGATTCGAAAACTTGGAATTAGGAAAGATTTGATTTAGGAAAAGTTAAAATTAGGAAAGTTTCAATTTAGGAAATTTTCGATTTGGAAAATTTCAACTCAGGAAAGTTTGTGTTTAGGAAATGTTTCGAATTAGAAAAGTTTTGAAATAGGAAATGTTTTGTTCTAAGAAAGTTTCATTTCAGGAAAAGTTTTGAAAATAGGAAAGTGTTGAATTTAGAAATGTTTTGAATTAGGAAAAGTTTAGTTTAAGAAATGTTTAGAATTTGGGAAGTTTCAACTTAAGAAAGTTTTGAATTTGGAAAGCTTAGAATTTTAGGAAAGTTTGAATTTAAAATGTTTTGAAATAGGGAAATTTTGAAAATAAGAAAGTTTTGAGTTTAGATTTGGAAAAATTTGAAGTTTTAGGAAGGTTTAGAATTTAAAAAGTTTGGAAGTTTGAGTTTTAGAAACTCTTAAGATTAGGAAATGTTTGAATTTAGGAAAAATTTAAAAACTTAGGTTGGAAAAGTTAAGATTTGAAAAGGGGTAGAATTAGGAAATGGTTGAATGAGGAAAGATGTAGAAGTTAAGTTTTAAAATTTAGGAAAGATTTTTATGTTTAAGTTTTGGAAACTTAAGATTTAGGAAAGTAGAAGTTTAGGAATGATTTGAATTAGGAAAGATTTAGACTAGGAAGGGTTAAGATTCCTATTTCCTAAAACAAGGGATTCGATTTTGTTTCTAAAAAACAGACGGTTCGATTTTGTTTCCAAAAACGGAGGATTGGATCTAGTTTCTTAAACGGGGAGATTAGATATGGCAAGGACTTAGAAACGAAAGTTTTGAGAAACCTTAGATTTGGAAGACTATAGTTTTGATGTAGAAAATAGATTTTGGAAACTTATGATTTTGATGTAAAAAGGGAGGCTTTGGAAGCCTAGGTTTTAAGGCAAGTTTGAAAACCATGTTTTTGGAAAGAAATTTAGGATTTCCTAATTGTTAGCTCTAGGGTTTGACTTGGGCTCTAAGGAAAGAGATTTTTGGAAAGTGCGTTTTTGGAAACGAAGATTTTTAGAAGGGAATCCTGGAGAGGAGTTTTTGGAAAGTGAATTTGAAGATAGATTTTTTGGAAAGAGATTTTAAAAAAAATGGTTTTTGGAAAGTGTGTTTTTGGAAACGAGTTTTTAGAAGGAAAATCCTAAAGGGGAATTTCTAGAGGGAAGATTTTGGGAAGAGAGTTTTTAGAAAGATTTTTGGTAGAAGATTGTTGGAGAGAGTTTCTGGAAAGATTTTTAGGGAACATTTTTAAAAAGTGGATTTTGGGGAGAGTATTTTGGAAAGGAGTTGAAAAAGGGAGTTTTGAAAGATAAATTTTTGAAGGGAATTTTTGAAAACAACTTTGGAAAGGAGAGTTTTAGGAAAGTATGTTGAAAAAGAGATTTTTAGAAAGAGAGACTTTTGAAAAGAGAGTTTTTAGAAGGTATAAAAAATGTCGCACTTTCCTAAAGTGATTCTAACCATAAAAAGGTTAGAACCACTTTAGGAAAGCGGTTTTGAAAACAACAAGATTTAAAAATATGGACCATAAAAATCACTTTAAATGTAACACTTTCCTAAAGCATCCCTAGCCATGAAAAGGCTAGAATCACCCTAGGATTGTGATTTTAAAAACTAGTTTTTGAAAAGGTGATTTTGACGCAATTTTGAAAACAAGTTTAATGTAAGCTTTGAAAACGAGTTTAAAAACGATTTTTCGAAAAAATGCAAGATAATGATATGCACAGTGCAAATTGGGGTTGTGAACATACAAGGTTAAGGCTTCACCACATAATCAAGGGGGCCGAACCCACGTGGTCCCCGGTTAGCCTAAAGGAAAGCCCCCGACACGGTGACCCTCCAATAGTCTAATCCTATACATGGACCAGGAATCCCTTTGTTTTAAGCATGCAAAGAAAGGGGGGGGGGGGAGAAAGAGATGAGGGATTAAAATAGAGAAAACCCAAGTGGTTTAGGAGAGAGAAGAGAGAGGGGGAAGTGCAGAAATGTAAAACGAAAGCCTACCTTGTGTCTTGTTTATTTTGTGCGCCTTGCTTTTCTTTGGTCTTCACTTTACTTTAGTCTTGATCTTCGAGGGCTCGTCTTCGGTCTTCAAATCTTTGTAGTTGTAACAATTCAAATCTTCAATGGTGGGTTGGAGGCTAGTGTATAAGTGTGTAGGGTTGTGTATGAGTGTATATAAGGCTAGGGTTGATGTATGGTGGCTAGGGTTTGGAAAACCTCGGGAAGCTAGGGTTTTGGGAGTGTATGAACTCTGTGCATCGAAAATTAGGGTTTTTAGACTAAGTTTACGGACCTCCTTCACGCTGAAAGAGGCTCTGTATTTATAGAGAGAGGATAGACTTGGCACTTATTGGAGTGGCGCCAGCTAGTTAGAAAAGTATTTAGGTCAGCAAGCAACGTTTCTTTGACTAGATTTGAGCGCCTGTATTAGTGACTACCATGTAATTTTCACCCTGGCTTCACTAGGAGTGGCTCCGGAAAGTCCGGGAATGATTTGAAGAGGCTGAGAATGACCCGAAAGGCCGGAAAAGAGCAAGAACACTTAAAATAATGTCCCAGAGGTATTTGACTTGAAAAATGAGGATAGGATGTGTCAGAGGGGTTGACCGAGCCGTTAGGGGCAAAATGGTCAATCGGGTTGGAAAGCTGCTGGGATGGGCTCGGGCTGTCCTAGAAGACGACTCAAGATTTGGAAATATTATTCAAAATGTTCCCAAAGGTTTCCGGTTTGATTTCCAGAGTCGGTGTGGTCGGAAAAGGTGACCGGCCCACTAGAGGTAAAACTGTCATTTCGCACCAAGTTTGCCGGAACTGACTCGAAATGATCTGAAAGGATAAAGAAAGATTGATAATACTATAAAAAAGCATTCTTGGGAAGTTAACGGTTTGATACTCAGAGCCGGTGTTGTTAGAAAAGGAGACCGGCCCACTAGGGGCAAAACGGTCATTTTGTACCAGATTTGCTGGAATGGACTCGAAATGATCCGGAAAGGAAAAAGAAGGTTGGGAATACTATAAGAAGCATTCGCGGGAAGTTACCGGTTTGATACCCAGAGCTGGTGTGGTTCCCGGGGCGTTCGGATGCCTAGGGGCGAAATGGTCATCTTGATCGAAAAGTCTCGGAAAAGGCCTAAGGGGCAGTTTGGTTATTTTTCACCTATGTGGGCTTGTAGGCACCAGTGTTAACCTGGGTTTTGATTGTTTCCGCCACTTTGACGGCAGTCGTCGTGACACAAGGGTTTGTTGGCAATTCCCTATATCGACCTGTTTGCGAGTATTTTCGCTACTCTGACGGTTGCGATGTTTACGAGTATTTCCGTTACTCTGATAGTTCGCGATCAATCCCGAGACTGCCTAATCTCGGGAAGCTGCTAAAGGGACTTAGCGCCTAAGAAGTCAATTTTCTCGGAAGGCGTGTCTAAACGGATATTTCTGCATTGGCGGGCTAGCAGGTGCCAAAGGTGGACCGTTCTACCATCTAAGGGACTTGGGGTCTTATCCTGATCGACAGGTTTAAAGGGACTTACCGTTTCGAAGAGATTTTCTTCAAAAAGCATGCCAAACCATCTCAAGGAAAAAACTGTCTCAAGAGAGGGATTGGAATTGGAAAGGGGTCTTATCGTCTTCGGAAAGACGTGCCTAATTTGGAACCGTCTCGAGGAATAAACTGTCTCGAGAGAGGGATTGTAATTGAAAAGTGGACTTACTGTCTTCGGAAAGACGTGCCTGATTTGGAACCGTCTGGAGGAATAAACTGTCTCGAGAGAGGGATTAGAATTGGATAAGGGTTTTATCGTCTTCGGAAAGACGTGCCTGATTTGGAATCGTCTCGAGGAATAAACTATCTCGAGAGAGGGATTGGACTTGGAAAGGGGTCTTATCGTCTTCAGAAAGACGTGCCTGTTTTAGAACCGTCTCGAGGAATAAATTGTCTTGAGAGAGGGATTGGAATTGGAAAGGGGTCTTATCGTCTTCGAAAAGATATGCTTGATTTGAAACCGTCCTGAGGAATAAACTGTCTCAAGAGAGAGATTGGCATTGGAAAGGGGTCTTATCGTCTTCAGAAAGACGCACTTGTTTTGGAACCGTCTCGAGAAATAAACTGTCTCAAGAGAGGGATAGGAATTGGAAAGGGGTCTTATTGTCTTCGGAAAGACGTGCCTGATTTGGAACCGTCTCGAGGAATAAACTGTCTCGAGAGAGGGATTAGACTTGGAAAGAGGTCTTATCGTCTTCAGAATGACGTGCCTGTTTTGGAACCGTCTCGAGGAATAAACTGTCTCGAGAGAGGGATTGGAATTGGAAAGGGGTCTTATCGTCTTCGAAAAGACATGCCTGATTTGGAACCGTCCTGAGGAATAAACTGTCTCGAGAGAGGGATTGGAATTGGAAAGTGGTCTTATCGTCTTCAGAAAGACGTGCCTGTTTTGGAACCGTCTCGAGGAATAAATTGTCTCGACAGAGGGATTGGAATTGGAAAGGGATCTTATGTTCTTCGGAAAGACGTGCCTGATTTGGAGTAAATTTACTGTCTCGAGGAATCAACTGTCTCGAGAGAGGGGTTGGGGTTGGGATAAAACTCTCGAGGCTGCAGAAATCTGGTTGCAAATATGGCAGCCAATTTTCAACAATTTGGCACTAGACTTGACCATTCATCCAAGCATGTCAATGAGGTAAATATTTCCTTCATTGAACAACAATTTGGAAGTCTAACTTCTCTTGTTCATCAAATGGCTGTAGGTAATATGCAAACAGTGAAGGCTTGTGGAATCTGTTCAGTAGCAGGGCATCCAACCAATATATGTCCAACTCTTCAAGAGGAATCCATGGAGCAAGTGAATGCAGCAGGTGGTTTTCCTGGACAATCGCAAAGAAAGTATGATCCATATTCGAACACGTATAACGTGGGATGGAAGGATCACCCCAATCTTAGCTAAGGAAATCCACAAGTGAATTAGCCCGTGATTCAAAATCATCCAAGCTACCAGTAGTATAAGCAACCATACCCCCCTAGACAACAACCGGGCCAAACTTCTGATTCAGGTATGTCTTTAGAAGATATTGTTAAGTCTCTTGCCGCTAATACTTTGCAATTTTAGCACGAGACAAAACAATTTCAATAAGAGGCGAGGGCCAGTATTCAAAGTCTAGACAATAAGATGAGCCAGATGGCAACGACAGTTAATCGACTAGAAGCCCAAAGTTCAAAAAAATTACCCTCTCAGACGGTAGTGAATCCAAGGGAAAATGCAAGTGCAATCATCTTGAGAAGTGGTAAAGAGATTGAGATTCCAACAAAGGCAGCCTCTACACTGTCGAACCAAGAAAAGGAAAAAAATATCATAGCAGACGGGAACGTTCCCAATGACGATGATGTACCTAAGCGTAAGTTCCCACCTCTTTTTGATTATAAACCTGTACTCCCTTTTCCTCAGGCTTTAGTAGAATCTAGAAAAGATGAGCAAACTAAATATTTATATGAGACTTTTCGTAGATGCGATGTAAATATTCCATTTTTAAATGCTATTAAACAAGTACCTCGTTATGCCAAATTCCTTAAAGAATTGTGTACAATTAAGAGAAAACAGAGACTTAAAGGATGTGAAAAGGTGAGAGTAAGGGAGAATGTTTCTGCAGTTATTCAAAGAAAACTCCCTGCGAAGTGCAAGGATCTAGGTATGTTTACTATCCCTTGTACGATACGTAACACTAGATTTGAGAAGGCTATGATTGATTTAGGAGCTTCTATTAATGTCATGCCATATTCTATATATACTTCTTTGAAACTTGGACCTTTGAATAAAACTGGTGTTGTGATTCAATTAGCTGATAGATCTAATGCTTATCCTAAGGGTGTAGTTGAAGATGTTCTTGTGCAAGTTAATGATTTAGTTTTTCCTGCTGATTTTTATGTGCTTGATATGGAAAATGGAGACCAAAATGCCCCTATTTTGCTAGGAAGACCATTTTTAAAGATATTTAAGACTAAGATGAATGTTCATAGTGGCACATTTACCATGGAATTTGATGGTGAAATTGTTAAGTTTAATATTTATGATGCCATGAAATACCCTTGTGATGATAATCCTGTTTATTCTATTGATGTGATTGATTCTTTAACACAGGAAGTTTTTGAACTAGCTGGACAAGATGTAATGGAAGTTGGCATCAGTAAGCATCTTGAGGAAGAAAATGGAGAGTTAGCATTGAGTACTGATCTGCAAGAAACTGTTGTCGCATTGAATGATTTTCCGAAGTTACAATAGTTAGGTAACGTACCTTATGTTGCATTACCAATTTCTAACGAGAGGCCTTTTCCCTCTATTTCGCAGGCCCCTATTCCAGATTTGAAGCCTATCCCTAGTCACCTCAAGTTCGTGTTCCTTGGAGATGGAGGAACATTACCAGTGATCATCTCCAATAAACTTTGTGAGTTACAAGAAGAAAAAATTGTGCAGGTCCTAAAGGAGCATAAGACGGCTATTGGTTGGACAATTGCAGATATTAAAGGAATTAGCCCGTCTACATGCATGCATCGCATACTACTTGAAGAGGGAGCAAAACCTTCCCGTCAACCACAAAGAAGATTGAACCCACCCATGATGGAAGAAGTAAAGAAGGAGATCCTTAAACTTCTTGAAGTTAGAATGATTTACCCTATTTCGGATAGCAATTGGGTTAGCCCAGTTCAAGTGGTTCCTAAAAAAACTGGAATAACTGTTGTGAAAAATCAAAATGATGAGTTAGTTCCTACCCGTGTTCAAAATGGGTGGAGGGTTTGTATAGATTATAGAAAATTAAATGCTATAACCCGTAAGGACCATTTTCCTTTACCTTTTATGAATCAAATGCTTGAAAGGTTAGCTGGTCATTCTGACAATTGTTTCCTTGATGGTTTTTCTGGTTATTTTCAGATTGCAATTGCGCTAGAGGATTAAGAAAAGACAACTTTTACATGCCCATTCGGGACTTTTGCATATCGTCGCATGCCCTTCGACCTTTGCAACGCCCCCGCCACTTTCCAAATGTGTATGGTTAGCATATTTTTAGATTATATTGAGCATATCATAGAAGTTTTTATGGATGATTTCACAGTTTATGGAGACTCCTTTGATAATTGTTTGCATAACCTTACACTTGTTCTTCAACGATACATGGAAACTAACTTTGTGTTAAACTCTGAAAAATGTCATTTTATGGTTGAACAAGATATAGTGTTAGGCCATGTTGTTTCATCTAGGGGAATTGAGGTTGACAAAGCTAAAGTTGACATTATTCAATCTTTACCTTATCCCATAAGTGTGCAGGAAGTTCGTTCTTTTCTTGGACATGCAGGTTTTTACAGAAGATTTATCAAGAACTTCTCCAAATAGCATCATCCCTATGCAAGTTACTACAAAAGGACGTGGCTTTTGAGTTTAATGAAGTATGTAAAAAGGTGTTTGATAAGCTAAATAAACTGTTGACTTCTACCCCAGTTATCCAGCCTCCTGAGTGGAGCGTTCCTTTTGAGATAATGTGCGACGCAAGTGATTATGCAATAGGCGTTGTCTTGGGTCAACGAATTGGGAGAGTGTCTCATGCCATTTATTATGCTTCCAGAACTTTGAATGATGCTCCGAGAAATTATACTACTACTGAAAAAGAACTTTTAGCTGTTGTTTTTGTTTTAGAAAAGTTTCGATCCTATTTACTTGGTACTAAAGTCATTGTTTACTCTAATCATGCAGCTCTTTGTTATTTGATGATGAAGAAAGAAGCAAAACCAAGATTAATTAGATGGATACTTCTTGTGAGTGAGTTTGATTTGGAGATCAAAGACAAAAGAGTGACAGAAAATCGTGTCGTTGATTATTTGAGTCGTTTAGCTCATGTCGAGGTGAACTTCATTTGTAGGAAACATTCCCTGACGAGTAATTGTTCTCCACAAGTGTGACATTACCTTGGTATGCAAATATTGTAAATTTATTTGGTTACTAACATACTACCTCCTGGTTTGTCTAAGGCTCAAAGAGATAAGATCAAGAGTGATGCCAAATACTATGTGTGGGATGATCCATACTTATGGAAGCGTTGTGTAGATCAAGTAATCAGAAGGTGCGTGCCTGAAAATGAAATCATGTCTATTTTAACCTTCTGTCATTCTTATGCTTGTGGAGGTCATTTTAGAGCCAAGAGAACAGTGAGGAAAGTGCTAGAATGTGGTTTCTATTGGCCATGTATATTTCGAGACTCATATTATTATTGTAAGTCATGCAATCTTTGTCAAAAGACAGGTAATATATCCCACAGGAATGAGATGCCACAAAATCCCATACTATTTTATGAAATTTTTTATGTTTGGGGCATTGATTTCATGGGACTGTTTCCTGTATCTTTTAGTTATGTTTGTATCTTGCTTGCTGTTGATTATGTCTCAAAATGGGTAGAAGCTAAAGCCACCAGGACTGATGATTCTAAAGTTGTTGTAGATTTTATCAAATCTAACATATTCTCCAGGTTTGGAATCCCAACAGCTCTAATAAGTGATCGAGGTACTCACTTTTGCAATTGAACTGTAGCGACTTTATTGAGAAAGTACCATGTAACGCACAAGCTGTCAACTTCATATCATCAGCAAACTATTGGACAAGCGGAAGTGTCAAATCGAGAGATCAAGTCTATCATTGAAAAGACGGTCAATCCAAGTAGGAAAGATTGGAGTTTGTGATTGGATGATACTTTGTGGGCGTATAGGACTACATATAAAATGCCTATTGGTATGTCACTTTATCGATTGGTATTTGGAAAACCGTGCCACCTTCCAGTTGAGCTAGAACACAAAGCTTATTGGGCTATCAAGAGTTTTAACATGAAGATGGATGAAAGTGGAGAACATAGGAAATTGCAATTATAAGAGTTGGAGAAAATTCGCAATGATGCCTATAAGAGTGCAAGGATTTACAAGGAAAAGACAAAGGCTTTTCATGACAAGATGATTTCTAGGAAGGAGTTTAAAGTTGGTCAGAAAGTTCTTCTATACCAGTCCTGGCTTCGTTTGTTTCCGAGTAAGTTACGTTCTCGTTGGATTGGACCTTTTCTTGTTACTAATGTTTTTCCTCATGGTGCAGTTGAAATTCAAAGCTTAGCCACTTTCAAAGTGTTCACGGTGAATGGCCATCGATTTAAGCATTTCTATAAAGGTTTCCAAGTCGAGAATGTGGCGAAATTGGACCTTAAGGATTCGATTTATACTGATTGAAGAAGGAAGCACGGAGTCAAGCCCACAACAATAAACAAAGGCGCTGCTTCAGAGGCAACCCAAGGGAAGTTCATTTTTCTTTTCTTATTTTCGCATTTATATATTAGTTATCTCTGCCCTTTCTGTGCATTTTACTTTACATTGGGGATAATGTAAGTTTTAAGTGTGGGGGAGGGGATTTAGGTTGTGTTTTCGTATTTGTTTTGAAAAAATAAAATAATAGGATTCAATTAAGCTTCAAGAATTCATAAAATGATTGAATAAGTAATCTTCTAACTTAGAATTAATTAGTCTAGTTATTTTACTTGAGATTGGAAAGACTGAATTGGGTAGACAAAAGCCGGTGATATTTTGAGCCTTTAGACTGACACATCTATATCAGTCACTATTTTCTTTCATGTGAGATATTCTTCCATGAATTTGTTTCTCTAGAACTTGCCTTGACTCTCTTCGAGGTTATATTAACACATGCATGCATGAACATGATTAAGACCATCTTTGTTATAAGCTACATAAGCCAAATAGCCTACCTTGTAATTAATTTTTCCCTTTGTGAAACCCTTTGAGCTTGATATGTCATTATTGTAAACCCACATTACAAGCTTTGAACCCGAAAAATAATAATGCCTTTACCCAAGCCGTGGAGCTAGTGAAGCATTGTTCATCCTTATGATATGTAAGGGCACGCGAGAAATAAGTGTGGGGGTGTCCGGAATTGTGGTAGGGCTGTGGTTGGTGAAAAGGAATGTGTTTTCATTCTCAATTCATGAGTTCCATTGTTGATGTAATTTTGAAAAGAAAAAAAAACAGAAAAAAAAGTGAGAAAAAAAAAAAACAGAGAAGGGAAGTGATGGAGGAAATTGCTTTTAATGTTACAAATTATCCATGTTCATAATTCCTCCTAAAATTCTAAAAGATGGGTCTTTTTATATGGGATTTATACAAAGATAGAAGCTGTTGAATGGAGTGATTGGTTTTACATGTTTTATATATTCGAAATTGAGTTGATTCATTTTTGCTCCACTAGTTTCGATGGCTTTTGAGCTACATTCCCAAATATTTCCCACCTTGATCCTTAATTCCATTATAACCCTTGAAAAGTCCTTATGATTTGTGTTTTGTATGTGATCTTAGTGATGGAGAATGAGAAGAGATGCAAGCCTATGGTAGATCATTTTCATTGGAATGAATTTGAGTGATACACATACCATTTAAATACATGACAGTAGAGTGTTTATATTTGTAAGAGTCTACCTATTCGGTTAACACCATCTTTAAGTGGAAATACTTGCTAAGTGATTGTGAGTTGTTCGAGAATGTTGTTCATGATATGTTATGAATTTTGAAGAGTTTGGTTGTTCTTTGTTGAGACTTTGATATCTCAGGAAAGTGAGTTTGAGTTTTGCCTGAAGACGAGCAAAGGTTAAGTGTGGGGGAATTTGATGAGAACACAAATATCATATTTTTATCTCGTAATATTTAATATTTAATATTTATTTGGTACCTAAAGATACTCACTATTCTTATATTTTGACTTAAGGTGCTATGGGATGCCTAGAAAGAGGATTCGAGCTGAAAAGGGATGAATTCGAGCAAAAATACACGCAACATTCGAAGAGGTGTTCGAACGGTCCAAAGAGGCGTTTGAATGGTTGTATAGGCATTCGAACGCTATGTCAGATGGATACACGTCAAAGCCAAGTTCGAACAGCGTTCGAAAGATTCAGAGAGCAAGTTTAACCATTCGAAGTGTGTTCGACGTATCGTTCGAATGGTGGTAAGGGTGTTCGAACGGTCGTGCGCAGCTGCAAATTTTCAAAAGCCTATAAAAGCTGTGACTATTTTGTTTCTGTTTTTGACGTTTTTGGAGATTATTCTAGGTCATTATTTGAGTTTTTTTTCATGGCTCTGTGTGGCTAAACTTTGAATCTTGGTCAAAGGAGACAGAAACCTCGGAATTAATAATAAATTGTGAAATCTAATTTGTTTTCACTATTCGATTTATGCATTGAGTATCGAATGTTGTTCTATGCCTATTTTCATGATTATCTTGTTTAATCGCTAGGAGGCCTACTAGTTTATTAATCATTGCAATCCACTGCTGAGTTAGATATCAAATCTGTAATTGTTTGATTCGTCTAATTTGTGAACCAACTGAGATTTAATGATTTAATGCATTAGGAATTATTATATCTTAGGAAAGGCATTCGACTAAATTAAATGCAACCGCTTGTGCTTGTGTTGTTTAGTTTCCTCGATCTCTCTAATTCTTAAGGCTATTGCTAGATTAAATCTTGTGTGCTTTTCCTAGGTTGTTTAATAGTTAGGGTTAATTAGATTGCTTGTTTCTGATTAACTATGAGTAAGGAGAGATAGAAAAATAATTCTGACGGTGAATATTCAATGTGTGAATTGATATGTTTGCATCGATGATCAATTGTAAATTTCGATGGTGGATGTTGACCTAGACCAAGGTTTGTTCTTTTGATTGATTTCAATACTTTAAATATAAATTGTTTCATAGCTGTGATTATTAAAATAGTTTCCATTAAATCCACCTGCCAATCTTTGTTCACATAGCATAAAACTAGGCAAAACACTCTTCGTGGGAACGATCCGTACTTACACTACTACATATTTGTTTTTCGGGTATCGATTTTATTTTGTAAGTACTACATATTTATTCTTCGAGTATCGATTTTATTTTTGGGTGCCCGCGACAGCACTCCAATGTTTGACTCATGGAAGTTTCAGTTTTGCTCATTAGTTTCCTCTAAGAAGGGTCATAGGCTTTTGAATTTTGCTTCTACAAAATGAAATATTATGAATAAAGTAATCTATGAACTTGCGGTATTCCATGTGGTATATAAAATTGTTTGAAATTCTCATAGCAGAGTGTTATGAACTTACGGTATTCCATGTGGTATCTCTGTATAAGAGAAGAGATAGAGAAAGCGAAAGCAGAGAGAGAGAGAGAGAGATCCAAAAATTCTAACCTGGTCGGTGAGGGATTCCGGTCAGTGATAAGATTTAGGTCGGGGGTTCCAGTGCAATGGGATTCCACATGTGGCAACGCCTATAATGGCACATGAAGATAGAGGTTAGAGAGAGAAAGGGAGATTGATCTAGAGAGATAGACAACCAGAAAGAGAGAGAGAAGATTACAGAGGTGAACGCCGATTGCAGAGGTGACGGCGATTATTTAGACCGACAGAGAGGCCATCGGACTGAGGTGAACGTCGAGAGGAAGAGTGAGGGCTGAGGCAGGGAGAGTGAGGGCTAGCTAGGGTTTAGTCGTTTGAGAAGGAAGAAGAAGAAAATGGGGGAAACTAATTTTGGGACCAAAATGACGTCGTTTAGAAGCCAAATGACGTCGTTTCATCAATCCCTTTTGAGACGGCATATAACTCGTCGCAAATACCTCGTCGTGAAAGAGGGCAATGCATTTAGGGTATAAAATGACATCGTTTTGTTATACATTTTGCGACAGCAATGGTTGCCGTCGCAAAAACGTCGCCGTATAAAATATATTTTTGTGTCGGCTGCCATGCCGTCACGAATAATGGTATTTGCGACGGCAATTATGCCGTCGCAAATAGTCCTTTTTCTTGTAGTGTCTATAAATACAAAGCCTCCTCCAGCATGAAAGAGGTCCGCAAACTCAGTAAAAAAACCCTACTTTTCGATATACAGAGCTTATAGCCTCTCTAAACCCTAGTCTCCTTAAGTTTTCCCAAACCCTAGCCTCCATACACAAACCCTAGCCTCCTACCCACTCATATACACTCACATATACTCATACACTAGCCTCAAACCTTCCATTGAAGACTGCTGCAACTACGAAGCTTTGAAGATTAAGACAAGCCCTTGAAGACTGAACTGAAGACCGAAGCAAGACAAGCAAAGCAAAGCGCGAAAAGCAAAGAAAAATAAATAAGACACAAGGTAGGCTTTCTCTTTAAGTTTATGCATCTTCCCCCTCTCTTCTCTCTCCTAACCCACTTGGGTTTTCTTCTATTTTAATCCCCCATCTTCTTCCCCCCCTTTCTTTACATGCTTAAAACAAGGGACTTCCTGATCCATGTTTAGGATTAGGCTATTGGAGGGTCACCGTGTCGAGGGCTTTCTTTTAGTCTAACAGGAAACCACATGAGTTCGGCCCCCTTGATTATGTGGTGAAGCCTTAACCTTGTATGTTCACGACCCCAACTTGTATTGTGCATGTCATGATCTTGCATTCTTCTAAAATTCATTTTCAAACTCGTTTTTCAAAACTTGCATTAACATCATTTTCGAACTTGCATCGAAACCTTCTTTTTCAAAACTTGTTTTCAAAATCACAATTCTAAGGTGATTCTAGCCTTTCCATGGCTAGAGTTGCTTTAAGAAAGTATTACATTTAAAGTGACCAATATGGTCCATATTTTCAAAACATTGTTGCTTTCAAAACCACTATCTTAAAGTGTTTCTAACCTTCTTATGGTTAGAATCGCTTTAGGAAAGTGAGATATTTTATATACTTTCTAAAAAATATCTTCTCGAAAATCTCCCCCTAAAACTCTCTTTTCCAGCATGCTTTCCATAAACTCTCTTTAAATTTCTTTCGAAAATTGTTTTCTAAAACTCCCTCCACAATTCTATTTTCCAAAACTTCTATTTAAACTCCGTTCCAAAAACACTCTCGTTGAAACTCCTTTCCAAAAATACTCTCCTTGAAATTCCTTTCCAAAAGCACTCTCCTTGAAATTCCTTTTCAAAAATCGCTCCCTAGGTTTCCTTCTTGGAAAACTCTCTCCCTAAATCTTTTTCCTAAAAACTCTTTCCAACAATCTCCTTCCAAAAAAATCTTTCCAAAAACTCTCTTCAAAATTCACTTTCTAAAAACTCCTTTCTAGCATTTCCTTCTAAAAATCTCCTTTCCAAAAATCTCTTTTCTTAGAGTCCAAGTTAAGCCCTAGAACCCACAATTAGGAAACCCTAATTTTCCTTCTTAAAAACATGATTTTCAATCTTACCTTAAAACCTAGGTTTCCAAAATCTCTTTTTTTACACCAAAATCATAAGTTTCCAAAACCCTCTTTTCTACGTCAAAACTATAGTTTTCCAAATCTAGGGTTTCTAAAACTTCTTCTTCCAAATCCATGTCAAATCAAATCTTCTCTTTAGGAAACCAAATCCAATCTTCCTTTTAGGAAACCAAATCCAATCTCCATTTAGGAAACTAGATACGATCCTCCGTTTTTGGAAACAAAATCAAATACCTCTTTTAGGAACAAAATCTAATCCTTTGTTTAGGAAATAGGAACCTCCATCCTTCCTCGTCTAAATCTTTCCAAATTGAACCCTTTCATAGTTCCATTCCTTTCCAAATCTTAACTTTCCAAATCGAACTTTTCAAATCTTTCTAAACTTCCAAACTTTCTAAATTCCAAACTTTCTAAATTTCAAATCTTTCCAAATTCAAAAGTTTCTTAAGTTGAAACTTTCTAAGTTCTAAATTTTTGAACTCTCAAATATTTCTTAAATCAAAGCTTTCCTATTTCAAAAAATTCCCAAATTGAAACTTTCCTGTTTTAAACTTTCCTAATTCAAACCTTTCCTAAAATAAAACTTTTCTAATTTGAAAACTTTCCTAAATCGAAACTTTCCTAAATGACACTTTTCTGTTTTGAAACTTTCTTAAATCAAGACTTTCCTAATTCGAACCTTTTCTAAATTCAAACCAATCTTTCTCCAATCTTCCAAGTCCAACATTCGAGTCCAATCTTTCCTAATCTCAAGTCCTTTTTAAATCCTTTCTTTCCTTAGTCTAGGTTTCCTAAAACCAATCTTTTCAAATCTTTTAATCAAAGTTCAATCTCTCAATCTTCCAATTCAAATTCCAATTCAATTTCTTTTTTCCAATCATACCTTCTATTTTCTATCGAACTCTTGTCCGAACTACGACTAACCTAATTCCTCAAAAAGGATACGTAGGCAACTCTCATGGGTGTGGTCACAACCTTTCTCAAATTTTCAATTCCACAATCTTTTTCAAACTTCTATTTCCATAACTCTTTTCAAATATACAATTCTACAATCTTCTTCAAGATTCTAATTCTATGTTCTATTTTCAACTTCCAATTCTAAAAATATGTTTTCAAATCTCTATTTTCAATTTCTAAAACTTTCTAATTTCAAATCTATCTTTTCAAATCTTTTTCCAAATCTATTTTCCAACTCTCTTTCTTGCACTTGCATATCATGCATCATGTCAATTTATTTTCAAAATTCTTTTATAAAGTAAATAGGATTGGACATTTGTTGGTTGAAGACTCTCATAGGTGAATTTAGGATAAATAGACATGTAGGTACCGCAAGGATAGGGTAGGGTGATGGCTTAGTGCGTCTTCCCTACACGTAACCAACCTCCGAACTTAGGATCACTATTTTCGAAAGACCAAACTGGAGTTTATTTTCAAAAAGGGCTTAAATGTTTTCTAAAGGTTGCCAAACAACCTGTTTTCTTAAAAACCCTCTCTCGAGATTGTATTTTCAAAATCGTTTTCAAAAACGCTAAGTGTAGTTTTCGGATTGTGCTTAGTTTTTAGGTGACCTAACTCACCTTAATTAAGTTAGGTGACAACTCCAAATGTTTTCCAAAAACCCTTTATTCAAATCAATTTTCAATTTAAACATAATCGCACTCATTCTTCTAGGAGGATAAGTTCTAACGAGAGAATACAATATTTTTCACGCTTGTGTGTGTATTCCTCGAGTGTAAAAAATCTAGGCCCGACAGCTGGCGACTCCACTGGGGACACTTAGAGGGTTAGGCCATAGTTATGTCTCTTTACCCTTCACCCATATAGAGTCTTCAATTAACTTGCAATCCTATTCACTTTAAATTTTCAAAATTGTTTAAAAAAATGCATTTATTCATATTATCTTGTGTTAAGTTTGCCATTCACATACTAACTCTTGCATCTTTGTTTTGTAGGTGCGCTTTTTGTTTAAATTTTATCAACTGCCATGCATGAATGTGATGAACAGGATGAATGGGAGTTGTTGGGCTCTTTCCTCAGCTTTCAAAAATCACACACACACTGCACGTGCACTTGCATATTGCATATTGCATATTTGCATTTTTACCCTGATATGACCCTTCTAGTTAGAAAGGTGGAACGGTATATTGGTTGTGGGCAAGATGCTGTGTCAGTTTTTTTGCCTACGTGTCGCGTCCAGATTTTTCGCACTCGAGGAATACACACACAAGTGGAAAAAATGCTGTACTCTCTCGTTAGAATTCACCCTCCTAAAAAAATGAGTGCGACTAAGTTTGAATTGAAAATTGATTTGAATAAAGGGCTTTTGAAAAAGATTCGGAGTCGCCATCTAACTTGATTAAGGTGAGTTAGGTCACCTAAAAACTAAGCATAATCCGAAAACTACACTTAGGGTTTTTGAAAAACGATTTGAAAATATCTCCTCGAGAGAGGGTTTTTAAGAAAACAGGTTGTTTGGCAACCTTTGGAAAACATTTAGCCCTTTTTAGAAAAATAACTCCTTTTGGTCTTTGAAATCAGTGATCCTAGGTTTGGAGGTTGGTTACGTGTAGGGAATACGCACTAAGCTATCACCCTACCCCGCCTTTTCAGTACCTACATGTCAATTTACCCTAGATTCATCTATGAGAGTCTTTAATTAACCCATGTCCAATCCTATCCACTTTAGAAAAACAATGTTTAAAAAGAAGAAACTAACATGATGCATGATATGCAAGTGCAAGATAAGAGAATTGGAAAATAGAAATTGATTTGAAAAGAAATTGATTTGATTCGAAAATAGATTTGAAGAAATAGAATTGAAATTGGAAAGTTTGAAAATTGAAAGTAGAAATTTTGAAAATAGAAATTTGAAATGGAAATTTTGAAAATAGATTGGAATTCAAGATTTGAAAAATGTGGAGACCACACCCATGAGAGTGGAATTGAAAGTTTGAAAAGTGTTGTGACCGCACCTATGAAGGTTGCCTACGTATCCCTTTGGAGGAATCAGGTCAGTCGTAGTTCGGACCGGAGTCCGATTGAAAATAGAAGAGTGGATTGAAGAAGGAACTTGAATTGGACATTGAATTTGATTTGAAATTAGAAAAGGAGATTTGAAATAGAATTGAGAGGATTGGACTTGCTTTGGAAAGATTGATTTTGGAAAGACTTGGTTTTGGGAAGAAGGAGGTTTAGGAAACCTAGACTTAAGATTAAGAAAGATTGGATTGGAATGTTGGATTTGGAAGATTTGGAAAGATTTTGAAACTTGGAATTTAGGAAAGTTTCGAATTAGGAAAATGTTATTTTGGAAAGTTTCAAATTTGGAAAGTTTCATTTTTGAAAAGTTTCGAATTTGGAAAGTTTCATTTTTGGAAAGTTTTGGAATTAGGAAAGTTTGGAGTTTAAGAAAGGTGGGAAATTGGAAAGTTTTGAATTTAGAAAGTTTTGAAATAAGGAAGTTTTGAAAATAAGAAAGTTTCGTTTTGGGAAAGGTTTGAAAAAAAGAAAGTTTTTAGTTTAAGAAATGTTTGAATTAAGAAAGATTTGAGTTTAGAAAAGTCTTAGCTTTGGAAAGATGTTGAAGTTTTGGAAAGTTTAGAGTTTAGAAAGATTTGAAATTTAGAAAGTTTAAGATTTAGAAAGTTTTAGAGTTTTAGGAAATCTTAAGATTAGGAAAGGTTTGAGTTTAGGAAAAGTTTGAAAACTTAGGTTTGAAAAGTTAAGATTTGAGAAGGGGGTTGAATTAGAAAAGGGTTGAATTAGGAAAGATTTTTGGAAACTTAAAATTTAGGAAAGTGGAGGATTAGGAAGGATTTAAATTAGGAAAGAGTTGGATTTTGAAACTTAAGGAAAGATTTGAAGTTTAGGTTTAGGAAACTTATGGTTTAGGAAGGTAGGAAATTAGGAAGGTTTGGATTAGGAAGGGATTGGATTTAGTTTCTAAAAGAAAAGATTTGATTTTGTTTCTAAAAACGGAGGACGGGATCTAGTTTCCTAAACGGGGGGATTTGATTTGGTTTCCTAAAGGGAAGATAGGATTTGGCAAGGATCTGGAAAGGGAGACTCTAAAAACCCTAGGTTTGAAAAATTATAGTTTAGACGTAGAAAAGAGATTTTGAAAATATGTATAGCTTGGATGTGAAAACTAGAGATTTTGGAAATCTAGGTTTGGGGCAAAGTTTGAAAACCATGTTTTTGGAAAGAAAATTAAGTTTTCCTAATTATGGGTTCTAAGGCTTGATTTGGGGCTCTAAGAAAAGAGTTTTTGGAAAGTGTGTTTTTAGAAACGTAGATTTTCTAAAAGGGAATCCTAGGAAGGAGTTTTTGGAAAGTGAATTTGAAGAGGGAGTTTTTGGAAAAAGATTTTAAAGAGAAGGAGTTTTGGAAAGTGCGTTTTTAGAAACGTAGATTTTGGAAAGAAGATCCTAGAGGAGAGTTTCTAGAAGGAAAATTTTGGAAAAGAGAGTTTTTTGGAAAGAGTTGTGGGGAACGTTTTTAGAAAATGGATTTTGAAAAAAAGATTTTGGAAAGGAGTTGAAAAAGAGAGTTTTGAAAGATAGATTTTGGGAAAGAGTTTTTGAAAACAATTTTAAAGAGGAGAGTGTTAGGAAAGTATGTTGAAAAAGAGATTTTTAGGATGAGATTTTTGAAGAGAGAGTTTTTTAGAAAGTATGAAAATGTCTCACTTTCCTAAAGCAATTCTAACCATAAGGGGGTCTAGAACCACTTTAGGAAAGCGGTTTTGAAAAACAACAAGATTTTAAAAATAGGGACCATATTGGTCACTTTAAATGTAACACTTTCCTAAAGCAACCCTAGCCATGGAAAGGCTAAAATCACCCTAGGATTGTGATTTTGAAATCAAGTTTTTGAAAAAGAGATTTTGATACAATTTTGAAAACAAGTTTGAAAACGGTTTTGAAAACGGTTTTTGGAAGATGCAAGACTATGATATGCACAATGCAATTTGGGGTCGTGAACATACAAGGCTAAGGCTTCACCACATAATCAAGGGGGCTAGACCCACGTGGTCTTTGGTTAGACTAGAAGAAAGCCCCCGACACGGTGACTCTCCAACAGTCTAATTCTACACATAGACCGGGAGTCCCCTTGTTTCAAGCATGCAAAGAAAGGGGGGGAAAGAGATGGGGGATTAAAATAGAGAAAACCCAAGTGGGTTGGAGAGAGAAGAGAGAGGGGGGAAGTGTAGAAAATTAAATAGGGAGCCTACCTTGTATCTTATTTATTTTGCGCGCCGTGCAGTCTTCGGTCTTCGGTCTTGATCTTCGTCTTTCGTCTTCAAGAGTTGTCTTCAAGCTTCGGGTTGCAGCTCCTCAAGTCTTCAAAAGATGGTTGAAGGCTAGTGTATGAGTGTATGGGGGTGTGTATGAGTGTATAGGGGGCTACGGTTTGTGTAGAGTGGCTAGGGTTTGGGAAACCTAAGGAAACTAGGGTTTTGGAGGTGCTCGAGCTCTGTATATCGAAATAGGGGATTTTTAAGTTAATTTTGCAGACCCCTTTCACGTTGAATGAGGCTATGTATTTATAGAGGGAGGACAAACCTGACGCCTATTGCAGTGGCGCCAAGGCAAACTTTACACTGGCGCCAGGCCATTTTCTGGCTTGGCGCCACTACTAGTGGTGCCAGGCAATTAGGAAAGGTTTAAGGTCGGTAAGCAACGTATCTTTGACTAGATTTGGGCGCCTGTACTAGTGACTACCATGTAAATTTTAGCCTAGCTTCACTAGGAGTGACTCCGGAAAGTCCAGGAATGATTTGAAGGAGCCGGGAATGACTCGGGGGGCCGGAAAGGAGCAGGAACACTTAAAATAGTGTCCTGGAGGTATTTGACTTGAAAAGTGAGGATACGATGTGTCGGAAGGGTCGACCGGGCCTTTAGGGGCAAAACGGTCAACCGGACCGAAAAACTGCCGGGACAAACTCAGACTGTCCCAGAAGAAGACTTGGGATCTGGAAACATTATTTAGAATGTTCCCAGAGGTTGCTGGTTTGATTCCCAGAGCCGGCGTGGTCGGAGAAGGAGACCGGCCCACTAGGGGCAAAACGGTCATTTTGTACCGAGTTGGTCGGAACTGACTCGAAATGGTCCGGAAAGATAAAGGAAGGTTGAGAATACTATAAAAAGTATTCTTGGGACATTACCGGTTTGATACTCAAAGCCGGTATGGTCAAAGAAGGAGACCGGCCCTCTAGGGGCAAAACGGTCATTTTGTACCGGGTTAGCCGGAACTGACTCGGAATGATCCGGAAAAGTAAGGGGAGGTTGAGAACACTATAAAAAGTATTCTCAAGAGGTTACCAGTCTGATACCCAGAGCCGGTGTGGTTCTCGGGGCGTTTGGATGCCTAGGGGCAAAATGGTCATCCTGATCAAAAGTCTCGGAAAAGGTCCTAAGGGTAGTTTGGTCCTTTTGTTGACCTAGGTTTTGAGTGTTTCCGCCACTCTAACGGTGTGAGTATTTCCACTACTCGGACGGGGTTGATGATTTGTGAGTATTTCCGCTACTCTAACGGTTCTGTGAGTATTTCTGCTACTCTAACGGTTCTGTGAGTATTTCCGCTACTCTAACGGTTTTGTGAGTAGTTTTGCTACTCGGACCGTCTCGAGGAATAAATTGTCTCGAGAGAGGGATTGGAAAGGGGTCTTACCGTCTCCAAAAAGACGTGCCTGGATTGGAACTGTCTCGAGGAATAAACTGTCTCGAGAGAGGGATTGGAAAGGGATCTTACCGTTTCGGAAGAGACGTGCCTGGGTTTTGAGTGTTTCCGCCACTCTGACGATTTTGTGAATATTTCCGCTACTCTAATGGTTTGGTGAGTAGTTTTGCTACTCGGACCGTCTCGACGAATAAACAGTCTCGAGAGAGGGATTAGAATTGGAATAAGAAAGAACAATGCCCCTAAGGGTATTTTGGTCACTTTGCCTCTATTTGGGCCTGACAGGCCCGCGAAGCGATGGAAAGACGGAATTTAGAACTAGAGAATTGGATTTGATAGGAATATGCCCAAAATGACTTGAAAACAAGTCTAGACAGAGTGTAGACTGCCGAGCGGTCAAAAATGGGGTGCTTACACTACGGCCTCTTGATGGTTCCCCCACTCGGGTCACTAGCCGATCATGGCACCACCTCGGGGAGTGGGCCTAGGTTTGAATATCCGGGAACCGAGCCTTTTGAAGACGCATTAGTCAACCCTTAACCTCATGCTCATATAGACACCATGCATAGCTGAACCTCTGCCGGATTTAAGACACACACACCGTTATTCAAAGCCATGGAGGAAAAGGTGACTTGCTCTTACTTTTCATTCATACCTGTCTATTCCTATTGTTATAATGACTGTATTCTTACTGTTATAATGCTTGTCTAACTGCTCATGCATGCACGTTTACTCTACCATTGTATTCTCTTTCTTTATATTCTATGCATCAATTTTTATGCATCCCGTATTCCATATCAAGACGAGAGTTCCAAGTAACTCAAGTCACTGCATTCTCATGCATATGATCAACCCAAAGAGAGTGACACCTAGTTCACTCTCCCTTGTATTAAACCTACCCAAACCCTAAGGATTCCCACGTAACCCTAAGGACTCATAGCATGCATCTCAATTCATTCCATAAGAGGGGCCTCAATCCCTTTATGCTCACGGAGATAGGGTTGCCAAGAAGATAAGGGGCAACTAGTCAACAAGGTCTCTCAATGACCTCCTCGACATTGAATCCAAGGAAGGCAGATCCGAAGACTCAAGAGTAGTTTAGGACTTCTCATGTAAAACTAGATAGGTAGAAATTCCAAAGAAACATGTTCCCTCTCCCCCTGTTAAAATGTGTTTCAATTCTTTTATATCATAAACCCGAAGTTAAATGTATTTCTTCATTTTCCGCGAATGAGTGAGTGAATAAATGCATAAACGAAGGAAAGGTTCCCAGCTGATGGTAAGGCATCTACATACAGGGGCAATCCCCTATCTCCAAAAGTGAGCCAATACATCATGCTTAGCTTTCCTCCAAAAAGAGGGGCACCCTAGGACATGCATTGCATAAAGCTCTCTAAATACCAAAAATTAACTTGCGATTTGTGTTTTTGTCTTTTTCTTTCTTCCTTTTTATTTACAGAGGTCACACTGCACTTAGTCAATATTGCTCCCAAGAAGGAGCAACATTCACCTAGGGATCCCATTATCACCAGGCAAAGAGCATCTCTGATGGCTGTTAACCCTGAAGAATCATCTCAAGTCTTTCGGGAGGAGGTCAATGAAATGAGGACCAAGATGGATGAGATGCTCAAACTCATTCAAACTATGGCTATGAAGGATACTGCTGTAGTCCCATCATCATCCATGACTTCGTCAAAGGACCCTAAACCCACTAATCGAAAGATCATGCTTCAATCTGACAATGCTAGGAGGAATAAGGAAGTTGCCAAAGGGATTAGCACTGAAGAGGACGAGATCATATTACTTTCACCTGTCGTAAAGAAGGCCCCCCTAGACCTTCTCAATTTGAAAATCCAAGGGCTAGAGGATTCACTGTGAAGTCTTTATGGCCATAACGCCTACGATTTCATTGCCTATGACAAGTTATGCTTCTTTCCTGACCACCCGAGACCTGCTAGGTTCAAAATGCCTGACTTCCAGAAGTATGACAGCACTGGTAACCCCGTCGCTCATCTTCGTCTCTATGCTGGAGCGCTAAGTGTTCACAGCAACGATCCGAAGCTCCTCATGGAGCTATTCTAACACAGTCTCATAGGGGTCTGCTCTACAGTGGTTTGCTTGTCTGGATTTAAGGAAGATCATAACTTGGATTGAGCTGTGCAATGCATTTAAAGCCCAATATCGTCACAATATTGATCTCACCTCTAACCGATGGTCCCTGATGACTATGAGCAAGGGTGAAAAGGAAAGCTTCAAAAAGTATGCCTTGAGATGGAGAGAAGTTGCCGTACAAGTTAATCCCCCATTGGAAGAGAAGGAGTACGTACAACTGTTTGTGCACACTTTTCAAGGTATATACTATGAGAAGCTCTGCACAAGTGTAGGGAAAAGCTTCTCTAAGCTCATCATGTAGGGGAGATGATAGAAAACAGCCTCAAGATAGGGAGGATTACGGACCCCTATGCCAAGACTGGAGAAAGTATAGCCAACATAGCTAAGAGAGTGGCTACTACAAAGGGAACAGTTAGGAAGGAAAGCGAAGTGTCTGCCATCTTGCCTGGCCAACCACCCCAATACCGTCCACCACTACAATCAATCCTTTCCTGCCTTTACCCACCTTAACAATGCCTGTTCCAACCTCTAACTATGGCCCTGCTGGGGCATGACCCAACTTTAATAGACTTGTTTGATGCATCCGTACCTTCGACACCTTAGCCTGCACCCAAACTGAGGCCTACCATAACTTGCTGAAGAACAATATCCTAAAGCCTATACCTGCTCGCCCATTGCCACGCCCTCTACCCCTAAACTTTAATGCCGCCCTTACATGTGAATACCATTTAGGTGGCCAAGGGTACGACACCAAAAGCTGCTTCTCTCTTCGGCACAAAATCCAAGACTTGATCGACAACAAGACCATTGATCTGCAGCCAGTAAAACCTGCTCCGACCCCCAATGTGACCACTAACCCTCTGCTAGATCACACCGTTAACATGATATTAGTAGAAATGGAAGGCAAGGGAGAGTTCAACGAGCTCGAGGCCGAAGGTTATGAGGACGATTGGGAGACCAATGAAGAAGATGACTGGGAGGAGGATCTCCCATTGTGCCCTATTTATCTCTGTAACCCTAATGAGGTGCCTGACGTTTTTGACTGGCCCATTAAGGAGCCAATGTTCCTGAAGGAAGAACATATTGAAAGCATAACTGCTGATGGATGGGGTGATAAGTTTCTACTCCCGAAGTATGCAGCAGCTGAAAGTCACTTGTTGGAAAACCCTTGGCTCGTGACTAAGTACAACTATGAAGACATGGGCTGGAGGTTAGAAGAGCCAACAGAACAGACAGAGTCGTTTGAGTTAGAAGGAGGTGAACTAGCCACCCTATTTACAGAAGGACCTGTTGCAAAGAACGAGAAAGAGATCAATGAAGCTACTGACTGCACCATCACTGCCGACATGTTCGGAGCTCTAGCAGAAGCCTTTGCCTGTCTTGCCCTGGCCAAGGACCTGAATCACGAATAGAGTATCAAAGATGTGGGCATTATCCCGAGGCCTTACTAAAACAGGAATCTCTTTAATAGCGTACAAGAAAGGGGTGTTTTCACCCACTTTCTTTCTATCCCTTTTACTTCCTGTCTCTAAATTGATGTTTACATTTTCTTACTGCTCGAGAACTTTATGCTTTCATAAAAATGACGATAATAATCGAATGATAGTCCTCTTATTCACTACTGCTATCTTATATGTCTCTTGTAAATGGTAACTACTTTCTACACAAGGGGCATGGTGTATCTCATGGAATGATTTGAATTGAAGAGATGATAGCATGAGTTAACCACTCCCTCAACAATCAGCTTTCCGAAAAAAGAGAGTTCTTGGATGAGTGAGGATACTACCCAAAGGCAACACTTGCAAGACACTGAAGCTAAGCGATGTGTGGCCAGACTATCAAAATGAAGATGAGCCATCTTTTATTTTCCCATATAAAAAAAATGCTTATATTCCCTTTGCTTAACCCCTAGTGCCTCGCGGAAAGTAAAAATTTTCTTTGTCAACCCCGATCCAAGACTGTCCTCCCCATACTGGGGCAGACAATAGTTGAGAATTCTAGAAATAGTATCCACCTCTATCTTGCTAGGATAGTATCGAAAGCTCTATAGATCAAGCAATCTAGTTCAAAGTGAAGAGAGACGCTCATTTCATTTCCCATACAGTCAAAAGTAACCCCTTGTCAAACCTGTTGAGCCATTTATCTTTCTCGAGAAAATCCCAACCTAGGGATCACCGCCCATATTGGGTTAGATTGAACTGCTAAGGAAAAGGTCTAAAAGAAAAGGGATGGGAGAGTTACTCGTTCCATAAAAAGAAGAGAGATAAAAGGGACAAAGCAAAGGAAAAGAGCTGCCAAGGGGCAAGAGGCCAAAAAAAAAAAAAAAAAAAATCTAAGGAAAGGCCTGAAGAAAACCATGATTTAATTATCTTCAAAAGCATAATAAGAAGATTGAAAGAAAGGAAAGTCATGTTTATTTCAAAAAGCATAGATTGAAAGGAGAGAGTCATTCTCACCCTGGGAAGTATATAATAAAAGCAAGGAGGAAATTTAAGGGTGATCCTAGGTTACAAAGAACCCCAGTAAAAACAATAGGTTCGAGCATTTACCCTTTCTTGCAAAACTTGAAACCTTGGCCTACATTACAACCTTACTAAAAGTCCACTCTGATTGAAAACGAATTGTTTGGTCTAAGTGAGCTAGACACGCTGCCAAAGCCAAGAACGGATGCTAACCCTATTGGAAGGAAAAATAGTCAAGGATGGTATGGATCTAAACCCTGTTGAAAACAACATTGAATTTGAGCCTACATATCTCATTGTTTCAAAAACCCCATAACCTAGCCTACCTTACGGTCCTAGAACAAAGTCTTCTAAGATTGAAGGACTGGCCACTTATCGCTCTGCTAAAGGTCAGGTAAGCTGTTGCTAAAACCCCGAGAGTCGAGAGTTTCAGCCCAATAATCATATACACTAACCCTGAGGCAGAGAGTCGGAGGCTATCCAAAGGTGGAGAAAGGTGCAAAGTGCTATCATCCAATCAAGGTAAGGTTGAGCCAAAGGAGACGCTAGACCCCCCCGAAAAGGAAGGAGTTACCATTCCAAAGATACCGAGTTCAACGGCACCCCTTGTCATTCTGTTAGTTAATGTATTTCTAATACGTGCATACACTTTCACGAAAAACAAAAAATCGGCATGAGCTTTGCATACATAGAATATAACTCCCTGTAGAAACAGAAGTCACCAACACAGTTTAATGTCAATCCCTGTAATAGATACACAACATCATCATTTCTACACATGCATCAGATCATATACTTAGCTATAAAGATCATAAATGTATCTGTCTATCCATGCATCTAAATACCATAAATATCCATCTTTGTACAAAACTTACAAAATAAAGCTGTCTAACATAAATACATCTCAGGAATAGGGCCAAAGGAAAATCAGAGTCTCCACAAGGGGCATCTATCAAAGGTCAAAGTCAATGTCATCTGGATGGAAATCCCTGAAACTCGGCATCGGAGGAGGCGAATAACTACTCGAAGCACCAGCATCCTGTAGAGAAGATAGAACCGAAATTAGCCGCATGAAGGAAGAACTAAACGATAGCAAACCAAGAATAAGGAGAGAAAAGATGGTATACCCCGCTGTAAGCATCCCATTTTTGACCGCTCGACAGTCTACACTCCGTCCAGACTTGTTTTCAAGTCATTGTGGGCATATTCGAATCGAAACCAATTCTTTAGGTTCAAATTCCGTCTTTCCATCGCTTCGCGGGCCTGTCAGGCCCAAATAGAGGCAAAATGACCAAAATGCCCTTAGGGGGCATTGACCTTTCCTTTCCAATTCCAATCCCTCTCTTGAGACAGTTTATTCCTCGATTTTGCCCCTGGTGGGCCGGTCGCTTTTTCAAACCACACTAGCTCTGGGTATCAAACCGGTAACCTTTAGGAACATTCTAAATAATGTTTTCAAATCTCAAGTCTTCTTCTAGGAAATTCTGAGTCCGTATTTGGCAGCTTTCCTACTTGATTGACCGTTGTGCCCCTAATGGCTTGGTCAACTCTTTTGACAATTCTTGTCATCCTTTTTCAATTCCATCACCCCTGGGACCCTATTCTAAGGGTTCTTGCCCTCTTTCAGCCTTCCGGGCCATTCCTGGTCCCTTAAATGCTTCTGGGACTTTCTGGAGTCACTCATAATGAAGCCAGGCTAAAAATTGCATGGTAGTCACTAGTATAGGCGCCTAAATCTTCTCAAGATATGTTGCTTGCCGACCTTAAAACTTTTCTAACTCACCTGCGCCACTAGTAGTGGCCCCAAGCCAATATTTGGCTTGGCGCCACTCCTAGTGGCGCCATAAGGTTTTTTGGCCTGGCGCCATTACAACAAGTGCCAGGTCATTCCTGTCTCTATAAGTACAGAGCCTCCTCCGGCGTGAAAGAGGTCCGCAAACTCAGTCTAAAAACCCTAATTTTCGATATACAGAGCTCGTAGCCTCTTTAAACCCGAGTCTTCTTAGGTTTTCCCAAACCCTAGCCTCCATACACAAACCCTAGCCTCTTATACACTCATACACTAGCCTCAAACCTTCCATTGAAGACTTGGATTGCTGCAACTACGAAGCTTTGAAGATTAAGACAAGCCCTTGAAGACTGAAGTGAAGACCGAAGCAAGACAAGCAAAGCAAAGCAAAATAAACAAGACACAAGGTAGGCTTTCTCTTTAAGTTTACGCATCTTCCCCCTCTCTTCTCTCTCCTAACCCACTTGGGTTTTCTTCTATTTTAATCTCCCATCTTCTTTCCCCTCTTTCTTTGCATGCTTGAAACAAGGGACTTCTCGATCCATGGGTAGGATTAGGCTATTAGCGGGTCACCGTGTCGAGGGCTTTCTTTTAGTCTAATTGGAGACCATGTGGGTTTGGTCCCGTTGATTATGTGGTGAAGCCTTAACCTTATATCTTCACGACCCCAACTTGCATTGTGCATGTCATGATCTTGCATTCTTCTAAAATTCATTTTCAAACTCGTTTTTTAAAACTTGCATTAACATCATTTTCGAACTTGCATCGAAACCTTCTTTTTCAAAACTTATTTTCAAAATCACAATCATAAGGTGATTCTAGCCTTTCCATGGCTAGGGTTGCTTTAGGAAAGCGTTACATTTAAAGTGACCAATATGGTCCATATTTTCAAAACAATATTGTTTTCAAAACCACCATCTTAAAGTGTTTCTAACCTTCTTATGGTTAGAATCGCTTTAGGAAAGTGAGATATTTTATATACTTTCTAAAAAATCTCTTCTCAAAAATCTCCTCCTAAAAATCTCTTTTCCAACATGCTTTCCATAAACCCTCTTTAAATTTCTTTCCAAAATTGTTTTCTAAAGCTCCCTCCAAAATTCTATTTTTCAAAACTTCTCTTTAAACTCCTTTCCAAAAACGCGCTCCTTGAAACTCCTTTCCAAAAACACTCTCCTTGAAATTCCTTTCCTAAAAACACTCTTCCTTCTTAGAAAACTCTCTCCCTAAATCTCTTTCCTAAAAACTCTTTCCACCAATCTTCTTTTAAAAAAATCTTTCCAAAAACTCTCTCTTCAAAATTCACTTTCTAAAAACTCCTTTATAGGATTTCCTTCTAAAAATCTCCCTTTCCAAAAACTCACTTTTCAAAAATCTCTTTTCTTAGAGTCCAAGTTAAGCCCTAGAACCCACAATTAGGAAACTCTAATTTTCCTTCCTAAAAACATGATTTTCAATCTTGCCTTAAAACCCAGATTTCTAAAATCTCCTTTTTTTACACAAAAATCATAAGTTTCCAAAACTCTCTTTTCTACGTCAAAACTATAGTTTTTCAAATGTAGGGTTTCTAAAACTTTTCCTTTCAAATCTATGTCAAATCAAATCTTCTCTTTAGGAAACCAAATCAAATCTCTCTTTTAGGAAAGAAAATCCAATCTCTCTTTAGGAAACTAGATACAATCCTCCGTTTTTGGAAACAAAATCAAACACCACTTTTAGAAACAAAATCTAATACCTTGTTTAGGAAATAGGAACCTCCATCATTCCTAGTCTAAATCTTTTCTAATTCAACCCTTTCTTAGTTCCATCTATTTCGAAATCTTAACTTTCCAAATTGAACTTTTCAAATCTTTCTAAATTCCAAACTTTCTAAATTTCAAATCTTTCTAAATTCAAAACTTTCTTAAGTTGAAACTTTCTAAGTTCTAAACTTTCTAACTCTCAAATCTTTCTTAAATCAAAACTTTCCTATTTCAAAACATTCTCAAATCAAAACTTTCCTGTTTTATTCAAAACTTTCCTAAAATAAAACTTTCCTCATTTGAAAAACTTTCCTAAATCGAAACTTTCCTAAAATGACACTTTCCTATTTTGAAACTTTCCTAAATCGAGGCTTTCCTAATTCGAACCTTTTCTAAATTGAATCCAATCTTTCTCCAATCTTCCAAGTCCAATATTCGAGTCCAATCTTTCCTAAACTCAAGTCCTTTCTAAATCCTCTCTTTCCTAAGTCTAGGTTTCCTAAAACCAATCTTTTCAAATCTTTCAATCAAAGTTCAATCTCTCAATCTTCTAATCCAAATTCCAATTCAATTTCTTTTTCCATTTATACCTTCTATTTTCTATCGGACTCTTGTCCGAACTATGACTGACCTGATTTCTCAAAAAGGATACGTAGGCAACCCTCATGGTGTGGTCACAACCTTTCTCAAATTTTCAATTCCACAATCTTTTTCAAACTTCTATTTCCATAACTCTTTTCAAATCTCCAATTCTACAATCTTCTTCAAGTTTCTAATTCTATGTTCTATTTCCAACTTCTAATTCTAAAAATATGTTTTCAAATCTCTATTTCCAATTTCAAATCTATCTTTTCAAATATATTTTCCAAATCTATTTTTCAACTCTCTTTCTTGCACTTGCATATCATGCATCATGTCAATTTATTTTCAAAATTCTTTTCTAAAGTAAATAGGATTGGACATTTGTTAGTTGAAGACTCTCATAGGTGAATTTAGAGTAAATAGACATGTAGGTATTGCAAGGGCCGGGTAGGGTGATGGCTTAGTATGTCTTCCCTACACGTAACCAACCTTCAAACCCAGGATCACTGTTTTCGAAAAACCAAAATGGAGTTTATTTTCAAAAAGGGCTTAAATGTTTTTTAAAGGTTGCCAAACAACCTGTTTTCTTAAAAACCCTCTCTCGAGATAGTATTTTCAAAATCGTTTTCAAAAACCCTACGTGTAGTTTTCAGATTGTGCTTAGTTTTTAAGTGACCTAACTCACCTTAATTAAGTTAGGTGGCAACTCCAAATATTTTTCAAAAACCTTTTATTCAAACCAATTTTCAATTCAAACATAGTTGCACTCATTCTTCTACGAGGATGAGTTCTAACAAGGGAGTACAATATTTTTTCCGCTTGTGTGTGTATTTCTCGAGTGCAAAAAATCTAGGCGCGACAGCTTGCGCCACTACTAGTGGCGCTAAGCCAAAAAATGGCCTGGTGCCACTCCTAGTGGTGCTAATGTAATTTTTGGCCTAGCGCCATTGCAGTGGCGCCAAGCCAAAAAATGGCTTGGTGCCACTCCTAGTGGTGCTAATGTAATTTTTGGCCTAGCGCCATTGCAGCAGGCGCCTGTGCAGTCCTCTGTCTATAAATATAAAGCCTCTTCTAGAGTGAAAAGGGTCTGCAAACTCAGTCTAAAAACTCTCCTCTTCGATACACAAAGTTTGAAGCCTCTCCAAACCTTACTTCTCTTCAAGTTTTCCAAACCCTAGCCTCTATACACCAACCCTAGCCCCCATACGCTCATATACACTCATATACTAGCCTCCAAAGCCTGCATTGAAGACTTGAAGTGCTGTAACTCCAAAGCTCTTGAAGATCAAAACAAGCTCTCGAAGATCGACACAATGCCAAGCAAAGATTGAAGTAAAGAAAGCGAGCAAAACATAGCAAAAAAGAGAAGACGCAAGGTAGGCTTCCTATTTACGTTTACGTAATTCTCCCTCTGTTTTCTCTCTCCTAACCCACTTGAGTTTTCTTCTATTTTAATCCCCTATCTTCGACCCTCCTTTCTTACTTGCTTGAAACAAGGGACTCCCCAGTTCATGTGTAGGATTAGGCTATTGAAAGTCACCGTGTCGGGGGTTTTATCTTAGTCTAACCGGAGACAACATGGGTTCGGCCCCCTTGATTATATGGTGAAGCCTTTAACCTTGTATGTTCACGACCCCAACTTGCATTGTGCATATCATGATCACGCATCTCTCCAAAATCTGTTTTCAAACTTGTTTTCAAAACTTGCCTGAAAACCGTTTTCAAAACTTGCATTAAAATTTTCTTCTTCAAAACTTATTTTCAAAATCACAATTCTAAGGTGATTCTAACCTTTCCATAGTTAGGATTGCTTTAGGAAAGTGTTACATTTATAGTGACCAATATGGTCTATATTTTCAAATCCTTGTTGTTTTTAAAACCACAATCCTATAATGGTTCTAACCTTCTTATGGTTGGAATCGTTTTAGGAAAGTGAGATATTTTTAAAGGTTTGCAAAAGTCCACATTCAAATCCCTTTCTAAATTTCTTTTCAAACTTACTTTCTAAAATCTCCTTTTTAAATCCTCTCCAAAATCTCTTTTCACATCTACTTTCTAAAATCTCTTCTCCAATATATTTTCTAAAAACTCTTTCCAATCTTTTTTCCAAAATTGCTTTATAAAAACTCCCTTTAGAAAATCTATTTTTCAAAATTTCTTTTTAAACTCCTTTTCAAAAAGCCCTCTTCAAAATTCACTTTCTAAAAACACTCCCTAAATTTCCTTCCTAACAACTCTTTCCAAAAATCTCTTACCTAAAAACTCTTTCCAAAAATCCCTTTTCAAATAACTCTCTTTTCAAGTTTGCTTTCTAAAAAACTCCTTTCTAAAGATCTCCTTCCAAAAACCTTTCTTTCCAAAAGCTCTACTTTCTAAAATCTCTTTTCTTGGAGTCCAAGTTAAACCCTAGAGCCATGGTTAGGAAACTCTAATTTTCTTTCCAAAAAACATAATTTCCAATTTTCTATTTTGGCCTCAAACTTTAGATTTTCAAAACCTATTTTCTACATCAAACTCTAACCTTCCAAATCTAGGATTTTCAAAACTTCATCTTTCTAATTCCATGTAAAATCATATCCTCCGTTTTAGGTAACCAAATCCAATCTCCTCATTAGGAAACTAGATCCAATTCTTCATTTTTGAAAACAAAATCAAATCATTTCTTTTTAGAAACAAAATCCAATCTTTTGTTCTAGGAAATTGAAATCCGAATCCTTCCTAATCCAAATCTTTTCTAATTCCATACCTTTCCCAAATCTTGACTTTCTAAAACCTAAATTTTCAAATCTTTCTTAAACTCAAACGTTTCCTAATTTCAAGTATTTCTAAAACTCAAACTTTGAATCTTCCTAAAATTCTAAACTTTCTAAATTCCAAAACTTTTAAAATTCTAAACTTTCTAAATTTCAAATCTTTCCAAATCCAAAACTTTCTAAATTTGAAACTTTATCAAGTTAAAACTTTCTTAATTCAAAACATTCTAATCTCAAAACTTCCCTAAAACGAAACCTTACCTAATTCGAAATCTTTTCTAAAATAAAACTTTCCTAAAACGGAATTTTCTTATTTCGAAACCTTCCTAATTCGAACCTTTCCTAAATCCAATCTTTCCCTAATCTTCTAAGTTTAATATTCGAGTCAAATCTTTTTTAATTTCTAGTCGCTCCTAAATCCTATATTTCTTAAGTCTAGGTTTTTCAAATCTTAATCTTTCCAAAACAAGTCCAAATTCTTCATCCAAATTCTTCTTCCAAATTCTATCTTTCCAAATCAATGTCCAATCTTTTCAATTTCAAATCTTCTATTCTAAGTTCAAATCAAATCCTTTTTCAAACCAAAATCTCTTTTTCAAATCAAATCTTCTATTTTCTATCAGACTCTTGTCCGAACTACGACTAACCTGATTCCTCAAAAGGGATACGTAGGCAACCCTTACGGGTGCGGTCATAACTTCTTTCAAATCTCCAATTCCATAACTCTTTTTAACTTTCCAAGTCCATAATCTATTTCAAATTTCTAATTCCAAAAATCTATTTTCAAATCTCTATTTCTAATCTCTAAAAGTTTCTTTCAAAATCAAATCTATCTTTTCAAATCTATTTTCTAAAATTGAATCAAGTCTTTTCAAATCTATTTCCAAATCAAATCTTTTTCTTGTATTTGCATAACATGCATCATTTCTTTTAAACATTTTTTTCAAAAGTGGATAGTATTGAACATTTATTAATCGAAGACTCTAATGGGTGAATCTAGATTGAATAGACATGTAAGTACCACAAGGGCAGGATAGGGTGATGGCTTAGTGCATCTTTCCTATACGTAACCAACCTCCGAACCTAGAATCACTATTTTCAAAGACCAAAATGGAGTTATTTTCAAAAAATGGCTTAAAATTTTGCAAAGGCTTCCAAACAACCTCTTTTCTTAAAAACCCTCCCTTAAGAAAGTTTTCAAAATTGTTTTTAAAAACCCTGAGTGTAATCTTTGGATTGTGCTTAGTTTTTTAGGTGACCTAACTCACCTTAATCAAGTTAGGTGGCGACTTCAAACTATTTCCAAAAAGCCCTTAATTCAAATCAATTTTCAAAACCTAGTCGCACTCATCCGTCTGGGAGGATGAGTTCTAACGAGAGAGTACAGTATTTTTCCCGCTTGTGTGTATATTTCTTGAATGCGAAAAATCTAGGCGTTAACACCAAATGGACAACCCCTTTGAAGGATGTATGTACAAAGTGGAAAGTACCCATCTTGCAGAACCATCTCTCAATCAAAGCCAACACCAAATGTCGGTTCAGGCAGTTAACCTGTAATTCCATAAATGCCTCGAATGCAATCTCCACCAAGAATACCTGATTAGATGGCGCTGCTCGCTGTATAGTGCTGAAAGCCAAATGGACAACCCCTTTGAAGGATGTATGTATTCAGGGAGGAGGCAAGTGTTGTCAAGAATATACATTGGGATGGTAGGCGAGGTCCCCCAATGGAGGAATGCTTAGTATCTCCAAATCTCCTAAATCAGCATCTGTCTACCTGTGTCTCAAAGAAGCTCTCCCATAACCACTCACACAGTCGCCGAGGCCCGAAACCTCCTCCTCTGCATCTATGTCTCCCTCAAAGGCTTGCTTGACTAGAGAGAAGGGGTCAACTGGGGGCATACTCCCCTCCTACTCTGGCTAGATGATGCTTGGCTAGCTAATCTACGATTGTCTCTAGAGTGGCTGGAACTATCAGCGAAATTCGTATGAGCATCCTTCCCAGATCGATGCCTCCTCTCCGAATTGCCATCTCCTGCATCTGCCATCTTAAAATCCAAATCAATGTAAGAACATCAATATATGGTAAGCACATGTCAAAAAATGAAAGCTATGGAAAAAAAAAGAAGAAAAGAATCTCAAGTTTAAGTCAAAATGAATTTCCTACACGTTTTGCCTTCAAATGTTCACAATTTCAAGTCAAAACGAATTTTCTACACTTTTTGTCCAAGTTTCAAATCAAAATAGTCTCTAATTCAAAATCAAAAGTTCATTTCAAAATAAATCTCAAAAATTTTCAATCAAAGTCCATCTCAAGCTTCTACTTCAAAAGATTTTTATTCTAATCAAGTTTCAAGGTTTTTCAAAATTTCTTCCTACAAAGAAGTCTTCTTCAAAATCAAGTCTAAAAAATTCTCAAGTTTTCAATCCTTTAAAAATTCTTATCAGTCTCCAAGTTTTCGAATTTCAAAATCTATTTTCAAATGTTCTAAATTTTTCCATCGGAAGCTTTTTATTCCAAAATTCTATTTTCAAAACTTTTTCCTAAGTTTTTCTTCCAATAGTTTTAGGACCCCCGAGTTTCTCGGCCCTTCCTCTGCCAAAAAGGCCTCACTCTCAAAGGTTTTATATAATTTCCTTTCAAAAAGATTTCATCTGAAAAATTTTCTACTTTCTACTTAATTTTGAAAATTTTTGGCAGAGTCCTGTTTTTAAATAGTCCTTACAAGTTCTCATTCCTAAAATTTTTAAATTTTCAAACACTTGTTCTACTTTCAAAAAATTCAGGAGTTTTCAAAATTGTCACAAAATTTCTCAAAACTACTTCAAATGTTTTCGAAAATATTTTCATGTTTTTTCTAAATGTCAAATTTAAATATTTCCATCAATTTCCCAATTTTTCTTATTTTTTCAATTATTTTCTATTTTTTGAAAAATCAAAAATTCAAAAAGTTCTTAAAAAATTACGAAATCGCATACGGTTGTTAAACACATTTTTCTAAGACACATGGTGCAAAAATCAATGTAGAAAACCCGATACGCAAGGCTGTAGGGGCAAATCCTCAATTTCTGCAGAAACTTCATTTACATAAATGGGAAAAACTACCCAACCTCAATCAAACGAGCATCAAAATACATAAATAATATCATCAGGGTGTTCAAAACATTGACTTTGACTATTTACACGATTCAAATGGAGTTCCTCAGATAGAAATCAACGAAATACCAAAACTCACCTCTTGGAGTTCTCCGGCAAAATCTTTTTCTCCGGCGGCTATTCCAACGATGGTGACCACTTTAGGCAACTCTCTAGAGTCTCCCAAGTCCACTCCTTCAATGCACAAGGCTCACTTCTTACAAAACACTAAAAAATCTCTCACACACTCATAAAAACTCCCATTACCCGCGAGCTACGAATCTGAAGTTCTTATATTTCCAGAATCTGGTGCCACTAGCAACGATGCCAAGGTTATTTACAGCTTGGTGCCACTCCTAAGGGCGCTATAATCAAAATCTGGGCAGTTTAGCCCTTTTCCCACTAGAACCCAATTTCAAATGCCGGGCCAAATAACCATTTTTGAGCTCCAGTTTTGAAAAGATTTCCAAACTCCATCTATCCAATCGCCTCACGATCAACATAGAACTCTTACTATATTGTTTTCTGCCTTTGACAAGCCAAGACAGAAAAAGAAGGGTAGCTGTAAGCATCCCATTTTTGCCTATTCGGTAATCTCTGGTTTGACTGGACTCACATTCAAATCGACATAGACATATTCAAGTCCAAACCAGTTTTCTAGACTTAATCCCATCAATCAATCAATCAATCCCTTGGCACGTCTTCCTAGAAACAGTAAGTCCCTATTTCAACCTCAATTCTAATTTTAATTCTAGTCTAGACCAATCAAATTTAATCAGGCACATCTTTCGAAAAAGTTGATCCATCAGACGGTAAGTCCATCTAGTCTGGCACGTTTACCAAGAAAACTCCTCAAAACGAAAAATGCCTTTAAACTTGTCGACCGGGATGGAACCCAAGTCCTTGAAATGGTAGAACAGTTCACTTTTGGCGCCTGTTAGCCCGCCAATGTAGAATGTTCGTTATCTGGCATGTCTTTCGAGAAAGTTGATTCTTCAAACGATAAATCCATCTAGTAGCTTCTCGAGATTAGGCAGTCTATAGAATGAACACATCCTGTTAGAGTGGAGGAAATACTTGCAAACATTGCAAACATCGCAACCGTCAGAGTGGCAGAAACACTCCAAAACAGGTCAATATTGGGAATTACCAACAAAACCCTTATATCACGGGACCGAACTCGCCACTTGGCCATGACATGTTTACCAAAGGATAGGATACCTTTGGAAACCAACTCGTCACACATCGTCAGAGTGACGGAAACACTCAAAACTCGAGTCAAATTCAGTGCCTGATAGCCCACTCTGGTAAAAAATGACCAAATTGTCCCTTGAGCCTTTTATGACATGTTTCTCGAGAAAGTATCTAAGTCCTCGAAGTGGTAAGTCCACCTTTCCAAGATTGTCCCAAGGACAATCCAGTATGTCCAAGTGCCTTCCAGTCAGTTTTCGACCAATTTTGAGACCATCTAGTCAAAATGACCATTTTGGCCCTAGGCATTCGATCGCCTTCGGGTACCACACTAGCTCGGGGTATCAAACCAGTTACCTACCAAGGATGCTTCTAATAGTATTCCCAACCTTTTAACACTTTTCCATATCATTTCGAGTCTATTCCAGCAAACCAGGTAAAAAATGACCGTTTTGCCCTTAGTGGGCCAGTGGCCTTTTCCAATGACACCGGCTCTGGGTCTTAAACCAGTAACCCTGGGGAACACTCTTAATAGTGTTTCTAGCCTTTAAACCTTCTCACGAGTCACTCCGAGTCTATTCTGGTGCTTTCCTAGTTCAATTGACCATTTTGCCCCTAGTGGGCGGGTCGACCCTTTCAGGCACTCCAGCATTACTTCTCGAGCTAGTTACCACCGAGACACTATCTCGAGGTTTGTCGTCCTTTCTCGGACATGTTTGGTTACTCATAACCTTCTGGATCAATCCCAAATTTTCTAGAGTCACTCTTAGTGGAGCTAAGCCAAAAATTGCATGGTAGTCACTAGGACAGGCGCCCAAATCTTTTGCCTTATGTCCCAAAGGTCGAGAGATATGTTTCTTGTCACCTTAAAACTTTTCTAAGTGGTTGGCACCACTAGCAGTGGCACCAAGCTAAAAAATGGCATAGGAGTGGCGCCAATAGATTTTTTTACCCTAGAGCCATTGCAACAGGAGCCAGGCTATTCCACTTGCCTATAAATACAGACCCTCCCCCTACGTGAAAAGGGTCCACAAACTCAATCCAAAAACTCTATTTCTCGAAATCCAAATCTCAAAGCCTCTCCAAACCCTAACCCTCTCTAGTCTCTTCAAACCCTAGCCTCCATACACTTAAACCCTAACATCTATACACTCAAACACAAACCTCCAAAGCCTCCATTGAAGACTTAAGGTGCTGCAACTTCAAGTTTCTCAAAGTCCAAGTAAAGCAAAGCAGATAAAGCAAGCAAAGCAAGAAGAAGACAAGGTAGGCTTTTGATTTACTTTAATGTAATTCTCCCTTCTCTCTTCTTCCTCCTAACCTACTTGGGTTTTCTTCTATTTTAATCCCTCATCTTCTACCTCCCTTTCGTGCATGCTTGAAATAAGGGACTTGCCGATTCATGCCTAGGAAGAATTATTGAAAGTCACAGTGTCGGGGGCTTTCTTCAAATTCAACCCTTGATGGTGTGCGTTCGGCCCCCTTGATTATGTGGTGAAGCCTAGCCTTGTATGTTCACGACCCTATTGCATTGTACATATCATAGTCATACATTCAACCAAAATTATTTTCAAAGTTGTTTTTCAAAACTTGCATGAAAACTCTCTTTCAAACTTGCATTCAAAATTCCTTTTTCAAACTTGTTTTCAAAATCACAATTCTAGAGTGATTCTAGCAATTCCATGGTTAGGGTTGTTTTTAGGAAAGTGTTACATTAAATGTGACTATAAAGGTACAAATTTTTGGGTGTAAACCCTAAATTATTTTTCTTCAAAACCAGAATCTTAAGCTGATTTAAGTCATTCTATGGTTAGAGTTGTTTTAGGAAAGTGTGATATTCAATGTGTATGGTCCATATTTCAAATCCTTGTTGTTTTTCAAAATCACTAACTTAGAATGGTTTTAATCTTTTCATGGTCAGAATAGTTTTAAGAAAGTGAGACATTCAAAAGATTTCAAAAGTCCATATTCAAACTCCTTTCCAAATTTGCTTTTCAAACTTCTTTCCAAAAACTATATTCAAAAATCTATTTTCTAAAAACTCTATTCAAACTCCTTTTCCAAAACTCTTTTCGAAGATTTCCTTTTCAAAAACTCTTTTTCTTGGAGTCCAAGTCAAGCCCTACATTCTATGATTAGGAAACCCTAGTTTATTTCTTAAAACATGACTTCCACTTTTGCCTCAAATCATAAGTTTTCAAAACTACTTTTTCTACATCAAATCACAGATTTCCTTATCCTAGATTTCTAAAACTTAACCTTTCCAATTCCATGTCAAATCAAATATTTCAATTTAGGAAACTAGATCCAATTTCCCAATTTTGGAAACAAAATCAAATCATCAATTTTTGAAAATAAAATCTAATCTTCAATTTTAGGAAATAAGAATAAAATCTTTCCTAATTCCAACCTTTCTAAATTCAAAATTTTCCAAATTCTAAAACTTTCTAAATTCAAAACCTTCCAAATTCTAAACTTTCCTAAAAAGAAAACTTTACTAATTAGGCATTTTCCTAAAATGAAACTTTCCTAATTCAAAGATTTCTAAACTTCAATCTTTCTTAAATCTTAACTTTCTAAACTCATTCAAGTCAAATGTTGAAGTCGAGTCTTTTTCAAGTCAAGTGTTTCTAAATCCAATCAAATCTTTTGCCATCTATTCTAAATCTCATCTTTCCTAACTTCAAGTTTTCTAAACTCAAACTTTTAATTTAACTTTTCAAGTCTAGATCAAACCTTTCCAAATTCAACTACATGCTCCAACCTTAGGTTACCTAAACCCTAGGATACCTAAACCCTAGTTCAACCCTAATCCTAAGTTAGGAAGCTTCAACCCTTTTCCAAATCTCTTTCCTAAACCAAGATGGTTTTCCAATTTCAATCTAAGTCAAGATGTTTTCAAAACTCAACTCAATCTTTACGAAATCAAGTCCAAGTCTTCTCCAAAGTTCAATCTTTTCAAATCAAAATTAATTTCAAAATCCTTAAGTTTAATTTCAAATCAAAGTCAATTTCAAGTTCATTTTTAACTCCAAGTTTAATTTCAAATCAAATTTCAATTTCAAATCTTCTATTCCAAGTTTAAATCAAACTCTTTTTCAAATCAAACTCTTTTCGAATCGAATCTTTTCAAATCAAACTTTTTAAAACCTCAAATTGTTTATTTTCAATCAGACTATTGTCCATACTACAATTAACCTGATTCCCAACAAGGGGATATGTAGGCAACCCTCATGGGTATAGTCACAACCTTTTTTAAAATTTCAATTCTACATTCTACTTTAAGTTTTTAATTCTAAAACCTATTTTCAAATCTCCAATTGCATAATATTTTTCCAATTTCCAATTTTTAAAACCTTCTTTTTCAAGCTTCAAATATTTTCTTCAAATCTATTTCTAAAATCAAATATGTTTCTTGCACTTGCATATCATGCATCATATCAACCTTTTTTTGGAAATCATTTTTAAAGCGAATATAATTGGACATTTGTTAATGGAAGATTGTAAATGAGTCAACCTAGGGTGAATAGACATATAAGTACCACAAGGGTGGGGTAGGGTGATGGCTTAGTACGTCTTCCCTACACGTAACTAACCTCCGAACCTAGAATCACTGTTTTCAAATACCAAAATAGAGTTATTTTCAAAAAGGGCTTAAATCTTTTCAAAGGTTGCCAAACAACCTGTTTTCTAAAAAAAACCCTCTCTTGAGGAAGTTTCCAGAACCTTTTCAAAAACCCTAAATTTAATCTTTGGGTTGCACTTAGTATTAGGTGACCTAACTCACCTTAATTAAGTTAGGTGGCGGCTACAAATCCTTTTCCAAAAACTCTTAATCAAATCAATTTTCAATTCAAACCTAGCCGTACTCATCATTCTAGGAGGATGAGTTATAACGAGAGAGTACCGTGTTTTTCTCACTTGCGCGAATTTTTCTCGAGTGCAAAAAATCGAGGTACGACACTGAAGGTAGCAACACGTAGTTCTCTTTTGAGGACTACTCTTTTTGCTTCACCATTTTGAAAGATCTTTTACTACCATCACCACTACCAAACCCAGATCCTAGAACTAAGAATCAAAGCAAAAGGGGATTAGCAAAACCCAAGTGAACTACCTCTGCTTGCAAGTTTACAAAATGCTTCCACGTAGTCATTTTTTTTCATAACCATCTCCCCTCTTCTATGTCAATTTAAGCCAATGCTCACACCCCTCGTGAAAAGGACATGGTTGCTCTTACTTGCACCAACAGGTAAGGGTGGATTAATTTGTTCAAAATTGTCATTTCTTGTGAGTAATACCCCCCCTCTCCCCCCCCCCCCCCCCCCCCCCCCCCCCCCCCCCCCCCCCCAAAAAAAAAAAAAAAAAGAAAGCTAATTTGAGCTAAAAGATTGTACATAATCATTTCTCCATGGAGAACCACAGAGTTACAAAAGCCTTAGAAAAGGGAAACCAAAAACAGGAAGAAGAAAAAGTTGTTACCTGTTTTGTACTTCTTTTGGAACAAAAAGTTAACCTAATTAAAAAAAAGTGGAAATTGAAAGCAAAAAAAATGGCACTCTCTTCGTTTAATTCTAGGAGGATATATTGGAAGCCGAAAGGATTAGGAAGAAGGAGAGAGAGAGAGAGAGAGAGAGAGAGAGAGAGAGAGAGAGAGAGAGAGAGAGAGAGATTAGATTAGCATGAATAATAAAAAATAAATAACTAGATAAACATTATCCAAAAACCAGTTCTGTCTCCGATAAAAAAAATTCAAATGTAACTAAGTCAATCAAGATACTAAGACTCAAATTTACTAAGCCAAAAAAAAAAAAAAAATTGAACATCTAAAAATGGAGCAACCAGGAATAATACTTTTCAAACAACCAGATAAACATTATGGCTTTGTACAGAACAAATACTTGAAGAAGAATTGTCTCAACTTCTCCTCTCTCTCCCTCCTTCCTCCCTCTTAGCCTAGAAAGCCAGAAAGTAGAGAGATAAAGATTAGCATACAAAGAAGAAAGGAAGATAGTAGAGTGTGAGAAGACAGTGAAGGGAACTTTAACTTATGGAGGTTTACCTTTCCCTTTATACTTTGCATCTGGTGTGAGAAGACTTCCTCTCCCAAGCTTTGTATCCATTTTGTTGCCTACTCACATGTGATAAGGCGGGAGGTTTGAAATTGAACCATTGATGATAGAGGGACACTAATCGAAAAAGGAAAGGAACCAAAAGAAAACCAGGGCAAAACAAGGAAAAAATAGGAAGGAAGAAGAGAAAAGGGAAAGAAACAAAAGATGGCATTTAGAGAGAGAGATTCCCGGGGGGGGGGGGGGGAGTTGTTCAAGTTGGAGAGATGTGAAAGAAGAAATAGAAAAGAAAAGAGATAAAAAAAATATAAATGGAAAGGAAAAGGAATCCAATTATAGAGCCTCCATACAAAGCATCATAGATTTAATAACAAAGTTACATAGACAAAAGGCTTTACAAAACTCCTAAAAAATGGAACAAAGTTCACATCCATAGTATCCATTACAAAAAGACGCTTTACAAAATATGTGTCTGCTTTACGAAAGACATATCTGATAATATGCCCTCAAAATGTGTGTCTCCCCTTCAATTCCTTAGACGCCTAAAGCCATGAATTGCCTTCATCACTTCCCAAAACGGCTTTGTATCAATTACTATTTACTTTCTCCAATGAGGAGCATGCACGATAATCTAGTAATTTATGAAAACACTTAATTTAGTATAAATTATGCATATCTAAATAAGGAGAGACCGAAATTACCTTGTTGCATTCCCGTCGAAGCAATCTGGTCTTGTTTATTCTTTTAAGGTCATAGATAAACAATTGCCCATGGATAGTGCCATATACAATTGCCCATGGATAAACACCAGTATGCGCAAATCAACCCCAACGAATTTAAAATATTGTCCTGGGATTTATCAATAGTCAATGCATATGCCAATCGAATTGAAAATTGATGTCTTGTCATTCGAAAAGGCAATTCTGAAGATGACAGCATCAAGGATATCCTTAGTATAAAGACCAAATCACCAGACTTTTCTCCAATTACAATTTGAGTTTCAATTACAAAAGTGCCACAGTTGACAACCATCAATCTTGTGCCATTGCAAAGTCCATCCTTTGGCGCAATGTTTCTTAACAACATTATAGGACAACCCACTTTTAACTCTAACTTAAAAGGTGGTTACTCAGAAGGATCCAATGAGTTCAAATACTCATTAAGATAGTGGTTTGTAATGGTGCGATCAATTTCATCATTTTCAGACATCTTATCTACAACTAAATAAGTAAACGTCTCCCCTAAAAAAATATTCAATGCAGCAGTATTGATGGCAGTGACATCATCATTTCGCGTAGAAAGAATTGTCCATTCAGTTAAGAAAGTTAGAGTCATTGTACTTAACTTATCTAGCTGTGGATAAATTGTAGATAGTAATTCATTCAAATCTTGGCAATTTCGTATTGTTGATGGAAGTTTTACAATTTCTTGTGGATTGCCCCCATTCTAAAATACCAAAATTAGAATCAGTTAAAACACAGGGATGTTTAAAAATTAAATGAAATGAAAAGCAACACTTCATAAAGAAAAAGTTTGAAGAAGTATTACCTCCATCAAGAATTTTGCAAACTTAACATTTTTAGGGTCTGCATGATTTAAGCGCATGTTTACATCTAAAGTCAATACTTGTATATCCTTCCATAAAAAAGAGTGCCTCAATGATGCATTTACAATTTGCTCACATACTCCTTTGGTTATAACTGGTAAGATTTGTTGAAAGTCTCTGCCAAAAACAACAATGATACCTCCAAATAGCTTTTTGTTATCACAAATATCTCAAAGTGTGTGATTAACTGCTTTAATACAATGTCTATGTTGCAATGGAACTTCATCCCATATTATGTGTTTTGTTTTTCAAAATAACTCTACTTGCAATTACTGCTTGCCAAAACCCACAAACTGAATTTTCTAGCACATCTAATAGAATGCAAAATGTTAAATGTGTAGTGCGACCTCCTACCAGTAACAATGATGTAACACTAGATAAAGCCATAGTAACAACAATATGTCCAAGGCTACGACATTTCAACGCAATTGTGTCATACAAAAATGTTTTTCTTGTTCCAGCACCCCCATTCAAAAAGAAAATAGTTCCTTTATTTTCAAAGACTGATGAAGCGATTGCATTATAGGTAGTGCGTTGTGCATTGGTAAGACGATCAATATTAACTTGTGCATCTATCAGTTATGCATCATTTTGGAGTTGTTGATGCTCCAATATCAGTCTGTTATAAAGTATTGCACTCTAATTTCCAGTTGGTTCTGGCATGGGCGGAAAATCAATTAAACTCTTGCCTGATCTTAAAGTATTTGATTCAAAAGATACAAACCATAATTTTCAATTGGAGCCTCAGTTGGATTAGAAATGCCAAATAATGTGCAAATCTTGTGTTCAAGATCATCACATATATGCATTGAGAATTGATTCCATAACACATATGGTTGTAACGGAGAGCATTTTGTCAGAATAATACTAAATAATCTCCTCAATTGGTATCCTAATTTCATAATTGCCACTTCTTGAAGACATTGTATCCATTCTTCATCATCTTCTAAAAGTCCTTTTGCAACACATACTGATTTAAACGTATTGTGCAAAACATTATTAATCGTGCGTAAGCATTCAAATGATTGTGGTCCTTTGACAACGGTTAGTAGCAAATGCAGATAAAAACTCTCACCATAATTAGGGTTAGCAAAGTACATTCTACCAATTGCATATCCTTGTTTTCTTGGTGTCCCTACCTTTTTTGACTTGTTCCAAACAAAATATTGCCAAAATTCTTGGTGATTATAAACACTCCATTTTTTACCACTCGGCAGTCTACACTCTATCCAGACTTGTACCCAAGTCAATATGGACGTATTCCAATCAAAACCAACTCTCTAAGTCTCAATCCCATCTGTCCATCGCTTCGCGGGCCCACCAGGCCCAAATAGAGACAAAATGACTAAAATGCCCTTAGGGGCATTGTCCTTTCCAATTCCAACTCCAACCCCTCTCTCGAGACAGTTGATTCCTCGAGACGGTAAATCTATTCCAAATTAGGCACGTCTTTCCGAAGACGGTAAGTCCCCTTTCTAATTCCAAATCAGGCACGTCTATCCAAAGACGGTAAGTCCCCTTTTTAATTCCAAATCAGGCACGTCTTTCCAAAGACGGTAAGACCCCTTTCCAAATCCAATCCCTCTCTCGAGACAGTTTATTCCTCGAGACGGTAAATCTACTCCAATCAGGCACATCTTTTTGAAGACGATAAGACCCATTTCCAATTCCAATCCCTCTTTTGAGACAGTTTATTTCTCGAGACGGTCTGACACATTTTTCGAAGAAAATCTCTTCGAAACGGTAAGTCCCTTTAAACCTGTCGACCAGGACGAGACCCCAAGTCCCCTAGATGGTAGAACGGTCCACCTTTGGTGCCTGCTAGCCCGCCAATGCAGAAATGTCCGTTTAGGCACTCCTTCTGAGAAAGTTGATTCTCAGGCGCTAAGTCCCTTTAGTAGCTTCCCGAGATCAGGCAGTCTCAGGAATGATCGCGAACCGTCAAAGTAGTGGAAATACTCACAAACATCGCAACCGTTAGAGTAACGAAAAAACTCGTAAATAGGTCGATATAGGGAATTGCCAACAAACCCCTGTATCACACGACCACCGTCAGAGTGACGGAAACACTCAAAACCCAAGTCAACACCAGTGCTTGCTAGCCCACTTTAGTGAAAAATGACCAAACTGCCCCTTGGGCCTTCTCCAACACGTTTCTTGAGAACACACCTGAGTCATCAGAACGAAAAGTCCAACCTTCTAAGATTGTCTTAAAGGCAATCTGGCACGATTAGGTGCCTTCTAGTTAGTTTCGGGCCAATTCCGAGACTTTTCGGTCAAGATGACCATTTCGCCCCTAGGCACCCGAACGCCCCGGGAACCACACTAGCTCTGGGTATCAAACCGGTAACTTCCTGAGATTGCTTTTTATAGTATTCTCAAGCTTTCTTTATCCTTTTGGATCATTCTGAGTCAGTTCTGGCAAACCCGGTGCGAAATGACCGTTTTGCCCCTAGTAGGCCGGTCTCCTTTTCCGACCACACCGGCTCTAGGTATCAAATCGGCAACTATTGGGAACATTTTGAATAATGTTTCCAAATCTCAAGTCTTCTTCTGAGACAGTCCGAGTTCATCCCGACAGCTTCCCGATCTGATTGACCGTTTTGCCCCTAAAGGCCCGGTCAACCCTTCCGACACATCTTGTCCTCATTTTTCAAGTCAAATACCTCTGGGATACTATTTCAAGTGTTCCTGCTCTTTTTCGGCCTTCTGGGTCATTCTCGGCCTCTTCAAATCATTCCCGGACTTTTCGAAGTCACTCCTAGTGAAGCTAGGCTAAAAATTGCATGGTAGTCAGTAGTACAGGCGCCCAAATCTAGTCAAAGATATGTTGCTTGCCGACCTAAATACTTTCCTAACAAGCTGGCACCACTAGTAGTGGCGCCAAGCCAAGAATTGGCCTAGCGCCACTAGGAGTGGTGTTAAGAGGAAAATTAGCTTGGCGCCACTGCAACAGGCCCCAGGTCTATCCCATCTCTATAAATACAGAGCCTCTTCCAGCGTGAAAGGGGTCTGCAAACTTAGTCTAAAAAGACCAATATTCGATATACAGAGCTCGAACAGTCCCTAAACCCTAGCCTCCCTAGGTTTTCCAAACCCTAGACACCATACACTAAACCCTAGCCTTCTATACACTCATACACACCCCCATACACTTATACACTAGCCTCCAACCCTCTTTCGAAGACTTGAAGAGCTGCAATCTGAAGTTCGAAGATTGAAGAAAACTCTTGAGGATTGGAGACGAAGATCAAGACGAAGACCGAAGACAAGCAAGGCATACAAAATAAACAAGACACAAGGTAGGTTTTCGTTTTACATTTCTGCACTTCCCCCTCTCTCTTCTCTCTCCTAACCCACTTGGGTTTTCTCTATTTTAATCCCCCATCTCTTTCCCCCCATTTCTTTACATGCTTGGAACAATGGGATTTTCGGTCAATGTGTAGGATTGGACTATTGGAGAGTCACTGTGTCAGGGGCTTTCCTTTAGGCTAACCAGAGACCACGTGGGTTCGGCCCCCTTGATTATGTGGTGAAGCCTTAGCCTTGTATGTTCACGACCCCAAATTTGCATTGTGCATATCATGATCTTGCATCTTCCAAAAACCGTTATCATACTCGTTTTCAAAGTTTGTATTATACTTGTTTTCAAAATTGCATCAAAATCTCCTTTTCAAAACTTGTTTTCAAAATCACAATCCTAGGGTGATTCTAGCCTTTCCATGGCTAGGATTGCTTTAGGAAAGTGTTACATTCAAAGTGACCAATATGGTCCATATTTTCAACCCTTGTTGTTTTCAAAACCACTTTCTTAAAGTGGTTCTAGCCTTCTTATGGTTAGAATCGCTTTAGGAAGGTGAGATGTTTTTATACTTTCCCAAAAACTATGTTTTCAAAAATCTCTTCCTAAAAATCTCTTCTCCAACATGCTTTCCAAAAGCTCTTCTTTCCAAAATTATTTTCTAAAAACTTCCTCCAAAAATCCATTTTTCAAAATCTCTTTTTTTAAACCCCTTTCGAAAACGTTCTCTTTAAAGTCCACTTTTTAAAAACGTTTCCTAGGTTTCCTCTCTAAAAACGCTCCCTAGAAAAAATCTTTCCAAAAACTTCCTTTTTAAAATCTCTTTCCAAAAACTCTATCTTCAAATTTACTTTCTAAAAACTCCTCTCTAGGTTTTTCCCTTCTAAAAATCTTCGTTTTCAAAAACGCACTTTCCAAAAGTCCCTTTTCTTGATGCCCAAATCAAGCCCTAGAACCCATAATTAGGAGACCCTAGTTTTCTTTTCAAAAACATGGTTTTCAAACTTGCCTTAAAATCTAGGTTTCCAAAATCTCCCTTTTCACGTCCAAACTCTACATATTTGCAAAGCCTATTTTCTACATTAAAACAATAGTCTTCCAAATCTAGGGTTTCTAAAACCTCCATTTCTAAATCCTTGTCAATTCCAATCTTCCCTTTCGGAAACCAAATCCAATCTCCCCATTTAGGAAATTAGATCCAATCCTCCGTTTTTGGAAACAAAATCAAACACTTCTTCTGAGAAACAAAATCCAATCCCTTCCTAATCTAAATCTTTCCTAATTCACCTCTTTCCTAATCTTCTACTTTCCCAAATCTTAACTTTCCAAAACTTGAACATAAAAATCTTTCTTAAATGTTAAAATTCAACTTCCAAATCTTTCCTAATTCAACTCCTTTCCTAATTCTACCCCTGTCCAAATCTTAACTTTCCAAATCTAAGTTTTTAAATCTTTCCTAAACTCAACCTTTCCTAATCTCAAGGTTTTCTAAAATTCAAACTTTAAAACTTTCTAAACCTTAAACTTTGTAAATTTCAAATCTTTCCAAATTCAAAGTTTTCTAAATTAAATCTTTCTAAATCTAAACCTTTCTAAATTCTAAACTTTCTAAACTCAAAACTTTTTTACTTTCAAAACTTCCCCATTTCAAAACATTCCAAATTCGAAATTTTCCTATTTTGAAAACTTTCTAAATTCGAAACTTCCTTAAGTTAAAACTTTCCTAAATCAAAATTTTCCTAAGGTGAAACCTTTCCTTTTTCAAAATTGTCCTAATTCAACACTTTCCTAAGTTAAAACTTTCTTAAGTTGAAACTTTCTTAATTCAAAACTTTCCTAAGTTGAAATTCTCTTGATTGAAAACTTTCCTAAGTTGAAACTTTCCTAATTCAAAAACTTTCCTAAAACGAAACTTTCTTAATTTGAACATTTCCTAAATTCCAAGCTTTCCTAATCTTCCAAGTCCAAGTATTCAAGTCAATTCTTCTCTAAAATCTTTCCAAGTCAAATCCAATTCTTCTTTTCTGAGTCTCAAGTCTTTCTAGGTTTCCTAAAACTAAGTCTTTCAAAATCAAATCTTTTCAAATCTTCCAATCAAAGTTCAATCTTTCAATCTTCCAATCCAGTTTTCAATTCAATCTCTTTCTTTCAATCATACCTTCTATCGAACTCTTGTCCGAACTACGACTGACCTGATTCCTCCAAAGGGATACGTAGGCAACTCTCATGGGTGCGGTCAATACATTTTTTAAATTTCCAATTCCATAACATTTTTCAAAATTCTATTTCTACAATTTCTTTCCAATCTCCAATCCTACAATTTTTTTCAAGTTTCCAATTCTATAATCTATTTCTATTTTCAATCTTTAATTTCAATTTCCAAATTCAATTTCAATCTTCAAATTCAAGCTTCTATCTCTTTCTTTTCAAATCTATTTCCAAATCTCTTTTCTTGCACATGCATATCATGCATCATGTTAGTTTCTTTTCAAACATTGTTTTTCAAAGTGGATAGGATCGAACAATAGTTAGCTGAAGACCCTCATTGGTGAATCTAGGGTAGATTGACATATATGTACCGAAAGAGCGGGGTAGCTGTCGCGCCCAAATTTTTCGCACTCGAGGAATATTCACACAAGTGGGAAAAATACTGTACTCGCTCGTTAGAACTCACTCTTCTAGAAGAATGAGTGCGACTAGGTTTGAATTGAAAAATTGATTTGAAATAAAGGGCTTTTGAAAAAGATTCGGAGTCGCCACCTAACTTGATTAAGGTGAGTTAGGTCACCTAAAAACTAAGAATAATCCGAAGACTACACTTAGGGTTTTTGAAAAACGATTTGAAAATATCTCCTCGAAAGAGGGTTTTTAAGAAAACAGGTTGTTTGGCAACCTTTTGGAAAACATTTAGCCCTTTTTGAAAAATAACTCCGTTTTGGTCTTTGAAATCAGTGATCCTAGGTTCGGAGGTTCGTTACGTGTAGGGAAGACGCACTAAGCTATCACCCTACCCCGCCCTTTCGGTACCTACATGTCAATCTACCCTAGATTCATCTATGAGAGTCTTCAACTAACCATTGGTCAATTCTATCCACTTTGAAAAACAATGCTTGAAAACTAACATGATGCATGGTATGCAAGTGTAAGGAATGAGAATTGAAAAATAGATTTGAAAAGAGATTGATTTAAAATTGATTTGATTTGAAAATAAATTTGAAGAGATGGAATTGAAATTGAAAAGTTTGAAAATTGAAAGTAGAAATTTGAAAATAGAAATTTTGAAATTAGAATTTTGAAAATAAATTGGAATTTGAGATTTGGAAAGATTTTGGAAACCGCACCCATGACGATGGAATTGAAAGTTTGAAAAGTATTGTGACCGCACCTATGAAGGTTGCCTACGTATCCCTTTGGGGGAATCAGGTCAGTCGTAGTTCGGACCGGAGTCCGATTGAAAAGAGATTGATTTGAAAAGAGAGATTGGATTGGAAGAAAGAAATTGAATTGAAAATTTGATTTGAGATTAGAAAAGGAGATTGGAAACTGAAATTTTGGAAAAGATTGACTTTGGAAAGACTTGATTTTAAAAAGATGAAGGTTTAGGAAACCTAGACTTAGGAAAGATAGGAGACCTAGGAAAGACTTGAGATTAGAAAGATTTGACTCGAATGTTGGACTTGAAAGATTTGGAAAGATTGGATTTTAGGAAATGTTCGAATTAAGAAAGGTCCGATTTAGGAAAGTTTCGAATTAGGAAAGTTTCATTTTTGGAAAGTTTCAAATTAAGAAAGTTGTGAATTTAGGAAAGTTTCAGATTTAGGGAAGTTTTGAACTTAAGAAAGTTTGGAAATTGGAAAGTTTTAAAAATTGGAAAGTTTTGAATTTAGATAGTTTTGAAATTGGAAAGTTTTGAATTTGGAAATGTTTGAAAAAGGAAAGTTTTCGATTTAGGAAATGTTTGAATTAAGAAAGTTTTGAGTTTAGAAAAGTTCTAAATTTGAAAAGATTTTGAAGTTTTGGAAAATTTAGAATTTAGAAAGTCTTAACTTAAGAAAGTTTTGAATTTAGAAAGCTTAGAATTTTAGAAAGATTTGACATTTAGAAAGTTCAAGATTTTTAAAGTTTTAGAGTTTTTTAGAAAACCTTGAGATTAGGAAAGGTTTGAGGTTAGGAAAGGTTTGAAAAATTAGATTTGGAAAGGGGTAGAATTAGGAAAGATTTGAAAAGTTGAGTTTTAGAATTTAGGAAAGATTTTTATGTGCAAGTTTTGGAAACTTAAGATTTAGGAAAGTGGAAGTTTAGGAAGGATTTGAATTAGGAAGGGATTGGATTTCATTTCTAAAAGAGAAAGGTTAGATTTTATTTCCAAAAACGGAGGACGGGATATAGTTTCCTAAACGGGGAGATAGGATTTGGAAGGAATTTTGGAAAGGGAGATTCTAGAAACCCTAGATTTGGAAACTTATAGTTTTGACATAGAAAATAGGTTTTGGAAACGTGTATCGTTTGGATATAGAAAACGGGAGATTTTGGAAACCTAGGTTTGGGGCAAAGTTTGAAAATCATGTTTTTGGAAAGAAAATTAGGGTTTCCTAATTGTGGGCTCTAAGGCTTGACTTGGGCTCTAAGAAAAGAGTTTTTGGAAATTGTGTTTTTGAAAACGAAAGTTTTCTAGAAGGGAGTCCTAGGGAGGAACTTTTGGAAAGTCAATTTGAAGAGGGAGTTTTTGGAAAAGATTTTAAAGAGAAGGAGTTTTGGAAAGTGTGTTTTTAGAAACGTAGATTTTAGAAGGAAAATGAGAGGAAATTTCTAGATGGAAAATTTTGGAAAGAGAGTTTTTTAGAAAGGTTTTTGGAGAGAGTTTTTAGGAAGGTGAATCTAGGGAGTGTTTTTAGAAAGTGAATTTTGAGAAAAAGATTTTGGAGAGGAGTTGAAAAAGAGAGTTTCGAAAAATAGATTTTGGAAGGGATTTTTTGAAAACAATTTTGAAGAAGAGAGTTTTAAGAAAGTACGTTGAAAGAGATTTTTAGGAAGAGATTTGAAAAGAAAGTTTTTGGAATGTATGAAAACATCTCACTTTCCTAAAACGATTCTAACCATAAAAGGGCTAGAACCACTTTAGGAAAGCGGTTTTGAAAATCAACAAGATTTTGAAAATATGGACCATATTGGTCATTTTAAATGTAACACTTTCCTAAAGCAACCCTAGCCATGGAAAGGCTAGAATCACCCTAGAATTGTGGTTTTGAAAACAAGTTTTTGAAAAAGAGATTTTGATGCAATTTTGAAAACAAGTTTGAAAACAATTTGAAAAACAACTTTGAAAACGGTTTTCGGAAGATGCAAGACTATGATATGCACAATGCAATTCGGGGTCGTGAACATACAAGGCTAAGGGTTCACCACATAATCAAGGGGGCCAGACCCACGTGGTCTTTGGTTAGACTAGAAGAAAGCCCCCGACACGGTGACTCTCCAATAGCCCAATCCTACACATGGACCGGGAATCCCCTTGTTTCAAGCATGCAAAGAAAGGGGGGCAAAGAGATGGGGGATTAAAATAAAGTGGGTTAGGAGAGAGAAGAGAGAGGGGGGAAGTGCGAAAATTTAAATAGAAAACCTACCGTATGTCTTCTTTATTTTGCGCGCCTTGCTTATCTTCAATCTTCGGTCTTCGTCTTGATCTTCTTCTTCAACCTTCAAGGATTGTCTTCAGGCTTTAGATGGCAGCTCTTCAAGTCTTCAAAGGATGGTTGAAGGCTAGTGTATAAGTGTATGGGGGAGTGTATAAGTGTATAGGGGGCTAGGGTTTGTGTAGAGTGGCTAGGGTTTGGAAAACCTAAGGAGGCTAGGGTTTAGGAGGTGCTCGAGCTCTGTATATCGAAATATAGGATTTTTAGGTTAATTTTGTAGACCTCCTTCACGTTGAATGAGGCTCTGTATTTATAGAAGTTGGACAAACCTGGCGCCTGTTGTAGTGGTGCCAGGGCAAAATTGCTCTTGGCGCCACTAGGAGTGGCGCCAGGCCAATTCTTGGCTTGGCGCCACTACTAGTGGCGCCAACCAGTTAGGAAACTTTATAAGTCGGCAAGAAACGTATCTTTGACTAGATTGGGTGCCTGTACTAGTGACTACCATGTAACTTTTAGCCTGACTTCACTAGGAGTGACTCCGAAAAGTCCGGAAATGATTTGGAGGAGCCGGGAATGACCCGGAAGGTCAGAAAGGAGCAGGAACACTTAAAATAGTGTCCTGGAGGTATTTGACTTGAAAAGTGACGATAAGATGTGTCGAAAAGATTGACCGGGTCCTTAGGGGCAAAACGGTCAATCGGACTAGGAAGCTGTCGGGGCGAACTCGGACTGTCCTGGAAGAAGACTTGGGATCTGGAAACATTATTCAGAATGTTCCTGGAGGTTGCTGGTTTCATTCCCAGAGCCGGCGTGGTTGGAAAAGGAGACCGGCTTACTAGGGGCAAAACGGTCATTTTGCACCGGGTTTGCCGAAACTGACTCGGAATGGTCCGGAAAGGTAAAGGAAGGTTGAGAACACTATAAAAAGTATTCTTAGGACATTACCGATTTGATACCCAGAGCCGATGTGGTTAAAGAAGGAGACCAGCCCTCTAGGGGCAAAACGGTCATTTTGTACCGGGTTGGCCGGAACTGACTCGGAATGATTCGGAAAGGTAAAGGAAGGTTGAGAATACTATAAAAAGTATTCTCGAGACATTACCGGTTTGATACCCAGAGCTGGTGTGGTTCCCGGGGCATTCGGATGCCTAGGGGCAAAACGGTCATCTTGACCGGAAAGTCTCAAAAATGGTCCAAAGGACAGTTTGGTCATTTTTCACCAAAGTGGGCTAACAGACACTGGTGTTGACCTGGGTTTTGAGTGTTTCTGTCACTCTAACGGCGGTCGTCGTGACACAGGGGTTTGTTGCCAATTCCCTATATCGACCTATTTGTGAGTATTTCCGCTACTCTAACGGTTTTGTGAGTAGTTTCGCTACTCGGACCGTCTTGAGGAATAAACTATCTCGATAGAGGGATTGGAAAGGGGTCTTACCGTCCCCAAAGAGACGTGCCTGGATTGGAACCGTCTCGAGGAATAAACTGTCTCGAGAGTGGGATTGGAAAGGGGTCTTACCGTCTCCGAAGAGACGTGCCTGGATTGGAACCGTCTCGAGGAATAAATTGTCTCGAGAGTGGGATTGGAAAGGGGTCTTACCGTCTCCGAAGAGACGTGCCTGGATTGGAACCGTCTCGAGGAATAAATTGTCTCGAGAGTGGGATTGGAAAGGGGACTTATCGTTTTCGAAGAGACGTGCCTGGATTGGAACCGTCTCGAGGAATAAATTATCTCGAGAGAGGGATTGGAAAGGGGACTTATCGTTTTCGAAGAGACGTGCCTGGATTGGAACCATCTCGAGGAATAAACTGTCTCGAGAGAGGGATTGGAAAGGGGTCTTACCGTCTCCGAGGAGACGTGCCTGGATTGGAACCATCTCGAGGAATAAACTGTCTCGAGAGTGAGATTGGAAAGGGGTCTTACCGTCTCCGAAGAGATGTGCCTGGATTAGAACCGTCTCGAGGAATAAACTGTCTCGAGAGAGGGATTGGAAAAGAAAGGAAAGGACAATGCCCCTAAGGGCATTTTGGTCATTTTGCCTCTATTTGGGCCTGACAGGCTCGCGAAGCAATGGAATGACGGAATTTGGACCTAGAGAATTGGTTTCGATTGGAATATGCCTACAATGACTTGAAAACAAGTCTAGACGGAGTGTAGACTGCCGAGCGGTCCAAAATGGGGTGCTTACAGTAGGGTGATGGCTTAGTGTGTCTTTTCTACACGTAACCAACCTCCGAACCTAGAATCACTAATTTCAAAGACCAAAAGGAGTTATTTTTCAAAAAGGGCTAAATGTTTTCTAAAGGTTGCCAAACAACCTGTTTTTGTAAAAACCCTCTCTTGAGGTGGTATTTTCAAAAACTTTTTTCCAAAAACCCTAAGTGTAGTTTTCGGATTATGCTTAGTTTTTAGGTGACCTAACTCACCTTAATCAAGTTAGGTGACGACTCTGAATCTTTTTCCAAAAGCCCTTTATTCAAACCAATTTTTCAATTCAAACCTAGTCGCACTCATTCTTCTAGGAGGGTGAGTTCTAATGAGAGAGTATAGTATTTTTCCCGCTTGTGTGTGTATTCCTTGAGTGCAAAAAATCTGAACGCGATAGCTGGCAACTCTGCTGGGGATACTTAGAGGGTTAGGCCGTTAGTCATGTCTCTTTACCCTTCACCCATGTAGAGTCTTCAATTAACTTGTTCAATCCTATTCACTTTAACTTTTGAGAAAAGAAATAAAACCAAAGTTTCAAAATTGTTTTCAAAAAACATGCATTTATTCATATTAGCTTGTATTATGTTTGTCATCCACATACTAACACTTGCATCTTTGTTTTGTAGGTACACATTTTGTTTAAATTTTATTAACTGCTATGCTTAACTGTGATGAACAGGATGGATGGGAGTTGTTGGGCTCTTTCCTCCACTTTTTAAAAAAATCACACACACACACACTGCATGTGCACTTGCATTCTGCATACTTACATTATTACCCTGATGTGACCTTTCTAGTTAGAAAGGGGGAACGGTATATTGGTTGTGGGCAAGATGCTGTGCCAGTTTCTTCGCCTACGGCCTCTTGATGGTTCCCCCACTCGGATTACCAACCGATCATGGCACCACCTCGGGGAGTGGGCCTAGGTTTGAAGATCCAGGGACCGAGCCTTTTTAGGATGCACCAGTCAACCCTCAACCTCATACTCATATAGACACCATGCATAGCCGAACCTCTGTCAGATTTTAGACACGAGCACCATTTTCAAAACCCCAGAGGAAAGGGCGATTGCTCTTACTTTCATTTATACCTGTCTATTCCTACTGTTATACTGACTGTATTCGTACTGTTATAATGCCTGTCTAACTGCTCATGCATGCACATTTATCTTGCTATTGCATTATCTCTCCTTCTACTCTTTACACATCCATTTTCATGCATCCAATATTTCATGTCAAGACAAGAGTTCCAAGTAACTCAAGTCACTGCATTCTCATGCATATGATCAACCCATTGAGAGTGACACCAAAGTCACTCTCCTTTGCATTAAACCTACCCAAACCCTAAAGGTTCCCACGTTAACCCTAAGGAATCATTGCATGCATTTTAAGTCATTCCATAAGAGGGGCCCTAACCCCTCTATGCTCACGGAGATAGGATTGCCATGAAGACAAGGGGCAACCAGTCAACAAGGTCCCTCAGCGACCTCCTCGACATCAAATCCAAGGAAGGCGAATCCGAAGACTCAAGAGTAGTTTAGGGTTTTCCTTTGTAAAAGTAGATAGGTGGAAGTCCAAAGGAAAATGTTTCCCTTCCCCCTATTAAAATATATTTCAATTCTTTTGTATCTTAAACCCAAAATTTAATGTACTTTTTTATTTTTATGAATGAATGCATGGATGGCTGAAGATTCCTACTTGATGGTAAGGTATCTGCATACAGGGGCAAATCCCTTATCTCCAAATGTAGGCTAATACATCATGTTTAGTTTCCCTCCTAAAGAGGGGCACCTTAGAGCATGCACGGCATAAAGACCTATCAAGATAAAATACTGACTCCTTTCTTTTGTCAGTTTTAGGTACCTTCCCTTGTTCCCTCGTCTTATAAGCATGGAATTGCTAACTCTTGATACCTTAACTATATTACAAGCAGAAGCAAGAGGAGTCAAGCATAAGATGACCGAAATGGAAGGCATGCTTTCTTCACTCTTATCCCAAGCAACCCATGAGCAAGCAGAGTCCTCGAAGGCCCAAACCCATGATGGACAGAAAAGGATGAAGAAGGGAGACCATGACTATGCCGCCACCATTGCTTACCAACGACCTCCCCAGGCCGAGGGCCTTGCTCGGATGCCTTCCAAAACAACCCCAAACCAAACACAAGGATTATGTAATCTCTCATTCGGATATCATCCCAACCCATTTGGCCCTGCCACTAAAAATTGTCCCATTTTGAAACATAGAACCCAAAGCCCTTTCAACTCCCAAACCATCAACCCGGTTGTGACCTCACTAAAGCTCGGTCCCCAATCATCAAAAACATCTGCAACACCTCCTTGGCTTAGGCGAACATGTGGGAAAAAGTGGACGTTTACTAAACTCGCGTGCTCACAGACCGCGGCCTATTTTGGCCTCTTAGCAGCTGGATATCTGAAATCTATACCTGCCCAACCCCAGCCCAATCCTCTACCTCATTACTTCAAATCGGCAGCAAGCTGTAAGTATCATTCAGATAGCCAAGGACATGGCACTGAAGATTGGTTGACCCTCGGGCAGAAGATTTAAGACCTGATAGATAGTAGGATCATTGGGGTACGACTAGCAAATCCTTCTCCAAACGGCCCTACAGACCTTCCACTAGACCACACCGTCAATATCGTTACAAAGTTTGGTAACAACAAGGTTTGTTTTGCTTCATGCGAAGAGATATATTAGAAGAATGGGGAGGAGATGGAATGCGACGATATGGAACAGAGTCGTACTTGGTTACGATGCAACCCCGATAAAATGCCAACCCCCGAAGACAAACTCGTATATGAATCTGTGAAGAAAATTGACCAGGAGCTATCCAAACTAGGTAATAAAAATCTCCCATTGTGTACACCTGAGGAACACCGAGCCCCGGCTGGAGGCCAAAACAGAAAACCCCGGGCTCGACCTATCAAGCTGGATGAAGACGAGTCGCCCGAGTGGTTTGTAAGAGAAACTCCGGAGCAAACAAATGAAGGTAAAACGGTCAAGAAAGCTGACAATTACATCATCACCGCGAACTCACTTGGAACTCCGGGAGAAGCATCTACCTATCCTGCCTTGGCTGAAAATCTCAACCGTGGATGGAATGTAGACGAGGGCACTGTCTCAAGACCTTACTAAAAAAAGGAGTCCCTTCAAAAGCGTACAAGAGAGGGGTGTTTTCACCCACTGTCTTTCTATCCCTTTTACTTCCTGTCTTTAAATTAATGCCTACATTTTCTTATTGCTTAAGAACTCTATACTTTCCATAAAAATGATAATAGTAGTTAAATGATGATCTTTTATTTCATCGTTGTTGTCTTATCTTCTCTTATGAGTGGTAACTACTTCCTCCACAAGGGGCATGGTGTGTCTTATGGAATGATTTAACTTGAAGGGATGATAGCAAGAGTTAACCACTCACCAAATGATCAGCTTTTCACAGAGAGAGATGATAAGGATGAGTGAGGATACTACCCAAAGGCAGCACTTGCAAGACTCTAAAGCTAAGCGTTGTGTGGCCAGTTTATCAAAGTGAAGGAGAGCCATCTTTCGCTTCCCCATATATAAATAAAAGGAATAAATCACTAAATAAATAAACAAATATGCTCATATTCCCTTTGTTTAACCCCTAGAGCCTCGCAACAAACGAAGTTTTCTTTGTCAACCCCGATCCAAGACTGTCCTCCCCACATTGGGGCAAACAACAGTTGAGAACTCTAGGAGTGATATCCACCTCTATCATGCTAGGATAGTGTTGAAAGCTCTATGGATCAAGCAATCTAATTCAAAGTGAAGAGAAGCCCCTATTTCATTTCCCATACAGTCAAGAGTAACCCCTTTCCAAACTCGTTGAGCCGCCTACCTTTTCTTAACAAAATCCCAACCTAGGGATCACCGCCCACACTAGGTAGATTGAACTGCCAAGGAAAAGATCTAAGGAAAAAAGGGTCAAAGAATTGTTCGTTCCATGAAAAAAGAAAAAGAGATAGAAAGGACAAAGCAAAAGAAAAGAGTTGCCAAGGGGCAAGAGGCCAAAAAAAAAAACCTTTAAGGAAAGGCCTGAAGAAAATCATGATTTAGTCATCTTCAAAAGCATAATAAGAGGATCAAAAGAAAAGAAAGTCAGGTTTATCTCAAAAAGCATATAGAAAGGGTGAAAGAGCAAGATCATTTTCACCCTGAGAAGTCGTGTAAAAAACAAGGAGAAAATTCAAAGGTGATCCTAGGTTACAAAGAAACCTAGTAGAAACAATAGGTTCGAGCCTTTACCCTCTCTTGCAAAACCTCGAAACCATGGCCTACATTACAACCCTATTAAAGTCCACTCTGATTAAAAATGGATTGATTGATCTAAATGAGCTGAGCACGCTGCCAAAACCAAGAGGGATGTTAGCCCCACTGAGAAAATAGTGAAGGACAGTATGGATCTAAACCCTGCTGAAAGCAACATCGAATTTGGGCCTATATATATCCTGTTTTTTTGAAAACCCCATAACCTAGCCTACATTACGGTCCTAAGTAAAGTCTCCTCAGATTGAAAGGACTGGCCACTTATCGCTCTGCCAAAGGTCAGGTAAGCGGTCGCTAAAACCCCTAGAGTCGAGAGTTTCAGCTCAATAACCCCATACACTAACCTCGAGGCAGAGAGTTAGAGGTGATCAAAAGGTTGAGAAAGGTGCGAAGTGCTATCATCCAATCCAGGTAGGTTGAGCCAAAAGAGAGGCTAAATCCCCGAAGAGGAGGGAGTTACCATTCCCAAGACTACCAGTCTAACAGCACCCTGTGTTATTCTATTAACATATTTCTAACCTGTGCAAATGTTAAAAAAAACAAAAAACAAAAAAAAAAAAAAAAAAGAAAAAAATCAGCATGGGCTTTGCACACATGGGATATAACTCCCTGTAGAAATAGAAGTCATCAACATCAACTCATGTAATAGATACATAACATCATCTTCTACCACATGCATCTGATCATATACTTAGCTGAAAAGATCGTAAATGTCTTTGTCTATCCATGCATCTGAATACCATAAATACTCCTTTTTGTATAAAATATCAAAATAAAACTATCTAACATAAAAACATCTCAGGGACAAGGGGCAAAAGAAGATTAGAATCTCCATAATGGGCATACATCACAGGTCAAAGTCGATATCATCTGGATCAAAGTCCCCGAAACCCGGCATCGGATGAGGCAGATAACTACTCGAAGCACCGCCATCCTGCAGGGAAGATAGAGCCAAAATCAGCTACATGAAAGGCGAGCTAAAACAACAGCAGAGCAAGAAGAAGGAGGGGAAAGACAACATACCCCCCCCCCCCACTACCCAGCTGAGACAACCGAGCTGTCAGGGAAGCTACCTTGACCTGGTACTGATCTCGCTCCATCTGGTACTAATTTCTGTCGTCTCTCACAGCAGTAAACTCAGCCTGGGGCACATATCCTCTGGCTCGGCGCCACAAGTCAACCACCTCCTGGCCAACAGCGTACCCGCCAATTACTACCTCAAACTGGGTGAAGGCACCGACCGAATGAGCCCCAAAGTGCACAACATAATCTGTATCCGAAGGAAGCAAGAACTCAGCACCTGGCTGACTCTCTTGATAAGGGATAGGCACTCCCGCCACCAGGGCTCCAAACATATACTCTGACGGAGCTCCTACTGATCGGAACTCCTCATGAAACTGCTGCCAGTGTCACTCCCCAAGGTAGGACTCCCAAGTTTCATCACTGAGAAAAGCAGTTCTCAACAGGGACAACGGGACCAAGTACCGGACTGTCTCATAATGGACTGATCCAATGAAGGGCCGTCAGGTCACATCCCTCGCCTCAATCAGCTCTAGGTTAGCCCTAAGCGTCACAGAATCAGTAATCTCCGATCGCTGGGCTACCCGGTCACGAGCCCACCTCAAAGCATGAGGATAGAGATCATACTCAACAACTACAGGGTGACGAACAGGAAGGTACTCGTAGCTTCACCAAACAAGGAAAGGCTAGAAACTAGTTATGCTGCCCCAACGAGAAGAAGTCTGAACCCGCATCGACCGAAAAAAGCAACTGTCGCGCCCCGATTTTTGGAGTGTCCAAGGTCCTTTCGGCTCGGAGACCCTAAAGCACGGAACTCTGTTACTAGAACTCGTCCTCCTAGAAGGAAAAGTGCGACTAGGTTTGAAAATTGATTTGACTAAGGGCTTTTTAGAAAGATAGGAGTCGCCACCTAACTTGATTAATGTGAGTTAGGGCACCTAAAACTAAGCGTTAATCCGAAGATTAAACTTAGGGTTTTTGGAAAAGGTTTTGAAAACTCCCTCATGAGAGAGTTTTTAAGAAAATAGGTTGTTTGGCAACCTTTGGAAAGATTTATTCCCTTTTGGAAAATAACTCCATTTTGGTCATTTGAAAACAGAAATCTATGGGTCGGGGGTTGGTTACGTGTAGAGAAGATATCCTAAGATCATCACCCTACCCCGCCCTTTCGGTACCAACATGTCTAATCACCCTTTCTTCACTCACTAGAATAACCGGTTACCATTGTCCACTTAATATCCATCTTAGAATTTTGAAAAACGAGGTCTTGTCATCACTTTTTGGATAGATGATGCATGATGCAAGTTTCTAGAAGAAGTTTGAAAATAATAAGGGTTTTAAGAGAGTTTGAAATAGGAACTTTGAATTGATTAGAATTTTTTGAAAAAGGGATTGGAGTTGGAATAAAAGTTATGACCGCACCATTTTAGGTTGCCTATGTATCTCATTTGGCGAGAATCAGGTCAATCGTAGTTCGGGCAAGAGCCCGACGAAAAATAGGTGCATTAGGACCTGTGGGAGTTTTGAAGACTCTTTTGGGTCTTTGGAAGGGTTTAAGACACTTTGAGGTCTTTGGAAGTTGAAGACTCTTTGTGGTATTGGAAGTTGAAGACTCTTTGGGGTCTTGGAAGTTTTGAGTTGAAATTGGATGGTGGAGTATTTTGAAAATATTTTTGGATCAACTTAAGGGAGTTTTGAAAAAATTCTTTGGCATGACTCAAGAGAACTTGAAGTGTTTTTGAAGTCTTATTTTGAAAACGTTGGAGGAATGTTTTGATGACTTAGTTTTTGAAAGTGGTTTTCGAAAATGGCTAAGGGTTTGGAGTCCTAATATGGACAACCATAGAGGTTGTTCTTGTTTTATCACTTCTCCTTGGAATTCCTAACCATGAGAGGACTAGGGACGCCTTAGGTTTGTGACTCTTTGAAAACACTTTTGGAAAAGTCTTGAAGAGGGAATGTAAGAACATTTGAAGAGTTTATGGAGTTGGTTTTTAAAATCAAGAGAATAGGAGGTTTTGGAAAAATAAGCTATGAGGATAGTTTGAAAATTTGAAGGATCATTTAGAAAAGGGTTCAAGAGTTGGAACCTTGAAGTACACTAACCTAGGTTGGGTTGGCCTAGGGTTAGGGGTGACCTAAGGTTAAATAACTTGGGTTAGGTTAACCTAGGGTTAAGATGACCTATGGTTAACTAACTAGGGTTAGGTTAACCTAAGGTTAAGGTGACCTAGGGTTAACTAACTAGGGTAGGGTTAACCTAAGGTTAGGATGACTTAGGGTTAGGTTAACCTAAGGTGTGTGAACTAGGGTCAAGTTAACCTAGGGTTGGTCAACTAGTGTCAAGTTAACCTAGGGTTGAATTGAAAGATGACCTTTGAAAGTTTGCTTAATGCACTTTTTAGAAAGAGTTTTGAAAAACAAAACACATTATACAATAGACTTGAGTTGGTAATCTTTTTGAAGATCATTTCCATTAAAATTTTGACTCTTAGTCAAGAGTATGGTTTATATGGTTGGTGATTGGAGACCATGTCAAGGAAGGTTTCCTCATGGCCATTATAACCTTTATCTTGACAAGAGTGAAGGTTTCAAAAATCAACATAAGGATGGCAATTTTTGAAAAATCATTTTTGATTAAAAGATGGAGAGAATGCATTTTTGAAAATTACCTTTTGAGAAGGATTTTGAAAACCATTTTTTCAAGGGGAACATTCCATCAAGAGAGGGTTCATATAGCCGACAAAAGGCAAACCACTCAAGAGAGGATTCCATGGGGCCATTCCAACCACTAAACTTGAGAGAATAGTAACCATAGAAATCAAAGAGTTTGAACATTATTCTTAGACAAACATAAAGAGAAAAGTGAACCATTCTAACAATTTAGGGCTCCTATGGCCAATATAAAGAGAGACCACTCAAGAGAGGGTTCCATGGGGCCATTTTAACCACTAAATTTTTGAGAGACTGGAAACCTTGAAAATTAGAGAGTTTGAAAGCAACTTTTATACAAGTTAAAATGTCATGATGCCAAAGTGAGAGTAAAGGGGTTAGTAGGGGATTTTTTAAGGTATAATTTCTAAAGTCCCATCCTAAACTTCAAGGGGCCAACTCTTGGAACGATTTTTTGAAAAAAATGTAGAACTTAGAAATGGCATAAAATTAAGAACAATGTAAGCATTGTGGAGCATGACGATATGCATAAAATGAAGCCAAGCACACAAGACATAATCAAAATAGCAATATGCAAGGGGTCATGATTCACATACAAGGCTTTTAGGCTACACCATATAAACAAAGGGCTCCTAGGCCATACCATCTTAAAATAGGTTAGTGAGAGGTCCCCCTATATGGTGGCTCTCACTTGCTTTCCTCTAGGCATGATCTAAGAGCCCTCTTAGCTCAAGCATGCAAGAAAGGGGGTTTGAAGATGTAGATTAAAATAGAGAATAGCCTAAGTAGGCTAGGAGGGAGAAGAGAAGAGTGGGGGAGAGCATAAATGTAAAAGGGGTACCACCTTTTGCCTTCACTACACTTGTAATCTTCAATGGATGTCTTTATTAGAGCTTAAGTGACTTCAAGAGGGCTTGAGAGGCTAGAGTGGAGTGTGTAAGTGTGTATGAGGTATTGTATATGGAGTGTATAGGCTTGAGAGAGGTAGAATCTAGCCTAAGTGTTGGAGGGGTGGAATATATGTAAGGATTCGAGTTTCTGGAGTGATTTCAGTAGAACTTTGCATCAATTTCAAACCTGGAATATACAAAGGGGGAGGCCTCTATTTATAGGCAATCTGGAACAGGCCTTGCGCATGTGCTACATGCGCATGGCCAAATTTTGGCGTTGCACATGTAGGACATACGCAGGTACTGTTCCATTGCCAGAATAACACGTGGCACCTTGTGTACTGATTAAATCTTAACTGTTAATCGAAAGTCGGTCGATCTGATCAAAATTTGAGCGCATGTAGCATACGCTCCATCACTGGGAAAGTTCATCCAAACTTTGCCTCGATAATTGAGTCAACAGGGAAGGTTTTAGGGGAATCGGTCACACTCGGGATGTTCTCCTAGTGCTTCTGATGAACTTTTATGTTTTCAAAAAGTTTGAATTATGTTTTGAGGTGAGAGATATCATCTTGGGAAGTGTGCCAAAAAGGTCACTTTTGCAGAGCGTCTGTGATATGCTCTGGGGGTGTTTGAAAGTGGTTGTTTTCGTTTCATGTGATCGAGGCCTTCGGGAAGCTATCTATTTGATCGAACCGTACCAATGGAAAGTACTATGGAAATACTTTCAGGAATTTCCAAATTTACGCATTTCTCAAGTCATTTGACGGTGCATTTTGATTAGGGAATCGGAGAAAAAATCAATCTTGGCAAAGCATCTACGAGATGCTCCAGGGGTTGTTGAAAGTTACAGCTTTCGCACCGTACGATGAAGGGCTTTAGGAAGCAATCTACTCGATCGAGCAGTATCAATGGAAAGATCTATGAACGAGATTTTAGGAATTCCCTGATTTACGCATTTCTCAAGTCAGTTGACGGTGAGTTATAACCAGGGAATCGGGGGAAAAGACAATTTACGCCAAGCATATGCGAGACGCTCCAAGGAACTTTTATCGCATTATGTGAGCTTAGCATCATAAGGTCCTCCTTGGGTTAAACAAGGGCGTGTGGTGAAACCCTCTGCTCAAAATCCCAAGGCCGGTGCTGTTTCGGGGCATATTTGGGCTTCTAGGGGCAAAACGATCATTTTTACCAGGGTTGGCTGGAAATGGTCAGGAATGGTTTGGTGCGTTGTGTTAAGTGTGTAGGGTTGTTTAGGGATGGTTTTGGGAGAGTCCTTTACCATTTGGCGGGGTTCGCGTAGTGTTGGGGTGTTCAAGGGCAAAATGGTCATTTTGACCAGAGTGGGCCAGAGTAGGACTGGATTTGGACCAAATGGCGTGCGGGGGATGCCTAATGGTTTAACAACATTTTGGAAAGATGAACTTATCATTTTGAGGAATTTTAAACTTTCCCAAAACGTGCCTGGAGGCCCAAAGGGCAGGTTTGGTCATTTTTCACCGAGTCGGGCTAGCAGGCGCCGGTGTTGACCTAGGTGTTGGTTCCTGAGACTGCCCGGTCTCGAAAAACTACCTGTGTGGTGTTGGTCCCTAAGAACACCTGGTCTTAAAGAACTACTTGTAAGGGTGGTGTTGGTTCATGAGAACGCTTGGTCCTAGAAAGCTACTTGGAAGGGTGGTGTTGGTCTCTGAGAACGCCCGTTCTCGGAGAGCTACCAAATGACGGACATTCTACGCTGGCAGGCTAGCAGGCGCCAGAAGTGAACTGTCTAGAATTTTGATGAGGTGTTGGTCCCCAAGATCGCCTGATCACGGGAAGCTACCTAGATGGCGTTAGTTTCCGAGACCGCCCAGTCCGGAAAGCTGCTTGGAATGATGGTGCTTATGGTTCTAGCGGGTCCTCGTGGACCCAAGAAGTGACCAGTTGACTAGATTGGAGATTGAAAGGCTCGCCTTGAGCTTGCATGTGTTGTGATGTCGGAAACCGATCCCGGTCGGGCCGGAGATTGCTGAGCGGGCAAAAATGGGGTGCTTACAGCAGCTAAAGGAAAAGGACCTCCAATCTAGCTCAGATAAGGCTCCAAGATTAGCTACTATACTCACCAAACGACATGGCACGAGTGACTTGTTGTTGTTGCAGAAGCAGCTAAAAATGATGTACAAAACAAGTCGTCGTCTCATAATATCCCGCCTGCCAGGCGATGGCTCAGTAGTAAAGGTACGATCATCCTGACTAATCTAAGAGATTGGGAAGGCAGAACGCTCATGAGGAGGCAAGTCCAACATCAAACAGGCCTCATCCCTACTGACTGAATGTAAGGTGATCCACTGGCCGACAAAGGAAAGCCCGGTGATGATCGCCCAATCCAAGGTAGTGGGACCTAGCTCGAAGCCGATAAAGTGAAAGGTCCTGGTCTCCCCGAACCACCTCTCAACAAGTGCCAGTACCAAATGCCGGTTCAGGAGGTTAGCCTGTAATCCTATGAAGGCGCCGAATCCGATCTTTGCCAAGAAGGCGCGGTATGATGGGGCAGTTTGCTGCATAGTCACAAAGACCTGATGAACAGCCCCTCTGAAAGGTGTATGTACCTGCGAAGGGGGCAAATACTGTCTAGAGTACACGCTAGGGTGGTAAGCAAGATACCCGAGTGGTGGGAAGTCCGGAATCTGCAGATCTCCCAAATCAGCATCTGTTTGCCTATGCCTGAAGGAAGCTCTCCCATAACCAGTCACCTGATCCCCAAGGCTCGGTACCTCCTCCTTGGCACCAATCTCCTCTGCGAAAGCTTGCTCAACTAGGAGAAAGGGGTCGACAGGTGGCCTACTTCCCCGACCACTCTAACTAGATACTGCCTGCCCAGTACACTGTCGACTACCCCTGGACCGGCTAGAGCCACTAGTAGAATCTGTCCCAGCCGCCTTCCCCAAGCGGCGTCTCCTCTCAGAGCCATCATTGCCTGTATCTGCCATCCTGAAAAGGTAAAGCAAGGAAAGAGGTGTGAATGTACCATATATGCAATAAATAATAACATAATAAAGCAAAATGAAATAAACAACTAACACAAATAAAGAATAAATAAAAAGATTTCAAATGGTAACTCAAAAATGAAATTTCCACACATCTTGATTTTCTAACTTCAAATCAAATCTCAAGGGTTTTCTGTCTTTTTCCTTCAAAAAGATTTTATTTCAAAAAAATTTTTCTAACTCTTTCCCTAATTTCTAAAAATTCCGGCAGAATATTTGAAAATGGCTCCTACAACACTCATGACATCAACACAAAACACAAAACGTGCACTTCACATTGTCGCAATCATATAACATCAGCACCTGTGCACACTTTTCAATTTTTCAAATTTTTCAAAACACATGTTTTATTTTTCCAATAAATCCATAGTTTTCAAAAATGCCTTCTTCAAAATCATTTCAAATGTTTTTCAAAAATATTCTTACATTTTTTGAATTTTAAACTCTAAGGAATTTCATCAATTTCCTGAGTTTTCTCATTTTCCTAAAATTTTTTAAAGTATTTTCCTATTTTTCAAAAAATCAAAAATTCACCGACTTTTCAAAGAATCACGAAACTTCAAACGGTTGTTAAACACATTTTTCTAGGGCACATTACACAAAAATTCAACCAAAAAGCGCAATGCCCAAGCCTGTAGGAACAAATCTCCTATTCTTGCAGAAAACCCCCTTCACATAATCACGTAAAATTACTCAAATTTAATCAAACAAATACTAAAATGCAAAAATAACATCACCATAACATTCAAAACATATCAAAACATCAAATTCCACTATTCACATGATTCAAACAAAGTTCTACACATCAAAATCAACAAAGATTTGAAAACTCACTTTTTGGAGTTCTTCGGCGAAATCTTCTCTTCCGACGACTTTCCTGGTGATGTGGTCTCCTTCTAGCAATCACTTGTGATCCCTAAAAGATGCCCCTTCAAGGTTCAACTCGGTTTCCCTACAAACACTCTCAATCTTTCACAAACTCTTCAAAACACAATGACCATTCGAACTAGAGTTTTTCTGGTTTTAACTCCGAGCCTGGCGCCACTAGCAGAGGCACTAAGCATTTAATGCCAAAGGTGCCACTCCTAGTGGCGCCAGTTTCCAATTCTGGGCAGCTTTGCTCTTTTTTCCGCCAAATCTCATTTTCGAAGGCCTTTTTGGCCTGATATCCATTTTCGACCTCCATTGTTGAAAAATTCCCAATGTCCGTCCTTCCGACTGCCTTGCGGTCGACATGGGACTCTTACTTTATTATTTTTTGTCTTTGACAAGCAAAGACAGAAAAAGAGGGGTAGCTGTAGGCACCCCATTTTTGACCGCTCGGCAGTCTACACTCCGTCCAGACTTGTACTCAAGTCAATATGGACGTATTCCAATCGAAACCAACTCTCTAAGTCTCAATCCCGTCTGTCCATCGCTTCGTGGGCCCACCAGGCCCAAATAGAGACAATATGACTAAAATGCAATTAGGGGCATTGTCCTTTCCAATTCCAAAGGTAAATCTATTCCAAATCAGGCACGTCTTTCCGAAGACGGTAAGTCTCCTTTCTAATTCCAAATCAGGCATGTCTTTCCGAAGATGGTAAGTCTCTTTTTCAATTCCAAATTAGGCACGTCTTTCCGAAGACGGTCGGACCCTTCTCCGAAGATGGTAAGACCCCTTTCCAAATCCAATCCCTCTCTCGAGACAGTTTATTGCTCGAGACGGTAAATCTACTCCAATCAGGCACGTCCTTCCGAAGACGATAAGATCCCTTTCCAATTCCAATCCCTCTCTCGAGACAGTTTATTCTTCGAGACGATAAATCTACTCCAATTAGGCACATCTTTTCGAAGATGATAAGACCACTTTCCAACTCCAATCCCTCTCTCGAGACAGTTTATTCCTCGAGACGGTCCGACACATTTTTCAAAGAAAATCTCTTCGAAATGGTAAGTCCCTTTAAACTTGTTGACCGGGACGAGACCCCAAGTCCCCTAGATGGTGGAACGGTCCACCTTTGGCGCCTGCTAGCTCGCCAATGCAAAAATGTCCGTTTAGGCACGCCTTCTGAGAAAGTTGATTCTCAAGCACTGAGTCCCTTTAGCAGCTTCTCGAGATCAGGCAGTCTCGAGTATGATCGCGAACCGTCAGAGTAGCAGAAATACTCACAAACGTCGCAACCGTCACAGTAATGGAAATACTCGTAAACAGGTCGATATAAGGAATTTCCAACAAACCCCGGTATCACACGACCACCGTCAGAGTGGTGGAAATACTCAAAACCCAGGTCAACCCAGTGCCTGCTAGCCCACTTTGGTGAAAAATGACCAAACTGCCCCTTGGGCCTTCTCTAACACGTTTCTTGAGAGCACACCTGAGTCATCAGAACGGCAAGTCCAACCTTCTCAGATTGTCTTAAAGGTAATCTGGCACGATTAGGTGCCTTCTAGTCAGTTTCGGGCCAATTCTGAGACTTTTCAGTCAAGATGACCATTTTGCCCTTAGGCACCCAAACGCCCCGGGAACCACACCGGCTCTGGGTATCAAACCGATAATTTCCTGAGATTGCTTTTTATAGTATTCTCAACCTTTCTTTATCCTTTCGGATCATTCCGAGTCAGTTCCGGCAAACCCGGTGCGAAATGACCGTTTTGCCCCTAGTGGGCCGGTCTCTTTTTCCGACCACACCGGCTCTGGGTATCAAACCGGTAACCTTTGGGAAAATTCTGAATAATGTTTCCAAATCTCAAGTCTTTTTCCAAGACAGTCCGAGTTCGTCTCGGTAGCTTCTCGATTCGTCTCGGTAGCTTCTCGATCCGATCGACCGTTTTGCCCCTAAAGGCCCAGTCAACCCTTCCGACACATCATGTCCTCATTTTACAAGTCAAATACCTCCGGGGCACTATTTCAAGTGTTCCTGCTCTTTTCCGGCCTTCCGAGTCATTCCCGGCCTCTTCAAATCATTCCTGGACTTTTCGGAGTCACTCCTAGTGAAGCCAGGCTAAAAATTGCATAGTAGTCACTAGTACAGGCACCCAAATCTTGTCAAAGATATGTTGCTTGCTGACCTAAATACTTTCCTAACCAGCTGGCACCACTAGGAGTGGCGCCAGGAGGAAAATTAGCCTTGCGCTACTGCAACAGGTGCCAGGTCTATCCCATCTCTATAAATACAAAGCCTCTTCCAGCGTGAAAGGGGTCTGCAAACTCAATCTAAAAATACCAATATTTGATATACAGAGCTCGAGCACTCCCTAAATCTAAGCCTCCCTAGGTTTTCCAAACCCTAGACATCATACACTAAACCCTAGCCTTCTATACACTCATACACACCCCCATACACTTATACACTAGCCTCCAACCCTCCTTTGAAGACTTGAAGAGCTGCAATCTGAAGTTTGAAGATTGAAGACAACTCTTGAGGATTGAAGATGAAGACCAAGATGAAGACTGAAGACAAGCAAGGTGCGCAAAATAAACAAGACACAAGGTAGGTTTTCATTTTACGTTTCTACACTTCCCCCTCTCTCTTCTCTCTCCTAACCCACTTAGGTTTTCTCTATTTTAATCCCCCATCTCTTTTCCCCCCTTTCTTTGTATGCTTGGAACAAGGGGATTCCAGGTCTATGTGTAGGATTGGACTATTAGAGAGTCACCGTGTCGGGGGCTTTCCTTTAGGCTAACTGGAGAACACGTGGGTTTGGCCCCCTTGATTATGTGGTGAAGCTTTAGCCTTGTATGTTCACGACCCCAAATTTGCATTGTGCATATCATGATCTTGCATCTTCCAAAAACCATTTTCAAACTCGTTTTCAAAGTTTGCATTAAACTTGTTTTTAAAATTGCATCAAAATCTCCTTTTCAAAACTTGTTTTCAAAATCACAATCCTAGGGTGATTCTAGCTTTTCCATGGCTAGGATTGCTTGAGAAAAGTGTTACATTCAAAGTGACCAATATGGTCCATATTTTTAACCCTTGTTGTTTTCAAAACCATTTTCTTAAAGTGGTTCTAGCCTTCTTATGGTTAGAATCGCTTTAAGAAGGTGAGATGTTTTTATACTTTCCAAAAAACTCTATTTTCAAAAATCTCCTCCTAAAAATCTTCTCTCCAACATGCTTTCCAAAAACTCTTCTTTCCAAAATTGTTTTCTAAAAACTTCCTCCAAATTTTCATTTTCCAAAACCTCTCTTTTTAAACCCCTTTCCAAAATGCTCTCTTCAAAGTCCACTTTCCAAAAACGTTCCTTAGGTTTCCTCTCTAAAAACGCTCCCTAGAAAAAATCTTTCCAAAAACTTCCTTTTTAAAATCTCTTTCCAAAAATTCTATCTTCAAATTCACTTTCTAAAAACTCCTCTCTAGGTTTTTCCCTTCTAAAAATCTTCGTTTCCAAAAACACACTCTCCAAAAGTCCCTTTTCTTGATGCCCAAATCAAGTCCTAGAACCCATAATTAGGAGATCCTAGTTTTCTTTCCAAAAACATGGTTTTCAAACTTGCCTTAAAATCTAGGTTTTCAAAATCTCCCTTTTCACGTCCAAACTCTACATATTTTCAAAACTTATTTTCTACATTAAAACAAAAGTCTTCCAAATCTTGGGTTTCTAAAACCTCCCTTTCCAAATCCTTGTCAATTCCAATCTTGCCTTTAGGAAACCAAATCCATTCTCCCCATTTAGGAAATTAGATCCAATCCTCCGTTTTTGAAAACAAAATCAAATCCCTTCCTAATCTAAATCTTTCCTAATTCACCTCTTTTCTAATCTTCTACTTTCCTAAATCTTAACTTTTCAAAACTTGAACATAAAAATCTTTCCTAAATGTTAAAATTCAACTTCCAAATCTTTCTTAATTCAACTCCTTTCCTAATTCTATCCCTTTTCAAATCTTAACTTTCCAAATCTAAGTTTTCAAATCTTTCCTAAACTCAACCTTTCCTAATCTCAAGGTTTTCTAAAATTAAAACTTTAAAACTTTCTAAATTTCAAATCTTTCCAAATTCAAAGTTTTCTAAATTAAATCTTTCTAAACTTAAACCTTTCTAAATTCAAAACTTTCCTAAACTTCAAATCTTTCTAAATCTAAAACTTTCTAAACTCAAAACTTTCTTACTTTCAAAACTTTCCTATTTCGAAACATTCCAAATTTGAAATTTTCCTATTTTGAAAACTTTCTAAATTCGAAACTTCCTTAAGTTAAAACTTTCCTAAATCAAAAATTTCCTAAAGTGAAACATTTCCTTTTTCAAAATTGTCCTAATTCAAAACTTTCCTAAGTTAAAACTTTCCTAAGTTGAAACTTTCTTAATTCAAAACTTTCCTAAGTTGAAATTCTCTTGATTGAAAACTTTCCTAATTCCAAAACTTTCCTAAAATGAAACTTTCCTAATTCTAATCTTTCCTAAATTCCAAGCTTTTCTAATCTTCCAAGTCCAAGTATTCAAGTCAATTCTTCTCTAAAATCTTTCCAAGTCAAATCCAATTCTTCTTTTCTGAGTCTCAAGTCTTTCTAGGTTTCCTAAAACCAAGTCTTTCAAAATCAAATCTTTTCAAATCTTCCAATCAAAGTTCAATATTTCAATCTTTCAATCCAGTATCCAATTCAATCTCTTTCTTTCAATCATACCTTCCATCGGACTCTTGTCTGAACTACGACTGACCTGATTCCTCCAAAGGGATATGTAGGCAACCCCCATGGGTGCGGTCACCACATTTTTCAAATTTCCAATTCCGTAACATTTTTCAAAATTCTATTTCTACAATTTCTTTCCAATCTCCAATCCTACAATTTTCTTCAAGTTTTCAATTTTATGATCTATTTCTATTTTCAATCTTTAATTTCAATTTCCAAATTCAATTTCAATCTTCAAATTCAAGCTTCTATCTCTTTATTTTCAAATCAAATCAAACTCTTTTCAAATCTATTTCCAAATCTCTTTTCTTGCACATGAATATCATGCATCATGTTAGTTTCTTTTCAAACATTGTTTTTCAAAGTGGATAGGATTGAACAATAGTTAGCTGAATACCCTCATAGGTGAATCTAGGGCAGATTGACATGTAGGTACCGAAAGGGCGGGGTAGGGTGATGGCTTAGTGCGTCTTCCCTACACGTAACCAACCTCCAAACCTAGAATCACTGATTTCAAAGACCAAAAGGAGTTATTTTTCAAAAAGGGCTAAATGTTTTCTAAAGGTTGACAAACAACCTGTTTTCATAAAAACCCTCACTTGAGGTGGTGTTTTCAAAAACTTTTTTCCAAAAACCCTAAGTGTAGTTTTCGAATTATGCTTAGTTTTTAGGTGACCTAACTCACCTTAATCAAGTTAGGTGGTGACTCCGAATCTTTTTCCAAAAGCCCTTTATTCAAACCAAATTTTCAATTCAAACCTAGTAGCACTCATTCTTTTAGGAGGGTGAGTTCTAACAAGAGAGTACAGTATTTTTCCCACTTATGTGTGTATTCTTCGAGTGCGAAAAATCTAGGCGCGACAGTGAGTGAATGCACGTACAGCCTCATTGGAAGCGCAACATGCCAAAAAACTAGTTAAAGTTAACATCTGTTGCCTAGCTCTAGAAACAATAGTGTCCAATGTCTCAGTAGGATTGAAAACAACACAATGCATTCTAGGTAAATAAAGTGCCAATCGTATAACTGTTGGGATCTCTTCACGCAAAGTAGGACCAAATATTCTTCAAGCAGCTTTTGGCGGTCCAATATATCTCGCATCGAGATATTGTTGGATCTCATTTATCAATCCTAAGACCATTGTTATATGATCATAGCCTTTGAAAATTTACTTATGAATATATTTGACAAATCTCACTCCTGCACAAACTTCCACATTTATATGACAGTTGAACTATCTAGAAAGATACGCATTGTATGGTACAACATCTCTATTATCAACTTCTTGCCCCTTCACAATATATGTCTGACCATTATTGTGACGATGATAGATAGGATATCCATTTTGGTCTATACTTGTTGTGTCTGTAAAGGTTTTAGGGTATCCTTTAGTGCATGTACTATTTTCCATACATGGTGCTTATGGATTTCAAGCACCACATGGTCCATGTACCATACAACTCTTGATAGTCTTAAAGAGTATAGGAACATCTTCTGGATCTAAAAATTCTGCACAGACTACTTTATCTACTTGGGTACATTTTCAAATTTTATCTAGACCCGCAAGAAATAAAAGTGCATGCATATCTGGTAGGCCTCGCTTTGAAATTCAATTGTAAAAACATGTGCAAATTTTTTACCAAACAATTTTATTGTTTTGATCTCTTTCATCAAACATTTTCTCTTCAACTCAAAAACAAAAAACTAAATCAGGACGATTAATAAGTTTCTGATATGGTAATAATGCTAAAGTAATTTCTGGCCAATTGGGATTTGTAATCATGGTAAGGAAAATATCTGGGTGTTGATTATACTGCGTGATGGCCATTGAATCTTGAAAGATTTCAAACATATGTCTAGGGCTACCAGTAAATGAAGATGGCAAAATAAATCTTTGTCCAATTTGATTAGGCCCCAATTCATCTAGAACAATATTTGACAGATCATGATAAAGCTTAACACAAAGTTTTCCCTGATTAAGCTTATAGTATGTCAACCAATTTTGTTTAGTGGCAGCCCATGCATCTACCAAAAACTATTGGAATAGCTTCCTTGCTCTTAAAATTATTGAATACTCTGTGGGACATTCAAACATGTGATAACTATAAAATTACAGCTGAGTAAGTTGATCAGTTGAAGGTTGACTATGTAGAACATCCCACTGTTTAAAGTCTGGTTCCCATCCAAGCTCACCACATGGGAACAACAAAACATAATGCAATGGAAAATAAGCTGGGTGGCACTCATTAATCTGCATCAGTTCATTATTTCCTCTTAGATGTAAAATAATATCTCTCATCCCACTAACCTCAGTTCCCTCTCCTGGTATTACTGCAACAATCTCATTTGATGTTGGTAGATTATACTGTCGTTTATCTGTCGTTGAACTATAATGAAGATGAGTAAGTATATTTTGACCTGCCAAGGCTAATTGATTTAAAATTGCATGAGCCTGGCAAAATTTATCTATAAAGGCATTAACTTGCAACAAAATGTTTTGAATTGTTTTAAGAACATCCCTTCTCAAGTGAGGATTCCTACGATTGTGAACTTCTAAAGTTGGGTCAGGGTCATAAATATATAGTTGAGCATAAACTGCATCCTACCTTGGTTGTGGTAGTAATGACCCTATTTGATGTCGCAATTCTCCATGGATAGTGAATGTCCCAGTAAGTACTCTTGGATCTAAAGTAGCACCAAGACTTGTAAGAGCATTGGCTGCATTGTACACTCGATTATAAGGATGAAATGATTTTGATTTATCATCATTCCCATCATACAATGCTTGAAGTAGTGGAGGGGGTGTAATAAGCTAAGGTAGCCTAATTTTTCCTTACAAGAAGCAAGTTCCAGATAGGGGACGCTTTACAGACGATCTTACCAATTTTTCATCCATCCAATGTAAGGCTGAACAATAAGGACATAATACATCTATCTTGCTAAGAAAATGTCAACCTAGATTTATATCTATTCAAGTGTCAACCCTTGTACTTAGCATATTAATTTCTAGATCGTCATCACTACACAAATCCTCTTGAAGGAATCAACTTGTAGGAGTAGGCCTACAAAACTTTATCATACCCAATTCAATCTTACATAATAAAATTATAAAAAGAAGAGTATAATTTTCAAGTAATTTAGACTGATCAATTTACCAATTTTGTTGTGGAGTTGACGATGTGCTTGGCATAGGGGACGAACATATGGAAGGATGAGTAGTTAACATTTGCTTTTTTGTAGACTAAAAAACATTGGTTTTGTTTTTTCCCTTTTCTAGGCAAGCACGACGACGACAACTCGGTGTTAAAGAAGGAAAATATCTAGGTTGTTTAGGTTGAATACATTCTCCCGACCTCTCACATTCTTGTCACAAACGTTGTCCCATTTGATATGTAGAGCATCCCTTTTTATTTTTTTCCCGTTCTCATCGTGCATGTTGGGCCAATGCAGCTTTAGATATAACATTGTCGTTGGGTTCCTGAAAAGTGAATTATATATTATAGCATTGGGTGTGTAAAATCTTTCCTCATTATCAAGTACAAATCTTTATATTTACTATTTCAATTTCTTCTTTCTTTTCCTTTCTTCATTTTTTTTTTGGTTATCTTGTTTCATTTAGGTATTTCTTTTCTTTTCTTTTCTTCATTACAAAAGCTTTATACAATATCTTAATAGAAACCATAGAAAACTCCAAATTCATTATGCATTTAAAGCTTTAAAAATAGTATGCACATCTTCACAAACTTTGCACTAAAAACAAACATATATGTTTAGGAATTAGTTTATGCATACTCTAAAAATAGGGTTTAAAAAATGCTTGATGAACTATACCACTTGGCATGCATTTTCCTTTCCCTTGCCAGTAGAACTTATCTTTTCTTTCTCCTTAGCCATTGCCTTTTCTCTTTACTTTTCCTTTAAAAAAAGAAACAGAGTATATGAAGATAATAAAAAAATGATTAGCAATGACATTATCATCCCTCACATCGTGAGCTTGAATGTGAATGATATTGTTGAGCTTACCTCATGAATACGAATTATATTAAAGTCTTGCTCATCACGGATTATAACACCAATATTTTTGTCTCGAAGACAATGAACCTACATATATACGAAGGCATTTAAGAGATAAAAATATTTAAAAAAAAATTAAAATCTAATAAGAAAATAAGTATAAAGAGTTTATCTTACAGTTCGCTTTAAGTCACCATCCACCTGTAAATTGTATAAAATAAGTAAAAAATATACCTTCACCTATGAGAGACGTTGGGAAAACAAAAATAAATAGCTTACATGACCAAAAATGGTTAAGTTGTCCATTACAGTGGCTTAAAAATGGAGGTTTCTCAACCTAAAAGTGCCTCAACCTTAAAAAAAATATATATATAACTATAAAATTTCATGATAAACATAATATGTAATCCAAGTGAAATAACACACCCTTCTTAATACCACACAAATAAGATTCGGTTGTGCTTGAATATAGATGTGAGTTTTGACTAAATTATAGGAAATACTGTCTAGTTACAAATTAATGATTTTATAGTCATTTAATTGAGTTTTAGTTGTAGAAGCTAGCTAGATTAGAAGAGGAAGTGATTCTACCATGTCTTAGAAGGCCTGAATTATGACATCAATAATTTTCTCTTCGTTATCAATTGGCTTTACCCAACATATGTTGCCAATTAGCATTTTCCTAAAACTAAATTGAAATGCTTGCTAAAACCCCTACAAAAAAAAATTTGAAAAATGCATGTCTATCTATGAAGCAAGGAAAATGAAAAAAAGAAAAGAAAAGCTTAACATTCAAATAAAAGTATAACTTCCCTATTGAAATAAATAACTAATTTGAGAAATGTCCACTAGAATAAATTTAATAATATGAATTCTTAATAACATTTTGTCATTGCTAATCAGGGTTCTCAATCTTGAGGTGCATTAAATGCATCCTATTATTTTGCATTAAATGAGTAGTCTTAGCTTTATCTTTATGAGCCAGCCTTTAATACAATGCTGGATAATGGACATTCTATATTGGCGGGCTAGCAAGTGCCAAAAGTGAACCGTTCTACCATCTCGGGGACTTGGGTTCCATTCTAATCAACAAGTTTGAAGGAACTTACTGTTCTAAGGAGTTTTCTCGATAAACATGCCGAACTTGATGGACTTACCGTCTGAAGGATCAGCTTTCTCAAAAGATGTGTCAAATTGAATTTGATTGGTCTGGACTGAAATTAAAACTGGAATTGAGGTTGAAATAAAGACTTACCATCTTTAGGAAGACGTGCCAACTAGAATGGACCTAGCAATGCCCCAAGGGCATTTTGGATATTTTACCTCTATTAGGCCCAGTGGGCCTATGAAGTGATTGACTGACTGGATTGAATTTGGAAAACTGGTTTAGACTTGAATGTATTTGTGCCGGTTTGAATGTGAGTCCGGTCGGACCAGAGATTGCTGAGCTAGCAAAATTAGGATGCTTACGACTGCCCCTCTTTTTTGTCTTTGCTTGTCGAAGGCAAAAAATAATAAAATAAGAGTCCCATGTTAACCACGAGATGATCGGAGGGATAGAAATTGGAAGAATTTTGAATTTTTAGTTTGAAAACTGGATTATCTGGATTTTTTAAATTTGAAAATTGAAAACTTGATTTTGGAATAACACTCCTTTAAGGTGATTCAGGGTTTTTGAAATTGATACTTTGAAATTGAAGATGATTTTTTTGAAATTGAACTTGATTGTTTGAAATGATTTTGAAATCGGTTTCTGAAATGGAATGATTTTGATTTGAATTAGAAGGGTTTGGAAAACCTTTGAAACTTGGAACACAACTTTTAAGGAAAGACTTTGAAAACCTAGAATTTTGAAATGAAACTTTTGAAGAAAAGGTTTGAATATCTGGAAAAGGTTTTTTGAAATAAGACTTTGTAAGCAGAAAGTTTAAAAACCTAGAATTTTGAAAGTTAGGCTTTTTAAGGAGAAAACTCAAAAACTCGAGATTTTTTGAAAATTGAAGCTTTTGAAGGAGAAAGATTGGGAAACACAAAAAATGTTTTTTTAAGATTAAAATTTTCAAAGGAATAACTTCTGAAAAATCAAGGACATGATTTTGAAATGAAACTTTTTTTTTTTTTTGAAGGAAGAAGTTAGAAAACCTTAAAAGGTATTTTTAAAATCAAACTTTTTGAAGAAAAAAGTTAAGAAAACCTAGATGGTATTTTTTTTTGTTTTTTGGAAGAAAAAGAGACAAAATCCTTGGGAATTGGGCCTTTTTGGTAGAAAAGATCCCAAGAAACTCGGCCGAGAAGTTTTTTGAAATGAAGAAAGAATTACGAATTTTTGAAACGGAATCTTTTTAAAAAACAAGAAAGATAAAACCTTTGAGACTGTGGCCTTTTTGACAAAAAAAAAAAATTCCCAAGAAACTCAAATAGAATTTTAAAAAACTTTTGGAAGGAAAAGTTTTGAAAATCTAGAAATGGATTTTTGATAAAACTCTTTGAGGAAAAAGTTTAAAGAAACTTAGAAATTGACAAAACTTTTGAAATTAAAGTTTAGAAAGCCTTGAAAATTGATTTTGAGTAGAGTTTTTAAGGAAAAACATTTGAAGTAGATTTTGAATAAAACTTTGAAAAACTTATGGAATGAATTTTGAATAAGACTTTTTGAAGGAAAAAGTCCAGAAAACTTTGAAAATTGATTTTGAATAACAACTTTTTTTTTTTAACAAAAACTTTTTGAATGAAAGTCTTAGAAGATCTTTGAAATGGATTTTGAATAAAACTTTTGAAAGAGACGGTTAAGAAACCTTAGGAATTGGATTTAAAATAAGACTTTTTGGACTAAAAACGTTTAGAAAACTAAGATTGACTTGGATTAAACTTTTAGAAGGAAAAAGTTTAGAAAACATTTTGATTTGAAACCTGGACAAAATGTGTAAGAAATTCATTTTGTCGGACAAAACGTGTAGAAAATTCGCTTTGACTTGGAACTTGAATTTTTGAAGAGAAAATGTTTACAAAATTCATTTTGACTCGAAATTTAAATTTTTGAAAATAAATTGTATAAAAAATTTATTTTGACTCAAAATTTGAACTATTTGAAGACAAAATGTATAGAAAATTCATTTTGACTCGAAACTTGAACTCTTTAAATGCAAAATGTATAGAAAATTGACCTGAAACTTGAACTCTCCGAAGACAAAATGTATAGAAAATTTGTTTTGACTCGAAACTTGAATTATTTGAAGACAAAATGTATAGAAACTCTTTGAAGACAAAATGTACAGAAAATTCATTTTGACTCAAATTTTGAACTCTTTGAAGATAAAATGTTTAGAAAATTCATTTTGACTTGAATTTTTTCTTTCTTTTTTTTATTTCCTTCTTTTTTATGTGTACATCTTACCTATCTATGAAACTTTATTGTATCTCCTTCCTTTTGGCTAATCTTCAGGATGGTTGATGCGGGAGATGATGATCTACGCAGGAGGCAATGACGAGATTTGCTTTGGTCAAGAAGAGGACTAGTGCTACTAATGAGGAGAGGGTTGCCTTGCTAAAGCTACTGTAAAAGATGCCCCAGCTGAGGCTGTTGGAGATGTTGAGACTATCCCTGCTGGAGCTAATGCTAAGGTTGAGGTTGAGGTTGAGGTGGCTTTTTGAGAAAGACCATGGTAGAACTACTGGTTGGGAGACTTCTCGGCAAAACTAAGTGTGGGGTGCCATGGGAGACTACTTCATGCTTGTGACTCTCTTGCCTTTGAATTTGAAGGAGAAGAAATCGGTCTGTCTTTGGATGGGATCTCTTGGGGTTTGAATGCAGGGTGTTGGCTTATCTATTGAATTTTGATTTTGGTGAATATGATAGAATTCTTGTTGGCATGTCTCTGGGAGGGGTAATGCTTCTCTTGAGTTCACTTCTGGTAGGAGTGAGGTCACCTTTGGCTAGTACGTTTTGGATGGATCAGCTGGTTTGGAGGGAAGGTGTGGGCTGTGGTATTTTTCCAGGTTTCATGGTTTAAAAAAGATTAAATCAAGGTTTATTGGGAGGTCGAGGGTGGGTCGTTGCCCTATTCTCTATTTCTTATTAGCTATGGAGGGCATGATCATGGCTGAGGCAGCTAGGGCAAACTCTATCAGCTACTCTAGTTGATTATGCTCTAGATAGATAGCTACTGGACTTCCTTGGTTGCGGCATCAGAGTGTTGTGTTCAAAGATACCTTAAGATCTGAGAAAGCTTAGGGAGATGCCCCTTGAACTTGTACTTATCTTAGTATCTTATTGGCAAATATCAAAATATAATAGACTAATCTTAACAAATGACTTATGATATTAGTGCTCATTACTTTGCCATGCTGAGTTTAGAAATTTGTTATCAATGTAGGTTCTCCACTATTTGGCACCCCTTGACCCATTGTTAAGGCATGAGACATTGCTGTTTCACTGAGGCTTGTTTTGTTGTTGTTACTTGGATTACTGATCTGAAGAGCTGACCATTTTTTTCTCTTTTTCTTTTTTTTTCTCATGTAAATCGTTTTTGCCACCCATACCCTTGTGAGTTTTCACGGATGCCGGTTTTACCATTTTTGCACGTCAACGCACGTTTTTGGGTTTTCACTACGTCGGACTTTTGTATCTTGCCATGACCTTACTCTTTTACCCATAGGGCCATGGAGGGTTTTCACTATCTCCTCAGGCCATGTATTTTCTCTTAATTTCTCTCATTGACGTTGATGAAAACAACTCATTGCCTAATGAAAACATGAATGTTGAATGCTTTGATTTGGAAGAATGATTGATGATGAAATTTGTTGCTGACTGAAGTCGCTGCTTTAGTTGAAGACTGTTGATGTTACTTTTGACATTGAGCCAAAAGCTGAGTTGGAATTTCTACCAAATAGAGCCTAGATAGAGCATTTTCTAGTGTAATTATCTTCCTTTGAGGAGCAATGATAGCAATGATCACCTTGGACTGTAATGTGGGCTTGATTATGGGGTATTTGAAAGGAATGGATAAAGGCTCAAAACATTTTGCTTTTATTTGGCTTCTTAAGACCTATAATCACCTTGGAAAGCTAGACTCACTCTCTTATTGCTGCTCACTCTCTGTTCCCCACTTTTTGCTTTTGGATTTAAACATACCCCGACTCTTTTGTTTATTATCCTAGAATGTTACTTTTGCATCATGATGTTCTTATTAATTTTCACCAGGTCAACAGTTTTTGTATTTTTTCATGCCTCCACCTTTTTACGTATAATGTCCTTTCGGATTTTCATTATGTTAACGAGGTCATGCTCTTTTTATTAAGCACTTTTTAAACCTATATTCGCTCTTTATTTCCCTTATCCTGTTTGCTCTGTCTCAACCCATTATAGGCGGTGATCATTAGGTTGGATTTTTCAAAGGAAAGTAATCGGCTCAACTGGGTTTTGTAAGGGGATGCTTTTAACTGTATGGTAGAGAAATTGAGGGCCTTTCTTCATGTCAAGCATTACTATCATTTCTTTAGCAAAGTTTCCAATTACATATAGTAGTGCTTTACCTAATCTGAGTTGATCGGTGCTAGGAAGCCCTTTCCGTCCGTCTGTGTTGGGATCAATGCTCCTTTTGTCACTACTTTGTGAACTCAAGATCGACCGTTATAGTTGGTGTTGAACTTTACTTATGGTTTTATGCTAGGTCGAAAATGACAGGGCTTGACTTGTTTTTGCTGAAGTACCCAAAGATGGTGGATGGCTGCAACTCTCAAGGCTGATCATACCGCTTTGGTAATTTGAATTTCCCCAAAGATAGAGAGAGGAAGTTCTACTTTGGCTAGAAGAACTGCCCTGTTGTGGTACATCAGTGGTTTTACCCCAAGCGATATTGTGATTGTGATTTTGTATACGGTAGGGCAGCTGTTTGTGCGACACTTCGTGGCTGAGTGTATTGTGAGAGATCTTCTTGATGTTTTTGCCCTACTGCTACTTTTTGGCTGAGTATATTGTGAAAGATCTTCTTGATGTTTTTGCCCTACTGCTTCAACTGCTTCTTTTGTTTGTGGGAGGTCCTAAGTTATGGTGATTGATCTTTGAACAATAGCAAAGCTTTGCAATTGTGCCGCTACTTATATCATGTGAGATGATGGGCTCGGGGATGCTAAATACGTAGAGAACCTTCGGGAGTCTTTAGGGTCAAAAGATGCCAAGTTTTGGATACCCGCAAGTTTTGATTTTTTGAAAAAAATTTTAGCATGACAAATAAAGCATTTCATAATCAAAGGCCTTTAGGGTCTAGGAATATGAAAGACGGTCCAATTTACCAACTTTTCTGCTTGAGGAAGATAAGTTGATGTTGAAGAATCAGCGCCTAGGGCCAAGGCATCTTTTTTGCAGAACAAGCTTAATAGTAACCCCTATAGGATTTGAACTGATTTATAGGGATGGTAGACTGTTGATTCCTATTTGCTGCTTAATAGTTGGATTTTGGGTCGATCTTTTTACTTAGTCTCCTTTGGAGGGGGACAATATCCCATCCTATGAGTATGATGCTGACCATTAAATTGTTGCAGATGAAGATCACCCTATAGTTGTGCCCCTAGTCCTTTCCTCACGTTGGAAGCCTTTACGGCTGACGTGGTTAGCGACTATGTTCTCAACTGTCGAATGGCTAAAATGAGCCAAATCATTTTGGGGCAGTTGACAGGCTTTTGAAAGCTTAGAAGTTGGAAGGTTTTGTTGTGGCAATGCTTAGGACCGACAAAACTTTGCAAATCGTGAAGTCTTCTTCCTCATGGATGGTGATTGTCGAGATATGGTGTGGAGGTAACGTCATGTAGATAGATGGTTAGTTCTTCTTACTTTTCAATGTTGGTTAGGCCTCTTCCAATAACTAGGCTTATCCTTACATAAGTTTGAATTTGGTGAGATGTTGGAGGGGTTCTATCAATTCAGTTATGCTCTTTGACCTGGAAAAAAGAAAAAGAAAATAAAATGCAGTTAGCATGTGGAGTTAAAGGTTTTATGGAATGTATATCCTATGAAGGTCCCTTCTTCGAGAGAATCTAGGCATGATGATGAGCCCATTTGGAGGTGGGGTTTTGCCCCTGTTATGAAATACAATACCACTTTGGCAAGTGCCAGTTGATGATTCTGTGCTTGTGCAACCCCACCTTCATGGACAAAGAGGGATTTGGGCCTCTCTTGAGACATGGTTCTATGCATGCCATGAATCCTTAGAGTTGAGGAACCCTTAAGAGTTTTGGTAGGTTCGATTAACACGAGATTATATTGCTCATTTCTCTCTACAGTTGATTAAATGCATGAGAATGCAATGACTTGAGTTTCTGGGAACTATTGTCTTAGAATAGATATGGATGCATGAGCGTAATAGAAGTAGATATATGAGCATCATGATAATAGTAAATAAAACGTTTGGAATACCCTCTTCTTGTCTTGCTTCTTCCTTTAACTCTCTTGATACTTGGAGATGAGGGCGGAGGATAGAAGACAATAAACAAAAGATAAGTTAGCATCTTGAATTTAAAAAATTTTATGCAATGTATGTCCTATGGGTGCCCCTACTTGAGAGGGAAACTAAACATAATGCATTTGGCTCACTTTTTAGAGATAGGGGTTTTGCCCCTGTATGCAGATACCATACCGCGGGTTGACAACATTCATTCGCAAGATATAGAAGAATACATTGAACTTTTGAGTTTAGATATAACAGAATTGAAATACATTTTAATAGGGGGAAGGGGGGGACATTTTCCTTTGGACTTCTGCCTTTACTTTTACAATTGAAACCATAAACTACTCTTGAGTCTTCAGATTCGCCTTCTTTGAGTTTAATGTTGAGAAGGTCATTGAGAGACCTTGTTGGTCGATTGCCCCTTGTCTTTTTGGCAACCTTATTTCCATGAACATAGAGGGATTGGGGCCCCTCTTTATGCAATGACTTGAAATGTATGCCATGAGTCCTTAGGATTACATGGGAACCCTTAGGGTTTTGGTAGGTTTTAAGTAAGGGAGAGTGATCTTGGCGTCACTCTCTATGGGTTGATCATATGCATAAATGGGCAGTGACTTGAGTTACTTGTAAACTCTTGTCTTGACATGGAGTATTGAATGCATGAGCATGTATGCTAAGAGCACAGAGAGAGAATGTAATTGTAAAATAAATATGTATGCATGAGCATTAATACAAGCATTATAACAATAGGAATTTAGACAAGGATAAAAGAAAGTAAAGCAGTCACCTTTTCCTCCATGGTTTTTGAAATTGATGTGCGTGTCTTAAATCTGGTAGAGATTCGGTTATGCATGGTTTCTACATGAGCATGAGGTTAAAGGTTTACTAATGCTTCCTAAGAAGGCTGGGTTCCTAAATCTTCAAACCTAAACCAACTCGCTTAGGTGGTGCCATTATCTATTGGTGATCTGAGCAGGGGAACCATCAAGAGGCCGTAGACTTAAAAACTGACATAGCATCTGCCCAAAACTAATATACCGTTCCCCCTTCTAACTAGGAGGGAGATAGTCAGGTAGAGAATGCAAATATGCAAATGCAAGTGCACATGCAGTGTGTGTGTGGAATTTTGAAAAACGGACGAAAAGGCCCAACAACTCCCATTCATCCAATTCATTCATGACATACATAGCAATTAATATGACATAAAATAGAAATGTGAACTAAGGTCCACCTACAAAAATAAAGATGCAAAAGGTCATTACTTAAATGACATACTTAATGCAAGATAGAATGATTAAATATCAAGTGAACGCAAATAATAACAGGTTTTTGAAAATCATTTTGAAAAGTTTGACTTTGAAAATTTGAAGGGAATAAAATTGGATAAGTTAATCGAAGACTCTAGATAAGTGAAGGGTGAAAAAACATGATAATGGCCTAATCCTCTAAGCGTCCCCATTGGAGGCGGTAGTTGTCATGCCCCAATTTTTTGCACTCAACAAAACAAGTGAGAAAAACACAGTACTCTCTCATTAGAACTTATCCTCCTAAAAGGACGAGTGCGATTAGGTTTAAACTTGAAATTGATTTGATTAAGGGATTTTGAAAAAAGGTTTGGAGTCACCACTTAACGTGGTTAAGGTGAGTTATGTCACCTAAAACTAAATGTAATCCTAAGATTAAACTTAGGGTTTTGTAAAAGGTTTTGGAAAACATCCTCAATATAGGGTTTTTTGGAAAACAGGTTATTTGGTTACCTTTGAAAAGATTTAAGCCCTTTTTGAAAAATAACTCCGTTTTAGTCTTTGAAAATAGTGATTCTAGGTTCAGAGGTTGGTTACGTATAGGAAAGATATCCTAAGATTATCACCTTATCTCACCCTTGCGGTACCTACATATCTATTCATCCTAGGTTTGCTCATTTAGAATCTTTGATTGTCCAATGTCCAACTATGTCCACTTTGAAAATGAATTTTAGAAAGATGTTTGATATAATGCATGCAAGTACAAGAAAAAAGATTATAGTAAAGAGTATTTGAGGCTTGAAAAAGATTATAGAAATATGAAGTTTGAAATAGGTGGTGAAATTGGAAATTTGAAAAAGGTTGTGACCGCACTCACGAGAGTTGCCTACGTATCTCTTTGTTAGGAATTAGGTCATTCATAGTGAGTCCAATTGAAAATAGACACTTTGAGGTTTTAACTTGAAAATGTTTGATTTGAAAAGGGTTTGATTTGAACTTTGAATAGAAGATTTGAAATTGGACTTTGATTTGAAATCGAACTTGGAATTAACTTTGATTTGAAAAGCTTAAGGATTTGAAATTGGTTTTGATTTGAAAAGATTAAACTTTGAAGGAGAACTTGGACTTGATTTTGAAAGATTGAGTTGAGCTTTGAAAACATCTTTACTTGAATTGAAGTTTGCAAATCATTTTGGGTTTAGACAAGAGTTTTTTAAAAGTCTTTGAAAAGAGTTGAAACTTCCTAACTTTAGGGTTATGGTTGAACTAGAGTTTAGGTATCCTAGGACTTTGGTAACCTAGAGTCGAAGTATGCAATTGAAATAGGAAAGTTTGATTTTGAAAAGTTTAGAATTAGGAAAGTCGGATTTAAAAAAGATTAAGAAAGGATTTTATTTTATTTTAAAAACACCTGATTTGGAATGGTTGGAAAAGATTCGACTTGAATATTTGAATTGAAAAGAATTTAGCAAGTTAGGGTTTAGGAAATATTGGATTTTAAAAAGTTTTGAATTAGGAAAGTTCCAAAATAGGAAAGCTCCGGTTTAAGAAAGTGCCAAATTAGGAAAGTTTTAGAATTTGGAAAGATTTAATAAGTTAAAATTTAGATAGTTGACATTTAGAAAGGTTTGAAATTAGAAAAAATTTAAATTTAGGAAAGATTTCATTCCTATTTCATAAAGTTGAAGATTGGATTTTATTTCTAACAATAGATTATTTGATTTTGTTTCCAAAATTGGGAGACTTGATTTGGTTTCCTAAATTGGAAGATTTGACATGGAATTAGAAAGGTTGAGTTTTAGAAATCTTGGATTTGAAAAGCTATGGTTTGGTGTAGAAAAAGAAGTTTTGGAGATCTAAGATTTGATGTAGAAAGTAGTTTTGGAAACCTATGATTTGAGAGAAACTAGGAAGTCATGATTTTAAGAAAGGGAACTAGGGTTTCCTAATCATGGATTCTAGGGTAGACTTGTACTTCAAAAAAAAAAGGGTTTTTGGAAATGAGAGTTTTTAGAAGGTAGATTGTTGAAAAGAGGTTTTAGGAAGAAGCTTGAAAAGAGTTTTTAGGAAGAGATTTGCAAAACAATTTGGAAATAGGTTTGAATATGTACTTTTACAAATATCTCACTTTCCTAAAATAATTTTTACCATAAGAAGATTAAAATCATTCCAAGGTTGTGTTTTTAAAAAAATAAGAATTTGAAATATGGACCATAGTGATCACATTGAATATTATACTTTCCTAAAACAACCTTAACCATGGAATAATTAGAATTATCTTAAAATTGTGGTTTTGATGAAAACAAATTAGGGTTTATACCCAAGAATTGGACCTTGATAGTCACATTGAATATAACACTTTCCTAAAATAATCATAACCATAGAATGGCTAGAATCACTTTAGAATTGTGATTTTGAAAATAAGTTTAAAAAAGAAGATTTTGAATGTAAGTTTTAAAAGGGAGTTTTGATGCAAGTTTGAAAACAATTTTGAAAGTAATTTTTGAATAGATGTATGACAATGACATGCATAATGCAAAACGGTTGTGAACATACAAGGTTAGGCTTCACCACATAATCAAGGAGGTCGAACCCACACCATCAAGGGTTTAACTAGAAGAAAGCTCCTAGCATGGTGACTCTCAACAGTCCTTCCTAGGCATAAACCAGGAAGTCCCTTGTTTCAAGCATATACAAGAAAGGGAGATATAAGATGGGGATTAAAATAGAAGAAAACCCAAGTGGGTTAGGAGGAAGAAGAGAGAGGAGGGGTTACATAACAGTAAATCGAAACCCTGCCTTGTCTTCTTCTTGCTTTGCTTGATTTGTTTGCCTGAACCTTGAGAGCTTTTAAATTGCACCACTTAAGTCTTCAATGGCTATTTGGAGGCTTCTGTTTGAGTGTGTATGGTGTATAGAGGTTAGAGTTTAAGTGTATGAAGGCTAGGGCTTGAAGAGGCTTAAGAGGGCTAGGGTTTTAAGAGATTTCGAGCTTTAATTTTAGAGAGATAGAGTTTCTGGATTGTATTTGTGGACCCTTTTTACGTAGGGGGGAGGTCTATAATTATAGACAATCAAAATAACCTTAGTGCCTATTGCAATTGCCCTAGGACAAAAAATCTATTGGCGCTAGGCCATTTATTGGCTTGGCACCATTGCTAGTGGTGCTAGCCACTTAGGAAAGTTTTAAGGTGGCAGGAAACATATCTTTTGACCCTTGAGATGCAAGGCAAAATATTTGGACGCCTGTCCTAGTGAGTACCATGTAATTTTTGGCTTAACTCCACTAGGAGTGACTCCGAAAAGTCCAACAATGATCCGGAAGTTTTTGAGTAACTAGACTCGATCGGGAATGGGCAGAAACCCTCAGAAGAGTGTCCCAGTGGTAATTAGCTTGAGAAACGATAGGAGAATAGTTGAAAAGGTCAACTAACCTACCAAGGGCAAAATAGTCAATTGGACTAGGGAAACACCAAAATGGACCTGGAGTGATCCATGAGAAGGCTTAAATGTTGGAAATACTATTGAAGGTGTTCCGAGGGGTTATCGGTTTGATACTTAAAGCGGTATGTTTAGAAAAGGCGATCGGCCCATTAGGGACAAAACAGTCATTTTGCACCAGGATTACTAGAATAGACTCGGAATGATCCAGAAAGGTGTTCGAAAGTTGGGAATACTCTTAGAAGCATCCCCAGAAGATAACCGATTTGATACCCAGAGCCGGTGTGGTTCCTAGAGGCGATCAGATGCCTAGGGGCAAAATGGCCATTTTGAATTGATGCTATCGGAATTGACGTGGAAGGGACTGGAAAACACTTGAACATGCCGGATTGTCTTTGGAAAAATCTTAGAAAAGTGGACTTACCGCTCTAAGGACTTAGGTACTTTCTCGAGAAGCATGCTGGAAAGGCCTAAGGGGCAGTTTGATCATTTTTCACCGAAATGGGCTAGCAGGCACTAGTGTTGACCTAGGTTTTTAGTGTTTCCATCACTCTGATGGTGTGTGACGAGTTAGTTTCCAAAGGTATCTCGTCCTATGGTAATGTGTCACGGCCAAGAGGCATGTTCGGTCCCGTGTCATAGGGGGTTTGTTGGCAATTCCCAATGTCGACCTATTTGCAAGTGTTTTCGCCACTTTGACAGTTGGAATGTTTGTAAGTGTTTTCGCCACTCTAACTATATGCGTTCATTTCGGAGATTACTTGATCTCGAGAAGCTACTAGATGGACTTATCATTTGAGGGATCAACTCTCTTGAATGACGTGCTAAATAATGGACATTCTACATTAGCAGGCTAGCAAGAGTCAGAAGTGATCTGTTCTACCATCTCGGGGACTTGGGTTTTGTCCCGATCGATAGGTTTGAAGGGACTTACCGTTCTGAGGAGTTTTCACGGTAAATGTGTCGAACTAGATGGACTTACTGTCTGAAGGATCAGCTTTCTGAAAAGACGTGCCAAATTGAATTTGATTGGTCTAGGCTAGAATTGGAATTGGAATTGGAATTGGTCTGTACCGGTTTGAATGTGAGTCCGGTCGGACCAGAAATTGCCGAACGGGCTAAAATGGGATGCTTACAATTAGCTAAACAAAAAGTTCAACATCATGATATTCAACTTTGATCCATCTTTCGTTGCAAATTTCTTTTCAAAATTGTTTTCTAGCCATTTCTCTTCTTTAATGACTTCCTATTATTTTCTCTTCTTTGCGGCCTTTGAGGACTCATCCATTCTTTTCCTCTTTCTTTCTTTCTCTAGAGTTTAAGATTAAGATTTCATCTTCTTTGGAGCAGTATCATTTGATTTCTTTTCCTTTTCCATGAATTTAGATCCATTGTGGTTATAATACATAATGGATAAGAAGATTCGGATATGCATTAGTTGTTATGGAAAATCTAAATAGGTAGAATAGGAGAGAAAAATCATTGCTAGTGTTTAGGAATACAACTAGTGAAAATTGGTCAACAATGGAAATTAAAATCTAAGCAAAATGTATGTATAATGGTGCTAACAATAATAAATAAGTGTTGACAATGTGTAGTGAGAAATAAAATAATTGAAATCTTAAACAAATTATCGACACTGTGACACATTATTGACATTGAGGCATACAAAACATCACTAAATGGTTCATAATGTTAGCAATTTATAGAATCACAACAAAGAAGCATATTTAGATAGGGTTGCACATATCAAGTATACTGAAACTATTCAGTATTTTTCAAACAATTTTGAATCTATGATTAGATTGTCGACACTTCTTTGTTAGAAAATAATTTTTGTAAAAACCAGTGTTTGCACATTCTTTGACATAGTGTTGAACTCAGGTTGTCAAAACATGAAATGCATGAACATGATCATTGCAAATAAGATTCAAACACATATATGAACATGTCAATATGAAATTCATAGCATATATATCATCAAAATCAATCAAATTAAAGGATTGCATATGGTCAACTCTCTTGACAGTCAATATGTGTGTTTCTTTAGGAGTGGCTTCAAATTAACACATATACACACATTGAATAGAAAATATGATTTACTTGCAATTAAATAAAGAAAACAACCATTCATTCTCCCATAAATTTTAGTATCAAGAGGAGTACCTTCCATATCACAATTCAACTTGGTTGATGTGGCCATGGGACTGCTACATAGCTTTAAGTTTCTCACATTAAATCTTTTGAGTAAGCTCATTTCAAATTGTCCATGCAAGCATTGAGCAACTACTGTCCAAGTGCAAAAAAAAATCTTTCTTTTTGTTGGATTGTAGGCAAACCTACAATGAAGACAATTCAAGTCGTGTTCTTTGGTACCCACATCATCTTGGGTCCTTGGGGGTTAGTATTCAAAGTACCTTTTGAAATCAAAACCTTCTTAACCATTTGAGACTTGTTCATAAGAAGACATTGATGTGCTGTGTGACTTCTCTTTTGACAATAGAAACAGGTAATATGAGATTTTTAGATGTGTCAAAGAGATTTTTATAAAACTTTTTCTTTTTCAAAAGTGTTATACCCAATACTAGCTTTGTCAAATGTAGATCTTTGTTTTCCAATAATGGTATTCAAGTTTTCTCTTGCTTGTGAGCACCCCATTTTTGACCGCTCGGCAGTCTACACTCCTTCCAGACTTGTTTTCAAGTCATTGTGGGCATATTCCTATCGAAACCAATTCTCTAGGTCCAAATTCCGTCTTTCCTTCGCTTCGCGGGCCTGTCAGGCTCAAATAGAGGCAAAATGACCAAAATGCCCTTAAAGGCATTGTCCTTTCTTATTCCAATTCCAGTCCCACTCTTGAGACAGTTTATTCCTCGAGACGGTCCGAGTAGCAAAACTACTCACAAAACCATTAGAGTGGCGGAAACACTCAAAACCCAGGCGCGTCTCTTCGGAGACGGTAAGACCCCTTTCCAATCCCACTCTCGAGATAGTTTGTTCCCGAGAAGGTTCCAATCCAGGAACGTCTCTTCGGAGATGGTAAGACCCCTTTCCAATCCTTCTCTCGAGACAGTTTATTCCTCGAGACGGTTCCAATCCAGGCATGTCTCTTCGGAGACGGTAAGACCCCTTTCCAATCCCTCTCTCGAGACAGTTTATTCCTCGAGACGGTCCGAGTAGCAAAACTACTCACCAAACCGTTAGAGTAGCAGAAATACTCACAAAATCGTTAGAGTAGCGGAAATACTCACAAAACCGTCAAAGTGGCGGAAACACTCAAAACCCAGGCATGTCTCTTCAGAGACGGTAAGACCCCTTTCCAATCCCTCTCTCTCGACAGTTTATTCCTCGAGACGGTTCCAATCCAGGCACGTCTTTTTGGAGACGGTAAGACCCCTTTCCAATCCCTCTTTCGAGACAGTTTATTCCTCGAGACGGTCCAAGTAGCAAAACTGCTCACAAAACCGTTAGAGTAGCGGAAATATTCACAGAACCGTTAGAGTAGCAGAAATACTCACAGAACCGTTAGAGTAGCGGAAATACTCACAAAACCGTTAGAGTAGCGGAAATACTCACAGAACCGTTGGAGTAGCGGAAATACTCACAGAACCGTTAGAATAGCGAAAATACTCACAGAACCGTTCGAGTAGCAGAAATACTCACAACCCCGTTAGAGTAGCGGAAATACTCACAACCCTGTCCGAGTAGCGGAAATACTCACAAATCATCAACCCCGTCCGAGTAGCGGAAATACTCACAAATCATCAACCCCGTCCGAGTAGCGGAAGTACTCACACCGTGAGAGTGGCAGAAACACTCAAAACCCAAGTCAACACCAGTGTCTGTTAGCTCACTTCGGTGAAAAATGACCAGACTACCCTTAGGATCTTTTCCGAGACTTTTCGGTCAAGATGACCATTTTGCCCCTAGGCATCCGAATGCCCTGGGAACCACACCGACTCTGGGCATCGAACCGGTAATCTCCTGAGAATACTTTTTATAGTATTCTCAACCTTCCTTTACCTTTCCGGATCATTCCGAGTCAGTTCCGGCCAACCCGGTACAAAATGACCGTTTTGCCCCTAGAGGGCCGGTCTCTTTCTTCAACCATACCAGCTTTGAGTATCAAACCGGTAATGTCTCGAGAATACTTTTTATAGTATTCTCAACCTTCCTTTACCTTTCCGGATCATTCCGAGTCAGTTCCGGCCAACCTGGTACAAAATGATCGTTTTGCCCCTGGAGGACCGGTCTCCTTCTTCGACCATATCGGCTTTGAGTATCAAACTGATAATGTCCCGAGAATAATTTTTATAGTATTCTCAACCTTCCTTTATCTTCCCGGACCATTCCGAGTCAGTTCCAGCAAACCCGGTACAAAATCACCGTTTTGCCCCTAGTGGGCCGGTCTCCTTTTCTGACCATGCTGGCTCTGGGAATCAAACCGGCAACCTCTGGGAACATTCTAAATAATGTTTCCAGATTCCAAATCTTTTTCCGGGGCAATTCGAGTTCGCCCCGGCAGTTTCTTAGTCCGATTGACCGTTTTGCCCCTAAAGGCCCGGTCAACCTCTTCGACACATTTTTGTCCTCACTTTTCAAGTCAAATACCTCCAGGACACTATTTTAAGTGTTCCTGCTCCTTTCCAGCCTTCCGGGTCATTCCCGGCTCCTTCAAATCATTCCCGGACTTTCTGGAGTCACTCCTAGTGAAGCCAGGCTAAAATTTACATGGTAGTCACTAGTACAGGCGCCCAAATCTAGTCAAAGATACGTTGCTTGCCAACCTTGAATCTTTCCTAATTGGCTGGCGCCACTAGTAGTGGCGCCAAGCCAAAAAATGGCCTGGCGCCACTCCTAGTGGCGCCAGTGTATAATTTGGCTTGGCGCCACTGCAACAGGCGCCAGTTTTGTCCAACCTCTATAAATACAGAGCCTCATTCAACGTGAAAGGGGTCTGTAAACTTAACCTAAGAATCCTATATTTCGATATACAGAGCTCGAGCACCTCCCAAAACCCTAGCCTCCTTAGGTTTTCCAAAACCTTAGCACTCTACACAAACCCTAGCCCCCTATACACTCATACACACCCTCATACACTCATACACTAGCCTTCAACCATCCTTTGAAGACTTGAAGAGCTTCCATCCAAAGCTTGAAGACAACTCTTGAAGACTGAAGGTGAAGATTAAGACAAAGACCGAAGACCGAAGACCGCACGACGCGCAAAATAAACAAAATACCAGGTAGGCTCCCTATTTAATTTTCTGCACTTCCCCCCTCTTTCTTCTCTCTCCAACCCACTTGGGTTTTCTCTATTTTAATCCCCCATCTCTTTCCCGCCCTTTCTTTGCATGCTTGAAACAAGAGGATTCCCGGTCCATGTGTAGGATTGGGCTATTGGAGAGTCACTGTGTTGGGGGCTTTCTTCTAGTCTAACCAAAGACCACGTGGGTCCGGCCCCCTTGATTATGTGGTGAAGCCTTAGCCTTGTATGTTCACGACCCCAAATTGCATTGTGCATATCATAGTCTTGAATCTTCCAAAAACTGTTTTCAAAATTGTTTTTCAAAACGTTTTCAAACTTGTTTTCAAAATTGCATCAAAATATCTTTTTCAAAAACTTGTTTTCAAAACCACGATTCTAGGGTGATTCTAGCCTTTCCATGGCTAGGGTTGCTTTAGGAAAGTGTTACATTAAAAGTGACCTTTTTGGTCTATATTTTCAAATCTTATTGTTTTCAAAATCACTTTCTTAAAGTGGTTCTAGCCCTCTTATGGCTAGAATCGCTTTAGGAAAGTGAGACGTTTTCATACTTTCCAAAAAACTCTCTCTTCAAAAATCTCTTCCTAAAAATCTTTTTTTCAACATACTTTCCTAAAACTCTCCTCTCCAAAATGGTTTTCAAAAACTCCCTTCCAAAATCTATTTTTCAAAACTCCCTTTTTCAACTCCTTTCCAAAATCCTCTCCCCAAAATCCACTTTCTGAAAACCTTCCCCAAAGATCTTTCCAAAAACTCTCTTCAACAATCTTTAACCAAAAACCTTTCTAGAAAAACTCTCTCCAAAAAATCCTTCCAAAAAACTCTCTTTCCAAAATCTTCCTTCTAGAAATTCCCCTCTAGGATTTTCCTTCCAAAAACTCCCTCTTCAAACACACTTTCCATAAACTCCTCCCTAGGATTTCCCTTCTAGAAAACCTTCGTTTCCAAAAACGCACTTTCTAAAAATCCCTTTTCCTTAGAGCCCAAATCAAGCCTTAGAGCCCACAATTAGGAAACCCTAATTTTCTTTCAAAAAACATGATTTTCAAACTTTGCCCCAAACCTAGGTTTCCAAAACCTTCTTGTTTTCACATCAAAAATATAAATGTTTCTAAAACCTATTTTCTACATCAAAACTATGGTTTTTCAAATCTAGGGTTTCCAAAACCTCCCTTTCCAAATCTTTGTCAAATCAAATCTTCCCCTTTTAGGAAACTAGATCCAATCCTCCGTTTTTGGAAACAAAATCAAACCTTTGCTTTTAGAAACCAAATCCAATCCTTTCCTAATCCAAACCTTTCTTAACTCAATTCCTTCCTAAACCATAAGTTTCCTAAACCTAAACTTTAAATCTTTCCTTAAATTTCAAAATCCAAATCTTTCCTAATTCGAATCCTTCCTAAACTTCCACTTTCCTAAATCTTAAGTTCTCAAAACTTGAAGATAAAAATCTTTCCCAAATTTTAAAACTCAATTTCCACGTCCTTCCTAACTCCACTTTTTCCTAATTCAACCCCCTTCCCAAATCTTGATTTTCCAAATCCAAGTTTTCAAATCTTTCCTAAACTCAAACCTTTCCTAATCTTAAGATTTTCTAAAACTCTAAAACTTTCTAAATCCTAAACTTTCCAAATTTCAAATCCTTCCAAATTCAAAGCTTTCCAAATTCAAAACTTTTTTAAGTTAAGACTTTCTAAATTCTAAATCTTTCCAAAACTTCAACATCTTTCCAAATCTAAGACTTTTTCTAACTCAAAACTTTCTTAATTCAAACACTTCCTAAATTGAAAACTTTCCTTTTTCAAACCTTTTTCTAAAACGAAACTTTCTAAATTCAAAACTTTCCTTTTTCAAACTTTCCTAAGTTGAAACCTTCTAATTTTTAAAACTTTCCTAATTTCAAAACTTTCCAAAAATGAAACTTTCTTAAAATGACACTTTCCTAACGTGAACTTTTCCTAATTCAAACATTTCCTAAAATCCAATCCTTCCAAATTTTCCAAGCCAAGTCAAATCTTTCCTAGGTCTCTTCTCTTTCCTAAGTCTAGGTTTTCTTAAACCTTTTCTTTTCCAAAGCAAGTCCAAATCTATCTTTTCAAATCAAAGTCCAATCTTTTCCAAAATTTCAATTTCCAATCTCCTTTTCTAATCTCAAATCAAATCCAATTTTGAATTCAATCTTTTTCTTCCAATCCAATTTCTCTCTTCAAATCAATCTCTTTTCAATCGGACTCCGGTCCGAACTACGACTGACCTGATTCCCCCAAAGGGATGCGTAGGCAACCTTCATAGGTGCGGTCACAACACTTTTCAAACTTTCAATTCCACCCTCATGGGTGTGGTCTCCACATTTTTCAAATCTTGAATTCCAATCTATTTTCAAAATTTCAATTTCAAATTTCTATTTTCAAAATTTCTACTTTCAATTTTCAAACTTTCCAATTTCAATTCCATCTCTTCAAATTTATTTTCAAATCAAATCAATTTCAAATTGATCTCTTTTCAAATATATTTTTCAAATTCTCTTTCCTTGCATTTGCACATCATGCATCCTGTTAGTTTTTTAACATTGTTTTTCAAAGTGAATAGGGTTGAACATTAATTAGTTAAAGACTCTTATGGGTGAATCTAGGGTAGATTGACATGTAGGTACCGAAAGGGCGGGGTAGGGTGATAGCTTAGTGCGTCTTCCCTACACGTAACCAATCTCCGAACCTAGAATCACTGTTTTCAAAGACCAAACGGAGTTATTTTTCTAAAAAGGGCTAAATGTTTTCCAAAGGTTGCCAAACAATCCGTTTTCCTAAAACACCCTCTCTCGAGGAGATATTTTCAAATTGTTTTCTAAAAACCCTAAGTGTAGTCTTCGGATTATGCTTAGTTTTTAGGTGACCTAACTCACCTTAATCAAGTTAGGTGGCGACTCCGAATTTTTTTCAAAGGCCTTTTATTCAAACCAATTTTCAATTCAAACCTAGTCGCACTCATTCTTTTAGGAGGGTGAGTTCTAACGAGAGAGTACAGCACTTTTCCTACTTGTGTGTGTATTCCTCGAGTGCGAAAAATCTGGGCGCGACATTCCTTTAACAAATTTGACCACTGATTTATCCAAATCTTTAACTTTTTCTTTCAAAATCTCATTCTCCTTTTTCAAAGTCTCATTTTGAGATTGTAAAACTTCATTTTCTTTGGTTAAAGATGAAACCATTTTCCTTAAAAGACAATTTTTTATTCTAGATTTTTTTGAATTCAGATAGCAAGTCATTAAAAGCATCATGTAATTCTTTGAAAATAAATTCAAAATTTGTTACCTCGTTTTCTTCTTCATCTGCATGAGGAATGGCATAGATTGGTTACTTCTTCAATTTTAGATTCCTTATCTAAACTAGGGCTTTTTATGTCACTCCATATGATAGTAAATGCTTTTGCTTGTTTACCTTTCTTCCATTTCTTTCTCATAAGACACTTGAATTTTCTAATGATTAAGGCCAGCTCTTCATCCTTTTTTTTTTTTATCACTATCTTGGTAATTTTCTACAGTTTTATATTTGAATGCAATGACTCGATTCTTTTTCTGATCATGTTCTTCATGAACATTCTGCCTTTGTGTCAACTCATAAGTCATGAGGGATCCAAGCAGTTCTTCAAGTGGTAAGATGTTCAGATTTTTAGCTTCTTGAATTGCAGTCACCTTGGCCTCCCAAGCTTTCGATAGAGTTCTAAGAATCTTTCTTACCCGTTCACTATTAGAACATATCTTTCCAAGAGATTTCAATTCGTTACTAATTTCAGTAAATCTCGTCAACATTTCAGCAATGGATTCCACAGTTCATAGTCATGCATAAGAATATTGATCTTAGACTCTTTAACTTGGTTGGTAGCTTCACGAGTAACTTCTTCTAATCTGTCTTATATTTCTTTAGTAGAATCATAAGAAGATATTCTATTAAATTTAGTAGGGTCTAATGCTCAATATAATTAATTCATAGCTTTAGCATTTAGCTGCATAAGCCTTAAATCAGATTCATTCCATTCACTTTTTAGTTTAGCAACAACCATTTTCTCAACTATTTTCGTAGGGGCCTTTGGTCCACTCATAATAAGTCTCCACAGCTTATAATCCACAGATTGTATAAATATTTTAATTCTATTTTTCTAGTAGGTATAATTTGTTCCAATGAACAAAGGTGGTCTAATAATGGATTGACCTTCCACGAGAGAGGTTCCAAAACTGGTTACCATTGATCTATACTCTAGGATGTAAAGCTTGATTGCGAGCACCATGCTTTGATACCAATTGTTGGCTCGAAATAGCAACCCAAGAGGGGGGTGAATTGAGTTTTGAAAACTTTAAAGCAATAATCTCAAATTGATACAAGATATATATGCAAATACAATATGCAACTAGCAACCCAATACAAAATATATATGCAAATAGAATTTGTAAAGAAGTGAATGAAAACAGAGCACAAGAGAATGTGACACAAAGATTTATAGAGGTTCAGTCCAATCCTTACTTACGTCCTCTCTTTCTCGATCCTCTCGAAGGTATTCCACTATGTAAAGTCTCTTACATAGCTGCTAGTTTCTCTAAATGCCCAGTTCACTTTTACAGGCAAGAGTTTACACCAAACTCTCAAACTCAAGTGATGTTGTCCAAGATCACTCAATCTTATAAGTGTATTACTTAAGCTACAGTCAAGCTCACAAGGTTTACAACCTCTTCTAGGTGCAATGATTTAATACAAAGAATAAACTCTCCCAAGAGTAGATAAAACAAATTTCAGCTCAAACAAGAAACCCTCAAATGTGTGAAAACAGAGTATGATATGGAAGTGATGAATCTTTAATTTCTAGCACTTGATCTTGTGTTCTTTAGCCTTTAAAATGAGTTAGGAGTCTTCTATTTATAGCCCTCCTTCAAATATAGCCGTTGGAGATTATTTTGGAACATTTTAATGCAAAATCGGCTTGTCACATTGCTCAAAAAATATGACTGTTATGCCCAACTTTTCTATTTTGGAGGTGAGATTGTCAGCAATCATCTTTGGTGTCAGCAATAACGGTTCTGCCTATCTACTGAAGGTGTCAGCAATCTTATACATTGTCAAATATATATGAGTCCTTCCGTAAATTAGCCTGCGATGGTGTTAACAAGTTCAGCACGATGTCGACCATCCTCTGGCACTATTAACTATGATAGCTCATTGACTTTAGATTGAAGACCATCACTTGAAGGTGTTGACAATTGGATCGATAGATCGCAATTATACATTTCTTCAACATTGTCGACCATCACTTCAAGGTGTTGGCAATCTGATTGAATTTCCAAATCTAACTTCTGAAAGTTCAACCATCTTGGAATGTGTTGACCATAGCTTTAGACATTTTCTTGAACTTTAATCTCCATCAAGGTGTCAATCAATGTCTAGCAGATCTTTCATTGAAACTTAGTGACTTTCAATGGATAATTTGAACATGGAGATTAAGAGTCTTTAGCACAATAGTGTTAGCCAGATGAACTAGAGTGTTGACACAGCTTTGCATATTCTTCTATAATTCTTGAATCCGATTTCAGCAATCAAGTATAGAGTTTTCAATAACTTCTAGATCTTCAGTAATGTTCTTCATATAAATCTTCAGGGTGTCAACTATCTCACACGTTATTGACAATGCCTTCTTCATATCTGATTGCACTTCAGTTCTTCAATAACTGATTCCAAACCATCTTGAAACATTTCATAAGATCTTTTGTTCTTCTTTAGAGCAAGTTCCTCCATCAATATTTAAGGTGTTGGCAATCTAATTGAATTTTCAATTCTGACTTCTGAAGGTGTCAACCATGTTAGCAAAGTGCTTTGCACATGATCTAGGCAAGTTAAGTCTTGAGCAAAGCGTCGACTATATATCAAAGGTGTCGACACTTCTGTCTATAATTCTACTTCATTTTCATTCATATGTTACCACTTCATTTTGCAATTCAATCATCAAAGATGAGTTCTAAGTGAACTTGAAAACTTTTCAAATGATCTTCCTTGAATGCTTGAACATTGAATAACTTCTGTAATCTTTTTAAGGAATTCAATCTCTTTGGAATAGAACTAATCCATAAGGTTCTTCAATCAACTTCATGCTTCTAACAAGTTTTCAAATCACCATGATAGAATTCCAAAGTTTGCATCCTTCTTTTCAATACTTGTTAAATTTCTTGAGCATCTTTAATCTCTTCGAGAATAAGATTACCTAAGTAATCTTCTTGTTGGGTACTCAACAAATCAACCCAATCTTCTTTTTTTTTTTTGTTATCAAATGATTATAATCTAATCTTCACACTCAATTAAAATCATTAGATAACAACCACATGGTTTTGTTATCATCAAAACTAACATGGAGATCAACCTTGAGTCAACAAATTAGTCCCCTCGGAAAGCCAAGGTATCCCTAAGGCATGCATTACATAAAAAAATTTCTCAATCCAAGTAGTAACTTACGATTTGTGTCTTGTTTTCTTTTACTTTTCTCATTCTCCTCCCCCCTATAAACACCCCATTTTTTACCGCTCGGCGGTCTCCACTTCATCCAGACTTGTGTTCAAGTCATTGTGGACATATTTCAACCCGAATTAACTTTCTAAGTCTAATGCCGTCAATTCATCGCTTCACGAGCCCCGTCAGGCCCAAATAGAGGCAAAAGGATCAAAATTCCCTTGGGGGCATTGTTTGGTCTAATTCCAAATTAGGCACGTCTTTCTGAAGACGGTAAGTTCCCTTTCCAATTCTAAATCAGGCACGTCTTTCCGAATGCGGTAAGTCCCCTTTTAAATTCCAAATCAGGCATGTCTTTCCAAAGATGGTAAGTCCCCTTTCCAAGTCCAATTCCCATTCTAATCCCTCTCTTGAGACAGTTGATTCCTCGTGATGGTCCGACACATTTTTTCAAATAAAATCTCTTCAAAACGGTAAGTCCCTTTAAACCTGTCGACCGGGATGAGATCCCATGTCCCCTAGATGGTAGAACGGTTCATCTTTGGCGCCTGCTAGCCCGCTAATGTAGAAATGTCCATTTAGCCATGCCTTTCGAGAAAGTTGATTCTCAGGCGCTAAGTACCTTTAGCAGCTTCCCGAGATCAGGCAGTCTCGGGAATGATCGTGAACCATTAGAGTAGCGGAAATACTCGCAAACATCGCAACCGTTAGAGTAGCAGAAATACTGGCAAATAGGTCGATATAGGGAATTGCCAACAAACCCCTGTATCACGCGATTGCCGTTAGAGTGGCAGAAACACTCAAAACCCAAGTCAACACCAGTGCTTGCTAGCCCACTTCGGTAAAAAATGACCAAACTGTCCCTAGGGCCATTTTTTGACACGTTTCTCGAGAACACATTTGAATCCTCAGAACGGTAAGTCCAACCTTTTAAGATTGTCTTAAAGGTAATTCGGCATGATTAGGTGCCTTTTAGTCAGTTTCGGGCCAATTTCGAGACTTTCTAGTCAAGATGACTATTTTGCCCCTAGGCATTTGAATGCCCTGGGAACCATATCGGTCCTAGGTATCAAACCGGTAGCCTCCCGATAATGCTTCTTATAGTGTTCTCAACCTTTCTTTATATTTCCAGATCATTCCAAGTCAGTTCCGGCAAACCCAGTGCAAAATGACCGTTTTGCCCCTAGAGGGCCGGTTGCCTTTTTTAACCACACCGGCTCTGGGTATCAAACTAGCAAGCCTTTGGGAATATTCTGAATAATGTTTCCAAATCTTGAGTCTTTTTCCAGGACATTCCAGGTTCGTCCTGGCAGCTTTCCAGCTTGATTGACCGTTTTGCCCTTAACGGGCCGATCAATTCTTGTGACACATCCTATCCTCATTTTTCAAGTCCAATACCTTTGGGATGCTATTCTAAGTGTTCCCACGCTTTTTCGGCTCTTCGGGTCATTCCTGGCCTCTTCAATTCATCCCTGGACTTTCTAGAGTCACTCATAGTGAAACAAGGCTAAAAATTGCATGGCAGTCACTAGTACAGGCACCCAAATCTTCCAAAGATACGTTGCTTGCCGACCTTAAAACTTTCCTAATTGGCTGGCGCCACTGCTAGTGGTGCCAAGCCAAGAAATGGCCTGGAGTGGTGCCAAGAGGAAGTTTGGCTTGGCGCCACTACAACAGGCGCCAGGTCTATCCTATCTCTATAAATATAGAGCCTCTTCCAGGGTGAATGAGGTCCACAAACTCAGTCTGAAAACCCTAATTCTCGATATACAGAGCTCGTACACTCCCAAAACCCTAGCTTCCCTAGGTTTTTCAAACCCTAGCCACCATACACTAAACCCTAGCCTCCTATACACTCCTATACACTCTCATACACTTATGCACTAGCCTCTAACCCTCCTTTGAAGACTTAAAGGGCTATAATCTAAGAGTTTGAAGATTGAAGACAAACTCTTGAAGATTGAAGTGAAGATTGAAGCAAAGCAAGCAAAGCAAAGCGCACAAAGCTAAACAAAATAAAGAAGACGCAAGGCAGGCTTCTTATTTAATTTTTCGCACATCCCCCCTATCTCTTCTCTCTCCTAACCTACTTGGGTTTTGTCTATTTTAATCCCCCATCTCTTTCCCTCCCTTTCTTAATATGCTTGAAATAAGGGGACTCCCGGTCCATGTGTAGGATTAGACTATTGGAGGATCACCATATCGGGGGCTTTCTTTTAGTCTAACCGGAGATCATGTGGGTTCGGCCACCTTGATTATGTAGTGAAGCCTTAACCTTGTACGTTCACGACCTTAAATTTGCATTGTGCATATCATGATTCTTGCATTCTTCCAAAAGTCATTTTCAAAGTCGTTTTCAAAATCATTTTCAAACTTGTTTTCAAAATTGTATCAAAATCTTCCTTTTCAAAACTTGTTTTCAAAATCACAATCCTAGGGTGATTCTAGCTTTTCCATGGCTAGGGTTACTTTAGGAAAGTGCTATATTTAAAGTGACCAACATGGTCCATATTTTCAACTACTTGTTGTTTTCAAAACCACTTTTTTAAAGTGGTTTTAGCCTTCTTATGTATAGAATCGCTTTAGGAAAGTGACGCGTTTTCATACTTTCCAAAAAATATCTATTTTCAAAAGTCTCTCTTTTAACATGCTTTCCAAAAACTCTTCCTCCCAAAATTGTTTTCAAAAGCTCTCTTAAAAAATATATTTTTAAACTCCTTTCCAAAACACTCTCCTTAAAATTCCTTTCCTAAAAACACTCCCTAGGTTTCCTTCCTAGAAAACGCCTTCCTCAAAATTCACTTTCCTCAAAACTCTTTCCAAAAAGCTTCTTCCAAAATCTCTTTCCAAAGGCTCTCTTTTTGAAGACTCATCTTCTAGAAATTCCTCTCTAAGATTTCCTTCAAAAAACTTGTTTCCAAATAATACACTTTCCAAAATCCCTTCTCTTAGAGCCAAGTCAAGCCCTAGAGCCACGATTAGGAGACCCTAATTTTCTTTTCAAAAATATGGTTTTCAAACTTGCCTTAAAACCTAAGTTTCTAAAACCTCTTGTTTTCTACATCAAAACTATACATATTTTCAAAACCTATTTTCTACGTCAAAACTATACGCTTCCAAATCTAGGGTTTCTAAAACTTCCTTTTCCAAATTCTTGTGAAATCAGATCTTCCCTCTAGAAAACCAAATCCAATCTCCCATTTACGAAACTAGATACAATCCTCTGTTTTTTGAAACAAAATCAAATTTCCTCTTTTAGAAACAAAATTCAATCCCTTCCTAATCCAAATCTTTCCTAATTCAACTCCTTCCTAATCTTCTACTTTCCTAAATCTTAAGTTTCCAAAACTTGAACATAAAAATCTTTCCTAAATTCTAAAATTCAATTTTCAAATCTTTTCTAATTCAACCTTTTCCTAATTCTACCTCTTTTCAAATCTTAACTTTCCAAATCTAAGTTTTCAAATCTTTCCTAAACTCAAACCATGCCTAATCTCAAGATTTTATAAAACTCAAACTTTAAAACTTTCTAAATCCTAAACTTTCTAAATTCGAAACTTTCAAACTCTAAAATTTTCTAAGTTCTAAACTTTCCTAAACTTCAAATCTTTCAAAGTCTAAACCTTTCCTCATTCCAGCCTTTCTTAATTCCAGATTCTTTCCAAACTTTAACTCCCAAATCTAGATTTTCAAATATTTCTAAAACTCAAACTTTGAATCTTCCAAAAATTCTAAAGCTTTCTAAATTCAAATCTTTTCTAATTTAAAATCTTTCTAAAATTCTAAGCTTTCTAAATTCAAAACTTTCTTAAGTTGAAACTTTCCAAATTCTAAACCTTTCTTAAACTAAACTTTTCCTAATTCAAAACATTTCTAAATTCAACACTTTCCTATTTCAAAACCTTTCTTAAAATAAAGCTTTCTTAATTCAAAACTTTCCTAAGTTGAAACATTCCTAATTCCAAAACTTTCCTAAGTTGAAACTTTCCTAATGTGAAAACTTTCCTAAACCTAAAATTTTCCTAAGTTGAAATTTTCCTAAATCGACATCTTTCCTAATTCCAAGTTTCCTAATCTTCTAAGTCCAATATTCAAGTCAATTCTTTTCTAAAATATTTCCAAGTCAAATCCAATATTTCTTTTCTAAGTTCCTAAGTCTAGGTTTCGTAAAACCAAGTCTTTCAAAATCAAGTTTTTCGAATCTTCCAATAAAAGTCCAAATTTCCCTACTCTTCCAATTCCAATCCAAATTCCAATTTTAACTCTTTTTCAAATCAACTCTTCTATTTTCAATCGGACTCTTGTCCGAACTATGACTGACCTGATTCCTCCAAAAGGATACGTAGACCACCCTCATGGGTGCGGTCACAACATTTTTCAAACTTCTATTTCCACAATCTTCTTCAAATTTTAAATTCTACAATTTTCTTCAAATCTCCAATTACATATTTTTCAAGTTTCTATTTCCATAAATCTATTTTCAAATCTCTATTCCCAATTTCTAAAACTTTCCAATTTCAAATCTATCCTTTCAAATCTCTCTTCTAAAATCAAATCAAATTCCTCTTTTCAAATTTATTTCCAATCAAGTCTCTTTTCTTGCACTTGCATATCATTCATCATGTCCTTTTAAACATTGTTTTTTAAAGTGGATAGGATTGAACAATAGTTAGTTGAAGACTCTCATAGGTGAATCTAGCGTAAATTGACATGTAGGTACCGAAAGGGCGGGGTAAGGTAATGGCTTAGTGCGTCTTCCCTACACGTAACCAACCTCCGAACCTAGAATCACTGTTTTCAAAGACCAAAAATAGAGTTATTTTCAAAAAAAGGGCTAAATGTTTTCCAAAGGTTGCTAAAAAACCTATTTTCTTAAAAACCCTCTCTTGAGGTAGTATTTTCAAAATCCTTTTCTAAAAACCCTAAGTATAGTCTTTAGATTATTCTTAGTTTTTAAGTGACCTAACTCACCTTAATCAAGTTAGGCGGCGACTCCAAATCTTTTCTAAAAGCCTTTTATTCAAACCAATTTTCAATTCAAACCTAGTCGCACTCATTCTTCTAGGAGGGTGAGTTCTAACGAGAGAATACAGTGTTTTTTCTGCTCGTCTGAGTATTCCTTGAGTGCGAAAAATCTAGGGGCGACAGTTGGCGACTCCACTGGGGACATTTAGAAGGTTAGGCCATAGTCATGTCTCTTTACCTTTCACCCATGTAGAGTCTTCAATTAACTTGTTCAATTCTATTCACTTTTCAAAACCAAATTTTCAAAATTATTTTCAAAAAAAAAAAAAAAAGCATGCATATTTTCTTGTATTATGTTTGTCATCCACATACTAACCCTTAAATCTTTTGTTCTGTAGGTGTGTTTTTTACTTAAGTTCTATTAACTGTTATGCATGAATGTGATGAATAGGATGAATGGGAGTTGTTGGACTCTTTCCTCCGCTTTCAAAAATCACGCACACACACTGCATATGCACCTGCATTCTGCATACTTGCATATTACCCTTATATGTCCTTTCTAGTTAGAAAGGGGGAACGGAATATTGGTTGTGGGCAAGATGCTGTGTCAGTTTCTTCTCCTACGGCCTCTTGATGGTTCCCCTGCTCGGATCACCAATCGATCATGGCACCACCTCGGGGAGTGGGCCTAGGTTTGAAGATCTAGGGACTGAGCCTTTTTAGGACGCATTAGTCAACCCTCAACCTCATACTCATATAGACACCATGCATAGCTGAACCTCTGCCGGATTTAAGATAGGAGCACCGTTTTCAAAACCACGGAGGAAAGGGCGACTGCTCTTACTTTCATGTATACCTGCTTATTCTTGTTGTTATAATGACTGTTTTCATATTGTTATAATGCCTGTTTAACTGCTCATACATACATGTTTACCTTGCTCTTGCATTTTCTCTCCTTATACTCTTTGCATATCCATGTTCAAGCATTCAATGTCTCATGTCAAGACGAGAGTTTTGAGTAACTTAAGTTACTGCATTCTCATACATATGGTTAACCTATTGAGAATGACACCAAGGTCACTCTCTCTTGCATTAAACCTACCTAAACCCTAAGGGTTTCCACGTAACTCTAAGGACTCATGGCATGCATACCAATCCATTCCATAAGAGGGGCAATAATCCCTCTATACTCACAGAGATAGGGTTGCCAATAAGACAAGGGGCAATCGATCAACAAGGTCTCACAGCGACCTCCTCGACATCAAATCCAATGAAGGCGAATCTGAAGACTCAAGAGTAATTTAGGTTTTTCCTTTGTAAAACTAAATAGGTGGAAGTTCAAAGGAAAATGTTCCCCCTTCCCCCTGTTAAAACGTATTTCAATTCCTTTGTATCTTAAACCTAAAATTCAATGTATTTCTTTACTTTTATGAATGAATGCATGGATGGCTGAAGGTTCCTACTTGACGGTAAGGTATCTGCATATAAGGGCAAATCCCCTATATCCAAAAGTGGGCCCATACATCAATTTCCATCCTAAGGAGGGGCACCCTAGAGCATGCATTGCATAAAATTCTCCAAGAACCGAACTCTAATTTGTAACTGTTATCTTTATTGTTATAGGTAATGAATACTAGTCCAACATCTTCTGTAATAGTGAAGGCCATGGTTCACAAGTTTCAAGAGAACATACCATTAGAAAGCAGGAATGTTAGCAGAGACACCCTGCGCAACCCACTTGCCATAATCACAGAAGGTACAACTCATATCCTAGAGGAGCCCGAATACCAAGACCATTCCTTCCTAACCATGCAATCTCACCAATCTGACATGAACCTAACCGTAAAAACCTCACCTAACCCCCCTCATCATTACCTTATTCTTACTCCGTTGGTTAGACCTGAACCTGTGATCACTATGGCTGGGCCTGAACCTCAAACCAACATCCAAGGAGTTGTACGATCGAAGCTACCCTTTGCCTTGCCAAATAAGCCAATTGTGCCTACGACCTTACCTGTCCTCACCAACCCCCCACCTGTGGATAGGAGGGATGACTTGGTCAGGGCACCTCTACACCTCTGCTGAAGTAGAAAGAAAAAGGAAAGGGAAGGATAAGGAAGGAGAATGCTCAAACCAACCGACAGATCAAGAGATGTTAGAATTCATCAAAGTTCTAGGAAAGGTCGACTACGACATCATGGAACAACTTAGAAAAGCCCCAACCTATATTTCAATGTTGGGTTTGTTGCTCACTTCTGAAGTACACTGGGATGCTTTGATGAGAATCCACAAGGATGCTCATTGTCGCGCCCAGATTTTTCGCACTCGAGGAATACTCACCTAAGTGGGAAAAATGCTGTACTCTCCCGTTACAACTCACCCTCCTAAAAGAATGAGTGTGACTAAGTTTGAATTGAAAAATTAGTTTGAATAAAGGGCTTTTGAAAAAGATTCGGAGTTGCCACCTAACTTGATTAAGGTGAGTTAAGTCACCTAAAAACTAAGAGTAATCCGAAGACTACACTTAGGGTTTTGAAAAACGATTTTGAAAAACATCTCCTCAAGAGAGGGTTTTTAAGGAAAACGGGTTGTTTGGCAACCTTTGGAAAATATTTAGCCCTTTTTAGAAAAATAACTCCTTTTGGTCTTTGAAATCAGTGATCCTAGGTTCGGAGGTTGGTTACGTGTAAGGAAGACGCACTAAGCTATCACCCTACCCCGCCCTTTCGGTACCTACATGTCAATCTACCCCAGATTCACCTATGAGAGTCTTTAATTAACCCATGTCCAATCCTATCCACTTTAGAAAAACAATGTTTAAAAAGAAGAAACTAACATGATGCATGATATGCAAGTGCAAGATGAGAGAATTGGAAAATAGAAATTGATTTGAAAAGAAATTGATTTGATTTGAAAATAGATTTGAAGAAACAGAATTGAAATTGGAAAGTTTGAAAATTAAAAGTAGAAATTTTGAAAATAGAAATTTGAAATGGAAATTTTGAAAATAGATTGGAATTCAAGATTTGAAAAAAGTGGAGACCACACACATGAGGGTGGAATTGAAAGTTTGAAAAGTGTTGTGACCACACCTATGAAGGTTGCCTACGTATCCCTTTGGGGGAATCAGGTCAGTCGTAGTTCGGACCGAAGTCCGATTGAAAATAGAAGAGTTGATTTGGAAGAAAGAGATTGAATTGGAAATTGAATTGGAAGATTGAGAGATTGAACTTGGAATAGAAGATTGAAAATTGGAATTTAGAATTTTGGAATTGAAGAGATTGAAGAGATTGAATTTTGATTTGAAAAGCAGAACTTGGAAAGATTGAAACTTGTTTTGGAAAGATAGAGGTTTAGGAAACCTAGGCTTAGGAAAGAGAAGAGACTTAGGAAAGATTTGAGATTTAGAAAGATTTGACTCGAATGTTGGACTTGGAAAATTTGGAAAGGTTGGATTTTAGGAAATGTTTGAATTAGGAAAGGTCTGATTTAGGAAAGTTCCGTTTTAGGAAAGTGTCTTTTTAGGAAAGTTTTCATTTTTGGAAAGTTTTGGAATTAGGAAAGTTTTCCTTAGGGAAGTTTTGAAAATTGGAAAGTTTTGAATTTAAGAAAGCTTTGAGTTTAGAAAGTTTTGAATGAAGAAAGATGTTGAAGTTTTGGAAAGATTTAGAATTTAGAAAGCTTGGAAGTTTAGAAAGATTTAACTTAAGAAAATCTTGAATTTAGGAAACTTTGGATTTGAAAAGATTTTGAAATTTGGAAAGTTTAGGATTTAGAAAGTTTTAGAGTTTTAGAAAATCTTGAAGTTAGGAAAGGTTTGAGTCTAGGAAGAGTTTGAAAACTTGGATTTGGAAAATCAAGATTTGGAGAAGAATAGAATTAAGAAAGAGTGGAGTTAGGAAGGATGTGGAAATTGAGTTTTAAAATTTAGGAAAGATTTTTATGTTCAAGTTTTGGAAACTTAAGATTTAGGAAAGGAGAAGTTTAGGAAGGAATCGAATTAGGAAAGATTTGGATTTTGAAATTTAAGGAAAGATTTAAAGTTTAGGTTTAGGAAACTTATGGTTTAGGAAGGAATTGAGTTAAGGAAGGTTTAGATTAGGAAGGGATTGGATTTGGTTTTTAAAAGTGAAAGGTTGGATTTTGTTTCCAAAAACGGAGGATTGGATTTGGTTTCCTAAAGGGAAGATAGGATTTGGCAAGGATTTGGAAAGGGAGATTCTAGAAACCCTAGTTTTGAAAAATTATAGAAAAGAGGTTTTGGAAACGTGTACAGTTTTGATGTAGAAAATAAGAAGTTTTGGAAACCTAGGTTTGGGGTAAAGTTTGAAAATCACGTTTTTGGGAAGAAAATTTAGGGTTTCCTAGTTGTGGGTTCTAGGGCTTGACTTGGGCTCTAAGGAAAGAGTTTTTGGAAAGTGCGTTTTTAGAAACGTAGATTTTAGAAGGAAAATCCTAGAGGGAAATTTTTAGAAGGGAGATTTTGGAAAAGAGAGTTTTTGGAAAGATTTTTAGGGAGCGCTTTTAGAAAGTGAATTTTTAGGAGAGAGAGTTTAGGAGAGGAGTTGGAAAAGAGAGTTTTGAAAAATAGATTTTGGAAGGGAGTTTTTGAAAACAATTTTGGAGAGGAGAGTTTTAAGAAAGTATGATGAAAAAGAGACTTTTTTAGGTAGAGATTTTTGAAGAAAGAGTTTTTGGAAAGTATGAAAACGTCTCACTTTCCTAAAACGATTCTAGCCATAAGAGGGCTAGAACCACTTTAGGAAAGCGGTTTTGAAAACAACAAGATTTGAAAATATAGACCAAAAGGTCACTTTTAATGTAACGCTTTCCTAAAGCAACCCTAGCCATGGAAAGGCTAGAATCACCATAGAATGGTGATTTTGAAAACAAGTTTTTGAAAAAGAGATTTTGATGCAATTTTGAAAACAAGTTTGAAAACATTTTGAAAAACAATTTTGAAAACGGTTTTTGGAAGATGCAAGACTATGATATGCACAATGCAATTTGGGGTCGTGAACATACAAGGTTAAGGCTTCACCACATAATCAAGGGGGCCGGATCCACGTGGTCTCTGGTTAGACTAGAAGAAAGCCCCCGACACGGTGACTCTCCAACAATCTAATCCTACACATGGACCGGGAGTCCCCTTGTTCCAAGCATGCAAAGAAAGGGCGGGAAAGAGATGTGGGATTAAAATAGAGAAAACCCAAGTGGATTGGAGAGAGAAGAGAGAGGGGGGAAGTGCAGAAAATTAAATAGGGAGCCTACCTTGTATCTTATTTATTTTGCGCACCGTGCGGTCTTCGGTCTTTGGTCTTTGTCTTGATCTTCACCTTCAGTCCTCAAGGGTTGTCCTCAAGCTTTGGATGGCAGCTCTTCAAGTCTTCGAAGGATGGTTGAAGGCTAGTGTATGAGTGTATGGGGGAGTGTATGAGTGTATAGGAGGCTAGGGTTTGTGTATAGTGGCTAGGGTTTAGTGTAGGGTGGCTAGGGTTTGGAGAACCTAAGGAAACTAGGGTTTTTGGAGGTGCTCGAGCTCTGTATATCGAATTGTGTGATTTCTAGGTTAAGTTTGCAGACCCCTTTCACGTTGAATGAGGCTCTGTATTTATAGAGGTTGGACGAAACTGGCGCCTGTTGCAGTGACGTCAGGCCAAATTATACACTGGCGCCGCTAGGAGTGGCGCCAGGGCATTTTTTGGCTTGGCGCCACTAGTAGTGGCGCCAGCGAATTAGGAAAGATTCAAGGTCGGCAAGCAACGTATCTTTGACTAGATTTGGGCGCCTATACTAGTGACTACCATGTAAATTTAGCCTAGCTTCACTAGGAGTGACTTCGGAAAGTTCGGGAATGATTTGAAGGAGCCGGGAATGACCCGGAAGGCTGGAAAGGAGCAGGAACACTTAAAATAGTGTCCTGGAGGTATTTGACTTGAAAAGTGAGGACAAAAATGTGTCGAAGAGGTTGACCGGGCCTTTAGGGGCAAAGCGGTCAATCGGACTAAGAAACTGCCGGGGCGAACTCGGATTGTCCCGGAAAATGATTTGGGGTTTGGAAACATTATTTAGAATGTTCCCAGAGGTTGCCGGTTTGATTCCCAGAGCCGATGTGGTTGGAAAAGGAGACCGGCCCACTAAGGGCAAAACGGTCATTTTGTACTAGGTTTGCCGGAACCGACTCGGAATGGTCTGGAAAGGTAAAGGAAGGTTGAGAATACTATAAAAAGTATTCTCGAGACATTACCGGTTTGATACTCAAAGCCGGTATGGTCGAAGAAAGAGACCGGCCCTCTAGGGGCAAAACAGTCATTTTGTACCGGGTTGGCCGGAACTGACTCGGAATGATCCGGAAAGGTAAAGGAAGGTTGAGAATACTATAAAAAGTATTCTCAGGAGGTTACCGGTTTGATACCCAGAGCCGGTGTGGTTCTCGGGGCGTTCGGATGCCTAGGGGCAAAATGGTCATGTTGACCGAAAAGTCTCGGAAAAGATCCTAAGGGTAGTCTGGTCATTTTTCACCGAAGTGAGCTAACAGATGCTGGTGTTGACCTGGGTTTTGAGTGTTTTCGCCACTCTCACGGTGTGAGTACTTCCGCTACTCGGACGGGGTTGATGATTTGTGAGTATTTCCGCTACTCGGACGGGGTTGTGAGTATTTCCGCTACTGTAATGGGGTTATGAGTATTTCCTCTACTCTAACGGTTCTGTGAGTATTTCCGCTACTCTAACGGTTCTGTGAGTATTTCTGCTACTCCAACGGTTCTGTGAGTATATCCGCTACTCTAACGGTTTTGTGAGTATTTCCGCTACTCTAACGGTTCTGTGAGTATTTCCACTACTCTAATGGTTTTGTGAGTAGTTTTGCTACTCGGACCGTCTCGAGGAATAAACTGTCTCGAGAGAGGGATTGGAAAGGGGTCTTACCGTCTCTGAAAAGACGTGCCTGGATTGGAACCGTCTCGAGGAATGAACTGTCTCGAGAGAGGGATTGGAAGGAGGTCTTACCGTCTCTGAAGAGACGTGCCTGGATTGGAATCGTCTCGAGGAATAAACTGTCTCGAGAGAGAGATTGGAAAGGGGTCTTACCGTCTCCGAAGAGACGTGCCTGGGTTTTGAGTGTTTTCGCCACTCTAACAGTTTTGTGAGTATTTTCGCTACTCTAACGGTTTTGTGAGTAGTTTTGCTACTCGGACCGTCTCGAGGAATAAACTGTCTCGAGAGAGGAATTGGAATTGGAATAAGAAAGAACAATGCCCCTAAGGGCATTTTGGTCATTTTGCCTCTATTTGGGCCTGACAGGCTCGTGAAGCAATGGAAAGACGAAATTTGGACCTAGAGGATTGGTTTCGAATGGAATATGTCCATAATGACTTGAAAACAAGTCTGGACGGAGTGTAGACTGCCGAGCGGTCAAAAATGGGGTGCTTACAGCTGCCCCTCTTTTTCTGTCTTTGCTTGTCAAAGACAGAAAACGATAAGAGTAAGAGTCCCATGTTGACCGCGAGGCAGTCGGAGGGACGAACACTAGCAATCTTTCGACAACGGGGGTCGAAAACGGATAATGAGCCAAAAAGGCCTTCGAAAACGAGTTTTGGCGGGAAAAAGGGCAAAACTGCCCAAAATTTATAACTGGCGCCACTAGCAGTGGCGGTTTTGGCAGAAATGAACTGGCGCCTCTGCTAGTGGCGCCAGGTTTAAAGTTAAAACCCAGAAAATTTTTGGTTCGAACACCCACGGGATTTGAAGAGTTTTTGGAGAATCCGAGAGTTTTCAAGTGGAAACCGACTTGAATCTTAAAGAAGCATTCCTTGGGGACCATGGGTGATTGCCGGAGGGAGTCCACGTCGCCGGAAGTGAAGATTTCGCTGGAAAACTTCCAAAAGGTGAGTTTTCAAATTTTGTTGATCTTGATGTGTAGAACTTCGTTTGAATCATGTGAATAGTGGAAATTAGTGTTTTGAACACTTTGGTGATGTTGTTTTTGCAATTTGATGGTTGTTTGATTGAATTTGAGAGATTATATGTAAATGTGTGAAGGGGATTTTCTGCAGGAATAGGAAATTTGTTTATATAAGCATGGGTATTAGGTTTTGTGGCTATGTTCTTGTGCAATGTGCCTTAGAAAAATGTGTTTAACAACCATATGAAGTTTCGTGATTTTTTGAAAACTCGGTGAATTTTTGATTTTTTGAAAAATAGAAAAATATTTAGAAAATTAGAAAAAATTAGAAAATTCAAGAAATTGATGAAAATTTTGAAGTTTGAAATTTGGAAAAATGTAGGAGTGTTTTGAAAACATTTGAGGTGATTTTGAAAAATTTTGGAAGCCTTTTGAAAACCATTGATTTATTTGAAAAATAAAACATGAGTTTTGAAAATTTTTAAAAAAATTGAAAAGTGTGCACGGGTGCCATTGTTATGTGATTGTAGCGTTGGAAGGTGCATATTTCGTGTTTTGTGTTGATGTCATGGGTGTTGTAGGGGCCATTTTTAAACGGGACTCTGCTGAAATTTTTAGAAATTATTGAAAGAGTTGGTTAAAGTTTTTAGAAATAAAATCTTTTTGAAGGAAAAAGGCAGAGAACCCTTGAGATGTGATTTGGGGTTGTAAACTCAATATGTGTGAAGATTTTGTTATTGATTTGTTATTGCGAAATCTTTTATTTGTTTGTTCTATTTTACTGTTATTTAAACTGCATGGATGGTATATTAACATCACTTACCTTGGCTTACCTTTCTAGGATGGCAGATGCAGATGATGACGGTTCTGAGAGGAGGCGCCGCTCGGGGAAGGCGGCCTGGACAGATTCTGCTGGCGGCTCTAGTCGATCTAGAGGTAGTCGACGATCTACTGGACGATCTTCGTCTAGCCAGAGCGGGCAGGGGAGTAGACTACCTGTCGACCCTTTTCCTCCGATTGAGCAGGCTTTTGCCGAGGAGGTTGATGCCGAGGAGGAGGTACCGGGCCTTGGGGACCAAGTGACCAGCTATGGGAGAGCTTCTTCCAGGCATAGGCAGACAGACGCCGACTTGGGAGACTTGCAGATACCAGATGTCCCACCTCTCGGGGATCTGGCCTATCACCCTAGTGTATATTCCAGACAGCATTTACCACCTCTACAGGTACATACAGCTTTTCGAGGGGCTGTTCACCAGGTTTTTGTGACCATGCAGCAAGCTGCCCCATCATACCGCGCCTTCTTGGCAGAGATGGGGTTTGACGCCTTTATGGGATTGCAGGCTAACCGCCTGAACCGGCATTTGGTACTGGCATTGGTTGAGCGGTGGTTCGAGGAGACTGGGACCTTCCATTTCGTCGGCTTCGAGTTAGGCCCCACTCCTTTAGATTGGGCGATTATTACAGGACTCTCCTTTGTCGGCCGGCGGATCACCCTGCACCCGGTCAGCAGGGACGAGGCTTGTTTGCTGCTGGACTTGCCTCAGCCCTAGCATTCTGCCTTCCCAGTCTCTTGGATTAGTTAGGGTGAGCGTACTTTTGCTACTGAGCCATCTCCTGCCAGGCGGGACATCATGAGATGGCGACTTGTGCTATACATCATCTTTAGCTGCTTCTGTAACAACAACAAGTCGCTCATGCCGTGTCGTTTGGTGAGTATAGTAGCCGATCTGGGAGCTTTGTCTGAGTTGGACTGGGGGTCCTTTTCTTTTGGCTGCTTTCTTCGATCGATGCGGGTTCAGACTTCTTCTCGTTGGGGCAGCATGATTAGCTTTTGGCCCTTCCTTGTCTGGTGGAGTTACGAGTACTTGCCGATGCGTCGCCCTGCAGTTGTTGATGATGATCTCTATCCTCGCGCTTTGAGGTGGGCTCGTGACCGGGTAGCCCAGCGATCGGAGATTACTGACTTCGTGACACTCCGGGCTAACCTGGAGCTGATTGAGGCGAGAGATGTGACCTGGCGGCCCTTCATTGGATCGGTCCATTACGAGACAGTCTGGTACCTGGTCCCGTTGTCCTTATCGAGAGCTATTTTTCTCAGTGATGACACCTGGGAGTCCTATCTTGGAGAGCGGCATTGGCGGCAGTTTCACGAGGAGTTTCGATCAGCAGGGGCTCCACCAGAGTATATGTTTGGAGCCCTGGTGGCGGGAGTGCCCATCCCTTATTAGGAGCGATAGCCAGGTGCCGAGTTCTTGCTCTTTCCGGATACGGATTATGCTGCGCACTTTGGAGCCCATTCAGTTGGTACCTTTACCCGGTTTGAGGTAGTAGTCGATGGGTACGCTGTTGGCCAGGAGGTGGTTGACTTATGACGCCGTGCTGGAGGATACGTGCCCAGGCCGAGTTTACTGCTGTGAGAGACCAAAGAGATCGGTACCAGATGGAGTAGGACCAGTACTAGGCTGAGGTAGCTTCCCTGACGGCTCGGTTATCGCAGATGGGCGGTGGGGGGGTATGTTATTCTCTCTCTGCTTCTTCTTGCTCTGCTGTTGCTTAGTTCCTTTTGTATGCAGCTGATTTCGGTTTTGTCTTCTCTGCAGGATAGTGGTGCTTCGAGTAGTTATCCTCCTCCTCCGATGCCGGGTTTTGGGGATTTTGATCCAGATAATATTGATTTTGACCTGTGATTGATGCCCCTTGTGGAGACTCTGATCCTCTTTTGCCCCTTGTCCCTGAGATGTATTGATGTTAGACAGTTTTATTTTGCTTAGTTTTGTATAAGGACGGATGTTTATGGTAATTAGACGCACAGATAGACATATACATATGATCAGAGGCATGTGATGTATGATGATGTTAGATGTTTATTACATAAGTTGATATTGGTGATTTCTATTTCTACAGGGAGTTATGTCCTATATATGCAAAGCTCATGCTGATTTTTTTTTTTTTTTTTTTAACATATGCACAAGTTAGAAATATGTTAATAGAATGACACAGGGTGCTGTTAGACTTGTAGTCCTGGGAATGGTAACTCCTCCTCTTCGGGGATATTAGCCTCTCTTCTGGCTCAATCCTACCTCGATCAGATGATAGCACTTCGCACCTTTCTCAACCTCTTGATTGCCCCCAACTCTTTGTCTTAGGGTTAGTGTATAGGTTTATTGGGCTGAAACTCTCGACTCTCGGGGTCTTAGCAACAACTTACCTGACCTTTAGTAGAGCGATAAGTGGCCAGTCATTTCAATCCGAGAAGACTTTATTTAGGACCATAATGTAGGCTAGGTTATGGGGTTTTAGAAACAACGGGATATGTAGGCTCAAATTCAATGTTATTTTTAGCAAGGTTTAGATCCAAACTGTCCTTAACCGTTTTTTAGTAGGACTAGCATCTCCCTTTTTTCTTTTTCTCTTTTTTTTTTTTTTTTTTTTTTTTTTTTTTTTTTTTTTTTTTTAGCTTTGGCAGCGTATCTAACTCATTTAGATCAAGCAATCTGTTTTCAATCAAAGGGGACTTTAATAGGGTTGTAATGTAGGCCATGGTTTCAGGGTTTTGCAAGACAGGGTAAAGGCTCAAACCTATTGTTTCTATGGGGTTTTCTTGTAACCTAGGATCACTTTTAAATTTCCTTTTCGCTTTTGACCGCATATTTCTCAGGGTGAAAATAATCTTTTTCTGTCACCCCTTCTATAGACTTTTTGAGATAAACATGACTTTCTTCTCATTATGCCTTTGAAGACGACCCAATCATGATTTTCTTCAGGCCTTTCCTTAGAATCATTTCTTTTTTTTTTTTTTTTTGGCCTCTTGTCCCTTGGCAACTCCTTTCTTTTGCTTTTTCTTTCTATTTATTTTCTTTTCTTTTATGAAAGGAAACAATTCTTTAACCCTTGATAGTTCAATATATCCAGTGTGGGTGGTGATCCCTAGGTTATGGTTTTGTTAAAAAAGGATAGATAGCTCAACGGGTTTGGCAAGGGGTTGCTTTTGACTGTATGGGAAATGAAATGAGGGCCTCTCTTCACTTTGAATTAAATTGCTTGATCCATAAAGTTTTTCAACACTATCCTAGCATGATAGAGGTGGACACCACTCTTAGAGTTCTCAAATATTGTCTGCCCCAGTGTGGGGAGGACAGTCTTAGATCAGGGTTAACAAAGAAAATTTTTCCTTTCCGCGAGGCACTAGGGGTTAAGCAAAGGGAATATGAACACATTTAGTTATTTATTCAGTCATTCATTCTTTTATATGTGGGGGAATGAAAGATGGCTCCTCTTCCTCTTGATAAACTGGCCACACATCGCTTAGCCTCAGAGTCTTGCAAGTGCTGCCTTTGGGTAGTATTCTCACTCATCCTTATTCTCTCTCTCTGTGGAAGGCTGATCATTTGGCGAGTGGTCAACTCATGCTATCATCCCTTCAAGTTGGATCATTCCATAAGACTAACCATGCCCCTTGCGTAGAAAGTAATTACTATTCCCAGGAAAGACAAGACAACAGCAATGGAATAAAAGACTGTCATTTGATTATTATTATTATTTTTATGAAAAGCATAAGGTTCTTCAGCAATAAGAAAATGTAAGCATTAATTAAAAACAAGAAGTAAAAGGGATAGAAAGAAAGTGGGTGAAACCACCCCTCTCTTGTACGCTTGTGCAAGAAACCCATTTCTAGTACGGCCTTGGGACAATTCCCACTTCTTCGATGCTCCATTCGTGACTTGGATCCTCGGCTAAGGCGAGACAGGCAAAGGCTTCTCCTAGAGCTCCACAGATGTTGACATTGTTTATGCGGTTGCCAGCCTCCTTCTTGTTCTCCATAATGGGTTCTTCTGTAAACAGCGTGACCAGCTCACCTCCTTCCAACTCGAAAGGCTCTATCTGTTCTCTTGATTCCTCTAGCTCCCAGCCCATGTCTTCATAATTGTACTCATTTGTAGGCCAATGACTCTCTAGCAAATGACGTTCGGCCGCGGCATATTTCGGATGCAGAAACTCAGCACCCCATCCATCAGCAACCATGTTTTTAGTAGTCTCATCTCCCAGGAACATTGGCACCTCAATGGGCTAGTCGGAAGCATCAGGCACTTCATCAGGGTTATGGAGATAGATTGGGCATAATGGGAGATCCTCCTCCCAGTCATCTTCTTCCTCAGTCTCCCAATCGTCCTCATAGTCTTCGGCCTCAGGCTCGTCAAACACTCCCTCGCCCTCCATTTCTACTAGTATCATATTGATGGTGTGATCTGGCAGAGGGTTAGCAGTCACATTGGGAGTGGGAGCAGTTTTTACCGGCTGTAGATTGATGGTCTTATTGTCGATCAGTTCTTGGATCTTGTGCTTGAGAGCAAAGCAGCTTTCGGTGTCATGCCCCTGGCCACCTGAATGATACTCACATGTAAGGGCAGCATTAAAGGTTGGGGGTAGAGGGCTTGGCAATGGGCGAGCAGGTACGGGTTTCAGGATGTTGTTCTTTAGAAGGCTATGGTAGGCCTCGATTTAGGTGTAGGCTAAGTCGTCGAAGGTGCGGATACGTCGAGCAGGTCTATTGAAGTTGGGTCGTGCCCCAGCGGGACCATAGTTTGGGGTTGGAGTAGGCATGGTCAAGGTGGGTAAGGGCAGGACCTGGGGTGATTGGAGCGGAGGTCGGTATTGAGGTGGTTGGCTGGTCAGAATAGCAGACACTTCATTTTCCTTCCTAATCGTGCCCCTTGTAGTAGCCACCTTCTTGGCTATGTTGGCAGTATTTTCTCCGGTCTTGGCATAAGGATCTGTGATTTTTCCTGTCTTGAGGCCATTTTCTATCATCTCTCCCTGCATGATGAGCTCAGAGAAGCTTTTTCCCACGCTTGTGCAAAGCTTCTCGTAGAAGATACCTTGAAAAGTATGTACAAACAGTTGTACATACTCCTCCTCCAGCAGGGGGTTTACTTGTGCAGCGGCCTCCCTCCATCTCAGGGCATAGGCTTTAAAGCTTTCCTTCTCACCCTTGCTCATTGTCATCAAGGACCATCGATCAGAAATGAGGTCGATGTTGTGACGGTATTGGGCTTTGAATGCATTGACTAGCTCCATCCAGGTTGTGATCTTCCTTAAGTCCAGACGAGCGAACCATTGTAGAGCTGACCCGGTGAGGCTATGTTGGAATAACTGCATAAGGAGCTTCAGGTCATTGCCATGTCCGCTAAGCGCTCCAGCATATAGACGAAGATGAGCAACAGGGTTACCGGTACCGTCGTACTTCTGAAAGTCAGGCATCTTAAACTTAGCAGGTCTCGGATGGTCAGGGAAGAAACAGAGCTCGTCATAGGAAGTGAATCCATAAGCATCATGGCCATGGAGACTTCGTAATGAATCCTCCAACCCTTGGATTTTCAGACTGAGAGGGTCTAGAGGGGCCTTCTTTGTGACGGGTGAAAGCAATATGGTCTCTTCTTCTTCAGTATTGACCCTCTTGGCATCTTCTTTAGTTTTCCCAGCATTGTCAGACTAAAGCAAGATCCTCGGATTAGCGGGTTCAAGGTCTTTAGATGAAGTCATTGATGATGACGGGACTGCGGTAGCATCCTTCATGGTCAGAGTTTGAATGAGTTTGAGTATCTCATCCATCTTAGTCCTCATTTCATTAACTTCCTCTCGAGAGACTTGAGAGGATTCTTCAGGGTTAGCAGCCATCAGTGATGCTTTATGCCGAGTGATAATAGGATCCCTAGGTGGATGTTGTACTTTCTTGGGAGCAATGTTGACTCAGTTCTAAGTGACTTCTGTAAATAGAAATAAAAAGGAAGAAAGAAACAGACAAAAACACAAGTCACAAGTTAGTTTTTGGTTTTTAGAGAGCTTTATGCAATGCATGTCCTAGGGTTGCCCTTGCTTGAGAGGGAGACTAAACATGATGTATTAGCTCACTTTTGGAGATAGGGGGTTTGCCCCTGTATGCAGACACCTTACCGTCAGGTGGGAACCTTCAGCCGTTCACGCATTCATTCATAAAAACAAAGAAGTACATTAAATTCTGGGTTTGAAATACAAAAGAATTGAAATACATTTTAATAGGGGGAGGGGGAACATTTTCCTTTGGACTTCCACCTATCTAATTTTACAAAGGGAAACCCTAAACTACTCTTGAGTCTTCGGATTCGCCTTCCTTGGATTTGATGTCGAGGAGGTCACTGAGAGACCTTGTTGATTGATTGCCCCTTGTCTTCTTGGCAACCCTATCTCCGTGAGCATAGAGGGATTGGGGCCCCTCTTATGAAATGGATTGGTGTGCATGCCATGAGTCCTTAGGGTTACACGGGAACCCTTAGGGTTTGGGTAGGTTCAATGCAAGGGAGAGTGACGTTAGTGTCACTCTCAATGGGTTGATCGTATGCATGAGAATACAGTGACTTGAGTTACTTGGAACTCTTGTCTGGACATGGGATATTGAATGCATGAACATGAATATGCAAAAAGTATAAAGAGAGAAGGTACAATTGAAGTAAACAAGCATGCATGAACAGTTAGACAGGCATTATAACAGTATAAATACAAGCATTATAACAGCAGGTATAAATGAAAGTAAGAGCAGTCGCCCTTTCCTCCGTGATTTTGAAAATGGTGCTCGTGTCCTAAATCCGGCAGAGGTTTGGCTATGCATGGTGTCTATATGAGTATGAGGTTGAGGGTTGACTAATGCGTCCTAAAAAGGCTCGGTCCCCGGATCTTCAAACCTAGGCCCACTCCCCGAGGTGGTGCCATGATCGGTTGGTGATCCGAGTGGGGGAACCATCAAGAGGCCGTAGGCGAAGAAACTGACACAACATCTTGCCCACAACCAATATATCGTTCCCCCTTTCTAACTAGAAAGGACATATCAGGGTATGCAAGTATGCAGAATGCAAGTGCACATGCAGTGTGTGTGTGATTTTTAAAAGTGGAGGAAAGGGTCCAACAACTCCCATTCATCCTGTACATCACATTCATGCAAAGCAGTTAATAAAATTTAAACAAAGTGTGTACCTACAAAACAAAGATGCAAGTGTTAGTATGTGGATGACAAACATAATACAAGATAATATGAGTAATGCATGTTTTTTGAAAACAATTTTTTTGAAAATTTGGTTTTAAAAGTTTAAAGTGAATAGGATTGAACCAAGTTAATTGAAGACTCTACATGGGTAAATGGTAAAAAGACATGACTAATGGCCTAACCCTCTAAGTGTCCCCATTGGAGTCGCCAACTGTCGCGCCCAGATTTTTCGCACTCGAAGAATACTCACCCAAGTGGGAAAAATGCTGTACTCTCTTGTTACAACTCACCCTCCTAAAAGAATGAGTGCGACTAGGTTTGAATTGAAAAATTGGTTTGAATAAAAGGCTTTTGAAAAAGATTCGGAGTCGCCACCTAACTTGATTAAGGTGAGTTAGGTCACCTAAAAACTAAGCATAATCCGAAGACTACACTTAGGGTTTTGGAAAACAATTTTGAAAAACATCTCCTCAAGAGAGGGTTTTTAAGGAAAACGGGTTGTTTGGCAACCTTTGGAAAATATTTAGTCCTTTTTAGAAAAATAACTCCTTTTGGTCTTTGAAATCAGTGATCCTAGGTTCGGAGGTTGGTTACGTGTAGGGAAGACGCACTAAGCTATCACCCTACCCCGTCCTTTCGGTACCTACATGTCAATCTACCCTAGATTCACCTATAAGAGTCTTTAATTAACCCATGTCCAATCCTATCCACTTTCGAAAAACAATGTTTAAAAAGAAGAAACTAACATGATGCATGATATGCAAGTGCAAGATGAGAGAATTGGAAAATAGAAATTGATTTGAAAAGAAATTGATTTGATTTAAAAATAGATTTGAAGAAATAGAATTGAAATTGGAAAGTTTGAAAATTGAAAGTAGAAATTTTGAAAATAGAAATTTGAAATGGAAATTTTGAAAATAGATTGGAATTCAAGATTTGAAAAATGTGGAGACCACACCCATGAGGGTGGAATTGAAAGTTTGAAAAGTGTTGTGACCGCACCTATGAAGGTTGCCTACGTATCCCTTTGGGGGAATCAAGTCTGTAGTAGTTCGGACTGGAGTTCAATTGAAAATAGAAGAGTTGATTTGGAAGAAAGAGATTGAATTGGAAATTGGATTGGAAGATTGAGAGATTGAACTTGGAATAGAAGATTGAAAATTGAAATTTAGAATTTTGGAATTGAAGAGATTGAATTTTGATTTGAAAAAGCAAAACTTGGAAGGATTGAAACTTGTTTTGGAAAGATATAGGTTTAGGAAACCTAGGCTTAGGAAAAAGAAGAGACTTAGGAAAGATTTGAGATTTAGAAAGATTTGACTCGAATGTTGGACTTGGAAAATTTGGAAAGGTTGGATTTTAGGAAATGTTCGAATTAGGAAAGGTCCGATTTAGGAAAGTTCCGTTTCAGGAAAGTGTCTTTTTAGGAATGTTTTCATTTTTGGAAAGTTTTGGAATTAGGAAAGTTTTCCTTAGGAAAGTTTTGAAAATTGGAAAGTTTTGAAATTGGGAAGTTTTGAAAATTGAAAAGTTTTGAAATAAGGAAGTTTTGAAAATTAGAAAGTTTAGAATTTAAGAAAGCTTTGAGTTTAGAAAGTTTTGAATTAAGAAAGATGTTGAAGTTTTGGAAAGATTTAGAATTTTGAAAGCTTGGAAATTTAGAAAGATTTAACTTAAGAAAATCTTGAATTTAGGAAACTTTGGAGTTGAAAAGATTTTGAAATTTGGAAAGTTTAGGATTTAGAAAGTTTTAGAGTTTTAGAAAATCTTGAAGTTAGGAAAGGTTTGAGTCTAGGAAGAGTTTGAAAACTTGGATTTGGAAAATCAAGATTTGGAGAAGAATAGAATTAAGAAAGAGTGTAGTTAGGAAGGATGTGGAAATTGAGTTTTAAAATTTAGGAAAGATTTTTATGTTCAAGTTTTGGAAACTTAAGATTTAGGAAAGGAGAAGTTTAGGAAGGAATCGAATTAGGAAAGATTTGGATTTTGAAATTTAAGGAAAGATTTAAAGTTTAGGTTTGGGAAACTTATGGTTTAGGAAGGAATTGAGTTAAGGAAGGTTTAGATTAGGAAGGGATTGGATTTGGTTTTTAAAAGTGAAAGGTTGGATTTTGTTTCCAAAAACGGAGGATTGGATTTGGTTTCCTAAAGGGAAGATAGGATTTGGCAAGGATTTGGAAAGGGAGATTCTAGAAACCCTAGTTTTGAAAAATTATAGAAAAGAGGTTTTGGAAACGTGTACAGTTTTGATGTAGAAAACAAGAAGTTTTGGAAACCTAAGTTTGGGGTAAAGTTTGAAAATCACGTTTTTGGGAAGAAAATTTAGGGTTTCCTAGTTGTGGGTTCTAGGACTTGACTTGGGCTCTAAGGAAAGAGTTTTTGGAAAGTGCGTTTTTAGAAATGTAGATTTTAAAAGGAAAATCCTAGAGGGGAATTTTTACAAGGGAGATTTTGGAAAAGAGAGTTTTCGGAAAGATTTTTAGGGAGCGCTTTTAGAAAGTGAATTTTTAAGAGAGAGAGTTTTGGAAAGGAGTTGGAAAAGAGAGTTTTGAAAAATAGATTTTGGAAGGGAGTTTTTGAAAATAATTTTGGAGAGGAGAGTTTTAAGAAAGTATGATGAAAAAGAGACTTTTTTAGGAAGAGATTTTTGAAGAAAGAGTTTTTGGAAAGTATGAAAACGTCTCACTTTCCTAAAGCGATTCTAGCCATAAGAGGGCTAGAACCACTTTAGGAAAGCAGTTTTGAAAACAACAAGATTTGAAAATATAGACCAAAAGGTCACTTTTAATGTAACACTTTCCTAAAGCAACCCTAGCCATGGAAAGGCTAGAATCACCCTAGAATGGTGATTTTGAAAACAAGTTTTTGAAAAAGAGATTTTGATGCAATTTTGAAAACAAGTCTGAAAATGTTTTGAAAAACAATTTTGAAAACGGTTTTTGGAAGATGCAAGACTATGATCTGCACAATGCAATTTGGGGTCGTGAACATACAAGGTTAAGGCTTTACCACATAATCAAGGGCCGGATCCACATGGTCTCTGGTTAGACTAGAAGAAAGCCCTCGACACGGTGACTCTCCAACAGTCTAATCCTACACATGGACCGGGAGTCCCCTTGCTCCAAGCATGCAAAGAAAGGGCGGGAAAGAGATAGGGGATTAAAATAGAGAAAACCCAAGTGGGTTGGAGAGAGAAGAGAGAGGGGGGAAGTGCAGAAAATTAAATAGGGAGCCTACCTTGTATCTTGTTTATTTTAAACGCCGTGCGGTCTTCGGTCTTCGGTCTTTGTCTTGATCTTCACCTTCAGTCCTCAAGGGTTGTCTTCAAGCTTTGGATGGCAGCTCTTCAAGTCTTCGAAGGATGGTTGAAGGCTAGTGTATGAGTGTATGGGGGAGTGTATGAGTGTATAGGAGGCTAGGGTTTATGTATAATGGCTAGGGTTTAGTGTAGGGTGGCTAGGGTTTGGAGAACCTTAGGAAACTAGGGTTTTTGGAGGTGCTCGAGCTCTGTATATCAAATTGTGTGATTTCTAGGTTAAGTTTGCAGACCCCTTTCACGTTGAATGAGGCTCTGTATTTATAGAGGTTGGACAAAACTGGCGCTTGCTGCAGTGGCGCCAGGCCAAATTATACACTAGCGCTACTAGGAGTGGCGCCAGGCCATTTTTTGGCTTGGCGCCACTACTAGTGGTGCCAGCCAATTAGGAAAGATTCAAGGTCGGCAAGCAACGTATCTTTGACTAGATTTGGGCGCCTGTACTAGTGACTACCATGTAAATTTTAGCCTGGCTTCACTAGGAGTGACTTCGGAAAGTCCGGGAATGATTTGAATGAGCCGGGAATGACCCGAGGGGCTGGAAAGGAGCAGGAACACTTAAAATAGTGTCCTGGAGGTATTTGACTTGAAAAGTGAGGACAAAAATGTGTCGAAGAGGTTGACCGGGCCTTTAGGGGCAAAACGGTCAATCGGACTAAGAAATTGCCGGGGCGAACTCTGATTGTCCCGGAAAAAGATTTGGGATCTGGAAACATTATTTAGAATGTTCCCAGAGGTTTTCGGTTTGATTCCCAAAGCCGATGTGGTTGGAAAAGGAGACCGGCCCACTAGGGGCAAAACGGTCATTTTGTACTGGGTTTGCCGGAACCGACTCGGAATGGTCTGGAAAGGTAAAGGAAGGTTGAGAATACTATAAAAAGTATTCTCGAGACATTACCGGTTTGATACTCAAAGCCAGTATGGTCGAAGAAAGAGACTGGCCCTCCAGGGGCAAAACGGTCATTTTGTACCGAGTTGGCCGGAACTAACTCGGAATGATCCGGAAAGGTAAAGGAAGGTTGAGAGTACTATAAAAAGTATTCTCAGGAGGTTACTAGTTTGATACCCAGAGCCGGTGTGGTTCCCGGGGCGTTCGGATGCCTAGGGGCAAAATGGTCATCTTGATCGAAAAGTCTCGGAAAAGATCCTAAGCGTAGTCTGGTCATTTTTCACCAAAGTGAGCTAACAGACACTAGTGTTGACCTGGGTTTTGAGTGTTTCCGCCACTCTCACGGTGTGAGTACTTCCGCTACTCCGACGGGGTTGATGATTTGTGAGTATTTCCGCTACTCGGACGGGGTTGAGTATTTCCGCTACTCGGATGGGGTTGTGAGTATTTCCGCTACTCTAACGGGGTTGTGAGTATTTCCGCTACTCCAATGGTTCTGTGAGTATTTCCGCTACTCCAACGGTTCTGTGAGTATCTCCGCTACTCTAACGGTTCTGTGAGTATTTCCGCTACTCTAACGGTTTTGTGAGTAGTTTTGCTACTCGGACCGTCTCGAGGAATAAACTGTCTCGAGAGAGGGATTGGAAAGGGGTCTTACCGTCTCCAAAAAGACGTGCCTGGATTGGAACCGTCTCGAGGAATAAACTGTCTCGAGAGAAGGATTGGAAAGAGGTCTTACCGTCTCCGAAGAGACGTGCCTGGATTGGAACCGTCTCAAGGAATAAACTATCTCGAGAGAGGGATTGGAAAGGGGTCTTACCGTCTTCGAAGAGACGTGCTTGGGTTTTGAGTGTTTCTGTCACTCTAACGGTTTTATGAGTATTTCCGCTACTCTAACGGTTTGGTGAGTAGTTTTGCTACTCGGACCGTCTCGAGGAATAAACTGTCTCGAGAGAGGGATTGGAATTGGAATAAGAAAGAACAATGCCCCTAAGGGTATTTTGGTCATTTTGCCTCTATTTGGGCCTGACAGGCCCGCGAAGCGATGGAAAGACAGAATTTGGACTTAGAGGATTGGTTTCGATTGGAATATGTCTACAATGACTTGAAAACAAGTCTGGACAGAGTGTAGACTGCCGAGCGGTCAAAAATGGGGTGCTTACACTCATGTGCCGAAAAGTTTCACACCAGATAACCTACATAACATGGTGAGCCTCATCATGGCCCCAAACGTCATTACCTTTTCTGATGACGAGATTCCTGCTGATGGGACCGGCCATACCCGGGCTCTGCATATCGCTGTAAAGACAAGACAAAAAATGGTAGCCAAAATATTGATAGATAACGGGTCGGCTTTGAATGTGTGCCCGTATTCTACCCTAGAAAGGCTTGGAATGGACCAAAATTACTTAAAAAATAGTAGTATGATCATTCGTGCCTTTGATGGTTCTCGGAGGGAAGCTATAGGGGAAATTGATATGCCTGTTGAGATAGGACCAGTAATCGTCACAATTAAGTTCCAGGTCTTGCACATTCCAGCTGTCTACAATTTGCTGTTAGGACAGCCCTGGATTCATTCGGCGAGTGTGTAAGCACCCTATTTTTTACCACTCGGCGGTCTCCACTCCGTCCAGACTTGTATTCAAATCAATATGGACATATTCTGAATCAAATCAACTCTTTAAGTCTAAATCTTGTCTCTTCATCGCTTCGTGGGCCCACTAGGGCCCAAAGAGAAGTAAAATGACCAAAATGCCCTTAGGGGCATTATGCTTTTCATATTCCCAATCAGGCACGTCTTTCCGAAGACGGTAAGACCCCTTTTCAATTCTAATCCCTCTCTCGAGAAAGTTTATTCCTTGAGATTGTAAATCTACTCCAATCAGGCGCGTCTTTCCGAAGACGATAAGACCTCTTTCCAATTCCAATCCCTCTCTTGAGACAGTTTATTCCTCGAGACGGTAAATCTACTCCAATCAGGTGCGTCTTTCCGAAGATGATTAGACCCTTTTTCACTTCCAATCCCTTTCTCGAGACAGTTTATTCCTCGAGACGGTAAATCTACTCCAATCAGGCTCGTCTTTCCGAAGACAATAAGACCCCTTTCCACTTCCAATCCCTCTCTCGAGACAGTTTATTCCTCAAGACGGTAAATCTATTCCAATCAGGCGCGTCTTTCCGAAGACGATAAGACCCCTTTCTAATTTCAATCCCTCTCTCAAGACAGTTTATTCCTCTAGACGGTCCAGCGCGTTTTTCAAAGAAAATCTCTTCAAAACTGTAAGTCCTTTTAAACCTGTCGACCGAGATAAGACCCCAAGTCCCCTAGATGGTAGAACGGTCCACCTTTGACGCCTGTTAGCCCGCCAATGCAGAAATGTCCGTTTAGGCACCCCTTTTGAGCAAGTTGATTCTCAGGCGCTAAGTCTCTTTAACAGCTTCCCGAGATCAGGCAATCTCGGGAATGATCGCGAACCGTTAAAGTAGCGGAAGTACTCGCAAACATAACAACCGTTAGAGTAGCGGAAATACTCACAAGCAGGTCGATACAAGGATTTGCCAACAAACCCCTGTATCACACAACCACCGTCAGAGTAGCGGAAACGCTCAAAACCCAGGTCAACACCAGTGCTTGCTAGTCCACTTCGGTGAAAAATGACCAAACTGCCCGTAGGACTATTTCTCGACGCATTTCTCGAGAACACATTTGAGTTTTAAGAACGGTATATCCAACCTTCCAAGATTGTCTTAAAGACAATCTGGCATGATTAGGTGCCTTCTAGTCAGTTTCATGCTAATTCCGAGACTTCTCGTTCAAGATGACCATTTTGCCCCTAGGCATTCGAATGCCCCGGGAACCACACCGGCTCTGAGTATCAAACTGGTAATTGTCGCGCCCAGATTTTTCGCACTCGAGGAATACTCACCCAAGCAGGAAAAAAGTTGTACTCTCTCATTAGAACTCACCCTCCTAGAAGAATGAGTGTGACTAGGTTTGAATTGAAAAATTGGTGTGAATAAAGGGCTTTTGAAAAAGATTCGGAGTTGCCACCTAACTTGATTAAGGTGAGTTAGGTCACCTAAAAACTAAGCATAGTCCGAAAACTACACTTCGGGTTTTTGAGAAACAATTTGAAAATATCTCCTCGAGAGAGGGTTTTTAAGGAAAACAGGTTGTTTGGCAACCTTTAGAAAACATTTAGCCCTTTTTGAAAAATAACTCCTTTTTGGTCTTTCGAAAACAGTGATTCTAAGTGCGGAGGTTGGTTACGTGTAGGGAAGATGCACTAAGCTATCACCCTACCCCGCCCTTTCGGTACCTACATGTCAATCTACCCTAGATTCACCTATGAGAGTCTTCGACTAACATATGTTCAAGCCTATTCACTTTGAAAAATAATGTTTAAAAAAAAAACATGATGCATGGTATGCAAGTGCAATAGAAGAGAATTGAAAAATAGATTTGGAAAGAGATTGATTTGATTTGAAAATAGATTTAAAGGGATGGAATTGAAATTGGAAAGTTTGAAAATTGAAAGTGGAAATTTGAAAATAGAAATTTTGAAATTGGTATTTGAGATTTGAAAAGATTTTGAAAACCACACCCAGGAGGGCGAATTGAAAGTTTGAAAAGTATTGTGACCGCACCTATGGAGGTTGCCTACGTATCCCTTTGGGGGAATCAGGTCAGTCGTAGTTCGGACCGGAGTCCGATTGAAAATAGAAGGTTTGATTTGAAAAGAGATTGAATTGAAAATTGAATTTGACTTGAAATTAGAAGAAGAGATTAAAAATTGAAATTGAGAAGATTGGACTTTGATTTGAAGAGATAGATTTTGGAAAGACTTGGTTTTGGAAAGATGGAGGTTTAGGAAACCTAGACTTAGGAAAAGGTAGGAGACCTAGGAAAGACTTGAGAATTTAAGAAAGATTGGATTTAGGAAAGGTTTGAATTAGGAAAGGCCCGATTTAGGAAAGTTTCGAACTTGGAAAGTTTCATTTTTGGAAAGTTCCGAGTTGTGAATTTGGAAAGTTTTCAAATTAGGAGAGTTTCGAAATTAAGAAAGTTTTGAAATTAGGAAAGTTTTGAATTAAGAAAGTTTCGAATTTAGAAATGTTTGAAAAGTGGAAGTTTTGATTTTGGAAAGTTTTGAAAACAAGGAAGTTCTGAAAATAAGAAAGTTTCGTTTTGGGAAAGATTTGACAAAGGAAAGTTTTCAATTTAGGAAATGTTTGAATTAAGAAAGTTTCGACTTAAGAAAGCTTTGAGTTTAGAAAAGTCTTAGATTTGGAAAGATGTTGAAGTTTTGGAAAGTTTAGAGTTTAGAAAGATTTGGGTTTAGAAAGATTTAACTTAAGAAATTTTTGAATTTAGGAAGCTTAGAATTTTAGAAAGATTTGAAATTTAGAAAGTTTAGGATTTAGAAAGTTTTAGAGTTTAAATTTTAGAAAGTCTTGAAATTAGGAAAGGCTTGAGTTTAGGAAATGTTTGAAAACTTAGGTTTAAGAAGTTAAGATTTGAAAAGAGGGTAGAATTAGGAAAGTGTTGAATTAGGAAAGATTTGAAAGTTGAGTTTTAAAATTTAGAAAAGATTTTTTATGTTCAAGTTTTGGAAACTTAAGGTTTAGGAAAGTGGAAGTTTAGGAAGGATTTGAATTAGGAAAGAGTTGGATTTTGAAATTTAAAGGGAGATTTAGAGTTTAGGTTTAGGAAACTTATGGTTTAGGAAGGTAGGAAATTAGAAAGAAGTTGAATTAGGAAAGGTTTGGGATTTGTTTCCAAAAACGGAGGATTAGATTTAGTTTCCTAAACGGGGAGATTGGATTCGGTTTCCTAAAGGGAAGGTAGGATTTGGCAAGGATTTCGAAAAGGAAATTCTAGAAACCCTAGTTTTGAAAAAAAGAGGTTTTGGAAACATGTATAGTTTGGATGTGAAAACAAGAGATTTTGAAAATCTTGGTTTGGGGCACAGTTTGAAAATCATGTTTTTGGAAAGAAAATTAGGGTTTCCTAATTGTGGGCTCTAAGGCTTGACTTAGGCTCTAAGGAAAGAGTATTTAGAAAGTGCATTTTTAGAAACAAAGGTTTTCTAGAAGGGAATCCTAGGGAGGAACTTTTGGAAAGTTAATTTGAAGAGGGAGTTTTTGGAAAAAGATTTTAAAGAGAAGGAGTTTTGGAAAGTGCGTTTTTAGAAACGTAGATTTTGGAAAGAAGATCCTAGAGGAGAGATTTCAGAAGAAAAATTTTGGGAAGAGAGTTTTTGGAAAAAGTTGTGGGGAACGTTTTTAGAAAGTGGATTTTGAAGAAAAGATTTTGGAGAGGAGTTGAAAAAAAGAGAGTTTTTGAAAAATAGATTTTGGGAAGGAGTTTTTGAAAACAATTTTGAAGAGGAGAGTTTTAGGAAAGTATGTTGAAAAAAAGATTTTTAGGAAGAGATTTTTGAAAAGAGAGAGAGTTTTGGAAAGTATAAAAACGTCTCACTTCCCTAAAGCAATTCTAGCCATAAGAGGGCTAGAACCACTTTAAGAAAGTGGTTTTGGAAAACAATAAGATTTGAAAATATAGACCAAAAAGGTCACTTTTAATGTAACATTTTCCTAAAGCAACCCTAGCCATGGAAAGGCTAGAATCACCCTAGAATCGTGGTTTTGAAAACATGTTTTTGAAAAAGAGATTTTGATGCAATTTTGAGAACAAGTTTGAAAACGGTTTTGAAAACGAGTTTGAAAATGAATTTTGGAAGATGCAAGACTATGATATGCACAATGCAATTTGGGGTCCTGAACATACAAGGTTAAGGCTTCACCACACAAACAAGGGGGCCGGACCCACGTGGTCTTTGGTTAGACTAGAAGAAAGCCCCCGACACGGTGACTCTCCAATAGCCCAATCCTACACATGGACCGGGAATCCCCTAGTTTCAAGCATGCAAAGAAAGGGCGGGAAAGAGATGAGGGATTAAAATAGAGAAAACCCAAGTGGGTTAGGAGAGAAGAGAGAGGGGGGAAGTGCGAAGATTTAAATAGGGAGCCTACCATATGTCTTGTTTATTTTGCGCGCCGTGCAGTCTTCGATCTTCGGTCTTGATCTTCGTCTTCCGTCTTCAAGAGCTGTCTTCAAGCTTCGGGTTGCAGTTCCTCAAGTCTTCAAAAGATGGTTGAAGGCTAGGGTACGAGTGTATGGGGGTGTGTATGAGTGTATAGGAGGCTAGGGTTTGTGTATGGTGGCTAGGGTTTGGAGAACCTAAGGAAACTAGGGTTTTTGGAGGTGCTCGAGCTCTGTATATCGAAATATAGGATTCTTAGGTTAAGTTTGTAGACCCCTTTCACGTTGAATGAGGCTCTGTATTTATAGAGGGAGGACAAACCTGGCGCCTGTTGTAGTGGCGCCAGGGCAAACTTTACACTGGCGCCACTCCTAGTGGCGCCAAGCCATTTTCTGGCTTGGCGCCAGCCAATTAGGAAAGGTTTAAGGTCGGCAAGCAACGTATCTTTGACTAAATTTGGGCGCCTGTACTAGTGACTACCATACAATTGATTTGAAGGAGCCGGGAATGACTCGGAAGGCCGGAAAGGAGCAGGAACACTTAAAATAGTGTTCTGGAGGTATTTGACTTGAAAAGTGAGGATAAGATGTGTCGGAAAGGTTGACCGGGCCTTAGGGGCAAAACGGTCAATCAAACTAGGAAGCTGCCGGGGCAAACTCGGATTGTCCCGGGAAAAGACTTGGGATCTGGAAACATTATTTAGAATGTTCCCAGAGGTTGCCGGTTTGATTCCCAGAGCCGGCGTGGTCAGAAAAGGAGACCGGCCCACTAGGGGCAAAACGGTCATTTTGTATCGGGTTTGCCGGAACTGACTCGGAATGGTCTGGAAAGGTAAGGGGAGGTTGAGAACACTATAAAAATTATTCTCGGGTCATTACCGGTTTGATACCCAGAGCCGGTGTGGTCGAAGAAGGAGATCGGCTCTCTAGGGGCAAAACGGTCATTTTGTACCGGGTTGGCCAGAACTGACCCGGAATGATCCGGAAAGGTGAAAAAAGATTGAGAATACTATAAAAAGTAGTCTCAGGAGGTTACCGGTTTGATACCCAGAGCCGACATGGTTCCCGGGGCATTCAGATGCTTAGGGGCAAAATGGTCATCTTAACCGGAAAGTCTCGGAAAAGGTCCTAAGGGCAGTTTGGACATTTTTCACCGAAGTGGGCTAACAGACACTGGTGTTGACATAGGCTTTGAATGTTTCCACCACTCTAACGGTGTGAGTATTTCCGCTACTCGAACGGGGTTGATGATTTGTGAGTATTTCCGCTACTCTAACGACTTTGTGAGTATTTCCGCTACTCTAACAGCTTTGTGAGTATTTCCGCTACTCTAACGGCTTTGTGAGTATTTTCACTACTCTAACGGTTTTGTGAGTATTTCCGCTACTCTAATTGTTTTGTGAGTAGTTTCGCTACTCGGACAGTCTCGAGGAATAAACTGTCTCGAGAGTGGGACTGGAAGGGGTCTTACCGTCTCCAAAGAGACGTGCCTGGATTGGAACCGTCTCGTGGAATAAATTGTCTCGAGAGTGGGATTGGAAAGGGGTCTTACCGTCTCCAAAGAGACGTGCCTGGATTGGAACCGTCTCGAGGAATAAACTGTCTCGAGAGTGGGATTGAAATTGGAAAAAGAAAGAATAATGCCCCTAAGGGCATTTTGGTCATTTTGCCTCTATTTGGGCCTGACAGGCCCGCGAAGCGAAGGAAAGACGGAATTTGGACCTAGAGAATTGGTTTCGATTGGGATATGTCCACAATGACTTGAAAACAAGTCTAGACGGAGTGTAGACTGCCGAGCGGTCAAAAATGGGGTGCTTACAGTAACCTCCCGAGAATACATCTTATAGTCTTCCCAACTTGTCTTTACCTTTCCGTATCATTCCGAGTTAGTTCTGGCAAACCCGGTGTAAAATGACTATTTTGCCCCTAGAGGGCCGGTTGTCATTTCTAGCCACGCCGACTCTGGGTATCAAGCTGGTAACATCTTGAGATTGCTTTTTATAGTATTCTCAACTTTCCTTTATCTTTCCGAATCATTTCGAGTCAATTTCGGCAAACCTGGTACAGAATGACTGTTTTGCCCCTAGAGGGCCGGTCGCCTTTTCCGACCACACCGGCTCTGGGTATCAAACCGGCAACCTTTGGGAACATTCTGGATAATGTTTCCAAATCTCGAGTCTTCTTCCGAGACAGTCCGAGTCTGTCCCGGTAGCTTTCTGACCCGATTGACCGTTTTGCCCCTAATGGTCCGGTCAACTCCTTCCAATACATCATATCTTCATTTTTCAAGTTAAATATCTCTGGGATATTATTCTAAGTGTTCCTACCCCTTTTCCAGCCTTCTGAGCCATTCCTGATCCCTTGAACCATTCCCGGACTTTCCGGAGTCACTCTTACTGAAGCCAGGCTAAAAATTGCATGTAGTCACTAGTACAAGCGCCCAAATCTAGTCAAAGATACGTTGCTTGCCGACCTTAATAGTTTCCTAATTGGCTGGCGCCACTACTAGTGGCGCTAGAAGCATTTTTGGCTTGGCACCTCTACAGTAGGTGCCAGATCTATCCCATCTCTATAAATACAGAACCTCCTCCAACGTGAAAGAGGTCCACAAACTCAGTTTAAAAATCCTAATTTTCAATACACAAAGCTGGTACACTCCCAAAACCCTAGCTTCCCTAGGTTTTTCAAATCCTAGCCACCATATACAAACCCGAAGCCTCATATACACTCTTATACACTCTCATACACTTATACACTAGCTTCTAACCATTCTTCGAAGACTTGAAGAGCTGCAATCTGAAGTTTTGAAGATTAAAGACAACTCTTGAAGATTGAAATGAAGACCAAAGCTAGAAAAGCAAGGCGCGCAAAGCAAGCAAAATAAATAAGACATACGGTTGGCTTTCTTTTTAAGTTTTTGCACTTCCCCCTCTCTCTTCTCTCTCCTAACCCACTTAGGTTTTCTCTATTTTAATCCCCCATCTCTTTCCCCCCCTTTCTTTGCATGCTTGAAACAAGGGGATTCTTGGTCCATGTGTAAGATTGGACTATTGGAGAGTCACCGTGTCGGGGGCTTTCTTTTAGTCTAACTGAAGACCACGTGGGTTCGGCCCCCTTGATTATGTGGTGAATCCTTAACCTTGTATGTTCACGACCTCAAACTTGCATTGTGCATATCATGATCTTGCATCTTCCAAAACTCGTTTTCAAAGTTTGCATTAAACTTGTTTTCAAAATTGCATCAAAATCTCATTTTTCAAAACTTGTTTTCAAAATCACAATCCTAGGGTGATTCTAGCCTTTCCATGGCTAGGGTTGCTTTAGAAAAGTGTTACATTTAAAGAAGACCAATGTGGTCTATATTTTCGACTCCTTGTTTTCAAAACCACTTTCCTAAAGTAGTTCTAGCCTTTTTATGGTTAGAATCGCTTTAGGAAAGTGAGATATTTTTATACCTTCTAAAAATTCTCTTTTCAAAAGTCTCTTTTCCTAAAAATCTCTTTTCCAACATACTTTCCTAAAACTCTCCTTTGCAAAGTTATTTTCAAAAACTCCCTCCAAAAATCTATTTTTCAAAACTCCATTTTTCAACTCTCCAAAATCCTCTCCCCAAAATCCACTTTCTAAAAACGCTCCATGAAAATCTTTCCAAAAACTCTCTCCAACAATCTTCTACCAAAAATCTTTTTAAAAACTCTCTTTCCAAAATCTTCCTTCTAGAAACTTCCCTCTAGGATTTTCCTTCTAAAAACTCGCTTCCAAAAACACACTTTCTAAAAACTCTTTTTTTAAAACTCTCTTTGCAGAAACTCTATCTTCAAATTCACTTTCTAAAAACTCCTCTCTAGCATTCCCTTCTAAAAATCTTCGTTTCCAAAAACGCACTTTCCAAAAATTCCTTTTCTTGATTCCCATATCAAGCCTTAGAACTCATGATTAGGAGACCCTAATTTTCTTTCCAAAAACATGGTTTCAAACTTACTTTAAAACCTAGGTTCCCAAAACCTCCTATTTTCTACGTCAAAACTATACACTTCTAAATCTAGGATTTCTAAAACTCCCTTTTTCAAATCCTTGCCAAATCAAATCTTCCCTCTAGAAAACCAAATCCAATTTTCTGTTTAGGAAACTAGATCCAATCCTCCGTTTTTGGAAACAAAATCAAATTTTCTCTTTTAGAAACAAAATCCAATCCCTTCCTAATCCAAATCTTTCCTAATTCAACTCCTTCCTAATCTTCTCCTTTCCTAAATCTTAAGTTTCCAAAACTAAAACATAAAAATCTTTCCTAAATTTTAAAACTCAACTTCTACATCTTTTCTAATTCAACCCTTTCAAATCTTAACTTTCCAAATCTAAATTTTCAAATCTTTCTTAAACTCAGACCTTTCCTAATCTCAAGATTTTCTAAAACTCAAACTCTAAAACTTTCAAAATCCTAAACTTTCTAAATTTCAAATATTTCCGAATTCAAAACTTTCTAAATTTGAAACTTTCTTAACTTAAATCTTTCTAAATTCTAAACATTTCGAATTTTTTCAAAATTCTAAACTTTCCTAAACTTCAAATCTTTCTAAATCTAAAACCTTTCTTAATTCAAAACTTTCCTAAGTTGAAACTTTCTAAATTCAAAACTTTCCAATTTCAAAACCTTCTTAAAACGAAATGTTTCCTATTTCAAAACTTTCTTAATCCAACACTTTCCTAATTCAAAAACTCTCCCAATTCGAAATCTTTCCTAAAATGACACTTTCCTAATTTGAAACTTCCCTAATTCAAACTTTCCTAAATCTAGTCTTTCCTAATCTTTCCAAGTCCAACTTTTGGGTTAATTCTTCTATAAAATCTTTTCAAGTCAAATCCAATCCTTCTTTTCGAAGTCCTTAAGTCTAGGTTTCCTAAAACCAAGTTTTCTAAAGTTAAGTCTTTTCAAATCTTCCAATGAAAATTCAATCTCTCAATCTTCCAATCCAATTTCTAACTCAATCTTTTTCTTCCAATCATATCTTCTATTTTCAATCGGACTCTTGTCCGAACTACGACTAACTTGATTCCTCCAAAAGGATACGTAGGCAACCCTTACGAGTGCGGTCACAAAAATTTTCAAACTTCTATTTCCACAATCTTCTTCAAATTTCCAATTCTACAATCTTCTTTCAAACATCCAATTCTGCAATCTTCTTCAAGTTTCCAATTCTATGTTTTATTTCTAATTTTCAATTCCAAAAATTTATTTTCAAATCTCAATTTCCAAATCCTAAAACTTTTTAATTTCAAATCTTTTCTAAAATCAAATCAATTTATTTCCAAATCTATTTTCAAATCAAATCTTTCTCTTGCACTTGCATATCATGCATCATATCTTTTTAAACATTATTTTATAAAGTGGATAGGATTGAACAATTGTTAGATGAAGACTCTTGTAGGTGAATCTAGGGTAGATTGACATGTAGATACCGAAAAGGCGTGGTAGGGTGATGGCTTAGTGCGTCTTTCCTACACGTAACCCACCTCCGAACCTAGGATCACTGTTTTTATAGACCAAAACGGAGTTATTATCAAAAAAGGGCTAAATATTTTCGAAAGGTTGCCAAACAACCTATTTTTCTTAAAAACCCTCTCTTGAGGAGATATTTTCAAAATCATTTTCCAAAAACCCAAAGTGTAGTTTTCGGATTATTCTTAGTTTTTAGGTGACCTAACTCACCTTAATCAAGTTAGGTGGTGACTCCAAATTTTTTTCAAAAGCCCTTTATTCAAATCTATTTTCAATTCAAACCCAGTCTCACTCATTCTTCTAGGAGGGTGAGTTCTAATGAAAGAGTACCGCATTTTTCCCGTTTGTGTGTGTATTCCTCGAGTGCGAAAAATCTGGGTGCGACATGGTGCAGTTCCTTCTAGCCTTCATCAGAAAATCAACTTCATCGTGGGATCCAAGTTAATCATTATTTACGCTGAAAAAGAGTTTGCTGTATACAAAGCTGATATCGTTGCATCTGACATTGAATTGCCCTCCTATTTTCAGTCATTCAAACATATCACTGTTGTACGAAAAGAAGATCAAGTGGAGCCGAAATATTCCCGAAACTCTCAGATGATAGTGCGGTACTTTAAAGCAAATGGTTTTCATCCGGGCAAAGGCTTAGGGAGATGTTTATAAGGAAGGCTGTAAGCACCCCATTTTTTACTGCTCAGCAATCTCCACTCCGTCCAGACTTGTGTTCAAGTCATTGGGAGATATTCCGATCGAAATCAACTCTCTAAGCCTAATCCCGTCAATTCATCGCTTCACGGGCCCCACTGGGCCCAAAGAGAAGCAAAATGACCAAAATGCCCTTAGGGGCATTATCCTTTCCATATTCCAAATCAGGCACGTCTTTCCGAAGACGATAAGACCCCTTTCCAAGTCCAATCCCTCTCGAGAGACAGTTGATTCCCCGAGATGGTAAATCTATTCCAAATCAGGCACGCCTTTCTGACGACGATAAGACCCCTTTCCAATTCCAATCCCTCTCTCGAGACAGTGGATTCCTCGAGATGGTAAATCTACTCCACTCAGGCACATCTTTCCGAAGACGATAAGACCTCTTTCCAATTCTAATCCCTCTCTCGAAACAGTTGATTCCTCAAGACAGTAAATCTACTCCAATCAGGCGCGTCTTTCCAAACACAATAAGGCCCCTTTCCAATTCCAATCCCTCTCTCGAGACAGTTGATTTTTTGAGATGGTAAATTTATTCCAAATCAGGCACGTCTTTCCGAAGACGATAAGACCCCTTTCCAATTCCAATCCCTCTCTCAAGACAGTTGATTCCTCGAGATAGTAAATCTACTCCAATCAGGAGCGTCTTTCCGAAGACGATAAGACCCCTTTCTAATTTCAATCCCTCTCTCGAGATAGTTGATTCCTCGAGACGATAAATCTACTCCAATCAGGCACGTCTTTTCGAAGACGATAAGACCCCTTTTCAATTCCAATCTCTCTTTTGAGACAGTTGATTCCTCGAGACGGTAAATCTATTCCAAATTAGGCACGTCTTTCCGAAGACGGTAAGACCCCTTTCCAATTCCAATCCCACTCTCGATATAGTTTATTCCTCGAGACGGTCCGATGCATTTTTCGAAGAAAATCTCTTCGAAACGGTAAGTCCCTTTAAACCTATCGACCGAGACGAGACCCTAAGTCCCCTAGATGGTAAAACGGTCCACCTTTGGCGCCTACTAACCCGCCAATACAGAAATATCTATTTAGGCACGCCTTTCAAGAAAGTTGATTTTCAGGCGCTAAGTCCCTTTAGTAACTTCCCAAGATCAGGCAGTCTCGGGAATGATCGCAAACCATCAGATTAGCGGAAATACTCACAAGCAGGTCGATAGAGGGAATTGCCAACAATCCCCTGTATCACACGACTGCCATCAGAGTGGCGGAAACACTCAAAACCCAGGTCAACACCAATGCCTATTAGCCCACTTTGGTGAAAAATGACCAAACTGCCCATAGGGCCATTTTCTGGCACGTTTCTCGAGAACACATTTGAGTCTTTAGAACGGTAAGTCCAGCCTTCCAAGATTGCCTTAAAGGCAATCTGGAATGATTGGGTGCCTTCTAGTTAGTTATGGGTCAATTCCGAGACTTTTCGGTCAAGATGACCATTTCGCCCCTAGGCATCGGAACGCCCCGGTGTCACGCCCAGATTTTTCGCACTCGAGGAATACTCACCCAAGCGGGAAAAATACTGTACTCTCTCGTTAGAACTCACCCTCCTAAAAGAATGAGTGTGACTAGGTTTGAATTGAAAACAGGTTTGAATAAAGGGCTTTTGAAATACATTTGGAGTCGCCACCTAACTTGATTGAGGTGAGTTAGGTTACCTAAAAATTAAGCATAATCCGAAGACTACACTTAGGGTTTTTAGAAAACAATTTGAAAATATCTCCTCGAGAGAGAGTTTTTAAGAAAACAGGTTGTTTGGCAACCTTTGGAAAACATTTAGCCCTTTTTTTTTCAAAAATAACTCCGTTTGGTCTTTGAAAACAGTGATCCTAGGTTCGGAGGTTGGTTACGTGTAGGGAAGACGCACTAAGCCATCACCCTACCCTGCCCTTTCGGTACCTACATGTCAATCTACCCTAGATTCACCTATGAGAGTCTTTAATTAACCCATGTCCAATCCTATCCACTTTAGAAAAACAATGTTTAAAAAGAAGAAACTAACATGATGCATGATATGCAAGTGCAAGATAAGAGAATTGGAAAATAGAAATTAATTTGAAAAGAAATTGATTTGATTTGAAAATAGATTTGAAGAAATAGAATTGAAATTGGAAAGTTTGAAAATTGAAAGTAGAAATTTAGAAAATAGAAATTTGAAATTGAAATTTTCAAAATAGATTGGAATTCAAGATTTGAAAAATGTGGAGACCACACCCATGAGGGTGGAATTGGAAGTTTGAAAAGTGTTGTGACCGCACCTATGAAGGTTACCTACGTATCCCTTTGCGGAAATCAGGTCAGTCGTAGTTCAGACCGGAGTCCGATTGAAAATAGAAGAGTTGATTTGGAAGAGAGAGAATTCTAGAAACCCTAGATTTGAAAAACTATAGTTTCGACGTAGAAAAGAGGTTTTGGAAACATGTATAGTTTGGATGTGAAAACAAGAGGTTTTGGAAACCTAGGTTTGGGGCAAAGTTTGAAAATCATGTTTTTGAAAAGAAAATTAGGGTTTCCTACTTGTGGGATCTAAGGCTTGACTTGGGCTCTAAGGAAAAGGGATTTTTAGAAAGTGTGTTTTTGGAAACAAAAGTTTTCTAGAAAGGAATCCTAGGGAGGAACTTTTGGAAAGTGAATTTGAAGAGGGAGTTTTTGGAATAACATTTTAAAGAGAAGGAATTTTGGAAAGTGCATTTTTAGAAACGTAGATTTTGGAAAGAAGATCCTAGAGGAGAGTTTCTAGAAGGAAAATTTTGGAAAAGAGAGTTTTTGGAAAGATTTTTAGGGAGCGTTTTTGGAAAGTGAATTTTTAAGAGAGAGAGTTTTGGAAAGGAGTTGAAAAAAAAGGGTTTTGAAAAATAGATTTTGGAGGGGAGTTTTTGAAAACAATTTTGGAGAGAGGAGTTTTAGGAAAGTATGTTGGAAAAGAGATTTTTAGGAAGAGATTTTTGAAGAGAGAGAGTTTTTGGAAAGTATAAAAACATCTCACTTTCCTAAAGCGATTCTAGCCATAAGAGGACTAGAACCACTTTAAGAAAGTGGTTTTGAAAACAAGGTTTGAAAGTATAGACCAAAAGGTCACTTTTAATATAACACTTTCCTAAGCAACCCTAGCCATGGAAAAGCTAGAATCACCCTAGAATTGTGGCTTTGAAAACAAGTTTTTGGAAAAGAGATTTTGATGCAATTTTGAAAACAAGTTTGAAAACGATTTTGAAAACAACATTGAAAACGAATTTTGGAAGATGCAAGATTATGATATGCACGATGCAATTTGGGGTCGTGAACATACAAGGTTAAGGCTTCACTACATAATCAAGGGGGCCGGACCCACGTGGTCTTTGGTTAGACTAGAAGAAAACCCCCGACACGGTGACTCTCCAATAGCCCAATCCTACACATGGATCGGGAGTCCCCTTGTTCCAAGCATGCAAAGAAAGGGCGGGAAAGAGATGGGGGATTAAAATAAAGAAAACCCAAGTGGGTTGGAGAGAGAAGAGAGAAGGGGGAAGTGCGAAAATTTAAAAAGGGAGCCTACCTTGTATTTTGTTTATTTTGCGCGCCGTGCAGTCTTCGGTCTTCGGTTTTTGTCTTGATCTTCACCTTCAGTCTTTAGGAGTTGTCTTCAAGCTTTGGATGGCAGCTCTTTAAGTCTTCAAAGAATGGTTGAAGGCTAGTGTATGAGTGTATGGAAGTGTGTATGAGTGTGTAGGAGGCTAGGGTTTGTGTAGGGTGGCTAGGGTTTGGGAAACCTAAGGAAACTAGGGTTTTGGAGGTGCTCGAGCTCTGTATATCGAAATAGGGGATTTTTAGGTTAAGTTTGCAGACCCCTTTCACGTTGAATGAGACTCTGTATTTATAGAGGTTGGACAAAACTGGCGCCTGTTGTAGTGGCGCCAGGCTAAATTATACACTGGCGCCACTAGGAGTGGCGCCAGGCCATTTTTTGGCTTGACGCCACTACTAGTGGCGCCAGCCAATTAGGAAAGATTCAAGGTCAGCAAGCAACGTATCTTTGACTAGATTTGGGCGCCTGTACTAGTGACTACCATGTAAATTTTAGCCTGGCTTCACTAGGAGTGACTCCGGAAAGTCTGGGAATGATTTGAAGGAGCCAGGAATGACCCGGAAGGCTAGAAAGGAGTAGGAACACTTAAAATAGTGTCCTGGATGTATTTGACTTGAAAAGTGAGGACAAAAATGTGTCGAAGAGGTTGACCGGGCCTTTAGGGCAAAACGGTCAATCGGACTAAGAAACTGCCGGGGCGAACTCAGATTGTCCCGAAAAAAGATTTGGGATCTGGAAACAATATTTACAATGTTCCCAGAGGTTTCCAGTTTGATTCCCAGAGCCAGTGTGGTCGGAAAAGGAGACCGGCCCACTAGGGGCAAAACAGTCATTTTGTACTGGGTTTGCCGGAACTGACTCGAAATGGTCTAGAAAGGTAAAGGAAGGTTGAGAATACTATAAAAAGTATTCTCGAGACATTACCGGTTTGATACTCAAAGCCGGTATGGTCAAAGAAAGAGACCGGCCCTCTAGGGGCAAAATGGTCATTTTGTACTGGGTTGGCCGGAACTGACTCGGAATGATTCGGAAAGGTAAAGGAAGGTTGAGAATACTATAAAAAGTATTCTCAGGAGGTTACCGGTTTGATACCCAGAGCCGTTGTGGTTCCTGGGGTGTTCGGATGCCTAGGGGCAAAATGGTCATCTCGACCGAAAAGTCTTGGAAAAGATCCTAAGGGTAGTCTGGTCATTTTTCACCGAAGTGAGCTAACAGACACTGGTGTTGACCTGGGTTTTGAGTGTTTCCGCCACTCTCACGATGTGAGTACTTCCGCTACTCGGACGGGGTTGATGATTTGTGAGTATTTCCGCTACTCGGACGGGGTTGATGATTTGTGAGTATTTTCGCTACTCTAACGGGGTTGTGAGTATTTTCGCTACTCTAATGGTTCTATGAGTATTTCCGCTACTCGAACGGTTCTATGAGTATTTCCGCTACTCGGACGGGGTTGTGAGTATTTCCGCTACTCTAACGGGGTTGTGAGTATTTCCGCTACTCTAACGGTTCTGTGAGTATTTCCACTACTCGAACGGTTCTGTGAGTATTTCCGCTACTCCAACGGTTCTCTGAGTATTTTCACTACTCTAACGGTTCTGTGAGTATTTTCGCTACTCTAACGGTTTTGTGAGTAGTTTTGCTACTCGGACCGTCTCGAGAAATAAACTGTCTTGAGAGAGGGATTGGAAAGGGGTCTTACCGTCTCCGAAAAGACGTGCCTGGATTGGAACCGTCTCGAGGAATAAACTGTCTCGAGAGAGGGATTGGAAAGGGGTCTTACCGTCTCCGAAGAGGCGTGCCTGGATTGGAACCGTCTCGAGGAATAAACTGTCTCGAGAGAAGGATTGGAAAGGGGTCTTACCATCTCTGAAGAGACGTGCCTGGGTTTTGAGTGTTTCCGCCACTCTAACGGTTTTGTGAGTATTTCCGCTACTCTAACGGTTTGTGAGCATTTCCGCTACTCTAACGGTTTGGTGAGTAGTTTTGCTACTCGGACCGTCTCGAGGAATAAACTGTCTTGAGAGAGGGATTGGAATTGGAATAGGAAAGAACAATGCCCCTAAGGGCATTTTGGTCATTTTGCCTCTATTTGGGCCTGACAGGCCTGCGAAGCAATGGAAAGACGAAATTTGGACCTAGAGGATTGGTTTCGATTGGAATATGTCCACAATGACTTGAAACACAAGTCTGGATGGAGTGTAGACTGCCGAGCGGTAAAAAATGGGGTGCTTACAGCTGCCCCTCTTTTTCTGTCTTTGCTTGTCAAAGACAAAAAACGATAAGAGTAAGAGTCCCATGTTGACCGCGAGGCAGTCGGAGGGACGGACACTAGCAATCTTTCGACAACGGGGATCGAAAACGGATAATGAGCCAAAAAGGCCTTCGAAAACGAGTTTTGGCGGGAAAAAGGGCAAAACTGCCCAAAATTTGTAACTGGCGCCACTAGTAGTGGCGCCTTTGGCAGAAATGAACTGGCACCTCTGCTAGTGGCGCTAGGTTTAAAGTTAAAACCCAGAAAATTTTTGGTTCGAACACCCACGGGATTTGAAGAGTTTTTGGAGAATCCGAGAGTTTTCAAGTGGAAACCGACTTGAACCTTGAAGAAGCATTCCTTGGGGACCGCGGGTGATTGCCGGAGGGAGTCCACGTCACCGGAAAAGTCGCCGGAAGTGAAGATTTTGCTGGAGAACTTCCAAAAGGTGAGTTTTCAAATTTTGTTGATCTTGATGTGTGGAACTTCGTTTGAATCATGTAAATAGTGGAAATTAGTGTTTTGATATGTTTTGAACACTTTGGTGATGTTGTTTTTGCAATTTGATGGTTGTTTGATTGAATTTGAGTGATTATATGTAAATGTGTGAAGGGAATTTTCTGCAGGAATAGAAAATTTGTTCTTATAAGCATGGGTATTAGGTTTTCTGGCTATGTTCTTGTGCAATGTGCCTTAGAAAAATGTGTTTAACAACCGTATGAAGTTTCGTGATTTTTTGAAAACTCGGTGAATTTTTGATTTTTTGAAAAATAGAAAAATATTTAGAAATTTAGAAAAAATTAGAAAATTCAAGAAATTGATGAAATTTTTGAAGTTTGAAATTTGGAAAAATGTAGGAGTATTTTGAAAACATTTGAGGTGATTTTGAAAAATGTTGGAAGCCTTTTGAAAACCATTGATTTATTTGAAAAAGAAAACATGAGTTTTGAAAATTTTGAAAAATTGAAAAGTGTGCACGGGTGCCATTGTTATGTGATTGTGGCGTTGAAAGGTGCATATTTCGTGTTTTGTGTTGATGTCATGGGTGTTGTAGGGACCATTTTTAAACAGGACTCTGCCGAAATTTTTAGAAATTATGGAAAGAGTTGGTTAAAATCTTAGAAATAAAATCTTTTTGAAGGGAAATGGCAGAGAACCCTTGAGATGTGATTTGGAGTTGGAAAACCAAGATGTGTGTAAATTTTGTTTTTGATTTGTTATTCAAAATCCTTTATTTGTTTGTCTTATTTTACTGTTATTTAAACTGCATGGATGGTATATTAACATCACTTACCTTGACTTACCTTTTCAGGATGGCAGACGCAGGTGGTGACGATTCTGAGAGGAGGCGCCGCTCGGGAAAGGCGGGCCGGACAGATTCTGTTGGCGGCTCTAGTTGATCTAGAGATAGTCAACAATCTACCGGACGATCTTCATCTAGCCAGAGCGGGCAGGGGAGTAGACCACCTATCGACCCTTTTCCTCCGGTTGAGCAGGCTTTTGCTGAGGAGGTTGACGCCGAGGAGGAGGTACCGGGCCTTGGGGATCAGGTGACCGGCTATGGGAGAGCTTCTTCCAGGCATAGGCAGACAGACGCCGACTTGGGAGATTTGCAGATACCAGATGTCCCACCTCTCGGGGATCTGGCCTATCATCCTAGTGTATATTCCAGACAGCATTTGCCACCTCCGCGGGTACATACGGCTTTCCGAGGGGCTGTTCATCAGGTTTTTGTGACCATGCAGTAGGCTGCTCCATCATATCGTGCCTTCTTGGCAGAGATCGGATTTGGCGCCTTTATGGGATTACAAGCTAATCGCTTGAACCGGCATTTGGTACAGGCACTTGTTGAGAGGTGGTTCGGGGAGACTGGGACCTTCCATTTTGTCGGCTTCGAGTTAGGTCCCACTCCTTTAGATTGGGCAATTATTACAGGACTCTCCTTTGTCGGCCGGCGGATCACCCTACACCCAGTCAGCAGGGACGAGGCTTGTTTGCTGCTGGACTTACCTCAGCCTGAGCGTTCTACCTTCCCAGTCTCTTGGATTAGTCAGGGTGAGCGCACTTTTGCTACTGAGCCATTACCTGCCTGGCGGGACATCATGAGACAGCGACTTGTGTTGTACATCATCTTTAGCTGCTTCTGCAATAACAACAAGTCACTCGTGCCATGCCATTTGGTGAGTATAGTAACTGATCTGGGAGCTTTGTTTGAGTTGGACTTGGGGTCCTTTTCTTTTGGCTGCTTTTTTCGATTGATGCGGGTTCGGACTTCTTCTCGTTGGGGCAGCATGACTAGCTTTTGGCCCTTCCTTGTCTGGTGGAGTTATGAGTACCTGCCGGTGCGTCGTCCTGCAGTTGTTGAGGATGATCTCTACCCTCGTGCTTTGAGGTGGGCTCGTGACCGGGTAGCCCAGCGATCGGAGATTACTGATTTCGTGATGCTCCGGGCTAACCTGGAGCTGATTGAGGCGAGGGATGTGACCTAGCGACCCTTCATTGGATCAGTCCATTACGAGACAGTCCGGTTCCTGGTCTCGTTGTCCTTATCGAGAGCTGCTTTTCTCAGTGATGACACCTGGGAGTCCTACCTTGGAGAGCGACACTGGCGGCAGTTTCATAAGGAGTTTCGATCAGCAGGAGCTCCACCAGAGTATATGTTTGGAGCTCTGGTGGCCGGAGTGCCCATCCCCTACCAGGAGCACCAGCCAAGTGTTGAGTTCTTGCTTCCTCCAGATACAGATTACGCTGCGCATTTTGGAGCCCATTCGGTTGGTGCCTTCACCCAGTTTGAGGTAGTAGTCGGTGGGTACGCTATTGACTAGGAGGTGGTTGACTTATGGCGCCGTGCTGGAGGATACGTGCCCCAGGCCGAGTTTACTACTGTGAGAGACCAGAGAGATCGGTACCAGATGGAGCGGGACCAGTACCAGGCCGAGGTAGCTTCCCTAACGGCTCGGTTATCGCAGATGGGTGGTGGGGGGGTATGTTATTCTCTCTTTGCTTCTTCTTGCTCTGCTGTTGCTTAGTTCCTTTTGTATGCAGCTGATTTCGATTCTGTCTTCCCTGCAGGATGGTGGTACTTCGAGTAGTTATCCTCCTCCTCCGATGCCGGGTTTTGGGGATTTTGATCCAGATGATATTGATTTTGACCTGTGATTGATGCCCATTGTGGAGACTTTGATCCTCTTTTGCCCCTTGTCCCTGAGATGTATTGATGTTAGACAGTTTTATTTTGCTTAGTTTTGTATAAGGACGGATGTTTATGGTACTTAGACGCACAGATAGACATATACATATGATCAGAGGCATGTGATGTATGATGATGTTAGATGTTTATTACATGAGTTGATATTGGTGATTTTTATTTCTACAGGGAGTTATGTCCTATATATACAAAGCTCATGCTGATTTTTTTTTTTAACATATGCACAAGTTAGAAATATGTTAATAGAATGACACATGGTGCTATTAGACTTGTAGTCATGGGAATGGTAACTCCTCCTCTTCGGGGATTTTAGCCTCTCTTCTGGCTCAATCCTACCTCGATCGGATGATAGCACGTCGCACCTTTCTCAACCTCTTGATTGCCCCCAACTCTTTGTCTTAGGGTTAGTGTATAGGTTTATTGGGCTGAAACTCTCGACTCTCGGGGTCTTAGCAACAACTTACCTGACCTTTGGCAGAGCGATAAGTGGCCAGTTATTTCAATCCGAGAAGACTTTATTTAGGACCATAATGTAGGCTAGGTTATGGGGTTTTAGAAACAATGGGATATGTAGGCTCAAATTCAATTTTGTTTTTAGCAAGGTTTAGATCCAAACTGTCCTTAACCGTTTTTCAGTAAGACTAGCATCTCCCTTTTTTTCTTTTTCTATTTTTTTTTTTTTTTAGCTTTGGCAGCGTATCTAACTCATTTAGATCAAGCAATCTGTTTTCAATCAGAGGGGACTTTAATAGGGTTGTAATGTGGGTCATGGTTTCAGGGTTTTGGGAGAAAGGGTAAAGGTTCAAACCTATTGTTTCTATGGGGTTTCCTTGTAACCTAGGATCAATTTTAAATTTCCTTTTCGCTTTTGACCGCATATTTCTCAGGGTGAAAATAATATTTTTCTGTCGCCCCTTCTATGGACTTTTTGAGATAAACATGACTTTCTTCTCATTTGATCTTCTTATTATACCTTTGAAGACGACCCAATCATGATTTTCTTCAGGCCTTTCCTTAGAATCATGTTTTTTTTTTTTGGCCTTTTGCCCCTCGGCAACTCCTTTCTTTTGCTTTTTTTTTTCTTTCTATTTCTTTTCTTTTCTTTTACGAAATAGAACAATTCTTTTACCCTTTTCCCTTAAACCTTTTCCCTTGGTAGCTCAATATACCCAGTGTGGGCGGTGATCCCTAGGTTGGGGGTTTCGTTAAGAAAGAATAGATAGCTCAACGGGTTTGGCAAGGGGTTGATTTTGACTGTATGGGAAATGAAATGAGGGCCTCTCTTCACTTTGAATTAAATTGCTTGATCCATAAAGTTTTTCAACACTATCCTAGCATGATAGAGGTGGACACCACTCTTGGAGTTCTCAACTATTGTCTGCCCCAGTGTGTGGAGGACAGTCTTGGATCAGGGTTAACAAAGAAAATTTTCGCTTTCCGCGAGGCACTAGGGGTTAAGCAAAGGGAATATGAACACATTTAGTTATTTATTCAGTCATTCATTCTTTTATATGTGGGGGAATGAAAGATGGCTCCTCTTCCTCTTGATAAACTGGCCACACATCGCTTAGCCTCAGAGTCTTGCAAGTGCTGCCTTTGGGTAGTATTCTCACTCATCCTTATTCTCTCTCTCTATGGAAGGCTGATCATTTGGCGAGTGGTCAACTCATGCTATCATCCCTTCAAGTTGGATCATTCCATAAGACAAACCATGCCCCTTGCGTAGAAAGTAATCACTATTCCTAAGAAAGACAAGACAACAGCAATGGAATAAAAGACTGTCATTTGATTATTATTATTATTTTTATGAAAAGTATAATGTTCTTCAGCAATAAGAAAATATAAGCATTAATTAAAAACAAAAAGTATAAGGGATAGAAAGAAAGTGGGTGAAACCACCCCTCTCTTGTACGCTTATGCAAGAAACCCATTTTTAGTAAGGTCTTGGGCCTATGCCCTCGTCTGCATTCCATTCACGGTTGGGATTTTCAGCCAAGGCAGGATAGGTGGATGCTTCTCCCAGAATTCCAAGTGAGTTGGCAGTGATGATGTAATTGTCAGCTTTCTTGATTGTCTGGCCTTCATTTGTTTGCTCCGGAGTTTCTCTAACAAACCATTCGGGCAATTCGTATTCGTCCAGCTCGATAGGTCGTGCCCGGGATTTTCTGCTCTGGCTTCCAATTGGGGCTCGATGCTCCTCAGGTGTACACAATGGGGGATTCTTATTACGGAGTTTGGACAGTTCCTCATCAATTTTCTTCACAGACTCATATGCAAGTTTGTCTTCGGGGGTTGGCATCTCATTGGGGTTATATCGTGACCAGGCATCTTCGCATTCCATTTCCTTTCCATCCTTGTAATATATCTCTTGGCATGCAGCAAAACAAACCTTGTTGTTACCAAACTTTGTAATGATGTTAACAGCATGGTCCAGTGGAGGGTTTGCAGAGCCGTTTGGAGAAGGATTTGCTGGTCGTACCCCAATGATCTTGTTATCGATCAGGTCTTGAATCTTATGCTTGAGGGCCAAACAATCTTCAGTGTCATGTCCTCGGCCATTTGAATGATACTTACAGCTTGCTGTAGATTTGAAATAATGAGGCAGAGGATTTGGCTGGGGTCGAGCAGGTACAGGTTTTAGATACCCAGCTGCTAAGAGGCCAAAATAAACCGCGGTCTGTGAACACGCGAGTTTTGTAAATGTCTGCTTCTTTCTACTTGTTCGCCTAGTTCGAGGAGGTATTGCAGATGTTTTTGATGATTGGGGACTACGTTTTGGTGAGGTCGCAGCTGGGTTGATGGTTCGGGAATTAAAAGGGCTTCGGGTTCTATGCTTCGAAATGGGACCATTTTCAGTGGTATGGCCAAAAGGGTTGGGGTGATATCTGAAGGAAAGGTCATATAATCCTTGTGTTTGGTTAGGGGTTGGTTTGGAAGGCATTCGAGCAAGGCCCTCGGCCCGGGGAGGTCGTTGGGAAGCAATGGTGGCGGCATAGTCATGATCTTCCTTCTTCATCCTTTTTTGTCCATCTTAGGTTTGCGCTTGCAAGGACTCTGCTTACTCATGGGTTGTGTGGGATAAGAGTGAGGAAAGCATGCCTTCCATTTCGGTCATCTTATGCTTGACTCCTCTTGTCTCTGCTAGTGATTGAGTCAAAGTATCAAGAGTAAGCAATTCCATGCTTGTAAGATTGGGAAACGAGGGAAGGTACCTAAAACCAACAAAAGGAAAGAGTCAGTGTTTGACCTTGACAAGTCTTTATGCAATGCATGCTCTAAGGTGCCCCTCTTAAGGAGGGAAACTAGTCATAATGTATTGGCTCACTTTTAGAGATAGGGGGGTTGCCCCTGTATATAGACACTTTACCGTCAGGTGGGAACCTTCAACCATTCATGCATTCATTCATAAAAATAAAGAAGTACATTAAATTCTGGGTTTGAAATACAAAGGAATTGAAATACATTTTAATAGGGGGAGGGGGAACATTTTCCTTTGGACCTCCACCTATCTATTTTTACAAAAGGAAACCCTAAACTACTCTTGAGTCTTCGGATTCGCCTTCCTTGGGTTTGATGTCGAGGAGGCTGCTGAGAGACCTTGTTGATCGATTGCCCCTTGTCTTCTTGGCAACCCTATCTCCGTGAGCATAGAGGGATTGGGGCCCCTCTTATGAAATGGATTAAGATGCATGCAATGAGTCCTTAGGGTTACGTGGGAACCCTTAGGGTTTAGGTAGGTTCAATGCAAGGGAGAGCGACGTTAGTGTCGCTCTCAATGAGTTGATCATATGCACGAGAATGCAGTGACTTGAGTTACTTGGAACTCTTGCCTTGACATGGGATATTAAATGCATGAACATGAATATGCAAAGAGTATAAAGAGAGAAGGTACAATTGAAGTAAACATGCATGCATGAACAGTTAGACAGACATTATAACAGTATAAATACAGTCAGTATAACAGCAGGTATAAATGAAAGTAAGAGCAGTCGCCCTTTCCTCCGTGATTTTAAAAATAGTGCTCGTGTCCTAAATCCGGCAGAGGTTCGGCTATGCATGGTGTCTATATGAGTATGAGGTTAAGGGTTGACTAATGCGTCCTAAAAAGGCTCGGTCCCCAGATCTTCAAACCTAGGCTCACTCCCCGAGGTGGTGCCATGATCGGTTGGTGATCCGAGCGGGGGAACCATCAAGAGGCCGTAGGCGAAGAAACTGACACAGCATCTTGCCCACAACCAATATACCGTTCCCCCTTTCTAACTAGAAAGGACATATCAGGGTATGCAAGTATGCAGAATGCAAGTGCACATGCAGTGTGTGTGTGTGATTTTTAAAAGTGGAGGAAATGGCCCAACAACTCCCATTCATCCTGTACATCACATTCATGCAAAGCAGTGAATAAAATTTAAACAAAAAGCGCACCTACAAAACAAAGATGCGAGTGTCAGTATGTGGATGACAAACATAATACAAGATAATATGAATAAATGCATGTTTTTTTAAAATAATTTTGAAAATTTGGTTTTGAAAATTTAAAGTGAATAGGATTGAACCAAGTTAATTGAAGACTCTACATGGGTAAAGGGTAAAGAGACATGACTATGGCCTAACCCTCTAAGTTTCCCCAGTGGAGTCGCCAGCTGTCGCGCCCAGATTTTTCGCACTCGAGGAATACTCACCCAAGCGGGAAAAATGTTGTCCTCTCTCGTTAGAACTCACCCTCCTAAAAGAATGAGTGCGACTAGGTTTGAATTGAAAACAGGGTTGAATAAAGGGCTTTTGAAACACATTTGGAGTCGCCACCTAACTTGATTAAGGTGAGTTAGGTCACCTAAAAACTAAGCATAATCCGAAGACTACACTTAGGGTTTTTAGAAAACAATTTGAAAATATCTCCTCGAGAGAGGGTTTTTAAGAAAACAGGTTGTTTGGCAACCTTTGGAAAACATTTAGCGCTTTTTTTTTTAAAAATAACTCCGTTTAGTCTTTGAAAACAGTGATCCTAGGTTCGGAGGTTGGTTACGTGTAGGGAAGACGCACTAAGCCATCACCCTACCCCGTCCTTTCGATACCTACATGTCAATCTACCCTAGATTCACCTATGAGAGTCTTTAATTAACCCATGTCCAATCCTATCCACTTTAGAAAAACAATGTTTAAAAAGAAGAAACTAACATGATGCATGATATGCAAGTGTAAGATAAGAGAATTGGAAAATAGAAATTGATTTGAAAAGAAATTGATTTGATTTGAAAATAGATTTGAAGAAATAGAATTGAAATTGGAAAGTTTGAAAATTGAAAGTAGAAATTTTGAAAATAGAAATTTGAAATTGAAATTTTGAAAATAGATTGGAATTCAAGATTTGAAAAATGTGGAGACCACACCCATGAGGGTGGAATTGAAAATTTGAAAAGTGTTGTGACCGCACCTATGAAGGTTGCCTACGTATCCCTTTGGGGGAATCAGGTCAGTCGTAGTTCAGACCGGAGTCCGATTGAAAATAGAAGAGTTGATTTGGAAGAAAGAGATTGAATTGGAAATTGAATTGGAAGATTGAGAGATTGAATTTGGAATAGAAGATTGAAAATTGGAATTTAGAATTTTGGAATTGAAGAGATTGAATTTTGATTTGAAAAAGCAGAACTTGAAAGGATTGAAACTTGTTTTGGAAAGATAGAGGTTTAGGAAACCTAGGCTTAGGAAAGAGAAGAGACTTAGGAAAGATTTGAGATTTAGAAAGATTTGACTCGAATGTTGGACTTGGAAAATTTGGAAAGGTTGGATTTTAGGAAATGTTCGAATTAGGAAAGGTCCGATTTAGGAAAGTTTCGTTTTAGGAAAGTGTCTTTTTAGGAAAGTTTTCATTTTTGGAAAGTTTGGGAATTAGGAAAGTTTCCCTTAGGAAAGTTTTGAAAATTGGAAAGTTTTGAAATAGGGAAGTTTTGAAAATTGAAAAGTTTTGAAATAAGGAAGTTTTGAAAATTGGAAAGTTTAGAATTTAAGAAAGCTTTGAGTTTAGAAAGTTTTGAATTAAGAAAGATGTTGAAGTTTTGGAAAGATTTAGAATTTAGAAAGCTTGGAAGTTTAGAAAGATTTAACTTAAGAAAATCTTGAATTTAGGAAACTTTGGATTTGAAAAGATTTTGAAATTTGGAAAGTTTAGGATTTAGAAAGTTTTAGAGTTTTAGAAAATCTTGAAGTTAGGAAAGGTTTGAGTCTAGGAAGAGTTTGAAAACTTGGATTTGGAAAATTAAGATTTGGAGAAGAATAGAATTAAGAAAGAGTGGAGTTAGGAAGGATGTGGAAATTGAGTTTTAAAATTTAGGAAAGATTTTTATGTTCAAGTTTTGGAAACTTAAGATTTAGGAAAGGAGAAGTTTAGGAAGGAGTCGAATTAGGAAAGATTTGGATTTTGAAATTTAAGGAAAGATTTAAAATTTAGGTTTAAGAAACTTATGGTTTAGGAAGGAATTGAGTTAAGGAAGGTTTAGATTAGGAAGGGATTGGATTTGGTTTCTAAAAGTGAAAGGTTGGATTTTGTTTCCAAAAACGGAGGATTGGATTTGGTTTCCTAAAAGGAAGATAGGATTTGGCAAGGATTTGGAAAGGGAGATTCTAAAAACCCTAGATTTGAAAAGCTATAGTTTCGACGTAGAAAAGAGGTTTTGGAAACATGTATAGTTTGGATGTGAAAACAAGAGGTTTTGGAAACCTAGGTTTGGGGCAAAGTTTGAAAATCATGTTTTTGGAAAGAAAATTAAGGTTTCCTAATTGTGGGCTCTAAGGCTTGACTTGGGCTCTAAGGAAAAGGGATTTTTAGAAAGTGTGTTTTTGAAAACGAAGGTTTTCTAGAAAGGAATCCTAGGGAGGAACTTTTGGAAAGTGAATTTGAAGAGGCAGTTTTTGGAAGAACATTTTAAAGAGAAGGAGTTTTGGAAAGTGCGTTTTTAGAAACGTAGATTTTGGAAAGAAGATCCTAGAGGAGAGTTTCTAGAAGGATATTTTTAGAAAATAGAGTTTTTGGAAAGATTTTTAGGGAGCGTTTTTGGAAAGTGAATTTTTAAGAGAGAGAGTTTTGGAAAGGAGTTGAAAAAAAGGGTTTTGAAAAATAGATTTTGGAGGGGAGTTTTTGAAAACAATTTTGGAGAGAAGAGTTTTAGAAAAGTATGTTGGAAAAGAGATTTTTAGGAGGAGATTTTTGAAGAGAGAGAGTTTTTGAAAAGTATAAAAACATCTCACTTTCCTAAAGCGATTCTAGCCATAAGAGGACTAGAACCACTTTAAGAAAGTGGTTCTGAAAACAAGGTTTAAAAATATAGACCAAAAGGTCACTTTTAATATAACACTTTCCTAAAGCAACCCTAGCCATGGAAAAGCTAGAATCACCCTAGAATTGTGGTTTTGAAAACAAGTTTTTGAAAAAAAGATTTTGATGCAATTTTGAAAACAAGTTTGAAAACGAATTTTGGAAGATGCAAGATTATGATATGCACGATGCAATTTGGGGTCATGAACATATAAGGTTAAGGCTTCACCACATAATTAAGGGGGCCGGACCCACGTGGTCTTTGGTTAGACTAGAAGAAAGCCCCCGACACGGTGACTCTCCAATAGCCCAATCCTACACATGGACCGGGAGTCCCCTTGTTCCAAGTATGCAAAGAAAGGGCGGGAAAGAGATGGGGGATTAAAATAGAGAAAACCAAAGTGGGTTGGAGAGAGAAGAGAGAATGGGGAAGTGCGAAAATTTAAATAGGGAGCCTACCTTGTATTTTGTTTATTTTGCGCGTCGTGCAGTCTTCGGTCTTCGCTCTTTGTCTTGATCTTCACCTTCAGTCTTTAGGAGTTGTCTTCAAGCTTTGGATGGCAGCTCTTCAAGTCTTCAAAGAATGGTTGAAGGCTAGTGTATGAGTGTATGGAAGTGTGTATGAGTGTGTAGGAGGCTAGGGTTTGTGTAGGGTGGCTAGGGTTTGGGAAACCTAAGGAAACTAGGGTTTTGGAGGTGCTCGAGCTTTGTATATCGAAATAGGGGATTTTTAGGTTAAGTTTGCAGACCCCTTTCCCGTTGAATAAGGCTCTGTATTTATAGAGGTTAGACAAAATTGGCGCCTGTTGCAGTGGCGCCAAGCCAAATTATACACTGGCGCCACTAGGAGTGGCGCCAGGCCATTTTTTGGCTTGGGGCCACTACTAGTGGCGCCAGTCAATTAGGAAAGATTCAAGGTTGGCAAGCAACGTATCTTTGACTAGATTTGGGCGCCTGTACTAGTGACTACCATGTAAATTTTAGCCTGGCTTTACTAGGAGTGACTCGGGAAAGTCCGGGAATGATTTGAAGGAGCCGGGAATGACCCGGAAGGCTGGAAAGGAGCAGGAACACTTAAAATAGTGTCCTGGATGTATTTAACTTGAAAAGTGAGGACAAAAATGTGTCGAAGAGGTTGACCGGGCCTTTAGGGGCAAAACGGTTAATCGGACTAAGAAACTACCGGGGCGAACTCGGATTGTCCCGAAAAAAGATTTGGGATCTGGAAACATTATTTACAATGTTCCCAGAGGTTGCCGGTTTGATTCCTAGAGCCAGTGTGGTCGGAAAAGGAGACCGGCCCACTAGGGGCAAAACGGTCCTTTTGTACTAGGTTTGCCAGAACCGACTCGGAATGGTCTGGAAAGGTAAAGGAAGGTTGAGAATACTATAAAAAGTATTCTCGAGACATTACCGGTTTGATACACAAAGCCGGTATGGTCGAAGAAAGAGACCGGCCCTCTAGGGGCAAAACGGTCATTTTGTACCGAGTTGGCCGGAACTGACTCGGAATGATCCGGAAAGGTGAAGGAAGGTTGAGAATACTATAAAAAGTATTCTCAGGAAGTTACCGGTTTGATACCCAAAGCCGGTGTGTTTTCCGGGGCGTTCGGATGCCTAGGGGCAAAATGGTCATCTTGACCGAAAAGTCTCGGAAAAGATCCTAAGGGTAGTCTGGTCATTTTTCACCGAAGTGAGCTAACAGACACTGGTGTTGACCTGGGTTTTGAGTGTTTCCGCCACTCTCACGGTGTGAGTACTTCCGCTACTCGGACGGGGTTGATGATTTGTGAGTATTTCCGCTACTCGGACGGGGTTGATGATTTGTGAGTATTTCCGCTACTCGGACGGGGTTGTGAGTATTTCCGCTACTCTAACGGGGTTGTGAGTATTTCCGCTACTCTAACAGTTCTGTGAGTATTTCCATTGCTCCAACGGTTCTGTGAGTATTTCCGCTACTCCAACGGTTCTGTGAGTATTTCTGCTACTCTAACGGTTCTGTGAGTAGTTTTGCTACTCGGACCGTCTCGAGGAATAAACTGTCTCGAGAGAGGGATTGGAAAGGGATTTTACCATCTCCGAAAAGACGTGCCTGGATTGGAACCGTCTCGAGGAATAAACTGTCTCGAGAGAGGGATTGGAAAGGGGTCTTACCGTCTCCGAAGAGACGTGCCTGGGTTTTGAGTGTTTCCGCCACTCTAACGGTTTTGTGAGTATTTCCGCTACTCTAACGGTTTTGTGAGTATTTCCGCTACTCTAACGGTTTGGTGAGTAGTTTTGCTACTCGGACCGTCTCGAGGAATAAACTGTCTCGAGAGAGGGATTGGAATTGGAATAAGAAAGAACAATACCCCTAAGGGCATTTTGGTCATTTTGCCTCTATTTGGGCCTGACAGCCCCGCGAAGCGATGGAAAGACGGAATTTGGACCTAGAGGATTGGTTTCGATTGGAATATGTCCACAATGACTTGAGACACAAGTCTGGACGGAGTGTAGAATGCCGAGCGGTAAAAAATGGGGTGCTTACACCCGGGAACCATACCGGCTCTGGGTATCAAACCGGTAACTTCTCGAGAATGCTCCTTATAGTATTCTCATCTTTTCTCTATATTTTCGGATCATTTCAAGTCAATTCCGGTAAACCTGGTGCAAAATGACCGTTTTGCCCCTAGTGGGTCGGTTGCCTTTTTCTAGCCACACCGGCTCTGGGTATCAAACCGGTGACCTCTTGAGATTGCTTCTTATAGTATTCTCAACCTTCCTCTACCTTCCTGGATCATTCCGAGTCAATTCCGGTAAACCAGTTACAAAATGACCGTTTTGCCCCAAGAGGACCGGTCGCCTTTTCCGACCACACCGGCTCTGGGTATCAAACCGGCAACCTTTGGGAACATTCTGAATAATGTTTCCAAATCTCAAGTCTTCTTCCGAGACAATCCGAGTCCGTCCGAGCAACTTTCCGACCCGATTGACCGTTTTGCCCCTAATGGCTCGGTCAAATCCTTCCAATACATCCTATCTTTATGTTTCAAGTCAAATACCTCTGGGACACTATTCTAAATGTTGCCGCCCTTTTTTCGACCTTCTGGGTCATTCTCGGTCTTTTAAACTCCTTCTCGAACTTTCCGAAGTCACTCCCAGTGAAGCCAGACTAAAAATTGCATGGTAGTCACTAGTACAGGCACCCAAATCTAGTCAAAGATACGTTGCTTGCCGACTTTAATAGTTTCCTAATTGGCTGGTGCCACTAGTAGTGGTGCCAGAAGCATTTTTGGCCTCGCGCCACCATAGCAGGCGCTAGGTCTATCCCATCTCTATAAATACAGAGCCTCCTACTATGTGAAAGAGGTCTGCAAACTCAGTCTAAAAACTCTAATTTTCAATACACATAGCTCATACACTCCCAAAACCCTAGCTTCCCTAAGTTCTCCAAACCTTAGCCACCATATACAAACCATAAGCCTTATATACAATCATACACACTCCTACACACTTATACACTAGCCTCCAAGCCTCCATTGAAGACTTGGATTGCTGCAACTACGAAGATTTAAAGACCAAGGAGGAGCCCTCAAAGATCAAGACTGAAGTGAAGCGAAGACCGAAGAAAGCAAGGCGCGCAAAGCCAAGCAAAATAAAGAAGACACAAGGTAGGCTTCTTGTTTAAATTTCTACACTTCCCCCTCTCTCTTCTCTCTCCTAAACCACTTGGGTTTTCTCTATTTTAATCCCCCATCTCTTTCCCCCCACCGCCCCCCCTCCCCTTTCTTTGCATGCTTGAAACAAGGGCACTCCCGGTCCATGTGTAGGATTAGACTATTGGAAGGTCACTGTGTCGGGAGCTTTCCTTTAGGCTGACTGGAGACCACGTGGGTTTGGCCCCCTTGATTATGTGGTGAAGCCTTAACCTTGTATGTTCATGACCCCAAACTTGCATTGTGCATATCATGATCTTGCATCTTCCAAAAATCGTTTTCAAACTCATTTTCAAAGTTTGCATTAAACTTGTTTTCAAAATTGCATCAAAATCTCATTTTTCAAAACTTGTTTTCAAAATCACAATCCTAGGGTGATTCTAGCATTTCCATGGCTAGGGTTACTTTAGGAAAATGTTACATTTAAAGAAGACCAATATGGTCTATATTTTCGACTCCTTGTTTTCAAAACCACTTTCCTAAAGCGGTTCTAGCCTTCTTATGGTTAAAATCGCTTCAGGAAAATGAGACATTTTTATACCTTCTAAAAACTTTATTTTCAAAAGTCTCTTTTCCTAAAAATCTCTTTTCCCATACTTTCCTAAAACTCTCATTTCTAAAGTTGTTTTCAAAAACTCCCTCGAAAAATTTATTTTTCAAAACTCCCTTTTTCAACTCCTTTCCAAAACACTTTCCTCAAAATTTCTTTCCTAAAAACACTCCCTAAGTTTCCTTCTTAGAAAACACTCCCTAAATCTCTTTCCTAAAAATTCTTTCTAACAATCTCCTTCCAAAATTTTGTTTTCAAAACTCTCTCAAAGTTTTACTTTCCAAAAACCTCCTTCCTAAAATTCTTTTCAAAATACGCTTTCTAAAAAACTCCTATTTAGAATCTTCCTCCAAAATTTTCGTTTCCAAAATTGCACTTTCCAAAAACTCTTTCCTTAGAACCCAAGTCAAGCCCTAGAACCCACAATTAGAAAACCCTAATTTTCTTTCCAAAAATGTGGTTTTCAATCTTGCCTTAAAACCTAGATTTCCAAAATCCTCTTTTCTACATCAAAACTATAGTCTTCCCAAATTTAGGATTTCCAAAACTCCATCTTTCCAATTCCATACCAAATCAAATCTTCCCTTTAGGAAATCAAATCCAATCTCCCATTCAGGAAACTGGATCATATCCTCCGTTTTTTGAAATAAAATCAAAACACCTCTTTTAGAAAGAAAATCCAATCCTTCGATTTAGGAAATAGGAATCCCACTCCCTCCTAATATCATACCTTCCTAAACCTTAGGTCTTCAAAACATAAACTTTCAAATCTTTCCTAAATCTAAACCTTCCCTAATTCCACCGTTTCCAAATTCCATGCCTATCCAAATCTTAACTTTCAAAATCTAACTTTTTAAATCTTTCTAAACTTCCAAACTTTCTAAATTTGAAACTTTCTTAAATTAAAACTTTCTAAATCCTAAACTTTATAAATTCCAAATCTTTCTTATTTTAAAACCTTTCCAACTTTCAACTCTTTCCTATTTCAATACTTTCCTAATTTGAAAACTTCCCTAATTCAAAACTTTTCTTAAAATGAAACTTTCCTAAAACGGAACTTTCCTAAAATAATACTTTCCTATTTTGAAACTTCCCTAAATTCAAATCTTTCCTAAATCTAATTTTTCCCTAAGCTTCCAAGTCCAACATTCGAGTCAAATCATTTCTAAAACCCATCCAAGTCAAGTCAAATCTTTCTTAAACCTCAAGTCTTTCCTAAATCTCATCTTTCCTAAGTCTAGGTTTCTTGAAACCAAGTTTTCCAAAATCAATCCTTTCAAATCTTCCAATCAAAGATCAAAGTGTAATCTTTTCAATTTCAATTTCCAATTTTCAATCCTCTATTCTAAGTTCAAATCGAACTCCTTTTTCCAACCAAACTCTTCTCTCTTTTTTTTTTTTTCAAATCAACTCTTCTATTTTCAATCGGACTCTTGTCCGAACTACAACTGACCTGGTTCCTCCACCAGGATACGTAGATAACCCTCATGGGTGCGGTCTCCACATTTTTCAAATCTCAAATTCCACAACATTTTTCAAACTTCTAATTCCACAACCTTTTTCAAATCTCTAATTCTACAATCTTCTTCAAGTTTCCAATTCTATTTTCAATTTCCAATTTTCAATTCTAAATATCTATTTTCAATCTTCAATTTCAATTTCCAAAATCTTCTTTCCAAATTCAAACTTCTATTTCTTTCTTTTCAAATCAAATCAATTTCTTTTTAAATCTATTTCTAAATTAAGTCTCTTTTTCTATTGCACTTGCATATCATGCATCATGATAGTTTTTAAACATTGTTTTCTAAAGTGGATAGGATTGACCATTAGTTAGTTAAAGACTCTTATAGGTGAATCTAGGGTAGATAGACACGTAGGTACCGAAAGGGCAAGGTAGGGTGATGGCTTAGTGCGTCTTCCCTACACGTAACCAACCTCCGAACCTAGAATCATTGTTTTCATAGACCAAAAATGGAGTTATTTTTCAAAACAGGCTAAATGTTTTCCAAAGGTTGCCAAACAACCTGTTTTTTTTAAAAACCCCTCTCTAGAGGTGATATTTTCAAAATCGTTTTCCGAAAACCCTAAGTATAGTCTTCGGATTATTCTTAGTTTTTAGGTGACCTAACTCACATTAATCAAGTTAGGTGGCGACTCCAAATCTTTTCCAAAAGCCTTTTATTCAAATCCATTTTCAATTCAAACCTAGTCATACTCATTCTTCTTAGAGGGTGAGTTCTAACGAGAGAGTACAACATTTTTTCCGCTTGTGTGTGTATTCCTCGAGTGCGAAAAATCTGGGCGTGACAAAGGCCTGAAGTCATAGAAATACAGTCAGCCGAACCCACCTTTGGGTTGGGGTATGAACCCACGAAAAAAAAGAAAATAGAAGCAGCGCGGAAGAAGAGGCCTGATAGGAGAACTGTCATGGAACTCTTAGATCAGTTCAAGCAGTTGGACATGGGGAGAGGAATGTCCACATTAAATAAGAAGAAGAGGAAAGTCCAGGAAGAAGCACCCGTCATGACGGCCAACATTGGAATAACTCAAGATGGATCCATTCAAGCAACGCTGCCAGGCGAAAATTTGCATAATTGGGCCACCAAGGACAACACCCGTGCTCGCAAGTTTCGGTACAAAGCTCACTAGAGCGAGATCCTGGAGCAGCTGATCTTCCATAAACAAACTTTGTCTTTTTAAATTACTTGTCTTAGTCTTTAATCAAGTTATTAATGGAAAAAAAATACTCCTTTCTTGTTTGATTCATTGCACACTATTTTCCATTCCAGGAACCCTTGCATCCGATGTCTTACTTAGCTAATCCAGAGAATGCCAATCCTGACAAATGATGACTTAAATACTGAGTTTGATTACCAACAACTGAGAATTGCAGAAGACGTAAATTATTCAGAGGAGGTGCTAGAGGAAATTTAGGAACAAATAGAGAGACATGAGAATCGTAATACCCCAAACATTGAGAAAACAGAAACCATTAATTTGGGGAATGAAGGGGATCCAAAAGAGCTTAGAATCGGTACAGGCCTTGATCAATGGCAGCACAGAGAATTACTGGAACTATTGTGTGCATACTTGGATGTTTTCGCGTGGTCCTATCAAGACATGCCCGGGCTGGATAAATCCATTGTTGAACATAGATTACCCCTAGACCCGCAGATGAAACCCTTTAAGCAGAAATTAAGAAGATTGAAGCCCGAATGGAGCCTGAAGATCAAGGAATAAGTGATTAAATAGCTCCAAGCAGGATTCCTGCAAGTAGTAGAGTATCCACAATGGCTGGCTAATATTTTCCCAATACCCAAGAAAGATGGCAAGGCGTGGATGTGTATTGACTTTCGGGGCCTCAATAGGGCCAGTCCAAAGGATGATTTTCCTCTCCCACATATAGACTTGCTTGTTGACAACATGGCCGGTCACGAAATGTTTTCCTTCATGGACGATTTTTTGGGATATAATTAGATCAAGCCGGCTGAGGAGGATCAGGAGAAGATTGCTTTCATTACCCCCTAGGGAGTATACTGTTATAAAGTTATGCCATTCTGAATTCGTAATGCAGGGGCAACCTACCAAAAAGCCATGGTAACCTTATTCCATGACATGATGCATCGGGAAGTAGAAATCTATGTGGATGACATGATTGTCAAGTCCAAGCAGTGGAAAGACCACCTGTTCAACCTATGGAAGGTGTTTAACCGTCTCTGTAAGTATCAGCTTAAGCTAAATCCTGCCAAATGCACATTCGGAGTATCTTCAAGGAAGCTGCTGGGGTTTATAGTCAATGAAAATGGGATAGAGGTTGATCCTGCCAAAGTTAAGTCCATTGTCGAAATGCCAGCACCAAAGGGGGAAAAGGAGGTTCGATCGTTTCTAGGAAAATTAAACTTTATCAGCAGATTCATCACCCAAATGACCCACCTGTGTGAACCTATTTTCAAGCTCCTTAAGAAAGACGTTCCAAAATAGTGGGATGATAACTGTCACATAGTTTTTGAGAAAATTAAAGAGTATCTGCAAAATTCTCCTGTTCTAGTGGCACCAACCCCGGGACGTCCTTTGTTGATGTACATGTTAGTGTTAGATACTTCCATGGGATGTGTTTTGGGACAACATGATGAAACGAGAAGAAAAGAGCAAGCCATTTACTACCTCAGTAAGAAATTCCTGCTGTATGAAACAAAGTATTCGGATCTCGAGAAAACCTGCTGCGCATTAGCCTAGGCAGCTCACAGGCTTCGGCACTACATGCTCTATCATACCACATTCCCCATCTCTCAAATGGATCCCCTCAAGTATATATTCGAGAAACCAACCCTGTCCAGCAGAATTGCCCGATGGCACATGATCCTGTCAGAATTCGACATTGTGTTCACTACCCGTAAAGCAGTCAAGGGGCAGGTGATAGCTGATTATCTGGCCGAGAACCCTATTGATGATTATCAATCCATGGAACCCCAATTTCTCGATGGAACCCCAATTATCAACCTTAGCCATCAGCCCCTGCACCTGCTGTCAACATACCAGTCATTACTATTCAGGCACTCGTCCCCGCACTAGTTGTGGTCCAACTATACTTTAACCCTAACAGGCCTGACCAATGGAACAGGGTCTTCACTCACCTGGCTTGCGCTCAGATGGAAGCCTACAATGAACTTTTGAAAGCTAAGCATGTAAGCCTTGTAAGCACCCCATTTTTGACCGCTCGGTAGTCTACACTCTGTCCAGACTTGTTTTCAAGTCATGGTGGGCATATTCCTATCGAAACCACTTCTCTAGGTCCAAATTACATCTTTTCATCGCTTCGCGAGCCTGTCAGGCCCAAATAGAGGGAAAATGACCAAAATGCCCTTAGGGGCATTGTCCTTTCTTATTCCAATTCCAATCCCTCCCTCGAGATAGTTTATTCCTCGAGACGGTCCGAGTAGCAAAACTACTCACAAAACCATTAGAGTGGCAGAAACACTCACAAAACCGTTAGAGTGGCGGAAACACTCACAAAACCGTTAGAGTAGCGGAAGTACTCACAAAACCGTTAGAGTGACGGAAACACTCACAGAACCGTTAGAGTAGCGGAAGTACTCACAAAACCGTTAGAGTGGCGGAAACACTCACGATCCAGGCACATCTCTTCGGAGATGGTAAGACCCCTTTCCAATCCCACTCTCGAGACAGTTTATTCCTCGAGACGGCTCCAACCCAGGCACGTCTCCTCGGAGACAGTAAGACCCCTTTCCAATCCCACTCTCGAGACAGTTTATTCCTCGAGACGGTCCGAATAGCAAAACTACTCACAAAACCTTCGGAGTAGCGGAAATACTCACAAAACCGTTAGAGTAGCGGAAATACTCACCAAACCGTTGGAGTAGCGGAAATACTCACAAAACCGTTAGAGTAGCGAAAATACTCACAGAACCGTTAGAGTAGCGGAAATACTCACCAAACCGTTAGAGTAGCAGAAATACTCACAGAACCGTTAGAGTAGCGGAAATACTCGCAGAACCGTTAGAGTAGCAAAAATACTCACAGCACCATTAGAGTAGCGGAAATACTCACAAACCGTTAGAGTAGCGGAAATACTCACAGAACCGTCCAAGTAGCGGAAATACTCACAAATCATCAACCCCGTCCGAGTAGTGGAAGTACTCACACCGTTAGAGTAGCGAAAATACTCACAAACCCGTTAGAGTAGCGGAAATACTCAACCCCGTCCGAGTAGCGGAAGTACTCACACCATGAGAGTGGTAGAAACACTCAAAACCCAGGTCAACACCAGTGTCTGTTAGCTCACCTCAGTGAAAAATGACCAGACTACACTTAGGACCTTTTTCGAGACTTTTCGGTCAAGATGACCATTTTGCCCCTAGGCATCCGAACGCCCCGGGAACCACACCGGCTCTGGGTATCAAACCGGTAATGTCCCGAGAATACTTTTTATAGTATTCTCAACTTTCCTTTACCTTTCCGGATCATTTCGAGTCAGTTCCGGCCAACCCGGTACAAAATGACCGTTTTGTCCCTGGAGGGCCGGTCTCCTTTTTCGACCATACCGGCTTTGAGTATTAAACCGGTAATGTCCCGAGAATACTTTTTATAGTATTCTCAACTTTCCTTTACCTTTCCGGATCATTCCGAGTCAGTTTCGGCCAACCCGGTATAAAATGATTGTTTTGCCCCTAGAGGGCCGGTCTCCTTTTCCAAACACACCGGCTCTGGGTATCAAACCGGTAATGACCCGAGAATACTTTTTATAGTGTTCTCAACCTTCCTTTACCTTTCCGGACCATTCCGAGTCAGTTCCGGCCAACCCGGTACAAAATGACCGTTTTGCCCCTAGAGGGCCGGTCTCATTTTCCAACCACACCGGCTCTGGGTATCAAACCGGTAATGACCCGAGAATACTTTTTATAGTGTTCTCAACCTTCCTTTACCTTTCCGGACCATTCCGACTCAGTTCCGGCGAACCCGGTACAAAATGACCATTTTGCCCCTAGTGGGCCGGTCTCCTTTTCCGACCACGCCGGCTCTGGGAATCAAACCGACAACCTCTGGGAACATTCTAAATAATGTTTCCAAATCCCAAGTCTTTTTCCGGGACAATCCGAGTTCGCCCCGGCAGTTTCTCAGTCCGGTTGACCGTTTTGCCCCTAAAGGCCCGGTCAACCTTTCCGACACATTTTGTCCTCACTTTTTAACTCAAATACCTCCAGGACACTATTTCAAGTGTTTCTACTCCTTTCCGGCCTTCCGGGTCACTCCCGGTTCCTTCAAATCATTCCCGGACTTTCCGGAGTCACTCCTAGTGAAGCCAGGCTAAAATTTACATGGTAGTCACTAGTACAGGCGCCCAAATCTAGTCAAAGATATGTTGCTTGCTGACCTTAATTGTTTCCTAAATGGCTGGCGCCACTAGTAGTGGCGCCAAGCCAAAAAATGGCCTGGTGCCACTCCTAGTGGCGCCAGTGTATAATTTGGCCTGGCGCCACTACAACAGGCGCCAGGTTTGTCCTCCCTCTATAAATACAGAGCCTCGTTTAACGTGAAAAGGGTCTGCAAACTTAACCTAGAAATCACACAATTTGATATACAGAGCTCGAGCACCTCCAAAAACCCTAGTTTCCTTAGGTTCTCCAAACCCTAGCCACCCTATACTAAACCCTAGCCATCATACACAAACCCTAGCCCCCTATACACTTATACACTCCCCCATACACTCATACACTAGCCTTCAACCACCCTTCGAAGACTTGAAGAGCTGCAATCTAAAGCTTGAAAACAACCCTTGAAGACTGAAGAAGAAGATCAAGACGAAGACCCAAGACCGAAGACAAGCAAGGCGCGCAAATTAAAGAAGATACAAGGTAGGCTCTCTATTTAATTTTCTGCACTTCCCCCCTCTCTCTTCTCTCTCTAACCCACTTGGGTTTTCTCTATTTTAATCCACCATCTCTTCCCCCCCCCCCCCCCCTCTTTCTTTGCATGCTTGAAACAAGGGGACTCCCGGTCCATGTGTAGGATTAGACTGTTGGAGAGTCACCGTGTCGGGGGCTTTCTTCTAGTCTAACCAGAGACCACGTGGGTCCGGCCCCCTTGATTATGTCATGAAGCCTTAACCTTGTATGTTCACGACCCCAAATTGCATTGTGCATATCATAGTCTTGCATTTTCCAAAATTCGTTTTCAAAAAGTTATTTTCAAAAATCATTTTCCAAACTTGTTTTCAAAATTGCATCAAAAGCTCTTTTTCAAAAACATGTTTTCAAAACCACAATTCTAGGGTGATTCTAGCTTTTCCATGGCTAGGGTTGCTTTAGGAAAGTGTTATATTAAAAGTGACCTTTTGGTCTACATTTTCAAACCTTGTTTTCAAAACCACTTTCTTAAAGTGGTTCTAATCCTCTTATGGCTAGAATCGCTTTAGGAAAGTGGGATGTTTTTACACCTTCTAAAAACTCTCTTTTCAAAAAGTCTTTCTTCCTAAAAATCTCTTTTTCAACATGCTTTCCTAAAACTCTCCTCTCCAAAAGTGTTTTCTAAAAACTCTTTCCAAAATCTATTTTTCAAAACTCCCTTTTTCAACTCCTTTTCAAAATCCTCTTCCCGAAGTCCACTTTCCAAAAACGTTCCCTAGGTCTATTTCCTAGAAAAACTCTCTCCAAAAACCTTTCTAAAAAACTCTCTTTCCAAAATCTTCCTTCTAGAAATTTCCCCTCTAGGATCTTCTTTCCAAAATCTACGTTTCTAAAAATGCACTTTCCAAAACTCCTTCTCTTTAAAATCTTTTTCCAAAAACTCCCTCTTCAAATTCACTTTCCAAAAGTTCCTCCCTAGGTTTCCCTTCTAGAAAACCTTCGTTTTCAAAAACGCACTTTCTAAAAATCCCTTTTCCTTAAAGCCCAAGTCAAGCCCTAGAACCCACAATTAGGAAACCCTAAATTTTCTTCCCAAAAACATGGTTTTCAAACTTTGCCCCAAACCTAGGTTTCCAAAATCTTTTGTTTTCTACATCAAAACTATACAGTTTTCAAAACCTCTTTTCTACATCAAAACCATAATTTTTCAAAAGTAGGGTTTCTAGAATCTCCCTTTCCAAATTCTTGTCAAATCAAATCTTCCCTTTAAGAAACCAAAACCAATCTCCCCGTTTAGGAAACTAGATCCCGTTCTCCGTTCTTGGAAACAAAATCCAACCTTTCTTTTTAGAAACCAAATCCAATCCCTTCCTAATCCAATCCTTTCTTAATTCAATTCCTTCCTAAACCATAAGTTTCCTAAATTTAAACTTTAAATCTTTCCTTAAATTTTAAAATCCAACTCTTTCCTAATTCAAATCCTTCCTAAACTTCCACTTTCCTAAACCCTAAGTTTCCAAAAACTTGAACATAAAAATCTTTCCTAATTTAACCCCCTTTCCAAATCTTAACTTTTCAAATCCAAGCTTTCAAATCTTTCATAAACTCAAACCTTTCCTAATCTCAAGATTTTCTAAAACTTTAAAACTTTCTAAATCTTAAACTTTCTAAATATCAAATCTTTCTAAAATTCTAAGCTTCCTAAATTCAAAACTTTCTTAAGTTAAATCTTTCTAAACCCAAATCTTTCTAAACTCTAAACTTTCCAAAACTTCAAATCTTTCCAAATCTAAGACTTTTCTAAATTCAAAACTCTCTTAATTTAAGACTTTCTTAAGTTGAAACTTTCTTAATTCAAACATTTCCTAAATTCACAACTTTCCTTTTTCAAACCTTTCCTAAAACGAAACTTTCTTATTTTCAAAACTTCCTTGTTTTCAAAGCTTTCCAAATTCAAAACTTCCCTTTTTCAAAACATTTCTAAATTCAAAACTTTCCGATTTTCAAAACTTTCCTAATTTGAGAACTTTCCTAATCTGACAACCTTTCCTTTTTCGAAAACTTTCTAAACTCAAAATTTTCCAATTTCTAAACTTTCTTAAATTCAAAACTTTCCTAAACCTAAAACTTTCCTAAATTCAAAACTTTCCAAAAATAACACTTTCCTAATTCGAAACTTTCCTAATCCCAATCTTTCCCAAATTCCAAGTTTCCAAATCTTCCAAGACCTTTCCTAAATCCAATCTTTCTTAAACTCTTGAGTCTTTCCTAAGTCTCATCTTTCTTAAGTCTAGGTTTTCTCAAACCTTCTTTTTTTTCAAAACAAGACCAAATCTATCTTTTCAAATCAAGGTCCAATCTTTTCCAAAATTTCAATTTCCAATCTTCTTTTCTAATCTCAAATCAAATCCAATTTTCAATTCAATCTCTTTCTTCCAATCCAATCTCTCTCTTCGAATCAATCTATTTTCAATCGGACTCCGGTCCGAACTACGACTGACCTGATTCCCCCAAAGGGATACGTAGGCAACCTTCATAGGTGCGGTCACAATACTTTTCAAACTTTCAATTCCACCCTCATGGGTGTGGTTTCCAAAATCTCCAAATTTCAAATTCCAATCTATTTTCAAAATTCCAATTTCAAATTTCTATTTTCAAATTCCTATTTCCAAGTTTTCAAAGTTTCCAATTTTAATTCCATCTTTTCAAATCTATTTTCAAATCAAATCAATTTCTATTTTCCAATTCTTTCATCTTGCACTTGCATATCATGCATCATGCTAAATTAGTTTTCAAACATTGTTTTTCAAAGTGAATAGGGTTGAACTATAGTTAATTAAAGACTCTCGTAGGTGAATCTAGGGTAAATTGACGTGCAGGTACCGAAAGGGCGGGGTAGGGTGATAGCTTAGTACGTCTTCCCTACACGTAACCAACCTTCGAACCTAGATCACTGTTTTCGAAAGACCAAACGGAGTTATTTTTCAAAAAATGGCTAAATGTTTTCCAAAGGTTGCCAAACAACCCGTTTTCCTAAAAAACCCTTTCTTGAGGAGATATTTTCAAAATCGTTTTCCAAAACCCTAAGTGTAGTCTTCGGATTATTCTTAGTTTTTAGGTGACCTAACTCACCTTAATAAAGTTAGGTGGCGACTCCAAATCTTTTTCAAAAGCCCTTTATTCAAACTTGTTTTCAATTCAAACCTAGTTGCACTCATTCTTTTAGGAGGGTGAGTTCTAACGAGAGAGTACAACATTTTTCCCGCTTGTGTGAGTATTCCTCGAGTGCGAAAAATCTGGGCGCGACAAGCCTCATACCCGCTTGACCTTTATCAAGTCTGCTGCCGCCTACCTTTAGTCTGACTCTTACCTATGAATATCACTCCGGAGGACAAGGGCATGATACTGAAAGCTGCTTCTCCCTGAAGCACAAGATGCAGGATTTGATTGATGCAAAAATATCAACACTCAGGAAGCAAGTGTGGTCCCCGCACTTAACGTTACAACAAACGCACCGCATGACCATACTATTAACCTAGTCATGGAGAACGAGGCTGACCCGGATGGCATCAATATGACAGATTTTTTTCTTGACCAAGACGCATGGGAGGTTCAATGGGAAGAAGTAGAATTGCCTGTTCCCGCATATTTTCTCCATATGGATAAAGTACAAGACCCTACCTTCGAGAACAATGAACACCACCACCAACTCCTAGAAGCACTTGAATACGACCTTGATGTAGAGATGATTCAAATCCCCGAATTAGAATACAACTCGCACGGTACAGGATTGGTTATCAATCCAACGACCAAGGCACAATTGCACTAAGTGAGCAAGAGATGGGAAATCAAATCTTCCCAGAGCCAGCCTTCATCCCTAGAGAATGGGTTGAGGAGTTTACACTCTCAGAAAATGACATGATTCCCCCTTTCATCACTGTCTACGATTATGAAGCTATGGGATGGGGAGCCACAGATCTTATAATTCCTGAACCTTCATTCGAATTGGATGAGGGTGAGCTCAACAACTTGTTTCACTGAAGCTAATGTCCCTACGTCAGAAGAAGTAACTAGGCTAGATAATGATAATGCCGAGAACTTGTGAGTCTTGGGAGGAAGCTTGGGCAAGAAACCTGAAAAAGCTTATAACACCATGAAATATAATCCCTATCAATCATCCAAGAAGGAAGTAACCGGCCAAGAGAAAAAAAGATCTTGAGAAATTGCAAGTCTCGGGGAATGACCTGGGCACAGCTGACAAAGCTAGAGAGAAAGAAAAAAAAAAAAAAGAAATCCACAATTACACGGTGATCACTCACTCCGATAGTGCCATGGATAATGCCTCAATCTGCCTCGCACATCTTAACAACACACCTAGCAAATGGAGTGCGGAAAGTGTCAAAGTAATCCCAAAGCCCGTCTGAGGGGCTTCTGAAACCAACAATGAAAAGGGATGTTTTATGGATTCATCCACTTTCCTTCCTATCTTTTACTTTTCCCATACTCTTTCTTGTCTTGTGTTTATGCTTTCAATCAAAGCCATGCCATGTAAAAAGAAGAACGATATGTTTAAACGAAAAGAAAGGATTCCCATTCGTTCTTTTTTACTCATACTCTTATAAATAAATGTTTTCTTTTAGGGCTTCTTCCCCAATTTGTAATGCCTCAACTTGAAGGATGGGATAGGTCGAGTAATCCATCCAATGGAGATTAAAGCCTTGAGAGAAAAAGAGAGAGAGTGAAGGAAGGAGTGTGGAGCTCACAAGAACCTTCAAGGTGACGCTCAAGTAATGTTCAAGCACAACGATGCATATCCGAGCTCTCAAAATGAAGAGAAGCCCTTATTCTACCCATCTAGAGGAAATAAACTTCTCCTTTTGCTTAGCCCACAAGAACTGTAAATGATTTCCATTTAAGACACCCTAAACCAAGAACTATCCCTCATATTGGGGTAAGTACAGGGTGGTTGATTCAATAAATAGTATAGGGATTTATTAAGGAATATTGTCTAAATTTTGAAAGAGGGCTCTATGGACTAATAAATTTAATCTAAAATGAAGTGAGGCCCTCAATTCTACTACCATATAGTTAAAAACATCTTTTGCAAAACCCATTCAAGCCAATTACATTTTGTCTAGAAAACCAACATAGTGATCACCGCCCACACTGGGTTAAGGCAAAAACCCTGAATGGAAACTAACAAATGCCCGATGAAGAGGCTGATTTCCAAAAGAATGCGATGTCGACATCATATTTGAGAGCACGCATAGCAGCAAGTTTTTTAATGTAGAAGAAAAGACTAAAAAAGCAATAAAAAAAAGGAAGAAGACAGTGAGTCAGTGGTGGTCTTCAAGGGAAGATGAGGCCATCCAAAAATGGAAATGAAAAAGTCGGCATCTTTAAAAGTCGACATAGGAACAAATTTCTCGGTGAAGAAATTCTAATTAGGAAGGAGAGAATGGCCCAAAAGAACAAAACGAGTAAGAAAGAAAAAAGAAAGAAGAAAAGGGAAGTTAAATTGCTGCAAGTGATCATGGGTCTTTCGGAACCTCATAAGTGATAAACTTTGAGCCTTTATATCCCCTTATTTATAAATGCCTTAACCTAGCCTACGATTCGGTCCAAATCAAAGTCCTCTACGATCAAAGAACATTGCTTTGTCCAAGTGATCCTAAAACAATACCAAGACAAGTAGTCCAAAAAAATAATAAAATAAAAGAGAGGAAAGGAGGCAAGGGCAGTCTCATGCCCCATGGCGTGGTTAGATACTTTTGGTTTAAGCAACCCACTAAGAGAAAAAATTTTAGCCTAAATATCACTTCATTTCTTACAATCCTTAAACCTAGCCTATGTTACGATCCCAAAAGAAGTCTTCTTGGATTGAGAGCTAAGTTATTTATCGCTTTGCAAATGGCAGGCTAGTTATCGCCCAAACCACGGTAAAATCTAAAGATCTAAGAGAGAAAACCAAGTGAGGAAAGAAAATCCCCAAACAGCAGCCCTATAGGAAATAGGGATGAGATAGTGGCTGGCAAACCAGAAGGCTAAGAATGGTGCAAATACTATCACACCTTGATAAGAATGGGATAGAACCAAAGGGGCAGGATCCTAAAAAGGAACCAGAATCTTGAGAGTGTGGACCCTGGGGCAACCTCGAGACATTCCTTGTAAATAACCTATATACATGTAGTACTTGTGCATTTATGATATGTATAACTTGTACAATCCCTATGTAGTTTGTATCTATTTATGCATTCATTAAAAAGTATGACATGCATTCAATTCCATTCTTGTATAAACCTATGCATTCAAATTCATGATTGTAAGCACCCCATTTTTGATCGCTTGGCAGTCTACACTCCGTCCAATCAAAACCAATCCTCTAGTCCAAATTCCGTCTTTCCATCGCTTCGCGGGCCTGTCAGGCCCAAATAGAGGCAAAATGACCAAAATGCCCTTAGGGGTATTGTCCTTTCTTATTCCAATTCCAATCCCTCTCTCGAGACAGTTTATTCCTCGAGACGGTCCGAGTAGCGAAACTACTCACAGAACCGTTAGAGGCATTGTCCTTTCTTATTCCAATTCCAATCCCTCTCTCGAGACAGTTTATTCCTCGAGACGGTCCGAGTAGCGAAACTACTCACAGAACCGTTAGAGTAGCGAAAATACTCACCAAACCGTTAGAGTAGCGGAAATACTCACACACCGTTAGAGTGGCAGAAACACTCACAAAACTGTTAGAGTAGCGGAAATACTCACACCGTTAGAGTGGCGGAAACACTCAAAACCCAGGCACGTCTCTTCAGAGACGGTAAGACCCCTTTCCAATCCCTCTCTCGAGACAGTTTATTCCTCGAGACGGTTCCAATCCAGGCACGTCTCGTCGGAGACGGTAAGACCCCTTCCGGTCCCACTCTCGAGACAGTTTATTCCTCGAGACGGTCCGAGTAGCAAAACTACTCACAAACCCGTTAGAGTAGCGGAAATACTCACAAACCCGTTAGAGTAGCGGAAATACTCACAGAACCGTTAGAGTAGCGAAAATACTCACAAACCCGTTAGAGTAGCGAAAATACTCACAAACCCGTTAGAGTAGCGGAAATACTCACAGAACCGTTAGAGTAGCGGAAATACTCACCAATCATCGACCTCGTCCGAGTAGCGGAAATACTCACAAATCATCAACCCCGTCCGAGTAGCGGAAGTACTCACACCGTGAGAGTGGCGGAAACACTCAAAACCCAGGTCAACACCAGTGTCTGTTAGCTCACTTCGGTGAAAAATGACCAAACTACCCTTAGGACCTTTTCCGAGACTTTTTGGTCAAGATGACCATTTTGCCCCTAGGCATCCGAATGCCTTGGGAACCACACCGACTCTGGGTATCAAACCGGAAACCTCCTGAGAATACTTTTTATAGTATTCTCAACCTTCCTTTACCTTTCCGGATCATTCCGAGTCAGTTCCGGCCAACCCGGTACAAAATGACCGTTTTGCCCTTGGAGGGCCGGTCTCATTTTTCGACCATACCGGCTTTGAGTATCAAACCGGTAATGTCCCGAGAATACTTTCTATAGTATTCTCAACCTTCCCTTACCTTTTCGGACCATTCCGAGTCAGTTCCGGCGAACCCGGTACAAAATGACCGTTTCGCCCCTAGTGGGGCGGTCTCCTTTTCCGACCACGCCGGCTCTGGGAATCAAACCGGAAACCTCTGGGAACATTCTAAATAATGTTCCCAGATCCCAAATCTTTTTCCAGGACAATCCAAGTTCGCCCCGGCAGTTTTTTAGTCCGATTGACCGTTTTGCCCCTAAAGGCTCGGTCGACCTTTCCGACACATCCAATCTTCATTTTTCAAGTCAAATATCTCTAGGACACTATTTTAAGTGTTCCTGCTCCTTTCCGGCCTTCCGGGTCATTCCCGGCTCCTCCAAATCATTCCCGAACTTTTCGGAGTCACTCCTAGTAAAGCCAAGCTAAAGTTTACATGGTAGTCACTAGTACAGGCGCCCAAATCTAGTCAAAGATATGTTGCTTGCCGACCTTAATTGTTTCCTAAATGGCTGGCACCACTAGTAGTGGCGCCAAGCCAAAAAATGGCCTGGCGCCACTCCTAGTGGTACTAGTGTAGAATTTGGCCTGGCGCCACTGCAACAGGCGCCAGGTTTGTCTTCCCTCTATAAATACAAAGCCTCGTTCAACGTGAGAAGGGTCTGCAAACTTAACCTAAAAATCCCATATTTCGATATACAGAGCTCGAGCACCTCAAAACCCTAGCTTCCCTAGGTTTTCCAAACCCTAGCCACTATACACAAAGCCTAGCCTCCTATACACTCATACACTCCTCCATACACTCATACCCTAACCTTCAACCATCCTAGGAAGACTTGAAGAGCTGCCATCTAAAGCTTGAAGACAACCCTTGAAGACTGAAGGTGAAGATCAAGACGAAGACCGAAGACCGAAGACTACACGGCGCGCAAAATAAACAAGAAACAAGGTAGGCTCCCTATTTAAATTTCCGCACTTCCCCCCTCTCTCTTCCCTCTCCAACCCACTTGGGTTTTCTCTATTTTAATCCCCCATCTCTTTCCCGCCCTTTCTTTGCATGCTTGAAATAAGGGGACTCCCGGTCCATGTGTAGGATTAGACTGTTGGAGAGTCACCGTGTCGGGGGCTTTCTTCTAGTCTAACCAGAGACCATGTGGGTCCGGCCCCCTTGATTATGTGGTGAAGCCTTAACCTTGTATGTTCACGACCCCAAATTGCATTGTGCATATCATAGTCTTGCATCTTCCAAAATTCGTTTTCAAAAAGTTATTTTCAAAAATCGTTTTCAAACTTGTTTTCAAAATTACATCAAAAGCTCTTTTTCAAAAACATGTTTTCAAAATCACAATCCTAGGGTGATTCTAGCTTTTCCATGGCTAGGGTTGCTTTAGGAAAGTGTTACATTAAAAGTGACCTTTTGGTCTCTATTTTCAAATCTTGTTGTTTTCAAAATCGCTTTCCTAAAGTGGTTCTAGCCCTCTTATGGCTAGAATTGCTTTAGGAAAGTGAGATGTTTTTACTCCTTCTAAACTCTCTCTTTAAAAAATCTCCTCCTAAAAATCTCTTTTTCAACATACTTTCCTAAAACCCTCCTCTCCAAAATTGTTTTAAAAAATTTCCTTCCAAAATCTATTTCTCAAAACTCTCTTTTTCAACTCCTTTCCAAAATCTTTTCCTCAAAATTCACTTTCTAAAATCACTCCCTAGATTCACTTTCTAAAAACTCTCTCCAAAAATCTTTCCTAAAAACCCCCTTTCCAAAATCTTCCTTCTAGAAATTCCCCTCTAGGATTTTCCTTCCAAAAACTCCCTCTTCAAACACACTTTCCAAAAACTCCTTCCTAGGATTCCCTTCTAGAAAATCTACGTTTCTAAAAACACACTTTCCAAAAACTCTTTTCTTAGAGCCCCAAATCAAGCCTTAGAACCCACAATTGGGAAACCCTAATTTTCTTTCCAAAAACATGATTTTCAAACTTTGCCCCAAACATAGGATTCCAAAATCTCTTGTTTTCACGTCCAAACTATACATGTTTCCAAAACCTATTTTCTATGTCAAAACTATAATTTTTCAAATCTAGGGTTTCTAGAATCTCCTTTTCCAAATCCTTCCCAAATCCTGTCTCCCCTTTAGGAAACCAAATCCAATCTCCCCGTTTAGGAAACTAGATCCCGTCCTCCGTTTTTGGAAACAAAATCCAACCTTTCTCTTTTAGAAATCAAATCCAATCCCTTCCTAATCCAAACCTTTCTTAATTCAATTCCTTCCTAAACCATAAGTTTCCTAAATTTAAACTTTAAATCTTTCCTTAAATTTCAAAATCCAACTCTTTCCTAATTCAAATCTTTCCTAAACTTCCACTTTCCTAAACCCTAAGTTTCCAAAAACTTGAACATAAAAATCTTTCCTAAACTTTAAAACTCAACTTTCAAATCTTTCCTAATTCAACCCTTTCCTAATTCTACCCCTTTCCAAAATCTTTTTCAAATTCAAGCTTTCAAATCTTTCCTAAACTCAAACCTTTCCTAATCTCAAGATTTTCTAAAACTCTAAAACTTTCTAAATTTTAAACTTTCTAAATTTCAAATCTTTCTAAAATCAAAACTTTCTAAATTTGAAACCTTCTTAAGTTAAATCTTTCTAAACCTAAAAACTTTTTAAATTCTAAACTTTCCAAAACTTCAAAATCTTTTCAAATCTAAAACTTTTCTAAACTCAAATCTTTCTTAATTCAAACATTTCCTAAACTGAAAACTTTCCTTTTTCAAACCTTTCCTAAAACGAAACTTTCTTATTTTCAAAACTTCCCTATTTCAAAACTTTCCTAATTTGGGAACTTTCCTAATTTGAAAACCTTTCCTATTTCGAAAACTTTCTAAATCTGAAACTTTCTTAATTCAAAACTTTCCTAATTCGAACCTTTCTTAATTCGAAACTTTCCTAATTCGAAACTTTCCTAATTCAAACATTTCCTAAATCTAATCTTCCCTAATTTCCTAAAACTTTCAAGTCAAGTCAAATATTTTCTAAGTCTCTTCTCTTTCCTAAGTCTAGGTTTCCTAAACCTTCATCTTTCTAAAACAAGTCCAAATCTATCTTTTCAAATCAATATCCAATCTTCTCAATTTTAATTTTCAATCTCCTCTTCCAATCTCAAATCAAATCCAATTTTCAATTCAATCTCTTTCTTCCAATCCAATCTCTGTCTTCAAATCAATCTCTTTTCAATCAGACTCCGGTCCGAACTATGACTGACCTGATTCCCCCAAAGGGATACGTAGGCAACCTTCATAGGTGCGGTCACAACACTTTTCAAACTTTCAATTCCACCCTCATGGGTGTGGTTTCCAAAATCTTTCCAAATTTCAAATTCCAATCAATTTTCAAATTTCAATTTCAAAATTTCTATTTTCAAATTCCTATTTCCAAGTTTTCAAAGTTTCCAATTTCAATTCCATCTTTTCAAATCAAATCGATTTCTTTTCAAATCAATTTCTATTTTCCAATTCTTTCATCTTGCACTTGCATATCATGCATCATGCTAAATTAGTTTTCAAACATTATTTTTCAAAGTGAATAGAATTGAACCATTAGTTAGTTAAAGACTCTCATAGGTGAATCTAGGGTAGATTGACATGTAGGCACCGAAAGGGCAGGGTAGGGTGATAGCTTAGTGTGTCTTCCCTACACGTAACCAACCTCCGAACCTAGGATCGCTGTTTTCAAAGACCAAAAGGAGTTATTTTTCAAAAAGGGCTAAATGTTTTCCAAAGGTTGCCAAACAACCCGTTTTCCTAAAAAAACCCTCTCTTGAGGAGATATTTTCAAATCATTTTCCAAAAACCCTAAGTGTAGTTTTCGGACTATGCTTAGTTTTTAGGTGACCTAACTCACCTTAATTAAGTTAGGTGGCGACTCCGAATCTTTTTCAAAAGCCCTTTATTCAAATCAAATTTTCAATTCAAACCTAGTCGCATTCATTCTTCTAGGAGGGTGAGTTCTAACGAGAGAGTACAACATTTTTCCCGCTTGGGTGAGTATTCCTCGAGTGCGAAAAATCTGGGCGCGACAGTTGGCGACTCCACTGGGGAGACTTAGAGGGTTAGGCCGTAGTCATGTCTCTTTACCTTTCACCCATGTTGAGTCTTCAATTAACTTGGTTCAATCCTATTCATTTTAAATTTTCACAAACTAAATTTTCAAAATTGTTTTCAAAAAACAAACATGCATTTATTCATATTATCTTGTATTACGTTTGTCATCCACATACTGACACTTGCATCTTTGTTTTGTAGGTGCGCTTTATGTTTAAATTTTGTTAACAGCTTTGCATGAATGTGATGTACAGGATGAATGGGAGTTGTTGGGTCCTTTCCTCCACTTTTAAAAATCACACACACACTGCATGTGCACTTGCATACCCTGATATGTCCTTTCTAGTTAGAAAGGGGGAACGGTATATTGGTTGTGGGCAAGATGCTGTGTCAGTTTCTTCACCTACGGCCTCTTGATGGTTCCCCCGCTCGGATCACCAACCGATCATAGCACCACCTCGGGGAGTGGGCCTAGGTTTGAAGATCCGGGGACCGAGCCTTTTTAGGACGCATTAATCAACCCTCAACCTCATACTCATATAGACACCATGCATAGCCGAACCTCTGCCGGATTTAGGACACGAGCACCTTTTTCAAAATCACGGAGGAAAAGGCGACTGCTTTTACTTTCATTTATACCTGCTGTTATAATGCTTGTATTTATACTGTTATAATGCCTGTCTAACTGTTCATACATGCATGTTTACTTCAATTGTACCTTCTCTCCTTATACTCTTTGCATATTCATGTTCATGCATTCAATATTCCATGTCAAGACAAGAGTTCCAAGTAACTCAAGTCACTGCATTCTTGTGCATATGATCAACCCATTGAGAGTGTCACCAACGTCACTCTCCCTTGCATTAAACCTACCCAAACCCTAAGGGTTCCCACGTAACCCTAAGGACTCATTGCATGCATCACGATTCATTCCATAAGAGGGGCCCCAATCCCTCTATGCTCACGGAGATAGGGTTGCCAAGAAGACAAGGGGCAATCAATCAACAAGGTCTCTCAGCGACCTCCTCAACACCAAATTCGAGGAAGGCGAAGACTCAAGAGTAGTTTAGGGTTTCCCTTTGTAAAATTAGATAGGTGGAAGTCCAAAGGAAAATGTTCCCCCTCCCCCTATTAAAATGTACTTCAATTCTTTTGTATTTCAAACCCAAAACTTAATGTACTTCTTTATTTTTATGAATGAATGCATGAATGGCTGAAGATTCTCACCTGACGGTAAAGTGTCTGCATACAGGGGCAAACCCACTATCTCCAAGAGTGAGCCAATGCATCATGTATAGTCTCCCCTCTAAGTAGGGGCACCTCTAGGACATGCATTGCATAAAAATTTTCAAATCAAGGCACTAACTTCTCTTTTGTTTCTTGTCTTCTATCTGCCCCCTCCTCATCTCCAAGTACTAAGAAACCGAAGACAGAAGCAAGACAAGAAGGGGGTTTCCTCAACCATCTATTTATGATTATCCTACTGCTCACATGTTCACTTTTATTATGTTCATACACCCATATCCATTCCAAGACAAGAGTTCCAAGAAACTCAAGTCATTTCATTTTCATGCATTTAATCAACCGTAGAGAGAAAGGAGAAATCCAATCTCATGTTAATCAAACCTACCAAAACTCCTAAGGGTTCTTAAACCCTAAGGATTCATGGCATGCATAGAACCATATCTCGAGAGAGGCTAAATCTCTCTCAGTCCATGGAGGTGGGATTGCCCAAATAAAGAAACATCAACCGGCCCACGCCGAAGAGGTATTGTATTGCATAATAGGGGCAAAACCCTGCCTCCAAAATGGACTTGTCATCATGCCTAGATTCCCTCAAAGAAGGGACCTCCATAGGACATGCATCGCATAAAACTTCCAACTTCACATACTGACTGCATTTTCTTTTTCTTTTTCTTTTTGTAGGTCAAAGAGCACGACTGAATTCATGGAATCCCTCTAGCACCTTATTAGATTCAAACTCATGGAAGGATAAACCTAGTTGTTAGAAAATACCAAACCTACATCAAAGAGCAAGAAGAACTGACCATCCACCTACAAGACATTACCTCCACGACATGTCGCAACAATCACAATCCAAGCAGAGGAGGACTTCACTAGATGTGAAGTCTTGTCAGACCCGTGCATCGCAACAACACATCCTCTAACTTCCAAATGCATGACAAATATTGTGAACTTGCCCTCCATTGATATGCCTGTTGAATGAAGCACCAAGAGGTTGATGTAGTCCCAAAACCCTATTAAGGATTCTCACCAAAAGGCCCACAAGAAAAGGGAGGTTTTCATAAAATTCATCTGTTTCTTTTTTGTCTGTCTATTTTCTTGCATATCTTATTTAAATAAACACACATGCCGTGCATTCATGATTTGAAATGAAAAAGATGAAGTTTCCAGTTTATCCCCTTTTGTCTCATACTCTTGTGGAGGATTGTTGCGTTTAAGGATTCTTTCCCATTTAGTGATGACTCGACTTGAAGGATGGGATGGCATAGGCCACCTATTTAAAAGGGGTTAAAATCTTTGAGAGAGAATGAGAGAATAAGAGATAGGAGGAAGACAGTCTCAATAGAGAAGTGCAGAGTTTATTGAAAAGGCAACACTTGCGTGATATCCTGGCTAAGCGATGGGCAGCCGAGTCCCTAAAATGATGAGAAGCCATTGTTCTACTTATCCCAAATAAACACTACCCTTTACTCAGCCCACTAGAGTCGTACATAATTTCTTTTCAGATATCCCCAAACCCATAACCATCCCCCACATTGGGGTGAGCACAAAATAGTTGATTTGATAGAACATGTAGGGTTTCATTGACAGAAACCCATCGTCCCTAGGAGTAATGTCTAAATTTTGTACAAAGGCTTTGTGGACTAAGCAATTCAATTTGAAATGATTAGAGGCCCTCAATTCTATTACCATACACAACAATATTCCCTTTGCTTAAACCATTAGTGCCTCGCAGGAAGCGGAAGTTTTCTTTTTGTCAACCCTGATCCGAAACCATTCCCCCACACTGGGGCAGTCAAGCAGCAAAAGATCTGGCAGAGAACGTCATCGACCATCAAGCTGAAGTAACATGAAGGCTCTATGGATCAAGCAATCTTATTCAAAATGAAGAGAGGCCACCATTTCATTTCCCATACAGTCAAAAGAAACCCCTTGCCAAACCTGTTGAGTCATCTATCCTTTTCCCGAAAAAACCCAACCTAGGGATCACCGCCCACATTGGATAGATTAAACCGCCAACGAAAAGGTCTAAAGAAAAAAGGATCGAAGAATTAGTCGTTCCATAAAAGAAAAGAAAGGACAAGGTCAAGAAAGGGAGTTGCCAAGGGGCAAGAGGACAAAAAAAAAAAAAAAATCTATCTAAAGAAAGGCCTGAAGAAAACCATGATTAAGTCATCTTCAAAAGCATAATAAGAAAATCAAATGAGAAGGGAGTCATGTTTCCCTCAAAAAGCACATGGAAAGGGTGAAAGAAAAGAGTCGTTTTCACCGTGAGAAATATATGGTCAAAAGCAAGAAAGAAATCTAAAGGTGATCCTAGGTTGCAAAGAAACCCAGTAGAAAAATAGGTTTGAGCCCTTACCCTTTCTTGTTAAACCCCAAACCATGGCCTACATTACAACCCTACTAAAGTCCACTCTGATTGAGAAGGATCGCTTGATCTAAATGAGCCAAATATGTTTCTGAAGCTAGAAGAGGATATCAGGGGATGAAACCCCAGTGGAAGACCAACCGAGGATGGTGCGGATCTAACCCTACTGGAAGCAACATCAAATTTGAGCTTACATATCCCGTTCATTCATAAACCTCTTAACCTAGCCTACGTTACGGTCCAAACTAAAGTCCTGTCTGATCAAAGTGAATTACCTAGTCCAAATAAGCCTGAACAATACTAAGACAAGTAGGGTGAGAAAGGAGAATTGGAAGAGAATGCAAGGGGCAATCTCATGCTCCAAGATGTGCTCAGATGGTTTCGGTTTTAATAACCCACTAAAAGAAAATCTTTGAGCCTAAATACCCATTTATTTCTTACAACCCCTAAACCCAGCCTACATTACGGTCCTAAAAGAAGTCTTCTTAGATTGAGGGCTTAGCTGTTTATCGCTTTGCAAAGGGCATGCGAGTTGTTGCTCGAGCCATGGTGGCATTTTGGAGATCTGTGAAAGAAACCCAAGTGAGCTCAGAAACACCCCAAACAGTAACCCTGTAGAAAGTAGGGATAAGATAGCAAACCAAAAGGTCAAGATTCCTAGAGAATGGAGCAAATGCTATCACACCCCGATGAGAATGGGACAAAACTAAATGGGGCAGAATCCTGGAAAGGAACAGAATCCTAAGAGTATGTGCCCAAGGGGCAATCTTGGGATTTTCTTTGTAAATAGCTTATATACATGTAGTACTGATGCATCCATGACATGTATAACCTGTACATCCATTTAGATTCATGTGTAGTTTGTATCTATGCATGCATTCAACTGCGTTCCTGTATGAACCTGTTCATTTGTAAGGAAGTAGGTTATGCATTTAAATCAATTCTTACATAAATCTATGCATTTAAAACAAAAAAATGGGGAACATTGCATTTAATTCTATTTATGTATGCGAATTATCCAAAATTTTAACATGCATTCAATTCCAATTCTGTGTGAACCTGTGTATTCATAAAAAGTAGGACACACATTCAATTCATAAAAAAAAGTATGACATGCATTCACCCCGTACTGGGGCATTCTTAAACTGTTTTTGTATAAAACTCACTCTATGTCTTTCTCTTTCTCTCAAATCGAAAATAGGGAACAAAGCAAAACATAAAAAGGAGCTAAAGCCACCCCTCAGATATCTCCAGTACTAGCTCACACATCAGAAAGCTCAGATTCTTGGGACCAACAAGAAATAGAGACTGGGGCAATGACCCACCTTCGACCTCCCCAATCAAACAACTTTGAAAAGGGGTAGTAAATAAGTATCCGATCACCCAAAGCTGGAATAATGAAGCACATCCCCAACAATGAGCATCGCCCCCCTCCCTAAGGTCTGTCCCACAACCATAGGAGCATATGGGTGCCCCTTATGAATCCTAGCAAGTAGTACAAGTAATTGGCAGTCAACCATGTCATTCCCTCGAGGAGAAACATCCAGAATCTTAAGAAGAGCGAAGTTGGGGCCACCATGTGAGAGATTGACCAATCTTGAGAAGTATGCCAATCCCCTATCCGTCGCAAACTCAAAATGAGAGAAACAAGAACTTCATTGGGACATAAGGAAACTGGGGTCGTAGATCAGAAGAAAAAGCCTCAAAATGGAGCCCAAGCTGAAGAGCGACAATCGTGATGCAGCCATCAGGAAAAGTGGGTCCCATAATGTCAGTTGAACCATCACGAAGACCTAGGAGGAAGCCATACTCATGGGGAGTAGGGGCAAGCTCACATTCCCCAAAATGGAAGAAAGACAGGTCAGGTGGGAACCACTACCAGAAAGCAAGCTACACTAACAGGAGAGAAGCCATGCAACCAAAAGACCAGCAAAAATGTCTTGCTCATCTAAAGGATGCCCGTCATACCAAACCCGTAGTCAGCTCAAAATAGCGTCGGCCATCCGAAAAGTCAAAAGTGGAAAACCTCAATGTCCATCTCATCCTCGAGGGTTGGCTCAACGGAGGGAAGGGGTCGACTGGAGGCCTCCCCCCTCCCACCCTGGCTAGAAGGTGCTCGATTGGCAGAGTGCTGACTACCCCTAGAGCGGCTGGAGCTGCCAACAAGAATTTGTTCGGGCCATCTTCCCGAAGCAGTGACTCTTCTCAGAACCCTCATCGCCTGCGCCCGCCATCCTGAAACGTAAGTCAAGGTAAGAGGTATTAGAATTCGATATATGCAGTTTAAAAGATAAAGAAATAAAAGCAACAAAGAAATAATAATGATAATAACCAAAGGTGAAACATAAAATAAAAGTGAAGGACACAACTTCCATATACATCCTATTCAGACCAACCTAAAAGTTTCTTAAACTTTTCATTCAAGGTTTCTTTTCTAAAATCAACTATCAAAGGTTCCTTAAATTTTTTTTTTTTTTTTGAAAAGTTTCTTGACTTTTTCTCTTCAAAAAGTTCTTTTTCAAAAATCAGTTTCCCAATGGTTTCTTATTATTATCCTCCAAAATTTTTCAAAAATTCTTTCTTCTAAAATTTCCTTTCCAAAGTTAGTTTTCAAAAGGTTTTCTGATTCTGTTTTCCAAAAGTTCTTTTTAAAAATCACTTCTTAAAATCAAATTCTACTTTGAAAATCAGGGTAAAAAATCATTTTCAAAATCATGTCTAAAATTTTTTCAATCCATCTCCAAGTTTTTCTGATTTAGTTCTTCAAGAAAATCCCTTTTCCAAATCCTAGCCCCCCCAAACTTTTCTTTCAAAAGAGTCTTGGACAAAATAAATCCTTAAAAATTTTCAAGGTTTCACTCAAAAAATTCTTCCTTCCAAAATTTCTATCAAGTTCCGAAGTTTTCTATCCTAAATCCTTGTCAATCTCAAAAATTTTCAAATCCGAAAGAGTTCTTAAATTCGTACCTCCAAAATGTCTCCTAAAATGCTATTTTCCAAAATCTTTCTAAGTTTTCTGTCCAACAGGATTTCAAAACTCAAGTCTTAGGTCAAAATGAATTCCCTCCAAATTCCAGTCAGCTCTGCCCTTTTTCCACCAAAACTAGTTTTTGAAGGCCTTTTTGGCCCGTTATCCATTTTTGACCCCCGTTGTCGAAAGATTTTCAGTATCCGTCCCTCCGACTGCCTCGCGGTCAACATGGGACACTTACTCTTATCGTTTTCTGTCTTTGACAAGCAAAGACAGAAAAAGAGGGGCAGCTGTAAGCACCTCATTTTTGACCGCTCGGCAGTCTACACTCCGTCCAGACTTGTTTTCAAGTCATCGAGGGGCATATTCTAATCGAGTCCATTTCTCTCGGTCCAAATTCCATCTTTCCATCGCTTCGCGGGCCTGTCAGGCCCAAATAGAGGCAAAATGACCAAAATGCCCTTAGGGGCATTGTCCTTTCTTATTCCAATTCCAATCCCTCTCTCGAGATAGTTTATTCCTCGAGACGGTCCGAGTAGCAAAACTACTCACAAAACCGTTAGAGTGGCGGAAACACTCACAAAACCGTTAGAGTAGCGGAAGTACTCACAGAACCGTTAGAGTAGCGGAAATACTCACAGAACCGTTAGAGTAGCGGAAATACTCACACAGCCGTTGGAGTGGCGGAAACACTCAAAACCCAGGCACGTCTCTACGGAGACGGTAAGACCCCTTTCCAATCCCTCTCTCGAGACAGTTTATTCCTCGAGACGGTCCGAGTAGCAAAACTACTCACAGAACCGTTAGAGTAGCGAAAATACTCACAGAACCGTCCGAGTAGCGAAAATACTCACAAATCATCAACCCCGTCCGAGTAGCGAAAGTACTCACACCGTTAGAGTAGCGGAAATACTCACAGAACCGTTAGGGTAGCGAAAATACTCCCAAATCATCAACCCCGTCCGAGTAGCGGAAATACTCAACCCCGTTAGAGTAGCGGAAATACTCCCAAATCATCAACCCCGTCCGAGTAGCGGAAATACTCAACCCCGTCCGAGTAGCAGAAATACTCAACCCCGTCCGAGTAGCGGAAATACTCCCAAATCATCAACCCCGTCCGAGTAGCGGAAATACTCACAAATCATCAACCCCGTCCGAGTAGCGGAAGTACTCACACCGTGAGAGTGGCGGAAACACTCAAAACCCAGGTCAACACCAGTGTCTGTTAGCTCACTTCGGTGAAAAATGACCAGACTACCCTTAGGACCTTTTCCGAGACTTTTCGGTCAAGATGACCATTTTGCCCCTAAGCATCTGAATGCCCCGGGAACCACACCGGCTCTGGGTATCAAACCGGTAACCTCCTGAGAATACTTTTTATAGTGTTCTCAACCTCCCCTTACCTTTTCGGATCATTCCGAGTCAGTTCCGGCGAACCCGGTACAAAATGACCGTTTTGCCCCTGGTGGGTCGGTCTCCTTTTCTGACCACGCCGGCTCTGGGAATCAAACCGAAAACCTCTGGGAACATTCTAAATAATGTTTCCAAATCCCAAGTCTTTTTCCGGGACAATCCGAGTTCGCCCCGGCAGTTTCTCAGTCCGGTTGACCGTTTTGCCCCTAAAGGCCCGGTCAACCTTTCCGACACATTTTGTCCTCACTTTTTAAGTCAAATACCTCCAGGACACTATTTCAAGTGTTTCTACTCCTTTCCGGCCTTTCGGGTCACTCCCGGCTCCTTCAAATCATTCCCGGACTTTCTGGAGTCACTCCTAGTGAAGCCAGGCTAAAATTTACATGGTAGTCACTAGTACAGGCGCCCAAATCTAGTCAAAGATATGTTGCTTGCCGACCTTAATTGTTGCCTAAATGGCTGGCGCCACTACTAGTGGCGCCAAGCCAAAAAATGGCCTGGCGCCACTAGGAGTGGCGCCAATGTATAATTTGGCCTGGCGCCACTGCAACAGGCGCCAGGTTTGTCTTCCCTCTATAAATACAGAGCCTCCTTTAACGTGAGAAGGGTCTGCAAACTTAACCTAAAAATCCTATATTTCGATATATAGAGCTCGAGCACCTCAAAACCCTAGCTTCCCATATTTCAAATCTGGTCACGCCCAGATTTTTCGCACTCGAGGAATACTCACCCAAGCGGGAAAAACGCTGTACTCTCTCGTTAGAACATAGGGAAGCTAGGGTTTTGAGGTGCTCGAGCTCTGTATATCGAAATATGGGATTTTTAGGTTAAGTTTGCAGACCCTTCTCACGTTGAAGGAGGCTCTGTATTTATAGAGGGAAGACAAACCTGGCGCCTGTTGCAGTGGCGCCAGGCCAAATTATACATTGGCGCTACTAGGAGTGGCGCCAGCCATTTAGGAAACAATTAAGGTCGGCAAGCAACGTATCTTTGACTAGATTTGGGTGCCTGTACAAGTGACTACCATGTAAATTTTAGCCTGGCTTCACTAGGAGTGACTCCGGAAAGTCCGGGAATGATTTGAAGGAGCCGGGAGTGACCCGGAAGGCCGGAAAGGAGCAGGAACACTTGAAATAGTGTCCTGGAGGTATTTGACTTAAAAAGTGAGGACAAAATGTGTTGGAAAGGTTGACCGGGCCTTTAGGGGCAAAACGGTCAACCGGACTGAAAAACTGTGGGGGCAAACTCGGATTGTCCCGGAAAAAGACTTGGGATTTGGAAACATTATTTAGAATGTTCCCAGAGGTTGTCAGTTTGATTCCCAGAGCCGACGTGGTCGGAAAAGGAGACCGGCCCACCAGGGGCAAAACGGTCATTTTGTACCGGGTTCGCCGGAACTGACTCGGAATGATTCGAAAAGGTAAGGGGAGGTTGAGAACACTATAAAAAGTATTCTCAGGAGGTTACCGGTTTGATACCCAGAGCCGGTGTGATTCCCGGGGCATTCAGATGCTCAGGGGCAAAATGGTCATCTTGACCGAAAAGTCTCGGAAAAGGTCCTAAGGGTAGTCTGGTCATTTTTCACCGAAGTGAGCTAACAGACATTGGTGTTGACCTGGGTTTTGAGTGTTTCCGCCACTCTCACGGTGTGAGTACTTCCGCTACTCGGACGGGGTTGATGATTTGTGAGTATTTCCGTTACTCGGACGGGGTTGATGATTTGGGAGTATTTCCGCTACTCAGACGGGGTTGAGTATTTCCGCTACTCGGACGGGGTTGATGATTTGGAAGTATTTCCGCTACTCTAACGGTTCGGTGAGTATTTCCGCTACTCTAACAGGGTTGAGTATTTCCGCTACTCGGACGGGGTTGATGCTTTGGGAGTATTTTCGCTACTCTAACGGTTCTATGAGTATTTCCGCTACTCTAACGGTGTGAGTACTTTCGCTACTTGGACGGGGTTAATGATTTGTGAGTATTTTCGCTACTCGGATGGTTCTGTGAGTATTTTCGCTACTCTAACGGTTCTGTGAGTAGTTTTGCTACTCGGACCGTCTCGAGGAATAAACTGTGTCGAGAGAGGGATTGGAAAGGGGTCTTACCGTCTCCGCAGAGACGTGCCTGGGTTTTGAGTGTTTCCGCCACTCCAACGGCTTTGTGAGTATTTTCGCTACTCTAACGGTTCTGTGAGTATTTCCGTTACTCTAACGGTTCTGTGAGTGTTTCCGCCACTCTAACGGTTTTGTGAGTAGTTTTGCTACTCGGACCGTCTCGAGGAATAAACTGTCTCGAGAGAGGGATTGGAATTGGAATAAGAAAGGAAAATGCCCCTAAGGGCATTTTGGTCATTTTGCCTCTATTTGGGCCTGACAGGCCCGCGAAGCGATGCAAAGATGGAATTTGGACCTAGAGAAATGGACTCAATTAGAATATGCCCCTCGATGACTTGAAAACAAGTCTGGACGAAGTGTAGACTGCCGAGCGGTCAAAAATTGGATGCTTACAATGATATACATTCATTCCATTCCTGTGTAAATTGTGGCGTTCATAAAAAAGTATAAAATGCATTCTTGTATAAACATGTACATGCATCCATTCATGTTCTTGTCTAACCTATGTTTTCCTCCATAAATATGTACAAAACATAGTCAATGAGCATACATGTGTCGCGCCCAGATTTTTTGCACTCGAGGAATACTCACACAAGCGGGAAAAATGCTGTACTATCTCGTTAGAACTCACCCTCCTAGAAGAATGAGTGCGACTATGTTTGAATTGAAAATTGATTTGAATAAAGGGCTTTTGAAAAAAGTTTGGAATCGCCACTTAATTTGATTAAGGTGAGTTAGGTCACCTAAAAACTAAGCATAATCCGAAAACTACACTTAGGATTTTTGGAAAACGATTTTGAAAGTATCTCCTCAAGAGAGGGTTTTTTAGGAAAACAAGTTTTTGGCAACCTTTGGAAAACATTTAGCCCTTTTTGAAAATAACTCCATTTTTGGTCTTTGAAATCAGTGATCCTAGTTTCGGAGGTTGGTTACGTGTAGGGAAAATGCACTAAGCCATCACCCTACCCCGCCCTTTCGGTACATACATGTCAATCTACCCTAGATTCACCTACGAGAGTCTTTAACTAACTAATGTTCAATCCTATTTACTTTGGAAAAGAATGTTTTAAAAGGCTGATGCATGATATGTAAGTGCAAGAAAAGAATTTTGAAAAATAGATTTGGAAAGAAATTGATTTGATTTTAGAAGGGAGATTTGAAAGGGATGGATTTGAAATTGAAAAGTTTTGGAAATTGAAAATAGAGATTTAAAAATAAATTTTTGGAATTGGAAGTTTGAAAATAGATTGGAGATTTGAAAAGATTATAGAATTTGAAATTTGGAAAATGTGGAGAAATTTAAAATTTGAACGAAGTTGTGAAATTGAAAATTTGAAAAATGTGGAGATCGCACCCATGAGGGTTGCCTATGTATCCTTTTGAAGGAATCAGGTTAGTCGTAGTTCGGACAAGAGTCCGATTGAAAAGAGATTGATTTGGAAGAAAGAGATTGAATTGGAAATTAGATTGGAAGATTTGAAAAGATTTGATTTCGAAAGACTTGGTTTTAGGAAACCTAGACTTAGGAAAGAGAAGATTTAAAAAGGACTTGAGATTAAGAAAGATTGGACTCGAATGTTAGACTTGGAAGATTGGATAAAGATTGGAATTAGGAAATGTTCGAATTAGGAAAGTTTCATTTTTGAAAAGTTCCGCTTTAGGAAAGTTTTCGAAATAGGAAAGTTTTGGAATTAGAAAAGTTTCAACTTAGAAAAGTTTTGACTTTAGGAAAGTTTCAACTTAGGAAAGTTTTGAATTAAGAAAGTTTCATTTTAAGAAAGGTTTTGAAAGAGGAAAGGTTTTGAAAATAAGAAAGTTTTAAGTTTAGAAAGTTTTAGATTTAGAAAGATTTGAAGTTTAGGAAAGATTTGAAAACTTGGATTTGGAAAGTTAAGATTTGGAAAGAGATGGAATCAGGAAAGGGTTGAATTAGGAAAGATTTGAAAGCTTAATGTTTAAAGAAAGATTTGGAAGTTTTAGGAACTTATGGTTTGGAAGGGTAGGAAATTAGGAGAGAGTTGAATTAGGAAATATTTAGATTTTGAGTTTTAAAATTGAGGAAAGATTTTTATGTTCAAGTTAAGATTTAGGAAAGTAGAAGATTAGGAAGAAGTTGAGTTAAGAAAGAGTTGGAATAGGAAAGGATTGGATTTTGTTTCTAAAAAATGAAGGTTTGATTTTGTTTCCAAAAACGGAGGATAGAATTTAGTTTCCTAAACGGGAAGATTGGATTTGGTAAGGATTTGGAAAGGGAAGTTTCTAGAAACCCTAGATTTGGAAAACTATAGTTTTGACATAGAAAATAGGAGGTTTTGGAAATGTGTATCATTTGAATGTGAAAACAAGAGGTTTTGGAAACCTAGGTTTTAAGGTAAGTTTGAAAACCATGTTTTTGGAAAGAAAATTAGGGTTTCCTAATTGTGAGTTCTAGGGCTTGACTTGGGCTCTAAGGAAAGAGTTTTTGAAAAGTACATTTTTTGAAACGAAAATTTTTAGAAGAGAATCCTAGGGAGGAGTTTTTAGAAAGTGAATTCGAAGAGAGAGTTTTTGGAAAGAGATTTTAAAGGGAAGGAGATTTTGGAAAGTGTGTTTTTGGAAACGAAGATTTTAGAAGGAAAATCCTAGAGGGGAGTTTCTAGAAGGGAAATTTTGGAAAGAGAGTTTTTGGAAAGATTTTTGGAGAGAGTTTTTCTAGGAAAGAGACCTAGGGAACGTTTTTGCAAAATGGACTTTGAAAAGAGCGTTTTGGAAAGGAGTTGAAAAAGAAAAGTTTTGAAAAGAGTTTTTAGAAAACAATTTTGGAAAGAGGAGCTTTTGGAAAGCATGTTAGAAAAGAGATTTTTAGGAGAATGGATTTGAAAAGAGAGTTTTTAGAAGGTATAAAAACATCTAACTTTTCTAAAGCGATTCTAGCCATAAGAATGCTATAACCACTTTAAGAAAGTGGTTTTGGAAAACAAGGAGTTTTGAAAATATGGACCATATTGGTCACTTTGAATGTAACACTTTCCTAAAGTAATTCTAGCCATGGAAAAGCTAGAATCACCCTAGGATTGTGATTTTGAAAACAAGTTTGAAAATGATTTTGAAAACAACTTTGAAAACGATTTTTGGAAGATGCAAGATCATGATATGCACAATGCAATTTTGGGGTCGTGAACATACAAAGCTAAGGCTTCACCACATAATCAAGGGGGCCAGACCCACGTGGTCTCCGGTTAGCCTAAAGGAAAACCCATGGTGACCCTCTGATAGTCTAATCATACACATGGACCGGGAGTCCCCTTGTTTCAAGCTTACAAAGAAAGGGGGGGGGGAAAGAGATGGGAGATTAAAATAGAGAAAACCCAAGTGGGTTATGAGAGAGAAGAGAGAAGGGGAGTGCAAAAATTTAAAGAGAAAGCCTACCGTATGTCTTGTTTATTTTGCGTGCCTTGCTTATTTTTGGTCTTCAGTCTTCGTCTTGATCTTCATCTTCAATCTTCAAGAGTTGTCTACAAATTTTAGATTCCAGCTCTTCAAGTCTTCAAAGGAGGGTTGAAGGCTAGTGTATGAGTATATGGGGGTGTGTATGAGTGTATAGAAGGCTAGGGTTTAGTGTATGGTGGCTAGGGTTTGAAAAACCTAGGGAAGGGAGTGCACGAGCTCTATATATCGAAATATATGATTTATAAACTGAGTTTGCGGACCCCTTTCACGTTGAAAGAGGCTCTGTATTTATAGAGGTTGGACAACACTAGCGCCTGTTGCAGTGGCGCCAGGCCAAACTTTACACTGGCGCCACTAGGAGTGGCGCCAAACCATTTTTTGGGTTGGCACCACTACTAGTGGCGCCAGCCATTTAGGAAATGTTTAAGGTTGGCAAGCAACGTATCTTTGACTAGATGTGGGCGCCTGTACTAGTGACTACCATGCAATTTTTAGCCTAGCTTCACTAGGAATGACTTCGGAAAGTCCAGGAAGGAGTTTGGAAGACCGGGAATGACCCGGAAGGCTGGAAAAGAGCAAGAACACTTAAAATAGTGTCCCGGAGGTGTTTGACTTGAAATGTGAGGATAAAACGTGTCGAAAGGGTTAGCCGGGCCTTTAGGGGCAAAACGGTCAATCGGATCGGAAAGCTGTCGGGACGGACTTGGATTGTCCCGGAAGAAGACTTGGGATTTGGAAACATTATTCAGAATTTTTCCAAAGGTTTCCGATTTGATACCCAAAGCCGGTGTGGTCAGAAAAGGTGACCAGCCCACCAGGGGGTAAAATGGTCATTTTGTACCGGGTTGGCCGGAACTGACTCGGAATGATCCGGAAAGATAAAGGGAGGTTGAGAACACTATAAAAAGTATTCCCAGGAGGTTACCGGTTTGATACCCAGTGCCAGTGTGGTTAGAAAAGGTGACCGGCCCTCTAGGGGCGAAACAGTCATTTTGCACCGAGTTTGCTAGAACTGACTCGGAATGATCCGAAAAGGTAGAGGAAGGTTGAGAATACTATAAGAAGTAATCTCAGAAGGTTACCGGTTTGATACCTGTCGCGCCCAGATTTTTCGCACTCGAGGAATACTCACACAAGCGGAAAAAATGCTGTACTCTCTCGTTAGAACTCACCCTCCTAGAAGAATGAGTGCAACTAGGTTTGAATTAAAGATTGGTTTGAATAAAGGACTTTTGGGAAATATTTGGAGTCGCCGCCTAACTTGATTAAAGTGAGTTAGGTCACCAAAAAAAACTAAGAATAATCCGAAGACTACACTTAGGGTTTTTGAAAAATGATTTTGAAAATATCTCCTCAAGAGAGGGTTTTTAAGAAAATAGGTTGTTTGGCAACCTTTGGAAAACATTTAGCCCTTTTTGAAAAATAATCTTGTTTTGGTCTTAGAAATTAGTGATCTAGGTTCGGAGGTTGGTTACGTGTAGGGAAGACGCACTAAGCCATCACCCTACCAACCCGCCCTTTCGGTACCTACATGTCAATCTACCCTAGATTCACCTATGAGAGTCTTCAACTAACATATGTTCAACCGTATCCACTTTGAAAAACAATATTTGAAAAGAAATTATGCATGGGATGCAAGAGCAAAATAAGAAGGAGTTGGAGAATAGATTTGGAAATAAATTTGAAAAGAAATTGATTTGATTTGAAAGAGATTTGAAATTGAATAGATTTGCAATTGAAAAGTTTTGAAAATTGAAAGTAGAGATTTGAAAATAGAAATTTGAAATCAAAAATTTGAAAATAGATTAGAGATTTGAAAAAATTGTAGAATTTGAGATTTGGAAAATGTGGTGGAAGTTGAAATTTGAAAAGAGTTGTGACTGCACCCATGACGGTTGCCTACGTATCCTTTTGGAGGAATCAGGTTAGTCGTAGTTTGGACAAGAGTCCGATTGAGAAAAGATTGATTTGGAAGAAAGAAATTAAATTGGAAATTAGGTTAGAAGATTGAGAGATTGAACTTTAATTGGAAGATTTGAAGAGACTTGACTTTGGAAAACTCGGTTTTAGGAAACCTAGACTTAAGGACTTCAAAAAGAAGGATTGGATTTGACTTGGAAAGATTTTGAAAAAGAATTGACTTGAACATTAGACTCGGAAGATTTAGGAAATGATTGGATTTAGGAAGGGTTCGAATTAGGAAAGGTCTGATTTAGGAAAGTTTCGAATTTGGAAAGTTTCATTTTTGAAAAGTTTTCAAATTAGGAAAGTTTCGAAATTAGGAAAGTTTTGAAACTAAGAAAGTCTTACATTAAGAAAGTTTCAACTTATGAGAGTTTTGAATTAAGAAAGTTTCAACTTAGGAAAGTTTTGAATTTAGGAAACTTTGAATGTGGAAAGATTCGAAATTTAGAAAGTTTAGGATTTAGAAAGTTTCAGAGTTTTTGAAAATCTTGAGATTAGGAAAGGTTTGAGTTTAGGAAAAGTTTGAAAAGTTAGGGTTGAAAAGTTAAGATTTGAAAAGAAGGTAGAATTAGGAAAGATTTGAAAGTTGAGTTTTGAAATTTAGGAAAGGTTTTTATGTTCAAGTTTTGGAAACTTAAGGTTTAGGAAAGTGGAAGATTAGGAAGGAATTGAATTAGGAAAGATTTGGATTTTGTTTCTAAGAAGTGTTTTAATCTTGTTTTCAAAAACGGAGGATATGATTTAGTTTCCTAAACGGGAAGATTAGGCTTGGTTTCCTAAAGGAAAAATGGGATTTGACAAGGATTTGGAAAGTGAGGTTTTAGAAACCCTAGCTTTGGAAGGTTATAGTTTTGACGTAGGAAAGAGGTTTTGGAAATGTGTATAGTTTGGATATAAAAAGGAAGATTTTGAAAACCTAGGTTTTAAGGCAAGCTTGAAAACCATGTTTTTTGGAAAGAAAACTAGGGTTTCCTAATCGTGAGTTTTAGGGCTTGACTTGGGCTCTAAGGTAAGAGTTTTTTAGAAAGTGCATTTGTTTGGAAACAAGGATTTTGGAAGGAAATCCTAGAGAGGAGTTTCTAGAGGGAAGATTTTGGAAAGAGAACTTTTGGAAATGAAGATTTTTAGAAGGGAATCCTAGAGAGGAGTTTTGGGAAAGTGTGTTCAGGGAGTGTTTTTAGAAAGTGGACTTTGAAGAGAGCATTTTGGAAAGGGGTTGAAAAAGGAAAGTTTTGAAAGGACTTTTTAGAAAACAATTTCAGACAGAAGAGTTTTAAGAAAGTATGTTGAAAAGGAGATTTTTAGGAAGAGATTTGAAAAGAGAGTTTTTGGAAAGTATAAAAACATCTCACTTTCCTAAATCAATTCTAACCATAGGAGGGCTAGAACCACTTTAGGAAAGCGGTTTTGAAAACAATCAAGAGTTGAAAATATGGACCATGAAAGTCACTTCAAATATAACACTTTCCTAACGCAATCCTAGCCATGGAAAAGCTAGAATCACCCTAGGATTGTGATTTTGAAAACAAGTTTTTGAAAAGGGAATTTTGATGCAATTTTCAAAACAAGTTTGAAAATGATTTTGAAGCCAACTTTGAAAATGGTTTTTGGAAGATGCAAGATCATGATATGCACAATGCAAATTTAGGGTCTTGAACATACAAGGCTAAGGCTTCACCATTTAAAGAGAAAGCCTACCGTATGTCTTGTTTATTTTGCGTGCCTTGCTTATTTTTGGTCTTCAGTCTTCGTCTTGGTCTTCAGTCTTCGTCTTGATCTTCGAGTCTTCAAGTCTTCGTCTTCAATCTTCAAGAGGTGTCTACAAATTTTAGATTCCAGCTCTTCAAGTCTTCAAAGGAGGGTTGAAGGCTAGTGTATGAGTATATGGGGGTGTCTATGAGTGTATAGGAGGCTAGGGTTTAGTGTATGGTGGCTAGGGTTTGGATAACCTAGGAAAGCTAGGATTTTTGAGGTGCTCGAGCTCTGTATATCGAAATATAGGATTTTTAGATTAAGTTTACAGACCCTTTTCACGCTGGAAGAGGTTTTGTATTTATAGAGGTTGGACAACACTGGCACCTATTGCAGTGGCGCCAGGCTAAACTTTACACTGGCGCCACTAGGAGTGGCGCCAGGCCATTGTTTGGCTTGGCGCCACTCCTAGTGGCACCAACCAATTAGGAAATGCTTAAGGTTAACAAGCAATGTATCTTTGACTAGATTTGGGCGCCTATATTAGTGACTACCAAGCAATTTTTAACCTGGCTTCACTAGGAGTGACTCCGGAAAGTCCGGGAAGGAGTTTGGAAGACCAGGGATGACCCGGAATGCCAGAAAAGAGCAGGAACACTTAGAATAGTGTCCCAGAGGTATTTGACTTGAAAAATGAAGACAAGATGTGTCGGAAGGGTTGACCGGGCCTTTAGGGGCAAAATAGTCAATCAGATCGGGAAGCTGCCGGGATGGACTCAGACTGTCCCAGAAAAAGACTTGGGATTTGGAAACATTATTTAGAATGTTCCAACAGGTTGCCGGTTTGATTCCCAGAGCCGGTGTGGTCGGAAAAGGAAACCAGCCCTCTAGGGGCAAAACGGTCATTTTGTGCCGGGTTAGTGGGAACTGACTCGGAATGATCCGGAAAGATAAGGAAAGGTTGAGAATACTATAAGAAGCATTCTCGGGAGGGTACTGGTTTGATGCCCAGAGCCGGTGTGGTTGAAAAAGGAGACCGGCCACCAGGGGCAAAACGGTCATTTTATACCGGGTTGGCCGGAACTGACTCGGAATGATCCAGAAAGATAAGGAAAGGTTGAGAATACTATAAGAAGCATTCTTGGGAAGTTACTAAAGGGGCCCTGATTGGAACCGTCTCGAGGAATAAACTGTCTCGAGAGAGGGATTGGAAAGGGAACTTACCATCTTCGAAAAGACGTGGCTGATTTCGGACCGTCTTGAGGAATGAACTGTTTCGAGAGAGGGATTGGAAAGGGGTCTTATCGTCTTCGAAAAGAAGTGCTTCATTTGGGACTGTCTCGAGGAATAAACTGTCTAGAGAGAGAGATTGGAAAGGGGACTTACCGTCTTTGAAAGGACATGCCTGAAGTGGAATCGTCTCGAGGAATAAACTATCTCAAGAGAGGGATTGGAAAGGGGACTTACCGTCTTCGAAAAGGCGTGCCTGAATTGAAACCGTCTCGAGGAATAAACTATCTCGAGAGAGGGATTGAAAAGGGGACTTACAATTTTTGAAAAGACGTGCCTGATTTGGAACCGTCTTGAGGAATAAACTGTCTCTCGAGAGAGATTGGAAAGGGGACTTACCATCTCCGAAAAGACGTGCCTGATTTGGAACCGTCTCGAGGAATAAACTGTCTCGAGAGAGGGATTGGAAATGGGACTTACCGTCTTCAAAAAGACATGCCTGATTGAAATAGATTTACCGTCTCGAGGATTCAACTATCTCGAGAGAGGGGTTGGAATCAGAAAGGAAAGGACAATGCCCCTAAGGGCATTTTGGTCATTTTGCCTCTATTTGGGCCTGGCGGGCCCGTGAAGTGATGGACAAATGGGAGTTGGACTTAGAAAGTTGGTTTCGGCTGGAATACGCCCATAATGACTTGAACACAAGTCTAGACGGAGTGTAGACTGCTGAGCGGTCAAAAGTGGGGTGCTTGCAATACCCAGAGCCGGTGTGGTTCCTGGGGAGTTCGGATGCCTATAGGCAGAATGGTTATCTTGACCGAAAAGTCTCGGAAAAGGCCCAAGGGGCAGTTTGGTCATTTTTTACTGGAGTGGGCTAGCAGGCACCGGTGTTGACTTGGGTTTTGAGTGTTTCTGCCACTCTAACGGCAGTCGCGTGATACAGGGATGTGTTGGCAATTCCCTATATCGACCGGTTTGTGAGTATTTCCGCTACTATAATGGTTGCGATGTTCGCGAGTATTTTCGCTACTCGGACCGTCTCGAGGAATAAACTTTCGAGAGAGAGGGATTGGAAAGGGGTCTTTTCATCTCCGAAAAGACGTGCCTGATTTGGGACCGTCTCGAGGAATAAACTATCTCGAGAGAGGGATTGGAAAGGCGACTTACGGTCTTCGGAAAGACGTGCTTGATTCGGGACCGTTTCGAGGAATAAACTGTCTCGAGAGAAGGATTGGAAAGGGGTCTTATCATCTCTAAAAAGACGTTCCTGATTTGGGACCGTCTCGAGGAATAAACTGTCTCGAGAGAAGGATTGGAAAGGGGACTTATGGTCTTCATAAAGACATGCCTGATTCGAGATCGTCTCGAGGAATAAACTGTCTCGAGAGGGGGATTGGAAAGGGGACTTACCATCTTCGAAAAGACGTGCCTGATTTGGGACCGTCTCGAGGAATAAACTATCTCGAGAGAGGGATTGGAAAGGGGACTTACGGTCTTCAAAAAGACGTGCCTGATTCGGGACCGTCTCGAGGAATAAACTGTCTCGAGAGAGGGATTGGAAAGGGGACTTACCATCTTTGAAAAGACATGCCTGATTTAGGACTGTCTTGAGGAATAAACTGTCTCAAGAGAGGGATTGGAAATGGGACTTACTATCTTCGAAAAGACGTGCTTGATTTGGGACCGTCTCTAGGAATAAACTGTCTTGAGAGAGGGATTGGAAAGGGGACTTACCATCTTCGAACAGACGTGCCTGATTTGGAACCGTCTCGAGGAATAAACTATCTTGAGAGAGGGATTGGAAAGGGAACTTACTGTCTTCGGAAAGACGTGCCTGAATTGTAACCGTCTCGAGGAATAAACTGTCTCGAGAAAGGGATTGGAAAGGGGACTTACCGTCTTCGAAAAGATGTGCTTGAATTGGAATCGTCTCAAGGAATAAACTGTCTTGGGAGAGGGATTGGAAAGGGGACTTACCGTCTTCGAAAAGACGTGCCTGATTCGGAACCGTCTCGAGGAATAAAGTATCTTGAGAGAAGGGTTGGAGTTGGAAAGAACAATGTCCCTAAGGGCAGTTTGGTCATTTTGCCTCTATTTGGGCTTGGCGGGCCCGCGAAGCGATGGACAGATGGGATTTGGACTTAGAAAGTTGGTTTCGATTGGGATACATCCATATTAACTTGAGTACAAGTATGGACGGAGTGTAAATTGCCGAGCGATAAAAAATGGGGTGCTTACAACATGCTATACATATACTGTCCACAAACGCCAACCTAGGACATGAAAATGAAAATACACATACAGAACTGCATGCCTGACAAAATGTTATGATCAAACTACAGGAAGGAAACACAAAAACAGAAACAACTTGCAGTGGCCCGTCAAGGAGCTAGATACTCACCTAGATCAAAATCCCTAATGTTTGGCACGTAGGTTGAAGGTCGGCTAGAAGAAGCTCTAGCATCATAAGGGCCTTGATAAAACAAAAAAACAAAAAAAGAGGGAGCCGAGATCAGAATCTTAAAGATATATGAAAAAAAGAATAACAAATCACAAAAAAAGAGGGAGCCGAGATCAGAATCTTAAAGATATATGAAAAAAAGAATAACAAATCACGAAAATAGAGAATAGCGTACCCAACGAGCCTCCATCATGGATATCCGAGCTGTCAGGGCATCTATCTCAACACGATACCGATCTCGGGCCTGGCAAATTGCTGCATACTCCTTCTGGGCAACAAATCCCTAAGCATGACACTAAAGATTGACGACCTTGTGACCTGCTAGATGTCCGCCAACCACGAGATCCAACTGCGAAATTGTGCCAATTGACCTCACCTAGAAATGGGCCTCATAGTTCATGTCTAGGGGAAGCAAAAAGTGAGTACCAGGCACACTAACCATATAAGGAATCTCAACCCCAGCATGGTAAATCCCAAACATATACTGGGGAGGATCCTCAATATGACTGAAGTCTGAATAGAGTTGTCTCCAGTGGCGCTCACCTAAGTATATCTCCCAAGAGAGGTGGCCGGTAAAGGTGACCACCCATCTTTCAAATAAGAAAATAAGGTCCCTCATGCCCACATACTGATGAGACTGAGCATAAGCCATCCAAGTCACATCTCGTGGCTATAACAACTCCGAGTTAGCCCGCAGGGCAACAAATTCTATGAGTAGTGACCGTGCACTATATTGTATGGAGCCCACCTTATGGCTTGGGGAGAGGCATCAGTTGCCATAAAATTAGGTGGTCGCACAGACAATTACCCGTATCTCCACCATATCAAGAAAGGCTAGAAGCTAGTGAGGCTGCCCTATGCTTTAGAAGTCCTAACTTGTATACCTCGTTGGAAACAAGCAAAGGTGAATGACCCATAGTCTACGTAGGCCATATCATCTAAATTTGCCACCAGACTCACCAAAGAAAGAAGGATTGTTGACTTGTTGTTCTTGCAAAAACAACTAAAGACTACATACAATACCAATCAGTGCCTCATGATGACATGGTCTGTTGGAGAAGGCTCAAGGGTAAAGGTCGCCTATGTTGGGCAAATGAATGAAGATGAAAAGGTCGGGCCTGTAATCCCCAGTAAGCCTAGAAGAAGTTGAGTATCCGCAAAGGTGATTGGCTTCAAACAATCTACTCACCCAAAACCATCACTCCAGTAATCCAGTCGCCAACGTATGATCTAACCGATCAGTCTGAAGGGTCACAAAGGCTCCAAAGCCAATATAAAAAAGGAAATCGTGATAAGACTGGGCTAATGCTTGCATAGCTCTCGAGGCAGAAATAATGGCCCTACGGAAAGAATTATGAGTAGCAAGTGGCAATCGGCTACAACACAAATATATGCTTAGATGATAAGCCAGATCCCAAAGAGGAGGGACATTGTAAGCACCCCATTTTTTACCGCTCGGCGGTCTTCACTCCGTCCAGACTTGTGTTCAAGTCATTAGGGGATATTCCAATCGAAATCAACTCTCTAAGTCTAATCCCGTCAATTCATCGCTTTGCGAGCCCACCAGGCCCAAAGAGAAGCAAAATAACCAAAATGCCCTCAGGGGCATTATCCTTTCCATATTTCGAATCAGGCACGTCTTTCCAAAGACGGTAAGACCCCTTTTCAATTTTAATCCCTCTCTCAAGACAGTTTATTCCTTGAGATGGTAAATCTACTCCAATTAGGCGCGTCTTTTCGAAGACGATAAGACCTCTTTCTAATTCTAATCCCTCTCTCGAGACAGTTTATTCCTCGAGACGGTCCAGTGCGTTTTTTGAAGAAAATCTCTTCAAAACGGTAAGTCCCTTTAAACTTGTGGACCGGGATGAGATCCCAAGTCCCCTAGATGGTAGAACGGTCCACCTTTAGCGCCTGCTAGTGCAAAAATGTCTGTTTAGGCACGCCTTTCGAGAAAGTTGATTCTCAGGCGCTAAGTCCCTCTAGCAGCTTCCCGAGATTAGGCAGTCTCGGGAATGATCGCGAACCGTTAGAGTAGCGGAAGTACTCACAAACACCATAACCGTTAGAGTAGCGAAAATACTCACAAGCAGGTCGATAGAGGGAATTGCCAACAAACCCCTGTATCACACGACCACTGTCAGAGTGGCGGAAACACTCAAAACCTAGGTCAACACCAGCACTTGCTAACCCACTTCGGTGAAAAATGACCAAACTGCCCCTAGGGCCATTTCCCAGCACGTTTCTCGAGAATACATTTGAGTCGTTAGAACGGTAAGTCCAACCTTCCAATATTGTCTTAAAGGCAATCTGGCATGATTAGGTGCCTTCTAGTCAGTTTCGGGCCAATTCCGAGACTTTTCGGTCAAGATAACCATTACGCCCCTAGGCATCTGAACACCCCGGGAACCACACCGGCTCTGGGTATCCAACAAGTAACCTCCCAAGAATGCTTCTTATAGTGTTCTCAACTTTCTTTTATTTTTTCAGATCATTCCGAGTCAATTCCGGCAAATTCGGTGCAAAATGACCGTTTTGCCCCTGGTGGGCCGGTCGCCTTTTTCTAGCCACACCGGCTCTGGATATCAAACTGGTAACCTCTTGAGATTGCTTCTTATAGTATTCTCAACTTTTCTCTATCTTTCCGAATCATTCCGAGTCAATTTCGGCAAACCCGATACAAAATGACCGTTTTGCCGCTAGAGGGCCGGCGCCTTTCCCGACCACACCGGCTCTAGGTAATAAACCGGCAACCTTTGGGAATATTCTGAATAATGTTTCCAAATCTCGAGTCTTCTTACGGGACAGTTCGAGTCTGTCCTAGTAGCTTTCCAACCTAATTGACCGTTTTGCCCCTAATGGCCCGGTCAACTCCTTCCAATACATCCTATCTTCATTTTTCAACTCAAATACCTCTGGGACACTATTCTAAGTGTTCCTGCCCTTTTTCGGCTCTTCCAGGCCAATCCCGGTCACGTAAATCCTTCCCAGACTTTCCAGAGTTACTCTTAGTGAAACCAGGCTAAAAATTGCATGGTAGTCACTAATACAGGCGCCCAAATCTAGTCAAAGATACGTTGCTTGCCAACCTTAATAGTTTCCTAATTAGTTGGCGTCACTACTAGTGGCGCCAAGCCAATATTTGGCTTGGTGCCACTAGACGCATTTTTGGCCTGGCGCCACTGCAACAGGTGCCAGGTCTATTCTATCTCTATAAATATAAAGCCTCCTTCAGTATGCAAGAGGTTCGCAAACTCAGTTTAAAAACCCTAATTTTCGATACACAGAGCTCGTACACTCCCAAAACCCTAGCTTCCCTAGGTTTTCCAAACCCTAGCCACCATACACAAACCCTAAGCCTCATATGCACTCCTATACACTCTCATACACTTATACACTAGCTTTTAACCCTCCTTCGAAGACTTGAAGAGCTACAATCTAAAGTTTTAAAGATTGAAGATGACTCTTGAAGATTGAAGTGAAGACCAAAGCAAGAAAAGCAAGTTGCGCAAAGCAAGCAAAATAAACAAGACATAGAGTAGGCTTTCTTTTTAAGTTTCTGCACTTCCCCCTCTCTCTTCTTTCTCCTAACCCACTTGGGTTTTCTATATTTTAATCCCCCATCTCTTCCCCCCCCCTTTTTTTGCATGCTTGAAATAAAAGGATTCTCGGTCCATGTGTAGGATTGGACTATTGGAGAGTCACCGTATCGGAGGCTTTCTTTTAGTCTAACTAGAGACCACATGGGTTCGGCCCCCTTGATTATGTGGTGAAGCCTTAACCTTGTATGTTCACGACCCCAAACTTGCATTGTGCATATCATGATCTTGCTGTCGAGCCCAGATTTTTCGCACTCGAGGAATACTCCCACAAGCGGGAAAAATGCTGTACTCTCTCGTTAGAACTCACCCTCCTAGAAGAATGAGTGCGACTAGGTTTGAATTGAAAAATTAGTTTGAATAAAGGGCTTTTGAAAAAGATTTGGAGTCGCCACCTAACTTGATTAAGGTGAGTTAGGTCACCTAAAACTAAGAATAATTCGAAGACTATACTTAGGGTTTTGGAAAAGGATTTTTGAAAATATCTCCTCAAGAGAGGGTTTTTAAGGAAAACGGGTTGTTTGGCAACCTTTTAGAAAGCATTTAGCCCTTTTTAGAAAATAACTCCATTTGGTCTTTGAAATCAGTGATCCTAGGTTCGGAGGTTGGTTACGTGTAGGGAAGACGCACTAAGCTATCACCCTACCCCGCCCTTTCGGTACCTACATGTCAATCTACCCTAGATTCACCTATGAGAGTCTTTAACTAACAAATGTTCAACCCTATTCACTTTAAAAAAAACAATATTTGAAATAAATATGATGCATGAGATGCAAGTGTAAGGAAAGAGAATTGAAAAATAGATTTGAAAAGAGATTGCTTTGATTTGAAAAAGATTTGAAGTGATAGAATTGAAATTGGAAAGTTTGAAAATTGAAAGTAGAAGTTTGAAAATAGAAATTTGGAAATAGAAATTTTGAAATTGGAATTTTAGATTTGAAAAGATTTTGAAAACCACACCCATGAGGGTGGGATTGAAAGTTTGAAAAGTATTGTGACCGCACCTGTGAAGGTTGCCTACGTATCCCTTTGGGGGAATCAGGTCAGTCATAGTTCGGACCGGAGTCCGATTGAAAATAGAAGAGTGGATTGAAGAAGGAACTTGAATTGGACATTGAATTTGATTTGAAATTAGAAAAGGAGATTTGAAATTGGAATTTTGGAAAAGATTGGACTTTGATTTGAAAAGATGGATTTTGGAAAGACTTGGTTGTGGAAAGATGGAGGTTTGGAAACCTAGACTTGAGATTAAGAAAGATTGGATTGGAATGTTGGACTTGGAATTTAGGAAAGATTTGGATTAGGAAAGTTTCGAATTAGGAAAATGTTATTTTTGAAAAGTTTCATTTTTGGAAAGTTTTAGGTTTAGGAAAGTTTCATTTTTGGAAAGTTTTAGGTTTAGGAAAGGTTAGAATTAGGGAAGTTTTGAGTTAAGAAAGTTTTGAATTTTGGAATGTTTGAAAAAGGGAAGTTTTCAATTTAGGAAATGTTTGAATTAAGAAAGTTTTGACTTAAGAAAGTGTTTGAATTAAGAAAAGGAAAAGTTTTGAATTAAGAAAGCTTTGAGTTTAGAAAGTTTTGAATTAAGAAAGCTCCATTTTAAGGAAGGTTTTGAAAAGGGAAAGGTTTTGAAAATAAGGAAGTTTTGAAAATAAGAAAGTTTTGGAAAGATGTTGAAGTTTTAGAAAGATTTCAAATTTAGAAAGATTTAACTTAAGAAAGTTTTGAATTTAGGAAGCTTTGGACTTGAAAAGATTTGAAATTTTGAAAGTTTAGGATTTAGAAAGTTTTAGAGTTTAGAAAGATTTAAGATTTTAGAAAGTTTTAGAGTTTTAGAAAATCTTGAAATTAAGAAAGGTTTGAATTTAGGAAAGATTTAAAGGCTTGAATTTGGAAAGTTAAGATTTGGAAAGGGGGTTGAATTAGGAAAGATTTTTATGTTCAAGTTTTTGGAAACTTAGGGTTTAGGAAAGTGGAAGTTTAGGAAGGATTTGAATTAGGAAAGAGTTGGATTTTAAAATTTAAGGAAAGATTTAAAATTTAAATTTAGGAAACTTATGGTTTAGGAAGGAATTGAATAAAGAAAGGTTTGGATTAGGAAGGGATTGGATTTGGTTTCTAAAAAAAAAAAGAGGTTGGATTTTGTTTCCAAAAACGGAGGACGGGATCTAGTTTCCTAAACGGGGAGATTGGATTTGGTTTCTTAAAGGGAAGATTTGATTTGGTAAGGATTTGGAAAGGGAGATTCTGGAAACCCTAGATTTGGAAAAATTGTGGTTTTGACGTAGAAAAGAGGTTTTGAAAACATGCATAGTTTTGATGTAGAAAACAAAAGATTTTGGAAACCTAGGTTTGGGGCAAAGTTTGAAAATCATGTTTTTGGAAAGGAAATTAGGGTTTCCTAATTGTGGGCTCTAAGGCTTGACTTGGGCTCTAAGGAAAAGGAATTTTTAGAAAGTGCATTTTTAGAAACGAATGTTTTCTAAAAGGGAATCCTAGGGAGGAGTTTTTAGAAAGTGAATTTGAAGAGGGAGTTTTTGGAAACAGATTTTAGGAAAGAGGGAGCTTTGAAAAGTGTGTTTTTAGAAACGAAGATTTTAGAACGAAAATCCTAGAGGGGAATTTCTAGAAGAGAGATTTTGGAAAGAGAGTTTTTGGAAAGATTTTTAGGAGAGATTTTTTTTTTAGGAAAGTGAATCTAGGGAGTGATTTTAGAAAGTGAATTTTGAGAAAAAGATTTTGGAGAGGAGTTGAAAAAAGAGAGTTTTGAAAAATAGATTTTGGAAGGGAGTTTTTGAAAACAATTTTGAAGAGGGGAGTTTTAGGAAAGTATGTTGAAAAAGAGATTCTTAGGAAGCGATTTCTAAAGAGAGTTTTTAGAATGTGTAAAAACATCTCACTTTCGTAAAGCAATTCTAACCATAAGAAGGCTAGAACCACTTTAGGAAAGCGGTTTTGAAAACAACAAGATTTGAAAATATAGACCAAAAGGTCACTTTTAATGTAACACTTTCCTAAAGCAACCCTAGCCATGGAAAGGCTAGAATCACTCTAGGATTGTGATTTTGAAAACATGTTTTTGAAAAAGAGCTTTTGATGTAATTTTGAAAACAAGTTTGAAAATAATTTTTGAAAACAACTTTTTGAAAACAGTTTTTGGAAGATGCAAGACTATGATATGCACAATGCAATTTGGGGTCGTGAACATACAAGGTTAAGGCTTCACCACATAATCAAGGGGGCCGGACCCACGTGGTCTCTGGTTAGACTAGAAGAAAGCCCCCGACACGGTGACTCTCCAACAGTCTAATCCTACACATGGACAGGGAGTCCCCTTATTTCAAGCATGCAAAGAAAGGGGGGAAAGAGATGGGGGATTAAAATAGAGAAAACTCAAGTGGATTGGAGAGAGAAGAGAGAGGGGGAAAGTGCAGAAAATTAAAGAGGGAGCCTACTTTGTATCTTGTTTATTTTGCGCGTTGTGCAGTCTTCGGTCTTCGGTCTTCGGTCTTCGGTCTTGATCTTCACCTTCAGTCTTCAAGGATTATCTTCAAGCTTTGGATGGCTGCTCTTCAAATCTTCAGAGAGTGGTTGAATGCTAGTGTATGAGTGTATGGGGGAGTGTATGAGTGTATAGGAGAGTGTATGAGTGTATAGGAGGCTAGGGTTTGTGTATAGTGGCTAGGGTTTGGGAAAACCTAGGGAGGCTAGGGTTTTGGAGGTGCTCGAGCTCTGTATATCGAAATATGAGATTCTTAGGTTAAGTTTGCAGACCCTTTTCACGTTAAACGAGGCTCTGTATTTATAGAGGGAAGACAAACCTGCCGCTTGTTGCAGTGGCGCCAGGCCAAATTATACACTGGCGCCACTAGGAGTGGCGCCAGGCCATTTTTTGGCTTGGCGCCACTACTAGTGGTGCCAGCCATTTAGGAAACAATTAAGGTCGGCAAGCAACGTATCTTTGACTAGATTTGGGCGCCTGTACTAGTGACTACCATGTAAATTTTAGTCTGGCTTCACTAGGAGTGACTCCGGAAAGTTCGGGAATGATTTGAAGGAGCCGGGAGTGACCCAGAAGGCCGGAAAGGAGCAGGAACTCTTGAAATAGTGTCATGAAGGTATTTGACTTAAAAAGTGAGGACAAAATGTGTCGGAAAGGTTGACTGGGCCTTTAGGGGCAAAACGGTCAACCGGACTGAGAAACTACCGGGGCGAACTCGGATTGTCCTGGAAAAAGACTTGGCATTTGGAAACATTATTTAGAATGTTCCCAGAGGTTGTCGGTTTGCTACCCAGAGCCGGCGTGGTCAGAAAAGGAGACCGGCCCACCAGGGGCAAAATGGTCATTTTGTACCGGGTTCGCCGGAACTGAGTCGGAATGGTCCGGAAAGGTAAAGGAAGGTTGAGAACACTATAAAAAGTATTCTCGGGTCATTACCAGTTTGATACCCAGAGCCGGTGTGGTTGGAAAAGGAGACTGGCCCTCTAGGGGCAAAACGGTCATTTTGTACCGGGTTGGCCGGAACTAACTCAGAATGATCCGGAAAGGTAAAGGAAAGTTGAGAATACTATAAAAAGTATTCTCGAGACATTACCGATTTGATACTCAGAGCCGGTATGGTCGAAAAAGGAGACCGGCCCTCCAGGGGCAAAACGGTCATTTTGTACCGGGTTGGCCGGAACTGACTCGGAATGATCCGGAAAGGTAAAGGAAAGTTGAGAATACTATAAAAATTATTCTCGGGACATTACCGGTTTGATACCCAGAGCCGGTGTGGTTCCCGGGGCGTTCGGATGCCTAGGGGCAAAATGGTCATCTTGATCGAAAAGTCTCGGAAAAGGTCCTAAGGGTTGTCTGGTCATTTTTCACCGAGGTGAGCTAACAGACACTGGTGTTGACCTGGGTTTTGAGTGTTTCTGCCACTCTCACGGTGTGAGTACTTCCGCTACTCGGGCGGGGTTGAGTATTTCCGCTACTCTAACGGGTTTGTGAGTATTTCCGCTACTCTAACGGTGTGAGTACTTCTGTTACTCGGACGGGGTTGATGATTTGTGAGTATTTCCGCTACTCGGACGGTTCTATGAGTATTTCCGCTACTCTAACGGTTTGTGAGTATTTTCGCTACTCTAATGGTGCTGTGAGTATTTCCACTACTCTAACGGTTCTGCGAGTATTTCTGCTACTCTAATGGTTCTGTGAGTATTTCCGCTACTCCAACGGTTTGGTGAGTATTTTCGCTACTCTAACAATTCTGTGAGTATTTCCGCTACTCTAACGGTTCTGTCAGTATTTTCGCTACTCTAACGGTTTTGTGAGTATTTCCGCTACTCCGACGGTTTTATGAGTAGTTTTGCTACTCGGACCGTCTCGAGGAAGAAACTGTCCCGAGAGTGGGATTGGAAAGGGGTCTTACCGTCTCCGAGGAGACGTGCCTGGGTTGGAGCCGTCTCGAGGAATAAACTGTCTCGAGAGTGGGATTGGAAAGGGGTCTTACCATCTCCGAAGAGACGTGCCTGGATTGTGAGTGTTTCCGCCACTCTAACGGTTTTGTGAGTACTTCCGCTACTCTAACGGTTCTGTGAGTGTTTCCACCACTCTAACGGTTTTGTGAGTACTTCCGCTACTCTAACGGTTTTGTGAGTGTTTCTGCCACTCTAACGGTTTTGTGAGTGTTTCTACCACTCTAACGGTTTTGTGAGTAGTTTTGCTACTCGGACCGTCTCGAGAAATAAACTATCTCGAGAGAGGGATTGGAATTGGAATAAAAAAGGACAATGCCCCTAAGGGCATTTTGGTCATTTTGCCTCTATTTGGGCCTGACAAGCCCGCAAAGCGATAAAAAGACGGAATTTGGAACTAGAGAATTGGATTCGATGGAAATATGCCCAAAATGACTTGAAAGTCTGGACGGAGTGTAGACTGCCGAGCGGTCAAAAATGGGGTGCTTACACTTGCATCTTCCAAAAATTGTTTTCAAACTCGTTTTCAAAGTTTGCATTAAACTTGTTTTCAAAATTGCACCAAAATCTTCTTTTTCAAAACTTGTTTTCAAAATCACAATCCTACGGTGATTCTAGCCTTTCCATGGGTAGGGCTGCTTCAGGAAAGTGTTACATTTAAAGAGACCAATATGGTCTATATTTTCAACTCCTTGTCTTCAAAACCACTTTCCTAAAGTGGTTCTAGCCTTCTTATGGTTAGAATCGCTTTAGGAAAGTGAGACATTTTTATACCTTTTAAAGGTTCTCTTTTCAAAAGTCTCTTTTCCTAAAAATCTCTTTTTCAACATACTTTTTTAAAACTCTCATTTCCAAAGTTGTTTTCAAAAATTTCCACCAAAAGTCTATTTTTCAAAACTCTCTTTTTCAACTCCTTACCAAAATCCTCTCCCCAAAATCCACTTTCTAAAAACGCTCCCTAAAAATATTTCTAAAAACTCTCTTCCCAAAATCTTCCTTCTAGAAACTCCCCTCTAGGATTTTCTTTCTAAAAATCTTCGTTTCCAAAAATGCACTTTCCAAAAATCCCTTTTCTTGATGTCCAAGTCAAGCCTTAGAACTCACGATTAGGAAACTCTAATTTTTCCTTCTCAAAAACATGATTTCCAATCCCCTATTTTGGCCTCAAAATCTAGGTTTCCAAAACCTCTTATTTTTCTATATCAAAACTATACATATTTCCAAAACTTCTTTTCTACGTCAAAACTATAGTCTTCCAAACCTAGAATTTCCAAAACTCTATCTCTCCAAATCTTTGTCAAATCCAATCTTCCCTTTAGGAAACCAAACCTAATCTTCCCTTTAGGAAACTAGATCCCATCCCCCATTTTTTGAAACAAAATCAAACACTTCTTCTTAGAAACAAAATCCAATCCCTTCCTAGTCCAAATCTTTCCTAATCTTCTCCTTTTCTAAATCTTAAGTTTCCAAAATTGAACATAAAAATCTTTTCTAAATTTTAAAACTCAACTTTCACATCTTCCCTAATTCAACCCTTTCTTAATTCTATCTCTTTCCTAAACTCAACCTTTCCTAAATCTCAAGATTTTCTAAAACTAAAACACTAAAACTTTCTAAATCTTAAACTTTCTAAATTTCAAATATTTCTAAATCCAAAGCTTTCTAAACTTAAAACTTTCTCAATTCAAACCTTTTCTAAATCTTTCCTAATTTAAAATCTTTCTATAATTCTAAGCTTTTCAAATTCAAAACTTTCTTAAGTTGAAACTTTTCAAATTCTAAACCTTTCTTAAACTAAACTTTTTCTAATTCAAAACATTCCAAATTCAAAACTTTCCAATCCCAATGCTTTCCTAATTCGAAAACCTTTCCTAATTTCAAAACTTCCCTATTTCAAAACATTTCAAATTCAAAACTTTCCAATTCCGATACTTTCCTAATTTCAAAACCTTTCCTATTTTCAATACTTTCCTAATTCCAAAACTTTCCTAAAATGACACTTTCCTAATTTGAACTTTTCCTAAATCGAATCTTTCCTAAATCTAGTCTTTCCTAATATTCCAAGTCCAATATTCAAGTCAATTCTTTTCTAAACTCTTTCCAAGTCAAGTCCAATCCTTTTTTTCTAAGTTCCTAAGTCTAGGTTTCCTAAAACCAAGTCTTTCAAAACCAATCTTTTCAAATCTTCCAATCAAAGTTCAATCTCTCAATCTTCCAAACCAATTTCCAATTCAATCTCTTTCTTCCAATCATATCTTTTATTTTCAATCCGACTCTTGTCCGAACTACGACTGACTTGATTCCTCCAAAAGGATACGTAGGCAAACCTCATGGGTGCGGTCACAATATTTTTCAAATTTCTAATTCTACAAGTTCTTTCAAATCTCCAATCCTACAATTTTCTTCAAGTTTCCAATTCCATGATCTATTTCTATTTTCAATCTTCAATTTCAATGTCCAAAACCTTTTTTCCAAATTCAAATTTCTATCTCTTTCTTTTCAACTCAAATCAAATTTTTTTCAAATCTATTTCTAAATCAAGTCTCTTTTCTTGCACTTGCATATCATGCATTATGTTTTTCTAAACATTCTTTTTCAAAGTCGATAGGATTGAACTATAGTTAGTTGAAGACTCTCATAGGTGAATCTAGGGTAGATTGACATGTAGGTACCGCAAGGACAGGGTAGGGTGATGGTTTAGTGCGTCTTTCCTACACGTAACCAACCTCCGAACCTAGATCACTGTTTTTGAAAGACCAAAGTGGAGTTGTTTTCAAAATGGGCTAAATGTTTTTCAAAGGTTGCCAAACAACCTATTTTTCTTAAAAACCCTTTCTTGAGGAGATATTTTCAAAATTGTTTTCCAAAAACCCTAAGTGTAGTTTTCGGATTATGCCTAGATTTTCGGTGACCTAACTCACCTTAATCAAGTTAGGTGGCGACTCCAAATCTTTTCTAAAAGCCCTTTATTTAAATCTATTCTCAATTCAAACCTAGTTGCACTCATTCTTCTAGGAGGGTGAGTTCTAACGAGAGATTACAGTATTTTTCTCGCTTGTGTGTGTATTCCTTGAGTGCAAAAAATCTGGGCGCGATAGACATCAGGAATCAGTAGCTGAGTAGCTAAAAAAGAAGGGTCTGGGCATTGATCTCTGATATAAGCCACCCCATATCCTATTATGGGGTCCACCAGGACAGCAGCCTTGTCCTCATCACCACTTCCTAATGCGACTGAGGGCTCCTCCCCTGTACAACTACTGCTGGTAACTGTCTGATTGGAAGAGCGACATGAACATGCACCCCTACTATGTGCTGAACTACTCTTGCTAGTGGCCTCCTCTTCTTGGTCCACTATAAGCGCTTTTCCGTAGTGATGCCTCCCCTCAGAACCATCTTCCCAGGCATCAGCCATCCTAAAAACAATTGCAAAGAAAAGTAGGAGCATCTATTAGAAAAAGAAAATCATGTACAAAAAAAGGCAAGCAAAAGAAAATAGAACTAGACATACAAAAACAAAAGCAAAAAAGAAAAAAAAACGGTAGCTCATTTGTGCATTTCAAAAGAAAAACAGAGAAAAAAAAGAGACAAGAAGAAAAAAAAGGGAAAAGAAAGAAAACAAGATCCAAGTTCAAATCATGCCTCCAAATCCCATTTGCCAAACTTTTTCAAGAAGTTCCAGGTAATTCTAAAATTTTATAGCTTTCGCTTTCAAAAAGTTTCTCCTCAAAGTCTAATTCTAGGTTTTTTCAAGCTTTTTCCTCAAAAAGTCTTTATTTTCAATTATTTTCAAGGTTTTCCCAAGCTTTTTCCCTTAAAACGTTCCATTTCAAAGTTAAAATCCCGGTTTTCCTAAGCTTTCCTCTTCAAAAGCTTCATTTCAAAACAATTTTCACGTTTTCCTAAGCTTTTCCTTAAAAAGTTCCATTTCAAAGTTAAAATCCCAATTTCCCAAGCTTTCCCCTTTAGAAGCTACGATTGAAAACAATTTTCAAAGTTTTCCTAAGCCTTTTCCTTAAAAAGTTCCGTTTCAAATTTAAAATTCCAGATTCTGATTTCCTGAACTTTTCCCTTCAAAAGCTCCATTTCAAAACAATTTTCAAAGTTTTTCTGAGCTTTTCCCTTAGAAAGTTCCATTTCAAAGTTAAAATTCCGGTTTCCCGAGCTTTTGTCTTCAAAAGCTCCGTTTTAGAACAATTTTCAAGATTTTTTCAAGCCATTTCCCTTAAAAAGTTCCATTTCAAAATTAAAGTTTTGGTTTATAGGGTTTTCCCCATCAAAAGCCCCATTCAAAGGTTTTCAAGGCTGCACGAAGGTTCTGCTTCAAGAAAAGGCTTCGGTTTTAAATCACGCTCTTATACACGTTGCCCCCAAGGGCTTCAACCGACTCACCCATGGTCAAAACACCCTTCCAAGTTTTAGGACGTCACGTACAAAGCTAACTCCAAGTTTTCAAAATCGCGCCTCCAAAGATTCTTGTTTTCAAAAAACTAGCTTAGGCATTTCCAATAAAAAGGAAAAACAAGACCCTCCTCTTTCAAAACCGCTCCATTTCTTAAAAAAAAAAAAACAAAAAGAGTCGTCCCTAGATTTTTTGAGACTTGTCCATAAAGGGTTTCAATCCAAAGACTCAAACATCAAAAGTTTAGGACTTTTTTCAAAATTTCAGCAGACTTTCATTCCTAAATTTTCAGAAAACAACCCCAACAATCACAAAGCCGTGCACCCCAAGGCATCACAAACACACAACTACACCAACCTACACAATCTCATCCTCCATCAATGCACAAGGCACAAGCACACATTACAATTCATCCAATTATTCCAAACTTTCCATTTCCAAGGATTTATTCATTTTTCAAAATCTGAAAATTCAAAAATTTCCAAAAAATCCTCAAACTTTACAAAAACATTCAAGACATTTTTCTAACACTCAATCATCGAAAATACAGTAAGAAAATGCAATATAGGAAGCTACGTTCATAAAATTCTCAATTCTTGAAAAAAACCCTTGTAGTTAAACATGTAAATTTGTCTAAACACACTCAAATCTTCACCAACAAATGAAACCAATCCTCCCATTGTGTTCAAAACATCCTAAACCATCAATTTAGACTATTCATACACAAAAAAAGGGCACCTAAGCAAAGAAATCCACACAAATTAAAAAAATACTCAATTTAGGGATTTTCCGGTGAAATCCAACTTTCTGGCGAGATTCCGGTGGAGGTGGTAACTTCTGGCGATGACCCGATGTCCTCTAAGTCTTTCCCAACAATGCTTGGCCAATCCCCTTCAAAATCCCTCAAGAGGAGCTTCCAAAAATCTCAAGAAACCAACAAAAACGCAACTACCATTGCTACTGTTGTTTGATTAAAACCCCAGATCTGGCGCATCTGCTACATGCGCTAGAAGGAATTTACAACTGCCACATACAGCTAATGCTCTAGGCTATGAACACACTTGGCATGTGTGCTACACCTGCCAAACTCTCCAACTTCCTGCCAAATCAATTTTCAAATGCCCTTCAAGGCCAAAACCCAGTTTTAAGTGCCCTAAAATGGAAAAGCCCAGTTTTCACTTTCCTGTCTTCAAAATATTAGTATTTCAGACATCGCACAATTAAAATTTTCAAAAATTCAAGTTTTTAAAAAGCCCAAACATTCTCCAACCTTTCAAAATTCCAAAATTCAATATTCCAAGTCCCTTCGATTGCCTCGCGACCAACATTGGACCCTTACTTTATTGTTTTTTGCCTTTGACAAGCAAAAAAAGAAAAAGAGGGGCAGCTATAAGCACCCCATTTTTGTCCGCTCAACAATCTCCTGTCTAAATCAATCACTCCAGCAAAACATCACAGCACTATTGAACCCGAAATTGGCTTTTCAAACTCCAATCCAGTTAATTTGTCACTTTTCGGGCCCTACATGTCCAACTGAAGCCTGATGACCAAAATGCCCATAGGTATTCCAAGTAGCTTTTCAAGACCAGATAGTCTTCAAAATCAACACCATCACAGGAACTTTTCTGAGATTGGATGGTCTCTTAAACCAATCGTCGTCGTCGAAGTGACGAAAACACTCACAAACTTTAAACAGTTCACTTCTAGTGCCTACTAGCCTGCCAATGTAGAATGTCCATTATGCCCCTTAGCATCTGGTAATTTCCTGAGACCAAGAAGTCTCCAAAACCAGCACCACCTCGTCGGAGTTATAGAAGCACTTGCAAACCTTTAAGCCATTGAAGTGACGAGAACACTTACCAGGTCGACACAGGTTATGCTGTTAAACCTCCTAGTATCACGGGACCAAATTCACCTCATGGTCGTGGCACGTTCATCGGCAAAAATGAGACCTCTGGGAATCAACTCGTCACAACTGTCAAAGTAATGGAAACACTCGTAAACCCAGGTCAACATCGGCATCTGCTAGCCTAACACAGTGAAAAATGAGCACACTGCCTCCAGGGCACCCGGCATGTCTTTCGAGAAAGTACTAAGTCCTTGAGACAATAAGTCCACCTTCAAAGACTGTCCCTCGATAGTCTGGCATGTTCCATATTTAGATCAAACCAACTCTAGCTCAATTTTAGTCAATCTCGGTTAAAATATCCATTTCACCCTTTAGCACGCTGGCACATCCTTCGAGAAAGCATTAATCCCTCAAGATGGTAAGACCACCTTCTCAAAGTTATCTTTAGACAGTATGTTCGATATGCCGCTCAAATCCATCTCAATCACAATCTGACAAGTTTCGATCAAAATGATCATTTTGCCTTAGTGGCCATGGCCTCTGTTCCAACCACACCAGCTTTGCGAACCAAATTGGCATTCATCGGGAAGCTCCGCTGAACATTGTAAGCACTCCATTTTTGCTTGCTCAGCAATCTCCGGTTTGACTAGACTCACATTCAAACCAACACAAACACATTCAAGCCCAAACCAGCTTCCAAACTCCATCGAGTCAATCAACTGCTTCTCGAGCCCGTCGGGCCCAATAGAACCAAAATAACCAAAATGCACATCTTCCTAAAGATGGTAAGTTTGTATTTCAACCTCAATTCTAGTTCCAACTTCAATCTAGACCAGTCAAACACAATCCAACGTGTCTTTTGAGAAAGTTAATCCCTCATATGGTAAGTCCATCCAGTACGACACGTTTACCAAAAAACCACAAAATAACCTTAAAACGATAAGTCCATTCAATCCTATCGACCAGGACAGAACCCAAGTCCCTGAGATGGTAGAACGGTTCATTTTTGGCACCTGCTAGCCCACTAATGTATAATGTCTGCTATTTAGCACATTAATCAAAAAATTACCTAAAGTCCCGAGATGATAAGACCATCCTACAGCATCCCAAGATCAAGCAATCTCTGAAATGAACGCACACTGTCAAAGTGACAAAAACACTCACAAATAGGTCGACTTTGGAAATTGCGAGCAAACCCCTTATGTCACGGGACCGAACACGCTTCTTGGTCGTGACATGTTTACTAAAGGATGGGATACCATCAAAGTGGCAGAAACACTCAAAACCCAAGTGAACACCAATGTTTGCTAGCCCACTTTGGTGAAAGTTAACCAAGCAGCCCCTTGGGCCCTTTCAGCACACTTCTAAAAAAAGAACCTAAGTCCTCAGAATGGTAAGTCTACCATTTCAAGATTCTCCCCAAGATAATCTAGCATGCTATAGTGCCTTCCAGTTGCTTCTGGATTAATTCCGAGAGCATACAGTCAAAATGACCATTTTGCCCATAGGCATCCGGTCGCCTCCGAGAACCACAATGGCTTTGGGTATCAAACCAATAACTTTCTAAGGATGCTTCTTATAGTATTCCTAACCTTCTAATGCCTTTCTGGATCATTCTAAGTCTATTTTGATAAAGCCTGGTGCAAAATAACCGCTTTGCCCTTGTTGGGCTTGTTGCCTTTTCCAACTATACCGGCTCTGGGTATTAAGATTTGTTTCTTGCCGTCTTAGAAGGCTCCCAAAGGGGCTGACACCATTAGTAGGGCACCAAGGCAAAATATGGCCTGGCATCACTCTTAATTCCGCCAAGGTTAAAAATGCACCGGTGTCACTACAACAGGCACCAGTTCTTATTTCAATTGCCTATAAATAAAAACCTCTTCTTGCATAAAAAAAAGGTCTGCAAACTTAGTTCAAAAATGCTGTCTCTCTAAAAACAGCGCTTGAAATCCCTCAAAACCTCAATTCTCTCAAGCCTCCTTAAACCCTAATCTTCATACAATCTATACACTCAAATACAAGCCTCCAAGCATCCATTGAAGATCAAGTGCTACATCTTCAAAACTCTCAAGGGTAGGAAAACAAAGCAAAGCAAAGCAATCAAAGCAAAATTAAGAGACAAGGTAGGTTTGTAATTTTGTTTATGCAATTCTCCCTCTCTTTTCTCTCTCCTAACCCACTTGGGTTCTCTTCTATTTTAATCCATATCTTCTACATCCTCTTCTTGCATGCTTGAAACAAGAGACTTCAGAATTCATGCCTGGGAAAACTCGTCAAGGTCACCGTGCTAGGGGCTTTCTTCACGTCCTTATTGCATTATGGTTTCTATATTCATGCATTGCATTCAAAGTTGTTTTCAAATTTGTATCAAAGTTTTCTTTCAAAACTTGCATTCAAAATCTCCTTCTTTCAAACTTGTTTTCAAAGCACACTCTTATGATAATTCTAGCCATTTCATGGTTAGGGTTATTTTAAAAAAGTGTTATATTTAATGTGACCATTAAGGTCCAAATTTTGGGTTCAAACCCTAAATTGTTTTTCAAAACCACAATCCTAAGATGATTCTAACCATTCTATGGTTAAGGTTATTTTAGGAAAGTGTTACATCTAATGTGATCACTATGGTCCATATTTCAAAACTTAGTTGTTGTTAAAATTACAACCCTAGAATGGTTGTAATCTTTTTATGATTATAATCGTTTTAGGAAAGTGAGATATTCTAGAGACTTGCAAAAGTCTAAATTCAAACCCCTTTCTAAATGGATTTACAAATGTACTTTCAAAAAGGTCTTTTCAAAGATTCACTTTCCAAAAACTCATTGTCTTGAGAGTCCATGTCAAAACCTTAGAACCCATGATTAGGAAATCCTAATTCCTTTGTTAAAATCATGACTTTTTATTTGCTTCAAATCATAGATTTTCAAAACTCTTTTTTCACCAAATCATAGATTTTCAAATTCAAGATTTTCAAATTTCAAACTCTCCAATTCCATGTCAAGTCAAATCCTCTAATTTTATAAACAAAATCAAATCATCTATTTTTGGAAACAAAATACAATCTTCTATTTTAGGAAATAGATATCAAACCTATCTTAATTCCAAACTTTCAAATCTTTTCTAATTTCAAACTTCCAAATTTTTCCAAATTTCAAAATCAAATCTTTCCAAAATTGACTCTTTTCTAAAAAGAAAACTATCCTAAAATATAACTTTACTAATTCAAAATTTTTTTAATTTAGAACTTTCCTAATTCGAAACATTACTAGTTTGAAACCTTCCTAATTCAAAATTTTACTAATTTGGAACCTTTGTAATTCGAAATTTTCTAAAATCAATCCTTTCTATTTCAAGTGCATTGTCTCAAGCTTATGTTGCATAGACCCTAGGAGGCCAAATCCTAGCTCAACCATAACCCTAAAGTTAGGATACTTCAACTCATTTCTAAAACTCTTTTATACACCAAGGTGGTCTTTCAAACTCCAATTCAACTCAAGTTAATTTCAAAGTTCCATTCAATCTTTCTAAAACAAGTCCAAGTTTTATTTCAAAACTCAATTTTGAATCCAAGTTCTATTTTAAAGTCAATTTCAACTTCAATTTCAAATCTTCTGTTCAAAGTTCAAATCAAACTCTTTTCAAGTAAACATTTCAAAGGCCCCAAAGTGTCTTTTCAAATCAAACAAGACCTCAAAGTATCTATTTTCAATCGAAGCCCGAGTCTGAACTACGACTAACCTGATTCTTAACAAAGGGATACATCGGCAACCCTCATGGGTACGGTCACAACCTTTTTCAAGTTTCTAATTACACAAAATTTTTCGAGTTTTCAATTTTCACAACCTCTTTCAAACTTCAAATCCCCTTTTCAAATTTATTTTCAAAAGCAAATCCTTTTCTTGCACTTGTATGTCATGGATCCTATTAAACCTCTTTTCAAATTTCTTTTTAAAGTGGATATAATGAGACATTGAATAATTGAAGATTCTAAATGAGTAAACCTATGGTGAATAGACATGTAGGTACCGCAAGGGCAAGATAGGGTGATAGCTTAGTGCATTTTCCATATATGTAACCATCCTCCAAACCTAGAATCACTGTTTTCAAAGATAAAAAATGGAGTTATGTTTCAAAAAAGGCTTAAATCTTTCAAAAGGTTGCCAAACAACCTATTTTTTTCAAAAAAAAAAAAAAACCCCTCTCTTGAGGAAGTATTCCAAAAACTTTTTCAAAAACCCCGAGTTTAGTCTTTGAATTACACTAAATTTTAGGTGACCTAACTAACTTTAGCAAACTTAGGTGGCGACTCCAAATCTTTTCTAAAAGCTCTTATTCAAATAAATTTCTAGTTCAAACCTAGTTGTACTCGTCCTTTTAGGAGGATGAGTTCTAATGAGACAGTACTGTATTTTTCTAACTTATTTTCTCGGGTGCGAAAAGTCGAGGTGCGACAGTTGGCGACTCAGTTGGGGACGCTTAGAGGGTTAGGCCATTATCATTTCTCTTCACCCTTCATTCATCTAGAATTGTCGATAAATTTGTCCAATTCTAACCGCTTAAAATTTTCAAAATCAAACTTTTCAAAGTGTTTCAAAGCATGCCATCACTTGCATTCAATTCATATTCAATCATTCAATCTTGCATTAAGTTTGTCATCAAGGTTTTGACTTTTTGCATTTTATTTTATAGGTGGACCATGTTCACATTTATTTTTATTGTTTATATAAATTTCCATGAATGACAGGATGGAATGGACAAGATAGATGGGAGTTGTTAGGCCTTTTCCTCTATTTTTTAAAATTTCACACACACACACACATACATTGCATTTGCACTCGCATTTGCATATTTGCATTTTTACCTGGTTACATCCCTTCTAGTTAGAAAGGGGAATGGTATGTTGGTTTTAGACGGATGCTGTGTCAGTTTCTTAGCCTACGGTCTCTTGATGGTTCCCCTGCTCGGATCACCAACCAATAATGGCACCACCTCGAGGAGTAGGCCTAGGTTCGAAGATTTGGGAATCGAGCTTTATTAGGAAGTATTAGTAAACCCTCAACCTTATGCTCATGTAGAAGCCATGCATAGCTGAACCTCTTCCGAATTTAAGACACTCACGTCAATTTCAAAACCATTGAGGAAAGGGAAACTACTTTACTTTCCTTTATTCTTGTCCATTCTTGTAGTTATAATGCTTGTGTAATACTCATGCATGCATATTTACTTTACAATTGTATTCTCTCTCCCTATACACCTGGCATACATATACATGCATTCAATGCCTCATCTCAAGGTAAGAGTTTCAAAATAACTCAAGTCATTGCATTCTCATGCATAGATTAACCCATAGATAGTGACACCAAACTCACTCTCTCTTGTATAAAACCTACCAAAATCCTAAGGGTTCCCACACAATCCTATGAACTCATGGCAAGCATTTGAATTCATCTCATAAAGAGGGGCCCTAATCCCTCTCCACTAATAGAGATAAGGATGTCAAGAAGATAAGAGGCAAATCCAAAAGCAAGGTCTCTTACCAACCTCCATCAAAGATTGCGAATCCGAAGACTCAAGAGGAGTTTAGGGTTTCAATTGTAAGGTAGATAGGTGAAGGTTCCAAGAAAAATATTCCCCTTCACCCTTTTACAATGTACTTCAATTACAAGTGCTCAAACTCGAATGCAGTGAATAGGTTACTAATTTTCTTTGTTTTCACTAATGAATGTATGAATGATTCGAGATACAGGTATGGCATTTGCATACAGGGGCAACCACTTATCTCCAAAAGTGAGCCAACACATCATATTTAGTCCCCCTTAAAGAGCAAAGGCACCCTTAGGAGATACATTGCATAAAGACTTTCAAATCAAGACAATAACTTATCTTTTGTTTCTTTTTTTCTATCCTCCCCCCTCCTCTCCAAGTACCAAGAAAACCGAAGGCAGAAGCAAGACAAGAATGTGGTCTTCTAATCCATTCATTTATTGTTATCGTGCTGCTCACATATTCACTACCATTATGCTCATGCATCCATATCTATTCCAAGATAAGAGTTTCAAGAAACTCAAGTCACTGCATTCGCATGCATTTAATCAACCGTAGAGTGAAGGAGCAATCCAATCTCATGTTAATCGAACCTACCAAAAGTCCTAAGGGTTCCTCAACCCTAAGATTCACGGCATACATAGAATCATGTCTCAAAAGGGGCCTAAATCTCTCTCCGTTCATGCAGGTGGGATTTCCCAAATAGAGAAGCATCAACTGGTTCATGCCGAAGAGGCATTATATTGCATAATAGGGGCAAAACCCTACCTCCAAAATAGACTCAGCATCATACCTAGATTCCCTTAAAGAAGCTTCCACAGGGCATGCATGGCATAAAACCTTTAACTCCACATGCTAATTGCATTTTCTTTTTCTTTTACTTTTTCTTTTTCCATGCTCGAGAGCACAACTAAACCTATAAGACCCTTTTACATCATGTCTAGTTCAAAACTCATAAAATGATAAGTTCATTCACTGGAGGGAGCCCAACCTACAAAAGGGATTAATCGTTCATCAGCAAAGTGTTCCCTCTCAAATAGTAACCTCAGCACCATGTCATGATCAATAAAGCTTCGTTAGTATGCTATCTAAAAAATCCAACCCATCTCAGCCGCTTAACAGAAGGTGCCAGCCCAAAAAAGAACTAGGGGCATGGGTATAAAGAAATCCTCATCCGAAAGATTCAATGAATCAACAGACTGCCATTCAGGCTCAGGTCATTAACTGATAGTCCGTTTCAAAGAATCATTATCAAAACTTGTTCCATAAAGATTGGTCGTCTTGTGCTGGCTCGCCTTCCTTAAGGCTCCATCAATCGAGTAGTATTAAGATAGCAGTTAGTCGATCAAACCATGTATTAAAGTCCCTAGACCTTGGAGACCTTGGTAAAACCCACAGGAGGAACCCTTTAAGTTTATCATATAAATATCAAGTACATAACGGGCTAATTTGAAGTAAATGACTTTTGATCATGAAATGTTTTATTTTTCATGCTAAAATCTTTTTCAGAAGAAGAAAACTTGCAAGGTATCCAAAGCTTGACATCTTTTGACCTTAGAGACTTCCAGATGTCCCCTACAAAGTCGGCCTCCTTGAGTCCATCATCATAGATAGTGCAAGCATCCTCAACAATGACACAATGGCAAAACATCGTCAAACCTTTCAAGATCAATCCCTACAACTTGATAGCCTACCATCCACAAACAAATGGAGCCATCAAAGCAACAGAACAAAAAAAATGTCAAGAGAATCTCCCACAAGAAGAATGACCACCATAGGGATTGGCACGAATAGCTACCCTTTGCGTTGATGGCATATAAAGCCTTCGTCAAAAGTTTAACTTGGGCACCACCATTCTCCTTGGTCTAAAGCAACGAGGCAGTCCTACCAATCAAAGTAGACATCCTCTCTCTCCGAGTCCTTATAAGAATTCAACTCACTGAAGCAGACTAGATCAAAAACCGGTGTGAACAACTTTGCCCCCTAGAAGAAAAGGAAATGGCAACCACATACCATGCCCAATGCTATTAAAGATGCATCGACAGATCCTTTAACATGAAAGTTAAGCCTCGCCAGTTCAAAGAAGGGGATCATGCTCTTAAAAAGACATTTCCAAGCCAACAGAAGCCAAAGGCAAGTTTGCCCCCAACTATGAAGACCCGTTCCTGGCTCACAAAGTTATGGTAGGAAGAGTATTGATCCTAGCAGAGGTAGAAAAAGAAATCTTTGTAGCATTCATCAACTCAGGTTAGGTAAAGCACTACTATGTGTAACCAAAACTTTTGATAGAGCAATGATAGCAATGATTGAAATGAAGAGAGGCCTTTAATTCCTCTACAATATAGTTAAAAGCATCCCCTTGCAAAACCTAGTTGAGCCAATTACTTTCTTTTGAAAAACCCAACCTAATGATCACCGCCTACAATGGGTCGAGATAGAGTAAATAGGATAAGGGAAATAAAGAGCGAATATAGGTTTAAGGAGTGCCCAAGAGAAAAAGCTAAAAAAAAAAAAAAGCATGACCTCTAGGACACAGTGAAAACCTAAAAAGACACTATGAGTAAAAAGGTGGAGGCATAGCAACATACAAAAACTGTCGACTTGGTAAAAATCTATAAGAACACCATGATGCAAAAGTAACAAATTTGGGATCATTGAAAAAAAAAAAGACAAGATGTGAAGATCTAGCAAAGGAAACACCAAAACTAGGGTATGTTTAAATCTAAAAAGAAAAAGGGGGAATAGAGAGTGAGCAGCAATAAGGGAGAGTCTAACTGTCCAAGATGATCATAGGTCTTAAAAAGCCAAGCAAAATGTTTTGAGCCTCATTCCTTCTTTTCAACTACCCCATAAGTAAGCCCAAATTACAATCCAAAATAAAGACCTTTCAGATCAGTCCTTGCTATGATTGCTCTAGGAAATGCTTTATCAAGTAGAAATTCCAACTCAACTCTAGGTGATTGTACATCAAAATTGTCATTAAATTTATAGTTTTTTATATGTATTTATTCGTTTATTTTGTTTCGCATAATAGTTTTGTGTGCCTTTGGTAATGAAGTTTGGTTTAATGTTTTGATAGATTTATAAAGCTTAAATGAAGTATTTCAGAGATCTTTTAGGCTGGGATTTGGAGCAAAGAATTGAGGTGAAATTAAGTCAAAGATTGAAGCAAATTTTGGTTCAAAGAAGTGCCCCAAATCTGCCCCATTTCAAATCCAAGAAGAGGCTAAAAGATGATCCACTTCAAGCCCAAACTTGCTCTATATTTTGTGCAAACTTCAGCCCAAATTTGTTCCATGTATTGTGCAAACTTCAACCCAAGATTTGAAGGCCCATTTTAGCTCATTTGTAGGAAGTTGGTGGGAGAAAAGAGAGATTGCACATGGTTGGAGTACAATAATTCTTCATTATGGGAAAAAGAGAGCATGCACATGGCTAGAAAGAAGTGGAGGATAATAATTCTTCATTATGGGGTAAAGAGAGAAGAAAAAAAATAGTCTAAAAGATGGAATAAAGAGGTCCACTAGCCAACTCAAAATGTTGGCCGAATCTGCCTTTCCTTCCATGTGCTAAACAGACCTCTAGTGTTTGGACCATAACTTTTGACTCAGATGTCCAAATGACCTGTTCCTTTCGGGGCTGGAAAGTAGACAAGAAGCTCTATAAATATCTGTCTAATAGCCATCTCTCAAAACAGAGTGGAAGAGGGTGAAAACTTCATCCAAAGTTAGAGGACAGATTTGTGCGAAAATCTGGGCAGCTTGTATTTTGCTTTCTTTTGTTGATTTTGGCTCTTCAATGTTAAAAACCTCTTATTTTATGTTGATGCAATTGTTTTTTTTCATAATGGTTGTTGGCTAAGCTCTTTCTTGGTTCAAGATCAAGGATGATGGTGGTTGAGGTGATCTCTTTAAGGTATTAATGCATCTCAATGATTTATCTTCTCAATTTGTACATGGATGATTGATAATTGTTAAGAATTTTCAGAAATCATTTAGGCAATGTTATAATCTTGAATTTCTATGCACAAACCTCAGTTTTGGTATAGGAATTGCTTGATTCAATGTCTTGCCTAGTTTGAAACTATTTTTCCATTTCTAAGCAAGATTCAATCATTCATTTCTTTGAACTTTATTGTAATATTTTCCGACCCAATATCACCATTGTTGATGTTGGGTTGAGTTATCTTAAATATCTCAAAAAAACCACCAATATACCACCATTGGAATTGATTTTGAGCCAAGACTTTTATTTCTCTTGTAATTTTAAGCATTGCCATTTGAATTCTATTCACAACTACTCATCTTTCAAAGATAATATCACATTCATTGTGAACCAATTTTTTTCCCGAATAAATTTCTCTAAAGTTTTTATCACCAAATTGTTTTCTAAATTTAGCTCCCTGTGATATGACCTCGGTCTCACCGAGTTAATTGCTACATCGTACACTCGTGCACTTGCGAGTTAAAACAAGCCGATAAGAAAGAGCGGTCAAGCAATTTTGGCGCCGTTGCCGGGGAGCTAGCAAGCAATGGTGATGAACTTGGGGGTTAATTGTTTGTAATTTAACATTTATTTAATAATTCAGATTATAAAAAAAAATTGTGGACTCGACCTTGCAAACAAAGGATTGTGGACTGGACTGCCAATTGTTGGACTATGGCCGGTTTTACCGCCTTTTGGACTTTGTAGAGGACTTAATTTCTAACTTCTAATTGTGGAGGTTAATCCCTCCTTCTAACATCTAATTTCTAACTTCTTACATCTAACTTCTAACTGTGGAGGTTAATCCCTCCTTTTACATTTATGCATTTTTTTATTGCGGCCGATTTTACCGCCTCTTGATTATTTATTTATTTTTTCTTTATTTTTAGAGGAGGTAATTACCCCTCTTTTCGTTATGGCTGGTTCAACTGCCATTTGTATATGTCAATTGTAATTATTGTCTAGCATTTGTTGTTGCAGTGCTTGGCTTGTAAAAAAAATTTGCGGAAAAAAAAAAATCTAATTTGGCTTACTAGTTGGAAGTACAGTGAGTTTTCTTTGGCCCAACTTTTCTTTTCTTTTATTTTATTTTTCCTTGTAGTCATCATATTAGTGTTTTATTATGGCTAGTGTTGGAGATATAGAGGGAGAAGGGAGTGTTCACGGCGGCGGACCTCCACTAGTCAATGGCCAACCTAATTTCCGGACTCTTAGGGAGTATCTTCATCCAGCAAGACAAAGCACACCTTCGTGTATTGTCTTGCCCCTCAATCAACAAGCCTTCAATTTAAGACTGAGCATGATTCAACTTCTTCCTACATTTCATGGTATGGATTCTGAAAATCCATACTTGCACATTAAAGACTTTGAGGAGGTATGTGGCACTTTTGTTGATAGGACATGCACCGAGGATACTATTCAGCTTAGATTGTTCCCATTCTCTCTCAAGGATAAAGCCAAACTTTGGTTAAACTCCTTGCGTCCTAGGTCTATAGGCACATGGAGAGAAATGCAAACCGAGTTTTTGAAAAAATATTTCCCTACTTATAGGACTGCGGCTTTACAACGTCAAATGATGAATTTTTCTTGTAGTCCAAGTGAGTCATTTCACTAAGCCTGGGAAAAGTTTAAAGACTTGTTGAATGCTTGTCCCCACCATAGTTTTGAAATGTGGAGGTTAGTAAGTTTCTTCTATGACTCACTTATCCCGGATTTTAAAAAGCTAGTGTCAACCATGTGTAATGGTGAGTTCTATGACAAAGAACCGGATGAGGCATTTGATTTTTTTGATAAATTGGCCGAGAACACAAAGCAATGGGAGACCTTTCTCCCATCGCATGTTGAGTCTAGAAACACCACAACCCAATCAAGCGGAAAGTTCCAATTGAAAGAGACCGATGACCTCAATGCTAGACTAGCCTCATTGGCTAGGAAAGTAGAGTCTCTTGAGCTTAAAAAAAGTGCATGTTGTGAGTGAGCAACAAGAGGAAACTTGTGGAGTGTGTCAGAATAAGGGGCATAGGACAATTGATTGTCCAACAATTCCAGCTTTCAAAGAAGTGCTATATGGCCAAACTTCTGATTCAAGCAATTTCAGAAAGCCCTTCCCAAACCAAGGCCAAGTAGGCAATCCCTACTCCGATACCTATAATCACGGATGGAGGAACCACCCAAATTTTGGATGGAGAAATGAGGTTCCTTCGGTACCTCAGGCATTTCAGCCTCCACCCCAACCATTTCATACTCCCACAAACCACACATACCAACCACCTCACAAGAGATCCTTAGAGGATACTCTCCAACAATTCATGCTAACTCAAGGTGGAATCAACACTCAAGCCAACAAATTTCAAGAACAAACTAATAGGGCGTTAGATGACATTCGAAGTCAACTAACTAAGTTGACTCAATCATTGAGTGTTCAAGAGAGAGGAAAGCTTCCGGCTCAACCAATGTCAAATCCTAGAGGCCAAGTAAACATGAGTGAATCTTCACCCGGTGAGCATTCTAACCATGAACAAGTCCAAGCAATCACCATCCTTAGAAGTGGGAAGATAGTTGACAAAACTATACCTTCTAGGATCCCTAAGGCTATTGAGGAGAAGTCTAGGGAGAGTGAAGAGGGAATCAAATTGAGAAATGAGAGATCTAGTGGTGAAGAAGAGAAAGAGATGTGTGAGAAAGGAGAGGATTAAAAAAAAATTGGAGTGGAAGTGAGTGATGTAGAGTCCATTGCCCGGCGAGCATTCCCACAAAGGTTAGGAAAATCCAAACATGAGCTCATGAACTCTGAAATCTATGAATTGTTCAAACAAGTGAAAGTCAACATTCCACTCCTTGATGCAATTAAACAAGTCCCATCTTATGCCAAGTTCCTTAAGGACTTGTGCACAGTCAAGAGGAGATTGAATGTGAAAGAGAAAGCTTTCCTGACAGAACAAGCTAGTGCCATTATCCAATTGAAGACCCCTCCTAAATACAAGGACCCCGGTTGTCCTACAATTTCATGCATTATTGGGAATCATAGGGTAGACCAAGCTTTGTTGGACTTAGGAGCAAGTGTGAATTTGTTACCCTACACTGTTTACGAACAATTGGGTTTAGGAGAGCTTAAGCCCACTCGTGTCACCCTTCAATTAGCTGATAGATCAGTTAAAATTTCCTGAGGTATTGTGGAGGATGTGTTGGTTCAAGTGGATAAATTTTACTTCCCTGTCGACTTTATAGTGTTGGACACCCAACCTATACAAGGTCCTAGTGCTCCCATCCCAGTCATCCTAGGTAGACCCTTCCTAGCTACATCCAATGCTTTGATTAATTGTAGGAATGGGGTGATGAAATTTTCTTTTGAGAATATGACTGTGGAGATGAACATTTTCAATGTCTCCAAGCAAATTGGTGAGTATGAGGACATTAGGGAGGTAGATTTGATCCAAACATTTTGTCAAGAGCACTTTGAGAGAGAATGGACAGAAGATCTGTTAGGAAGAATTCTGATTCATAATGAGGAATTTGATCCTTTGGAATGTGTTGATAAGGAAGAAAGGGAACTTGTAGCTTGTCTATAGTCGATGCCTATCATGTCAGTGGGTCAATGGACCCCATCATTTGAGCCTTTGGATTCATCCCAAGCTAATGTTGAGTCATCCCTTACCAAACCCGCTAAACTGGAAAGGAAAGCTTTACCGAGTGGTCTTAAGTATGCCTTTCTAGGGGAAGATGAATCATATCCTGTTGTAATTTCATCAAAACTGACTATGGAGCAAGAGCAAAAATTGTTGAGAGTGTTGAGAAAACACATGAAAGCAATTGGGTGGACAATCACTGATTTGAAAGGAATTAGCCCCCTTTTATGTACACATAGAATCTATCTTGAGGAAGAGGCTAAATCTGTGAGGCAAATGCAAAGGCGATTGAACCCAAACATGAAGGAAGTAGTGAGATGTGAAGTGCTTAAGTTGCTTGATGCAGGTATCATCTACCCCATTGCCAACTCCAAATGGGTTAGTCCAACCCAAGTTGTTCCAAAAAAATCGGGAGTCACAGTGGTGAAAAATGAGAACAATGAACTAGTGCCCACTAGGATTCAAACCAGGTGGCGTATGTGCATTGATTATCGTAAGTTGAATGCCGTGGCTAGGAAGGATCATTTTCCACTCCCATTTCTAGACCAAGTCCTTGAGAGAGTGGCGGGGAGAGCTTTCTATTGCTTTCTTGATGGCTACTCGGGATACAACCAAATTGAGATTTCCCTAGAAGACCAAGAGAAAACCACTTTCACTTGTCCTTTTGGTACCTATGCATATAGAAGAATGTCTTTTGGCTTGTGCAATGCACCGGCTACATTTCAAAGGTGCATGATGAGTATCTTTAGTGATATGGTGGAAAGATTTTTGAAACTTTTCATAGACGATTTCTCTGTCTATGGGGATTCTTATGAGTTGTGTCTAGTGCATTTAGAAAAAGTGCTTGAAAGGTGTGAGGAGAGCAATCTTGTACTTAATTGGGAGAAGTGTCATTTTATGGTGACACACGGCATCGTGTTAGGCCACATTGTCTCTTCCAAAGGCATAGAGGTAGATAGGTCAAAACTTGAACTCATTCAAAAATTGCCTATCCCGAGGACTATCAAAGATGTGAGATCCTTTTTAGGGCATTCTGGTTTTTACCGAAGATTCATTCACTCTTTTAGTACCATTGCCAAACCTTTGTGCAATTTATTGTCACAAGATGTCCAATTTGAGTGACATCAAAATGTCAAGAAGCTTTTGATAAGCTTAAAGGTTTGTTGACCACTGCACCGATCATGCAAGCTCCCGATTGGTCTTTACCATTTGAATTGATGTGTGATGCTAGTGATTTTGCTATAGGGGCTGTTTTGGGGCAAAGAAAAGACAAGAAGCCTCATCTCATTTACTATGCTAGCAAGACCTTGAATGAAGCCCAATTGAACTACACTACCACCGAAAAAGAATTGCTAGCTGTGGTCTTTGCATTGGATAAATTTAGGTCTTATTTGGTTGGGTCTTATGTTATTGTTTTCACTGATCATGCAGCATTGAAATATTTGCTCACAAAGCAAGATGCCAAGCCACGCTTGATTCGATGGATTCTCCTATTCCAAGAGTTTAACCTTGAGATTCGAGATAAAAAGGGAGTAGAGAACATGGTGGCTGATCATTTGTCTCGTCTTTCAAGCCACGAGACTGCACTTGATGACCCCCAATTAATGAACACTTTCCGGATGAGCACCTATTTGTTGCAGGCACTGTTTCTCACATTGGCACTCCATGGTACGCTGATATAGCTAATTATTTAGCCACAGGTCAGATTCCTTCCCATTGGTCTAAACTTGACAAACAAAAACTCTTGCGCAATGTGCGTACATTTTTCTGGGATGACCCCTACCTGTTCAAATATTGCCCTGACCAAATTGTTAGAAGGTGCATCCCCGACCTTGAAATTCCAAGTGTCATTTCTTTTTGTCATGCATTGGCTTGTGGTGGGCATTTCTCTTCAAAGAAAACCACTGCCAAGATCTTACAGTGTGGGTTATAAATGGCCCACCATGTTCAAAGATGTCATTGCCTTCTGTGTTGCATGTGACCGATGCCAACGACTAGGTAGCATTACTAGGCGTAACATGATGCCCCTTAATCCCATTCTTGTCTTGGAAATATTTGATTGTTGGGGATTGATTTCATGGGACCATTTCCTAGCTCGTTTGGTTACCAATTCATCCTTGTGGCCATTGATTATGTGTCAAAGTGGGTGGAGACCATTGCCTCTCGAACTAACGACCACCGAGTTGTGATCAAATTCTTGAAAGAAAACATTTTCTCTCATTTTGGTATGCCTCAGGCTATGATTAGTGATGGAGGAAAACATTTTTGTAACAAATCCGTAGGATTGTTGATGAGAAAATATGGTGTACTTCACAAGGTTGGTACTCCTTACCACCCACAAACTAGTGGCCAAGTTGAGTTGGCAAATAGGGAGATCAAGAACATTTTGGAGAAAACGCTCAATCCGAACCGCAAAGATTGGTCCCTACGACTAGTCGATGCTTCATGGGCCTATCGCACGGCTTACAAGACCACTGTAGGAATGTCTCCTTATAGGCTTATCTCTGGAAAGCCTTGTCATCTCCCTGTTGAGATTGAACACCGTGCATATTGGGCCATCCGCCAATTCAATGACAATGAAAATGCGGTTGGCAGTCATAGAAAGCTTCAATTGGATGAATTAGAGGAATTGAGAAATGATGCATTTGCAAATGCAAGAATTTCAAAGGACAAAATGAAAGCTTTGCATGATAAACACATTCTTAGAAAGTCCTTTCATGTTGGTCAGAAAGTTCTCTTATACAATTCACGATTACATCTCTTTTTTGGAAAGTAGAGGACAAAATGGACTGGCCCATTTGTGATAAAGTCCATCTCGAAGCATGGTGCTTATGAGGTAGAGAATCCCAAGAACAGGAATGTTTTCAAAGTAAATGGCCACCAATTGAAACCTTATCTTGAAAATTTCGTGGCTGAAATTGAGACTTTGGATCTTGAAGATCCATCACCATTTTAAGCTTCATAAGTAATAAACCACCATGGTACATATTTTAGTTTTATTTTATTGTAATTTTTTCTTACTTTCTTCCTACTCATGCATTTACTTGTTCTATCATGATTCATGCATTAGGGACAATGCCTTGTTTAAGTTGGGGGGTGAGGCCTTTATTTTTGTTGGTTTGTTAAAGGTTTGTTAAAAAAAATAAAAAGGAAAAAAAATATTTTTATTGGTTTATTAAAAAAAAAGAAAAGAAAAGAAAAAAAAACCAAAAGAGAAAAAAAAAACAAGATTTATTCTTCATACTAATTGAAAGTCGGCATGGTCATAGTAATTCATTTGAGTAATTAAGCATGAGTTATGGATTTTCTAGTTTTGATATGTTGGCATTTTAGCTCATTATACTAACTTCTTGTTAGAGTATCTCACGGCATCTATACTCGGACTTTCTGCACTTCACTCGTAACTTGCATGACTATAGTCTTAATTGATGATAAAAGATCACTTGGAAATCTTAAGGAACAAAGTGGAGACTTGTACCCTTGTTGTGAGTTTTAGAGCCATTCTTTCTTGGAGGGGTTTTATCATAGCTACTCTTGCATTTTTTTGAAAACGCACGTTGTTGTTGGTTGGTCTCATTATTCATTTTAATTTGGTTGAATTGTTGGGAATTCATCATTTGTGCCACATCACTTAGATTTGGAATTTGATGAACACTTGAAAAATCATGTTATGCTTGGGAAAGGATTTTAGGCCATATTTGATATTTGAGTTTGTTCGTTTCTTTTCTTTATACACTTATCCCTAGTTCACCAATTTGAGCCTTTTGGATACTAACCATTTTTTTGAACTCCTCAGCCAAAAAATTAATGGGTTTGGTCTGATTTGAGAGAGCAAAGTCAAAAGTGAAGGGAGTGTTCATTTGGGCATTTATTTAAAAAAAAAAAAAATCGAATGTCCAAATGCAAGCTTGAAAAAATGAAATTTGAGAGGCGATGTGAACTTGTGTATGTAATAGAAGGAAAGAGAGTTGGGTGCATCTCAAAAAGTGGTTAACCTTATGCAAAAAAAAAAAAAGAGAGAACACATTGTGCTTTATTTAGCCCATTCTCGGACACGAGTTTTTGATTGACCCTTGTTATATACACTTTTCCTTACCAAACATTACAACCAAAATGAAGTCCTAATTGATCCCGAGTATAAAATGGTTTGAATTGTGAATGTGTGAATAGATGTGGTGGTGTGGTTACATTCCGATTTCTAACACTTGGCACTCTTTCATGAGACTACATATACTCTTGTTTTAGCCTTTTTCATGGTTTTGGTATGCGGCCTTTTGGATTGTTTACATTACTTCTTCCGCATACAAATGTTGAGAGAGAACAAATGCACCTGTTTCTGAGAGTTTCATTTGTTGAGTGCATATCTAGTGAGCTTTTGAGTTGAAGCATGATTCTGATAAAAATTCAAGTGATCCTAAGTTCTGATATTGAGAAAATGATGATGTTAGTTTATTCACACATACTCCGAGTAAGGATGCTATGAATGTCTTTATGAGTTGATAGTATTCTGAACTGTACATGTCCTTTATATCGTTCTTGAGAAATCTGTATTTTGTGTTTAATACTTGTTTGAGTTGTTGTGAATAAATTGACTTGAGATTTGGATGAAGGCGAAATTCAAGATGTTTGTGGGTATCATCGCTAACAACCCTCATGAGACTATGACTCGTCCACTAGGGCCACCTGGGGGTTTAAAGGCTTATTGCATATGCTAAATGCAATTGTGAATCCTACAAAAGTGGCATTTGAATAAAATAGATAATAATTATTTTTGTTTTGGTTTGCTTGAGGACAAGCAAAATCTTAGTTGGGGGGTGTGATTGTACATCAAAATTGTCATTAAATTTATAGTTTTTCATATGTATTTATTCGTTTATTTTGTTTCGCATAATAGTTTTGTGTGCCTTTGGTAATGAAGTTTGGTTTAATATTTTGATAGATTTATAAAGCTTAAATGAAGTATTTTAGAGATCTTTCAGGCTGGGATTTTGAGCAAAGAATTAAGGTGAAATTGAGTCAAAGATTGAAGCAAATTTTGGTTCAAAGAAGTGCCCCAAATCTGCCCCATTTCAAATCCAAGGAGAGGCTAAAAGATGATCCACTTCAAGCCCAAACTTGCTTTATATTTTGTGCAAACTTCAGCCCAAATTTGTTCCATGTATTGTGCAAACTTCAGCCCAAGATTTGAAGGCCCATTTTAGCTCATTTGTAGAAAGTTGGTGGGAGAAAAGAGAGATTGCACATGGTTGGAGTACAATAATTCTTCATTATGGGAAAAAGAGAGCATGCACATGGCTAGAAAGAAGTGGAGGATAATAATTCTTCATTATGGGGTAAAGAGAGAAGAAAAAAAATAGTCTAAAAGATGGAATAAAGAGGTCCACTAGCCAACTCAAAATGTTGGCCGAATCTGCCTTTCCCTCCATGTGCTAGACAGACCTCTAGTGTTTGGACCATAACTTTTGACTCAGATGTCCAAATGACCTGTTCCTTTCGGGGCTGGAAAGTAGACAAGAAGCTCTATAAATATCTGTCTAATAGCCATCTCTCAAAACAGAGTGGAAGAGGGTGAAAACTTTGTCCAAATTTAGAGGACAGATTTGTGCGAAAATCTGGGCAGCTTGTATTTTGCTTTCTTTTGTTGATTTTGGCTCTTCAATGTTAAAAACCTCTTATTTTATGTTGATGCAATTGTTTTTCTTCATAATGGTTGTTGGCTAAGCTCTTTCTTGGTTCAAGATCAAGGATGATGGTGGTTGAGGTGATCTCTTTAAGGTATTAATGCATCTCAATGATTTATCTTCTCAATTTGTACATGGATGATTGATAATTGTTAAGAATTTTCAGAAATCATTTAGGCAATATTATAATCTTGAATTTCTATGCACAAACCTCAGTTTTGGTATAGGAATTGCTTGATTCAATGTCTTGCCTAGTTTGAAACTATTTTTCCATTTCTAAGCAAGATTCAATCATTCATTTCTTTGAACTTTATTGTAATATTTTCCGACCCAATATCACCATTGTTGATGTTGGGTTGAGTTATCTTAAATATCTCAAAAAAACCACCAATATACCACCATTGGAATTGATTTTGAGCCAAGACTTTTATTTCTCTTGTAATTTTAAGCATTGCCATTTGAATTCTATTCACAACTACTCATCTTTCAAAGATAATATCACATTCATTGTGAACCAATTTTTTTCCCGAATAAATTTCTCTAAAGTTTTTATCACCAAATTGTTTTCTAAATTTAGCTCCCTGTGGATATGACCTCGGTCTCACCGAGTTAATTGCTACATCGTACACTCGTGCACTTGCGAGTTAAAACAAGCCGATAAGAAAGAGCGGTCAAGCACTAGGCTCAATGTTAAAAGTAACATCAAAAGTCTTCAACCAAAGCAGTGACTTTAGTCAGTAATGTCGAGCCCAGATTTTTCATGCTCGAGGAATACACACACAAGCGGGGAAAACACTGTACTCTCTCGTTAGAACTCACCCTCCTAGAAGAATGAGTGCGACTAGCTTTGAATTGAAAATAGATTTGAATAAAGGGCGTTTTAGAAAAGATTTGGAGTCGCCACCTAACTTGATTAAGGTGAGTTAGGTCACCTAAAAACTAAGAATAATCCGAAGACTACACTTAGGGTTTTTGGAAAACGATTTTGAAAATATCTCCTTAAGAGAGGGTTTTTTTAGGAAAACAGGTTGTTTGGCAACCTTTGAAAATATTTAGCCCTTTTTGAAAATAACTCCATTTTTTGTCTTTAAAATCAGTGATCCTAGGTTCGGAGGTTGGTTACGTGTAGGGAAGACGCACTAAGTCATCACCCTACCCCGCCCTTTCAGTACATACATGTCAATGTACCCTAGATTCACCTACGAGAGTCTTCAACTAACTAATGTTCAATCCTATCCACTTCGAAAACCAATGTTTAAAAAGATGTGATGCATGATATGCAAGTGCAAGAAAAGAGAATTGGAAAATAGATTTGAAAAGAAACTGATTTGATTTTAGAAGAAATATTTGAAAAGATAGATTTAAAATTGGAAAGTTTTAGAAATTGAAAATTGAGACTTGAAAATAAATTTTTGGAATTGGAAACTTGAAATAGATATGGAATTAGAGATTGAAGAAGATTGTAGAATTGGAGATTTGAAAGAGATTGTGGAATTGGAAATTTGAAAAATGTTATAAAATTTGAGATTTATAAAATGTGGAGACCGCAGCCATGAGAGTTGCCTACGTATCCCTTTGGAGGAATCAGGTCAGTCGTAGTTCGAACTGGAGTCCCATAGAAAATAGAAGATTGGATTTGAAAAAGGATTTGATTTGAATTTGGAATAGGAGATTGTTATTGGAATTTAGAATAGAAGATTAGAAATTTGAATTTTGGAGTTGAAAAGGTTGGACTTTGATTTGGAAAGATGGAGGTTTAGGAAACCTAGACTTAGGAAGATATGATTTAGGGAAGACTTAAAATTAAGAAAGATTAGACTCGAATGTTGGACTTGGAAGATTGGAGAAAAATTAGATTTAGGAAGGGTTTGAATTAGGAAATGTCCGATTTAGGAAAGTGTCATTTTTGGAAAGTTTCATTTTAGGAAAGTTTCAATTTAGGAAAGTGTTGGATTAAGAAATTTTCATCTTGGGAAAGGTTTTGAATTAGGAAAGATGTGGAAGTTGAGTTTTAAAATTTAGGAAAGATTTTATGTTCAAGTTTTGGAAACTTAAGATTTAGGAAAGTAGAAGATTACGAAGGAGTTGAATTAGGAAAGATTTTGATTACGAAGGGATTGAATTTTCTTTCCAAAAGAGAAGGATTGATTTTGTTTCCAAAAATGGAGGATTGGATCTAGTTTCCTAAACGGGAAGATTGGATTTGGTTTCCTAAAGGAAAGATTTGATTTGACAAGGATTTGGAAGGGGAAGTTTTAGAAACCCTAGATTTGTAAGACTGTAGTTTTGACGTAGAAAGTAGGAGGTTTTGGGAACCTAGGTTTTAAGGCAAGTTTGAAAACCATGTTTTTAGAAAGAAAATTAGGGTTTCTTAATTGTTAGCTCTAAGGCTTGACTTGGGCATCAAGAAAAGGGATTTTTGGAAAGTGCATTTTTGGAAATGAAGATTTTTAGAATGGAGTCCTAGAGAGGAGTTTTGGAAAGTGAATTTGAAGATAGAGTTTTTGGAAAGAGATTTTTAAAAAATGAGTTTTTGGAAAGTGTGTTTTTGGAAACGAGTTTTTAAAAGGAAAATTCTAGAGGGGAGTTTCTAGAAGGAAGATTTTGGGGAAGAGAATTTTTAGAAAGATTTTTAGTAGAAGATTGTGGAAAAGAGTTCTTAGAAAGATTTTTAGGGAGTGTTTTTTAGAAAGTGGATTTTGGGAAGAGGATTTTGGAAAGGAGTTGAAAAATAGATTTTTGGAGAGAGTTTTTGAAAACAACTTTAGAAAGGAGAGTTTTAGGAAAGTATGTTGAAAAAGATATTTTTAGGAAAAGAGAGTTTTGAAAAGAGAGTTTTTAGAAGGTATAAAAACATCTCACTTTCCTAAAGCGATTCTAACCATAAGAAGGCTAGAACCACTTTAAGAAAGCGGTTTTGAAAACAACAAGATTTGAAAATATGGACCATAAAAGTCACTTTAAATGTAACACTTTCCTAAAGCAACCCTAGCTATGGAAAGGCTATAATCACCCTAGGATTGTGATTTTAAAAATAAGTTTTGAAAAGGAGATTTTGATGCAATTTTGAAAACAAGTTTACTGCAAATTTTGAAAACGAGTTTGAAAACGATTTTTGGAAGATGCAAGATCATGATATGCACAATGCAAGTTTGGAGTTGTGAACATACAAGGTTAAGGCTTCACCACATAATCACGGGGGCCGAACCCACGTGGTCTCCAGTTAGCCTAAAGGAAAGCCCCCGACACGGTGACCCTCCAATAGTCTAATCCTACACATGGACCGGGAGTTCCCTTATTTTAAGCATGCAAAGAAAGGGGGGGAAAGAGATAGGGGATTAAAACAGAGAAAACTTAAGTCGGTTAGAAGAGAGAAGAGAGAGGGGGAAGTGCGAAAATTTAAATAAGAAGCCTACCGTGTGTCTTCTTTATTTTGCTTGGCTTTGCGCGCCTTGCTTTCTTCGGTATTCACTTCACTTCAGTCTTGATCTTTGAGGGCTCATCTTCGGTCTTCAAATCTTCGTAGTTGCAGTAATTGAAGTTTTCAATGGAAGGTTGGCGGCTAGTGTATAAGTGTGTAAGGGTGTGTATGAGTGTATATAAGGCTTAGGGTTTGTGTATGGTGGCTAGGGTTTGGAAAACCTAGGAAAGCTAGGATTTTGGGAGTGTACGAGCTGTGTATATCAAAATATAGGATTTTTGGACTGAGTTTGCGGATCTCTTTCACGCTGGAAGAGGCTCTGCATTTATAGAGATAGGATTGACCTGGCGCTTGTTGCAGTGGCGCCAGGCCAAAAATGCTTCTGGCGCCACTAGGAGTGGTGCCACCCAATTAGGAAGGTTTTAAGGTCAGCAAGCAACGTATCTTTGACCAGATTTGGGCACCTGTACTAATGACTACCATGCAATTTTTAACCTGGCTTCACTAGGAGTGACTCCGGAAAGTCCAAGAATGGTTTAAGGGACCGGGAATGGCCCGGAAGGCTGGAAAAGGGGCAGGAGTACTTAGAACAGTGTCCCGGAAGTATTTGACTTGAAAAATGAAGACATGATGTATTGGAAGGAGTTGACCGAGCATTAGGGGCAAAACGGTCAATTGGGTCGGAAAGCTGCCGGGACGGACTCGGACTGTCTCGGAAGACTCGAGATTTGGAAACATTATTCAGAATGTTTCCAAAGGTTGCCGGTTTGATACCCAGAGCCAGTGTGGTCGGAAAAGGAGACCGGCCCTCTAGGGGCAAAACGGTTTTTTTGTACTGGGTTTGCCATAATTGACTCAGAATGATCCGGAAAGATAGAGGAAATTTGAGAATACTATAAAAAGTAATCTCAAGATGCTACTGGTTTGATACCCAGAGCCGGCGTGGCTAGAAATGGCGACCGGCCCTCTAGGGGCAAAATGGTCATTTTGCACCGGGTTTGCCGGAACTGACTCGGAATGATCTGGAAAGATAAAAGAAGGTTGAGAACACTGTAAGAAGCATTCTCAGGAGGTTACTGGTTTGATACCCAGAGCCAGTGTAGTTCCCGGGGCGTTCGGATGCCTAGGGCGAAATGGTCATCATGACCGAAAAGTCTCGGAATTGGCCCGAAACTAACTAGAAGGCACCTAATCATGCCAAATTGCCTTTATGACAATCTTGGAAGGTTGGACTTACCGTTCTGAAGACTCAAATGTGTTCTCGAGAAACGTGTCGAAAATGGCCCTAGGGGCAGTTTGGTCATTTTTCACCGAAGTGGGCTAGCAGGCACTGGTGTTAACCTGGGTTTTAAGTGTTTCCACCACTCTAATGGCGGTCGTGTGATACAGGGGTTTGTTGGCAATTCCCTTTATCGACCTGCTTGTGAGTATTTTCGCTACTCTAACGGTTGTGATGTTTGTGAGTACTTTCATTACTCTGAGGGTTCGCGATCATTCCTAAGACTGCTTGATCTCAGGAAGCTGCTAAAGGGACTTAGTGCCAGAGAATCAACTTTCTCAAAAGGCATGCCTAAACGGACATTTCTGCATTGGCGGGCTAGCAGGCGCTAAAGGTTGACCATTTTACCATCTAGGGGACTTGGAGTCTCATCCCAGTCGACAGGTTTAAAGGGACTTACCGTTTCGAAGAGATTTTTTTCGAAAAATGCACCGGGCCGTCTTGAGGAATAAACTGTCTCGAGAGAGGGATTGGAATTGAAAAGGGGTCTTACTGTCTTCGGAAAGACGCGCCTGATTGGAGTAGATTTACCGTCTCGAGGAATAAACTGTCTCGAGAGAGGGATTAGAATTGGAAAGGGGTCTTATCATCTTCGGAAAGACGCACCTGATTGGAGTAGATTTACCGTCTCGAGGAATCAACTGTCTCGAGAAGGGGATTGGAATTGGAATTGGCAAGGAATTGGAAAAGGGTCTTACTGTCTTCGAAATGACGCGCCTGATTAGAGTAGATTTACCGTCTCGAGGAATCAACTGTCTCGAGAGAGGAATTGGAATTGGAAAGGGGACTTATCGTCTTCGAAAAGACGTGCCTGATTCAAAATATGGAAAGGATAATGCCCCTAAGGGCATTTTGGTCATTTTGCTTCTCTTTGGGCCCGGTGGAGCCCGCGAAGCTATGAATTGACGGGATTAGACTTAGAGAGTTGATTTCGATTGGAATACGTCCATATTGGCTTGAGTACAAGTCTAGACGGAGTGTAGATTGCCCAGCGGTCAAAAATGGGGTGCTTACAAGCAACAGATTTCATCATCAATCGCTCTTCTATAGCAAAGCACTCAACACTCCTGTTCTCATTAAGTGTGGAGTCATCTTCATCAACATCAACGAGAGAAATCAAGAAAAAACCATGGCCTGAGGACATAATGAAAACCCTTTGGGGTGTTATGGGTAAAAAAGTAGAGTCATGGCAAGATACAAAACTACCGAGGCAGTGAAAACCTAAAAACGGGAGTTGAGCGTAAAAAATGTAGAATCATCATCCGTGAAAACCCGCAAGGGCACAGGTGGCAAAAATGGTTAAATTAAAAAAAATCCCTTGATCAGCAATCTGAACAGCAACAACAAGACAGTCTCCGCAAAGCAGCAAAACTTCTCACCCCTCAACGATGGGTCAAGAGATGCCAACTTGTGGAAAACTTGCATTGATAACAAATTTTTAAACCCGGCATGGCAAAATAATAGGCATGAATATCTTAAGTCATTTATTAAAGATTAGTCTATTACATCTTGATATTGCTAAAAAATACTGAGATAGGTACAAGTTCGAGGGGCATCTCCCTAAGCTTTCTCAGATCCCAAGGTGTCTTCAAACACAACACTCTAATGCCACGGCGAAGAAAGTCCGGTAGCCATCTATCCAAATTATAATCAACTGGAGCAGGTCAAAAATCTAAAATCTCCAGCACAGCTTAACTCATAAGAAGTTCATTTCAGCAAACCACATTAGCTAGTCATCTTCAAAGCAATTTTTCGGACTTCATAAGGCATGTCCCCATGCACTACATAGCTTAGTGATCCTAACGTCTCAGTCTTTCGATCTCGAACTGGGGCAACCAATCTCAACTCAACCAGCAAGTCAACATAACTCCTACATAAGAGCCTAAGCTATCTGCAACCCTCCTAGATAAGAAATTAAACTATCTATGCTACTCCTAAATTGTTTCCTTTGGCCAACATAGCTGGCCCTGGTAGCCTGAGCCATGATCCTACCCTCCATAGCCGACAAGAAATAGAGAATGCGGTAATGACCCACCCTAACCTCCCAATCAACCCTGAATCAACCTTTTTCAAACCATGAAAACTAGGGCAACGCCGTATCCTATACCTCCCTTCCAAACCAATTGATCCATTCAAAATGGACTGGCCAAAAGTGTTCGATCTAGGTACTTCGAACAAAGCAAAAGAGACCTCACTCCCTCCGGAAATCAACTCAAGACACTCAACTCCAGAGTAGCACAATCCATCCAGAAAGCTATCAACAAGAACCTTATCATACCTACCAAAATAAGAACTTAATAGTCAAGCCAACATCATGCCTTCCAACCTTAAAAGATCTTAGGCAAAGACAGACAAATGAACTCACCTTCAAACTCCAAGACAAAAGAACCAGAAGTATGAAGCAATCTCCCATGGGACCCCATGCTCAAGGAAAAACTACAATTCTTACCAAATCAAATCAAAATTTTTCAAAAATGAAAGCCTATGTCGTAAGCACCCCATTTTTAACCACTCGGCAATCTCTGGTCTGGCTAGATCATTTTCAAAACTACATAGGCACATTCAAGCCTAAATCAATTTTTGGACCTTTATGCGATTAGTCGACTGCTTCTCAAGCCCACTGGGCCCAACAGAAGCCGAATGACCAAACCTGCCCCTTTGGCCTCCAAGCACGTCTTTGATAAAGCTCAAAATCTCTCAAGATGGGAAGTTCACCCTTCCAAAATGCAATTAGGCATACACAATGCGCCATCCTAACAATTATGGTTCCGTTCTGATTAACTCAGATAAAAATGACTGTTTTGCCCCTAGACACACCAGCATAGCACAAATCCCTCCAGACAGTAAGTACACCTTATTGGAATGTCCCCAAACAAGCCGGCATGCTTAATATGCCACTTTAATCCATCCTGACTCTTTCTAACCAATTCCTTTTAAAATGACCATTTTACCCCTGGCGGCCCGAATGCACCCCAAAACCACATCGGCTTTGGGTATCAAATCGACATTCTCCTAAATACCCTATTATAGGCTCATGTCCGATCCAAGGTGAGTCCCGTGACTCTAAACACTTCTAAGTCAACAAAAGTCCTCTGAAGCAACTCATAGATGCTCTGCTAGGGTTGACTTTTCTCCTGATTCCCTAATTATAATGCACTGTCAAACGACTTGAGAAATGCGTAAATCAGCGAATTCCCAAAAGCTTGTGAATAGGCGTTTCCATCGATATGGTTCAATTGAATAGATCCTTTCCCGAAGCCCTCAATCACGTGGCTCAGAAGTTGCCACGTTCGAAAATCGCTAGAGCGTCACACAAACACTCTGCCAAAGCTTTTTTTTTCCAATTCCCTAATTATAATGCACCGTCAAAGAACTTGAGAAATACGTAAATTAGGAAAATTTTTAAAGTATTTCTAGAGCACTTTTCATCGGAACGGTTCGATTGGAGAAATCATCCATCGGAAGCCCTGATCACATGGCCCAAACACTGTTACTTTTGAACATTCACGGAGCGTATCACAAAAGCTCCAAAAAAGTGTGTTTTTGTACAAACTTCCCAAGGTGATATCTCACTCTTTTGAACACTTTTGCAGCTCCTCAAAAGTTTCAGATTCTTGAGAAACAATAGGAGAACATCGCGAGGGCAATTGATTTTCTCGAATCTTTTTCAGATTGCACAATTATCAAGGCAAAGTTAACAAAAAAGTTTTCGGCAGCAGAGCATATGCTACATACACTCATATTGTGATCAGATCGATCAAAACTTTGCTTGCTGTCCAAGTTGAGCCAGTACAACCACTGGAATAGTACTAGCGTATGTGATACATGGACTAGGGCAAAAATTGCCTAGACGCATGTAGCACATGCCCCAACTTCCAGTAGGTTGCCTATAAATACCAGACCTCCCCTCTTGAATATTTGGAGCTGAAAACAATGGTGAAACCCTACTAAAACACTCCCAGAACCTCAAAAAATCCTAAATACTCCACCTCTTTCAACCTTCCATGCATCTAAGCTAGATTCCACTGACCTGAAGCCAATACATCTCATTCCTAAAGCCTCCGAAGCAAGACTTAAGCCATTTCAAGCTCACTTCAAGGCCATTGAAGACTCTTCAAATCTCAAGCAAAGCTCTCCATTAAAGCTTGAAGAAGTTGTGAAGACAAGATAATATTTCTATTTACATTTTGTTACCCCCATTCTTCTCTTCTCCCTCCTAGCCTACTTAGACTATTCTCTATTTTACTCCCCCTCTTATACCCCCCTTTCTTGCATGCTTGAAACAAGAGAGCTCCTAGGTCATGCCTAGAGAAAAGCTTGTGGGAGCCACCGTGTAGGGGGATTTCTCACAAGTCTACTTTGAGATGGTATGGTCTTGGAGCACCTTGTAATGTGATGTGGCCAGTTAGCCTTATAAGACTTCATGACCCCCTTGCATATGGCTCTTATATTTATAGATTGCATGCTTGGCTTTGCTCTTACTTTTGTCATCTTCATGCTTTTCTTAAATCCTTATAAAAATGTTTTTGTAAAAATTGCTAAGAATTGGTTCCTTGAAGTCTAGAATGAAACCCCAAGCTTTCATGTTCTAGAAAGCTCTCCATTGGCCTCCTAACCTATACTTCGCATACTTGTATTTCTTTACATTTCATGTTGCATAAAAATGGCTTTCAAACCCTTCTCTTCTATATTGATTTTTAAGAATCTACTCTCCTGAGCTTTGTGGTTCAAATGGTCCCTTGGAACCCTCTCTTGAGTGGTTTTTCCATTATCTTGACCATATGAACTCTAATTCATTAGAGTTGGTCTTCTTCACCCTAAGGGTAGTTTTCAAAACAACTCTCTCCAAAAGAGGTTTTCAAAAGGGCATTTGTATTCATTATTGTTAAACTGGTTTTTGAACTCTCTATTTCTATATGATTTTAAAGATTTGCTCTCTTAAGTTTAGTGGTTGAAATGGTCCTCATCGAACTCTCTCTTGAGTGGTCTCCTCATTTATTAACCACAAAAACCCTACCTCACTAGAGTGGTTTTCTACACCCCAAAAATTGTATTCAAAACAACCCTCTCTAAGAGAGTTTTCAAAAAACTCATTCTTTTTATTTTGCATAAAAATGGTTTTCTAAAACCACCAGTACATGCTGATTTTTAAAAATTTTGCTCTCTTTAAGTTAGTGGTTATAATGGTCCTAATGAAACCCTCCTTGGAGTGGTTTCCAAATATCAACCATATAAACCATACATTTGATTAGAGCTCATTTTCATGCAATGATATTTTTAAAAATTCATGTAACTCGTTAGAGTTATTGTCCAAATCCGTTACAAAACATCATGATTTCTAAAAATTCATGCAATAAAGCACCTTTCAAAACCAATAGGTCCAAACCATAGTTCAAAACCACTTTCCAACCCTAGGTTAGCCTGATCCTAGTAGTCTTAGCTTAGGTTAACTTAACACAAGTTAGTTAACCCAAGGTCAACCAAACCCTAGGTTAACTTAACCTTAGTTAGTTAACCCTAGGTTCACTTAACCCTAGGATAACCTAACCTCAATTAGTTAACCCAAGTTCAATCCAACCATAGGTTAGCCTAACTCTAGTTGGTTAACCCTAGATCAATCCAACCTTAGGTTAGCCTAACTCTAGTTGGTTAACCCTAACTCAATCCAACCCTAGTTCAACCTAACCCAAGTTAGTTAACCACAGGTTTTTTCCAACCATGGTTAAAAGGCTTCAAATACTCCAATTCTGAACTTCTTTCAAACCCCTTTTCAATTACAAAAATCATTTGCATGACATGTATTCAAAACGATTCTACTCTCTTGAGGTTTCAAAAATCAATTCAAAAGTCTTTTGTAATTCTTCCATATCCTATCCCAAAATGTTTTAAAAAATTCTCTTAAACTTGTCTTAACAAAAGTGGCTAGACACTTACCATTTGCACAAGCTATTGCAAAAGTAATTTAAAATCTCACAACTCTAAGATGTTCTTAACCCTCTTGTGGTTAAAGTTTCCTTAGAGAAACTGACACATCAAGTATGACCTTCTAAAGTCCACATAGGGTGTCCCTAATGGCTTTTCAAAAACCTTTTTCAAAAGTCTTTTTCAAACATCACATTCTTGAATCAACCCTAATCCTTCCATGCTTAGGATTGTTTAAGTGTAAGTAAGATATTCAAGAAGGGTTCTATAACCTTAGAGTCTTAGAAACCAAATGAAAGTCTCTAGCTCCTTTTCCAAACATGTTTTCAAAACTCATAGCCCTAAAGGAGTTTAGTTCTTCAATAACTAACCTCTTAAAGGTGATGAAACATTAAACATGTCTTTCATAAGGTATTCAAAAACTACTTTCAAAGGCTTTTTGAAGACAAGTTCACAAGAGCATTTCTAATCCAATCTCTACCTCTAAAGATTTCAAAACAAGACTTCAAAATACTTCCAAACCTCCCATGACTCGCTTCAAAAACATTTCAAAACTCCCTTGAGATAATTTCAAAAACATTTAAAATCATCTTCAAACTCGATTTCATAAACACTTTAAACATCCCAAATCTTATTTCAAAGGCATTTTTCTAAACTCTCAAATTCTCTTTTTCCAAAGAACTCAGAGTGTCTTCAAAACTTTCCAAAAACCTCAATGCATCTTCAAAGTTTTCAAATGCCCTAATGTGCCTACTTTTGAAAACTTGACCCTAATCTGTCAATACAAATTTAGACCCCAATGCGTCTTCCAATGGCCGTAATGCGTCTATTTTCTATCGGGCCTTGGCTCGAACTATGAATGACCTAATTTTCACCAAATGAGATACGTAAGCAACCTTCAAATAGGTGCAGTCATAACTCTATTTTAAGTCAAATCCCCTTTTTAAAAATGTTTTCATGTCTAAATTATTTTCAAAAATCTTTTTCAAATTCGATCCTTTCATGTCTTTCAAACCATGCATCATTACATCATCTCGTCCCAAAAGTGATGACCAAGCCATTTTTCAAAATTCTAAAGTGGATATTAAGTAGATATTAGTAACCGGTTATTCAAGTGAGTGAACCAAGGAAGATTAGATATGTATGTATCGGAAGGGTGGGGTAGGGTAATGATCTTAGGATGTCTTCTCTATATGTAAGCAACCTCTGAACCAAAAATCACTGTTTTCACAAGACCAAAACTAAGTTATTTCAAAAAGGGCTTAAATTCTTCCAAAGGTTGTTAAACAACCCGTTTTTTTAAAACCCCTCTCAAGAGGAAGTTTTCAAATATTTTTTCAAAAATCTAAGTTTAGTTCTCAGATTACACTTAATTTTTAGGTGACCTAGCATATCTTTAATTATGTTAGGTGGCGACTCAAAACTTTTTCTAAAAGCCTTTATTAGGAAAGAATTAGAATTAGAAAATATTTGAATTAGGAAAGATTTAATTTCTATTTCCTAAAATAAAAGATTAAAGTTTGTTTCTAAAAGAGATGATTGGATCTAGTTTCCTAAAGTAAAAGATTGGATCTAGTTTCCTAAATAGGAAATTGGATTTGACATAGAATTGGAAAAGGATGAGATTTGGAAAACTTGAATTTAGAAAATATGATTTGATATGCAAAAGAGATTTTGAAAATTCATGATTTTGATGTAGAAAATAGGATTTTGGAAAACTATGATTTGGATATGAAAAGGAGGTTTTGGAGATCTTAGATTCAAAAAATATGATTTGACATGAAAAAGAGATTTAGGAAACCTATGATTTTGATGTAGAAAATAGAATTTTGGGAATCTATGTTTGATGCAAAAAAGGAAGCCAAAACTTCAAGAGATGAATTAGGGTTTCCTAATTATGGATTTTAAGAAAAAGAGATTTTGGAAAGTAGATATTTTGAAGAGGGTTTCTAGAAAGGAAACTTAAAGAGAGTTTTTAGAAAGTGAATTTTTCAATAGAACTTTTGGGAAGGAATTTGAAAAGAGTTTTTTGAAAGGAGTTTTTAGAAAGCAATTTTTTAGAAAGCAATTTTGGAAAGGAGATTGGAGAGAGGTTTTTAGAAAGTATTTTGAATATGGACTCTTGCAAGTCTCTAAAAATATCTCACTCTCCTAAAAGGATTCTAACCATAGGAAGATTAGATCCACTCTAGGATTGTAATTTTGAAAACAAGAAGGATTTGAAAATATGGACCACAATAGTCACATTAAATATAACATGTTCCTAAAGCAACTCTAATCCTGAGATGGCTAGAATCACCTTAAGATTGAGATTTTAACAAAATCAATTTAGGGTTTACACCTAAAACTTATGTAACAATTTCTTAAAATAACCCTAACAATGGAGTGGCTAAAATCATCTTAAGATTGTGATTTTGAAAATAAGTTTTGAAGAAGAAGATTTTAATGCAAGTTTTAAAAAATATTTTGATGCAAGTTTGGAAACAAGTGTAGAAAATGATTTTGAAAAGAAGTATGAGTATGGTGTGCACAATGCAAGTAGGGTCGTGAACATACAAGGTTTAGGCTTCATCACATAATCAAGGGGGTCAAATCCACTTGGTCTAAGGTTAAACTAGAAGAAAACCCCCAACACGGTGACTTTCAATCATTCTTCCTACACATGAATCGGGAATTCCCTTTTTTCAAGCATGCAAGAAAGGGTGGTAGAAGATGGGGATGAAAATAGAAGAGAACCCAAGTGGGTTGAGAGAGAGAAGAGAGGGGGGGGGGGGGGGGGGGGGGAATTGCGTAAACGTAAAAGAAAACCAACCTTGTGTCTTCTATGAATTGCTTGCTTTATTTGCTTTACTTCACTTTGATCTTCGAGAGCTTTGAGATTGTAGCACCTTAAGTCTTCAATGGTCTACTTGAAGGCTGATATATGAGTGTATAGAGTGTATGTATGCTAGGGTTAAAGTGTATGGGGGCTAGGGTTTGGAGAGAGTTCGAGGTCTATAAATCGAGAGATGGAGTTTCTGGACTTAGATTGCCGAGCCTTTTCACGCAGAGGGAGGCTCTATATTTATCGGCAATTTAAACCGACCAGGCACTTGTTGCAGGGGCGCCAGGCTTAAAAATACATTGGTTCCAAGCCATTTTTTGGCTTGGTGCCACTACTAGTGGCGCCACCCATTTAGGAAACCTTTTAAGGTAGCAAGAAACATATTTTCGACCCTTGGTACCCAAGGCAGAAGATTTGGGTGCCTGTCCTAGTGACTACCAAGCATTTTTTGGCTTGGCTCTACATGAGAACACTTGTCATCACGTACCCCATGCAGGGAACAACTTTGCCGATGCTTTAGCTACGTTAGCTGCAGCAATCAAGGTCAACAGGGGCACTGAAATACCCCCTCTACATATCTTTACCAGGGATATCCCTTCTTATTGCCTGCACACAACTGTTGAACCCAACAAGAAGCTGTGGTTTTATCACATCTAAAGGTACATCCAAGCCAAGACATTCCCCGATGCAGCATCCCAATGAGATAGGAAGACCATTTGTCGTTTGGTGGGACATTATTTCATAGCTGGAAATGAGCTTTTCAGGAGATCAAGGTTCGGACCTCTAAAATGCGTCAATGCCATCGAAGCCAAAGTTATCATGGAGGAAGTGCATGAAGGACTTTGCGGTCCCCACATGAATGGTCACACGCTTGCAAAGAAGATTCTCCGGACAGGGTATTACTGGTCAACAATGGAGTCAAATTCTCTTAGATACGTTCTTCGGTGTCACAAGTGCCAGATACATGGGGATAAGATTAAAGCACCGCCTACCGAGCTCCATTCCATGTCAGCCACGTGGCCTTTTTCTATGTGGGGGATAGATATGATTCGCCCTATCACTCCTAAAGCTTCTGATGGCCACCACTTCATCCTTGTCGCCATTGATTATTTCACTAAATGGGTGGAAGTTGTTTCCTATGTTCATGTCACCAAGAAGGTCGTGGAAAGGTTCATAAAAAATCATATCATTTGCCGGTATGGGATTCCCGAGTCACTCATTACTGACAATGCTTCCAATCTGAACAACGAGTTGATATCAAAGCTATGCCGAACATTTCGCGTTACGCACTGGAATTCGATCACCTATCAGCCTCAGATGAACGGAGCAGTGGAAGCAGCCAACAAGAACATTAAGAGAATACTCCGAAAGATGATTGACAACTACAGAGACTGGCATGAGAAACTTCCTTTTGCATTGATGGCTTACCGAACTAATATGAGAGTCTCCACCGGAAGCACTCCCTTTGAGATGGTCTATGGCACCGAGGCGGTCATCCCCGTCGAGATTGAGATTCCTTCCTAAAGGATCTTAATAGAAACTAAATTGGATGAAGCAGAATGGATCAAAGACTGGTATGCCCAACTTTGCCTGCTAGATGAGAAGCGGCTAGCCGCGGTTTATCATGCCCAATGCTACAGAAGACGAATGGCCAGGGCATTTGATAAGAAGGTACGACCTCAGTCGTTCTAGCCAGGAGATTTGGTGCTCAAGAAGGTGTTCCCCCATCAGGAGACAGTGCAGGGGAAATTTGCTCCAAACTATGAAGGGCCATTCGTGATAAAAAAAGGTCCTGTCTGGAGGAGCTCTCGTTTTAGAGAAAATGGATGGCCAAGAATTCCCTAGTCCGTTGAATTCATATGCTGTCAAACACTACTATATATGATTCCGAAAGTTAGATCTTTGGTTTCTGTGCAGAAGTAATAAAATCTACACTCCACATTCTCCATTAATCATTAGGGTAGTGCTTCAGTGGTAAAGCTCTATGGACGAAACAATTTAATTCCGAGATGATGAGGGGCCCTTGTTTCATTTTCTATACAATTAAAATGTATATACAACCATTATCAAACCCTTAGAGCCGGTTACCTTCTTTCAGGAACATTCCTCAACAAAGTGATCATTGTAGGTCAAATTAGAAGCACTGGAGATATGCGTATTAAAAAAAAAATCCCTTAAAGTATTACCTTAAGTTTGCACAAACATTATTGTTAACATCTGTAGTTCAAAAAAAAAAAAGGTGTGGGGGGGGGGGGGGGGGGGGGGGGGGTGATGAGATACCCAAAGAAAGATAGGAATACGCAGAAAAAGTGCTATTAAACCAAAAATCATTAACAGTGATCACTAGTAGAATGATAGGTTTGAGTCTTTTTCTTTTCTTTCAAATTAGCGTTAAATTGATTACTCCAAATGAGCTTAGTAAAATATGCTATTGGTTGGAGGATAGGAGCTTCTCAATAGAAACCAAAGACCAAAGCTAAGAAAAGAGAGAGAAAGAAGAGAAAAAAAATTAAGCGCATTCCCGAGGATGCGGTGAAAACCCGAAAGGGTGCCGTAGTTAAAAAGTAGGGATGTGGCAATATACAAAACTATCGACCCTAGTGAAAACCTGCAAAAGGGCCTTAATGCAAAAATGACAGAGCTGGGACTGGTGAAAACCCTTATGGGCACTAGTGGTAAAAATAGCAGCAAAAAAAACCAAAAAAAAAAAAAAAGAGGTGGGGGAGAGATTTAGATGTAAGAAATAACCCAAACTATAGCATTCTCCAGAAATTATATGTATGAGAGCAACAATGTGAAAGTCAAAAGGCGTCTCGAAAGGCATTCTCCGGCTTAGCCCAGTCAAGGTTAAAAGAAGCAGGGGTTTCCTTTCGCGGGATAATCAGTCAGTCAGGGTATCAAACAAAAGGGAGTTATTTTTCATTAAGCTGTAACTTTCATTTCACTTTCCTCTAGTTTGTTGCTACACTAACCATGTAGGAAAGTCATATCAAAAGTACAGGAGGTCATGAGTTCGTAAGGCAAAAAGGGGCGTAATACTAAACAAAGTATGTTTTTTTAACAAATGCAGAAATCAGTAAATCTAAAAGTGGGGGGCAAAAATGTATTGCTCCCCATCATCATCGGAGGAGGAATCAGCTATCCAGGGATCCACTAGCTCGCCAACCACAGAAGGAACACCCGAAGAAGTACCCGTTGTCACTGATCCTGGCTGGCCCTGCTCGTAGTGTGCACATCTGGCCAGAAGCACATCCCTCTCTCGGGTCAGGGACTCCATAGTCTCCTGCAAGGACTGACTATCCGTCACATCAGTCTCTAGGGAAGTGGAGCTGTCTAGAACACCTCGTGGCCGCCTACGTCCCCTCACAGCACTCAAAGGTGGGTCATCATGTGTCGATCTGGTTGCTGCTAACTGCATCTCTAGCAAAGCTACCTCAGCATCCCTCACTCTCAATCGGTCATGCAATGTCCGTATCAGTCGGCGGTTGTCCCGCCTATGACGACGCCCCTAAACAATCATAGCAGTCAAGAAGTCAGTATACCCTATGGGAGGTAAAGGAGTCTCAATGAGAAGATCCCCAAGTCTACTGGGACCCAGCACATAGCGTCGAAGCCAATAATGATAGGGCTTTGTCGCAAGGGGCATGACAGAGAATGGACCATCATCGTCAACGTGAGGAAGCATAGATCTCCATATATCCATAACTCTCCCCACCAATGCTCCTGGGATCGATGCCTCGAAGAAAAGAGTGAACTCGGCTGCAGATGCTGAAAAAGGGATATCCTGACTCCTACCAAGCTGTCGCAGAACCCGAATCTCGAAGAAAGGGGCAATGCCACGCAGGCTTGCTAGGGGCACGAAGGCTCTCTCGGAAGGCCAAACTCTCAAGCAATACCTACCAACCAGTCCTGAATACCACCTGACTGTGCCTGACCTCATGCTCTAAAGATAGTCAGCCCAAGATGCAACGGTCTGCGAAAATCTCCCCTCATCGGCCATGACGCCCTGAGATCTCGCCAGGGAGTGTATATGGTCAAGCTCAGGATACCATGTATGCTGGAATAAAGGAGTAATAAACAAGTGCCCAATCGCCCAGAGTTGGAAGAGAGTAGCGCATCCCCGAAAACGAGCATTAACGGTCTGCTGGAATCTCGTAAGACTCATAAAGGTCTCTCCTACAATCATGGGCGCATAGGAATGCCCCTTACGAATCAGGGCCAGCAATGCACATAGTCGATAGTCGACTAAATCATCTCCTCGTGGGAACACCAAGTAGTTCACCAGAAGCAGGGCCAAAGCGACCATGCGTGAAACAGACCAATCCTGGGAAGTGCGCCAATCACTTGAGTGGGCTTGCATACCCGTGGAAAACTCAAAAGGAGAAAAGAGGAACTCTGCTGAAACGTAAGGAAACTAGGGCAAAGTAGAAGATGAAAGAACTGCGCGTCTGAATCCAAGTTGGGATGAAACCACTACAATACAACCAGCTGGAAAGAGGGGTCCTACAATGTCGGCAGAACCATCTTGGAAACCAAGAAGAAACCGGTACTCGTGAGGGATAGGGTAAGCTCGAACTCCCCAAACCAGAAAAGAGATAAGTCAGGTTACCAGAAAGGAATCATTGCCTCCATGAACCCATGAATAAGCTGCACTGATAAGAGTGAAGCCACCCGACCAAAGGACCGGCAAAAGATATCGTGCTCATCCGGAGGGTAACTATCATGCCATGCTCTCAATCGACTCAAAATAATGTTTGCCATCCTGAAATGGTAAGGCAAGGTAAGAGGTGTGAATGTACCATATACGCCGGTAAATAATAACACAATAAACTAAAATAAAATAAACAACTAACACAAACAGAATGAATAAAAGATTTCAAATGATAAAGCAAATTCCCTGCATACACCCTTCGATTTTCCAATTTCAAGTCAAATCTCAAAGGTTTTCTGTCTTTTTCCTTCAAAAAGATTTTATTTCTAAACCTTTCCCAATTCTTCCTCTACATTCTAAAAATTTCGACAGAGTCCCATTTAAAAGTGGCCCCTACAACACCCATAACATCAATACAAAACACAAAATGTGCACTTTTCAAACGTTACAATCACATAATATCAGCACCCGCGCACACGTTTCAATTTTTTTGAAAATTTCAAAGCATATATTTTACTTTTCCAATAAATCAATGGTTTTCCAAGTTGACCTAAAATTCCTCAAAATCATTTCAAATGTTTTCTAAAAATATTCTTACATTTTTTAAAATTTCAAACTCTAAAAATTTCATCAATTTCTTGAGTTTTTCAATTTTCCTAATTTTCTAAGTGTTTTCCTATTTTTCAAAAAATAAAAAATTCACCAAGTTTTCAAAAAATCACAAAACTTTACACAATTATTAACCACATTTTTCTAAGGCACATTGCACAAAAAACTAGCTAGAAAACCCAATGCCCAAGCCTGTAGGAACAAACCCCCAATTCCTGCAGAAAACACTCTTCACATAATCACGTAACATCACTCAAATTCAATCAAACAAGCACCAAAATGCAAAAATAATATCATCATAGTGTTCAAAACATATCAAAACATTAATTTTTACTATTCACACAATTCAAATGAAATTCTACACATCAAAATCAACAAAAATTTGAAAAACTCACGTTTTTGGAGTTCTTTGACGAAATTTTTTCTCCGGTGACTTTTCCAGCAACGTGGTCTCCTTTCGGCAATCACCTGTGGTCTCCAAGAAGTGCTCCTTCAATGTCCAAGTTGGTTTCCTCGTAATGTCTCTCGGATTTGCAAAAAACTCATCAAATACCGCAAATGTTCGAACCAGAATTTTTCTGGTTTTAACTCCAAGCCTAGCGCCACTAGTAGAGGCGCCAAGCTTCTTCTGCCAAAGACGCCACTCATAGTGGCTCCAGTTTCCAATTCTGAGTAGCTTTGCCCTTTTCCTGCCAAAACTCATTTTCGAAGGCCTTTTGGGCCTAATATCCATTTCCAAACCCCCGTTTTCCAAATCCGTCCCTCCGACAGCCTAACGGTCACCATGGGGCTCTTACTTTATCGTTTTCTGTCTTCGACAAACAAAGACAGAAAAAGAGGAGCAACTGTAAGCACCCCATTTTTGACCGCTCGGCAGTCTCCACTTCGTCTAGACTTGTGCTCAAGTCATTGTGGGCATATTTCAATTCGAATTAACTTTCTAAGTCTAATCCTGTCAATTCATTGCTTTGTGGGCCCCGCTGGGCCCAAATAGAGGCAAAAGGACCAAAATGCCCTTAGGGGCATTGTTTGGTCTAATCCCAAATTAGGCATGTCTTTCCGAAGACGATAAGTCCCCTTTCCAATTCCAAATCAAGCATGTCTTTTCAAAGACAAAAAGTCCCCTTTCCAATTCTGACAGGCACGTCTTTCTGAAGATGGTAAGTCCCCTTTCCAAGTCCAATTCCAATTCTAATCCCTCTCTCGAGGCAGTTGATTCCTTGAGATGGTCCGGCACATTTTTCAAAGAAAATCTCTTCGAAACGGGAAGTCCCTTTAAACCTATCAACCGGGACGAGACCCCAAGTCCCCTAGAAGGTAGAAAGGTCCACCTTTGCCGCCTGCTAGGCCGCCAATACAGAAATGTCCGTTTAGGCATGCCTTTCGAGAAAGTTGATTCTCAGACGCTAAGTCCCTTTAGTAGCTTCCCGAGAACGGGCAGTCTCGGGAATGATCGGGAACCGTCAAAGTAGCGAAAATACTCGCAAACAGGTTGATATAGGAAATTGCCAACAAACCTCTGTATCACGCGACCGCCATCAAAGTGGCGGATACACTCAAAACCCAAGTCAACACCAGTGTCTGCTAGCCCACTTCGATGAAAAATGACCAAACTGCCCCTAGGGCCATTTTTCGGCACGTTTCTCAAGAAGACATTTGAATCCTCAGAATGGTAAGTCCAACCTTCCAAGATTGTCTTAAAGGCAATCCGGCATGATTAGGTGCCTTCTAGTCAGTTTTGGGCCAATTCTGAGACTTTCCAATCAAGATAACCATTTTGCCCCTAGGCATTCGAATGCCCCGGAAACCATATCGGCCCTGGGTATCAAATCGGTAGCCTCTTGAGAATGCTTCTTATAGTGTTCTCAACTTTTCTTTATCTTTCCAGATCATTCCAAGTCAGTTCTGGCAAACCCAGTGCAAAATGACCGTTTTGCCCTTGGAGGGCCGGTCGCCTTTTCCAACCACACTGACTCTAGGTATCAAACCGGCAAGCCTTTGGAAATATTCTGAATAATGTTTCCAAATCTCGAGTCTTTTTTCGGGACATTCTGGGTCCGTCCCGGCAGCTTTCCGACTTGATTGACCATTTTGCCCTTAACGGGCCGGCCAATCCTTCCGACACATTCTATCATTGTTTTTCAAGTCAAATACCTCTGGGATGCTATTCTAAGTGTTCCTGCCCTTTTTCGGTTCTCCGGGTCATTCCTGGCCTCTTCAATTCATCTCCGGACTTTTCAAAGTCATTCCTAGTGAAGCCAGGCTAAAAATTGCATGGTAGTCACTAGTACAGGCACCCAAATCTTCCAAAGATACGTTGCTTGTCGACCTTAAAACTTTCCTAACTGGTTGGCGCCACTGCTAGTAGCGCCAAGCCAAGAAATTGCCTGGCGCCACTCCTAGTGGCGCCAAGAGGAAGTTTGGCCTGGCGCCACTGCAACAGGCGCTAGGTCTATCCTATCTCTATAAATACAGAGCCTCTTCCAACATGAATGGGGTCCGCAAACTCAGTCTGAAAATCCTAATTCTCGATATACAAAGCTCGTACACTCCCAAAACCCTAGCTTCCCTAGGTTTTCCAAACCTTAGCCACCATACACTAAACCCTAGCCTCCTATACACTCCTATACACTCTCATACACTTATGCACTAGCCTCCAACCCTTCTTTGAAGACTTGAAGGGCTACAATCTTCAAGTTTGAAGTTTGAAGACAAACTCTTGAAGATTGAAGTGAAGATTGAAGCAAGACACGCAAAGCAAAGCGCACAAAGCTAAGCAAAATAAAGAAGACGCAAGGTAGGCTTCTTATTTAAATTTCCGCACTTCCCCCCTCTCTCTTCTCTCTCCTAACCTACTTGGGTTTTCTCTATTTTAATTCCCCATCTCTTTGCCCCCCCCTTTCTTTACATGCTTGAAACAAGGGGACTCCCGGTCCATGTGTAGGAATAGACTATTGGAGGGTCACCGTGTCGGAGGCTTTTTTTTAGTCTAACCGGAGACCACGTGGGTTTGGCCCCCTTTATTATGTGGTGAAGCCTTAACCTTGTATGTTCACGACCCCAAATTTGCATTGTGCATATCATGATTCTTGCATTCTTCCAAAAGTTGTTTTCAAAATCGTTTTCAAAATCGTTTTCAAACTTGTTTTCAAAATTGTATCAAAATCTTCCTTTTCAAAACTTGTTTTCAAAATCATAATCCTAGGGTGATTCTAGCCTTTCCATGGATAGGGTTGCTTTAGGAAAGTGCTATATTTAAAGTGACCAACATGGTCCATAATTTTAACTCATTGTTGTTTTCAAAACCACTTTCTTAAAGTGGTTTTAGCCTTCTTATGGATAGAATCACTTTAGGAAAGTGAGACGTTTTCATACTTTCCAAAAACTCTATTTTCAAAAGTCTCTCTTTCAACATGCTTTCCAAAAACTCTATCTCCCAAAATTGTTTTCAAAAGCGCTTTTCAAAAATCTATTTTTAAACTCCTTTCCAAAACACTCTCCTTAAAATTCCTTTTCTAAAAACACTCCCTAGATTTCCTTCCTAGAAAACGCCTTCCTCAAAATTCACTTTCCTAAAAACTCTTTCCAAAAAGCTTCTTCCAAAATCTCTTTCCAAAAGCTCGCTTTTTAAAAACTTATCTTCTAGAAATTCCTCTCTAGGATTTCCTTCCAAAAACTTATTTCCAAAAAATACACTTTCCAAAAATCCCTTTCCTTAGAGCCCAAGTCAAGCCCTAGAGCCACGATTAGGAGACCCTAATTTTCTTTTCAAAAACATGACTTTCAAACTTGCCCTAAAACCTAGGTTTCCAAAACCTCTTGTTTTCTAAATCAGAACTATACATATTTCCAAAACCTAATTTCTACGTCAAAACTATACACTTCCAAATCTAGGGTTACTAAAACTTCCTTTTCCAAATCCTTGTCAAATCAAATCTTCCATCTAGAAAACCAAATCCAATCTCCCGTTTAGAAAACTAGATCCAATTCTCCGTTTTTGGAAACAAAATCAAATTTTCCCTTTTAGAAACAAAATCCAATCCCTTCCTAATCCAAATCTTTCCTAATTTAACTCCTTCCTAATCTTCTACTTTTCTAAATCTTAAGTTTCCAAAACTTAAACATAAAAATTTTTCCTAAATTTTAAAATTCAATTTTCAAATCTTTCCTAATTTTTCCTATTTCCAAATCTTAACTTTCCAAATCTAAGTTTTCAAATATTTCCTAAACTCAAACCATGCCTAATCTCAAGATTTTCTAAAACTCAAACTTTAAAACTTTCTAAATCCTAAACTTTCTAAATTCGAAACTTTCAAACTCTAAAATTTTCTAAGTTCTAAACTTTCCTAAACTTCAAATCTTTCAAAGTCTAAACCTTTCCTCATTCCAACATTTCTTAATTCCACATCCTTTCCAAACTTTAACTCGCAAATCTAGATTTTCAAATCTTTCTAAAACTCAAACTCTGAATCTTTCAAAAATTCTAAAGCTTTCCAAATTCAAATCTTTCCTAATTTAAAATCTTTCTAAAATTCTAAGCTTTCCAAATTCAAAACTTTCTTGAGTTGAAACTTTCCAAATTCTAAACCGTTGTTAAACTAAACTTTTCCTAATTCAAAATATTTCTAAATTCAACACTTTCCTATTTCAAAACCTTTCTTAAAATAAAATTTTCTTAATTCAAAACTTTTCTAAGTTGAAACTTTCTAAATTCCAAAACTTTCCTAAGTTGAATCTTTCCTAATGTGAAAACTTTCCTAAGCATAAAATTTTCCTAAGTTGAAATTTTCCTAAATCGACATCTTTCCTAATTTCAAGTTTCCTAATCTTCCAAGTCCAATATTCAAGTCAATTCTTTTCTAAAATCTTTCCAACTCAAATCCAATCTTTCTTTTCTAAGTTCCTAAGTCTAGGTTTCCTAAAACCAAGTCTTTCAAAACCAATTTTTTTGAATCTTCGAATAAAAGTCCAAATTTCCCTACTCTTCCAATTCCAATCCAAATTCCAATTTCAACCCTTTTCCAAATCAACTCTTCTATTTTCAATCGGACTCTTGTCTGAACTACGACTAACCTGATTCCTCCAAAAGGATACGTAGGCAACCCTCATGCGTGCGGTCACAACATTTTTCAAACTTCTATTTCCATAATCTTCTTCAAATTTCCAATTCTACAAGTTTCTTCAAATCTCCAATTCCACATTTTTCAAGTTTCTATTTTCACAAACCTATTTTCAAATCTCTATTCCCAATTTCTAAGACTTTCCAATTTCAAATCTATCCTTTCAAATCTCTGTCGCGCCCAGATTTTTCGCACTCGAGGAATACTCACCCAAGCGGGAAAAATGTTGTACTCTCTCGTTAGAACTCACCCTCCTAGAAGAATGAGTGCGACTAGGTTTGAATTGAAAAATGGATTGAATAAAGGGCTTTTGAAAAAGATTTGGAGTCACCACCTAACTTTATTAAGGTGAGTTAGGTCACCTAAAAACTAAGCATAGTCCGAAAACTACACTTAGGGTTTTTGAAAAATAATTTTGGAAAACATCCTCAAGAGAGGGTTTTTTAGGAAAACGGGTTGTTTGGCAACCTTTGGAAAATATTTAGCCCCTTTTTGAAAAATAACTCCTTTTTGGTCTTTGAAATCAGTGATCCTAGGTTCAGAGGTTGGTTACGTGTAGGGAAGACGCACTAAGCAATCACCCTACCCCGCCTTTTTGGTACCTACATGTCAATCTACCCTAGATTCACCTATGAGAGTCTTTAATTAACATATGTTCAACCCTATTCACTTTGAAAAATAATGTTTGAAAACTAATTTAGCATGATGCATGATATACAAGTGCAAGATGAAAGAATTGGAAAATAGAAATTGATTTGAAAAGAAATTGATTTGATTTGAAAATAGATTTGAAAAGATGGAATTGAAATTGGAAACTTTGAAAACTTGGAAATAGGAATTTGAAAACAGAAATTTTGAAATTGAAATTTGAAAATTGATTGGAATTTGAAATTTGGAAAGATTTTGGAAACCACACCCATGAGTGTGAAATTGAAAGTTTGAAAAGTGTTGTGACCGCACCTATGAAGGTTGCCTACGTATCCCTTTGGGAGAATTAGGTCAGTCGTAGTTCGGACCGAAGTCCGATTGAAAATAGAAGAGTGGATTGAAGAAGGAACTTGAATTGGACATTGAATTTGATTTGAAATTAGAAAAGGAGATTTGAAATTGGAATTGAGAGGATTGGACTTGCTTTGGAAAGATGGATTTTGGAAAGACTCGGTTTTGGAAAGATGGAGGTTTAGGAAACCTAGACTTAGGAAAGATAGGAGACCTAGGGAAGACTTGAGATTAAGAAAGATTGGATTGGAATGTTGGATTTGGAAGATTTAGAAAGATTGGATTTCAGGAAATGTTCGAATTAGGAAAGGTCCGTTTTAGGAAGGTTTCGTTTTTGGAAAGTTTTGAAATTAGGAAAGTTTGAAATTTAAGAAAGTTTTAGGTTTAGGAAAGTTTTCACTTTAGGAAAGTGTTGTTTTAGGAAAGTTTCAATTTAGGAAAGTTTCAAAATTAGGAAAGTATTCAAATTAGGAAAGTTTTGAATTAAGAAAGTTTTGAAAATTGGAAAGTTTTGAATTTAGAAATGTTTTGAAAAAGGGAAGTTTTGAATTTGGAAAGCTTTGAAAACAAGGGAGTTTTGAAAATAAGAAAGTTTTGTTTTAGGAAAGGTTTGAAAAAGGAAAATTTTCAATTTAGGAAATGTTTGAATTAAGAAAGTTTTGAGTTTAAAAAAGTTTTAGATCTGAAAAGATTTTGAAGTTTTGGAAAGTTTAGAATTTAGAAAGTTTTTAGGTTTAGAAAGATTTAACTTAAGAAGGTTTCAAATTTAGAAAGTTTTGATTTTAGAAAGATTTGAAATTTAGAGAATTTAGGATTTAGAAAGTTTTTAGGTTTAGAAAGATTTAACTTAAGAAGGTTTCAAATTTAGAAAGTTTTGATTTTAGAAAGATTTGAAATTTAGAGAATTTAGGATTTAGAAAGTTTTTAGGTTTAGAAAGATTTAACTTAAGAAGGTTTCAAATTTTAGAAAATTTTGAATTTGGAAAGATTTGAAATTTAGAAAGTTTAAGATTTAGAAAGCTTTAGAGTTTTAGAAAATCTTGAGATTAGGAAAGGTTTGAGTTTAGGAAAGATTTGAAAGCTTAGGTTTGAAACGTTAAGATTTGAAAGGAGGGTAGAATTAGGAAAGGGTTGAATTAGGAAAGATTTTTATGTTCAAGTTTCGGAAACCTAAGATTTAGGAAAGTGAAAGTTTAGGAAGGATTTGAATTAGGGAAGAGTTGGGTTTTGAAATTTAAGGAAAGGTTTAAAGTTTGGGTTTAGGAAACTTATGGTTTAGGAAGGTAAGGAATTAGGAAAGGTTTGGGATTAGGAGGGGATTGGATTTAGTTTCTAAAAGAAAAGATTTGATTTTGTTTCCAAAAACGGAGGACGGGATCTAGTTTCCTAAACGGGGAGATTTGATTCGGTTTCCTAAAGGGAAGATAGGATTTGACAAGGATTTGGAAAGGGGGATTCTAGAAACCCTAGGTTTGGAAAATTATAGTTTTGACGTAGAAAAGAGGTTTTGAAAACATGTATAGTTTGGATGTGAAAACTAGAGGTTTTGGAAACCTAGGTTTGGGGCAAAGTTTGAAAACCATGTTTTTGGGAAGAAAATTAGGGTTTCCTAATCGCGAGTTCTAGGGCTTGACTTGGGCTCTAAGAAAAGAGTTTTTAGAAAGTGTGTTTTTAGAAACGTAGATTTTCTAGAAGGGAATCCTAGGGAGGAATTTTTGGAAAGTGAATTTGGAAAGAAAGCTTTTGGAAAGAGATTTTAGAGAGAAGAAGTTTTTGGAAAGCATGTTTTTTGGAAACGTAGATTTTGGAAGGAAGATCTTAGGGAGAAATTTCTAGAAGGGAGATTTTGGAAAAGAGTGTTTTCGGAAAGATTTTTAGGGAGCGTTTTTAGGAAGGTGAATCTAGGGAGAAGATTTTGGAAAGGAGTCGAAAAATGGAGTTTTGAAAAATAGATTTTAGAAGGGAGTTTTTGAAAACAATTTTTCGAGAAGAGAGTTTTAGGAAAGTATGTTGAAAAAAGAGATTTTTAGGAGGAAATTCTTGGAGTGGGAGAGTTTTTGGAAAGTATAAAAACATCCCACTTTCCTAAAGTGGTTCTAGCCATAAGAGGGCTAGAACCACTTTAAGAAAGTGGTTTTGAAAACAAAGTTTGAAAATATAGGCCAAAAGGCCACTTTTAATATAACACTTTCCTAAAGCAACCCTAGCCATAGAAAGGCTAGAATCACCCTAGAATTGTGGTTTTGAAAACAAGTTTTTGAAAAAGAGATTTTGATGCAATTTTGAAAACAAGTTTGAAAATGATTTTTGAAAACAACTTTTGAAAACGGATTTTGGAAGATGCAAGACTATGATATGCACAATGCAATTTGGGGTCGTGAACATACAAGGTTAAGGTTTCACCACATAATCAAGGGGGCCGGACCCACGTGGTCTTTGGTTAGACTAGAAGAAAGCCCTCGACACGGTGACTCTCCAATAGTCCAATCCTACACATGAACCGGGAATCCCCTTGTTTTAAGCATGCAAAGAAAGGGGGGGAAAGAGATGGGGGATTAAAATAGAGAAAACCCAAGTGGGTTGGAGAGAGAAGAGAGAGGGGGGAAGTGCAGAAAATTAAAGACAAAACCTACCTTGTTTCTTGTTTATTTTGCGCGCCGTGCAGTCTTCGATATTCGGTCTTCATCTTCACCTTCAGTCTTCAGGGATTGTCTTCAAGCTTTGGATGGTTGCTCTTCAAGTCTTCAGAAAGTGGTTGAAGGCTAGTGTATGAGTGTATGGAGGAGTGTATGAGTGTATAGGAGGCTAGGGTTTGGGGAAAACCTAGGGAGGCTAGGGTTTTTGGAGGTGCTCGAGCTCTGTATTTCGAATTGTGTGATTTTTAGGTTCAGTTTGCAGACCCCTTTCACGTTGAATGAGGCTTTGTATTTATAGAAGGAAGACAAACCTGGCGCCTGTTGCAGTGGCGCCAGGCCAAATTATACATTGGCGCCACTAAATTATACATTGGCGCCACAAGTAGTGGCACCAGGCCATTTTTTGGCTTGGCGCCACTACTAGTGGCGCCATCCATTTAGGAAACAATTAAGGTCGGCAAGCAACGTATCTTTGACTAGATTTGGGCGCCTGTACTAGTGACTACCATGTAAACTTTAGCCTGGCTTCACTAGGAGTGACTCCGAAAAGTTCGGGAATGATTTGAAGGAGCCGGGAGTGACCCGGAAGGCCGGAAAGGAGCAGGAACACTTAAAATAGTGTCCTGGAGGTATTTGACTTGAAAAGCGAGGATAAGGTGGATCGGAAAGGTTGACCAGCCTTTAGGGGTAAAACGGTTAATCGGGCCGAAAAACTGCAGGGACAGACTCAAACTGTCCCGGAAGAAGACTTGGGATCTGGAAATATTATTTAGAATGTTCCCAGAGGTTGCCGGTTTGATTTCCAGAGCCGGCGTGGTCAGAAAAGGAGACCGGCCCACCAGGGGCAAAACGGTCATTTTGCACCGGGTTTGCCGGAACTGACTCAGAATGGTCCGGAAAGGTAAAGGAAGGTTGAGAACACTATAAAAAGTATTCCCGGGTCATTACCGGTTTGATACCCAGAGCCGGTGTGGTTGAAGAAGGAGACCGGCCCACTAGGGGCAAAACGGTCATTTTGTACCGCGTTGGCCGGAACTGACTCGGAATGATCCGGAGAGAGAAGGGAAGGTTGAGAGCACTATAGAAAGCAATCTCAGAGGGTTACCGGTTTGATACCCAGAGCCGGTGTGGTTGAAAAAGGAAACCGGCCTACCAGGGGCAAAACGGTCATTTTGTACCGGGTTGGCCGGAACTAACTCGGAATGATCCGGAAAGGTAAAGGAAGGTTGAGAACACTATAAAAAGTATTCTCGGGACATTACCGGTTTGATAACCAGAGCCGGTGTGGTTCCCGGGGCGTTCGGATGCCTAGGGGCAAAATAGTCATCTTGACCGGAGAGTCTCGAAAAATGTCCTAAGGGTAGTTTGGTCCTTTTCCACTGAAGTGAGCTAACAGACACTGGTGTTGACCTGGGTTTTGAGTGTTTCCGCCACTCTCACGGTGTGAGTACTTCCGCTACTCGGACGGGGTTGATGATTTGTGAGTATTTCCGCTACTCGGACGGTTCTGTGAGTACTTCCGCTACTCTAACGGTTCTGTGAGTATTTCCGCTACTCTAACGGTTCTGTGAGTAGTTTTGCTACTCGGACCGTCTCGAGGAATAAACTGTCTCGAGAGAGGGATTGGAAAGGGGTCTTATCTTCTCCGAAGAGACGTGCCTGGGTTTTGAGTGTTTCCGCCACTCTAACGGTGTGAGTATTTCCGCTACTCTAACGGTTTGGTGAGTACTTCCGCTACTCTAACGGTTTTGTGAGTACTTCCGCTACTCTAACGGTTTTGTGAGTAGTTTTGTTACTCGGACCGTCTCGAGGAATAAACTATCTCGAGAGAGGGATTGGAAAGGGGTCTTATCATCTCCGAAGAGACGTGCCTGGATTGGAACCGTCTCGAGGAATAAACTGTCTTGAGAGAGGGATTGGAAAGGGGTCTTACCGTCTCCGAAGAGACGTGCCTGGGTTTTGAGTGTTTCCGCCACTCTAACGGTGTGAGTATTTCCGCTACTCTAACGGTTTGGTGAGTACTTCCGCTACTCTAACGGTTTTGTGAGTACTTCCGCTACTCTAACGGTTTTGTGAGTAGTTTCGCTACTCAGACTGTCTCGAGGAATAAACTGTCTCGAGAGAGGGATTGGAATTGGAATAAGAAAGGACAATGCCCCTAGGGGCATTTTGGTCATTTTGCCTCTATTTGGGCCTGACGGGCCCGCGAAGCGATGGAAAGACGGAATTTAGACTAGAGGATTGGTTTCGATTGGAATATGTCCATAATGACTTGAAAACAAGTTGGACGGAGTGTAGACTACCGAGCGGTCAAAAATGGGGTGCTTACAATCTCTCTTCTAAAATCATATCAAATTCTTCTTTTCAAATTTATTTCCAAATCAAGTCTCTTTTCTTGCACTTGCATATCATGAATCATGTCTTTTTAAACATTGTTTTTTAAAGTGGATAGGATTGGACAATAGTTCGTCGAAGACTCTCATAGGTGAATCTAGGGTAGATTGACATGTAGGTACCGAAAGGGCGGGGTAGGGTGATGGCTTAGTGCGTCTTCCCTACATGTAACCAACCTCCGAACCTAGAATCACTATTTTCAAATATCAAAAACGGAGTTATTTTCAAAAGAGGGCTAAATTTTTTCAACGATTGCTAAAAAACCTATTTTCTTAAAAACCCTCTCTTGAGATAGTATTTTCAAAATCTTTTTCTAAAAACCATAAGTATAGTCTTCGGATTATTCTTAGTTTTTAGGTGACCTAACTCACCTTAATCAAGTTAGATGGCGACTCCAAATCTTTTCTAAAAGCCCTTTATTCAAACCAAATTTCAATTCCAACCTAGTCGCACTCATTCTTCTAGGAGGGTGAGTTCTAATGAGAGGGTACAGAGTTTTTCCTGCTTGTGTGAGTATTCCTCGAGTGCAAAAAATCTGAGCGCGACAGCTGGCAACTCCGCTGGGGACACTTAGAGGGTTAAGCCATAGTCATGTCTTTTTACCCTTCACCCATGTAAAGTCTTCAATTAACTTGTTCAATCCTATTCACTTTTCAAAACCAAATTTTCAAAATTATTTTCAGAAAAAGAAAATGCATGCATATTATCTTGTATTATGTTTGTCATCCACATACTAACTCTTGCATCTTTTGTTTTGTAGGTACGCTTTTTGCTTAAGTTTTATTAACTGCTATGCATGAATGTGATGAACAGGATGAATGGGAGTTGTTGGGCTCTTTTCTCCGCTTTCAAAAATTACACACACACTGCATGTGCACCTGTATTCTGCATACTTGCATATTACCCTGATATGTCATTTCTAGTTAGAAAGAGGGAACGGAATATTGGTTATGGGCAAGATGTTGTGTCAGTTTCTTCACCTACGGCCTCTTGATGGTTCCCTTGCTCGGATCACCAACCAATCATGGCACCACCTCGGGGAGTGGGCCTAGGTTTGAAGATTTGGGGACCGAGCCTTTTTAGGAAGCACTAGTCAACCCTTAACCTCATACTCATATAGACACCATGCATAGCTGAACCTCTACCGAATTTAAGACACGAGCACCGTTTTCAAACAAGTGGTACAGTACCCAAGTCGCGCCTGGTTTTGTTATCCCATGTCTGATACCTGCGCAAAGGGTTGGTATTGGGATGTGCCTTTAAGTCGTTGACAACTGTGCTTGTTTGATCAATGGATAGTAGCTAGAAATACTAATGATTTTTCATATTTTTTGTATATTTATATTTTATACAAAGAATTACATACTCTCTCCTTATGTGGAATCCCTTTCATCACCCATCTTCTTCTAAAAAGATGGTTAAAGCTGCTGAGGTAAATGAATATCCAGATCAACTAGCCGATCTGAATAAATGGGTTATACCCTCTGTTCAACCTTTTTCTATCTATAAGATAGGAACTTTTGACCTTAAAGGTGTAAAAACTGTTAAAACAGTAGAACAAACTATAAGCTTGCAATCTGACGAACAGACTATCCAACTCTTGGATTCCATGGATATCATAAGATATCAACATAAATATAATTTCTTACACATAGGACTTATACAAGTTGCCTTTAAACCTCTTACCTTAAGTGGTTTGCCCGCTAGCTTCTTAGCAGTTCTTCGAGATGCTAGATGTCTCGATTGGAAATCCTCCCTTATGGGAATTATGCAATCTAGTGTGGCTCATGGTCCAGTATATTTTAATGTCTATCCGAATCTACAATTATCCCTTACAGATGCTAATCTCTTAGATGCTGTAAGTTTAAATACTAAACTCCATGGTTATAATTTTAAACCAGGATCTGAACCTTTATGTCTTAGTTATAGAATATATTTTAAAGCCCTTCACACACTTGCTCCTAATTGCAAGATGTTTAGTCCCTCTGGTAGTACTGTTATCATTAAATCTAATCTTCTTAGCTCTAATATAGCTACTAATCGACAAATTACATGGGATGAAGTTCAATTCCCAGAGACATGGCAGCTTCAACAAGCTGTTACTCCTGCTCCTCTAATCCAAGAAGAAGTGGATCAAATTATTCAGACCCCTGAAGGAGACATAGAGGTAAGATTTACTTCTGGTTCTTCTTAAGGATCGAGATCTAGATCTCTTTCCAGATCCTCTTCTATTAGATCTTTACCCCCTTATAGGATTTCTATACCAGAAACCTCTAGACCTTCTACTTCTAGACTTTCTGACACTATAGAATCTGTTAGGATTTCAGATCAACAAATTCCTCATGGAATTCCTAAACCTCCAGTAGATATACCTACTGCCTCTGAAATGGATTTTTGTATGTAAATGGATTTAAGTCCAGGAAGTCCAATAAGAGCAATCCTTAATAAGGAATTGTTTCAATCATATTATAAGACTTTTTGTGATTGGTATTTTTCTAGTTTCAGTTCTACTGAATTAGAAAATTATAAAAATCAATATTTTGCCCATTTGAGTCATACTCAACAACTAGAACATTTTGTACCATGGTTCCTTAACCAATATGTGGATAATTTTTCCATATGCATGCTTGAAGAAAAAACATGGATGACAGATTCTGGATCTGTTATTCATTCTGTTTTCCCTCCTACAGAACCTTTAAAAGTAACTAGTTCTTCAACTTCACAGGTCCTAGAAGCTAATGCTTATGTCAAACCATCTTTGGTAGAAATAGTGTCTATCACTATGAAGGATTTAAATCAAGCTTTTAAACAAAGCAATTATACTAATTTATATTTACAAACAATTGGTCAGCAATTATTGCATCTAGATCATAAGCTAGATCAATTACACACTAAACTTTCACAGATGAAACTTCAAGAAGTTAAACCTTCTAAGGAAGCTCAGGCAACTATACAGCCTCCTTTAGACATTAAAGGATTTAAATTAGAATCTACAGATGAGTTTGTCTCTGTCTTAGAAAAGAAACTCAATTCTTTTCAAATTTCTACTCTCTCTGTTAAATCAGAATCTATTTCTGACGAACATTTTGATAAAGATGAAATTAATAAAATTGTGGCCGAACCTAGGCGTTTAGAACATTATTATTATAAACGACCTACCCCACAAGATGTATTATTTGAAGAAAATGATAATTTTATACAAAATAATTATCAAGGAAATTCCATTTATGAATGGAATCTTGATGGTCTGGCTGACAAATAGATCTTTGACATGTGTCATCGTATCTGTATGTATAGCACTATTTGTAAACAACGTGGTAATACTGATCGAGCCATAGCTCAAATGATAATCAGTGGATTTACTGGCACCATCAAAGGTTGGTGGGATAATTACCTAACTCCGACTGCTAGATCTGAAATTTTAGATGCCGTCAAACAGGAACCTTCTCCTACCCCTAACGATCCTAATCATATTACTGTTATTGAACAATCAGTTTATACACTGATTTTATCCATATGTGAACATTTTACTGGCAGATATTCTAGTAATAATGAAAATATTAGGACACTCCTTCAAAATCTCAGATGTCCTACTCTTACTCATTTTAGATGGTATAAGGATGTATTCTTTAGTCGTGTTATGCAACTTCCAGATGCTAATAGTGATCATTGGAAGTCTAAATTCATTGATGGTCTTCCATTTCTCTTTGCTGAGCGCGTGCGAAAAGCTCTTAGGGACAGAAATGATGGGATTTCTATTCCTTATTCTAATCATTCTTTTGGTAGTCTTATAGATACTTGTATACAAGAAGGATTAGCTTTATGTAATGACATTAAGCTTAAAAGTCAGCTTAAAAAGCAAAGGCTTACCGAAAAATCTCAACTTGGAGATTTTTGTGATAATTTTGGTATGGATATGCCAAAACCACCTCCAGATCGTTCTACACGATCTAAAGGTAAAAAGAAATATAAATCTAGAATTCCTCATAGGAAAAAGAAATATACTCAGGATGTCTCTACGAGTCAACCCTCTAAAAAGTATGTTAAAAAATCTTCTCATAAGAAGAAAACCTCAATTCCTAAAAAAGAAATTAAATGTTGAAAATGTGGCAAGTTTGGTCACTATGCCAATAAATGTCTAACCAAAAAGAAGTTAAATGAACTTCAAATAGATAAACAGCTAAAAGATACTTTAGCTAAAGTCTTTTTAAATAGCGAAAGTGAACCAGGTGAGGATTCTGTATCTGAAATCTCTGAGTCGCCTGAGTTAGATTAGATACAAGAAGATGATATTTCGTCTTCTAGTGATACTAATCCTGACCAGCAAGACTCCTGTTCAGGTAATTGTAATTATTATAAAGCCATCGTTGATATGCATGGTTTAAGTATTAATATGCTTACTCAGGATCAGGAAACAATCATAAAAATTTTAGATCAAATTCCTGATACATCTATGAAAGCTCAGATGATTGAAAATTATCTGAAACAGGTCAAGCAACAGGATAATATCCCAAAAATTTCTCATACTTATAGCATGACTAAAGTCATGAAACGACTCCAGAATCAGCAAGATAAACCTGTAACCTTACAGGATTTAAAAGCTGAAATCAATCAGCTAAAAATAGAGATTAAATCTCTAAAAAATGATAATCTAAATTTAAACTCTAGAGTTAATAATTTAGAATTAGGTAAACAACTTGCTAGTTCTTCTGAGTCATCTCAGTCTTCTCTTCCCCAATATTTGGCTATGTTAGACCAAGTTACTTCTCAAAAGTGGTATATTAAGATTACTTTATTCGTTCATAATGAATTATTAATTGAAAATCTAACTGCACTAGTTGATAGCGGTGCAGATCTGAACTGTGTTCAAGAAGGGTTAATTCCAACCCAATATTTTGAAAAAACCAAACATTCTTTAACCTCTGCTAGTGGTAATAAGTTAGAAATTCAATATAAAATTACGGATACTCATATTTGTAATCAAGATGTTTGTATCCCATCTACTTTTCTACTTGTTAAAAATTTACAACATCATGTTATACTTGGTACCCCTTTTTTACATAGTATTATGCCTATTGAAAAAATTGACTCAACAGGTATTTACACTAGATTAAATAATCAACAGCTAGTTTTTCAGTTTATAACTAATCCTCAAACTAGATACTTGAATGAAGTTAAAAATATCCTGTTGGCTAAGGAAAATCAAATTAATTTCCTTAAACAAGAAATTTCAATATGGACTATTTCTGAATCTTTAGTTAAATCTAAAGTTCAAGAAAAAATTAAATTCATTGAAAAACAATTTCTTAGTGAAATTTGTAATGAGCATCCTAATGCTTTTTGGGATAGAAAAAGACATATTGTCTCTCTCTCATATGAAAATGATTTTTCTGATAAACAGATACCAACAAGGGCTAGACCTTGTCAAATGAATCAAGAATATCTTGATTTATGTAAAAAAGAAATTGCTTCTTTATTGGAGAAAAAACTCATAAGGAAATCATATTCTCCTTGGAGTTGTACTGGATTTTATGTCAATAAAAATGCTGAAATTGAGAGGGGAGTTCCTCGATTAGTTATTAATTATAAACCTCTCAATAAAGTATTAAAATGGATTAGGTATCCTATACCTAATAAAAAGGATTTACTTGATCGCCTTCATAAGGCTTTAATATTTTCAAAATTTGATTTAAAATCTGGATATTGGCAAATTCAGATTAATGAATTTGATAGATATAAAACTGCTTTTACTGTTCCAATAGGGCACTATGAATGGAATGTTATGCCTTTCGGTTTGAAAAATGCTCCTTCTGAATTTCAGAACATTATGAATGATATTTTCATTCCTTATACTGATTTTATTCTAGTCTATATTGATGATATTTTGGTATTTTCTCAAAATCTAGATCAACATATTAAACATCTAGATATTTTTAGAAAAATTATATTAAAAAATGGCCTAGTTATATCTGCTCCTAAAATGAAACTTTTTCAAACTACTGTTAGATTTTTGGGTCATAACATCCATCAAGGACAAATTGTCCCTATCACACGAAGTATTGAGTTTGCTTCAAAATTTCCTGATGAAATATTAGACAAAACTCAACTACAACGATTTTTAGGGAGTCTTAATTATATTAATCCCTATTACAAAAATCTTGCTAAAGATTCTGCTATCTTATATGATAGATTAAAGAAAACTCCTTCTCCATGGACGCCAGATCATACTTTGGCAGTTCAAATAATTAAATCTAAGGTTAAAAATCTTCCATGTTTAACTCTTGCTAATCCTGCATGGTTTAAAATTGTGCAAACTGATGCTAGTAATATTGGTTATGGTGGTATTCTTACTCAAGTCATACCTGATACGAAAAAACAAATTTTGATCAGATATGCTTCAGGAAAATGGAATTCGGCTCAATTTAACTATGCTGCTGTAAAGAAAGAACTTCTTTCTATTGTAAAATGTATCTCTAAATTCCAAGATGATTTATTAAATCAAAAATTTCTGCTAAAAACAGATTGTCAAGCTGCAAAATACATTTTCAACAATGATGTTAAACATGATGCTTCTAAGCATATAATTGCTAGATGGCAAGCACAGTTATCTGTGTTTGACTTTGATATTATGTATATCAAAGGAAAAGATAATTCTTTTCCTGATTTTCTTACTCGTGAATTTCTACAGGCATGAATCCTTATGATCGAGGAAAAGGAAGGGGATTTAACCCCAACCGAGGTCGTGGTAGGGGAAATACCCCCTCAAAAGGTCGTGGTTCTAACCAGGCCTCATCATCTGGAATGAAACCAGACAAAGATAAAGTCACAGTTATATCTGTGAATGATCCCATATATGCTAAGTTGCAACAATTAATTGCACAAGAAAGCCAATCTAGTGGCTCACAACAAGGTACCTCTAACCTCGAAGCATCATATGCTCAGATGGTCGAAACACCACCTCACTCTCTAACTCCCATTCAGCTTCCCTATACAGATCATATTCTGTATTTGGAACCTATTGATCGCCAATGGGAAAATGATCCATGGTATCTTATGGAAAAATATTTTCAGAATTTTACTTATCCTTTTGGAAGCCAAAAATTTCGCATGGCTATGCAAACAATTTTGGAAATTACAGACTCCTGTGATTTTACAAATTTTTATTCCAATATGACCAGTAAAACTGGCCCTATTAATTTTTCAAAATGTTACATTAAGAAAATCATATTTCCACATGAATAGGGACTTATTCCCCATAATGAAAAACAATTTATTTTACATGATCATCCCCATACTTGTAATTATTGGGATTATATTCAAGCCTTTACTTGGACTTTTTTCTATGAAAATCCAAAAAGAAAACATACTTGGTGGATTAAGATAAATCCACAAATTTATAAAAAAGGCTGGCCTCAATGGTTTTATAATTGGTGAAAAAAATTTGGGCCCCTTCATACTATTCTACCTACTGTTGTCCAAGAACAATTGGGCCTTTGGGCTGCCTATTCGCCCCAGATTAATAAAATGGACCTAGCCCATTATATGGATGGATCCAATCTTCTCCATTTCTTCTGTGAATTTGGATTACCTTGGATTTGGGCCTGGACTCCTATTGTCAAAAAAGACCCTGATAATTTACTTTGTCTCTATAGACAATTCCATGTTGGATGGTGGAATAAACTAGACAAAGAACTGGATAAAACTGTTGCAGAAATAGCTTCTGTTGTGAAGGATTATCAACAGGAATCTGAATTCCAAAGATCTCAATCTTATCCTTCTACATCCAAATTGGATGTCATGAAAAATGCAATAAAAATGCAAAATCCTCTCATGAAAGATAAAGATTTAATGTATGAATGCCTTCGCCAAATCAAAGGAGAATTTTTGGCTACATTCAAATCTGACTCTGACTCAGATGAAGAGATGCAATCCCAATCATCTCAGCACACCTGTCTAGCAGGAGAATCCCAAGACCCATATGAAGAGGATTCGGATCCTACCCCCACTACTGAAGATCTGTTTGATGCCATGCTTGACATAATGGCAAAGAAAAAGACAAGAAAAGCCCGATCATCTGCCTCTTCGGATAAGGATAAGGACGACAGAAAGTAGCCGTCCCATGTGAAGGAATCTCTTCACATTCAAGACTGTCGAGCTACACGACAAAAGGCATCTTGCCTTTGACGCAAATGGCCAACCGACGCCAACTCATCTGGGCCCCACCCCCCTTTTGCGTCATTACTTTATATAAGCATTTTTTGACTTTTGTAAAAAGCTATCTCTCCGAACTTGTAATTTATTTTTGAAATCCGGAATAGTGTTTTACTTTTGGTTATAAAAGGGACCCTTCACCCTTGTTGAAGGCACGCATCCATTCTCCCTTCTCTCTCTTGTTAATAAATTTCTCTTTCAAAAATCTTTGCTAGTATTGTTTACTTTCTTTGGTAGGTTATATTTGTCTTTCCTTGACAGTTCTGTTTAATTCTGTTTATTATTCTACTATTCTGTCTGTTATAATTATCTGTATCGTTCGTTTGTTGATTGTTTATAAGTATTGTTTATTTTAAATTTGGTTTGCTGTTATGTGAAAACATATTTACTGTCACCTTAATCAAGTTAGATGACGACTCCAAATCTTTTCTAAAAGCCCTTTATTCAAACCAAATTTCAATTCAAACCTAGTCGCACTCATTCTTCTAGGAGGGTGAGTTCTAATGAGAGGGTACAGAGTTTTTCCCGCTTGTGTGAGTATTCCTCGAGTGCAAAAAATCTGAGCGCGACAACTGGCAACTCCGCTGGGGACACTTAGAGGGTTAGGCCATAGTCATGTCTTTTTACCCTTCACCCATGTAAAGTCTTCAATTAACTTGTTCAATCCTATTCACTTTTCAAAACCAAATTTTCAAAATTATTTTCAAAAAAAGAAAATGCATGCATATTATCTGGTATTATGTTTGTCATCCACATACTAACTCTTGCATCTTTTGTTTTGTAGGTGCGCTTTTTGCTTAAGTTTTATTAACTGCTATGCATGAATGTGATGAACAGGATGAATGGGAATTGTTGGGCTCTTTTCTCCGCTTTCAAAAATTACACACACACTGCATGTGCACCTGTATTCTGCATACTTGCATATTACCCTGATATGTCATTTCTAGTTAGAAAGAGGGAACGGAATATTGGTTATGGGCAAGACGTTGTGTCGGTTTCTTCACCTACGGCCTCTTGATGGTTCCCTTGCTCGGATCACCAACCAATCATGGCACCACCTCGGGGAGTGGGCCTAGGTTTGAAGATCTGGGGACCGAGCCTTTTTAGGATGCACTAGTTAACCCTCAACCTCATACTCATATAGACACCATGCATAGCTGAACCTCTACCGAATTTAAGACACGAGCACCGTTTTCAAAACCACGGAGGAAAGGGTGACTGCTCTTACTTTCATGTATACCTGCTTATTCCTGTTGTTATAATGACTGTGTTCATACTGTTATAATGCCTGTTTAACTACTCATGCATACACGTTTACCTTGCTCTTGCATTTTCTCTCCTTATACTCTTTGCATATCCATGTTCATGTATTCAATGTCTCATGTCAAGATGAGAGTTCCGAGTAACTTAAGTCACTGCATTCTCATGCATATGGTCAACCTATTGAGAGTGACACCAAGGTCACTCTCCCTTGCATTAAACCTACTTAAACCCTAAGGGTTTCCACATAACTCTAAGGATTTATGGCATGCATACCAATCCATTCCATAAAAGGGGCCCCAATCCCTCTATACTCACGGAGATAGAGTTGCCAAGAAGACAAGGGGCAATTGATCAACAAGGTCTCACGGCGACCTCCTCGACATCAAATCCAACGAAGGCGAATCCGAAGACTCAAGAGTAGTTTAGGTTTTTCCTTCGTAAAACTAGATAGGTGGAAGTCTAAAGGAAAATGTTCTCCCTTCCCCCTGTTAAAATGTATTTCAATTCCTTTGTATCTTAAACCTAAAATTCAATGTACTTCTTTACTTTTATGAATGAATGCATGGATGGCTGAAGGTTCCTACTTGACGATAAGGTATCTGCATACAGGGGCAAATCTCCTATCCCCAAAAGTGGGCCCATACATCAGTTTCCCTCCTAAAGAGGGGCACCCTAGGGCATGCATTGCATAGAATTCTCCAAGAGCCGAACTCTAATTTGTAACTGTTATCTTTATTGTTATAGGTAATGAATACTAGTCCAACATCTTCTGTAATAGTGAAGGTTATGGTTCACAAGTTTTAGGAGAACATACCATTGGAAAGCAGGAATGTTAGCAGAGACACCCTACGCAACCCACTTGCCGTAATCACAGAAGGGACAACTCATACTCTAGAGGAGCCCGAATACCAAGACCATTCCTTCCTAACCATGCAATCTCACCAACCCGACATGAACCTAACCGTAGAAACCTCACCTAATCCCCCTCATCATTACCTTCTTCTTACTCCATTGGTTAGACCTGAACCTGTGATCGCTATGGCTGGGCCTGAACCTCAAACCAACATCCAAGGAGTTATACGATCGAAGCTACCCTTAGCCTTGCCAAAGAAGCCAATTGTGCCTACCACCTTACCCGTCCTTACCAACCCCTCACCTGTGGTAATCGCTTTGCCCATAAATCCAAGGATAACTCTTCCCATTGTAACCCAATTGCCAGTACTCAGTCTTCGTGGTGTCCCATGGAATTACCCACCTGATAGGGGCACCGGAGAGCCAGTAACAGAAATAGGAGGGATGACTCAGTAAGGGCGCCTTTACACCTCTGCTGAAGTAGAAAGAAGAAGGAAAGGAAAGGATAAGGAAGGAGAATGCTCCAACCAACTGACAGATCAAGAGATGTCAGAATTCACCAAAGCTCTGGGAAAGGTCGACTACAACATCATCAAACAACTTAGAAAAGCCCCAGCCCATATTTCAAGTTGGATTTGTTGCTTACTTCTAAAGTACACCAGGATGCTTTAATGAGAATCCTCAAGGATTCTCATTTGCCGGAAAGTTTCACGCCAGATAACCTACATAACATGGTGAGCCGCATCATGGCCCCAAACGTCATTACCTTCTTTGATGACGAGATTCCTGCTGATGGGACAGGCCATACCCGGGCTCTGCATATCGCTGTAAAGACAAGAGGAAAAATGGTAGCCAAAGTATTGATAGATAACGGGTCAGCTCTGAATGTGTGCCCGTATTCTACCCTAGAAAGGCTTTGAATGGACCAAACTTACTTAAAAAATAGTAGTATGATCATTCGTGCCTTTGATGGTTCTAGGAGGGAAGCTATAGGGGAAATTGAGATGCTTGTTGAGATAGTAGTAGTAATCTTCACAATCAAGTTCCAGTTCTTGCACAATCCAGCTATCTACAATTTGCTGTTAGGACGGCCCTGGATTCATTTGGCGGGTGCAGTTCCTTCTAGCCTTCATCAGAAAGTCAAGTTCATCGTGGGATCCAAGTTAATCACTATTTTCGCTGAAAAAGAGTTTGTTGTATACAAAGCTGATATCGTTGTATTAGACATTGAATTGCCGTCCTATTTTCAGTCGTTCGAATATATCAATGTTATACAGAAAGAAGATCAAGTGGAGCCAAAATATTCCCGAAACTCTCAGATGATAGTGCGGTACTTTAAAGCAAATGGTTTTCATCCGGGCAAAGGCTTAGGGAGATGTTTACAAGGAAGGCCTGAAGTCGTAGAAATACCGTCAGCCGAACCCACCTTTGGGTTGGGGTATGAACCCACGAAAAAGAGAAAATAGAAGCAGCGCGGAAGAAGAGGGCTGATAGGAGAACTATCATGGAACTCTCAGATCAATTCAAGCAGTTGGACATGGGGAGAGGAATGTCCACATTAAATAAGAAGAATAGGAAAGTCCAAGAAGAAGCACCCATCATGATGGCCGACACTGGAATAACTCAAGATGGATCCATTCGAGCGATACTACCAGGCAAAAATTTGCATAATTAGGCCACCAAGGACATCATCCGTGCTCGCAAGTTTCAGTGCAAAGCTCACTAGAGCGAGATCCCGGAGCAGCTGATCTACCATAAACAAACTTTGTCTTTTTAAATTACTTGTCTTAGCCTTTAATCAAGTTATTAATGAAAAAAAATACTCCTTTCTTGTTTGATTCATTGCACACTATTTTCCATGCCAAGGACCCATACGTCAGATGTCTTACTCAGTTAATCCAGAGAATGCCAATCTTGACAAATGATGACTTAAATACCGAGTTTGATTACCAACACCTGGGAATTGCAGAAGATGTAAATTATTCAGAGGAGGTGCCAGAGGAAATTCGGGAACAAATAGAGAGACATGAGAATCGTAATACCCCAAACATTGAGGAAACATAAACCATTAATTTGGGGAATGAAGGGGATCCAAAAGGGCTTAGAATTGGTACAGGCCTAGATCAATGGCAGCGTAGAGAATTACTGGAACTATTGCATGCATACTTAGATGTTTTTGCGTGGTCCTATCAAGACATGCCCGGGCTAGATGAATCCATTGTTGAACATAGATTACCCTTAGACCCGCAGATGAAACCTTTTAAGCAAAAATTCAGAAGATTGAACCCCGAATGGAGCCTGAAGATCAAGGAAGAAGTGATTACACAGCTCCAAGCAGGATTCCTGCAAGTAGTAAAGTATCTACAATGGCAGGCTAATATTGTCCCGATACCCAAGAAAGATGGCAAGGTGCGGATGTGTATTAACTTTCGGGACCTCAACAGGGCTAGTCCAAAGGATGATTTTCCTCTCCTACACATAGACTTGCTTGTTGACAACACGGCCGATCATGAAATGTTTTCCTTAATGGACGATTTTTTGGGATATAATCAGATCAAGCTGGCTGAGGAGGATCGGGAGAAGTCATGCCTAGGGAGTATACTGTTATAAAGTCATGCCATTCGAACTTCGCAATGCAGGGGCAACCTACCAAAAAGTTATGGTAACCTTATTCCATGACATGATGCATCGGGAAGTAGAAATCTATGTGGATGACATAATCATCAAGTCCAAGCAGCGGAAAGACCACCTGTTCAACCTACGGAAGGTGTTTGACCGCCTCCGTAAGTATCAGCTTAAGCTAAATCCTGCCCCATGCACATTCAGAGTATCTTCAGGGAAGTTGCTGGGGTTTATAGTCAATGAAAAGGGGATAGAGGTTGATCCTACCAAAGTTAAGTCCATCGTCGAAATGCCAACACCAAAGGGGGAAAAGGAGGTTCGATCGTTTCTAGGAAAATTAAACTTTATCAGCAGATTCATCGCTCAAATGACCCACTTGTGTGAACCTATTTTCAAGCTCCTTAAGAAAGACGTTCCAAAAGAGTGGGATGATAACTGTCAAATAGTTTTTGAGAAAATTAAAGAGTATCTGCGGAATCCTCCTGTTCTAGTGGCACCAACCCCGGGACGTCCTTTGTTGATGTAAATGTCAGTGTTAAATACTTCCATGGGATGTGTTTTGGGACAACATGATGAAACGGGAAGAAAATAGCAAGCCATTTACTACCTCAGTAAGAAATTCCTGCCGTATGAAACAAAGTATTCGGATCTCGAGAAAACTTGTTGCGCATTAGCCTGGGTAGTTCATACGCTTCAGCACTACATGCTCTATCATACCACCTTCCTCATCTCTTAAATGGATCCCCTCAAGTATATATTCGAGAAACCAACCCTGTCCAGCAGAATTGCCCGATGGCACATGATTCTGTCAGAATTCGACATCGTGTTCACTACCTGTAAAGCAGTCAAAGGGCAGGTGATAGCTGATTATCTAGTCGAGAACCCTATTGATGATTATCAATCCATAGAACCCCAATTTCTTGATGGAACCCCAATTATCAACCTTAGCCATCAGCCCCTGCATCTGCTGTCAACATACCAGTCATTACTATTCAGGCACTCGTCCCCGCACTAGTAGTGGTCCAACTATACTTTAACCCTAATAGGCCTAACCAATGGAATAGGGTCTTCACTCACCTGGCTTGCACTTAGACAGAAGCCTACAATGAACTCTTGAAAGCTAAGCATGTAAGCCTCATACCTGCTCAACCTTTATGGAGTCCACTGCTGCCTACCTTCAGTCTGACTCTTACCTATGAATATCACTCCAGAGGACAAGGGCAAGATACTGAAAGCTGCTTCTCCCTGAAGTATAAGATGCAGGATTTGATCGATGCAAAAATATCAATACTCAGGAAACAAGTGTGGTCCCCACACTCAATGTTACAATAAACCCACTGCCTGACCACACTATTAACCTTGTCACAGAGAACGAGGTTGACCCGGATGGCATCAATACGAATGATTTTTTTTCTTGACCAAGATGCATGGGAGGTTGAATGGGAAGAAGAAGAATTGCCTGTTCTCACATATTTTCTCCATCTTGATAAAGTACAAGACCCTACCTTTGAGAACAATGAACACCACCACCAACTCCTAGAAGCACTTGAATACGACCTTGATGTAGAGATGATTCAGATCCTCGAATTAGAATACAACTCGCACGGTACAAGATTGGTTATCAATCCAACAACCAAGGCACAATTGCACTAAGTGAGCAAGAGATGGGAAATCAAATCTTCTCAGAACCAGCCTTCATCCCTAGAGAATGGGTTGAGGAGTTTGCACTCTTAGAAAATGACATGATTCCCCCTTTCATCACTGTCTACGATTATGAAGCTATGGGATGGGGAGCCACCGATCTTATAATTCTTGAACCTTCATTCGAATTGGATGAGGGTGAGCTCAACAACTTGTTTCACTGAAGCTAATGTCCCTAAGTCAGAAGAAGTAACTAGGCTAGATAATGATAATGCCGAGAACTTGTAAGTCTTAGGAGGAAGCCTGGGCAAGAAACTTGAAAAAGCTGATAACACCATGAAATATGATCCCTATCAATCATCCAAGAAGGAAGTAACCGGCCAAAAGAAAAAAAAGATCTTGAGAAATTGCAAGTCTTGGGGGATGACCTGGGCACAGCTGACAAAGCTAGAGAGAAAGAAAAAAAAAAGAAGAAATCCACAATTACACGGTGATCACTCACTCCTACAGTGCCATGGATAATGCCTCAATCTGCCTCCCACATCTTAATAACACACTTGGCAAATGGAGTGCAGAAAGTGTCAAAGTAATCCCAAAGCCCGTCTGAGGGGCTTCTGAAACCAACAATGAAAAGGGATGTTTTATGGATTCATCCACTTTCCTTCCTATCTTTTACTTTTCCCATATTCTTTCTTGTCTTGTGTTTATGCTTTCAATCAAAGCCATGCCATGTAAAAAGAAGAACGATACGTTTAAATGAAAAGAAAGGATTCCCATTCATTATTTTTTACTTATACTCTTATAAATAAATGTTTTGTTTTAGGGCTTCTTCCCCAATTTGTAATGCCTCAACTTGAAGGATGGGATAGGTCGAGTGATCCATCCAATAGAGATTAAAGCCTTGAGAGAAGAAAGAGAGAGAGTGAAGGAAGGAGTGTGGAGCTCACAAGAATCGCCAAGGCGACACTCGAGTAATGTTCAAGCACAACGATGCATATCCGAGCTTTCAAAATGAAGAGAAGCCCTTATTATACCCATCTAAAGGAAATAAACTTCTCCTTTTGCTTAGCCCACGAGATTGCAAATGATTTCCATTTGGGGTAAGTACAGGGTGGTTGATTCAATAAATAGTATAGGGATTTATTAAGGAATATTGTCTAAATTTTGAAAGAGGGCTCTATGGACTAATAAATTTAATCTGAAATGAAGTGAGGCCCTCAATTCTACTACCATATAGTTAAAAACATCTCTTGCAAAACCCATTCAAGCCAATTACATTTTGTCTAGAAAACCAACATAGTGATCACCGCCTACACTGGGTTAAGGCAAAAACCCTAAATGGAAACTAACAAATACCCGATGAAGAGGCTGATTTCCAAAAGAATGCGATGTCGACATCATATTTGAGAGCACGCATAGCAGCAAGTTTTTTAATGTAGGAGAAAAGTCTAAAAAAGCAATAAAAAAAAGGAAGAAGATAGTGAGTCAGTGGTGGTCTTCAAGGGAAGATAAGGCCATCCAAAAATGGAAATGAAAAAGTCGGCATCTTTAAAAGTTGACATAGGAACAAATTTCTCAGTGAAGAAATTCTAATTAGGAAGAAAAGAATGGCCCAAAAGAACAAAACGAGTAAGAAGGAAAAAAGAAAGAAGAAAAGGGAAGTTAAATTGCCGTAAGTGATCATGGGTCTTTCGGAACCTCATAAGTGATAAACTTTGAGCCTTTATATCCCTTCATTCATAAATGCCTTAAGATAGCCTATGATACGGTCCAAATCAAAGTCCTCTATGATCAAAGAACATTGCTTAGTCCAAATGATCCTAAAACAATACCAAGACAAGTAGTCTAAAAAAATAATAAAATAAAAGAGAGGAAAGGAGGCAAGGGTAGTCTCATGCCCCATGGTGTGCTTAGATACTTTTGGTTTTAGCAACCCACTAAGAGAAAAAATTTTAGCCTAAATATCACTGCATTTCTTACAATCCTTAAACCTAGCCTATGTTACGATCCCAAAAGAAGTCTTCTTGGATTGAGAGCTAAGCTGTTTATCACTCTGCAAAGGGCAGACGAGTTATCGCCCAGACCACGGTAAAATCTAAAGATCTAAGAGAGAAAACCAAGTGAGGAAAGAAAATCCCCAAACAGCAGCGCTATAGGAAATAGGGATAAGATAGCAGCTGGCAAACCAGAAAGCTAAGAATGGTGCAAATACTATCACACCTTGATAAGAATGGGATAGAACCAAAGGGGCAGAATCCTAAAAAGGAAACAGAATCTTGAGAGTATGGACCTTGGGGCAACCCCGGGACATTCCTCGTAAATAACCTATATACATGTAGTACTCGTGTATTCATGATATGTATAACTTGTACCATCCCTGTGTAGTTTGTATCTATGTATGCATTCATCAAAAAGTATGATATGCATTCGATTCAATTCTTGTATAAACCTATGCATTCAAATTCATGATATACATTCATTCCATTCCTGTGCAAATTGTGGCATTCATCAAAAGTACGAAATGCATTCTTGTATAAACTTGCACGTTCATCCATTCATGTTCTTGTCAAACCTATGTTTTCCTCTATAAATATGTACAAAACATAGTCAATGAGCATACATGCTATACATATACTATCCACAAACGCCAACCTACGACATGAAAATGAAAATACACATACAGAACTGCATGCCTGACAAAATGTTATGATCAAACTACAGGAAGGAAACACAAAAAGAGAAACAGCCTGCAGTGGCACATCAAGGAGCTAGATACTCACCCAAATCAAAATCCTTAATGTTTGGCACATAGGTGGAAGGTCGGCTAGAAGAAGATCTAGCATCATAAGGGCCTTGATAAAAAAAAAAAAAAAAACAAAAAAAGAGGGAGCCGAGATCAGAATCTTAAAGATATATGAAAAAAAGAATAACAAATCACAAAAGAAGAGGGAGCCGAGATCAGAATCTTAAAGATATATGAAAAAAAGAATAACAAATCACAAAAAAAGAGAAGAGTATACCCAACGAGCCTCCATCATGGATATCCGAGCTGTCAGGGCATCTATCTCAACACAGTACCGATCTCAGGCCTGGCAAATTACTGCATACTCCTTCTGGGCAACAAATCCCTAAGCATGAAGCTAAAGATCGACGACCTTGTGACTTGCTAGATGTCCCCCAACCACGAGATCCAACTAAGTAAATGTGCCAATTGACCTCACATAGAAATGGGCATCATAGTCTATGTCTAAGGGAAGCCAAAAGTGAGTACCAGGCACACTAACTATATAAGGAATCTCAACCCCAGCACGGTAAATCCCAAACATATATTGGGGAGGATCCTCAATATGACAGAAGTCTGAATAGAGCTATCTCCAGTGGTGCTTACCCAAGTATGTCTCCCAAGAGAGGTGGCTGGTAAAGGTGACCACCCATGTTTCAAATAAGACAATAAGGTCCCTCATGCCCACATGCTGATGAGACCGAGCATAAGGCATCCAAGTCATATCTCATGGCTATAACAACTCCAAGTTAGCCCATAGGGTAACAAATTCTGTGATTAGTGACCATGCACTAGATGCTATGGAGCCCACCTTGTGGCTTGGGGAGAGGCATCAGTTGCCATAAAATTAGGTGGTCTCACCGACAATTACCCGTAGCTCCACCATATCAAGAAAGGCTAGAAGCCAATGAGGCTGCCCTATGCTTTAGAAGTCCTAATTGGTATACCCCATTGGAAACAAGCAAAGGTGAAAGACCCCCAGTCTATATAGGCCATATCATCTAATTTGCCACCAGACTCACCAAAGAAAGAGGGATTGTTGACTTGTTGTTGTTGCAAAAACAACTAAAGACTACATATAATATCAATCAATGCCTCATGATGACATGGTCTGTTGGAGAAGGCTCGAGGGTAAAGGTCGCCTATGTTGGGCATATGAGTGAAGATGAAAAGGTTGGGCCTGTCATCCCCAATAAGCCTAGAAGAAGTTGATTCTCCGCAAAGGTGACTAGCCTCAAACAATTTGCTCACCCAAAACCATCACTCTAGTAATCCAGTCGCCAGCGTATGATCTAACCAATCAATCTAAAGGGTCATCAAGGCTCCAAAGCCAATATAAAAAAGGAAATCGTGATAAGACTGGGTTGATGCTTGCATAGCTCTCAGGGCAGAAATAATGGCCCTACGGAAAGAATTATGAGTAGCAGGTGGCAATCGGCTATAACACAGATATATGCTTAGATGATAAGCCAGATCCCAAAGAGGAGGGACATCAGGAATTAGTAGCTGAGTAGCTAAAAAAGAAGGGTCTGGGCATCGATCTCTGATATAAGCCACCCCATATCCTGTTACGGGGTCCACCAGGACAACAACCTCCTCCTCATCACCACCTCCTAATGCGACTGAGGGCTCCTCCCCTATATAACTACTGCTGGTAGCTGTCTGACTGCAAGAGCGACATGAACGGCCACCCCTACTATGTGCCGAACTACTCTTGCTAGTGGCCTCCTCTTCTTGGTCCACTCTAAGCGCTTTTCCGTAGTGATGCCTCCCCTCAAAACCATCTTCCCTGACATCAGCCATCCTAAAAACAACAGCAAAGAAAAGTAGGAGCATCTATCAGAAAAAGAAAATCATGTACAAAAAAAGTCAAGCAAAAGAAAATAGAACTAGACATACAAAAACAAAAGCAAAAAAGAAAAAAAAAAGGCGGTAGCTCATTTGTGCATTTCAAAAGAAAAATAGAGAAAAAAAAAGAGACAAGAAGAAAAAAAAGGGAAAAGAAAGAAAACAAGATCCAAGTTCAAATCATGCCTCCAAATCCCATATTTCCAAACTTTTTCAAGAAGTTCCAGGTAATTTCAAAATTTTATAGCTTTCGCCTTCAAAAAGTTTCACCTCAAAGTCTAATTCTAGGTTTTTTCAAGCTTTTTCCTCAAAAAGTCTTTATTTTCAATTACTTTCAAGGTTTTCCCAAGCTTTTTCCCATAAAACGTTCCATTTCAAAGTTAAAATCCCAATTTCCCAAGCTTTCCTCTTCAAAAGTATCATTTCAAAACAATTTTCAAGGTTTTCCTAAGCTTTTCCTTAAAAAGTTCCATTTCAAAGTTAAAATCCCAGTTTCCCAAGCTGTCCCCTTTAGAAGCTACGATTCAAAACAATTTTCAAAGTTTTCCTGAGCCTTTCCCTTAAAAAGTTCCGTTTCAAATTTAAAATTTTAGATTCCGATTTCCTGAGCTTTTCCCTTCAAAAACTACATTTCAAAACAATTTTCAAAGTTTTTCTGAGCTTTTCCCTTAGAAAGTTCCATTTCAAAGTTAAAATTCTGGTTTCTCGAGCTTTCATCTTCAAAAGCTCTGTTTTAGAACAATTTTCAAGATTTTTCCAAGCCATTTCCCTTAAAAAATTCTATTTCAAAATTAAAGTTTTGGTTTATAGGGCTTTCCCCGTCAAAAGCCCCATTCAAAGGTTTTCAAGGCCGCACAAAGGTTCTGCTTTAAGAAAAGGCTTCGGTTCTAAATCATGCCCTTATACACATTGCCCCCAAGGGCTTCAACCCACTCACCCATGGTCAAAACACCCTTCCAAGTTTTAAGACGTCAAGTCCAATGCTAACTCGAGGTTTTCAAAATTGCGCCTCCAAAGATTCTTGTTTTCAAAAAACTAGCTTAGGCATTTCCAATAAAAAGGAAAAACAAGACCCTCCTCTTTCAAAACCGGTCCACTTCTTAAAAAAAAAAAAAAAAAAAAAAAAAAAAAGAGGGGTCCCTAGATTTTTTGAGACTTGTCCATGAAGGGTTTCAATCCAAAGATTCAAACATCAAAAGTTTAGGACTTTTTCCAAAATTTCAGCAAACTTTCATTCCTAAATTTTTCAAAAAACCACCCCAACAATCACAAAGCCATGCACCCCAAGGCATCACAAACACACAACTACACCAACCTACACAATCTCATCCTCCATCAATGCACAAGGCACAAGCACACATTACAATTCATCCAATTATTCCAAACTTTCCATTTCGAAGCATTTATTCATTTTTCAAAAATCTGAAAATTAAAAAATTTCCAAAAGATCCTCAAACTTTCCAAAAACATTCAAGGCATTTTTCTAACACTCAATCATCAAAAATACAGTAAGAAAATGCAATATAGGAAGCTACATTCATAAAATTCTCAATTCTTGAAAAAACCCTTGTAGTTAAACGTGTAAATTTGTCCAAACACGCTCAAATCTTCACCAACAAATGAAACCAATCCTCCCATTGTGTTCAAAACATCCTAAACCATCAATTTAGACTATTCATACACAAAAAAGGGCACCTACGCAAAGAAATCCACAAAAATTAAAAAATACTCACTTTAGGGATTTTCCGGTGAAATCCGACTTTCTAGCGAGATTCCGGTGGAGGTGGCAACTTCCAGCGATGACCCGATGTCCCCTAAGTCTTTCCCAACAATGCTTGGCCAATCCCCTTCAAAATCCCTCAAGAGGAGCTCCCAAAAATCTCAAGAAACTAACAAAAACGTAACTACCATTGCTGCTGTTATTTGATTAAAACCCCAGATCTAGCACATCTGCTACATGCGCTAGAAGGAATTTACAACTGCCACATGCAGCTAATGCTCTAGGCTATGAACACACTTGGCATGTGTGCTACACCTGCCAAACTCTCTAGCATCCTGCCAAATCAATTTTCAAATGCCCCTCAAGGCCAAACCCCAGTTTTAATTGGCCTGAAATGGAAAAGCCCAGTTTTCACTTTCCTGTCTTCAAAATATTAGTATTTCAGACATCGAACAACCAAAATTTTCAAAAATTCAAATTTTTAAAACGCCCAAACATTCTCCAACCTTTCAAAATTCCAAAATTCAATATTCCAAGTCCCTTCGATTGCCTCGCGGCCAACATTGGACCCTTACTTTATCGTTTTCTACCTTTGACAAGCAAAAAAAGAAAAAGAGGGGCATCTATAAGCACCTCATTTTTGCCCGCTCAATAATCTCCTGTCCAAATCAATTACTCCAGTAAAACATCGCAACACTATTGAACCCGAAACCGGCTTTTCAAACTCCAATCCAATTAATTTGTCACTTTTCGGGCCCTACATGTCCAACTGAAGCCTGATGACCAAAATGCCCATAGGCATTCCAAGTAGCTTTTCGAGACTAGGTATTCTTCAAAATCAACACCATCACAGGAACTTTCTGAGTTTGGATGGTCTCTTAAACCAATCGTCGTCATCGGAGTGACGAAAACACTCACAAACTTTAAACGGTTCACTTCTAGTGCCTGCTAACCTGCCAATGTAGAATGTCCATTATGCCCCTTGGCATCCGGTAATTTCCCGAGACTAGGAAGTCTCTGAAGCCAACACCACCACATCGGAGTTATAGAAGCACTTGCAAACCTTTAAGCCATTGAAGTAACGAGAACACTTACTAGGTCGACACAGGTTATGCCATTAAACCTCCTAGTATCACGAGACCAAATACACCTCATGGTCGTGGCACGTTCATCGGCAAAAAATGAGACCTTTGGGAACCAACTCATCACAACTGTCAGAGTAATGGAAACACTCGTAAACCCAGGTCAACATCGGCATCTGCTAGCCTAACACGGTGAAAAATGACCACACTACCCCCAGGGCACCCCGACACTTCTTTCAAGAAAGTACTAAGTCCTTGAGACAATAAGTCCACCTTCAAAGACTGTCCCTCGATAGTCTGGCATGTTCCATATTTCGATCAAACCAACTCTAGCTCAATTTTAATCAATCTCGGTTAAAATATCCATTTCGCCCTCGGGCACTCTGGCACATCCTTCGAGAAAGCATCAATCCCTCAAGATGGTAAGACCACCTTCTTAAAGTTATCTTTAGACAGTATGTTCGATATGCCCCTCAAATCCATCTCAATCACAATCCGACAAGTTTCGATCAAACTGATCATTTTGCCCTAGTGGCCAGGGCCTCTGTTCCAACCACACTGGCTCTAGGAACCAAATTGGCATTCATTGAGATGCTCCGCTGAACATTGTAAGCACTCCATTTTTGTTTGCTCAGCAATCTTCGGCTCGACCAGACTCATATTCAAACCAACACAAACACATTCAAGCCCAAACCAGCTTCCAAACTCCATCCAGTCAATCAACTGCTTCTCGAGCCCGTTGGGCCCAATAGAACCAAAATAACCAAAATGCACATCTTCCTAAAGATGGTAAGTCTGTATTTCAACCTCAATTCTAGTTCCAACTTCAATCTAGATTAGTCAAACTCAATTCAACGCGTCTTTTGAGAAAGTTGATCTCTCATATGGTAAGTCCATCCAATACGACACGTTTACCAAAAAAACACAAAATCACCTCAAAAAGATAAGTCCATTCAATCCTATCGACCAGGACAGAACCCAAGTCCCTAAGATGGTACAGTGGTTCACTTTTGGCACCTGCTAGCCCACTAATGTATAATGTCTACTATTTAGCACATTAATCAGAAAATTACCTAAAGTCCTGAGATGATAAGACCATCCTACAACATCCCAAGATCAGGCAATCTCTAAAATGAACGCACATCGTTAGAGTGATGAAAATACTCGCAACTAGGTCGACATTGGGAATTGCCAGCAAACCCCTTATGTCACGGGACCGAACACGCTTCTTGGTAGTGACATGTTTACCAAAGGACGGGATACCTTTGGAAACCAACTTGTCACACACCGTCAAAGTGGCAAAAACACTCAAAACCCAAGTGAACACTGATGTCTGCTAGCCCACTCTGATGAAAAATAACCAAACTACCCCTTGGGCCCTTTCAGCACGCTTCTCAAAAAAAAACCTAAGTGCTCAGAACGGTAAGTCCACCCTTTCAAGATTCTCCCCAAGATAATCTAGCACTCTATAGTGCCTTCCAGTCGCTTTTGGATTAATTCCGAGAGCATCCATTTAAAATGACCATTTTGTCCATAGGCATCTGGTTGCCTCTAAGAACTACAATGGCTTTGGGTATCAAACCAGTAACCTTCTAAGGATGCTTCTTATAGTATTCCTAACCTTCTAATGCCTTTCTGGATGATTCTAAGTCTATTTTGGTAAAGCTTGGTGCAAAATAACCGCTTTACCCCTGGTGGGCCTGTTGCCTTTTCCAACTATACCGGTTCTGGGTATTAAGATTTGTTTCTTGCCGTCTTAGAAGGTTCCCAGAGGGGCTAGCACCACTAGTAGGGCACCAAGGCAAAATATGGCCTGGCATCACTCTTAATTCCGCCAAGGTTAAAAATGCACTGGTGTCACTACAATAGGCACCAGTTCTTGTTTCAATTGCCTATAAATACAAATTTCTTCTTACATAAAAAAAAAAAAAGAAAGTTTGCAAACTCAGTTCAAAAATGCTGTCTCTCTAAAAACAGCGCTTGAAATCCCTCAAAACCTCAATTCTCTCAAGCTTCCTTAAACCCTAGTCTTCATACAATCTATACACTCAAATACAAGCCTCCAAGCATCCATTGAAGATCAAATGTTGCATCTTCAAAGCTCTCAAGGGTAGAAAAACAAAGCAAAGCAAAGCAATCAAAGCAAAATTAAGAGACAATGTAGGTTTGTAATTTTGTTTATGCAACTCTCCCTCTCTTTTCTCTCTCCTAACCCACTTGGATTCTCTTCTATTTTAATCCATATCTTCTACCTCCTCTTCTTGCATGCTTGAAACAAGAGACTTCAGAATTCATGCCTAGGAAGACTTGTCAAGGTCACCGTGCTAGGGGCTTTCTTCAAGTTTGACCTAATGGGGTGTGGGTTCGGCCCCTTGATTATGTAGTGAAGCCTAACCTTGGATGTTCACGTCCTTATTGCATTATGGTTTCCATGTTCATGCATTGCATTCAAAGTTGTTTTCAAATTTGTATCAAAGTTTTCTTTCAAAACTTGCATTCAAAATCTCCTTCCTTCAAACTTGTTTTCAAATCACACTCTTATGATAATTCTAGCCATTTCATGGTTAGGGTTATTTTAGAAAAGTGTTATATTCAATATGACCATTAAGGTCTAAATTTTGGATTCAAACCCTAAATTATTTTTTCAAAACCACAATCCTAAGATGATTCTAACCATTCTATGGTTAAGGTTATTTTAGGAAAGTATTACATTTAATGTGATCACTATGGTCCATATTTCAAAACTTAGTTGTTGTTAAAATCACAACCCTATAATGGTTCTAATTTTTTTATGATTAGAATCGTTTAGAAAAGTGAGATATTCTAGAGACTTGCAAAAGTCTAAATTCAAACCCCTTTCTAAATGGTTTTGCAAATATACTTTCAAAAAGGTCCTTTAAAATATTCACTTTCCAAAAACTCATTGTCTTGAGAGTCCATGTCAAAACCCTAGAATCCATGATTAGGAAACCCTAATTCTTTTCTTAAAATTATGACTTTTTATTTGCCTCAAATCATAGATTTTCAAAACTCTTTTTTCACCAAATCATAGATTTTCAAATTCAAGATTTTCAAAATTCAAACTTTCCAATTCCATGTCAAATCAAATCCTCTAAGTTTATAAACAAAATCCAATCATCTATTTTTTGAAACAAAATCCAATCTTCTATTTTAAGAAATAGATATCAAACCTATCTTAACTCCAAACTTTCAAATCTTTCCTAATTTCAAACTTCTAAATTTTTCCAAATTTCAAAATCAAATCTTTCCAAAATTGAGTCTTTTCTAAAAAGAAAACTATCCTAAAATAGAACTTTACTAATTCAAAATTTTTTTAATTTAGAACTTTCCTAATTCAAAACTTTACTAGTTTGAAACCTTCCGAATTCAAAATTTTACTAATTTAGAACCTTTCTAATTCGAAATTTTCTAAAATCAATCCATTGTATTTCAAGTGCATTATCTCAAGCCTATGTTGCATAGACCCTAGGAGCCCAAACCCTAGCTCAACCATAACCCTAAAGTTAGGATACTTCAACTCATTTCTAAAACTCTTTTCTACACCAAGGTGGCCTTTCAACCTCCAATTCAACTCAAGTTAATTTCAAAGTTCCATTCAATCTTTCTAAAACAAGTCCAAGTTTTATTTCAAAACTCAATTTCGAATCCAAGTTCTATTTCAAAGTCAATTTCAAGTTCAATTTCTAATCAAAGTTTAACTTCAAATCTTCTGCTCAAAGTTCAAATCAAACTCTTTTCAAGTAAACATTTCAAAGGCCCCAAAGTGTCTTTTCAAATCAAACAAGACCTCAAAGTATCTATTTTCAATTGAAGCCTGAGTCTAAACTACGACTGACCTGCTTCCTAACAAAGGGATACGTAGGCAACCCTCATGGGTGCGATCACAACCTTTTTCAAGTTTCTAATTACACAACCTTTTCAAGTTTCCAATTTTCACAACCTCTTTCAAACTTCAAATCCCCTTTTCAAATTTATTTTCAAAAGCAAATCATTTTCTTGCACTTGTACGTCATGGATCCTATTAAACCTCTTTTCAAAATTCTTTTTACAGTGGATATAATGGGACATTGAATAATTGAAGATTCTAAATGAGGAAACCTATGGTGAATAGACATGTAGGTATTGCAAGGACAAGATAGGGTGATAGTTTAGTGCATTTTTCATATACGTAACCATCCTCCAAACCTAGAATCACTGTTTTCAAAGACAAAAAACGGAGTTATTTTTCAAAAAAGGCTTAAATCTTTCAAAAGGTTGCCAAACAACCTATTTTTTTCAAAAAAAAAACCCCTCTCTTGAGGAAGTATTCCAAAAACCTTTTCAAAAACCCTAAGTTGAGTCTTTGAATTGCACTAAATTTTAGCTGACCTAACTCACTTTAACAAACTTAGGTGGCGACTCCAAATCTTTTCTAAAAGTTTTTATTCAAATAAATTTCTAGTTCAAACCTAGTCGTACTCATCCTTTTAGGAGGATGAGTTCTAACGAGACAGTATCGTATTTTTCTCACTTATTTTCTTGGGTGTGAAAAGTAGGGGTTCGACAATTGGCGACTCAGTTGGGGACGCTTAGAGGGTTAGGCCATTATCATTTCTCTTCACCCTTTATTCATCTAGAATCGTCAATAAATTTGTCCAATTCTATCCGCTTAAAATTTTCAAAATCAAACTTTTCAAAGTGTTTCAAAACATGCCATCACTTGCATTCAATTCATATTCAATCATTCAATCTTGCATTAAGTTTGTCATCAAGTTTCTGACTTCTTACATTTTATTTTATAGGTGGACCATGTTCACATTTATTTTTATTGTTTATATAAATTTTCATGAATGACAGGAAGGAATGGACAAGATAGATGGGAGTTGTTGGGCCCTTCCCTCTGTTTTTTAAAATTTCACACACACACATACATTGCATGTGCACCCGCATTTGCATATTTGCATTTTTACCTGGTTACATCCCTTCTAGTTAGAAAGGGGAATGGTATATTGGTTTTAGACGGATGCTGTGTCAGTTTCTTAGCCTATGGTCTCTTGATGGTTCCCCTGCTCGGATCACCAACCAATAATGGCACCACCTCAAGGAGTTGGCCTAGGTTCGAAGATTTAGGAATCGAGCTTTATTAGGAAGTATTAGTAAACCCTCAACCTTATACTCATGTAGAAGCCATGCATAGCCAAACCTCTTCCAGATTTAAGACACTCACGTCAATTTCAAAACCATTGAGGAACAGGAAACTACTTTACTTTCCTTTATTCTTGTCCATTCTTACCGTTATAATGCTTGTGTAATACTAACGCATGCATATTTACATTACAATTGTATTCTCTCTCCCTATACACGTGGCATACACATACATGCATTCAATGCCTCATCTCAAGACAAGAGTTTCAAAGTAACTCAAGTCATTGCATTCTCATGCACAGATTAACCCATAGATAGTGACACCAAGCTCACTCTCCCTTGTATAAAACCTACCAAAATCCTAAGGGTTCCCACACAATCCTATGGACTCATGGCAAGCATTTAAATTCATCTCATAAAGAGGGGTCCTAATCCCTCTCCGCTCATAGAGATAGGGATGTCAAGAAGACAAGAGGCAAATCCAAAAGCAAGGTCTCTTACCAACCTCCATCAAAGAAGGCGAATCCGAAGACTCAAGAGGAGTTTAGGGTTTTAATTGTAAGGTAGATAGGTGAAGGTTCCAAGAAAAATATTCCCCTTCACCCTTTTACAATGTACTTCAATTACAAGTGCTCAAACTTGAATGCAGTGAATAGGTTACTAAATTTTCTTTGTTTTCACTAACGAATGTATGAATGTATGAATGATTCTAGATACAGGTATGGCATTTGCATACAGGGGCAACCACTTATCTCCAAAAGTGAGTCAACACATCATATTTAGTTATTCTTAAAGAGCAAAGGCACCCTTAGGATATATATTGCATAAAGACTTTCAAATCAAGACACTAACTTATCTTTTGTTTCTTTTTTTTTTTCTATCCTCCCCCCTCCTCTCCAAGTACCAAGAAAACCGAAGGCAGAAGCAAGACAAGAAGGTGGTCTTCTAATTCATTCATTTATTGTTATCGTGCTGCTCACATATTCACTACCATTATGCTCATGCATCCATATCTATTCCGAGACAAGAGTTTCAAAAAACTCAAGTCATTGCATTCTCATGCATTTAATCAACTGTAGAGAGAAAAGAGCAATCCAATCTCACGTTAATCGAACCTACCAAAACTCCTAAGGGTTCCTCAACCCTAAGATTCATGGCATACATAGAACCATGTCTCAAAAGGGGCCTAAATATCTCTCCGTTCATGGAGGTGGGATTTCTCAAATAGAGAAGCATCAACTGGTTCATGCCGAAGAGGCATTATATTGCATAATAGGGGCAAAACTTTACTTTCAAAATAGACTCAGCATCATACCTAGATTCCCTTAAAAAAGCTTCCACAGGGCATGCATGGCATAAAACCTTTAACTCCACATGCTAATTGCATTTTCTTTTTCTTTTTCTTTTTCTTTTTCCATGCTTGAGAGCACAGCTAAACCTATAAGACCCTTCTACATCACGTCTAGTTCAAAACTCATAAAAAGATAAGTTCATTCACTGGAGGGAGCCCAACCTGCAAAAGGGATTAACTGTTCATCAGCAAAGTGTTCCCTCTCAAATAGTAACCTTAGCACCATATCATGATCAATAAAGCTTCATTAGTATGCTATCTAAAAAATCCAGCCCATCTTAGCCGCTTAACAGAAGGTGCCAACCCAAAAAGAACTAGGGGCGCGGGTATAAAGAAGTCCTCATCTGAAAGATTCAATGAATCAACATACTGCCATTCAGGCTCAGATCATTAACTGATAGTCCGTTCAAAAGAATCATTATCAAAACTTGTTCCATGAAGATTGGTCGTCTTGTGCTGGCCCGCCTTCTTTAAGGCTCCATCAATCGAGCAGTATTAAGATAAGCAGTTAGTCGATCAAACCATGTATTAAAGTCCCTAGACCTTGGAGACCTTGGTAAAACCCACAGGAGGAACCTCTTAATTTTATCATGTAAATATCAAGTATATAACGGGCTAATCTGAAGTAAATGACTTTGATCATTAAATGTTTTATTTTTCATGCTAAAATCTTTTCCAGAAGAAGAAAACTTGCAAGGTATCCAAAGCTTGACATCTTTTGACCCTAGAGACTTCCAGATGTCCCTTACAAAGTCGGCCTCCTTGAGTCCATCATCATAGATAATGCAAGAATCCTCAACAATGACACATTGGCAAAACATCGTCAAACCTTTCAAGATCAATCCCTACAACTCGGTAGCCTACCATTCACAAACAAATGGAGCCATCAAAGCAACAGAATAAAAAAAAGTCAAGAGAATCTCTCGCAAGAAAAATGACCACCATAGGGATTGGCACGAATAGCTACCCTTTGCATTGATGGCATATAAAGCCTTCATCAAAAGTTTAACTTGGGCACCGCCATTCTCCTTGGTCTAAAGCAACGAGGCAGTCTTACCAATCAAAGTAGACATCCTCTCTCTCCGAGTCCTCGCAGGAATTCAACTCACTGAAGCAGACTAGATCAAAAACCGGTGTGAACAACTTTGCCTCCTAGAAGAAAAGGAAATGGCAACCACATACCATGCCCAATGCTATTAAAGATGCATCGGTAGATCCTTCAACATGAAAGTTAAGCCCTGCCAATTCAAATAAGGGGATCTTGCTCTTAAAAAGACATTTCCGAGCCAGCAGAAGCCAAAGGCAAGTTTGCCCCCAACTATGAAGACCCGTTCCTGGCTCACAAAGTCATGGCAGGAAGAGTATTGATCCTAGCAGAGGTAGAAAAAGAAATCTTTGTAGCATTCATCAACTCAGGTTAGCTAAAGCACTACTATGTGTAACCAGAACTTTGATAGAGCAATGATAGCAATGATTGAAATGAAGAGAGGCCCTTAATTTCTCTACAACATAGTTAAAAGCATCCCCTTGCAAAACCTAGTTGAGCCAATTACTTTCTTTTGAAAAACCCAACCTAATGATCACCACCTACAATGGATCGAGATAGAGTAAATAGGATAAGGGAAATAAAGAGCGGATATAGGTTTAAGGAGTGCCAAAGAGAGAAAGCAAAAAAAGCATGACCTCTAGGACACAGTGAAAACCTGAAAAAACATTATGAGTAAAAAGGTAGAGGTACAGCAAGATACAAAAACTGTTGACTTGGTAAAAATCTATAAGAACACCATGGTGCAAAAGTAACAAATTTGGGATCATTGAAAAAAAAAAGACAAGATGTGAAGATCTAGCAAAGGAAACACCAAAACTAGGGTATGTTTAAATCTAAAAAGAAAAAAGAGGGAATAGAGAGTGAGCAGCAATAAGAGAGAGTCTAACTGTCCAACATGATCATAGGTCTTAAAAAGCCAAGCAAAATGTTTTGAGCCTCATTCCTTTTTTTCAAATACCCCATAACTAAGCCCAAATTACAATCCAAAATAAAGACCTTTCAGATTGGTCATTGCTATGATTGCTCTAGGAAATGCTTTATCAAGTAGAAATTCAAACTCAACTCTAGGCTCAATGTTAAAAGTAACATCAACAGTCTTCAACCAAAGCAGTGACTTTAGTCAGCAATAAATTTCATCATCAATCGCTCTTCTATATCAAAGCACTCAACACTCCTGCTCTCATTAAGCGTGGAGTCGTCTTCACTAACAGTAACGAGAGAAATCAAGAAAAAAGCATGGCATGAGGACATAATGAAAACCCTTTGGGGTGTTATGGGTAAAAGAGTAGAGTCATGGCAAGATACAAAGCTACCGAGACAGTGAAAACCTAAAAACAGGAGCTGACGGGCAAAAATGGTAGAACCGGCATCCGTGAAAACCCGTAAGGGCACAGGTGGCAAAAATGGTTAAATTAAAAAAAATCCCTTGATCAGCAATCTGAACAACAACAACAAGATAGTCTCAGCAAAGCAATAAAACTTCTCAACCCTCAACGATGGGTTCAGAGATGCCAACCTGTGAAAAACTTGCATTGATAACAAATTTTTAAACCCGACATGGCAAAATAATAGGCATGAATATCTCATGTCATTTATTAAAGATTAGTCTATTACATCTTGATATTGCTAACAAAATATTGAGATAGGTACAAGTTCGAGGGGCATCTCCCTAAGCTTTCTCAGGTCCCAAGGTGTCTTCAAACACAACATTCTAATGCCACAATGAAGAAAGGCCGATAGCCATCTATCCAAATTATAATCAACTGGAGCAACTCAAAAATCTAAAACCTCCAGCACAGCTTAACTCACAAGAAGTTCATTTCAGCAACCCACATTAGCTAGTCATCTTCAAAGCAATTTTTCGGACTTCACAAGGCATGTCCCCATGCATTACATAGCTTAGTGATCCTAACATCACAGTCTTTCGATCTCGAACTGGGGCAACTGATTTCAACTCAACCAACAAGTCAACATAGCTTCTACATAAGAGCCTAAGCTATCTGCAACCCTCCTAGATAAGAAATTAAACTATCTATGCTGCTCCTAGACTGTTTCCTTTGGCCAACAGAGCTGGCCCTGGTAGCCTGAGCCATGATCCTACCCTCCATAGCCGACAAGAAATAAAGAATGGAGCAATGACCCACCCTAACCTCCCAATCAACCCTGAATCAACATTTTTCAAACCATGAAAACTAGGGCAATGCCGTATCCTATACCTCCCTTCCAAACCAGTTGTTCCATTCAAAATGAACTGGACAAAAGTGTTCAATCTAGGTACTTCGAACAAAGCAAAAAAGACCTCACTCCCTCCAGAAATCAACTCAAGACACTCAACTCCAGAGTAGCACAATCCCTCCAGAAAGATATCAATAAGAACCTTATCATACTTGCCAAACTAAGAACTCAATAGTCAAGCCAACATCATGCCTTCCAACCTTAAAAGATCTTAGACAAAGACAGACAAATGACCTCACCTTCAAACTCCAAGACAAAATAACCATAAGTATGAAGCAATCTCCCATAGGACCCTACGCTCAAGGAAAAAGTACAATTCTTACCAAATCAAATCAAAATTTTTCAAAAATGAAAGCCCATATTTTAAGCATCCCATTTTTAACCACTTAGGAATCTCTAGTCTGGTTGGATCACTTTCAAAACTATATAGGCACATTCATGCCCATATCAATTTTTGGACCCTTATTCAATCAGTCGACTGCTCCTCAAGCCCACTAGGCCCAACAGAAGCCAAATGACCAAACCTGCCCCTTAGGCCTCCAAGCACATCTTTGATGAAGCTCAAAATCTCTCAAGATGGGATGTTCACCCTTCCAAAATGCAATTAGGCGTACTCAATACGCCATCCTAACCAATTATGGTCCCATTCCGATTAACTCTCATAAAAATGACTATTTTGCCCCTAGACACACCAGCACAACACAAATCCCTCCAAACGGTAAGTACACCTTATTAGAATGTCCCCAAACAGGCCGGCATGCTTAATATGCCACTTTAATCCATCCTGACTCTTTCCAACCAATTCCTTTCAAAATGACCATTTTACCCCTGGTGGACCGAATGCGCTCCAAAACCACACCGGTTTTGGGTACCAAACTAACATTCTCCTGAATACCCTATTATACACCCATGTCTGATCCAAGGTGAGTCCTGTGACTCTAAACACTTCCAAGTCAACAAAAGTCCTCTGGAGCAGCTCACAGATGCTCTGCTAGGGTTGACTTTTCTCCTGATTCCCTAATTATAATGCACTGTCAAACGACTTGAGAAATGGGTAAATCAGGAAATTCCTAAAAGCTCATGCATAGGTGTTTCCATCGATATGGTTCAATTGAATAAATCACTTCCTGAAGCCCTCGATCACGTGGCTTAGAAGTTGCCACTTTCGAAAACCGCTAGAGCGTCACACAGACGCTTTGCCAAAGCTATTTTTTTTCCCAATTCCCTAATTATAATGCACCATCAAACAACTTGAGAAATATGTAAATTAGGAAAATACTTAAAGTATTTCTAGAGCACTTTTCATCGAAACGGTTTGATTAGAGAGATCATCCATCGGAAGCCCTGATCACATGGCCTAAAGACTGTTACTTTTGAACATTAACGGAGCGTATCTCAAAAGCTCCAAAAAAGTGTGTTTTTGTACAAACTTCCCAAGGCGATATCTCACTCTTTTGAACACTTTTGCAGCTCCTCAGAAGTTTCAGATTCTTGAGAAACAATAGGAGAACATCGTGAGCGCAACTAATTTTCTCGAATCTTTTTCAGATTGCACAATTATTGAGGCAAAGATAACACAAAATTTTTCAACAGCAGAGCCTATGCTACATACACTCATATTGTGATTAGATCGGTCAAAACTTTACTTGCTATCCAAGTTCAACCAGTACAACCACTAGAATAGTACTAGCACATGTGCTAAATGGGCTAGGGCAAAAATTGCCTAGGCGCATGTAACACATGCGCCAACTCCCAACAGGTTACCTATAAATACCAAACCTCCCCTCTTGAATATTTAGAGCTAAAAACAATGGCGAAACCCTATTAAAACACTCCCAGAACCTCGAAAAATCCTAAATACTCCACCTCTTTCAACCTTCCATGCATCTAAGCTAGATTCCACCGACCTTAAGCCAATACATCTCATCCCTAAAACCTCCAAAGCAAGACTTAAACCATTTCAAGCTCACTTCAAGGCCAATGAAGACTCTTCAAATCTCAAGCAAAGCTCTCCATTAAAGCTTGAAGAAGTTGTGAAAACAAGGTAATATTTCTATTTACATTTTGTTACCCCTATTCTTCTCTTCTCCCTCCTAGCCTACTTAGACTATTTTCTATTTTACTCCCCCTCTTATACCTCCCTTTCTTGCATGCTTGAAACAAGAGAGCTCCTAGGTCATGCCTAGAGAAAAGCTTGTGGGAGCCACTGTATAGGGGGATATCTCATAAGTCTACTTTGAGATGATATGGTCTTGGAGCACCTTGTAATGTGATGTGGCCAGTTAGCCTTATAAGACTTCATAACCCCCTTGCATATGGCTCTTACATTTATAGATTGCGTGCTTGGCTTTGCTCTTACTTATGTCATCTTCATGCTTTTCTTAAATCCTTATAAAAATGTTTTTGTAAAAATTGCTAAGAGTTGGTTCCTTGAAGTCTAGGATGAAACCCCAAGTTTTCATGTTCTAGAAAGCTCTCCATTGGCCTCCTAACATATACTTCGCATACTTGTACTTCTTTACATTTCATGTTGCATAAAAATGACTTTCAAACCCTTCTCTTCTATATTGATTTTTAAGAATCTACTCTCCTGAGCTTTGTGGTTCAAATGGTCCCTTGGAACCCGCTCTTGAGTGGTTTTTTGATTATCTTGACCATATGAACTCTAATTCATTAGAGTTGGTCTTCTTCACCCTAAGGGTAGTTTTCAAAACAACTCTCTCCAAAAGAGGTTTTCAAAAGGGCATTTGTATTCATTATTGTTAAACTGGTTTTTGAACTCTCTATTTCTATGTGATTTTAAAGCTTTGCTCTCTTGAGTTTTGTGGTTAAACTGTCCTCATCGAACCCTCTCTTGAGTGGTCTCCTCATTTATTAACCACAAAAACCCTACCTCACTAGAGTGGTTTTCTACACCCCAAAGATTGTATTCAAAACAACCCTCTCTAAGAGAGTTTTCAAAAAAATAATTCTTTTTATTTTGCATAAAAATGGTTTTCTAAAACCACCAGTACATGTTGACTTTTAAAAATTTTGCTCTCTTTAAGTTAGTGGTTATAATGGTCCTAATGAAACCCTCCTTGGAGTGATTTTCAAATATCAACCATATAAACCATACACTTGATTAGAGCTCATTTTCATGCAATGATATTTTTAAAAATTCATGTAACTCGTTAGAGTTATTGTCCAAATCCGTTACAAAACATCATGATGTCTAAAAATTCATGCAATAAACCACCTTTCAAAACCAATAGGTCCAAACCATAGTTCAAAACCACTTTCCAACTCTAGGTTAGCTTGATCCTAGTAGTCTTAGCTTAGGTTAACCTAACACAAGTTAGTTAACTCAAGGTCAACCAAACCCTAGGTTAACTTAACCTTAGTTAGTTAACCCTAGGTCCACTTAACCCTAGGATAACCTAACCTCAATTAGTTAACCCTTGTTTAATCCAACCATAGGTTAGCCTAACTGTAGTTGATTAACCCTAGATCAATCCAACCTTAGGTTAGCCTAACTCTAGTCGGTTAACCCTAACTCAATCCAACCCTAGTTTAACCTAACCCAAGTTAGTTAACCACAGGTTTTTTCCAGCCATGGTTAAAAGACTTCAAATACTGCAATTCTGAACTTCTTTCAAACCCCTTTTCAATTACAAAAATCATTTGCATGACATGCATTCAAAATTATTCTACTCTCTTGAGGTTTCAAAAATTAATTCAAAAGTCTTTTGTAATTCTTCCATACCCTATCCCAAAATGTTTTAAAGAATTCTCTTAAACTTGTCCTGACAAAAGTGGCTAGACACTTACCATTTGCACAAGTTATTTCAAAAGTAATTTAAAATCTCACAACTCTAAGATGTTCTTAACCCTCTCGTGGTTAAAGTTTCCTTAGAGAAACTGACACATCAAGTGTGACCTTTTAAGGTCCACATAGGGTGTCCCTAATGGCTTTTCAAAAATCTTTTTCGAAAGTCTTTTTCAAACATCACATTCTTGAATCAACCCTAATCCTTCCATGCTTAGGATTGTTTAAGTGTAAGTAAGATATTCAAGAAGGGTTCTATAACCCTAGAGTCTTAGAAACCAAAGGAAAGTCTCTAGCTCCTTTTCCAAACATGTTTTCAAAACTCATAGCCCTAAAGGAGTTTAATTCTTCAATAACTAACCTCTTAAAGGTGATGAAACATTAAACATGTCTTTCATAAGGTATTCAAAAACTACTTTCAAAGGCTTTTTGAAGACAAGTTCACAAGAGCATTTCCAATCCAATCTCTACCTCCAAAGATTTCAAAACAAGACTTCAAAATACTTCCAAACCTCTCTTGACTCGCTTCAAAAACAATTCAAAACTCCCTTGAGATAATTTTAAAAACATTTAAAATCATTTTCAAACTCGATTTCATAAACACTTCAAACATCCCAAATCTTATTTCAATAGCATTTTTCTAAACTCTCAAATTCTCTTTTTCCAAAGAACTCAGAGTGTCTTCAAAACTTTCCAAAGACCTCAATGCATCTTCAAAGTTTTCAAATGCCCTAATGTGCCTACTTTTGAAAACTTGACCCTAATGTGTCAATACAAATTTAGACCCCAATGCGTCTTCCAATGGCTGTAATGCGTTTATTTTCTATCGGGCGCTGGCTCAAACTACGAATGACCTGATTTTCGCCAAATGAGATACGTAGGCAACCTTGAAATAGGTGCAGTCATAACTCTATTTTAAGTCAAATCCCCCTTTTAAAAATGTTTTCAAGTCTAAATTATTTTCAGAAACCTTTTTCAAAGTCGATCCTTTCATGTCTTTCAAACCATGCATCATTACATCATCTCGTCCTAAAAGTGATGACTAAACCATTTTTCAAAATTCTAATTTTGATATTAAGTAGATATTAGTAACCGGTTATTCGAGTGAGTAAACCATGGAAGATTAGATATGTATGTATCGGAAGGGTGGGGTAGGGTAATGATCTTAGGATGTCTTCTCTATATGTAACCAACCTTTGAACCAAAAATCACTGTTTTTACAAGACCAAAACTAAGTTATTTCAAAAAGAGCTTAAATTCTTCCAAAGGTTGTTAAACAACCCGTTTTCTTAAAACCCCATTCAAGAGGAAGTTTTCAAATATTTTTCAAAAATCTAAGTTTAGTTCTCAGATTACACTTAATTTTTAGGTGACCTAGCACATCTTTAATTATGTTAGGTGGCGACTTCAAACTTTTTTTAAAAGCCTTTATTAGGAAAGAATTAGAATTAGAAAATATTTGAATTAGAAAAGATTTGATTTATATTTCCTAAAATAAATGATTAAATTTTGTTTCCAAAGGAGATGATTGGATCTAGTTTCCTAAATAGGAAATTGGATTTGACATAGAATTGGAAAAGGATGAGATTTGGAAAACTTCAATTTAGGAAATATGATTTGATATGCAAAAGAGATTTTGAAAATTCATGATTTTGATGTAGAAAATTGAATTTTGGAAAACTATTATTTGGATGTGAAAAGGAGGTTTTGGAGATCTTAGATTTAGAAAATATGATTTGACATGAAAAAGAGATTTAGGAAACCTATGATTTTGATGTAGAAAATAAAATTTTGGGAATCTATGTTTGATGCAAAAAAGGAAGCCAAAACTTCAAGAGAGGAATTAGGGTTTCCTAATCATGGATTCTAAGAAAAAGAGATTTTGGAAAGTAGATATTTTGAAGAGAGTTTCTAAAAAAGAAACTTAAAGAGAGTTTTTAGAAAGTGAATTTTTCAAGAGAGCTTTTGGGAAGAAATTTGAAAAGAGTTTTTTGAAAGGAGTTTTTAGAAAGCAATTTTTTAGAAAGCAATTTTGGAAAGGAGATTGGAGAGAGGTTTTTAGAAAGTATTTTGAATATGGACTCTTGTAAGTCTCTAAAAATATCTCTCTCCTAAAAGAATTCTAACCATAGGAAGATTAGATCTACTCTAGGATTGTGATTTTGAAAATAAGAAGGATTTGAAAATATGGACCACGATAGTCACATTAAATATAACACGTTCTTAAAGTAACTCTAACCATGAAAGGGCTAGAATCACCTTAAGATTGAAATTTTAACAAAATCAATTTAAGGTTTACACCTAAAACTTATGTAACACTTTCTTAAAACAACCCTAACAATGGAGTGGCTAGAATCATCTTAAGATTGTGATTTTGAAAACAAGTTTTGAAGAAGAAGATTTTAATGCAAGTTTTAAAAAAGATTTTGATGCAAGTTTTGAAAACAAGTGTAGAAAACGATTTTGAAAAGAAGTACGAGTATGGTATGCACAATGCAAGTAGGGTTATGAACAGACAAGGTTTAGGCTTCACCACATAATCAAGGGAGTCAAATCCACTTGGTCTAAGGTTGAATTAGAAGAAAGCCCCCAACACAGTGACTTTCAACCATTCTTCCTACACATGAATCGGAAATTCCCTTATTTCAAGCATGCAAGAAAGGGTGGTAGAAGATGGGGATGAAAATAGAAGAGAACCCAAGTGGGTTGAGAGAGAGAAGGGGAGGGGGGGGGGGGGGGAATTGCGTAAACGTAAAAGAAAACCAACCTTGTGTCTTCTTTGATTTGCTTGCTTTATTTTCTTTACTTCACTTTGATCTTCGAGAGCTTTGAGATTGTAGCACCTTGAGTCTTCAATGGTCTGCTTGAAGGTTGATATATGAGTGTATAGAGTGTATGTATGTTAGGGTTAAAGTGTATGGGGGCTAGGGTTTGGAGAGGGTTTGAGGTCTGTAAATTGAGAGATGGAGTTTCTGGACTTAGATTCCCGAGCCTTTTCACGCAGAGGGAGGCTCTGTATTTATAGGCAATTTAAACCGACAAGGCGCTTGTTGCAATGGCACTAGGCTTAAAAATACATTGGCGCCAGGCCATTTTTTGGCTTGGTGCCACTACACACTTAGGAAACCTTTTAAGGTGGCAAGAAACATATTTTCGACCCTTGGTACACGAGGTAGAAGATTTGGGTGCCTATCCTAATGACTACCAAGCATTTTTTGGCTTGGCTCTACTAGGAGTGACTCCGAAAGGTCCAAGAATATTTCGACAGGCCAGGAATGGTCCAGAAGGCTAGAAATGGGTAGAAACCCTTGAAATAGTGTCCTAAGGCTAATGGACCTGAAAAATAAAGTTAGAGTTGTTAACTGAGCTATTAGGGGCAAAACGGTTAACTAGACCGGAAAACCAATGGAACGGACTTGGAATGACTCATGAGAGGACTTAAAGGTTGAAAACACTATCTAAAGTGTCCCAAGGGAGTGCCGGTTTGATACCCAAAGCCGGTGTGGCCGAAAAAAGCGACCGGCCCACTAGGAGCAAAATGGTCATTTTACACTAGATTTGCCGGAATTGACTCAAAATGATTTAAAAAGATATTGAAAGGTTAGGAACACTATTAGAAGCATTCTCGGGAGGATACCGGTTTGATACCTTTACCTAGAGCTGGTGTGGTTCCCGAGGACACTCGGATGCTTAGGGGCAAAATGGTCATTTTGACCAAATGGTCTCAGAATTGGTTCAGAACAGACTGGAAGGCACTTAAACATGCCAGATCGTCTTTGGGCCGATCTTGGAAAGGTGGACTTACCGCTTTGAGGACTTAGGTACTCTCTCAAGAAGCTTACCAGAAAAAGCCCAAGGGCCAGTTTCGTCATTTTTCACCGAAGTGGGCTAGCAGGCACTAGTGTTGACCTGGGTTTTTAGTGTTTCTGCCACTTTGACGGTCTATGATGAGTTGGTTTCCAAAGGTATCTTGTCCTTTAGTAAACGTGTGACGGCCAAGAGACGAATTCGGTCTCGTGACATAAGGGGTTTGTTAGTAATTCTCAATGTCGACCTATTTGCAAATGTTTCTGCCACTTTGACGATTGCGATATTTACGAGTGTTTTCGCCACTCTGACGACTCGCGTTCACTCCAGAGACTGCCTGATCTCGGGAAGTTGCTAGGTGGACTTATCATCTGAGGAATCAACTTTCTCGAAAGACATGCCAAATAACAGACATTCTTCATTGGCAAGCTAGTAGGCGCCAAAGGTGGACCGTTTTTCCATCTCGGGGACTTGGGTTCTGTCTTGCTTAATAGGTCTGAATGGACTTACCGTTTCGAAGAGTTTTCTCAAAAAAATTGCCAGATTGGATGGTCTTATCGCCTAATGGATTAAATTTCTCGAAAGGCGTGCCAAAATTGATTTGAATTGGAATTAGACTTGAAATTAAATTTGAGACTGAAATGGGAACTTACTGTCTTTAGGAAGACGTGTCAACTGGAATTGGACCGATCAATACTCCAAGGGCATTTTGGTCATTTTTTCTCTATTGGGCCCAGCAAGCCCGCGAAGCGATTAATTGATTGAATTGAGTCTGAAAAGTTAATTTGGACTTTGAATATGTCTGTGTTGATTTGAATGTGAGTTCGGACGGACCGGAGATTGCCGAACGAGCAAAAATGGGGTGTTTATAGTGGGCCCGTGAAGCGGTTGACAGATTGGATTAAGCTTGGAAAGCCGATTTGGGCTTGAGCATGCTTGTGTTGATTTGTATGTGCTTCCGGTCGGGCCAGAGATCGCCGAATGGCCAAAATGGGATACTAACAACTGCTTTTCTTTTTGTCTTTGCTTGTCGGAGATAGAAAACGATAAAGTAAGGGCCCTATTTGGGTCTCGAGGTGATCAGAGGGACCGGAGTTGATGAACTTGGAAACTGGTTTTTGAAGTTGATTTTTTAAATGACAAAAAGTTTGGAAAACCTTTGAAACCGTTTTGAAATGGGGCTTTTGAAGGGAAAGCCTAGGAAACTAGACATCTGAATTGGATAGAAATTTTTTGAAGGGAAGAGTTTTAAAAATTGGGAAATTGTTTCAAAACAAACTTTTTGAAAGAAACAATTTAAAAAACCTAGAATTCAACTTTTTTCTTTTGCAAAGGGAGAAAGTCCACGAAACCCCGTCATTTGACGGGAGATAAAAACATTTGGAGGAAAATTTTTTAAGAAACCAATAGGATTGATTCTGAATTTAGAACTTTTGAGGAGAAAGTTTGAAACCGGAATTTGATTTTTAAGGTAAACTTTTGAAGGAAAAAGTTTGAAACCATAATTTGATTTTTTTTGAGTAAAACTTTTGAAGGAAAAAGTTTGAAACCATAATTTGATTTTTTTGAGTAAAACTTTTGAAGGATCAAGTTTGAAACCAGGATTAAATTTTTTTTATGTAGGATTTGAAATTTTTGAAGTAAAATTTTCAAATATTAAGTTTGAAACCAAACTTAAATTTTGAAGTAAACTTTTGAAGGAAATAGTTTGAAACTGGGAACTTTTTGAGGATGAAAGTTAAAACCCGAACTTTTTGAGGATAAAAGATCAAAAAATCAGGAATGATTTTGAAACCAACGTTTGAGGACAAAATTTAAGAAATCATCGAAATTGATTTTGAATTTTAAAACTTTTGAGGAAAAGTTTAAGAAACCTAGAACATTATTTTGAAAATGATATTGAAGGACCCCCCCCCCTTTTTTTATACATACCTCTTACCTATTGATGAACCCTTATCGGGTCTCTTTCTTCTGATCTTGTCTTTAGGATGGCTGACAAGGGAGATGATGATTTATGCAGCACGTGACGACTGAGCTGATAGTGACGAGAGTTGCTTTTAGCCAAGGATAAGACTAGCGATACTGTCATTCAAGTTGGTGGAGGTGACCGATACACTCTGGTGATCGTACTGGAATCCACTAAGCCAGATTTTGTTGAGGTGGAGTGTGAGCTACTACAGAATTGGCTTGGAGAGGATGGAACTATAGAGCGAGCTATTCCTTCTTGTCCTCCTTGCTCTCTTGATTGAATTTCACTTTCATCTTTCAGGACGCCTTCGAGAGGCTAGTAGCTTCTGAGTATTGTTTTTAAAATTCTTTGGACTATTAGTAAGGAAGAGGCCCATGTGAGGCTTCTTAAGAAGGATGCCCCAGACAAGGTTGCTGACAGTGAACTGAACTTGAGGAGTCATGGGAGGTTGTTTTGTGTTTGTAATTCTTCTATGTTGGCTTGGCTGTTGAGTTTTGATTTTGGCAAGTAAAATATGATTCTTGTTCATGTGTCACTGGAAGGATTTTGTTTCTCTGAGAGTCTTAAGCTGGTTTATGAAGGGGGTGAGGTCTCTTTTGATGGGTTCGAAGTATCTGGAAAGTCGAGCATCTCCGATTGGTTCTTTATTTGATAAGGATGGTGGGCCATTACCCCTGTCTTCATGGCTTGGAAAGGTCTGAATTAGGACAGATTGGGTCGAGGGTGGGACATTGCCCCATTCTTTGTTTCTTTTTGGCTATGGACAATAGCCCAGGTTGTGTGTCGTTTCTCTTATGTTCTCTTCTCTTCTCAGGGCCTACATGGCGTGAGAATTCCATCTAGTTGAACTTATTCTCTTGAGCCAGTCACCTAAGGATTTTGACTTGGATGAGGAGCCCGCCTCTTACCGTGCTTCTGTTTCTAGAGGCCATTCTTATGATGAATGCATGGGTTTATGGAGGATAGGCACGGATGCATGCCCCAGTTGGTTGCGACTTGGCTAGCAAGATGATAGATCTTGTCACGGCGTCGAAATGTTGAATTTTGGAGACGCCTTTGGAACTTGGGAAAGCTTTGGGAGGTGCCCCTTGAACTTGTACCTATCTTAATATCTCATTAGCAAATATCAAGATATAACAAAGTAATCTTAATAAATGACTTATGACATTCACACTTATCATTTTGCCATGCTGAGTTTAGAAATCTGTTACCAATGTAGGTTCTCTACAGTTGGCATCCCTTGATGCATTTGTTGAGGCGTGAGACTTTACTGTTTCATTGAGGCCGTCTTGGATTGCTGATAAGGAGATTTGACTCTTTTTCTTTTCTTTTCTTCTTTTTGTTTTCTCTCATGTAAGCCATTTTTGCCACTTTTGACCTTGCGAGTTTTCACAGATGCTGACTCTACCATTGTTGTACATCAGTGCCCGTTTTTGGGTTTTCACTGCGTTGGTAGTTTTGTATCTTACCATGACCTTACTCGTTTACCCATAGCACCCCGAAGGGTTTTCACTATGTCTTCAAGCCATGCATTTTCTTGTGGTTTCTCTCATTGATGCTGATGAAAATGACTCATTGCCTGTTGTTGACTGAAGTTGTTACTTTGGTTGAAGACTGTTGATGTTGCTTTTGATAGAGGTGCATTGAAACCCTTGTTGAGTTGGAATAGATGTTGTGTTCTCATAACTTCTTCTGCTAAATAAAGCACTTCCCAATGTAACCATCTTACTTTGAAGAGCAATGACAACAATGACCAATTTGAAAGGTCTTTTTTTGAGACTGTAACGTGAGCTAGGTGTCGGGTTTTTTGAAAGAATAAGATAAAAGGCTCAAACCTACCATTCTACTCGACTTTGATTCCCTTGATCACCTTTAACAGTTTTATCCCTTTCTTAACCTTTGCTTTTATGACTAATGCTGAGTTTGTTTATTTGATGACTTCGACCTTTGCATTGCTAAATATCCCCTATTCATTTTCTCCCACTTACCTACAGAAAAACTGTCAGATTCTTCTTATTCGTTTTCTGCCACTTACTTGGAAGAAAACAACATTGCTTAAGATTTTTTTTTAACATGTAATGCTGCCCTTTTTTTTTTTCTCTCTTTGCCCCTATGCTATGGCTTTCGACTCATTGTGGGTGGTGATCACCGGGCTAGTTATATGATGGAAAGTGACCGACTCAAGGGGGTTTTGCAAGGGCTATGTTTAACTATATGGTAGAGGAATTGAGGGCCTCTCTTTATTTTGATCATTGACATCATTGCTCTATTAGAGTTTCTAATTACACAAAATAGTGCTTTATCAAGCTTGAGTTGATAGGTGCTGGGAAAACTTCCCTGTCCGTCTTTGCTAGGATTAACACCTTCGAGTTCTCATTGTTGGGAGTGAATTTTGCTTCTAGCTTTCTACCAGGATAGAGATGTCTCTTTGGTGACGAAGTCTCTTATCGAGGTTTGATTTTTCTACTGAAGGAACTGGAGATGCGTCTTTGATTGTACCGAGCATAGTAGATGGCATGTTGTTCTCTAGAAGGCAAGGCTGCTCATACCGCTTCTGTGGTTTGAGTTTGCTCGAATATTTAAAAGAGGGGGTTCCTTCTTTAACCAGTAGAACTGCCTTATTATAGTAGATCAATGAGGGTGGTGTTGCCCCAATTGAGATTCTAACTGGGACTTTGTGAAAGGGTGGCTGCTCATGCCAACCTTCATGATCTTCTTGACATTTGTATTCTACTCACTCAATGGCTACCTTTGTTTGTAGATGGTTGGATACTAAGCTGTTGTAACTGATTTTGAATTTATGCTATCATGTGCTGTTTTAGGTTACTAGCGCTATCTATGACAATTTGTAGAGGACCTCTAGGGAGTCTTTAGGGTCAAAAGATGCCAGCCTTTGAGATACCTTGCAAGTTTCATTTTTCTAAAAAAGAAAAAGATTTTAGCATGGCAGAGAAAGCATTTCATAATCAAGAGTCCTCTATTTTAGATTAGCCTATTATGCACTTGATATTTACATGACATTTCAACAAGCTAAAATCAAGGGTTCCTCACGTAGGCTTTACCAAGGCCTTCAGGGTTTGCGAATTTGATGGATGGTCTAGTCGGCCAACTTCTTATTTGATACCACTAGAGTGGCAAGACCTTGAGAAGAGTGATCTAGTAGAAGATGAGGCATGGATTTTCAGTTGATGACCATGGATGGAATGATGCTTTTTTTTTTTTGTTTTTTTGTTTTTTTGTTAGGAGGATCACCTCGTAGCTGTGCCCCTAGTCCCTTCTCAGGTTGGTACCTGCTGCTACTGAGGTAGTTGGTGACCATTTTCCTAAATGTCATGTGACAGGAGGGTTTTATCATGTCAATGCATGGATGGCTATTGTCATGACATGGTGTGGAGTTAGCTGCTTGAGAGGTAACACTTTTTTGATAAGCGGTCAATCCCTTTTGTTCTTCAATGGGTCCATCCTTGCAAGAGTTATGGACTGGGTGGGACTACAGAGGGATGACATAGATTTGCTTGTGCTCTTGGGCCTTGAAAAAGAAAAAGAAAAGCTTATGGAATTAGCATGTGGAGTTGAAGATCTTATGTCATGCATGTCCTATGGAGGTCCCTTCTTTGAGGGAATCTAGGCATGATGCTGAGTCCATTTTGGAAGTGGGGTGTTGCCCTTGTATGCAATACAATAGCTCCTCGGCATGGGCCGGTCGACACTTTTTTGTTTAGGCAATCCCGTTTTTATGGATGGAGAGAGATTTGGGCCTCTCTTGAGATATGGTTCTATGCATGCCATGATCCCTTAGGGTTGGGAAACCCTTAGGGACTTTGGTAGGTTCGATTAATATGAGATCGAATTGTTCCTTTCTCTTTACAGCTAATGAAAATGCACTGACTTGAGTTTCTTAGAACTCGTGTCTTTAGAATGGATATTGATGCATGAGTATTATAGTAGTGAATATGTGCACATCATAATGACAATAGATAAGCAGTTTAGGAAACCCCCTTTTCAGTCCTTGCTTCGTCTTTGGTTTTCTTCATACTTGAGAAATGAGGGGGAGGACAGATGACACAAAACAAATGAGAAGCTAGTGCCTTGGTTTGAAAGTTTGTATGCTTGAGAAATATGGGTGTCCCTGCTTTGAGAGAGGGACTAAGCAGGCTATATGTGCTCACTTTTGGAGATAGGGGTTGCCCCTGTATGCAAATACCATACATGTGCCTATTTCATACATTCGTTCATTCAAGGAAAGTAAATTGACGATTTTATTACATTGGATTTTTTTAGTATATAGAATTGAAAATAGATAGAAAGGGGAGAGGGAACATTTTTCATTGGACTTTCCACCCATCTACTATTACAAGGGAAAACCTAAACTACTTCTGAGTTTTCGATTCCGCCTTTTTGATGTCCAAAGGTCGTTGAGCAACCTTGTCTTATGATTTTGCCCCTTGTCTTATGGCAACCTTATTTCCATAAGCGAGAAGGATCGGGGTCCCTCTTATAAAATGATTCTTGGATGTATGCCATGACCCTTAGGGTTTGGAACCCTTAGGAATTAGGTAGGCTTATGATTTGAGATTGGCTCATGGGCCATTCTCTTAGAGGTTGATCATATGCATGGAGTGCAAGTGGCTGAAGTTACTTTGGAACTCCTGCCTTAAGATGATTACATAAGCATGGACAGTTTAATAGCATGAATGACAAGATATTGATAACAAGGCATTTATGTATGTAAGCATAATAACAACTGGAATATGGAAATTGAAAAGCGGTTGCTCTTTCCTCCTTGGATTTAGAAAAACACGTGCCTTAAATCTGGCAGAGGTTCGGCTATGCATGGTGCTACATGAACATGAGGTTGAGGGCTACTAATGCTTCCTAAAAAGCTCGGCTCCCAAATCTTCAAACCTAGGCCCACTCCTCGAGGTGGTGCCATTATAGGTTGATGATCCGAGCGAGAGAACTATCTAAAGACCGTTGGTTAGGTGACACATCTACCCACCGCCAACAATCAATGTACTGTTCTCGCTTCTAAATATAAGGTAGTAATCATGGTTAATATTCTATTAAAATGCATATGCAAGTGTGTGTGTGTGTGTGTGTGTGTGTGTGTGTGTGTGTGTGTGTGTGTGATTTTGGAAATTGGAGGAAAGAGCCTAATAACTCCTATACATCCTGCCATACATAGCATACATGGCAGTTTATGAATATAAATTTAAATGTGAACAAGGGTCTACCTACACACAGAGTTAGTACTTTTCGAAGAACTCAAATGGAAAATAAAATATTCATGTATGAACAATGCAAGAGCATATAATGAATGCAATGTTTGACTTTTTGCAAAACAAAGACCATTTTGAAAATTTTGGAATTTTAAAAAGTTTGGAAAGTGGATATAACTGAACAAGGTAACCAGCAAACTTAAGGTGAGTAAAGGGTGACTGAACATGACATAGGCCTAACCTTCTAATTATCCCCAGCAAAGTCGTCAAGCTGTCGCACCCCGTTTCCGGACATCAGGCCCTCCTCTCTCTTTCTTAGCCCGAGGGTGGAAATTTGGTATGGTGCTCTCTTGTTCAAATTCATCCCCCTAGAAGGACGAATGCCACGGGATTTGAATTTTTGAATAGAATTGATTAGGGCTTTTTGAAAAGGTTTTTGGAATTGCCACCTAACATATTTAAAGCTATGTCAGGTCATCTACACCAAGTGAAACCCGAGGGTTAAACTTGGGTTTTGGAAAAGGTTTTGTTTTTTAAAACCGTCCTCATGAGAGGGTTTTAAATGGTAGGGTTGCTTGACAACCCTAAAAATGTTGGAAAGCCCTTTTGAAAATTGACTCCGATTTTGGTCTTTGAAATAAAAATTCTTAAGTCTGGGGGTTGGCTACATATAGGGAAGATGTCATAAGACTATCACCCTATCCCGCCCTTGCGATACTTATATGTCTAATCACCCTTTACTCACCTAATTATAACTCACCGGTTACCTATGTTTAATGCTATCTACTTAGAAAACTTTTAAAAACAAAATTTGAAGGGGAGTTTGAAAGAAGGCGTTGAGTTTGAAAAATAGAATTGGAAATTTGAAAAGGGTTATGACCGCACCCCATGAAGGGTTGCCTACGTACCTCCTTAAAGAGGATTAGCTTAATCGTAGTTTGGACAAGAGTCCGAAAAAGTTAAAAATTTGAAATGGGCTTCTATTTCTAGAAAGTTTTCATTTTTAGAAAGTTTTCTTTTCAGGAAAATTTGAGTTTGAAAGTGTTTCCTTTTCATGAATATTGGACTTTTGAAATGTTTCATTTTTAGGAAGATTAAACTTTTGAAATGTTTCCTTTTTAGGAAGATTTGATTTGATTTTGAAATGTTTCCTTTTTAGGAAGATTGAGATTTAAAAAGATTTGATTTTATTTGAAAGGATTTTTAGTTGATTTGAAAAGATTGGGTTTTGGAAATGTTTCATTTTCAGGAAGATTTGATTTTTAAAATGTTTCCTTTTTAGGAAGATTTGATTTTGAGAAGATTTAATTTGTTTTGAAAATATTTGATTTTGAAAAAGTCAAGTTTGGATTGTTTCCAAAATGGAAGGAATTAACTTAGGTTTAAATTTGGAAGATTTGAAAATGGAGTGATTTGAGGGATTTGAAATGGAAGGTTTTGACTTGATTGAAAAGGAAAGTTTGGAAAAGGGAAGTTTCGATTGGTTTGGAAATTGAGGATTTCAAGGATTTGAAAATGGTAGGATTTTGGCTTTAAAAAGGAAAGTTTTCAAGTTGGCCAAAATGGGATTTTCCTAGAATTGGACTTCTAGGGCTTAACGAATATGAGTAATGGAAATGGTTCGAAAACCGAGTCTTTTGAAAACATGTTTTAGGGCCCGAAACCCTAACTTGGATTTTAGACATCCAAATGAATATCACAATTTGCCTAAAGCCATTCTAGCCATTGAAAGGCTAGAATCACTTTAGGCTTGTGGCTTTGAAAAGTAATAAAAGCACAAAGCCAAAATTGTAGACCTTTCGGGTCCTTCTGAATATCACACACCCCTCGAAACAACCCTAGTCATGAAAAGACTAGGATCATTCCATGATCAAGTTTTTGAAAAGAAGCAAATGTAGGCTAATAGAAGTCATTTAAAATGTCACACTTTTATAGAAAAATCCTAGCCATAAAGGGTTAGGATCCGCCTAGAATCGTGATTTTAAGAAAACAACTTTAGAAAACGGTTTTAAAGGGTAGAGGATTGACATGAATGCAAATGCAATTTGACAATAGTAATGGCATGAAACATACAAGGTTTAGGTATCACCACATTGCAAAGGGCTCTAAGGCCATGCCGTGAAGCAAATGAGGGTCAAAAAAAGAGTCCCAATCGGTAATCTCCTCTTATTCACTCTCGACATGGACTTAACGTCCTCTTGCTTTCAAGCATGCAAGAAAGGGAGGTTCAGAGATAAAGGATTAAAAAAGAGAAAAGCCCAAGTGGGTTTGGAGGGAGAAGAGAAAGTGGGGGAGTACGAAAAAGTCAAATGAGGATTACATTGTCTCGTTGCTTCTTTCTTTAATGGAGGCATGGAGGCGCGGGCCTTTGACTTGGGAAGGCTTCGGGGGCTTTCGGGCAGTGAGGCGGACCTTCAGTGGAGCTTAAAAGCTAGGGTCTTGGGAGTTCAGACTCGGACTCAACGGGTGGGACTAAGAGAGAGAGAGAGAGAGAGAGGGCTTCGAGAGCTGTCTAGAATAGACGGGGAGAGTTTCTAGAGAGTTTTTTTGTCCCAAAACAAAGAGGGAGGAGGTTTATATTTATAGTGCAATTTCAGGGGGGTTCTGCACCCCTTGTAGTGGCGCACGGCTTAGGTTTGGCCGTGTGCCACTAAAAGTAGCGCAAGAAGCTTTAATGCAGACTTGAAAATAGGCTAGATACGGGGCTGGTCTATTGGTAACTGATTTTGGGGGCTTATGCGCTACTATTAGTGGCGTACGGCTAAAGAATGGTCATACCACACTCGAAGTGGAGCAGGGAAGTTCTGGTTCGAAAAGGGAAGGTGTCAGACAGTAGGGCTTGGCTAAAAATAAAAAGAAATACTTTGGAAAGAGTCCCGGAGGTTGCCAGTTTGATTCCCAGATCCGGTATGTTTAAAGAGAGTGATCGGTTGATGGTCACCTCATCCCGAGAGTTCTAAAGTTGACCAAGATTGACCAGGGTGTAAGCACCCCATTTTTACCTGCTCGGCAGTTTACAGTCTATCCAGGCTTGAGTTCAAGTCAATATGGACATATTCTAGAATTTTAGTCTTAATCCAGTCAATTCATCGCTTCACAGGCCCACAGGCCCAAATAGAGGCAAAATGACCAAAATTCTCTTGTGGGCGTTGTTCGGTCCAATCCCGTAGGCATGTATTCCCGAAGATGGTAAGTCCCCTTTTCCAAGTCCAATTTCAATCCCTCTCTCGAGAAAGTTGATTCCTCGTGACAGTAAATCTACCCTATCTGGCACGTTTTCCGAAGAAAGTTTCTTCGGAACGGTAAGTCCCTTCAAACCCATCGACCGGGACGAGACCCCAAGTCCCTGAGATGGTGGAACAACCTACCTTTGGCGCCTGCTAGCCGGCTAATGCAAAAATGTCTATTTCAACACACCTTCGGAGAAAGTTGATCCCTCAGGCGCTAAGTCCCTTTAGCAGTTTCCTGAGATCAGGTAGTCTCGGGAATGATCGTGAACCGTCAGAGTAGCAAAAGTACTCACAAACATCGCAACCGTCAGAGTAACAGAAGTACTCACAAACAGGTCGATATAGGCAATTGCCAACAAACCCCTGTATCACTAGATTGCCGTCAGAGTGGCGAAAACACTCAAAACCCAGGTCAACACCGGTGCCCGCTAGCTTATTTCGGTGAAAACTGACCAAACTGCCCTTAGGGCCATTTTCTGGCACGTTTCTTGAAGAAGTACCTAAGTCCTCAGAACAGTATGTCCACCATTCCAAGATTGTGTTAAAGACGATCCGGCATGATTAGGTGCCGTCTAGTCAGTTTCGGGCCAATTCCGAGACTTTTCGGTCAAGATGACCATTTTATCCCTAGGCATTCGAACGCCCCGGGAACTACACCGGCTTTGGGTATCAAATCGATAATCTCCCGAGAATGCTTTTTATAGCAGTCTCGACCTTTCAGTATCTTTCTAGATTATTCCGAGTCAGTTCCGGCAAACCTAGTATGAAATAACCATTTTGCCCCTAAAAGCGATCAGGTGGGCTGGTCGCTTTTTTCAACCACACCAGCTCGGGGTATCAAACCGGTAACCTTTGAGAACATTCTAAGTAGTGTTTCCAAATCTCGAGTCTTGTTTTGGGATATTCTGAGTCCATTCCAGCAGCTTTATAGCCCAATTGACTGTTTTGCCCCTAATGGCCCGGTCAACCCTTCCAACAAACCCTGACATCCTTTTTCAAGTCCATTACCCTCGGGACCCTATTTGAAGGGTTCTTGCCCTTTTTCGGCCTTCCGGGCCATTCCTGGTCCCTTAAATCTTTTTCGGACCTTTCGAAGTCACTCCTAATGAAGCCAAGCTAAAAATTGCATGGTAGTCACTGGTACAGGTGCCCAAATCTTCTGAAGATACATTGCTTGCCGACCTTAAAATTTTCCTAAGTGGCACCAAGCCAATATTTGGCCTGGCACCACTACAACAGGCACCAGGTCATTCTTCTCTCTATAAATACAGACCCTCCTCCAGCATGGAAGAGGTCTGCAAACTTAGTTTAAAAATCCAAATTTTCGATACACAGAGCTCGTAGCCTCCCAAAACCTAGTCTCCTTTAGGTTTTCCAAATCCTAGCCTCCATACATAAACCTTGGCCTCCTATATACTCACATACACTTATACACTAGCCTCCAAAGCCTCCATTGAAGACTTGGATTGCTACAACTATGAAGCTTTGAAGATCGAAGAAAAACTCTCGAAGATCAAAACGAAGACTGAAGCGAAGACCGAAGCAAAGCAAGAAAAGCAAAGCGCGCAAAGCAAAGCAAAATAAACAAGACACAAGGTAGGCTTTCTCTTTAAGTTTACACATCTTCCCCCTCTGTTCTCTCTCTGAACCCACTTGGGTTTTTTTCTATTTTAATCCCCCATCTTCTTCCCCCCCTTTCTTGCATGCTTGAAACAAGGGACTTCTCGGTCCATGTGTAGGATTAGGCTATTGGAGGGTCACCGTGTAGGGGGCTTTCTTTTAGTCTAACCGGAGACCACGTGAGTTCGGCCCCCTTGATTATGTGATGAAGCCTTTAACCTTGTATGTTCACAACCCCAACTTGCATTGTGTATATCATGATCTTGCATTCTTCCAAAATTCATTTTCAAACTCGTTTTCAAAAGCTTGCATCAAAATTGTTTTTAAAACTTGTGTTAAAATTTTCTTCTCCAAAACTCGTTTTTAAAACCACAATTCTAAGGTGATTCTAGCCTTTCCATGGCTAGGGTTGCTTTAAGAAAGTGTTACATTTAAAGTGACTAATATGGTCTATGTTTTCAAATCATTATTGTTTTCAAAACCACTATCTTAAAGTGGTTCTAGCCTTCTTATGGTTAGAATCGCTTTAGGCAAGTGAAATATTTTATATACTTTCTAAAAATCTCTTCTCAAAAATCTCCTCCTAAAAATTTATTTTCCAACATGCTTTCCATAAACTCTTTAAATTCCTTTTCAAAATTGTTTTCAAAAACTAACTCCAAAAATCTATTTTTCAAAACTTCTTTTTTAAACTCCTTTCCAAATAGCTCTCTTCAAAATTCATTTCCTAAAAACACTCCCTAGGTTTCCTTCTTAGAAAACTCTCTCCCTAAATCTCTTTCCTAAAAACTCTTTCCAATAGTCTCATTCTAAAAATCCTCTTCCAAAAACTCTCTATTTTCAAATTCACTTTCTAAAAACTCCTCTTTAGTATTTCTTTCCAAAAATCTCCCTTTCTAAAAACTCACTTTTCAAAATCTCTTTTCTTAGAGCCCAAGTCAAACCCTAGAACCCACAATTAGGAAACCCTAATTTCCTTTCTCAAAAACATGATTTTCAATCTTGCCTTAAAACTTAGGTTTTCAAAATCTCCTTTCTACATCAAAACTATATATATTTCCAAAACTCCTTTTCTACGTCAAAACTATAGTCTTCCAAATCTAGGGTTTCTAAACATCGTCTTTCCAAATCCATACCAAATCTAATCTTCCCTTTAGGAAACCATATCCAATCTCTCATTTAGGAAACTATATCCTATCCTCCGTTTTTTAAAACAAAATCAAAACATCTCTTTTTAGAAACAAAATCCAATCCCTTGTTTTAGGAAATAGGAATCTCAGTCCTTCTTTGTCTAAAGCTTTCCTAATCCACTCCTTCCTAATCTCATACCTTCCTAAACTTGAAGTTTCCTTAAACTTTAAACTTCCAAATCCTTCCTAGTCTAAACCTTTCCTAATTCCATACCTTTCCAAATATTGACTTCCCAAATCCAAATCTAAGTTTTCAAATCTTTCTTAAATTCAAACCTTTCCTAATTTCAATAATTTCTAAAACTCAAACCTTAAGTTTCCAAAACTCAAACTTTCAAATCTTTCCTAAACTTCAAATCTTTCCAAATCTAAAACTTTCTAAACTTAAAACTTTCTTACTTTCAAAACTTCCCTATTTCAAAACATTCCAAATTCAAAACATTCCAATTCCAATACTTTCCTAAAATGACACTTTCCTATTTTGAAACTTTCCTAATTCGAGCATTTCCTAATTCAAACCCTTCCTAAATCCAATCTTTCCTAATCTTCCAAGTCCAATATTCGAGTCAAATCTTCCTTAAACCTCAAGTCCTTTCTAAATCCTATATTCTTAAGTCTAGGTTTCCCAAAACTCAATCTTTCCAAAACAAGTCCAAATTCTTCTTCCAAGTTCTATCTTTCCAAATCGAAGTCCAAACTTTCTAATTCCAAATTCCAATTTCCAATATTCTATTCTAAGTTAAAATCAAATCCTTCTTCAAATAAAAATCTCTTTCCAATCAAACCTTCTATTTTTTATCAGACTCTTATCCGAACTACGACTGATCTGATTTCTCAAAAAGGATACGTAGGCAACCCTCTTGGGTGCAGTCACAACCTTTTTCAAGCTTCTATTTCCATAACTTTTTTCGACCTCCAAATTCCATAATCTATTTTCAAGTTTCCACTTCCAAATCTCTATTTTCGATTTGTAAAACTTTCCAATTTCAAATCTATCTCTTCAAATTTCTTTTTAATCAAATCAATTTCTTCTCAAATCAATTTCCAAATCAAATCTCTTTTATTGCACTTACATATCATGCATCATTCTTTTAAAAATTCTTTTCTAAAGTGTATAGGATTGGACATTTGTTAGTTGAAGACTCTCATAGGTGAATCTAAGGTAAATAGACATGTAGGTACCGCAAGGGCGGGGTAGGGTGATGGCTTAATGCGTCTTCCCTACACGTAACCAACCTCCGAACCTAAGATCACTGATTTCGAAAGACCAAAAAGGAGTTTATTTTCAAAAAAGGGCTAAAATGTTTTCCAAAGGTTGCCAAACAACCTATTTTCTTAAAAACCCTCTCTTGAGGAGATATTTTCAAAATCGTTTTCTGAAAACCCTAAGTGTGATCCTCGGATTGTGCTTAGTTTTTAGATGACCTAACTCACCTTAATCAAGTTAGGTGGCGACTCCAAATGTTTTCCAAAAACCCTTTATTCAAATCTATTTTCAATTCAAACCTAGTGGCACTAATTCTTCTAGGAGGGTGAGTTCTAACGAGAGAGTACAGTATTTTTTCCACTTGTGTGCATATTTCTAGAGTGCGAAAAATCTGGGCGCGACACGGGTTGACCAGGTTGACCAGAGTTGACTAGGGTTGATCGGGTTGACTAGAGTTGATTGGGGTTGACTAAAGTTGACTGTGGTGTTGCCGATTTAATATCCACAGCCGGTGTGGTTTCCTAGGGCATTTGGATGCTTAGGAACAAAGCGGTCATTTTAATCAAGGAACCTCCAGGAAAGGACCAGGGTTGACTGGACGGCACTAGACATGCTGGACCGTCTAGGGACGACTCTGAAAGGTGGTCTTACCATTCCAAGGACTTTATACTTTCTTAAGGAACGTACTAGGCTCGCTGGGGGCAAAATGGTCATTTTTCACCGAGACGGGCTAGCAGGTTTCAGTGTTGACCGATATGGATCTGGTTTGGACTTCTGTCCGAGGAATTGGTACTTTCTCGGTGGATAAGCTTAAAAGGGTCTTATCGCCTTAAGGGATAAACTTTCTCAAAAATCATGCTAGGTTGGGACGATCTTCCATTCTTGAGGGATCATCTCTCTCGAAGAATATGCCAGGCTTGCACGGTCTTCCATTCTTGAGGGGTTTATGCTTTCTCAAAGAACATGTCGAATTAGTGGACATTCTATATTGGCGGGCTAGAAGGCGCCAGAAGTGAACCGCTCTTCCATATCGGTGTCTTACCATCAATGAGGGATCAACTTTCTCGAATGATAGGACAACTAGATTTGACTGTGGATTTTAATGGACTTATTGTCTCATGGAAGATGTGTCGGTCTAGATTGGACTAACTAATGCAATAGGGGCATTTTAGTCATTTTGCCTCTATTAGGCCCAATGGGCCCGTGAAGTGGTTGATAGATTGGATTGGACTTGGAAAGCTAGTTTGGGCTTAAGCATGCTTGTGTTGGTTTATAGATGCTTCCGATCGGGCCAGAGATCGCCGAGTGGCCAAAATGGGGTGCTAAAAATGTGTCAGTTTCAATGTGAGTCTGATTCAGCCAGAAATTGCTAAGCGGGCAAAAATAGGGTTCTCACAACTGCCTTTCTTTTTCAGTCTTTGCTTGTTGATTGTAAAAAACAATAAAGTAAGGGTCCTATGTTGACCGCGACGTGATCAGAGGGATAGAATTTGAAGATTTTTGAAGACTGGAGCTTGAAATTGGTAGATTGGCCCAATGGGGCATTTGAAATTGGATTTTGGCAGGTAAAAGGGCCTAATTGGCCAAAATTTGACTCTAGGCATGGCGCTAGGCATGAAAATGCCATGCGGTGGCACCAGGCCTGAGAATTAAAACCCAAAAAGCTTCTGGTTCAAGGCTTGCAGAGCTTTTTTCCAAATTTTTGCATGGAAGGACCTTTGGACATTTAAGGAGTAACTTTAAGGGATGCTGGAAAGTTGCCGGAAGAAGTCACCGTTGTCGGAATTGTTTTTGGAAAAGAAGATTTTGCTGGAGAACTCCAAGAAGTGAGTTTTTTGTTTTGTGTTGATTTTGATGTATAAAACTCCATTTGAATTGTGTGAATAGTCAAAATTGAATTTTTTATGTGCTTTGAATACTTTGGTGAGTTATTTCTATGTTTATGTAAAAATGAGTTTCTGCATGAATTGAAAAATTGCTCTTACAGCTTTCGGTATTGGGTTTCTTGGCTAGCCTTTTACCCCATTTGCCTTAGAAAAGTGTGTTGAACAACTATATAAAGTTTCATAATTTTTCAAAAACTTTTCAAATTTTTTATTTTTTGAAAAATAAAAAAATGCTTGAAAAGTAGAAAAAATTGAGAAATTGATCGAATTGACTGAGTTGGGTGTTTAGAAAAATAGAAGGATTTTTCAGAAAATATTTGAACTAGTTTTAAAAGTTTTTGTAGCAATTTTGAAAACCGTTGGATTTTTTAGAAAATGGGACATTTGTTGGATAATTTGAAGATCTTGAAAACGTGCACAGGTTCTCTTTTGTTTGTCCGCAACATGTACTTGTGATTCCGTCGGTGTACAATTTGTGTTTTGTTGTGGAAATTTTGGGCGCTGTAGGGACCATTTACAAACGAGATTCTTTCAAAATGTTTTGAAATTAGAGGAGAGTTAGAAAAAAATTTTGAGATAAAATCCTTTTGGAGAACAAAGATATAAAATCTTTGAGGGTGGATTTTGACAATAAAATTTTGGAGGAAAACGTTTAGAAAACTTTTAAAAGTTGATTTTGAATAAGACTTTTTAAAGGAAAAAGTTTTAAAAACCTTTAAGAACGTGGCCTTTTTGGCAGAAAAGACCCCGAGAAATTCAGGGGGTCTTAGAGTAAAACTTTTTAAAAGAAAAACCTAGGAAAATCTTTGAAATGAAATTTTGAATCAAACTTTTGAAGAAAAAGTTTGGGAAACCTTTGAAAATGGATTTCGAATTTAGAAAACTTTAAAATTGATAAAAACTTTAAAAGGAAGCGTTTTGAGGATTGAAACCTTGAAAATCTTTGAGGATTGATTTTGAACAAGATTTTTTGAGGAAAAAATTTTTGGAAACCCTTGAAACTTGATTGAAATAGAAACTTTTTGAAAAATAGGCTTAGAAAAATTCTAAAATAGAATTTGAATGAGACTTTTGAGATTTGATTTTAAAAATGACTTTAGGTCTTGATTTTGAAATATCTCTTGGAAGAAAAGATTAAGGAACCTTAGGAATTGATTTTGAAAATAAAATTTTAAAGGAAAAAGTTTAAGAAACTTAACAATTGATAGAATAGACTTTGTTGTGTCATTCTTTCTTTTTCTTTATTTTCTTTTTCTATACCTCTTTTCCCTTGAATTGCATATACTCTATATTGATGCTAGTTACCTTTATTCGACCTTTAGGATGGCAAACGTCGGTGACGACGATTCTGAATGGAGACGTCGGTCCGGCAATGGGGCACACACAAATTCTGTAGGAGGGTGAGTTCTAACGAGAGAGTACAATATTTTTTCCGCTTGTGTGTGTAATCCTCGAGTGCAAAAAATTCTGGGTACAACAACTGGCGGCTCCACTAGGGACACTTAGAGGGTTAGGTCGTGGTCATGTCTCTTTACCCTTCACCAATGTAGAGTCTTCAATTAACTTGTTCAATCCTATTCACTTTAAATTTTCAAAACCAAAATTTCAAAATTGTTTTCAAAAAAAAAAAAGAGCATGCATTTATTTATATTATCTTATATTAAGTTTACCATCCACATACTAACTCTTGCATCTTTGTTTTGTAAGTGCGCTTTTTGTTTAAATTTTATTAACTGCCATGCATGAATGTGATGAACAGGATGAATGGGAGTTGTTGGGCTCTTTTCTCCGCTTTTAAAAATCACACACACACTACACGTGCACTTGCATTCTGCATACTTATATTTTACCCTGATATGACCCTTCTAGTTAGAAAGGGGGAACGGTATATTGGTTGTGGGAAAGATGTTGTGTCAGTTTCTTCGCCTATGGCCTCTTAATGGTTCCCCTGCTCGGATCACCAATCGATCATGGCACCACCTTGGGGAGTGGGCCTAGGTTTGAAGATTCGGGGACCGAGCCTTTTTAGGAGGCACTAGTCAACCCTCAACCTCATGCTCATATAGACACCATGCATAGCCGAACCTCTGCCGAATTTAAGACACACACATCGTTTTCCAAAACCATGGAGGAAAGGGCGACTACTCTTATTTTCATTCATACCTGTCTATTCCTGTTGTTATAATGACTGTATTCTTACCGTTATAATGACTGTCTAACTGCTCATACATGCATATGTACTTCAGTTATATTCTCTTTCCTTATACTCTATGCATCTATTTTCATGCATCCTGTATTCCATGTCAAGAAGAGAGTTCCTAGTAACTCAAGTCAGTACATTCTTATGCATATGATTAACTTAAAGAGAGTGACACCTAGTTCACTCTCCCGTGCATTAAACCTACCCAAACCTTAAGGGTTCCCATGTGACCCTAAGGTCTCATGACATGCACCTCAATTCATTCTATAGGAGGAGCCCCAATCCCTCCATGCTCACGGAGATAAGGTTGCCAAGAAGACAAGGGGCAATCGATCAATAGGGTCTCTCAGCGACCTCCTCGACATCAAATCCAAGGAAGGCAAATCCAAAGACTTAAGAGTAGGTTAGGACTTCTTATATAAAACTAGATAAGTGGAACCCCCAAAGGAAACTGTTCCCCCTCCCCCTATTAAAATATATTTCATTTCTTTTGTATCTTAAACTCAAAGTTAAAATGTATTTCTTTATTTTCCTTAAGCCAATGGATGGATGAATATGTGCATGGATGAAGTTCCCCATCTGATGGTAAAATATCTGCAAACAGGGGCAGAAACCCCTATCTCCAAAAGTGAGCCATGAGTCATCTTTAAAAGCATAATAAGAAGATCGAAAGAGAAGAGAGTCATGTTTATCTCCAAAAGCATATAGAAAGGGTGAAAGAAAAGAGTCATTTTCACCCTGAGAAGCGTATAGTAAAAGCAAGAAGGAAATTTAAAGGTGATCCTAGGTTACAAAGAAACCCAGTAGAAACAATAGGTTTGAGCCTTTACCCTTTCTTGAAAAACCCCAAAACCATGGCCTACATTACAACCCTACTAAAGTCCACTCTGATTGAAAATGGATTGCTTGATCTAAATGAGCTGGACATGCTACCAAAGACAAGAACGGATGCTAACCCTACTGGAAGAGAAAAATAGTCAAGGATGGTTTTGATCTAAAACCCTGTTGAAAATCACATTGAATTTGAGCCTAGATATCCCATTGTGTTAAAAAAAAACCCCATAACCTAGCCTAGGTTACAGTCCTGAAACAAAGTCTTCTTAGATTGAAAGGATTGACCACCTATCGTTCTGCTAAAGGTCAGGTAAGCTGTTGCTAAAACCCCGAGAGTTGAGAGTTTCAGCCCAATAATTATATATACTAACCCCGAGGCAGAGAGTTAGAGGCGATCAAAAGGTTGAGAAAGGTGCAAAGTGCTATCATCCAATCAAGGAAAAGTCGAGCCAGAGGAGAGGCTAGACCCCCCCCCCCCCCCCGGCCGAAAAGGAAGGAGTTACCATTCCAAAGATACCGAGTTCAACGGCACCCCTTGTCGTTCTGTTAGTTAATGTATTTCTAATATGTGCATACATTTTCAAAAAAAAAAAAAAATCGGCATGAGCTTTACATACATAGGATATAACTCCCTGTAAAAACAGAAATCACCAACACAGTTTAATGTCGACCCCTACAATAGATACACAACATCATCATTTCTACACATGCATCAGATCATATACTTAGCTGAAAAAAAAATCAGTCATAAATGTCTCTGTCTATCCATGCATCTAAATACCATAAATATCCATCTTTGTACAAAACTTACAAAATAAAACTGTCTAACATAAATACATCTCAGGAATAGGGGCAAAGGAGGATCAGGGTCTATGGTAAGGGGCATCCATTAAAGGTCAAAATAATGTCATCTGGATCGAAATCCCCGAAACCCGACATCGGAGGAGGCGGATAGTTACTCGAAGCACCAGCATCCTACAAAGAAGGTAGAACCGAAATCAGCCACATGAAAGAAGAACTAAACAATAGTAGAGCAAAAAGAAGGAGAGAAAATACGACACTCTCAGCTATCCAAGTTATCAGGGAAGCTACTTCGGCCTAGTACTGATCCCGCTCCATCTGGTACTGATCTCTCTGGTCTCTTACAGTAGTAAACTTAGCCTGGGGCACATATCCTCCAGCACGGTGCCACAAGTCAACCACCTCTTGGCCCACAACGTATCCACCGACTATTACCTCAAATCTGGTGAAGGCACCAACAGAATGAGCCTCGAAGTGTGCAGCGTAATCTGTATCCGAAGGAAGCAAGAACTCGGCACCCGGCTGCCGCTCCTGATAGGGAATAGGCACTTCCGCCACCAAGGCTCCAAACATATACTCCGGTGGAGCTCCTGCTGATCAGACCTCCTCATGAAACTGCCGCCAATGTTGTTCTCCTAGATAAGACTCCCAAGTATCGTCACTAAGAAAAGCATCCCTCGATAGGGATAACGAAACCAAGTACCGCACTGTCTCATAATGAACTAATCCAATGAAAGGCCGCTAAGTCACATCCCTCGCCTCAATCAACTCCAGGTTTGCCCGTAGCGTCACAAAGTTAGTAATCTCTGATCGCTGGGCCACCCAGTCACGAACCCACCTCAAAGCACGAGGATAAAGGTCGCCCTCAACAATTGTAGGGCGATAAATAGGCAAATACTCATAGCTTCACCAGACAAGAAAGGGCCAGAAACTAGTCATGCTGCCCCAGCGGAAAGAAGTCCGGACCCACATCGACTGAAGGAAGCAGCCAAAAGAGAAGGACCCCTAATCCAACTCAAACAAAGCCCCAAGATCAGCTACTATGCTCACCAAACGAAAAGGCACAAGTGACTTGTTGTTGTTGCAGAAGCAGCTAAAGATGATGTACAAAACAAGTCACCGTCTCATAATGTCCCGCCTGGCAGGCGATGGCTTAGCAGGAAAGGTACGGTCATCCTGACTGAGCCAAGAGACTGGGAAGGCAAAACGCTCAGGAGGGGGCAAGTCCAGTAGCACGCACGCGTTGTCCCTACTGACTGGATGTAAGGTGATCTACCGACCAATAAAGGAAAGCCCTGTGATAATGGCCCAATCCAAGGGAGTGGGTCCTAACTCGAAGCCGACAAAATGGAAGGTCCCGGTCTCCCCGAAACACCTCTTAATAAGCGCCAATACCAAATGCCGGTTCAAGTGGTTGGCCTGTAATCCCATGAAAGCTCCGAATTTGATCTTAGCCAAGAAAGCACGATATAATGGGGCAGCCCACTGCATGGTCACGAAGACCTGATGAACGGCCCCTTTAAAAGCTGTGTGTACCCACGGAGGGGGCAAATGTTGTCTAGAATATACACTGGGGTGATAAGCAAGATCCGTGAGTGGTGGGATGTCTAGTACCTCCAGGGCACCCAAATCAGCATCTGTCTGCCTATGTCTAGAGGAGGCTCTCCCATAACTGGTCACCTGATCCTCAAGACCCGATACCTCCTCCTCAGCACCGATCTCCTCTACAAAGGCATGTTTAATCGAAGGAAAGGGGTCGACAGGTGGCCTACTCCCCCGACCACTCTGGCTAGACAATGCCTACCCCGTAGATTATCGGCTACCTCTGGATTGACTGGAACTACCAGTGGAATCTGTCTGAGCCACCTTCCCCGAGCGACGTCTCTGCTCAGAACCATCATCACCCGCGTCTGCCATCCTAAAAAGGTAAGTCAAGGTAAGAGGCGTTAATATACGTTACATGCATATAAATAGTATAAAGTAAATAAATAATAAAAACAAAACAAAAAAAATAATAATAAATTCCAAATGATAAGTCAAAATGAATTTCCTATACCTTTTGATTTTCTAACTTCAAGTCAAATCTCAAGGGTTTTCTGTCTTTTTCCGTCAAAAATATTTTATTTCTAAACCTTTTCCAACTTTTTCCCTGATTTCTAAAAATTTTGATACAGTTTCGTTTAAAAATGGTCCCTACAACACCCATGACATCAACACAAAACACAAACTGTGCACTTCACAATGTTACAATCACATGACATCAATACTCGCGCACACTTAGTGTTCACGTAAAATCCTCTTCACATAATCACGCAAAATCACTCAAATTCAGTCCAACAAGCACCAAAATGCAAAAATAACATCACCTTAGTGTTCAAAACATATCAAGACATCAATTTTCACTGTTCACACAACTCAAACAGAATTCTACACGTCGATATCAACAGAAAAATGAAAACTCACCTCTTGGAGTTCTCCGGCGAAAACTTCTCTTCCGACAACTTTTCCGACGACGGCGTCTACTTCCAGCAATCACCTATGGTCCCAAGGAGTACCCCTTCAAGGTTCAAGTTGATTTCCTCATAAAGACTCTCGATTCTCCAAAAACTCTTCAAATCCCGCAACAGCGTTGAACGAGTAATTTTCTGGTTTAGTTCCCAGGCCTGGCGCCACTAGCAGAGGTGCCAAGCCAAATTTGATAAAGGCGCTACACCTAGTGGAGCTAGTTTCAAATTCTGGACAACTTTGCCCTTTTCCTGCCAAAACTCGATTTCAAAGGCCTTTTGGGCCTAATACTCGTTTCCACAATCCCGTCTTCCAAGATTTCCAAAGTTCGTCCTTCCGACCACCTCATGGTCAACATGGAACTCTTACTCTATCGTTTTGTCTTTGACAAGCAAAGACTGAAAAAGAGGGGCAGTTGTAAGCACTCCATTTTTGCCTGCTCGACAATCTACAGTCCGTCCAAACTTGAGTTCAAGTCAATATGGACATATTCTAGAATTTTAGTCTTAATCCAGTCAATTCATCGCTTCGCGGGCCCACTAGGCCCAAATAGAGGCAAAATAACCAAAATGCCCTTGTGGGCATTGTTCGGTCCAATCCCGTAGGCATGTATTCCTGAAGACGGTAAGTCCCCTTTTCCAAGTCTAATTTCAATCCCTCTCTCAAGAAAGTTGATTCCTCGAGACGATACGTCTATCCTGTCTGGCACATTTCCCGAAGAAAGTTTCTTCGGAACGGTAAGTCCCTTTAAACCCGTCGATCGGGACGAGACCCCAAGTTCCCGAGATGGTAGAACGATGTACCTTTGGCGCCTGCTAGCCTGCCAATGCAGAAATGTCCATTTCAGCACGCCTTTCGAGAAAGTTGATTCCTTAGGCACTAAGTCCTTTTAGCAGCTTCCCGAGATCAGGCAGTCTTGTGAATGATCGCGAACTGTTAGAGTAGTAGAAGTACTCACAAACAGATCAATATACGCAATTGCCAACAAACCCCTATATCACGAAACTACCGTTAGAGTGGCGGAAACACTCAAAACCCAGGTCAACACCGGTGCCTGCTAGCCCACTTCGGTGAAAAATGACCAAACTGCCCCTAGGACCATTTTTCGGCACATTTCTTAAGAAAGTACCTAAGTCCCCAGAACGGTAAGTCCACCCTTCCAAGATCGTCTTAGAGACAATCCGGCATGATTAAGTGCCTTCTAGTCAGTTTTAGGCCAATTTCGAGACTTTTCGGTCAAGATGACTATTTTACCCATAGGCATCTGAACGCCCCGGGAACCACACCAGCTCTGGGTATCAAATCGGTAATATCCCGAGAATTCTTTTTATAGTACTCTCGACCTTCCATTATCTTTTCGGATTATTCCGAATCAGTTCCGGCAAACCCTGTGCGAAATGACCGTTTTACCCCTGGTGGGCCGGTCGCCTTTTCCAATCACACCGGCTCGAGGTATCAAACCGGTAATTTTTGAGAACATTCTAAATAGTGTTTCCAAATCTCGAGTCTTCTTCTGGGATATTCTGAGTCTATTTCGGCAGCTTTCTGGCCCGATTGACCGGTTTGCCCCCTAATAGCCCGGTCAACCATTCCAACAAACCCTGACATCCTTTTTCAAGTCCATTACCCCCGAGACCCTATTTGAAAGATTTTTTTTCCCTTTTTTGGCCTTCCAAACCATTCTCGGTCCCTTAAATCCTTCCTGAACCTTCCGGAGCCACTCTTAGTAATGCTAGGCTAAAAATTGCATGATAGTACTAGACTCGCTGGGCACAAAATGGTCATTTTTCATGAGACGGGCTAGCAGGTTTCAGTGTTGGCCGATCTGGATCTGGTTTGGACTTCTGTCCGAGGAATTGGTACTTTCTCGGTGGAGAAGCTTAAAAAGGTCTTATCGCCTTGAAGGATAAACTTTCTCGAAAATCATGCCAGGTTGGGACGATCTTCCATTCTTGAGGGACAACTCTATCGAAGAATGTGTCAGGCTTGGACGGTCTTTCATTCTTGAGGGGTTTGTGCTTTCTCAAAGAACGTGTCGAATTAATGGACATTCTATATTGGCGGGCTAGAAGGCGCCAGAAGTGAACCGTTTTTCCATCTCGGTGACTTAGGTACTTTCCAAAGATAACTGTGAAAGTGGCTTTATTGATCCAAGGAATAAACTGTCTCGGTAATCGTGCCGTGCTAGATTGGATGGTCTTACCATTAATGAGGGATCAACTTTCTCGAATGGTAGGACTAATCGTTTTAATGAAATTATCGTCTTAATGGACTTATCGTCTTATGGAAGATGTGCCGGTCTAGATTGGACTAAATAATGCAATAGGGGCATTTTAGTCATTTTGCCTCTATTGGGCCTAATGGGCTCGTGAAGTGGTTGATAGATTGGATTGGACTTGGAAAGCCAGTTTGGGCTTAAGCATGCTTGGGTTGGTTTATAGATGCTTCCGGTCGGGCCGGAGATCGTCGAGTGGCCAAAATGGAATGCTAAGACTATGTCGGTTTGAATATAAGTCTAATTGGGCCAAAAATTGCTGAGCAGGCAAAAATGAGGTACTTACAGCTGCCTTTCTTTTTCAGTCTTTGCTTGTTGATTGTAAAAAACGATAAAGTAAGGGTCTTATGTTAACAACGACGTGATCAGAGGGATGGAATTTCAAGATTTTTGAAGACTGGAGCTTGAAATTCATAGATTGGCCCAATGGGGCATTTGAAATTGGATTTTGGCAGGCAAAAGGGCCTAGTTGGCCAGAATTTGACTCTAGCGCAACGCCTCGTGGCACTAGGCATGAAAATGCCTTGCGGTGGTGCCAGGCCTAATAAATAAAACCCAAAAAGCTTCTGGTTCGAGGCTTGCGGGGATTTTTCCCAATTTTTTGCATGGAAGGACCTTTGGACATTGAAGGAGTAACTTTAAGGGATACCGGAAAGTTACCAAAAGTAGTCACCATCGTCAGAATTGTTTTTGGAAAAGAAGATTTTGCTGGAGAACTCCAAGAGGTGAGTTTTTTGTTTTCTGTTGATTTTGATGTATAGAACTCTATTTGAATTGTGTGAATAGTCAAAATTGAAGTTTTGATGTGCTTTGAATACTTTGGTGAGTTATTTCTATGTTTATGTAAAAATGAGTTTTTGTATGAATTGAAAAATTGCTCCTATAGCTTTCGGTATTGGGTTTCTTGGCTAGATTTTTACACTATTTGCCTTACAAAAGTGAATTGAACAACTGTATAAAGTTTCATAATTTTTCAAAAACTTTTCAAATTTTTAATTTTTTGAAAAATAAAAAAATGCTTGAAAAGTAGAAAAAATTGAGAAATTGATCGAATTGACTGAGTTGGGTGTTTAGAAAAATAGAAGGATTTTTCAAAAAATATTTGAACTAGTTTTAAAAGTTTTTGTAGCAATTTTGAAAACCGTTGGATTTTTTAGAAAATGGGACATTTGTTGGATAATTTGAAGACCTTTAAAACGTGCATAGGTTCTTTTGTGTTTGTCCGCGACATGTACTTGTGATTCCGTCGATGTAGGGTTTGTGTTTTGTTGTGGAATTTTGGGCACTGTAGGGAACATTTAAAAACGAGATTCTGTCAAAATGTTTCGAAATTAGAGGAGAGTTAGAAAAAAATTTTGAGATAAAATCCTTTTAGAGAACAAAGATACAAAATCTTTGAGGGTGGATTTTGACCATAAAAGTTTGGAGGAAAATGTTTAGAAAACTTTTAAAAATTGTTTTTGAATAAGACTTTTTAAAGGAAAAGGTTTTAAAAACCTTTGAGAACGTGGCCTTTTTGGCAGAGAAGACCCCGAGAAATTCGGGGAGTCTTAGAGTAAAACTTTTTAAAAGAAAAACCTAGGAAAATCTTTGAAAATGAAATTTTAAATCAAACTTTTGAAGAAAAAGTTTGGGAAACCTTTGAAAATGGATTTCGAATTTAGAAAACTTCAAAATTGATAAAAACTTTGGAAGGAAGAGTTTTGAGGATTGAAACCTTGAAAATCTTTGAGGATTGATTTTGAACAAGACTTTTTGAGGAAAAAAGTTTTAGAAACCCTTGAAACTTGATTGAAATAGAAACTTTTTGAAAAACAGGCTTAGAAAAATTCTAAAATGGAATTTGAATGAGACTTTTGAGATTTGATTTTAAAAATGACTTTAGGTCTTGGTTTTGAAATATCTCTCGGAAGAAAAGATTAAGGAACCTTAGGAATTGATTTTGAAAATAAATTTTTAAAGGAAAAAGTTTAAGAAACTTGACAATTGATATAATAGACTTTGTTGTGTCATTCTTTCTTTTTCTTTATTTTTTTTTCTATACCTCTTTTCCATTGAATTGCGTATACTCTATATTGATGCTAGTTACCTTGATTCGACCATCAGGATGGCAGATGTTGGTGATGACGATTCTGAATGGAGACATCGGTCCGGCAAGGGGGCGCGCACAAATTCTATTGGTAATTCCAGTCAGTCTAGAGGCGCTCGCAAATCAGCAAGCTAGACTTCCTCCAGTCTAAGCGGGAGAGGGAGTATGCCTCCGATTGACCCTTTTCCTCTAGTCAAGCCGGCCTTTGAGGGATAGAAGGTTGCTGAGGATGCGGCCTTGAGCTTGGGAGACCGTGTGGCCGGCTATGGTAGGGCCTTTACTAGGCGGAGCTAGACAAATGCAGATTTGGGGGATCTAAAGGTACCAAACATTCCTCCATTGGGGGACGTAGCCCATTATCCCTGTGTATATTCTCGGCGGAACTTACCCCCTCCCCGTGTATATACATCATTTAGAGGAGCCATCCACTAGGCTTTTAGTACTATACAGCGGGCCACCCCATCCTACCGCGCCTTTCTGGTAGAGATTGGGTTTGGGGTATTCATGGGATTACGGGCAAACCACCTGAACCGCCATTTAGTATTACCACTGATTGAGAGATAGTTTGGCGAGACAGAGACCTTCCATTTTTTCGGCTTTAAGTTGGGTCTTACTCTGTTAGACTGGGCCATTATCATGGGGTTTTCTTTTGTTGGCCATCAGATCACCTTGCAGCCAGTGAGTAGGGCTGAGGCTTGTACTTTATTGAACTTGTTTCCTCCTGACCATTCTGCTTATCCTGTGTCCTAGCTTAGTCGGGTTGAGAGTACCTTTTCTGTTGAGCCACCACCTGAGCGACGAGACATTAGGAGGTGACAACTGGTTCTATATATTGTTTTTAGCTGCGGTCGTCCCTTTTAGATTGGTGAGTGTGGTAGCTAACTTGGGAGTCTTGTCAGTCTTGGACTGGGGGTCTTTCTCTTGTGGTTGCTTCGTTAAATCCATGCAAGTCTGAACTTCCTCCCCCTGGGGCAGCGTGACTGGGTTTTAGCCCTTTCTGGTCTGGTGGAGTTATGAGTACTTGCCGATTCACCCTCCAGAGGTAGTAGAGGCTAACCTTTATCCCCCGACTTTGAGATGGGCTCGTGATCAAGTGGCCTACCGATTTGAGATCATCGACTTCATGACGATAAGGGCAAACCTAGAGTTAATAGAGGTAAGAGATGTGACCTGGCGACCCTTTGTGGGATTAGTTCATTATGAGGCAATAAGTTATCTACTCCCGATATCCCTGTCGAGGATTTCCTTTCAAGTGTTGAGTCTTTGGAGTCCTATATGGGAGACCGTCATTGGCACCAGTTCCACAAGGAGTTCCGATCAGCTGGGGATCCTCCTGAGTATATGTTTGGAGCTTTAGTCACCGAGAGCGTCAGTCAGGTGCTGGTTTTTTGCTTCCTCCAAAGATTGACTATGCCATACATTTTAAGGCTCACTCCATAGGTGTCTTCACCCAGTTCGAGGTGGTCGTCGAAGGTTAAGCTATTGGCCAGGAGGTAGTAGACTTGTGGTGTCAGGCTGGAGTATATGTGCCTTAGGCTGAGTTTGCTGCCATAAGGGATCAAAGAGACTGGTACCAGACTGAGAGGGACCAATTCTAGATGGAGAATAACTAGTACTAGGTCGAGGTAGCTGCTTTGACCACATAGTTGGCTCAGATGGGAGGTAGCGGGGTATGTTGTCATTTCTCTCTTTTATTCTAGCTTTGTTTAGTTATCTGTCTACTTTACTAATTCAAGTTCTCCTTCCTTGTAGGATGCTAGTACTTTTAATAGTCGGCCGCCTCCTCTTGAGCCAGGTTTTTGAGATTTGGAGCTAGACATTGATTTTGACCCTTGATGGGTGCCCCTTGTCATATGCCCTTCTTTCCTTCTGCACCATGTCCTAGACATGCATTTTAATTCTTTTGTCAGTCCATTTTATTTGTAATCTTTAAACATAATGGATGTTTATAACTTAGATAACTAAATATATGGACAGATGCATGAACATGGATAATATTGATGATGTATGTTTATTAAATGTTTTAAATATGATATTGAATTGCCTTGGTGACTTTTGTTTCCACAGGAAGCTATGTCCCATGTATACAAAGCTAATGTCGAAATTTTTATAAAAATTCATACACATGTGAGGAATACACCAGTTAATAAAATGGATGGGGTGTTATCAAGCTCTGTATCCTCGAAATGGCAACTCCTTCCTTTTCAGGGGTTTGGCCTCTCCTTTGACTCAACCTTACCCTAATCGGATGATAGCATTTCGTACCTTTCTCATTCTTTTGATCGGCTCTAACTTTCTACCTGGGTTAATATCTGGGGTCATTTGGCTTAAACTCTTAACCCTCGGAGCTTAGGCAGTGGCTTACATGAACTTTGGCAGAGCAATGAGCAACCAGTCTTCCAATCTACGGATGCATTATTTTAGGACTATAGTGTAGGCCAAGTTATGGGATTTTGAGAATCAAATGGATATGCAGACTCAAATTTGATGTTGCTTTCAGTAGGGTTTAGATCCACACCATCCTTGGTCGGTCTTCCAGTGCGGGGTTTGTCCCTTACTATCATTCCTTTGCCTCAACAACATATCTGGCTCATTTAAATCATGGAATCCCTTTTCAATCATAGAGGACTTTAATAGGGTTATATTGTGGGCCATGGTTTCAGATTTCTGCAAGAAGGGTAAAGGCTTGAACCTATTGTTTCTACTGGGCTTCCTTATCGCCTAAAATCACTTTTAGATTTCCCTTCTTGCCTTTTATTACGTGCTCTTCAAGATGGCATGAAATAAGTCTTCCTTTTTCCTCTTCTTCCCTTTTGTGAGGTGGATATTTTTACAATTCCTCTCTCTTAGATATATTTTATCTAAATATTTCATTTTAAACCATTGTAAGTGGTGATCCTTAAGTTCGGGTTTTCTTAGAAAAAAATATAATCGACTCAACGGGTTTGACAATTGTTACTTTTGAGCATATGGGAAATGAAATGAGGGTCCCTCTTCATTTTGAACCAGATTGCTTGATCCATAGAGCCTTCACGTTGCTTCAGCTTGATGGAAGATAAGTGACATTCTTTGTTAAGTCCTCAATTGTCTATCTGCCCCAATGTGGGGTGATGGTTTTGGATCAAGGTTGACAAGAAATCTTTTGCTTTCTATGAAGCACTACTAGGTTAAGCAAAGAAAATATTCATTATTTTTTTATTTTTGTTATTTTTTTTTTGAAAATAAAGGATGGCTCCTCTTCCTTTTGATAGTCTAGCTACTCATCGCTTAGTTTCAATGTCTCACAAGTGCTGCTTTTGGGTGGTTTCCACTCTCGTCCTCATCTCTTCTCTCTTTGATCATTCAGTGAGTAGTTAACTCTTGCTATCACACCCTTCAAGTTAGGTCCGCTACAAGATAGACCGCACTCCTTTTTTTGAAAGCATTCACCATTCACAAGAATATAAGATAACAATATTTGAATGAAAAAAAAAACTATCTTTTTATTATTTCAGATGCAAAGCATAGAGTTCTTATAGGAATGAAAATGTAGACATAAATTAAAAGGTGAAAAATAAAAGGGATAAAAAGAAAGCAAGTGAGAACACCCTTCTCTTGTACACTGTTAACAAGAATCCTCTCAATTGGACTTTGGAATAACACCGACATGTTTTATACTCCATCCATCATTGAAATTTTTGGACCAAGCAAGGCAGGCATGGGCTTCTTTTAGGGCTCTGGGTGAGTTAACGGTTATGGTGCAATTGTCAGCTTCATTGACTTTCTTATTGTCCTCCGTTGCCTTCTTAGTTTCTTTAATAAATAGGTTAGCTAGCTTGCCTCCCTCCAGTTCGAATGGTCCAACCGGGACTTTTAGCTCTTCAAGTCCCTAACCCATGTCTTCATAATCAAATTTAGTCACAAGGCAAGGGTTTTTTGATAGGTGGCATTCAGCCATGGCATAATTAAGGTGTAAGAATTCATTATCCCACCCATCGATGACCATGTCTCTGGCAAGGACCCCTTCCATAGGTACGGACTCCTCAATTGGCCAATCAGAAGGATCATGGACTTTATTGGGATTATAGAGATAGATTGGGTATGGCAGGAGTTTCTCCTCTCAGTTGCTCTCTTCATCAGTCTCCCAATCCCCATTATAATCTTTGACCACGATCACATCCAATTCATCCCCCGCTTCTATTTTCTCTAGTACCAGGTTGAGAGTATGGCCCAGCAGGGGGTTTGTGGTTACATTAGCGGTAGGAGTAGAGTTCACCGGTCGTATGTCAATGGTCTTGTTGTCTATCATATCTTGAATCTTGTGCTTGAGAGAGAAGCAACTTTCCATGTCATGCCATTGGTTGCCCGAATGGTATTCACAAGTGAGGGGGTCATTGAAGGTCAGAGGTAAATGGCTTGGCAACAGACGGGCCGGTATGGGTTTCAGTATGTTATTCTTTAAATGGTTATGGTAGACTTCTGTCTAGGTGCAAGCTAAGGTATCAAAGGTGCGGATGTGTCGGACCAACCTATTGAAGTTGGGTCGTGCCTCAGCAGGGCTAAAGTTAGGTGCTTGAGCGGGAATGATTTAAGTAGATATGGGTAATATAGGATGTGACTAGAGTGGTGGACGATATTATGGTGGTTGAATGGGCAAGATGGCAGACACCTCACTCTCTTTCTTGATTACCTCCTTACAGTAGCCACCTTCTTGGCTATGTTGGTAGAACTCTCCCTAGTTTTCACATAGGAATCAGTAATCCTTCCCGTCTTGAGACCGTTCTCTATAATTTTCCCTTGCATGATAAGCTCGAAGAAGCTTTTCCCCACACTTGTGTAGAGATTTTCATAGTATATGCCTTGAAAAGTATGTACGAACAATTGAACATACTCTTTTTCTTCTAGAGGGGGATTGACTTTTGCTGCAGCTTCTCTCCATCTAAGGGCAAGCTCTTGAAGCTTTCTTTCTCTTCCTTACTCATTGTTATCAAAAACCATCAGTAAGAGATAAGGTTTATGTTGTGATAATATTGGGCATTGAATGCATTAACCAATTCGATCCAAGTTGTGATCTTCCTTAGGTCGAGTCGGGTGAACCATTATAAGGCTAATCCAGTGAGACTATGTTAGAATAGTTGCATGAGGAGTTTTGGATCATTCTCATGACCACTCAGTGCCCCAACATAAAGGCAAAAATGGGCTATAGGGTTGCTGGTGCCATCATACTTCTAAAAATCGGGCATTTTGAACTTGGCTGGTCTTGGATGATCTGGGAAGAAGCACAACTCGTCATAAAAGGTAAGCCCAAAGGTGGCATGGTCATGGAGGCTTCGCGGTGAGTCTTCCAAACCTTGGATCTTCAAACTAAGAGGGTCTTGTGGAGCTCTTTTCACAGCAAGCGAGAGTAGTATAGTTTTTTCTTCTTCGATGTTAACCCTTTTAGAGTCCTTTTTGTCTTTCCCCATTGTGTCAGATTGGAGAACGGTTCTTGGGTTGGTAATTTCAAAGTCTTTGAGGAATGTTGTGGATGATGACAGGGCTAAAGAAGCATCTTTTATTGTCATGGCTTTGATGAGCTTGAACATTTTGTCGATCTTCGTTCTCATCTCGTTGACTTCTTCTCATGAGACCAGGGAGGTCTCATCAAGGTTGGCCGCCATTAATAAAGCTCTTGGTCGGCTGATAATTAGGTCTCTAGGTGGGTGCTGATCTTATTTTAGAGCAATATGACTTTTTATAGTGTAGTCTCTATGAAAGAAAAAAAAAATAAAAGAAAAACAAACACACAAGCCACAAGTTAGCTTTTGGTATTTAGAAATCTTTTATGCAATGCATGTCTTAGGGGTGTCCTTTCTTGATAACGAGACTAAGTATGATGCATCCAGCTCATTTTTTGGAGACAAGGGATCTACTCTTGTTTGTAGATACCATACCATTGATTGAGAAACCACATTCATTCAATCATTCATTTGCAAAAACTAGGAAAGTACATTAAACTTTGAGTTTAAATATAAAAGAATCAAAGTACATTTTAATAGGAGAAGGGGGAATTTTTCCTTGGGACCTTCACCTATCTACTTTTACACTTGAAATCCTAAACTACTCTTGAGCCTTCAGATTTGTCTTCTTTAAGCTTGATGTTAAGGGGGCCATTAAGAGGCCTTACTGTTTGTTGCCCATTGTCTTCTTAGCAACCCCGTCTCTATGAGCATAAAGGGATTGGAGCCCCTCTTTATAGAATGACTTGAAATGTATGGTATACGTCCTTAGGGTTGGGTAGAAACTCCTAGGTTTTTGGCAGGTTTTATGCAAGAGATGGTGATCTTGGTGTCACTCTCTACGGGTTGATCATATGCATGAGAATGCAATGACTTGAGTTACTTTGGAACTCTTATCTTGATATAGAGTATTGAATGCATGTACATGTATGCCAAGTGTATAGAGAGAGAGAATGCAATTGTAAAGTAAATATGCATGCATGAGCATTTATACAAGCATTATAATAGCAGGAATATACAAGGATAAAGGAAAGTAAAGTAATCGCCCATTCCTTCATGGTTTTGAAATTGACGTGTGTGTCTTAAATTCGGCAAAGGTTTGGCTATGCATGGTTTCTACATGAGCATGAAGTTGAGGGTTTACTAATACTTTTTAAGAAGGCTCGATTCCCAAATCTTCAAACCTAGGCCCAATCCTCGAGGTGGTGCCATTATTGGTTAGTGATCTGAGCGAGGGGACTATCATGAGGCTGTAGGCTAAGAAACTGACATAGTATCCGCCCATAACCAAAACCGTCCCCCCTTCTAACTAGAAGGGTCGTAACCAAGTAATAATGCCAATATCAAATGCAAGTGCACATACAGTGTGTGTGTGAAATTTTGAAAAGTGGAGGAAAAGGCCCAACAACTCGCATCCATCATGTCCATTTGTAAGCACCCCATTTTTTACCGCTCGGCAGTCTACACTCCGTCCAGACTTGTAGTCAAGTCATCGTGGGCATATTCCTATCAAATCCAATTCTCTAGTTCTAAATTTCGTCTTTCCATCGCTTCGCGGGCCTATCAGGCTCAAATAGAGGCAAAATGACCAAAATGCCCTTAGGGGCATTGTTCTTTCTTATTCCAATTCCAATCCCTCTCTCGAGACAGTTTATTCCTCAAGACGGTCCGAGTAGCAAAAATACTCACAGAACCGTTAGAATAGCGAAAATACTCACAAAACCGTTAGAGTAGCGAAAATACTCATAGAACCGTTAGAGTAGCGGAAATACTCACAGAACCGTTAGAGTAGCAGAAATACTCATAGAACCGTTCGAGTAGCGGAAATACTCACAGAACCGTTGGAGTAGCGGAAATACTCACAGAACCGTTGGAGTAGCGGAAATACTCACAGAACCGTTAGAGTAGCGAAAATACTCACAGAACCGTTAGAGTAGCGGAAATACTCACAACCTCGTTAGAGTAGCGGAAATACTCACAACCCCGTCCGAGTAGCAGAAATACTCACAAATCATCAACCCCGTCCGAGTAGCGGAAATACTCACAAATCATCAACCCCGTCCGAGTAGCGGAAATACTCACAAATCATCTACCCCGTCCAAGTAGCGGAAGTACTCACACCGTGAGAGTGGCAGAAACACTCAAAACCCAAGTCAACACCAGTGTCTGTTAGCTCACTTCGGTGAAAAATGACCAGACTACCCTTAGGATCTTTTCCGAGACTTTTCGGTCAAGATGACCATTTTGCCCCTAGGCATCCGAACGCCCCGGGAACCACACCGACTCTGGGTATCAAACCGGTAACCTCCTGAGAATACTTTTTATAGTATTCTCAACCTTCCTTTACCTTTCCGGATCATTCCGAGTCAGTTCCGGTCAACCCGATACAAAATGACCGTTTTGCCCCTAGAGGGCCGGTCTCCTTCTTCGACCATACCGACTTTGAGTATCAAACCGGTAATGTCCCGAGAATACTTTTCATAGTATTCTCAACCTACCTTTACCTTTCCGGACCATTCCGAGTCAGTTCCGACCAACCCGGTACAAAATGACCGTTTTGCCCCTAGTGGGCCGGTCTCCTTCTCCGACCACGCCGGCTCTGGGAATCAAACCGGAAACCTCTGGGAACATTCTAAATAATGTTTCCAGATCCCAAGTCTTCTTCTGGGACAATCTGAGTTTGTCCGGGCAGTTTTCCGGTCCGGTTGACCGTTTTGCCCCTAAAGGCCCGGTCGACCTTTCCGACACATCGTATCCTCACTTTTCCAGTCAAATACCTCTAGGACACTATTTTAAGTGTTCCTGCTCCTTTCCGGCCCCCCGGGTCATTCCTGGCTCCTTCAAATCATTCCCGGACTTTCCGGAGTCACTCCTAGTGAAGCCAGGCTAAAATTTACATTGTAGTCACTAGTACAGGTGCCCAAATCTAGTCAAAGATACGTTGCTTGCCGACCTTAAACCTTTCATAATTGGCTGGCGCCACTAGTAGTGGCGCCAAGCTAGAAAATGGCCTGGCGCCACTCCTAGTGGTGCCAATGTAAAGTTTGCCCTAGCGCCACTGCAACAGGCGCCAGGTTTGTCCTCCCTCTATAAATACAGAGACTCATTCAACGTGAAAAGGGTCTGCAAACTTAACCTAAAAATCCCCTATTTCGATATACAGAGCTCGAGCACCTCCAAAACCCTAGTTTCCTTAGGTTTCCCAAACCCTAGCCTCCTATACGCTCATACACTCCCCCATACACTCATACACTAGCCTTCAACCACCCTTCGAAGACTTGAGGAGCTGCCATCTAAAGCTTGAAGACAACCCTTGAAGACTGAAGAAGAAGATCAAGATGAAGACCGAAGACCGAAGACAAGCAAGGCGGGCAAATTAAAGAAGATACAAGGTAGGCTCCCTATTTAATTTTCTGCACTTCCCCCCTCTCTCTTCTCTCTCCAACCCACTTGGGTTTTCTCTATTTTAATCCCCCATCTCTTTCCCCCCCTTTCTTTGCATGCTTGAAACAAGGGGACTCCCGGTCCATGTGTAGGATTAGACTGTTGGAGAGTCACCGTGTCGGAGGCTTTCTTCTAGTCTAACCAAAGACCACGTGGGTCCGGCCCCCTTGATTATGTGGTGAAGCCTTAGCCTTGTATGTTCATGACCCCAAATTGCATTGTGCATATCATAGTCTTGCATCTTTCAAAAACCGTTTTCAAAATTGTTTTTCAAAACGTTTTCAAACTTGTTTTCAAAATTGCATCAAAATCTCTTTTTCAAAAACTTGTTTTCAAAATCACCATTCTAGGGTGATTCTAGCCTTTCCATGGCTAGGGTTGCTTTAGGAAAGTGTTATGTTAAAAGTGACCTTTTGGTCTATATTTTCAAATCTTGTTGTTTTCAAAACCGCTTTCCTAAAGTGGTTCTAGCCTTCTTATGGTTAGAAGTGCTTTAGGAAAGTGAGATGTTTTTATACCTTTTAAAAACTCTCTTTAAAAATCTGTTCCTAAAAAAGTCTCTTTTTCAGCATACTTTCCTAAAACTCTCCTCTCCAAAATTGTTTTCAAAAACTCCCCTCCAAAATCTATTTTTCAAAACTCCCTTTTCCAACTCCTTTCCAAAACTCTCTCTCCTAAAAATTCACTTTCTAAAAGCGCTCCCTAAAAATCTTTCCAAAAACTCTCTTTTCCAAAATCTCCCTTCTAAAAATTCCCCTCTAGGATTTTCCTTCTAAAATCTACGTTTCTAAAAATGCACTTTCCAAAAACTCTTTCCTTAGAGCCCAATTCAAGCCCTAGAACCCACAACTAGGAAACCCTAAATTTTCTTCCCAAAAACATGATTTTCAAACTTTACCCCAAACCTAGGTTTCCAAAACTTCTTGTTTTCTACATCAAAACTGTACACGTTTCCAAAACCTCTTTTCTATAATTTTTCAAAACTAGGGTTTCTAGAATCTCCCTTTCCAAATCCTTGCCAAATCCTATCTTCCCTTTAGGAAACCAAATCCAATCCTCTGTTTTTGGAAACAAAATCCAACCTTTCACTTTTAGAAACCAAATCCAATCCCTTCCTAATCTAAACCTTTCCTAATTCAATTCCTTCCTAAACCATAAGTTTCCTAAACCTAAACTCTAAATCTTTCCTTAAATTTCAAAGTCCAACTCTTTCTTAATTCAAATTCTTCCTAAACTTCCGTTTTCCTAAATCTTAAGTTTCCTAAACTTGAACATAAAAATCTTTCCTAAGTTTTAAAACTCAATTTTCAAATCTTTCCTAATTCAACCCTTTCCTAATTCTACCCTCTTTTCGAATCTTAACTTCTTAAACCTAAGTTTTCAAACCTTTCCTAAACTTAAGCCTTTCCTAATTTTAAGACTTTCTAAAATTCAAACTCTAAAACTTTCTAAATCCTAAACTTTCTAAATTTCAAATCTTTCTAAAATTCTAAGCTTCTTAAATTCAAAACTTTCTTAGGTTAAATCTTTCTAAACCTAAATCTTTCTAAACTCTAAACTTTCCAAAACTTCAACATCTTTCCAAATCTAAGACTTTTCTAAACTCAAAGCTTTCTTAATTTAAGACTTTCTTAAGTCGAAACTTTCTTAATTCAAACATTTCCTAAATTGAAAACTTTTCTTTTTCAAACCTTTCCTAAAACAAAACTTTCTTATTTTCAAAACATCCTTGTTTTCAAAACTTTCCAAATTCTAAACTTTCCAATTTTCAAAACTTCCCTATTTCAAAACTTTCCTAAGTTGAAATTTTCCTAATTCAAAACTTTTCTAAGTTGAAACTTTCCTAATTCCAAAACTTTCCTAAGTTGAAACTTTCCAAATTCAAAACTTCCTTAAATCGGACCTTTCCTAATTCGAACCCTTCCTAAATCCAATCCTTTCCTAAATCTTCCAAGTCTAACATTCGAGTCAAATCTTTCTAAATCTCTAGTTTTTCCTAATTCTCTCTTTCCTAAGTCTAGGTTTCCTAAAACCAAGTTTTCCAAAGTCAAGTCTTTTCAAATTTTCCAATCAAAGTTCAATTTCTCAATCTTCCAATTCAATTTCCAATTCAACTCCTTTTTCAAATCAAACATTCTGTTTTCAATCGGACTCTTGTCCGAACTACGACTGACCTGATTCCCCCAAAGGGATATGTAGGCAACCTTCATAGGTGCGGTCACAATATTTTTTCAAATTTTCAATTCCACCCTCATGGGTGCAGTTTTCAAAATTCTAGTTTCAAAATTTCTATTTTCAAATTTCCAAGTTTTCAAACTCTCCAATTTCACATTGTATCTCTTCAAATCTATTTTCAAATCAAATCAATTTCAAATTAATCTCTTTTCAAATTTATTTTTCAATCCTCTCTTATTTTTACACTTGCACATCATGCATCATGTTAGTTTTCAAATATTGTTTTTCTAAAGTGGATAGGATTGGACATGGGTTAATTAAAGACTCTCATAGGTGAATATAGGGTAGATTGACATGTAGGTACCGAAAGGGCGGGGTAGGGTGATAGCTTAGTGCGTCTTCCCTACACGTAACCAACCTCCGAACTTAGAATCATTGTTTTCGAAGGACCAAAAAGGAGTTATTTTTCTAAAAATGGCTAAATGTTTTCCAAAGGTTGTCAAACAACCCGTTTTCCTAAAAAACCCGCTCTCGAGGAGATATTTTCAAATTGTTTTCTAAAAACCCTAAGTGTAGTCTTCGGATTATGCTTAGTTTGTAGGTGACCTAACTCACCTTAATCAAGTTAGGTGGTGACTCTGAATCTTTTTCAAAAGCCCTTTATTCAAATCAATTTTCAATTCAAACTTAGTCGCACTCATTCTTTTAGGAGGGTGAGTTCTAACAAGAGAGTACAACATTTTTCCCACTTGTGTGTGTATTCCTCAAGTGCGAAAAATCTGGGCGCGACACCATTCCATCCTATTCATTCATGACATACATGGCAATTAATATGACATAAAATAAAATGTGAACAAAGGTCCACCTACAAAATAAAATGCACAAAGTCAGTACCTTGATGACAAGCTTAATGCAAGACTGAATGATTGAATATAAATTGAATTCAAGTGATGGAATGTTCTTGAAAACTGCTTCGAAAAGTTTTGATTTCGAAAATTTTAAAGTGGACAAAATTGGACATATTAATTGAAGATTCTAGATGAGTGAAAGGTGAAAAGACATGGTAATGACCTAACCCTCTAAACGTTCCTAGCGAAGTCGCCAGTTGTCGTGTTTCAATTTTTCTCACTCGAAAAAATACAAGTGAGAAAAACACGGTACTCTCTCATTAGAACTCATCCTCTTAGAAGGGCGAGTGCAACTATGTTTGAACTAAAAATTGATTTGAATAAAGGCTATTGGAAAAAGTTTGGAGTCACCACCTAACTTTGTTAAGGTGAGTTAGGTTACCTAAAACTAAGTGCAATCGAAAGATTAGACATAGGGTTTTTGAAAATTTTTTGGAAAACACCCCCAGGAGAGGATTTTTGGAGAAAACAGGTTTTTTGGCAACCTTTGAAAAGATTTAGACCCTTCTTGAAAATAACTCTGTTTTTGGTCTTTCGAAAACAATGATTCTAGGTTCAGAGGTTGGTTACGTATATGTAAGATATACTAGGCTATCACCCTATCTCGCCCTTACTGTACTTACATGTCTATTCATCCCAAGTTCACTCATTTAGAATATTGGATTATCCAATGTCCAATTATATCCACTTTGAGAATTTTAGAAAAAGATTTGATATGTTACATGAAATGCAAGTGCAAGAAAATGATTTGATTTTAAAAATAGATTTGAAAATAGGATAAAGCTTGAAAAAGGTTGTAAAAATTGAAAACTTGAAAAAGATTGTGAAATTGAAAACTTGAAAAAGGTTGTAATCGTACCCATGAGGATTGCCTACGTGTCTCTTTATTGGGAATAAGGTCAGTCATAATTTGGACTCAAGGTTCGATTCAAAATAGACACTTTGAGGTCTTTGAAAAGTTTGACTTGAAAAAGTTTAATTTGGAACTTTGATTGGAGGATTTGAAATTGATCTTTCATTTGAAATCGAACTTTCATTGGAAATCAAACTTGAAATTGACTTTGATTTGAAATTGAACTACAGGATTTGAAATTGAGCTTTGAAGTGGAATTTGGACTTATTTTGAAAATTTTGAACTAAACTTTGAAATCATCTTGACTTAGATTGAAGTTTTAAAACCATCTTAGTTTTTACTTGAGTTTAAAGAAGAGTTTTTGAAAAAAAGTTGAAACTTCCTAACTTTAGGGTTAGGATTGAACTAGGGTTTAGACATCTTAGGATCTAGGTAACTTAGGGTTAAAACATACACTTGAAATAAGAAGATTGATTTTAGAAAGTTGAATTTTAAGAAAGTTTTGAATTAGGAAGGTTCCAAATTAGGAAAGTTCTAAATTAGGAAAGAGTTGATTTTGGAAAATTTTAAACTTAGAAAGATTAGAAATTTAGATAGATTTGAACTTAGAATGATTTAAAATTTAGAAAGATTTAGAAGTTTGAAATTAAAAAAAGGTTTGAAAGTTTGAATTTAAGAAAGATTGAAAGTAAGAAAGATTAAAATTAAGAAAGATTTGATAGTTTGAAATTTAGAAAATTGGAATTTGAAAAAGTTCGAAATTAGAAAAGATTTGATTTCTATTTCCTAACATAGAAGATTTAGATTATATTTCCAAAAGTAGATGATTTGAATTTGTTTTCAAAATTGGAGGATTTGATTTAGTTTCCAAAATTGCAATATTTGATTCGACATGGAGTTAGGAAAGTTGAGTTTTGAAAATCTTGGATTAGGAAATTTATGGTTTGGTAGGAAAGAAGGGTTTTGGAAATCTATGATTTGAGGCAAAATAGAAAGTCATGATTTTAAAAAAGGAATTAGGCTTTCATAATCATGAATTTTAGGGTTTGACTTCAACTTCAAGACAAAGAGCTTTTGGAAAGAGGTTTGAATATAGACTTTTGCAAGTCTCATGAATATCTCACTTTCCTAAATGATCCTAACCATGAAAAGACTGGAACAATTCTGGGGTTGTGATTTTGAGAACAGATAGGGTTTGAAATATAGACCATAATGATCACATTGAATGTAACATTTTCCTAAAACAATCTTAACCATGAAATGCCGAGAATCACTATAGGATTGTGATTTTGATAAAAAATAATTTAGTGTTTACACCCAAAATTTGGACTTTGATGGTTACATTGAATATAGCACTTTTTTAAAACAACCCTAACCATGGAATGGTTAGAATTATCCTAAGAGTGTGATTTTGAAAACGAGTTTGAAAGAAGAAAATTTTAAATGCAAGTTTTAAAAAAGAACTTTGATGCAGTTTTGAAAACAACTTTGAATGCAATTTTGAATGTAATGTATGAACATAACAACCACAATGCAATATGGATGATAACATACAAAGCATGAATCGGGGAATTCTTTGTTTCAAGCATGAAAGAAAAGGAGGTATAAGATGGAAATTAAAATAGAAGAAAACCCAAGTGGGTTAGGAGAGACAACAGAGAGGGGGATTACATAAAAGTAAATAGAAACCAAACCTTGTCTTCTTCTTGCTTTGATTGTTTTGTTTGCTTTACTTTATTTGAACTTTAAAAGCTTTGAAAATGCAGCACTTGATCTTCAATGAATATTTTGAGGCTTGTATTTGAGTGTATAGGGTGTATAGAAGCTAAGGTTTGAGTGTATGGAGACTAGGGTTTGAGCAGGCTTGAGAAAATTAGGGTTTTAAGGGAATTCAAGCTCTGTTTTCAATGAGGCAGTGTTTCTGGATTAAGTTTGCGGACCCTTTCTATGCAGGGAGAGGGTTTGTATTTATAGGCAATTGAAACAAGAACTGGTGCCTCTTACAGTGGCACTAGTTCTCTTTTAAACTTGGCGCCACTCTTGGCTTGGCACCACTACTAGTGGCGTCAACCACTTAGGTAAGTTTTAAGGCAGCAAGAAACATATCTTTTTACTCTTGGGACGCAATGCAAAATATTTGGGCACTTGTCCTAGTGACTACCGTGTAATTTTTGGCTTGACTCCACTACAAGTGACTCCTGAAAGTTTGGGAGTGATCCAAAAGGCCGTGGATGGATGGGAACCTCTATGAGAGTATCCCAAAGGTAAATGGCTTGAGTACCAATGCTAGAGTAGTTGAAAAGGATGACCAGCCTACTAGTGGCAAAACGGTTGATTGGACTGGGGAAACCCCAAAATAGACCCAGAGTGACCTATGAGAAGGCTTAAAGGTTGGAAACACTATCAAGAGTGTTCTGAAGGATTTCTGGTTTGATGCCCAGAGCAAGTGTGGTTGGAAAAGGCGATCGACCCATTAGGGGCAAAACAGTCTTTTTGCATCGGGCTTGCCGAAATAGACTCGGAATGATCTGAAAAGGCATTGGAAGGTTAGGAATACTATCAGAAGCATTCTTGGGAGATAACTGGTTTGATACCTAGAGCCGATGTGGTTCTCGAAGGCGATTAGTTGCCTAGGGGCAAAATGGTCATTTTGACCGGATGGTCTCCAAATTGATTCGGAACTGACTGCAAGGCACTTGAACATGCCGGAGTGTCTTTGGGACAATGTTGGAAGGGTGGACTTACCTCTCTGAGGACTTAGATGTTTTCTCAAGAAGCGTGCCGAAAGGGCCCAATGGGCAGTTTAGTCATTTTTTACCAAAGTAGGCTAGCAGGTGTAAGCACCCCATTTTTGACCGCTCGAAAGTCTATAATCCGTCCAGACTTGTATTCAAGTTAATTTGGACATATTGTGAGTCAAATCAACTTTCCAAGTCTAATCCTGTCTATTCATCGATTCGTGGGCCCGATGGGCCCAAATAGAGGCAAAACGACCAAAATGCCGTTGGGGGCATTGTTCGGTCCAATTCCAACAGGCACGTCTTTCCAAAGACTGTAAGTCCCAATTCCAATTCCAATTCCAATCCCTCTCTCGAGAAAGTTGATTCCTCGAGATGGTAAATCTATCCTACTAGCATGTTTTCTGAAGAAAGTCTCTTTAGAATGGTAAGTCCCTTCAAATCTGTTGACCGGGACAAAACCCCAAGTCCCCTAGATGGTAGAATGGTCCAGCTTTGGCGCCTGCTAGCCCGCTAATGCAGAAATGTCAGTTTCGACACGCCTTCTGAGAAAGTTGACTTCTCAGGCGCTAAGTTCCTTTAGCAACTTCCAGAGATCAGGCAGTATCAGGAATGATCGCGAACCGTCAGAGTAGCGGAAGTACTCGTAAACACCACAACCGTCAGAGTAGCGAAAATACTCGCAAACAAATTGATAAAGGGAATTGCCAACAACCCCCTGTATCACAGGACCATCGTTAGAGTGATGGAAACGCTCAAAACCCATGTCAACACCAGTACCTGCTAGCCCACTCTGGTGAAAAATGACCAAACTGCCCCTAAGGCCATTTTTGGCATGTTTTTTGAGAAAATACCTAAGTCCTCAAAACGGTAATTCCACCCTTCCAAAATTGTCTTAAAAGCAATTCGGCATGGTTAAGTGCCTTCTAGTAAGTTTCGGGCCAATTCCAAGACTTTTCGGTCTAGATGACTATTTTTCCCCTAGGCATCCAAAAGCCCCGAGGACCACACCGACTCTGGGTATCAAACCGACAACCTCCCTAGAATGATTTTTATAGTATTCCTGACCTTCCTTTATCTTTCCAGATCATTCCGAGTCAGTTCCGGCAAACCTGGTGCAAAATGACCGTTTTGCCCCTCGTGGGCCGGTCGGTCGTGTTTTCTGACCACACCGGCTCCGGGGTATCAAACCAGTAGCCTCTTGGGAACATTCCAAATAATGTTTCCAAATCTCGAGTCTTCTTCCGAGACATCCTGAGTCCGTCCCGGCAGCTTTTTGGCCCGACTGACCGTTTTGGCCCCTAATGGCTCGGTCAAGCCTTTTGACAATTCTTGTCATCTTTTTTTCAGGTCAAATACCTCTGGGATCTTGTTTTGAGGGTTCCTGGCCTTTTCCGGCCTTCCAGGCCATTCCTGGTCCCATAAATCCTTTACGGAACTTCCGGAGTCACTCCTAGTGAAGCTAGGCTAAAAATTACACGTTAGTCAGTAGTACAGGCGTCCAAATCTTTTGAAGATACGTTGCTTGCCAACCTTAAAACTTTCCTAAGTGGCTGGCGCCACTAAGAAGGTTTTTTGGCCTGGCGCCACTGCAACAGTCTCTAGTTCTATCCTCTCTCTATAAATACAGAGCCTCCTCCAGCGTGAAAGAGGTCCGCCAACTCAGTCTAAAAACCCTATTATTCGATATACAAAGCTCGTAGCCTCACTAAACCCTAGTCTCCTTAGGTTTTCCAAACCCTAGCCTCCTATATACACTCATACACTCTTATATACTCATACACTAGCCTCCAACCCTCCACTAAAGACTTGAAATGCTACAATCTGAAGCTCTCGAAGATCAAGACGAAGATTAAGATGAAGACTGAAGCGAAGACCGAAGAAAAGCAAGGAAAACAAAGTGCACGAAGTTAAGCAAAATAAACAAAACATATGGTAGGCTTTCTATTTACGTTTACGCATTTCCCCCATCTCTTCTCTCTCCTAACCCACTTGGGTTTTCTTCTATTTTAATCCCCCATCTTCTTCTCCACCCCCCCTCCCCCTTCCTTGCATGTTTGAAACAAGGGAATTCCCAATCCATGTGTAGGATTAGGCTATTGGAGAGTCACCGTATCGAGGACTTTCTTTTAGTCTAACCAGAGACCACGTGGGTTCGGCCCCCTTGATTATGTGCTGAAGCCTTTAAGCTTGTGTGTTCACGACCCCAATTTGCATTGTGCATATCATGATCTTGCATTCTTCTAAAATTCGTTTTCAAACTCGTTTTTTCAAAAATTGCATTAACATCGTTTTCAAACTTGCATCAAAACCTTCTTTTTCAAAACTTATTTTCAAAATCACAATCCTAAGATGATTCTAGCCTTTTCATGGCTAGGGTTGCTTTAGGAAAGTGTTACATTTAAAGTGACCAATATGGTCCATATTTTCAAAACATTGTTGTTTTCAAAACCACTATCTTAAAGTGGTTCTAACCTCCTTATGGTTAAAATCGCTTTAGGAAAGTTAGGTATTTTATATATGCTTTCTAAAAACTCTTTTTTCAAATCCCTTTTTCTAAAAACCACTTTTCCAACACACTTTCTAAAAAACTCTCTCCAATCTCCTTCTTCAAATTTGTTTCTAAGATTGTTTTCTAAAAACTTCCTCCAAAAATCTATTTTTCAAAACTTCTTTCCAAAACACTCTCCTCAAAATTCACTTTTTAAAAACGCTCCCTAAATCTCTTTCCTTAAAAACTCCATTTTCAAGTTTACATTCCAAAAACTCCTCTTTAGGATTTTCTTCCAAAAATCTCCTTTTCTAAAAATTCACTTTCCAAAAAATCTCTTTTTTTTTAAAGTCCAAGTCAAACCCTAGAACCCACAATTAAGAAACCTTAATTTTCCTTTCCAAAAGCATGATTTCCAATCCCTTATTTTGGCCTCAAAACTTGGGTTTCCAAAACTTCTTGTTTTCTACATCATAACTATATATATATATATATATTTCCAAAACCTATTTTCTACATCAAAACTATAATCTTTCCAAAACTAGAATTTCTAAAACTCCATATTTCCAAATTCATGTCAAATCCAATCTCCCATTTAGGAAACTAGATTATATCCTTCGTTTTTTAAAACAAAATCAAAACATCTCTTTTTAGAAACAAAATCTAATCCCTTGCTTTAGGAAATGGGAATCTCAATCCTTCCAAACTCAAATCTTTCCTAATTCAACTCCTTCCTAATCTCATACTTTACTAAATCATAAGTTTCTTAAACCTAAACTTTTAAATCTTTTCTTAAACTTTGAGCTTCCAAACCTTTCCTAATTCAACCCTTTTTCCATCCCTTTTCCAAATCTAACTTTTCAAGTCTTTCTAAACTTCCGAACTTTCTAAATTCCAAACTTTCTAAATTTTAAAACTTTTCAACTTTCAAAACTTTCTTATTTCAAAACATTCCAAATTCAAATCTTTCCAACTTTCAAAACTTTCCTAATTCAAAACTTTCTTAAAATGAAACATTTCCTAATTCAAAACTTTCCTAAAACGGAACTTTCCTAAAATAAAACTTTTCTAATTCGAATTTTTCCTAATTTGAATCTTTCCTAAATTCAATCTTTCCTAATCTTCCAAGTCTAACATTCGAGTCCAATCTTTCCTAAATCTTGAGTCCTTCCTAAATTCTATCTTCCTAAGTCTAGGTTTCTTAAATCTTAATCTTTCCCAAACAACTCCAAATCCCTCTTCCAATTTCTATCTTTCCAAATCAATTTCCTAATCCTTCAATTTTCAATCCTCTATTCTAAATTCAAATCAAATCCAAATTCCAATTCAGCTTCTTCTTTCATATCAAATCTTCTATTTTCTATCGGACTCTTGTCCGAACTACGACTGACCTGATTTCTTAAAAAGGATACATAGGCAACCCTCATGGGTGCGGTCACAACATTTTTCAAATCTCCAATTCCACAATCTTTTTCAAGTTTCCAATTTCCTAATCTCTTCCAAGCTTCCAATTCCAAATTTCTATTTTCGAATCTCTATTTCCAATTTCTAAAACTTTCCAATTTCAAATCTATCTTTTCAAATTTCTTTTTAAATCAAATCAATTTCTTTCCAAATCTATTTTTCAACTCTCTTTTCTTGCACTTGCATATCATGCATCATGTCTTTTAAAACATTCTTTTTTCTAAAGTGGATAGGATTAAACATTTGTTAGTTGAAGACTCTAATAGGTGAATCTAGGGTAAATAGACATGTAGGTACTGCAAGGGCGGGGTAGGGTGATGGCTTAGTGCATCTTCTCTACACGTAACCGACCTCCGAACCTAGATCACTGTTTTCGAAAGACCAAAACGGAGTTATTTTCCAAAAAGGGCTTAAATGTTTTCTAAAGATTGCTAAACAACCTATTTTCCTAAAAACCCTCTCTTGAGGTAATATTTTCAAAACCATTTTCAAAAACCTTAAGTGTAGTCTTTGGATTGTGCTTAGTTTTTAGGTGACCTAACTCACCTTAATCAAATTAGGTGACGACTCCATATGTTTTGTAAATGCCCTTTATTCAAATATATTTTTAATTCAAACCTAGTCGCACTCATTCTTCTAGGAGGGTGAGTTCTAACGAGAGAGTACAATATTTTTTCTGCTTGTTTGTATATTTCTCGAGTGCGAAAAATCTGAGTGTGACAGCTGGCGACTCCACTAGGGACACTTAGACGGTTAGCCCGTAGTCATACCTCTTTACCCTTCACCCATGTGGAGTCTTCAACTAACTTGTTCAATCCTATTCACTTTAAATTTTCAAAACCAAATTTTCAAAATTGTTTTTAACAAAAAAAATATGCATTTATTCATATTATCTTGTATTGAGTTTGCCGTCCACATACTAATTCTTGCATCTTTGTTTTGTAGGTGTGTTTTTTGTCTAAATTTTATTAACTATTATGCATGAATGTGATGAACAGGATAGATGGGAATTGTTGAGCTCTTTCCTCCACTTTCAAAAATCACGCACACATTGCATGTGCATCTACATTCTGTACACTTGCATTTTTACCCTGATATGACCCTTCTAGTTAGAAAGAGGGAACAGTATATTGGATGTGGGCAAGATATTGTATCAGTTTCTTCGCCTACGGCCTCTTGATGGTTCCCCCACTCGGATCACCAACCGATCATGGCACCACCTCGAGGAGTGGGCCTAGGTTTGAAGATCCGAGGACCGAGCCTTTTTAGGACGCATTAGTCAACTCTCAACCTCATGCTCATATAGACACCATGCATAGCCGAACCTCTACCAGATTTAAGACACACGCACCGTTTTTCAAAACTATGGAGGAAAGGGCGACTACTCTTATTTTCATTTATACCTGTCTATTCCTGTTGTTATAATGATTGTATTCGTACTGTTATAATGCCCGTCTAACTACTTGTAAGCACCCCATTTTTGACCGCTCGACGGTCTCCAGTCTGTCCAGACTTGTATTCAAGTCAATGTGGACATATTTTGAGTCAAATCAACTTTCTAAGTCTAATCTTGTCTATTCATCGCTTCGCAGGCCCCACTCGGCCCAATTAGAGGCAAAATGACCAAAATGCCCTTGGGGGCATCATTCGGTCCAATTCCTATCAGGCACGTCTTTCCAAAGATGGTAAGTCCCATTTCTAATTCCAAAATAGGCAAGTCTTTCTGAAGATGGTAAGTCCCCTTTCTAATTCCAATTCAGGCACGTCTTTTCAAAAACAGTAAGTCCCCTTTCCAATTCCAACAGGTGCGTCTTTCTGAAGACGGTAAGTCCCCTTTCCAAGTTTAATTCCAATTCCAATCCCTCTCTCGAGACAGTTGATTCCTCAAGACCGTCCCGACACATTTTTCAAAGAAAATCTCTTCGAAGCGGTAAGTCCCTTTAAACCTGTCAACCGGGACGAGACCCCAAGTCCCCTAGATGGTAGAGCAGTCCACCTTTGGCGCTTACTAGCCCGCCAATGCAAAAATGTCCGTTTAGGCATGCCTTTCGAGAAAGTTAATTCTCAAGTGCTAAGTCCCTTTAGCAGCTTTCCGAGAGCGGGCAGTCTCGAGAATGATCGCGAACCGTCGGAGTAGCGAAAATACTCGCAAACATCACAACCGTCAGAGTAGCAGAAATACTCGCAAACAGGTTGATATAGGGAATTGCCAACAGACCCCTGTATCATGCGACCACCATCAAAGTGGCGGAAACACTCAAAACCCAGGTCAACACCAGTGCCTGCTAGCCCACTTCGGTAAAAAATGACCAAACTGCCCTAGGGCCATTTTCGACACGTTTCTCGAGAGCACACTAAGCCCTTAGAACGGTAAGTCCACCCTTCTAAGATCGTCCCAGAGATGATCCGGCATGATTAGGTGCCCTCTAGTCAGTTTCAGGTTAATTCTGAGATCTTTCGATCAAGATGACCATTTTGCCCCTAGGCATTCGAATGCCCCAGGAACCACACCGGCCCTGGTTATCAAACCGGTAACCTCTCGAGAATGCTTCCTATAGTATTCTCAACCTTTCTTTACCTTTCCGGATCATTCCGAGTCAGTTCCGGCAAACTCGGTATGAAATGACCCCCTAGTGGGCCGGTCGCTTTTTCCAACCACACCGACTCTAGGTATCAAACCGGAAACCTTTGGGAACATTCTAAATAATGTTTCCAAATCTTGAGTCTTTTTTCCGGGACATTCTGGGTCCGTCCCGGCAACTTTCTGGCCCAGTTGACCGTTTTGCCCCTAATGGCCCGGTCAACCCTTCCGACACATCCTATCCTCATCTTTCAAGTTAAATACCTTTGGAACGCTATTCTAAGTGTTGTTGCCCTTTTCTGGCTCTCCGAGTCATTCCCGGCCTCTTCAATTCATTCCCGGACTTTTCAGAGTCACTCCTAGTGAAGCCGGGCTAAAAATTGCATGGTAGTCACTAGTACAGGTGCCCAAATCTTCCAAAGATACGTTGCTTACCGACCTTAAGACTTTTCTAACTGGCTGGCGCCACTCCTAATGACGCTAAGAGGGAATTTGGCCTAGCGCCACTGCAACAGGCGCTAGGTATATCCCATCTCTATAAATACAGAGCCTCTTCCAGTGTGAAAGAGGTCTGCAAACTCAATCTAAAAACCTTAATTCTCGATATACAAAGCTCGTACGCTCCCGAATCCCTAGCTTCTCTAGGTTTTCCAAACCCTAGCTAAACCCTAGCCTCCTATACACTCCTATACACTCTCATACACTTATACACTAGCCTCTAACCCTCCTTTGAAGACTTAAAGGGCTGCAATCTGAAGGTTTGAAAATTAAAGACGAACTCTTAAAGATTGAAGTGAAGATCGAAGAAAAGCAAGGCGCGCAAAGCCAAGCAAAATAAAGAAGACATAAGGTAGGCTTCTTATTTAAATTTTTGCACTTCCTCCCTCTCTCTTCTCTCTCCTAACCCACTTGGGTTTTCTCTATTTTAACCCCCTATCTCTTTCCCCCCTTTCTTTGCATGCTTTAAATAAGGGGACTCCTGGTTCATGTGTAGGATTAGGCTATTGGAGGGTCACCGTGTCGGGGGCTTTCTTTTAATCTAACTAGAGACCACGTGGGTTCGGCCCCCTTGATTATGTGGCGAAGCCTTAACCTTGTATGTTCCCGACCCAAATTTGCATTGTGCATATCATGATTCTTGCATTCTTCTAAAATTCGTTTTCAAAGTCGTTTTCAAAATCGTTTTCGAACTTGTTTTCAAAATTGTATCAAAATCTTCTTTTTCAAAACTTGTTTTCAAAATCACAATCCTAGGATGATTCTAGCCTTTCCATGGCTAGGGTTGCTTTAGGAAAGTGTTATATTTAAAGTGACTAACATGGTTCATATTTTTAACTCCTTGTTGTTTTCAAAACCACTTTCTTAAAGTGGTTCTAGCCTTATTATGGTTAGAATCGCTTTAGAAAAGTGAGACGTTTTCATACTTTCTAAAAAACTCTATTTTCAAAAGTCTCTCTTTCTAAAACCCTCTCTTTCAACATGCTTTCCAAAAACTCTTCCTCCCAAAATTGTTTTCAAAAACTCTATTCAAAAATCTATTTTTAAACTCCTTTCCAAAACACTCTCCTCCAAATCTCTTTCCTAAAAAACTCTCTCCAACAATTTTCTTCCAAGAATCTTTCTAAAAACTCTCTTTCCAAAATCTTCCTTCTAGAAATTCCTCTATAGAATTTCTTTCCAAAAACTCGTTTCTAAAAACACACTTTCCAAAAACTCTTTCCTTGGAGCCCAAGTCAAGCCCTAGAGTCACGATTAGGAGACCCTAATTTTCTTTCCAAAAATATGGTTTTCAAACTTGCCTTACAACCTAGGTTTCCAAAACCTCTTGTTTTCTACATCAAAACTATACATATTTCCAAAACCCATTTTCTATGTCAAAACTATACACTTCCAAATCTAGGGTTTCTAAAACTTCCTTTTCCAATTCCTTGTCAAATCAAATCTTCCCTCTAGAAAACCAAATCCAATCTTCCGTTTAGGAAACTAGATCCTATCCTTCGTTTTTTGAAACAAAATTCAATCTTTTGTTTTAGGAAATAGGAATCTTCACCCTTCCTATTCCAAATCTTTCCTAATTTAAATCCTTCCTAATCTTCTATTTTCCTAAATCTTAAGTTTCCAAAACTTGAACATAAAAATCTTTTCTAAATTTTAAAACTCAACTTTCCCATCTTTCCTAATTCAACCTTTCTTAATTCCATCCCTTTCCAAATCTTAACTTTCCAAATATAAGTTTTCAAATCTTTTCTAAACTCAAACTTTTTCTAATCTCAAGATTTCCTAAAACTCAAACTCAAAAACTTTCTAAATCCTAAACTTTCTAAATTCGAAACTTTCTAAATCTAAAATTTTTTAAATCTTAAACTTTCTAAATTTCAAATCTTTCTAAAATCCAAAGCTTTCTAAATTCAAAACTTTCTTAAGTTAAATCTTTCTAAATTTTCAAACTTTCTAAATTCTAAACTTTCCTAAACTTTTAAATTTTCCAAATTTAAAACCTTTCTTAAAACAAAACTTTCTTAATTCAAAACTTTCATAAGTTGAAACTTTCCTAATTCCAAAACTTTCCTAAGTTGAAATTTTCCTAAATCAACATCTTTCCTAATTCCAAGTTTCCTAATCTTCCAAGTCCAATATTCAAGTCAATTTTTTTCTAAAATCTTTTCAAGTCAAATCTAATCTTTCTTTTCTAAGTTCCTAAGTCTAGGTTTCCTAAAACCAAGTCTTTCAAAACTAATCTTTTCAAATCTTCCAATAAAAGTCCAAATTTCCCTACTTTTCTAACTCCAATCCAAATTCCAATTTCAACTCTTTTCCAAATCAACTCCTCTATTTTCAATCGGACTCTTGTCCGAACTACGACTGACTTGATTTCTCCAAAAGGATACGTAGGCAACCCTCATGGGTATGGTCACAATATTTTTCAAACTTCTATTTCCATAATCTTCTTTAAATTTCCAATTCTACAATTTTCTTCAAATCTCCAATTTCACATTTTTTAAGTTTCTATTTCTATAAATCTATTTTCAAATCTCTATTCCCAATTTCTAAAACTTTCTAATTTCAAATCTCTCTTATAAAATCAAATCAAATTCTTCTTTTCAAATTTATTTCCAAATCAATTCTCTTTTCTTGCATTTGCATATCATGCATCATGTCTTTTTTTTTTTTAGCATTGTTTTCTAAAGTGGATAGGATTGAACATTGGTTAGTTAAAAACTCTCATAGGTGAATCTAGGGTAAATAGACATGTAAGTACCGAAAGAGCGGGGTAGGATGATGGCTTAGTGCGTCTTCCCTACACGTAACCAACCTCCGAACCTAGATCACTATTTTCAAAATACCAAAAATGGAGTTAGTTTCAAAAAAGGACTAAATATTTTCCAAAGGTTGCTAAAAAACTTGTTTTCTCAAAAACCCTCTCTTGAGGAGATATTTTCAAAATCGTTTTTCCAAAAACCCTAAGTGTAATCTTTGGATTATGCTTAGTTTTTAGGTGACCTAACTCACCTTAATCAAGTTAGGTGGGGACTCCAAATCTTTTCTAAAAGCCCTTTATTTAAATATATTTTCAATTCAAAGCTAGTCGCACTCATTCTTCTAGGAGGGTGAGTTCTAACAATAGAGTACAGTATTTTTCTTGCTTGTGTGAGTATTCCTCGAGTGCGAAAAATCTGTGCGCGACACTGCTTATACATGCATATGTACTTTAGTTGTATTCTCTTTCCTTATACTCTATGCATCCATTTTCATGCATTCTATATTCCATGTCAAGACGAGAGTTCCAAGTAACTTAAGTCACCGTATTCTCATGCATATGATAAACCCATTGAGAGTGACACCTAGTTCACTCTCCCTTGTATTAAACCTACCTAAACCCTAAGGGTTCCCATGTAACCCTAAGGACTCATGCCATGCATATCAATTCATTCCATAGGAGGGGCCCCAATCCCTTTACGCGGACAGAGATAGGGTTGCCAAGAAGACAAGGGGCAATTGATCAACAAGGTCTCTCAACGATCTCCTCGAAATCAAATCCAAGGAAGCCAAATTCGAAGACTCAAGAGTAGTTTAGGACTTCTTATGTAAAACTAGATAGGCAAAAATCCCAACGAAACATGTTCCCTCCTCTTGTTAAAATGTATTTCAATTCTTTTGTATCTCAAACCCAAAGTTAAATGTATTTCTTTGTTTTCCTCGAGCAAATGGGTGGATGGATGTGTGAATGGATGAAGCTCCATATATGATGGTTGTCGTGCCCCGATTTTTTGGGGTTTCCAAGGTCCTTTCGGCTCGGAGACCCTAAAGCACGGAACTCTGTCATTAGAACTTGTCCCCCTAGAAGGACAAGTGCGACTAGGTTTGAAAATTTGATTTGACTAAGGGCTTTTTAGAAAAATAGGAGTCACCACCTAACTTGATAAAGGTGAGTCAAGGCACCTAAAACTAAGCATTAATCCGAAGGTTAAGCTTAGAGTTTTTGAAAAGGTTTTTTGAAAACTTCCTCAAGAGAGGGTTTTTAAGAAAATAGGTTGTTTGGCAACCTTTTGAAATGTTTAAGCCCTTTTTGAAAATAACTCCATTTTGGTCTTTCGAAAACAGAAATCTAAGGTTCGGGGGTAAGTTACATGTAGGGAAGATATCCTAAGATCATCACCCTACCCTGCCCTTTCGGTACCTACATGTCTAATCACCCTTGGTTCACTCACTAGAATGACCGGTTACCATTGTCCACTTAATATCCACTTTAGAACTTTGAAAAAGGGATTTAGTCATCACTTTTTGGATGAATGATGCATGATGAAAGTTTTGGAAGAAGTTTGAAAATAATGGAGGTTTTGAAAGAGTTTGGAATAGAAACTTTGAATTGATTGGAATTTTTGAAAAAGGGATTGGAGTTGAAACAAAAGTTATGATCACACCATTTTAGGTTGCCTACGTATCTCATTTGGCGAGAATCAGGTCAATCGTAGTTCGGGCAAGAGCCCGATGGACAATAGGCACATTAGGGCCTTTGGAAAGCTTGAAGACACATTGAGGTCTTGGAAGAAGTTTAAAACACTTTGAGGTCTTTGAAAGTTGAAGACTCTTTGAGGTCTATGGAAGGGTTTAAGACACTTTGGGGTCTTTAGAAGTTAAAGACTCTTTGTGGTTTTGGAAGTTTTGACTTGAAATTGAATGGTGGAGTGTTTCCTAAAAATGTTTTAGGATCAACTTGAGGGAGTTTTGGAAGAATGCTTTGGCTGTCTCAAGAGAACTTGGAAGTGTTTTTGAAGCCTTGTTTTGAAAACCTTGGAAGCATGTTTTGATGAATTAATTTTTTAAAGTAGTTTTTGAAAAGGCCTAAGGGTTTGGAATCCTAATATGGACAACCTTGGAGGTTGTTCTTGATTTATCACTTCTCCTTGGAATCCCTAGCCATGAGGGGGCTAGGGACACCTTAGGTTTGTGACTCTTTGAAAACATTTTTGCAAAGGTCTTGAAGAGGGAATGTAAGAACATTTGAAGAGTCTATGGAGTTGGTTTCTGAAATCAAAAAGAGTAGGAGGTTTTGGAAAAAATAGTTCGAAGATTTGAAAGATCATTTAGAAAATGGTTCAAGAACCTTGAAGTGTACTAACCTAGGTTGAGTTTGCCTAGGGTTAGGGGTAACCTAAAGTTAACTAACTAGGGATAGGTCAACCTACGGTTAGGAGGACCTAACTCAGGTTAGGTTAACCTAAGGCTAAGATGACTTAGGGTTAACTAACTAGGGTAGGGCTAACCTAAGGTGAGTGAACTAGGGTCAAGTTATCTTAGGGTCAAGTTAACCTAGGGTTGGTCAACTAAGGTCAAGTCAACCTAGGGTCAAGTTAACCTAGGGTTGGTCAACTAGGGTCAAGTTAATCTAGGGTTGATCAACTAGGGTCAAGTTAACCTAAGGTTAGGCAACTAGGGTCAAGTTAACCTAGGGTTGGATTGGAGGATGGTTTTCAAGTGTGGTTTGGTGTATTTTTGGGAAGAGTTTTGGAAAACACAACATGTTATACAATGAATTTTGGTTGGCAATCTTTTTAAAGATCATTTCCATGAAAATTTTGACTCTAGTCAGAGTAGAGTTTGTATGGTTGGTGATTGGAGACCATTCCAAGGAAGGTTTCCTCATGACCATTATAACCACTATCTTGACAAGAATACAAGGGTTCAAAAATCAACATAATGATGGTACTTTTTAGAACATCATTTTTATGCAAAGATGGAGAGAATGCATTTTTGAAATCATTTTTGGGGAAGGATTTTGAAAACCATTTTTCAAGGGAATCATTCCATCAAGAGAGGGTTCATATGGCCAATAAAAAGGGAGACCACTCAAGAGAGGGTTCCATGGGGCCATTCCAACCACTAAACTTGAGAGAATGAAAACCTTTGAAAATTAGGGAGTTTGAAAGTAACCTTTGTGCAAGTTGAAATGTAATGATGCAAAGGTGTGAATTAGGGGGTAGTGAGGGATTTTCTAAGGCATGACTCATAAAGTCTCATCCTAAACTTCAAGGGACCAACTCTTGGAACAATTTTCAAAGGGCATGTAGAACTTGGAAATGTCATAAAATTAAGAGCAATGCAAACATTGTGGAATATGGCAATAAACATAAAATGAAACCAAGCATACAAGGCATGATCAAAATAATAATATGCAAGGTGTCATGATTCACATACAAGGCTTTTAAGCTTCACCATACAAACAAGGGGCTCTTAGGCCATACCATCTTAAAGTAGGCTAGTGAGAGGTCCCCCTACACGGTGGCTCTCACTTGCTTTCCTCTAGGCATGATCTAGGAGCCCTCTTGATTCAAGCATGCAAGAAAGGGGGGTTAAAGATGGGGATTAAAATAGAGAATAGCCTAAGTAGGCTAGGAGGGAGAAGAGAAGAGTAGGGAAGAGCACAAATGTAAAAGAGATACCACCTTTTGCCTTCAACACTCTTGTAGTCTTCAATGGATGTCTTGGTTGGAGCTTGAGTGACTTTAAGAAGGCTTGAGAGGCTTAAGTAGAGTGTATAAGTGTGTATGAGGCTTTGTATATGGAGTGTATAGGCTTAGGAGAGACAGAATCTAGCCTAAGTGTTTGAGGGGAGGAATATATGTAGAGATTCGAGTTTCTAGAATGATTTCAGCAGAGTTTCGTATTAATTTCGGACCTGGAATATGCAAGGGGGGAGGCCTCTATTTATAGGCAATCTGGAACAGACCATGCGCATGTGCTACATGCGCATGGCCAAACTTTGGATGTGCGTATGTAGGACATGCGCAGGTACTGTTCCATTGCCAAAATAACATGTGGCACCCTATGTACTGGTTAAATCTCGATCGTTGATCGAAAGTCGGTCGATCTGAACAAAATTTAAGCGCATGTAGCATACGCTCCATCACCGGGAAGATTCACCCAAACCTTGTCTCGATAATTGGGCCAACCGGGAAGGTTCCAGGGGAATCGGTCGCACTCGGGATGTTCTCCCAGTGCAACCGATGAACTTTCATGTTTTCGAAGAGTTTGAATTATGTTTAGAAGCGTGGGATATCATATTGGAAAGCATGCCAAAAAGGACACTTTTGTGAAGCGTCTATGATATGCTCCGTGTGTGTTCGAAAGTGGCTATCTTCATTTGATGTGATCGAGGCCTTCAAGGAGCAATTTATTCAATCGGACCATTCCGATGGAAAGTGCTCTGGAAATACTTCCTAGAATTCCCAAATTTACGCATTTCTCAAGTCGTTTGACTGTGCGTTTTGATTAGGGAATCGAAGAAAAAGTCAACCTTGGCGGAGCGTCTGCGAAACGCTCCAGGGGTTGCTGAAAGTCATGGTTTGCACACCGTACGATGGAGGGCTTCGGGAAGTGATCTATTTGATCAAACCGTATCGATGGGAAGATCTATGGACGAGCTTTCGAGAATCCCTAATTTACGCATTTCTCAAGTTGGTTGACGGTGTATTATAACCAGGGAATCGGGGGAAAAGACAATTTAGGCAGAGCGTCTGCGAGGCACACCAGGGAACTTTTATCGTGTCGTGTGAGCTTAGTGTCGTAGGGTGTTCCTTGGGTTAAACAAAGACGTGTGGTGAAACCTTTTGCATAAAATCCCAAGGCTGGTGCTGTTTCGGGGCGTTTTTGGGCTTCTAGGGGCAAAATGGTCATTTTGATCGGAGTTGGCTGAAAATGGTCAGGAATGGTCTGGTATATTGTGCTAGGCATGTAGGGCTATTCAGGGATAGTTTTGAGAGAGTTTCTCGCCGTTCAGCGGGGTTCGTGCCGTGCTGAGTCGTTCAGGGGCAAAGTGGTCATTTTGACCAGAGTGAGCTGGAATAGGACCAAATTTGGACCAAATGGCATGCGGGGGACACCCGATGGTTTGACAACATTATGGAAGGATGGACTTATAGTTTTGAGGGATTTTAAACTTTTCCAAAACGTGCCTGGAGACCCAAGGGGCAGATTTGGTCATTTTTCACCGAGTCGGGCTAGCAGGCGCCGGTGTTGACCTAAGTGTTGGTTCCCGAGACCGCCCGGTCTCGAAAAACTACCTGTGTAGTGTTCATCTCTAAGAACGCCTGGTCTTAGAGAGCTACCTATAGGGGTGGTGTTGGTTTTTGAGAACACCTGGTCCCGGAAAGCTACCTTGAAGGGTGGTGTTGGCCTTCGAGAACGCCTGGTCCCGGAGAACTACCGAATGACGGATATTCTACATTAGTGGGCTAGCAGGCACCAGAAGTAAACCGTCTAGAATCTTTGACGAGGTGTTGGTCCCCGAGATCGCTCGATCCCGGGACACTACCTGGATGGCATTGTTTCCGAGACCACCCTGGTCCGAAAAACTGCCTGGAATAATGGTGCTTAAGGCTCCAGCGGATCCTTATGGACCCGAGAAGCGACCAATTGACTAGATTGGAGATTGAAAGGCTCATCTTAAGCTTGCATGTGTTGTGATGTTGGAAACCGAATCCGGTCGAGCCGGAGATTGCCGAGCGGGTAAAAATGGGGTGCTTACAGCTGCCCCTCTTTTTTTGGCTTTGCTTGTCGAAGACAGAAAAATAATAAGGAAGGATCCCATGTTGACCGCAAGGCGATCGGAGGGACGATGTGTTGGTGAATTTGGGAATGCTTCGAAACCTCTTGTGGGTTACTGGTCTGGAAGATTTTGGAATTTGAAAAGTCTTGGGCCCAGGTCAGGGGTCGAGTTGCCAACTTGACACGGTTTTGGTCTAGGGCAACTGATCCCGGCCAGTGAGTGTTAAAGGACTTGATTTTCGGCTTTTGGCAAAGCCTTCGCGAGCGAGTTCGGGTTTCTAGGGAGCTCGAAATTGGTTTTAGCGGGAAACTGGATGACTGGGCACATGTATCACATGCGCATTTCGTGGAATAAGCCATGCGCATCTAATACATGCGCCAGCAGAATTTTTGTTTTGGCGCATCTGCTACATGTGTGAGCCCGTGGCCTTTAAAACAGAGCAGGTTCGCGTTTTGCTCACTTGTGCTTTCGAGTTTCGGTTGATTTTGGGATTTTCTCTGAAGAGTTTTGTGGAGTTTTGCTCGGGGATCGTTAAAGGGGTGTTAGGTGACGTCGAGCACGCGCCGGAGATCATCACCGTCACCGGATTCTTGCCGGAAAGTTAGGTTTTCGCCGGAGAATTTCAAAGGTTAGTTTTTGAAAATTTCATTGATTTTGATGCATGTAGCTCCGTTTTTTGCAAGTGATCAGTGTATTCCTATGCTTTAAGATGTTTAGAACACAATGATCGGATCGCTTTTGTGATTTGAGAGATATTTGAGTGTGTTTTGAATATTTTTCTACGTTTGGGGAAAGGGTTTTTCACAGGACTCGAACAATTGCCTCTACAGGCTCGGGTATCGACCGTTTGTGAGGGATTTTTACACCGAGAACCTTAGAAAAGTGTGTAGAACAACCGTATAAAGTTTCGTACTTTTTCGAAGAATTTCAAATTTTTGAATTTTTTGAAATTACGAAAAATACAGAATTTGAACCGGGGTTTTTGAAGAAGAAAATCCAAAAAATCGGTTTTGAAATTTAGAAACCAAACTTTTTGAGGAAAAAGCTTGAAAACTTGTAAAGAATTTTCAAACCAGGGTTTTTGAAGGAGAAAACCCAAAAATCGGTTTTGAAATTTAGAAACCAATCTTTTTGAGGAAAAAGCTTGAAAACCTGTAGAAAATTTTCGAACCAGGGTTTTTGAAGGAGAAAACTCGAAAAACCAGTTTCGAAATTTAGAAACCAAACTTTTTGAGGAAAAGGCTTGAAAACCTGTAAAAATTTGAAACGGTGTTTTTGAAGGAGAAAACCCGAAAAAACAGGTTTTGAAATTTAGAAACCAAACTTTTTTTGGCAAAAGCTCGAAAACTGTGTAAAAATTTGAACCGGGGTTTTTGAAGGAGCAAAACCCGGGAAACCAGTTTGAATTTTAGAAACCAAACTTTTTGAGGAAAAAGCTTGAAAACCGTTAGAAAATTTTTGAAATGGGGTTTTTGAAGGAGAAAACCCGAAAAACCGGTTTGAATTTAGAAACCAAACTTTTTGAGGAAAAAGCTTGAAAACCGTGTAAAAATTTTGAACCAGGATAGATGGGGCCCTCGCTCTTCCACCTTTTTCCTTTTTCTTTTTCTTTTTCTTTTTCTTTTTTCTCTTTTTCTTCTTCTTCTTTTCTTTTCTTCTTCTTTTTTTTTTTCTCTGTTTTTCTTCTTTTCTTTTCTTCATTTTTTCTGTGTTTTTCTTCTTTTCTTTTCTTTTTTTTTTTCTTCTTTTTCATTCATTCATCATCATTTTTTTTATATACATTGATGTATTTATCTTTGCACTTTTGGTATATTAGTGATTGACTGATCCTCTTGAATGTTGTCACTTTTCAGGATGTCGGAGGCTGGAGGCGATGGTTCGGACAGGAGACGCCACAGGAAGGCGCCACGGATAGAGCTTGAGGAGGGTGGTAGTAGCCGGGGTAGCTCGGCTAGAGGTAGCCGTCGGAGCAGCTCAGTTCGGATTAGCGGTTGGGGTGACACAGCGTGTGGAGGTAGTAGGGATGTTTCTACGCAGGGCGGTGGTAAGGCCAGTTCTCCCCGGAGCAACCGCAGCGGGTCACAGAGATCCTCGAGTAGGACCGTTTCTAGTGGGAGCTCCGTGAGGGGAAAGCCCTCAGCAGCTCCTGACGAGAGATTTGAGGATGAGGCCGACTCGCTCGTGGATCCTCGGACAAGATACGGTATGGCTTCGGTTCGGAACAGGCAGAGAGACACTTCATTTACCGATGATCAGCTAGCCATTCCTGATATTCACCCGCTGCGTGACTTGGTGTTCCATCCGAGCCTATATTCACGCTATGGCCGGATGCCATCGGTTACACATAGTTCCTTCAGAGGGGCTAGTATCTCGGCTTTGAGAGCTATGCAATCGTCAGCTCTGAGCTATCAGGACTTTTTGCATCGGATTGGTTTCGGCGCTTTTATGACACTTCAGACTGACGGACTTGATCACGGGATCACCATGGGGTTGTTGGAGCGATGGTTCGGGGAGACAGGGACTGTGCATTTGGTGGGCTTCGAGCTAGGACCTACCCCTGTTAACTGGGCTATGATTATCGGGCTATCTTTTGGAGGGGTGCCGATTTCTCTACGGGATGTGTCTCTCGAGGGGGCCTGTCTTCTCTTGGGGTTGCCAAGGCTTGGGGGCTCGAGCTTCCCAGCTTCACTCTTATGCTCGGCTGAGACAGCCCTTGCTTTCGAGCCTACACCAGATGACCAGGTTATTATGAGGTGCCATTTGGTGTTGTACGTCATCTTTAGTTGCTTTTGCAACAATAATAGGTCGACAGTCCCTTTGTCTTTGGTGAGCCTGGTGGTGGATCTGGATGCGCTGGATTATGTTGACTGGGGTGCTTTCACCTTTGCTTGCTTCCTATGAGGGATGAGAGTGAGTACGTCCGGGGCTTGGGGGAGCTTGACGAGTTTTTGGCCATTTTTGATATGGTGGAGCTATGAGTATTTGCCAGTTTGCTGACCAGAGGTGTTGTCCAGCGATGCCTTCCCACGAGCCACGAGGTGGGTTCGACAGTAGGTAGTCCAGCAATCCTTGCTTACAGATTTTGTAGCCCTTCGGGCTAACTTGGAGCTGCTGAGGTCTCGGGATGTGACTTGGACACCTTATCACCGATCCACCCAGTATGCCGGTATAAGGGATATCATCCTCTTATCTAGGTCACAGATCACCTTTCGGGGTCCCGTGTCATGGGAGACGTACCTCGGGGAGTGTCACTGGCGGTAGTTCCATTCTACTTTCCGCGCCGCCATGGATCTTCCCCAGTATATCTTTGGACTGTATCAGGCTGGGGTAGGGATTCCTTACATAGTCGAGGTCCCGGGTGAGCGGTTCTTGCTTCCGCCGGACGTGGATTATAAGGCTCACTTCCGGGCGAGATCTATTGGTGCTTTCACCTAGCTGGATCTGGTGGTCGGAGGGCAGGTGGCCAGCCATGAGGTGGTGGAGCTTTGGCGTCGGGCCCAGGGCTTTGTATCTGAGGAGGAGTACCTAGCAGCTTGCCAGGCACGAGATCAATATCGGGCTGAGGTGGAGGCTCTGACTGCTCGCATATCTCTAATGGAGGTCCGCTGGGTATGTTGTTTATGATTTATTATTTTCATGTTCCTTATGCATCTCTTGTGTTCTGATGCTAACTTTCCTTCCTCTTTTGCCTTTTTGCTTGGCCAGGGTCCTTTTGACGCGGGAGCCTCCTCCAACCAGCCCTTTCCGTATATACCGGATATAGGGGACTTCGACTTGGATGACGACCCTACTCCTTAAGGCGTATCTATTGACACAGTTGTAATTTAGTTAGTTTGGCACTGTCGTTTTATGTTTTTGAGGCTGCATGTTGGCCCTTATGGATGATGACTGTACAATGCTTTTATGTACATTTATTTTGATTTCTTGTATGCGACGATGATTGTTTCTTCCTTCTCATCTCGTTATTTATGTTATGTGTGTATATGATAGGTATGAATGCAAACACTAAGGTACAGGAGTCATGGTACAAGATAGGTGCATTATTGCACATGTCAGGCAGAGTGCACAAGCATGCATATGACTATATGAAGTCTTATCTAGAGGTAGATCGGGTGTTCCCTGGAAATTGTCATTTTGGCACTTTGATCTTTCTTTGGAGATTCTCTTTCGTGCTGCGCCTTTTTCCTGTCATGGTGAGATGGCAGTTGTCCCATCCTTAGGTTCTTCATTTTCAAACCCAACCTCCCCTCTCTCTTATATGAGAAACTGCACTCAACTGATTTTCTCTCAAGGGTCTTATGTTTGATCAGGCAGATTCTTCAGGTGACAGTCGAAGTAGCCTTTAGCAAAGAAGCGATCAGTTTCCATCCTCAATCCAAGAAGGCTTTACTTTGGACTGTAATGTAGGCTAGGCAATGGGAGATGAATGAAGGGGTATTCTGGCTTAAAATGGATTTTTTTTTTTTAGGGCGATAATAACCAAAACCACCTTAAGTAAATTTCCGCTGCTTTGTCCCTTTTTTCTTTCTCGGGTATCGCCATTTCCTCTTGAACTTGTTTAGACTAAGCAATCTTCCCTGATCTGAGGGGACTTTCTGGGGGTTGTAACGTGGCCAGGTTGTGGGTTTTTTAAAGAAAGGGTATTGATGGCTCAAAGCGTGATGTGGTTTCTACGGTTTGCTGGTGATCACCGCTTCAGGTCTTTTCCTTTTGTCCGCGGGCTTCTTTCTCCATCTCTCTTCGTTTCCTCTCTTCTTCTTCTTTTCTTTTTGTACGAATTTGTGCTTGTATAGGGCCCGTCATTTCTTTTAGTTTTTGCCCCAGTATTATTGCTTTGACTTTTCAAGAGACATCAATCTTTATTTCATTTTTCATTCACTTTTCATTTGTCATTTGTTATTCCATTCATTTCATCATTTCATTTTTTCATCATTTTTTTTTTCTGTTTGAGTATTGCCTTGTTTCCATTCTTTTTCGATGTAGGAGGGGGCCTTCTTTCTCTCCATACCCCTTTTTGTCACTTTTCCCTCCGAGTTTTCTTTTGCCCATCACAAGGAGTGATCACCAGGGTGGGTTTTTTGAACGAATACAATTTGGCTCAAAAGAGGCTTTTCAAAGGGTGTTCTTTTAACTGTATGGTAGCAGAATAGATGACCCTTCTTCCTTTCAAATAAGATTGCTTAAACCGTGAAGTTCAGTTCTAGAGGTTTTGGCGTTATCCTTCGAAACAGACAAGAGTTAGCTCGGTTGTTCTATTACTTGCACCTGCCCCAATATGGGGGGTGGTTCCTGGTCAGGGTGTTTGAATGAAAATTGCTTGTGGCTCAAATGGGCTGACCAAAGGAATTACTTTTGCTATTCCAGGGATTTTGAAATGAGGGCTTCTCTTCCTTTCGAGGGTCTAACTGTCGACTGCTTTACCAAGGCGTTCTTCGGAAGCCACCTTTTTCGTGACCCACTCTCTTTTCTTCCTTTTACTACCTTTCCTCTAGATCGAAAATGGTCCCCACAGGCCAGGATATACATACCGTCCCTTCTTTCAGGTTAGGCCATAACAACAAGAAAGGAAAATTTTGAGAAAGAGCAAGCGCCAAAGATGATAAATGCAAATTTCAACTTCTTTCATTTCAAAAGTTTTGTTTACATGATGAGCTCTTGATTAGCAAAAGATGAAAGTAGAGTTAACGGAACAAGGATTAACAGGAAAGTAAGGACAAAGTTTGGTAGAGGAACATCCCTTAAGTAATCACTTCTTCAGGTGGGTTTTTGGGACCACGCATGCCTCCTCCATGCTCCATTGGCCGGCTTCCTCACTTGGTTGTGTTGGACGAATTGATGCGTCAACTGTGGGGTGGCAAAGATCAACAACCATAGTGTGACTGGGGCTTCCTCCTTTTCCTTCTTCTTCTTTAGTGTGGTCAGTGGGGTTGTGTGTCCCTTCTCGAGACTTCTGCTGACTTACCTTTAGTTGAGCAGTTTTCTCTTGTTCGTCTTCTTGGGATTTCATGACCAGATCTTCATCAGAAGCTTGCGACGATTTTTCCTTGGCTTCCTCTTTTTTGGCCTCCTCTTGGTTAATTTCTTCAAACAGGCTATCCAGATCACCCACGTTGAAGTCGAAGGGTGCGTTTGGCCATTTTGGCTCATAAATGCCCCAGCCCATATCCTCGTAATCAAAAAGCTCCTCCTTCAGGTGAGCCTCGGCTTCAGCATATTTAGGGTGTAGGAATTCCTCTCCCCAACCGTCAACAAGGGCGGTATCATTGGGAATGTTTGCAACGGGTTCATCTATGGGCCAGTCGAAAGGGTCCTTCTCTCCACTTGCATTGTAAAGATAGATGGGGCATGGTCGCAGTTCTTCCTCCCAATCGCTTTCAGTGTCTGACTCATCCTCAAAGTACTCTACGGTTATGATGCCGTCAGGATCCGCCTCATCTTCAGTGATGATGTTAACAGCATGGTCTGGTAGGGGATTCGTCGTGACATTGGGTGTGGGGACCGCCTTTGTGTCTTCGGTGTTTGTAAGCACCCCATTTTTGACCGCTCGGCAGTCTACACTCCGTCCAACTTGTTTTCAAGTCATTATGGACATATTCCAATCGAAACCAATCCTCTAGTCCAAATTCCGTCTTTCCATCGCTTCGCGGGCCCGTCAGGCCCAAATAGAGGCAAAATGACCAAAATGCCCCTAGGGGCATTGTCCTTTCTTATTCCAATTCCAATCCCTCTCTTAAGACAGTTTATTCCTCGAGACGGTCTGAGTAGCGAAACTACTCACAAAACCGTTAGAGTAGCGGAAGTACTCACAAAACCGTTAGAGTAGCGGAAGTACTCACCAAACCGTTAGAGTAACGGAACTACTCACACCGTTAGAGTGGCGGAAACACTCAAAACCCAGGCACGTCTCTTCGGAGACGATAAGACCCCTTTCCAATCCCTCTCTCGAGACAGTTTATTCCTCGAGATGGTCTGAGTAGCAAAACTACTCACAGAACCGTTAGAGTAGCGAAAATACTCACAGAACCGTTAGAGTAGCGGAAGTACTCACAGAAGCGTCCGAGTAGCGGAAATACTCACAAATCATCAATCCCGTCCGAGTAGCGGAAATACTCATAAATCATTAACCCCGTCCGAGTAGCGGAAATACTCACAAATCATCAACCCCGTCCGAGTAGCGGAAGTACTCACATCGTGAGAGTGGCAGAAACACTCAAAACCCAGGTCAACACCAGTGTCTGTTAGCTCACTTCGGTGGAAAAGGACCAAACTACCCTTAGGACCTTTTTCGAGACTCTCCGGTCAAGATGACCAGTTTGCCCCTAGGCATCCGAACGCCCCGAGAACCACACCGGCTCTGGTTATCAAACCGGTACTGTCCCAAGAATACTTTTTATAGTGTTCTCAACCTTCCTTTACCTTTCCGGATCATTCCGAGTTAGTTCCGGCCAACCCGATACAAAATGACCGTTTTGCCCCTGGTAGGCCGGTTTCCTTTTTCAACCACACCGGCTCTAGGTATCAAACCGGTAGTCCTCTGAGATTGCTTTTTATAGTGCTCTCAACCTTCCCTTCTCTTTCCGGATCATTCCGAGTCAGTTCCGGCCAACCCGGTACAAAATGACAATTTTGCCCCTAGTGGGCTGGTCTCCTTCTTCAACCACACCGGCTCTGGGTATTAAACCGGTAATGACCCAGGAATACTTTTTATAATGTTCTCAACCTTCCTTTACCTTTCCGGACCATTCTGAGTCAGTTCCGGCAAACCCGGTGCAAAATGATCGTTTTGCCCCTGGTGGGCCGGTCTCCTTTTCTGACCACGCCGGCTCTGGAAATCAAACCGGCAACCTCTGGGAACATTCTAAATAATATTTCCAAATCCCAAGTCTTCTTCCGGGACAGTTTGAGTCTGTCCCGGCAGTTTTCCAGCCCGATTGACCGTTTTGCCCCTAAAGGCCCGGTCAACCTTTCTAACCCACCTTATCCTCACTTTTCAAGTCAAATGCCTCCAGGACACTATTTTAAGTGTTCCTGCTCCTTTCCGGCCTTCTCGGTCACTCCCGGCTCCTTCAAATCATTCCCGGACTTTCCGGAGTCACTCCTAGTGAAGCCAGGCTAAAGTTTACATGGTAGTCACTAGTACAGGCACCCAAATCTAGTCAAAGATACGTTGCTTGCCGACCTTAATTGTTTCCTAAATGGCTGGCGCTACTAGTAGTGGCGCCAAGCCAAAAAATGGCCTGGCGCCACTACTAGTGGCGCTAGTGTATAATTTGGCCTGGCGCCACTGCAACAGGCGCCAGGTTTGTCTTCCTTCTATAAATACAGAGCCTCATTCAACGTGAAAGGGGTCTGCAAACTGAACCTAAAAATCACACAATTCGATATACAGAGCTCGAGCACCTCCAAAAACCCTAGCCTCCCTAGGTTTTCCCAAACCCTAGCCACCATACATAAACCCCAGCCTCCTATACACTCATACACTCCTCCATACACTCATACACTAGCCTTCAACCACTCTCTGAAGACTTGAAGAGCAGCCATCCAAAGCTTGAAGACAATCCCTGAAGACTGAAGGTGAAGATCAAGACCGAAGACCGAAGATCGAAGACTGCACGGCGCGCAAAATAAACAAGAAACAAGGTAGGCTTTCTCTTTAATTTTCTGCACTTCCCCCCTCTCTCTTCTCTCTCCAACCCACTTGGGTTTTCTCTATTTTAATCCCCCATCTCTTTCCCCCATCTCTTTCCCCCCTTTCTTTGCATGCTTGAAACAAGGGGATTCCCGGTCCATGTGTAGGATTGGACTATTGGAGAGTCACCGTGTCAGGGGCTTTCTTCTAGTCTAACCAAAGACCACGTGGGTCCGGCCCCCTTGATTATGTGGTGAAGCCTTAACCTTGTATGTTCACGACCCCAAATTGCATTGTGCATATCATAGTCTTGCATCTTCCAAAATCCGTTTTCAAAAAGTTGTTTTCAAAAATCATTTTCATTCCTCCCTAGGATTCCCTTCTAGAAAATCTACGTTTCTAAAAACACACTTTCTAAAAACTCTTTTCTTAGAGCCCAAGTCAAGCCCAGGAACTCGCGATTAGGAAACCCTAATTTTCTTCCCAAAAACATGATTTTCAAACTTTGCCCCAAACCTAGGTTTCCAAAACCTCTAGTTTTCACATCCAAACTATACATGTTTTCAAAACCTTTTTTCTACGTCAAAACTATAATTTTCCAAACCTAGGGTTTCTAGAATCCCCCTTTCCAAATCCTTGTCAAATCCTATCTTCCCTTTAGGAAACCGAATCAAATCTCCCCGTTTAGGAAACTAGATCCCGTCCTCCGTTTTTGGAAACAAAATCAAATCTTTTCTTTTAGAAACTAAATCCAATCCCCTCCTAATCCCAAACCTTTCCTAATTCCTTACCTTCCTAAACCATAAGTTTCCTAAACCCAAACTTTAAACCTTTCCTTAAATTTCAAAACCCAACTCTTCCCTAATTCAAATCCTTCATAAACTTTCACTTTCCTAAATCTTAGGTTTCCAAAACTTGAACATAAAAATCTTTCCTAATTCAACTCTTTCCTAATTCTACCCTCCTTTCAAATCTTAACTTTTCAAACCTAAGCTTTCAAATCTTTCCTAAACTCAAACATTTCCTAATCTCAAGATTTTCTAAAACTCTAAAGCTTTCTAAATCTTAAACTTTCTAAATTTCAAATCTTTCCAAATTCAAAACTTTCTAAAATTTGAAACCTTCTTAAGTTAAATCTTTCTAAACCTAAAAACTTTCTAAATCCTAAATTCTCTAAATTTCAAATCTTTCTAAAATCAAAACTTTCTAAATTTGAAACCTTCTTAAGTTAAGTCTTTCTAAACCTAAAAACTTTCTAAATCCTAAATTCTCTAAATTTCAAATCTTTCCAAAATCAAAACTTTCTAAATTTGAAACCTTCTTAAGTTAAATCTTTCTAAACCTAAAAACTTTCTTTATTCTAAACTTTCCAAAACTTCAAAATCTTTTCAAATCTAAAACTTTTCTAAACTCAAAACTTTCTTAATTCAAACATTTCCTAAATTGAAAATTTTCCTTTTTCAAACCTTTCCTAAAACAAAACTTTCTTATTTTCAAAACTCCCTTGTTTTCAAAGCTTTCCAAATTCAAAACTTCCCTTTTTCAAAACATTTCTAAATTCAAAACTTTCCAATTTTCAAAACTTTCTTAATTCAAAACTTTCCTAATTTGAATACTTTCCTAATTTCGAAACTTTCCTAAATTGAAACTTTCCTAAAACAACACTTTCCTAAAGTGAAAACTTTCCTAAACCTAAAACTTTCTTAAATTTCAAACTTTCCTAATTTCAAAACTTTCCAAAAACGAAACCTTCCTAAAACGGACCTTTCCTAATTCGAACATTTCCTAAAATCCAATCTTTCTAAATCTTCCAAATCCAACATTCCAATCCAATCTTTCTTAATCTCAAGTCTTCCCTAGGTCTCCTATCTTTCCTAAGTCTAGGTTTCCTAAACCTCCATCTTTCCAAAACCGAGTCTTTCCAAAATCCATCTTTCCAAAGCAAGTCCAATCCTCTCAATTCCAATTTCAAATCTCCTTTTCTAATTTCAAATCAAATTCAATGTCCAATTCAAGTTCCTTCTTCAATCCACTCTTCTATTTTCAATCGGACTTCGATCCGAACTACGACTGACCTGATTCCCCCAAAGGGATACGTATGCAACATTCATAGGTGCAGTCACAACACTTTTCAAACTTTCAATTCCACCCTCATAGGTGTGGTTTCCAAAATCTTTCCAAATTTCAAATTCCAATCAATTTTCAAAATTCAATTTCAAAATTTCTATTTTCAAATTCCTATTTCCAAGTTTTCAAAGTTTCCAATTTCAATTCCATCTTTTCAAATCTATTTTCAAATCAAATCAATTTCTTTTCAAATCAATTTCTATTTTCCAATTCTTTCATCTTGCACTTGCATATCATGCATCATGCTAAATTAGTTTTCAAACATTGTTTTTCAAAGTGAATAGGGTTGAACTATAGTCAATTAAAGATTCTCATAGGAATCTAGGGTAGATTGACATGTAGGTACCGAAAGGGCGGGGTAGGGTGATAGCTTAGTGCGTCTTCCCTACACGTAACCAACCTCCGAACTTAGAATCACTGTTTTTGAAAGACCAAAAGGAGTTATTTTTCAAAAAAGGGCTAAATGTTTTCCAAAGGTTGCCAAACAACCTGTTTTCTTAAAAACCCTCTCTTGAGGAGATATTTTTAAAAATTGTTTTCCAAAAACCCCAAGTGTAGTCTTCGGATTATGCTTAGTTTTTAGGTGGCCTAACTCACCTTAATCAAGTTAGGTGGCGACTCCGAATCTTTTTCAAAAGCCCTTTATTTCAAATCTATTTTCAATTCAAACCTAGTCGGACTCATTCTTTTAGGAGGGTGAGTTCTAACGAGAGAGTACAGCATTTTTCCCGCTTGTGTGAGTATTCCTCGAGTGCGAAAAATCTGGGCGCGACAGTTGGCGACTCCGCTGGGGACACTTAGAGGGTTAGGCCGTTAGTCATGTCTCTTTACCCTTTACCTATGTAGAGTCTTCAATTAACTTGGTTCAATCCTATCCACTTTAAATTTTCAAAACTAAATTTTCAAAAATGTTTTCAAAAAACAAACATGCATTCATTCATCTTATCTTGTATCATGTTTGTCATTCACATACTGACACTTGCATCTTTGTTTTGTAGGTGCGCTTTATGTTTAAATTTTATTAACTGCTTTGCATGAATGTGATGTACAGGATGAATGGGAGTTGTTGGGCCCTTTCCTCCACTTTTAAAAAATCACACACACACTGCATGTGCACTTGCATTCTGCATATTTGCATACCCTGATATGTCCTTTCTAGTTAGAAAGGGGGAACGGTATATTGGTTGTGGGCAAGATGCTGTGTCAGTTTCTTCGCCTACGGCCTCTTGATGGTTCCCCCGCTCGGATCACCAACCGATCATGGCACCACCTCGGGGAGTGGGCCTAGGTTTGAAGATTCGGGGACCGAGCCTTATTAGGACGCATTAGTCAACCCTCAACCTCATACTCATATAGACACCATGCATAGCCGAACCTCTGCCGGATTTAGGACACGAGCACCATTTTCAAAATCACGGAGGAAAGGGCGACTGCTCTTACTTTCATTTATACCTGCTGTTATAATGCCTGTATTCATACTGTTATAATGCCTGTCTAACTGTTCATGCATGCATGTTTACTTCAATTGTACCTTCTATCTTTATACTTTTTGCATATTCATGTTCATGCATTCAATATCCCATGTCCAGACAAGAGTTCCAAGTAACTCAAGTCACTGCATTCTCATGCATATGATCAACCCATTGATAGTGACACCAACATCACTCTCCCTTGCATTAAACCTACCCAAACCCTAAGGGTTCCCACGTAACCCTAAGGGACTCATTGCATGCATCTCGATTCATTCCATAAGAGGGGCCCCAATCCCTCTATGCTCACGGAGATAGGGTTGCCAAGGAGACAAGGGGCAACCAATCAACAAGGTCTCTCAGTGACCTCTGCGACATCAAATCCAAGGAAGGCGAATCCGAAGAGTCAAGAGTAGTTTAGGGTTTCCCTTTGTAAAATTAGATAGGTGGAAGTCCAAAGGAAAATGTTCCCCCTCCCCCTATTAAAATGTATTTCAATTCTTTTGTATCTCAAACACAAAATTTAATGTACTTCTTTATTTTTATGAATGAATGCATGAATGGCTAAAGATTCCCACCTGACGGTAAGGTGTCTGCATACAGGGGCAAACCCACTATCTCCAAAAGTGAGCCAATACATCATGTTTAGTTTTCCCCTTTTAAAAAGGGGCACCTTAGAGCATGCATTGCATAAAGACTTGTCAAGGTCAAACACTCACTCTTCCCTTTTTGTTGGTTTTAGGTACCTTCCCTCGCTCCCCGGTCTTACAAGCATGGAATTGCTTACTCTTGATACGTTAACTCAGTTACTAGCAGAGACAAGAGGAGTCAAGCATAAGATGACCGAAATGGAAGGCATGCTTTCCTCACTCTTATCTCACACAACCCGAGAGCAAGTAGAGTCCTTGTGGGCCCAAACCCATGATGGACGAAAAAGGACGAAGAAAGAAGATCATGACTATGCCGCCACCATTGCTTCCCAACGACCTCTCCGAGTTGAGGGCCTTGCTCGAATGCCTTCCAAACCAACCCCTAACCAAACATAAGGATTATATGACCTTCCCTTCAGATATCATCCCGACCCTTTTGGCCCTGCCACCGAGAATGGTCCCGTTCTGAAGCATAGAACCCGAAGCCCTTTCAATTCCCGAACCATCAACTCAGCTGCGACCTCACCAAAATGTGGTCCCCAATCATCAAAAACATCTGCAATACCTCCTCGGACTAGGCGAACAAGTGGGAAGAAGCGGACATTTACAAAACTCGCGTGCTCACAGACCACGGTCTATTTTGGCCTCTTAGCAGCTGGGTACCTGAAACCTATACCTGCTCAACCCCAGCCCAATCCTCCGCCTCATTACTTCAAATCTATAGCAAGCTGTAAGTATCATTCGGATAGCCAAGGACATGATACTGAAGATTGTTTGGCCCTCAAGCATAAGATTCAAGACCTGATAGATAATAAGATCATTGGGATACGACCGGCAAATCCTTCCCCGAACGGCTCTGCAAACCCTCCACTGGACCATGCTGTCCATATCATTACAAAGTTTGGTAACAACAAGGTTTGTTTTGCTGCATGCCAAGAGATATATTGCAAGGACGGAAAGGAAATGGAATGCGAAGATGCCTGGTCACGATGTAACCCTGATGAGATGCCGACCCCCGAAGACAAACTTGTATACGAGTCTGTGAAGAAAATTGATGAGGAGCTGTCCAAACTCCGTAATAAGGATTCCCTATTGTGTATACCTGAGGAGCGTCGAGCCCCAATTAGAGGCCAGAGTAGAAAGCCCCGGGCACGACCTATCGAGCTGGACGAATACGAATCACCCGAGTGGTTTGTTAGAGAAACTCCAGAGCAAACAAATGAAGGCCAGGCAATCAAGAAAGCTGACAATTACATCATCACCACCAACTCACTTGGAACTCCGGGAGAAACATCTACCTATCCTGCCCTAGCTGAAAATCTCAACCGTAGATGGAATGCAGACGAGGGCACAGGCCCAAAGCCGTACTAAAAATGGGTTTCTTTGCATAAGCGTACAAGAGAGGGGTGTTTTCACCCACTTTCTTTCTATCCCTTTTACTTCTTATTTTTAAATTAATGCTTACGTTTTCTTATTGCTGAAGAACCTTATGCTTTCCGTAAACATAATAATAGTAATCAAATAACAATCTTTTATTCCATTATTGTTGTCTTGTCTCCTGGGAATAGTGACTACTTTCTACGCAAGGGGCATGGTTTGTCTTATGGAATGATCCAATTTGAAGGGATGATAGCATGAGTTAACCACTCGCCAAATGATCAGTCGTCCACAGAAAGAGAGAATAAGGATGAGTGAGAATACTACCCAAAGGCAGCACTTGCAAGACTCTGAGGCTAAGCGATGTGTGGCCAGTTTATCAAAATGAAGAGGAGCTATCTTTCATTCCCCCACATATAAAGAATAAATAACTGAATAAATAACTAAATGTGCTCATCTTCCCCTTTGCTTAACCCCTAGTGCCTCGCGGAAAGCGAAAATTTTCTTTGATAACCCTGATCCAAGACTGTCCTTCCCACACTGGGGCAGACAATAGTTGAGAATTCTAGGAGTGGTGTCCACCTCTATCATGCTAGGATAGTGTTGAAAACTCTATGGATCAAGCAATCTAATTCAAAGTGAAGAGAGGCCCTCATTTCATTTCCCATACAGTCAAAAGCAACCCCTTGCCAAACCCGTTGAGCCACTTATCATTTCTTAACAAAACCCCAACCTAGGGATCACCGCCCATACTGGGTATATAAAACTACCAACGGAAGAGGTTTAAGGGGAAAGGGTTAAAGAATTGTTCCGTTTCGTAAAAGAAAAGAAAAGAAATAGAAAAGGAAAAAACAAAATAAAGGAGTCGCCAAGGAGCAAGAGGCCAAAAAAAAAAAAAATCATGATTGAGTCAACTTCAAAGGCATAGTGAGAGGATTGAAAGAAAAGAAAGTCATGTTTATCTCAAGAAGTACATGGAAAGGGTGAAAGAACAAGGTTATTTTCACCCTGAGAAATATATGGTCAAAAGCAAGTAGGAAATTTAAAGGTGATCCTAGGTTACAAGGAAACCCCAGTAAAAACAATAGGTTTGAGCCTTTATCCTTTCTTGCAAAACTCCGAAACCATGGCCTACATTACAACCCTATTAAAGTCCCCTCTGATTGAAAGTAGATTGCTTGATCTAAATGAGTTAGATACGCTGCCAAAGCTATAAAAAAAAAAAAAAAAAGAGAGAGAAAAAAAAGAAGATGCTAATCCTACTGAAAAACGGTTAAGGACAGTTTGGATCTAAACCTTGCTGAAAACAACATTGAATTTGAGCCTACATATCCCGTTGTTTCTAAAACCCCATAACCTAGCCTACATTATGGTCCTAAACAAAGTCTTCTTGGATTGAAATGACTGGCCACTTATCGCTCTGCCAAAGGTCGGGTAAGTTGTTGCTAAGACCCTGAGAGTCGAGAGTCTCAGCCCAATAACCCTATACACTAACCTTAAGATAGAAAGTGGGAGGCGGTCAAGAGGTTGAGAAAGGTTCGAAGTGCTATCATCCAATCAAGATAGGGTTAAGCCAAAAGAGAGGCTAAACCCTCGAAGAGGAGGGAGTTACCATTCCCAAGGCTACAAGTCTAACAGCACCCTGTGTCATTCTATTAACATATTTCTAACTTGTGCATATGTTAAAAAAAAAAAAAAAAAAACAGCATGAGCTTTGCATATATAGGACATAACTCCCTGTAGAAATAGAAATCACCAATATGAACTCATGTAATAAACATCTAACATCATCATACATCACATGCCTTTGATTATATGTATATGTCTATCTATGCGTCCAAGTACCATAAACATCCATCCTTATACAAAACTATGCAAAATAAAACTGTCTAACATCAGTACATCTCAGGGACAAGGGGCAAAAGAGGATCAGAGTCTCCACAAGGGGCATCAATCACAGGTCAAAATCAATATCATCTGGATCAAAATCCCCAAAACCCAGCATCGAAGGAGGAGGATAACTACTCGAAGCACCACCATCCTGCAGGGAAGACAGAACCGAAATCAGCTGCATACAAAAGGAACTAAGCAACAGCAGAGCAATAAGGAGCAAAGAGAGAATAACTTACCCCCCCACCACCCATCTGAGACAACCGAGCCGTCAGAGAAGCTACCTCGGCCTGGTACTGGTCCCTCTCCATCTGGTACCGATCTCTCTAGTCTCTCACAGCAGTAAACTCAGCCTGGGGCACATATCCTCCAGCCCGGCGCCACAAGTCAACCACCTCCTGCCCAACAGCATACCCACCGACTACTACCTCGAACCGGGTGAAGGCACCAACCGAATGGGCTCCAAAGTGCCCAGCGTAATCCGTGTCCGGAGGAAGTAAGAACTCGGCACCTGGCTGGCACTCTTGGTAGGGGATGGGCACTCCGGCCACCAGAGCTCCAAACATATACTCTGGCGGAGCCCCTGCCGATCAAAACTCCTCGTGAAACTGTCGCCAATGCCGCTCTCCAAGATAGGACTCCCAGGTGTCATCACTAAGAAAAGCAGCTCTCGATAAGGATAACGGGACCAGGTACCGGACTGTCTCGTAATGGACTGATCCAATGAAGGGCCGCCAGGTCACGTCCCTCGCCTCAATCAACTCCAGGTTAGCCTGGAGCGTCACGAAGTCAGTAATCTCCGATCGCTGGGCTACCCGGTCACGAGCCCACCTCAAAGCACGAGGATAGAGATCATCCTCAACGACTGCAGGGCAACGCACTGACAGGTACTCGTAACTCCACTAGACAAGGAAGCGCCAAAAGCTAGTCATGCTGCCCCAACGAGAAGAAGTCCGAACCCACATCGATCGAAGAAAGCAGCCAAAAGAAAAGGACCCCCAGTCCAACTCAGACAAAGCTCCTAGATCGGCTACTATACTCACCAAACGACACGGCACGAGTGACTTGTTGTTGTTGCAGAAGCAGCTAAAGATGATGTACAACACAAGTCGCCGTCTCATGATATCCCGCCTGGCGGGCGATGGCTCAGTAGCAAAAGTACACTCACCCTGACTAATCCAAGAGACTGGGAAGGCAGAACGCTCAGGCTGAGGCAAATCCAACAGCAAACAGGCCTCGTCCCTGCTGACCGGGTGCAGGGAGATCCGCCGGCCGACAAAGGAGAGTCCTGTAATAATCGCCCAATCTAAAGGAGTGGGGCCTAACTCGAAGCCGACGAAATGGAAGGTCCCAGTCTCCCCGAACCACCGCTCAACCAATGCCAGTACCAAATGCCGGTTCAGGCAGTTAGCCTGTAATCCCATAAAGGCGCCAAACCCGATCTCTGCCAGGAAGGCGCGGTATGATGGGGCAACCTGCTGCATGGTCACAAACACCTGATGAACGGCCCCTCGGAAAGCTGTGTGTACCCGCGGAGGTGGTAAATGCTGTCTGGAATATACACTAGGGTGATAGGCCAGATCCCCGAGAGGTGGGACATCCGGTATCTGCAAATCTCCCAAGTCGGCGTCTGTCTGCCTATGCCTGGAAGAAGCTCTCCCATAGCCGGTCACCTGGTCCCCAAGGCCCAGTACCTCCTCCTCGGCATCAACCTCCTCAGCAAAAGCCTGCTCAACCGGAGGAAAAGGGTCGATAAGTAGTCTACTCCCCTGCCCGCTCTGGCTGGATGAGGATCGTCCGGTGGATCGTCGACTACCTCTGGATCGACTAGAACCGCCAGTAGAATCGGTCTGGGCCGCCTTCCCCGAACGGCGTCTCCTCTCGGAACCATCATCACCTGCGTCTGCCATCCTGAAAAGGTAAGCCAAGGTAAGTGATGTTAATATACCATTCATGCAGTTTAAATAACAGTAAAATAAAATGAACAAATAACACAAAACAAATAAAGGGTTTTGCAATAACAAATTAAAAACAAAATCTTCACACATCTTGATTTTCCAACTCCAAATCACATCTCAAGGGTTCTCTGCATTTTCCCTTCAAAATGATTTTATTTCTAAAATTTTAACCAACTCTTTTCATAATTTCTAAAAATTTTGGCAGAGTCCCGTTTAAAAGTGGCTCCTACAACGCCCATGACATCAACACAAAACACGAAATATGCAACTTCCAACACCACAATCACATAACAATGGCACCCGTGCACACTTTTCAATTTTCCAAAATTTGCAAAACTCACGTTTTATTTTTCAAATAAATCAATGGTTTTCAAAGGCTTCCAAAATTTTTCAAAATCACCTCAAATGTTTTCAAAATATTCCTACATTTTTTCAAATTTCAAACTTTAAAAATTTCGTCAATTTCTTGAATTTTCTAATTTTTCCTAATTTTCTAAATATTTTTCTATTTTTCAAAAAATTAAAAATTCACCGAGTTTTCAAAAAATCATGAAACTTCATACGATTGTCAAACACGTTTTTCTAAGGCACATTGCACAAAAACATAGCCAGAAAACCTAATACCCATGCTTATAGGAACAAATTTCCTATTCTTGCAGAAAACCCCCTTCACACATTTACATATAATCACTCAAATTCAATCAAACAACCATCAAATTGCAAAAACAACATCACCAAAGTGTTCAAAACATATCAAAGCATTAATTTCCACTATTCACACGTCTCAAACAAAATTCTACACATCAAAATCAACAAAATTTGAAAACTCACCTTTTGGAAGTTCTCCGGCGAAATCTTCACTTCCGGCGACTTTTCCGGCGACGTGGACTCCCTCCGGCAATCACCCGTGGTCCCCAAGGAGTGCTCCTTCAATGTCCAAGACGGATTCCTCGCAATGCCTCACAAATTTGCAAAAAACTCTTCAAATCCCGTGGGTGTTCGAACCAGAAATTTTCTGGTTTTTAGCCTGAGGCCTGGCGCCACTAGTAGAGGCGCCAGTTGGTTTTTACCAAAGGCGCCACTGCTAGTGGCGCCAGTTATAAATTCTGGGCAGTTTTGCCCTTTTTCCCGCCAAAACTCGTTTTCGAAGGCCTTTTTGGCCCGTTATCCATTTTCGACCCCTGTTGTCGAAAGGTTTTCTATGTCCGTCCCTCCGACTGCCTCGCGATCAACATGGGACTCTTACTCTTATCGTTTTCTGTCTTTGACAAGCAAAGACAGAAAAAGAGGGGCAGCTGTAAGCACCCCATTTTTTACCGCTTGGCAGTCTACACTCCGTCCAACTTGTTTTCAAGTCATTATGGACATATTCCAATTGAAACCAATCCTCTAGTCCAAATTCCTTCTTTCCATCGCTTCGCGGGCCCGTCAGGCCCAAATAGAGGCAAAATGACCAAAATGCCCCTAGGGCATTGTCCTTTCTTATTTCAATTCTAATCCCTCTCTCGAGACAGTTTATTCCTCGAGACGGTCTGAGTAGCGAAACTACTCACAAAACCGTTAGAGTAGCGGAAGTACTCACCAAACCGTTAGAGTAGCGGAAATACTCACACCGTTAGAGTGGCGGAAACACTCAAAACCCAAGCACGTCTGTTTGGAGACGATAAGACCCCTTTCCAATCCCTCTCTCGAGACAGTTTATTCCTCGAGACGGTCCGAGTAGCAAAACTACTCACAGAATCGTTAGAGTAGCAGAAATACTCACAGAACCGTTAAAGTAGCGGAAGTACTCACAGAACCATCCGAGTAGCTCTGGAAATCAAACCGGCAACCTCTGGGAACATTCTAAATAATATTTCCAGATCCCAAGTCTTCTTCCGAGACAGTTTGAGTCTGTCCCGGCAGTTTTTCGGCCCGATTGACCGTTTTGCCCCTAAAGGCCCGGTCAACCTTTCCGACCCACCTTATCCTTGCTTTTCAAGTCAAATACCTCCAGGACACTATTTTAAGTGTTCCTGATCCTTTCCGGCCTTCTCGGTCACTCCCGGCTCCTTCAAATCATTCTCGGACTTTCCAGAGTCACTCCTAGTGAAGCCAGGCTAAAGTTTACATGGTAGTCACTAGTACAGGCGCCCAAATCTAGTCAAAGATATGTTGCTTGCCGACCTTAATTGTTTCCTAAATGGCTGGCGCTACTAGTAGTGGCGCCAAGCCAAAAAATGGCTTGGCGCCACTACTAGTGGCGCCAATGTATAATTTGGCCTGACGTCATTGCAACAGGCGCCAGGTTTGTCTTCCTTCTATAAATACAGAGCCTCATTCAACGTGAAAGGGGTCTACAAACTGAACCTAAAAATCACACAATTCGATATACAGAGCTCGTGCACCTCCAAAAACCCTAGCCTCCCTAGGTTTTCCCAAACCCTAGCCACCATACATAAACCCTAGCCTCCTATACACTCATACACTCCTCCATACACTCATACACTGTCGCGCCCAGATTTTTTGCACTCGATGAATACTCACCCAAGCGGGAAAAATGTTGTACTTTCTCGTTAGAACTCACCCTCCTAGAAGAATGAGTGCGACTAGGTTTGAATTGAAAATAGGTTTGAATAAAGGGCTTTTAGAAACAGATTCGGAGTCGCCACCTAACTTGATTAAGGTGAGTTAGGTCACCTAAAAACTAAGAATAATCCGAAGACTACACTTAGGGTTTTTGGAAAACGATTTGAAAACATCTCCTCAAGAGAGGGTTTTTTTTAGGAAAACGGGTTGTTTGGCAACCTTTTGGAAAACATTTAACCCTTTTTAGAAAAATAACTCCTTTTGGTCTTTGAAATCAGTGATCTAGGTTCGGAGGTTGGTTACGTGTAGGGAAGACGCACTAAGCTATCACCCTACCCCGCCCTTTCGGTACCTACATGTCAATTTACCCTAGATTCACCTATGAGAGTCTTTAACTAACTATAGTTCAACCCTATTCACCTTGAAAAACAATGTTTGAAAAATATGATGCATGAGGCATGATATGCAAGCAATAGAAAAGAATTGAAAAATAGATTTAAAAAGAAATTGCCTTGATTTGAAAATAGATTTGAAGAGATGGAATTGAATTTGAAAAATTTGAAAATTTGGAAATAGAAATTTGAAAATAGAAATTTTGAAATTGGAATTTTGAAAATAGATTGGAATTTGAGATTTGGAAAGAATTTTGAAACCACACCCATGAGGGTGGAATTGAAAGTTTGAAAAATATTGTGACCGCACCTATGAAGGTTGCCTACGTATCCCTTTGGGGGAATTAGGTCAGTCGTAGTTCAGACCGGAGTCCGATTGAAAAGAGATTGATTTGAAGAGAGAAATTAAATTAGAAGAAAGAGATTGAATTGAAAATTGGATTTGATTTGGGGTTAGAAGAGGAGATTGGAAATTGAAATTTTGAAAAAGATTGGACTTGGATTTAAAAAGATAGATTTGGACTTGTTTTGGAAAAGAGAAGGTTTAAGAAAACCTAGACTTAGGAAAGAGAAGAGACTTAGGAAAGATTTGACTTGGCTTGGAAGATTTGGAAGGATTGGATTTTAGGAAATGCTTGAATTAGGAAAGGTTCAAGTTAGGAAAGCTTCGAATTTGGAAAGTTTCATTTTTGGAAAGTTCCGAGTTGTGAATTAGGAAAGTTTTGGTTTAGGAAAGTTTCAACTTAGGAAAGTTTTGAATTAGGAAAGTTTTCAAATTAGGAGAGTTTCAAAATTAAGAAAGTTTTGAAAAAGGGAAGTTTTGAATTTAGAAATGTTTTGAAAAAAAGGAAGTTTTGAATTTGGAAAGCTTTGAAAACAAGGAAGTTTTGAAAATAAGAAAATTTCGTTTTAGGAAAGGTTCGAAAAAGGAAAGTTTTCAACTTAAGAAGTTTTTGAATTAAGAAAGTTTCAACTTAAGAAAGTTTCAAATTTAGAAAGTTTTGAATTTAGGAAGCTTAAAATTTTAGAAAGATTTGAAATTTGGAAAGTTTAGGATTTAGAAAGTTTTAGAGTTTAGAAAGATTTAAGATTTTAGAAAATTTTAGAGTTTTAGAAAATCTTGAGATTAGAAAAGGTTTGAGTTTTAGGAAGAGTTTGAAAACTTAAATTTGGAGAGTTGAGATTTGGAAAGGGGGGTTAAATTAGGAAAGATTTGAAAGTTGAGTTTTAAAGTTTAGGAAAGATTTTTATGTTCAAGTTTTGGAAACTTAAGATTTAGGAAAGTGGAAGTTTAGGAAGGATTTTATTTAGGAAAGAATTGGATTTTAAAATTTAAGGAAAGGTTTAAGGTTTAGGTTTAGGAAACTTATGGTTTAGGAAGGAATTGAATTAAGAAAGGTTCGGATTAAGAAGGGGTTGGATTTGGTTTCTAAAAGAAAAGATTTGATTTTGTTTCCAAAAACAGAGGACGGGATCTAGTTTCTTAAACGGGAAGATTGGATTTGGTTTCCTAAAAGGAAGATGGGATTTGGTTTCCTAAAGGAAAAATTGGATTTGACAAGGATTTGGAAAGGGAAGTTTTAGAAACCCTAGATTTGGAAGACTATAGTTTTGACGTAGAAAATAGGTTTTGGAAATGTGTATAGTTTTGATGTAGAAAACAAGAGGTTTTGGAAACCTAGGTTTGGGGCAAAGTTTGAAAATCATGTTTTTGGGAAGAAAATTAGGGTTTCCTAATTGTGGGCTCTAAGGCTTGACTTGGACTCTAAGGAAAGAGTTTTTGGAAAGCGCGTTTTTGGAAACGAAGGTTTTCTAGAAGAGAATCCTAGGTAGGAGTTTTTGAAAAGATTTTTGGGAAGAAGGAGTTTTTGGGAAGTGTGTTTTTGGAAACATAGATTTTGGAAGGAAATCCTAGAGAGGAAATTTCTAGAAGGAAGATTTTGGAAAGAGAGTTTTTTTTTAGAAAGGTTTTTGGAGAGAGTTTTTAGGAAGGTGAATCTAGGGAGTGTTTTTAGAAAGTAAATTTTGAGGAAAAGATTTTGGAGAGTGTTGAAAAAGAGAGTTTGAAAAATAGATTTTGGAAGGGAGTTTTTTTTTTTTGAAAACAATTTTGAAGAGGAGAGTTTTAGGAAAGTATGTTGAAAAAGAAATTTTTAGGAAGAGATTTTTAAAGAGAGTTTTTAGAAGGTGTAAAAACATCTCAGTTTCCTAAAGCAATTCTAACCATAAGAAGGCTAGAACCACTTTAGGAAAGTGGTTTTGAAAACAACAAGATTTGAAAATATAGACCAAAAGGTCACTTTTAATGTAACACTTTCCTAAAGCAACCCTAGTCATGGAAAGGCTAGAATCACCCTAGGATTGTGATTTTGAAAACATGTTTTTGAAAAAGAGCTTTTGATGCAATTTTGAAAACAAGTTTGAAAACGATTTTTGAAAATAACTTTTTGAAAACGAATTTTAGAAGATGCAAGACTATGATATGCACAATGCAATTTTGGGGTCGTGAACATACAAGGTTAAGGTTTCACCACATAATCAAGGGGGCCGGACCCACGTGGTCTTTGGTTAGACTATAAGAAAGCCCCCGACACGGTGACTCTCCAATAGTCCAATCCTACACATGGACCGGGAATCCCCTTGTTTCAAGCATGCAAAGAAAGGGGGGGAAAGAGATGGGGGATTAAAATAGAGAAAACCCAAGTAGGTTGGAGAGAGAAGAGAGAGGGGGAATGCGGAAATTTAAATAGGGAGCCTACCTTGTTTCTTGTTTATTTGCGCGTCGTGCGGTCTTCAATCTTCGGTCTTCGTCTTGATCTTCTTCTTCAGTCTTCAAGGGTTGTCTTCAAGCTTTAGATGGCAGCTCTTCAAGTCTTCCAAGGATGGTTGAAGGTTAGGGTATGAGTGTATGGAGGAGTGTATGAGTGTATAGGAGGCTAGGGTTTGTGTATAGTGGCTAGGGTTTAGAAAACCTAAGGAGGCTAGGGTTTTGGAGGTGCTCGAGCTCTGTGTATCGAAATATGGGATTTTTAGGTTAAGTTTGCAGACCCTTTTCACGTTGATCGAGGCTCTGTATTTATAGAAGTTGGACAAGCCTAGCGCCTGTTGCAGTGGCGCCAGGGAAAAATTTATACTGGCGCCACTAGGAGTGGCGCCAGGCCATTTTTTGGCTTGGCGCCACTGCTAGTGGCGCCAGCCATTTAGGAAACAATTAAGGTCGGCAAGCAACATATCTTTGACTAGATTTGGGCGCTTGTACTAGTGACTACCATGTAAACTTTAGCCTGGCTTCACTAGGAGTGACTCCGGAAAGTCCGGGAATGATTTGAAGGAGCCGGGAGTGACTCGGAAAGTCGGAAAGGAGCAGGAACACTTGAAATAGTGTCCTGGAGGTATTTGACTTAAAAAGTGAGGACAACATGTGTCGGAAAGGTTGACCGGGCCTTTAGGGGCAAAACGGTCAATCGGACTAGGAAACTGCCGGGGCGAACCCGGATTGTCCCGAAAAAAGAATTTGGATCTGGAAACATTATTTAGAATGTTCCCAGAGGTTGCCGGTTTTATTCCCAGGGCCTGCGTGGTCGGAAATGGAGACCGGCCCTCCAGGGGCAAAACGGTCATTTTGTACCGGGTTTGCCGGAACTGACTCGGAATGATCCGGAAAGGTAAAGGAAGGTCGAGAACACTATAAAAAGTATTCTCGGGACATTACCGGTTTGATACCTAGAGCCGGTGTGGTCGAAAAAGGAGACCCGCCCTCTAGGGGCAAAACGGTCATTTTGTACTGGGTTGGCTGGAACTGACTCGGAATGATCCGGAAAGAGAAGGGAAGGTTGAGAATACTATAAAAAGTATTCTCAGAAGGTTACCGGTTTGATACCCAGAGCCGGTGTGGTTGCCGGGGCATCCGGATGCCTAGGAGCAAAATGGTCATCTTGATCGGAAAGTCTCGGAAAAGGTCCTAAGGGTAGTTTGGTCATTTTTCACCGAAGTGGGCTAACAGCCACTGGTTTTGACCTAGGTTTTGAGTGTTTCCGCCACTCTAACAGTGTGAGTATTTCCGCTACTCGGACGGGGTTAAGTATTTCCGCTACTCGGACGGGGTTGAGTATTTCCGCTACTCAGACGGGGTTGATGATTTGTGAGCATTTCCGCTACTCGGACGGGATTGATGATTTGTGAGTATTTCCGCTACTCGGACGGGATTGAGTATTTCCGCTACTCAGACAGGATTGATGATTTGGGAGTATTTCCACTACTCTAACAGTTGAGTATTTCCTCTACCCTAACGATTCTGTGAGTATTTCCACTACCCTAACGGTTCTGTGAGTATTTTCGCTACTCTAACGGTTCTGTGAGTAGTTTTGCTACTCGGACCGTCTCGAGAAATAAACTGTCTCGAGAGAGGGATTGGAAAGGGGTCTTGTCGTCTCCGAAGAGACGTACCTGGATTGGAACCGTCTCGAGGAATAAACTGTCTCGAGAGAGGGATTGGAAAGGGGTCTTACCGTCTCCGAAGAGACGTGCTTGGGTTTTGAGTGTTTCCGCCACTCTGACGGTTTTGTGAGTGTTTCCGCCACTCTGACGGTTTTGTGAGTGTTTCCGCCACTCTGACGGTTTTGTGAGTAGTTTTGCTACTCGGACCGTCTCGAGGAATAAACTGTCTCGAGAGAGGGATTGGAATTGAAATAAGAAAGGACAATGCCCCTAAGGGCATTTTGGTCATTTGGCCTCTATTCGGGCCTGACAGGCCCGCGAAGCGATGGGAAGACGGAATTTGGACTAGAGGATTGGTTTCGATTGGAAAATGTCCATAATGACTTGAAAACAAGTCTGGACGAAGTGTAGACTGCCGAGCGGTCAAAAATGGGGTGCTTACATACACTAGCCTTCAACCACTCTCTAAAGACTTGAAGAGCAGCCATCCAAAGCTTGAAGACAATCCCTGAAGACTGAAGGTGAAGATCAAGACCAAAGACCGAAGATCGAAGACTGCACGGCGCGCAAAATAAACAAGAAACAAGGTAGGCTTTCTCTTTAATTTTCTGCACTTCCCCTCTCCCTCTTCTCTCTCCAACCCACTTGGGTTTTCTCTATTTTAATCCCCCATCTCTTTCCCCCCCTTTCTTTGCATGCTTGAAACAAGGGGATTCCCGGTCCAAGTGTAGGATTGGACTATTGGAGAGTCACCGTGTCGGGGGCTTTCTTCTAATCTAACCAAAGACCACGTGGGTCCGGCCCCCTTGATTATGTGGTGAAGCCTTAACCATGTATGTTCACAACCCCAAATTGCATTGTGCATATCATAGTCTTGCATCTTCCAAAATCCATTTTCAAAAAGTTGTTTTCAAAAATCATTTTCAAACTTGTTTTCAAAATTGCATCAAAATCTCTTTTTCAAAAACTTGTTTTCAAAACCACAATTCTAGGGTGATTCTAGCCTTTCCATGGCTAGGGTTGCTTTAGGAAAGTGTTATATTAAAAGTGGCCTTTTGGCCTATATTTTCAAACTTTGTTTTCAAAACCACTTTCTTAAAGTGGTTCTAGCCCTCTTATGGCTAGAATCGCTTTAGGAAAGTGGGATGTTTTTATACTTTCCAAAAACTCTCCCTCTCCAAGAATTTCCTCCTAAAAATCTCTTTTTTCAACATACTTTCCTGAAACTCTCTTCTCAAAAAATTGTTTTCAAAAACTCCCTTCCAAAATCTATTTTTCAAAACTCCCTTTTTCGACTCCTTTCCAAAATCTTCTCCCTAGATTCACCTTCCTAAAAACGCTCCCTAAAAATCTTTCCGAAAACTCTCTTTTCCAAAATCTCCCTTCTAGAAATTTCTGCCTAGGAGCTTCCTTCCAAAATCTACGTTTCCAAAAAACATGCTTTCCAAAAACTTCTTCTCTCTAAAATCTCTTTCCAAAAGCTCTCCTTCCAAATTCACTTTCCAAAAATTCCTCCCTAGGATTCCCTTCTAGAAAATCTACGTTTCTAAAAACACACTTTCTAAAAACTCTTTTCTTAGAGCCCAAGTCAAGCCCTAGAACTCGCGATTAGGAAACCCTAATTTTCTTCCCAAAAATATGGTTTTCAAACTTTGCCCCAAACCTAGGTTTCCAAAACCTCTAGTTTTCACATCCAAACTATACATGTTTTCAAAAACTCTTTTCTACGTCAAAACTATAATTTTCCAAACCTAGAGTTTCTAGAATCCCCCTTTCCAAATCCTTATCAAATCCTATCTTCCCTTTAGGAAACCGAATCAAATCTCCCCGTTTAGGAAACTAGATCCCGTCCTCCGTTTTTGGAAACAAAATCAAATCTTTTCTTTTAGAAACTAAATCCAATCCCCTCCTAATCCCAAACCTTTCCTAATTCCTTACCTTCCTAAACCATAAGTTTCCTAAACCCAAACTTTAAACATTTCCTTAAATTTCAAAACCTAACTCTTCCCTAATTCAAATCCTTCATAAACTTTCACTTTCCTAAATCTTAGGTTTCCAAAACTTGAACATAAAAATCTTTCCTAATTCAACCCTTTCCTAATTCTACCCTCCTTTCAAATCTTAACTTTTCAAACCTAAGCTTTCAAATCTTTCCTAAACTCAAACCTTTCCTAATCTCAAGATTTTCTAAAACTCTAAAGCTTTCTAAATCTTAAACTTTCTAAATTTCAAATCTTTCCAAATTCAAAACTTTCTAAAATTTGAAACCTTCTTAAGTTAAATCTTTTTAAACCTAAAAACTTTCTAAATCCTAAATTCTCTAAATTTCAAATCTTTCTAAAATCAAAAATTTCTAAATTTGAAACCTTCTTAAGTTAAATCTTTCTAAACCTAAAAACTTTCTAAATCCTAAATTCTCTAAATTTCAAATCTTTCTAAAATCAAAACTTTCTAAATTTGAAACCTTCTTAAGTTAAATCTTTCTAAACCTAAAAACTTTCTAAATTCTAAACTTTCCAAAACTTCAAAATCTTTTCAAATCTAAAACTTTTCTAAACTCAAAACTTTCTTAATTCAAACATTTCCTAAATTGAAAATTTTCCTTTTTCAAACCTTTCCTAAAACAAAACTTTCTTATTTTCAAAACTCCCTTGTTTTCAAAGCTTTCCAAATTCAAAACTTCCCTTTTTCAAAACATTTCTAAATTCAAAACTTTCCAATTTTCAAAACTTTCTTAATTCAAAACTTTCCTAATTTGAATACTTTCCTAATTTCGAAACTTTCCTAAATTGAAACTTTCCTAAAACAACACTTTCCTAAAGTGAAAACTTTCCTAAACCTAAAACTTTCTTAAATTTCAAACTTTCCTAATTTCAAAACTTTCCAAAAACGAAACCTTCCTAAAACGGACCTTTCCTAATTCGAACATTTCCTAAAATCCAATCTTTCTAAATCTTCCAAATCCAACATTCCAATCCAATCTTTCTTAATCTCAAGTCTTCCCTAGGTCTCCTATCTTTCCTAAGTCTAGGTTTCCTAAACCTCCATCTTTCCAAAACCGAGTCTTTCCAAAATCCATCTTTCCAAAGCAAGTCCAATCCTCTCAATTCCAATTTCAAATCTCCTTTTCTAATTTCAAATCAAATTTAATGTCCAATTCAAGTTCCTTCTTCAATCCACTCTTCTATTTTCAATCGGACTTCGATCCGAACTACGACTGACCTGATTCCCCCAAAGGGATACGTATGCAACCTTCATAGGTGCAGTCACAACACTTTTCAAACTTTCAATTCCACCCTCATGGGTGTGGTTTCCAAAATCTTTCCAAATTTCAAATTCCAATCAATTTTCAAAATTCAATTTCAAAATTTCTATTTTCAAATTCCTATTTCCAAGTTTTCAAAGTTTCCAATTTCAATTCCATCTTTTCAAATCTATTTTCAAATCAAATCAATTTCTTTTCAAATCAATTTCTATTTTCCAATTCTTTCATCTTGCACTTGCATATCATGCATCATGCTAAATTAGTTTTCAAACATTGTTTTTCAAAGTGAATAGGGTTGAACTATAGTCAATTAAAGATTCTCATAGGAATCTAGGGTAGATTGACATGTAGGTACCGAAAGGGCGGGGTAGGGTGATAGCTTAGTGCGCCTTCCCTACACGTAACCAACCTCCGAACTTAGAATCACTGTTTTCGAAAGACCAAAAGGAGTTATTTTTCAAAAAAGGGCTAAATGTTTTCCAAAGGTTGCCAAACAACCTATTTTCTTAAAAACCCTCTCTTGAGGAGATATTTTTAAAAATTGTTTTCCAAAAACCCCAAGTGTAGTCTTCGGATTATGCTTAGTTTTTAGGTGGCCTAACTCACCTTAATCAAGTTAGGTGGCGACTCCGAATCTTTTTCAAAAGCCCTTTATTTCAAACCTATTTTCAATTCAAACCTAGTCGGACTCATTCTTTTAGGAGGGTGAGTTCTAACGAGAGAGTACAGCATTTTTCCTGCTTGTGTGAGTATTCCTCGAGTGCGAAAAATCTGGGCGCGACAGTGTTAATGACCTTGTTGTCAATGAGGTCTTGAATCTTATGTTTCAAGGAGAAACAGGATTCTGTGTCATGCCCCTATCCCCCAGAATGGTACTCGCAGGTGAGAGCAGGGTTGAAGGTTAGCGGCAATGGGCTTGGCAATGGCCGCAGAGGAATGGGGTTTATATGCTTAGCCTTGAGGAGCTCATGATAGGCCTCTGCCTGGGTGCATGCTAAACGTGTGAACTCTCGGTTCCGTCGGTTGTTGTTCTTATTAGGGTTGAAGTACGGTCAGGTTGCAGCAGGTCCAGTTGGGGGTGCTTGGGTAGCAGCGACGGGGATATTGATGATGGGAGCAGGTGGTGAAGGTCGGGCTTGGTATTGGGGGTAATATGGTTGTTGCTCTGTAGGTAGGATGTCGGACACTTCACCCTCTTTCTTGCCCGTGCCCCGAGTGGTTGCCACCTTCTTGGCCGCGTTTGCAAATCCCTCATTTGTCTTGGCATAGGGGTCAGTGATTCTACCGGTTTTCAGCCCATTCTCAATCATTTCCCCTTGCATTATCAATTCCGAAAAGCTCTTCCCGACGCTTAAGCATAGGCGCTCATAGTACAGCCTCTGGAAGGTATTTACAAACAGTTGTACATATTCTTTCTCTAGCAGTGGAGGGTTAACTTGTGCAGCCGCCTCCCTCCATCTCAAAGCATAGCTTTTGAAGCTTTCCTTTTCACCTCGAGTCATCATCGTCAAGGCGCATTTGTCTATGGTCAGGTCACTGTTATGCCGATATTGAGATCGAAAAGCTATGACTAACTCATTCTAGGTTGTTATTTACCTCAAATCCAAGCGGGCAAACCATTGCAAAGCAGGCCCAATTAGGCTGCGTTGAAACAATTGCATCAGAAGTTTAGGGTCGTTCCCATGTCTGCTTAACGCCCCAGCGTACAGCCTCAAGTGTGCTACGGGGTCCCCGCTCCCGTCATACTTCTGAAAGTCGAGCATTTTGAACTTGGGCGACCTCGGGTGGTCAGGGAAGAAGCAGAGTTCGTCATAAGCCATTCCGCCTAACGTGTCATGGCCTTGGAGGCTGCACAGGGACTCCTCTAAGCCTTGTATTTTGAGATCGAGAGGGTCAGGGCCTTGTTTCTTTGAAGTGGTAGTCAGCAAGATGGTTTCAGGGTTGTCCTCCTCTCCTTCCTCGATTTCTATTACTTTAGGGGTCTCCTTGCTCTTTGTTGTATCGTCAGTTCGTAAGACGACCCTTGGTGGAATTGCTTCAGTTTCCTTAGGATAGGATGTGGATGCCAAAGGGTTCGTGACGGGCCCTTTGAAGGCCATCAGTTGTATGAGTTTGAACATTTCGTCTATCTTTGCCTTCATTTCATTCACTTCTTCACGCGTCACTAAACTGTTTTGTTGATCAGGAGTATTTCCCTCACTCGACATTTGTGCAGTTCTTTGTCGAGTATGGACCGGTGTTCGAAGGACAGGGTACACTCGCGTTCCTCTTTTTCCTTTCTTCGGAGCAATGGTGACCTACAATGCAAGCAATCTCACCAAAGCTATGGCTAGTCTTTTGATGAGATAGGGGGAGGAAAAGAAAATAAAGAAAAACAAAGCAAAAAGACTGCAAGTTAGGTTCTTGATTTGGAAAGGTTTTATGCAATGCATGACCGAAGGATGCCCCTGCTTTTTTAGGGGAACTAAGCATGATGCTTTGGCTCATATCTGGAGATAAGGGATTGCCCCTGCATGCAAATACTATACCTGCCCCTACTCATTCATCCATTCGCAGATTAATTCATTCATTTGACAATAAGAAAGATTTTATTAAGATGAATTCGTTTTGGTACATAGAATTTTCTAAAAAATACATAGAAATGGGGAGGGGGAACATTTTCCTTGGGACTTCCTCCTATTTCTACATTTACATTATAGGATCCTAAACTACTCCTGAGCCTCCGGATCTGCTTTGTTGGTAGGAGCCCTTGGCTTGAATTGCTCCCTTGCCTTCTTGGCAACCTTATCTCCATGAGCGAAGAGGGATTAGGGCCCCTCTTTATGAGATGACTTTGATGCATGCCACGAATCCTTAGGGTCTTGTGGTACCCTTAGGAATTTTGGGTTGGCTTAAATTGAGCGAGAAGGTCTTTGAGCCTTTCTCTAAGGGTTGATTGGATGCATGAAGATGCAATGACTTGAGTTACTTTGAGAACTCTTGTCTTGAAGTGAATTCCAATGCATGAGCAGTTATGATGTATGTACATGGAAGCAATAAGAATTAGATAGCATAATCGCAAATATTAAGCAAAATTTGTAAGGAAAAATAAAACGGCCGCCCTTTCCTCCTTTATTTTTGAAATTGACGCATATGTCCTAAATTTGGCAGAGGTTCAGCTATGCATGGGGTGCTACATGAGCATGAGGTTGGGGGTTTACTAATGCTTCCTAAAAAGCTCGGTCCCCGAACCTTCAAACCTCCAACGTCCACCCTCAAAAGGGTGAACTCCATTTTTGGTTGGTGGTTCAAGTAGGGAAACTATCAAGAGACCGTAGACTAAGAAACTAACACAGCATCCGCCCACAGTCAATATATTGTTCCCCCTTCTATCTAGAAGGGTAGTAACTGGGTAATACATGTAAGATGCAAATGCAAGTGAGCGCACCAAGTGTGTGTGGAATTTTTAAAAATGGAGGAAAGGACCCAACAACACACATCACATCCTGTCCATTCATTCACATACATGGCAACAAATAAGACATGAAACAAAATAAGAATGTGAACCAAGGTCCACCTACAAAAGAAAAATGCAAAGAGTTAGTAACTTTTCGACAAACTCAATGCAAGATAAAATTGATGGCCAATGTAAGAACATAAATGTAGGCAATGGATGTAAGTGGTGAAACTTATTTGAAAATCATTTGGAAAAATAAGGTTTGTTTTCGAAACTTGAAAATTTTGAATAGTGGATAAAACTGGACAAAATAACTGGAGATTCTTAGTGAGTGAATGGTGAAGAGACATGTTAATAGCCTAACCCTCTAAGTGAGGTCCCCAGCAGAGTCGCCAGCTGTCGCGCCCTGGTTTTTGGGGTTTCCAAGGTCCTTTCGGCTCGGAGACCCTAAAGCATGGAACTCTGTCATTAAAACTCGTCCCCCTAGAAGGACAAGTGCAACTAGGTTCGAAAATTTGATTTAACTAAGGGCTTTTTAGAAAAATAGGAGTCGCCACCTAACTTGATAAAAGTGAGTCAGGGCACCTAAAACTAAGCATTAATCCGAAGGTTAAGCTTAGAGTTTTTGAAAAAGTTTTTTGAAAACTTCCTCAAGAGAGGGTTTTTAAGAAAATAGGTTGTTTGGCAACCTTTTGAAGTTTAAGCCCTTTTTGAAAATAACTCCATTTTGGTCTTTCGAAAACAGAAATCTAAGGTTTGGAGATTGGTTACGTGTAGGGAAGATATCCTAAGATCATCACTCTACCCCGCCCTTTCGGTACCTACATGTCTAATCACCCTTGGTTCACTTACTAAAATGACCGGTTACTATTGTCCACTTAATATCCACTTTAGAACTTTGAAAAAGGGATTTAGTCATCACTTTTTGGATGAATGATGCATGATGCAAGTTTTGGAAGAAGTTTGAAAATAATGGAGGTTTTGAAAGAGTTTGGAATAGAAACTTTGAATTGATTGGAATTTTTGGAAAAGGGATTGGAGTTGAAACAAAAGTTATGACCGCACCATTTTAGGTTGCCTACGTATCTCATTTGGCAAGAATCAGGTCAATCGTAGTTCGGGCAAGAGCCCGATGGACAATAAGCGCATTAGGGCCTTTGGAAAGCTTGAAGACACATTGAGGTCTTGGAAGAAGTTTAAGACACTTTGAGGTCTTTGAAAGTAGAAGACTCTTTGAGGTCTATGGAAGGGTTTAAGACACTTTGGGGTCTTTAGAAGTTGAAGACTCTTTGTGGTTTTGGAAGTTTTGACTTGAAATTGAATGGTGGAGTGTTTCTTGAAAATGTTTTAGGATCAACTTAAGGGGGTTTTGGAAGAATGCTTTGGCATGTCTCGAGAGAACTTGGACGTGTTTTTGAAACCTTGTTTTGAAAACCTTGGAAGCACATTTTGATGAACTATGGAGTTGGTTTTTGAAATAAAAAAGAGTAGGAGGTTTTGGAAAAAATAGTTCGAAGATTTGAAAGATCATTTAGAAAATGGTTCAAGAGTTGGAACCTTGAAGTGTACTAACCTAGGTTGAGTTTGCCTAGGGTTAGGGGTAACCTAAAGTTAACTAACTAGGGTTACGTCAACCTAGGGTTAGGAGGACCTATGGTTAACTAACTCGGGTTAGGTTAACCTAAGGCTAAGATGACTTAGGGTTAACTAACTAGGGTAGGGTTAACCTAAGGTGAGTGATCTAGGGTCAAGTTATCCTAGGGTCAAGTTAACCTAGGGTTGGTTAACTAGGGTCAAGTCAACCTAGGGTCAAGTTAACCTAGGGTTGGTCAACTGGGGTCAAGTTAATCTAGGGTTGATCAACTAGGGTCAAGTTAACCTAAGGTTAGGCAACTAGGGTCAAGTTAACCTAGGGTTAGGTAAACTAGAGTCAAGTTAACCTAGGGTTGGATTAGAGGATGGTTTTGAAGTGTGGTTTGGTGTATTTTCGGGAAGAGTTTTGGAAAACACAACATGTTATGCAATGGATTTTGGTTGACAATCTTTTTAAAGATCATTTCCATGAAAATTTTGACTCTAGTCAACAGTAGGGTTTGTATGGTTGGTGATTGGAGACCATTCCAAGGAAGGTTTCCTCAAGGTGATTGGAGACAAAATTTGAGCGATCTGAACAAAATTTGAGCGCATGTAGCATACGCTCCATCACCGGGAAGATTCGCCCAAACCTTGCCTCGATAATTGGGCCAACCGAGAAGGTTCCAGGGGAATCGGTCGCACTCGGGATGTTCTCCTAGTGCAACCGATGAACTTTCATGTTTTCGAAGAGTTTGAATTATGTTCAGAAGCGTGGGATATCGTCTTGGGAAGCATGCCAAAAAGGACACTTTTGTGGAGCGTTTGTGATACGCTCTGTGTGTGTTCGAAAGTGGCTGTTTCATTTGATGTGCTGAGTCGTTTAGGGGCAAAATGGTCATTTTGACCAGAGTGAGCCGGAATAGGACCAGATTTGAACCAAATGGCATGCGAGGGACACCCGATGGTTTGACAACATTATGGAAGGATGGACTTATTGTTTTGAGGGATTTTGAACTTTCCCAAAATGTGCCTGGAGGCCCAAGGGGCAGATTTGGTCTTTTTTCACCGAGTCGAACTTGCAGGCGCCGGTGTTGACCTAGGTGTTGGTTCCCGGGACCGCCCGGTCTCGAAAAACTACCTGTGCGGTGTTGGTCCCTAAGAACGCCTGGTCTTAGAGAGCTAGCTGTAGGGGTGGTGTTGGTTTCTAAGAACGCCTGGTCCCAAAAAGCTACCTGCAAGGGTGGTGTTGGTCTCTGAGAATGCGTGGTCCCGGAGAACTACCAAATGATGGACATTCTACATTGGCAGGCTAGCAGGCGCCAGAAGTGAACCGTCTGGAATCTTTGATGAGGTGTTGGTCCCTGAGATCGCCCGATCCCGGGAAGCTATAGGGATGACGTTGGTTTGCCGGACCGCCCTGGTCCGGAAAATTGCCTGGAATAATGGTGCTTAAGGCTCCAACGGATCCTTGTGGACCCGAGAAGCGACCAGTTGACTGGATTGGAGATTGAAAGGCTCGTCTTGAGCTTGTATGTGTTGTGATGTTGGAAACCGAATCCGGTCGGGCCGGAGATTGCCGAGCGGGTAAAAATGGGGTGCTTACAATGGTAAAGTATTTGCATACAGGGGCAGAAACCCCTATCTCCAAACGTGGGCCAATATATCATGATTAGTTTCCCTCCTAAAGAGGGGCACCCTAGGACATACATTGCATAGAGCTCTCTAAAAACCAGAAACTGACTTACAATTTGTGTTTTTGTCTTTTTCTTTCTTCCTTTTTATTTATAGAGGTCACCCTACATTGAGTCAATATTGCTCCCAAGAAGGGGCAACATCTACCTAGAGATCCCATTATCACCCAGCAAAGAGTATCACTGATGGCTGCTAACCTTGAAGAATCATCTCAAGTCTCTCGAGAAGAGGTCAACGAAATAAAAACCAAGATGGATGAGATGCTCAAACTCATTCAAACTATAGCTATGAAGGATACTACTGCAGTCTCATCATCATCCATGACTTCGTCAAAGGACCTCGAACCCGCTAATCCAAAGATCGTGCTTTAGTCTAACAATACGGGGAGGAATAAGGAAGATGCCAACCGGATCAGCGCTGAAGAGGACGAGACCATATTACTTTCACCTGTTGTAAAGAAAGCACCCCTAGACCCTCTCAGTTTGAAAATCCAAGGGCTAGAGGATTCACTGCGAAATCTCCATGGCCACGACACTTACGGGTTCACTGCCTATGACGAGTTATGTTTCTTTCCTGACCACCCGAGACCCGCTAGGTTCAAAATGCCTGACTTCCAGAAGTATGATGGCACTGGTAACCCCGACGCTCATCTTCATCTTTTTGCTGGAGCACTAAGTGGTCACGGCAACGATCCAAAGCTCCTCATGCAGCTATTCCAACACAACCTCACGGGGTCTGCTCTACAATGGTTTGCTCGTCTAGACCTACGGAAGATCACAACCTGGATCGAGCTGGTCAATGCATTTAAAGCCTAATATCGTCACAATATTGATCTCACCTCTGGCCGATGGTTCCTAATGATTATGAGCAAGGGTGAAAAGGAAAGCTTCAAGAACTATGCCTTGAGATGAAGAGAAGCTGCCGCACAAGTCAATCCCCCATTGGAAGAGAAGGAGTACGTACAACTGTTTGTGCACACTTTTCAAGATACATACTATGAGAAGCTATGCACAAGTGTAGGGAAAAGCTTCTCCAAGCTCATCATGCAGGGGGAGATCATAGAAAATGGCCTCAAGACAGGAAGGATTATGGACCCCTATGCCAAGACTAGAGAAAGTACCGCTAACATAGCTAAGAGAGTGGATACTACAAAGGGAACAGTCATGAAGGAAAGCGAAGTGTCTGCCATCTTGCCTGGCCAACCACCCTAATACCATCCACCACTACAATCACACCCTATCTTGCCCTTACCCACCTTAACAATGCCTGTCCCAACCTCTAACTATGGCCCTGCTGGGGCACGACCCAACTTTAATAGACTTGCTCGACGTATCTGTACCTTTGACACTTTAGCCTACACCCAAACTGAGGCCTACCATAACTTGCTGAAGAACAATATCCTGAAGCCCATACCTGCTCGCCCATTGCCAAGCCCTCTACCCCCAACCTTTAATGTCGCCCTTACATGTGAATACCATTCGGGTGGCCAAGGGCACGACACCGAAAGCTGCTTCGCTCTCAAGCACAAAATCCAAGACTTGATCGACAACAAGACCATTGATTTGCAGCCTGTACAACCTAATCTGACCCCAATGTGACCACTAACCCTCTACCGGATCACACCGTCAACATGATATTAGTAGAAATGGAAGGTGAGGGGGAGTTTGGTGGGCTCGAGGCTGAAGGTTATGAGGATGATTGGGAGACCAATGAAGAAGATGACTGGGAGGAGGATCTCCTATTGTGCCCAATTTATCTCTATAACCCTGATGACGTGCCTGATGCTTCTAACTGGCCCATTGAGGAGCCAATGTTCCCGAAAGAAGAACATATCAAAAGCATAACTGCCGATGGATGCGGTGATGAGTTTCTACACCCGAAGTATGCAGCAACTGAAAGTCACTTGTTGGAAAACCCTTGGCCCGAAACTGAGTACAACTATGAAGACATGGGCTGGGGGCTAGAAGAGCCAAGAGAACAGACAAAGCCGTTCGAGTTAGAAGGAGGTGAACTAGCCACCCTGTTTACAGAAGGACCTGTTTCAAAGAACGAGAAAGAGATCAATGAAGCTACTGACTGCACCATCACTGCCGACGTGTCCAGAGCTCTAGTAGAAGCCTTCACCTGTCTTGCCTTAGCCAAGGACCTGAACCACAAATGGAGTATCGAAGATGTGGGCATTGTCCCGAGGCCTTACTGAAACAGGAATCCCTTCAAAAGCGTACAAGAGAGAGGTGTTTTCACCCACTTTCTGTCTATCCCTTTTACTTCCTGTCTCTAAATTTATGTTTACATTTCGTTTTTGCTTAAGAACTCCATGACTTCTATAAGAAATGATAATAATAATCAAATAATGGTCTTTTATTCCATCACTGTTGTCTTATCTTCTCTTGGGAATGATGGCTACTTTCTACACAAAGGGCATTATTTATCTTAGGGGTCAGTTTGACTTAAAGGGTTGATAGCATGAGTTAACCACTCCCTCAACGATCAGCTTTCTGAAAAAAGAGAGTACTTGGATGAGTGAGGATACTACCCAAAATCAACACTTGCAAGACACAGAAGCACAGCGATGCGTGGCCAAATTATCAAAATGAAGAGGAGCCACCTTTCATTTTCCTATGCTAAAGAACAAGTGTTTATTTTCCCTTTGTTTAACCCTTAGAGCCTTGCAACAAGCAAAACTTTTCCTTGTCAACCCCGATCCAAGACTGTCCTCCCCACACTAGGGCAAACAATACTTGAGAACTCTAGGAATGGTATCCCCCCGCCCCTACTGTGCTAAGGCAGCATTAAAGGCTCTATAGATCAAGCAATCTAGTTCAAAGTGAAGAGAGGACTTTATTTCATTTCCCATACAATCAGAAGCAACCCCTTTCCAAACCCGTTAAGCCATTTATCTTTTCGAGAAAACCCCAACCTAGGGATCACCGCCCGCATTGGGTCAGATTGCTAAGGAAAAGGTCTAAAGGAAAAAGGAATGGTAAAATTACTCGTTCCATAGAAAGGAAAAGGACAAAAGGACAAAACGAAGGAAAAGAGTTGCCAAGTGGTAAAAGGCCACAAAAAAAATGATATCTAAGAAAAGGCCTAGAGAAAACCATGATTGTGCCATAATAAGAAGAAAAGAGAGTCATGTTTATCTCAAAAAGCATAGATTGAAAGAAAAAGAGTTAGAGCAAGAAGTAAATGTGAAGGTGATCCTAGATTACAAAGAAACCCAGTAGAAATAATAGGTTTGAGCCTTTACCTTTTCTTGCAAAATCCCAAAACCATGGCCTACGTTACAACCCTACTAAAGTCCATTATGATTGAAAATGGATTGCTTGATCTAAATGAGCTAGACACACTGCCGAAGCTAAAGTGGGACGCTAACCCTACTAAAAACTAGTCAAGGATGGTGTGGATCTAAACCCTAACGAAGGCAACATTGAATTTGAGCATACATATCCCATTGTTTCGAAAACCCCATAACCTAGCCCACGTTATGGTCCTAAACAAAGTCTCCTCGAATTGAAAGGACTGGTCGCTTATCATTCTGCTAAAGGTCGAGAAAGCTGTTGCTAAAACCCCTAGAGTCGAGAGTTTCAGCCCAATAACCCCATACACTAACCCTGGGGTAGAGAGTCGGGGGCGATTCAAAGATTGAGAAAAGTGCGAAGTGCTATCATCCAATTAAGGTAAGGTTGAGCCAAAGGAAAGGCTAGGCCCCCGACAAGGAAGGAGTTACCGTTCCACAGATACCGAGTTCGACAACACCCCTTGTCATTTTGTTAGTTAATGTATTTCTGATATGTGCATACATTTTCAAAAAAAAAAAAAAAATCAGCATAAGCTTTGCATACATAGGATATAACTCCCTGTAGAAACAAAAGTCACCAACACAGTTTAATGTCAACCCCTATGATAGATCCACAACATCATCATCCATCACATGCATCTGATCATATGCCTTGCTGAAAAAATCATAAATGTTTATGTCTATCCATGCGTCTAAATACCATAAATATTCATCTTTGTATAAAATTTACAAAATAAAACTGTCTAACATAAATACATCTCAGGAATAGGGGTAAAGGAAGATCAAAATCTTCACAAGGAGCATCTATCAAAGGTCAAAGTCAATGTCACTTGGATCGAAATCCCCGAAACCCGGTATCGGAGGAGGCGGATAACTACTCGAAGCACCAGCATCCTGCAGGGAAGATAGAACCGAAATCAGCCACATGAAAGAAGAACTAAACAATATCAAAGCAAGAATAAGTAAAGAAAAGACGGCATATCCCGTCACCTCCCATCTAGGCTATCCGAGCCGTCAAGGAAGCCACCTCTGCCTGATACTGATCTCGCTCCGTCTGGTATAGATCCCTCTGATCCCTCACAGTAGCAAACTCAGCTTGGGGCACATATCCTCCGACTCGAAGCCACAAGTCAACCACCTCCTGGCCCACAGCAAACTTACCGACTACTACCTCAAACTGGGTGAAGGCACCAATAGAATGAGCCCCAAAGTGCGCAGAGCTTGACCGCTCTTTCTTATCGACTTATTTTAACTCGCAAGTGCACGAGTGTGCGATGTAGCAATTAACTCGAAGAGACCGAGGTCATATCCACAGGGAGCTAAATTTAGAAAAGAGTTTGGTGATAAAAACTCAAAAGAAATTTATTCGGAAAAAAAAATTTTGGTTCACAATGAATGTGAAATTTTCTTTGAAAGATGAATAGTTGTGAATAGAATTCAAATGACAATGCTTAAAATTACAAGGGAAATAAAAGTCTTGGCTCAAAATCAATTCTAATGGTGGTATATTGGTGGTTCCTTTAAGATATTTAAGATAACTCAATCCAACATTAACAATGGTGATATTGGGTCAGAAAATATTACAACAAAGTTCAAAGAAATGAATAATTGAATCTTGCTTAGAAATGAAAAAATAGTTTCAAACTAGGCAAGACTTTGAATCAAGCAATTCCTATACCAAAACTGAGGTTTGTGCATAGAAATTCAAGATTATAATATTGCCTAAATGATTTCTGAAAATTCTTAACAATTTTCAATCATCCATGTACAAAGTGAGAAGATAAATCATTGAGATGCATTAATACCTTAAAAAGATCACATCAACCACCATCATCCTTGATCTCGAATCAAGAAAAAGCTTAGCCAACAACCATTATGAAGAAAAAAAAATTGCATCAACATAAAATAAGAGGTTTTTAACATTGAAGAGCCAAAATCAACAAAAGAAAGCAAAATACAAGCTGTCTAGATTTTCGCACAAATCGGTTCTCTAAATTTGGACGAAGTTTTCACTCTCTTCCACTCTGTTTTGAGAGATGGCTATTATACAAATATTTATAGAGCTTCTTGTCTACTTTTCAGCCCCTAAAGGAACAGGTCATTTGGATATCTTAATCAAAAGTTATGGTCCAAACATTAGAGGTCTGTCTAACACATGGAGAGAAAGGCAAATTCGGCCAGCATTTTAAGCTGGCTGGTGGACCTCTTTATTCCATCTTTTGGACTATTTTTTCTTCTCTCTTTACCCCATAATAAAAAATTATTGTCCTCCACTTCTTTCTAACCATGTGCATGCTCTCTTTTTTTCATAATGAAGAATTATTGTACTCCAACCATGTGCAAGCTCTCTTTTTTTTTCATAATGAAGAATTATTGTACTTCAACCATGTGCAAGCTTTTCTTTTCTCCCAACAACTTCCTACAAATGAGCTGAAATGGGCCTTCAAACTTTGGGCTGAAATTTGCATAATACATAGAACATTTTTGGGTTGAAGTTTGTACAAAATATAAAGCAAGTTTGGGCTTGAAGTGGATCTTCTTTTATCCACTTATTGGATTTGAAATGGGGCAGATTTGGGGCACTTCTTTGAACCAAAATTTGCTTCAATCTTTAACTCAATTTCACTTCAATTCTTTGCTCTAAATCCCGGCCTAAAAGATCTTTGAAATACTTCATTTAAGCTTTATAAATCTATCAAAACGTTAAACCAAACTTCATTATCAAAGGCACACCAAACTATTATGCGAAACAAAATAAACGAATAAATACATATGAAAAATTATAAATTTAATAACAATTTTGATGCACAATCACACCCCCCAACTAACATTTTGCTTGTCCTCGAGCAAACCAAAACAAAAATAATTGTTGTCTACTTTATTCAAATGCCACTTTCGTAGGATTCACAATTGCATTTAGTGTATGCAATAAGCCTTTAAACCCCTAGGTGGCCCTAGTGGACGAGTTGTAGTCTCGTGAGGGTTGTCAGCGATGATACCCACAAACATCTTGAATTTCGCCTTCATCCAAATTTCAAGTCAACCTATTCACAGCAACTCAAACAAGTATTAAACACAAAGTACAGATTTCTCAAGTACGATATAAAGGACATGTATAGTTCAAAATACTATCAACTCATAAAGACATTCATAGCATCCTTACTCGGAGTGTGTGTGAATAAACTAACATGATCATTTTCTCAATATCAAAACTTAGGATCACTCGAATTTCTATCAGAATCATGCTTCAACTCAAAAGCTCACCAGATATGCACTCAACAAATGAAACTCTCATAAACAGGTGCATTTATGTTCTCTCAACATTTGTATGCAGAAGAAGTAATGTAAATAATCCAAAAGGCCACATACCAAGACCATGAAAAACGCTAAAACAAGAGTATACGTAGTCTCATGAAAGAGTGCCAAGTGTCAGAAATCGGAATGTAACTACACCACCACATCTATTCACACATTCACAATTCAAACCATCTTATACTCGGGATCAATTAGGACTTCATTTTGGTTGTAATGTTAGGTAAGGAAAAGTGTATATAGCAAGGGTCAATCAAAAACTCATGTGTCTGAAAATGGGCTAAATAAAGCACAATGTGGTTTTTTATTTTTATTTTAATAAGGTTTACCACTTTTTGAGATGCACCCAACTCTCTTTCCTTCCATTACATATACAAGTTCACATCGCCTCTCAAATTTCATTTCTTCAAGCTTGCATTTGGATATTCGATTTTTTTTTAAATGCCCAAATTAACACTCCCTTCACTTTTGACTTTGCTCTCACAAATCAAACCAAGCCCATTAATCTCAAAGATACTTTTGGCTGAGGAGTTCAAAAAATGGTTAGTATAAAAAAGGCTCAAATTGGTAAACTAGGGATAAGTGTATAAAGAAAAGAAACGAACAAGCTCAAATATCAAATATGGCCTAAAATCCTTTCCCAAGCATAACACGATTTTTCAAGTATTCATCAAATTCCAAATGTAAGTGATGTGGCACAAATGATGAATTTCCGACAACTCAACCAAATCAGAATGAATAATGAGACCAACCAACAACAATAATGCGTTTTCAAGAAAAATGCAAGAGTGGCTGTGATAAAACCCTTCCAAGAAATAATAGCTTTAAAGCTCACAATAAGGGTACAAGTCTCCACTTTGTTCCTCAAGATTTCCAAGTGATCCTTTATCATCAATTAAGACTATAGTCATGCAAGTTACGAGTGAAGTGCAGAATGTCTGAGTATAGATGTCGTGAGATACTCTAAAAAGAAGTTAGTATAATGAGCTAAAATGCCAACATATCAAAACTAGAAAATCAATAACTCATGCTTAATTACTCAAATGAATTACTATGACCATGCCAACTTTCAATTAGTATGAAGAATTAATCTTTTTTTTTTATTTGTCCTTTTTACCAAACCATCAAAAATAAAGTTTTTTTTTCTTTTTTTTTTGGTTTTTTTTCTTTTCTTTTTTTTTTAACAAACCAACAAAAATAAAAAAAATTTCTTTTTGTTTTTTTTAACAAACCAACAAAAATAAAATAAAAAATTTCTTTTTGTTTTTTTTAACAAACGAACAAAAATAAAGGCCTCACCCCCCAACTTAAACAAGGCATTGTCCCTAATGCATAAATCATGATAGAACAAGTAAATGCATGAGTCGGAAGAAAGAAAGGGAAAAAAAATTACAATAAAATAAAACTAAAATATGTACCATGGTAGTTTATTACTTATGAAGCTTAAAATGGTGATGGATCTTCAAGATCCAAAGTCTCAATTTCAGCCACGAAATTTTCAAGATAAGGTTTCAATCGGTGGCCATTTAATTTGAAAACATTCCCGTTCTTGACATTCTCTACCTCATAGGCACCATGCTTCGAGATAGACTTTATCACAAATGGACCAGTCCATTTTGTCCTCAACTTCCCAAGAAAGAGATGTAATCGTGAATTGTACAAGAGAACTTTCTGACCAATATGAAAGGACTTTCTAAGAATGTGTTTATCATGCAAAGCTTTCATTTTGTCCTTTGAAATTCTTGCATTTGCAAATGCATCATTTCTCAATTCCTCTAATTCATCCAATTGAAGTTTTCTATGACTGCCAACTGCATTTTCATTGTTATTGAATTGGCGGATGGCCCAATATGCACGATGCTCAATCTCAACTGGGAGATGACAAGGCTTTCCATAGACAAGCCTATAAGGAGATGTTCCTAAAGTGGTCTTGTAAGCTGTGCGATAGGCCCACAAAGCATCAACTAGTCATAGGGACCAATCTTTGTGGCTCGGATTGACCGTTTTCTCCAAAATGTTCTTGATCTCCCTATTTGCCAACTCAACTTGGCCACTAATTGTGGGTGGTAAGGAGTACCAACTTTGTGAATTACACCATATTTTCTCATCAACATTCCCACGGGTTTGTTACAAAAATGTTTTCCTCCATCACTTATCATAGCCAAAGGCATACCAAAATGAGAGAAAATATTTTCTTTCAAGAATTTGATCACAACTCGATGGTCATTAGTTCAAAAGACAATGGCCTCCACCCACTTTGACAAATAATCAACGGCCACAAGGATGAAGTGGTAACTAAACGAGCTAGGAAACGGTCCCATGAAATCAATCCCCCGACAATCAAACATTTCTAAGACAAGAATGGGATTAAGAGGCGTCATGTTACACCTCGTAATGCTACCTAGTCGTTGGCATCGGTCACATGCAACACAAAAGGCATGGACATCTTTGAACATGGTGGGCCAGTATAACCCACATTGTAAGATCTTGGCAGTGGTTTTCTTTGAAGAGAAATGCCCACCACAAGCCAATGCATGACAAAAAGAAATGACACTTGGAATTTCATGGTCGGGGATGCACCTCCTAACAATTTGGTCAGGGCAATATTTGAACAGGTAGGGGTCATCCCAGAAAAATGTACACACATTACGCAAGAATTTTTGTTTGTCAAGTTTGGACCAATGGGAAGGAATTTGACCTATGGCTAAGTAATTAGCTATATCAGCGTACCATAGAGTGCCAATGTGAGAAACAGTGCCTGCAACAAATAGGTGCTCATCTTGAAAGTTTTCATTAATTGGGGGAGCATCAAGTGCAGTCTCGTGGCTCGAAAGAAGGGACAAATGATCAGCCACCATGTTCTCTACTCCCTTTTTATCTCAAATCTCAAGGTTAAACTCTTGGAGTAGAAGAATCCATCGAATCAAGCGTGGCTTGGCATGTTGCTTTGTAAGCAAATATTTCAATGCTGCATGATTAGTGAAAACAATAACATGAGACCCAACGAAATAAGACCTGAATTTATCCAATGCAAAAACCACAGCTAGCAATTCTTTTTCGGTGGTAGTGTAGGTCAATTGGGCTTCATTCAAGGTCTTGCTAGCATAGCAAATGACATGAGGCTTCTTGTCTTTTCTTTGTCCCAAAACAGCCCCTACAACAAAATCACTAGCATCACACATCAATTCGAATGATAAAGACCAATCGAGAGCTTGCATGATTGATGCAGTGGTCAACAAACCCTTAAGCTTTTCAAAAGCTTCTTAACATTTCGATGTCCACTCAAATTGGACATCTTGTGACAATAAATTGCACAAAGGTTTGGCAATGGTACTAAAAGAGTGAATGAATCTTCGGAAAAAATCGGCATGCCCTAAAAAGGATCTCACATCTTTGATAGTCCTTGTGATAGGCAATTTTTGAATGAGTTCAACTTTTGACCTGTCTACCTCTATGCCTTTGGAAGAGACAATGTAGCCTAAGACAATGACGTGTGTCACCATAAAATGACACTTCTCCCAATTAAGTACAAGATTGCTCTCCTCACACCTTTCAAGAACTTTTTCTAAATGCACTAGGCACAACTCATAAGAATCCCCATAGACAGAGAAATCGTCTATGAAAATTTCCAAGAATCTTTCCACTATGTCACTAAAGATACTCATCATGCACATTTGAAATGTAGCCGGTGCATTGCACAAGCCAAAAGCATTCTCCTATATTCATATGTACCAAAAGGACAAGTGAAAGTGGTTTTCTCTTGGTCTTCTAAGGAAATCTCAATTTGGTTGTATCCCGAGTAGCCATCAAGAAAACAATAGAAAGCTCTCCCTGCCACTCTTTTAAGGACTTGGTCTAGAAATGGGAGTGGGAAATGATCCTTCCTAGTCACGGCATTCAACCTACGATAATCAATGCACATACGTCACCCGGTTTGGATCCTAGTGGACACTAGTTCATTGTTCTTATTTTTCACCACTGTGACTCCCGATTTTTTTGAAACAACTTGGGTTGGACTAACCCATTTGGAGTCGGCAATGGGGTAGATGATACCCGCATCAAGCAACTTAAGCACTTCACATCTCACTACTTCCTTCATGTTTGGGTTCAATCGCCTTTGCATATGCCTCACAAATGTAGCCTCTTCCTCCAGATAGATTCTATGTGTACATAAAAGGGGGCTAATTCCTTTCAAATCGGTGATTGTCCACCCAATTGCTTTCCTATGTTTCCTTAGTACTCTCAACAATTTTTGCTCTTGCTCCATGGTCAGTTTTGATGAAATTACAACAAGATATGATTCATCTTCCCCTAGAAAGGCATACTTAAGATCACTCGGTAAAGTTTTCCTTTCCAGTTTAGGGGGTTTGGCAAGGGATGACTCAACATTAGCTTGGGATGAATCCAAAGGCTCAAATGATGGGGTCCATTGACCCACTGACATGATAGGCATCGACTCTAGACAAGCTATAAGTTTCCTTTCTTCCTTATCAACACAATCCAAAGGATCAAATTCCTCATTATGAATCAGAATTCTCCCTAACAGATCTTCTGTCTATTCTCTCTCAAAGTGCTCCTGACAAAATGTTTGGATCAAATCTACCTCCCTAATGTCCTCATACTCACCAATTTGCTTGGAGACATTGAAAATGTTCATCTTTACAGTCATATTCTCGAAAGACAGTTTCATCACCCTATTCTTACAATTAATCAAAGAATTAGATGTAGCTAGAAAGGGTCTACCTAAGATGACTGGGATGGGAGCACTAGGACCTTGTATAGGTTGGGTGTCCAATACTATAAAGTCAACAGGGAACTAAAATTTATCCACTTGAACCAACATATCCTCCACAGGAGAATCTTAACTAATTTGTCAGCTAATTGAAGGGTGACACGAGTGGGCTTGAGCTCTCCTAAACCCAATTGTTCGTAAACAATGTAGGGTAGCAAATTCACACTTGCTCCTAAGTCCAACAAAGCATGGTCTACCCTATGATTCCCAATGATGCATGAAATTGTGGGACAACCAAGGTCCTTGTATTTAGGAGGGGTCTTCAATTGGATAATGGCACTAGCTTGTTCTGTCAGGAAAGCTTTCTCTTTTACATTCAATCTCCTCTTGACTGTGCACAAGTCCTTAAGGAACTTGGCATAAGATGGGACTTGTTTAATTGCATCAAGGAGTGGAACGTTGACTTTCACTTGTTTGAACAATTCATAGATTTTAGAGTTCATAAGCTCGTATTTGGATTTCCCTAACCTTTGTGGGACTGGTGGTCGGGCAATGGACTCTACATCACTCACTTCCACTCTAATTTTTTTTTAATCCTCTCCTTTCTCACACATCTCTTTCTCTTCTTCACCACTAGATCTCTCATTTCTCAATTTGATTCCCTCTTCACTCTCCCTAGACTTCTCCTCCTCAATAGCCCTAGGGATCCTAGAAGGTCTAGTTTTGTCAACTATCTTTCCACTTCTAAGGACGGTGATTGCTTGGACTTCTTCATGGTTAGAATGCTCACCAGGTGAAGATTCACTCATGTTTACTTGGCCTCTAGGATTTGGCATTGGTTGAGCTAGAAGCTTTCCTCTCTCTTAAGCACTAAATGATTGAGTCAACTTAGTTAGTTGACTTCGAATGTCATCTAAAGCCCTATTGGTTTGTTCTTGAAATTTGTTGGCTTGAGTGTTTATTCCACCTTGAGTTTGCATGAATTGTTAGAGAGTATTTTCTAAGGATCTCTTGTGAGGTGATTGGTATGGGTGGTGTGTGGGAGCATGAAATGGTTGGGGTGGAGGCTGAAATGCCTAAGGTACCGAAGGAACCTCATTTCTCCATCCAAAATTTGGGAGGTTCCTCCATCCGGGATTATAGGTATCAGAGTAGGGATTGCCTACTTGGCCTTGGTTTGGGAAGGGCTTTCTGAAATTGCTTAAATCAGAAGTTTGGCCATATAGCACTTCTTTGAAAGCTGGAATTGTTGACAATCAATTGTCCTATGCCCCTTATTCTCACACACTCCACAAGTTTCCTCTTGTTGCTCACTCACAACATGCACTTTTTTTAGCTCAAGAGACTCTACTTTCCTAGCCAATGAGGCTAGTCTAGCATTGAGGTCATCGGTCTCTTTCAATTGGAACTTTCCGCTTGATTGGGATGTGGTGTTTCTAGACTCAACATGAGGTGGGAGAAAGGTCTCCCATTGCTTTGTGCTCTCGGCCAATTGATCAAAAAAATCAAATGCCTCATCTGGTTCTTTGTCATAGAACTCACCATTACACATGGTTGACACTAGCTTTTTAAAATCCGGGGTAAGTGAGTCATAGAAGAAACTTACTAACCTCCACATTTCAAAACTATGGTGGGGACAAGCATTCAACAAGTCCTTAAACTTTTTCCAAGCTTGGTGAAATAACTCACTTGGACTATAAGAAAAATTCATCATTTGACGTTGTAAAGCCGCAGTCCTATGAGTAAGGAAATATTTTTTCAAAAACTCGGTTTGCATTTCCCTCCATGTGCCTATAGACCTAGGACGCAAGGATTTTAACCAAAGCTTGGCTTTATCCTTAAGAGAGAATGGGAATAATCTAAGCCGAATAGTATCCTCAGTGCATGTCCTATCAACAAAAGTGCCACATACCTCCTCAAAGTCGTTAATGTGCAAGTATGGATTTTCAAAATCTATACCATGAAATATAGGAAGAAGTTGAATCATGCTCGGTCTTAAATTGAAGGCTTGTTGATTGAGGGGCAAGAAAATACATGAAGGTGTGCTTTGTCTTGCTGGATGAAGATACTCCCTAAGAGTCCGTAAATTAGGTTGGCCATTGACTGGTGGAGGTCCACCACCGTGAACACTCCCTTCTCCCTCCATATCTCCAACACTAGCCATGATGAAACACTAATATGATAACTATAAGGAAATAAAATAAATAAATAAAAGAAAAGTTGGGTCAAAGAAAACTCACTATACTTCCAACTAGTAAGCCAAATTAGATTTTTTTTTTCAGCAAATTTTTTTCGCAAGGCAAGCGCTGCAACAACAAATGTTAGGAAATAATTACAATTGACGCATACAAATGGCAGTTAAACCAGCCGTAATAAAAACGAAAAGTGGGGTAATTACCTCCTCTAAAAATAAAGACAAATAAATAAATAATCAAGACGCGGTAAAACCGGCCGCAGTAAAAAAAATGCATAAATAAAACAGGAGGGATTAACCTCCACAATTAGAAGTTAGATGTTAGATGTTAGTAATTAAATGTAAGAAGTTAGATGTAAGATGTAAGAAGTTAGAAATTAGATGTTAGAAGAAGGGATTAACCTCCACAATTAGAAGTTAGTAATTACGTCCTCTACAAAGTCCAAAAGGCGGTAAAATCGGTCGTAGTCCAATAATTGGCAATCCAGTCCACAATCCTTTGTTCGCAAGGTCGAGGCCACAATTTTTTTTATAATCTGAACTATTAACAAAGTATTAAATTACAAATAATTAACCCCTAAGTTCATCACCATTGCTTGCTAGCTCCCTGGCAACGGCGCCAAAATTGCTTGACCGCTCTTTCTTATCAGCTTATTTTAACTCGCAAGTGCACAAGTGTGCGATGTAACAATTAACTCGGTGAGACTGAGGTCTTATCCACAGGGAGCTAAATTTAGAAAACAGTTTGGTGATAAAAACTTAAGAGAAATTTATTCGGGAAAAAAAAAAGGTTCACAATGAATGTGAAATTTTCTTTGAAAGGTGAATAGTTGTTAATAGAATTTAAATGACAATGCTTAAAATTGCAAGAAAAATAAAAGTCTTGGCTCAAAATCAATTCCGATGGTGGTTTGTTGGTGGTTCCTTTAAGATATTTAAGATAACTCAGCCCAACATCAACAATGGTGATATTGGGTCGGAAAATAATACAACAAAGTTCAAAGAAATAAATGATTGAATCTTGCTTAGAAATGGAAAAATAGTTTCAAACTGGGCAAGACATTGAATCAAGCAATTCCTATACCAAAACTAAGGTTTGTGCATCGAAATTTAAGATTATAACATTGCCTAAATGATTTTTGAAAATTCTTAACAATTTTCAATCATCCATGTGCAAAGTCAGAAGATAAATCATTGAGATGCATTAATACCTTAAAGAGATCACATCAACCACCATCATCCTTGATCTCAAACCAAGAAAGAGCTTAGACAACAACCATTATGAAGAAAAACAATTGCACCAACATAAAATAAGAGGTTTTTAACATTGAAGAGCCAAAATCAACAAAAGAAAGCAAAATACAAGCTGTCTAGATTTTCGCGCAAATCTATCCTCTAACTTTGGACGAAGTTTTCACCCTCTTCCACTCTGTTTTGAAAGATTGCTATTAGACAGATATTTATAGAGCTTCTTGTCTAATTTTCAACCCCGAAAAGAACTAATCATTTGGACATCTAAGTCAAAAGTTATGGTCCAAACACTGGAAGTCTGTCTAGCACATGGAGAGAAGGGCAGATTCGGCCAACATTTTAAGCTAGCTGGTGGACCTCTTTATTCCATCTTTTGGACTATTTTTTCTTCTCTCTTTACCCCATAATGAAGAATTATTGTCTTATACTTCTTTCTAGCCATGTACATGCTCTTTTTTTTTTCATAATAAAGAATTATTGTACTCCAACCATGTGCAAGCTCTTATTTTTTTCATAATGAAAAATTATTGTACTCCAACCATGTGCAAGCTCTTCTTTTCTCCCATCAACTTCCTACAAATGAGCTGAAATGGGCCTTCAAACTTTGGGCTGAAGTTTGCATAATACATAGAACAAGTTTGGGTTGAAGTTTGCATAAAATATAAAGCAAGTTTGGGCATGAAGTGGATCATCTTTTAGCCTCTTCTTGAATTTGAAATGGGACAGATTTGGGGCATTTCTTTAAACCAAAATTTGCTTTCAATCTTTAACTCAATTTCACTTCAATTCTTTGCTCCAAATCTCGGCCTGAAAGATCTCTAAAATACTTCATTTAAGCTTTATAAATCTATCAAAACATTAAACCAAACTTCATTACCAAAGGCACACCAAACTATTATGCGAAACAAAATAAACGAATAAATACATATGAAAAACTATAAATTTAATGACAATTTTTATGCACAATCACGCAACATAATCTGTATCCAGAGGAAGCAAGAACTCGACACCCGGCTGCCACTCCTGATAGGGGATAGGCACTCCTGCCACCAAGGCCCCAAACTTATACTCTAGCGGAGCTCCTACTGATCGAAACTCCTCATGAAACAGTCGCCAATGTCGCTCCCCGAGATAGGATTCCCAAGTATCATCATTGAGAAAAGCAGCCCTCGACAAGGACAGCGGGACCAAGTACCATACAGTCTCATAATGAACTGATCCAATGAAGGGCTGCCAAGTCACATCCCTTGCCTCAATCAACTCTAGGTTCCCCCGTAGCATCACAAAGTCAGTAATCTCTGATCGTTGGGCCACTCGATCACGAGCCCACCTCAAAGCACTAGGATAAATGTTGTCCTCGACAACTACGAGGCGACGAACAGGCAGATACTTATAGCTCCACCAGACAAGAAAGGGCTAGAAACTAGTCATGCTGCCCCAACGGGAAGAAGTCCGAACCCACATCGATCGAAGGAAGTAGCCAAAGGAGAAGGACCCCCAATCTAGCTCAGATAAAGCCCCAAGAACAGCTACTATGCTCACTAACCGAAAAGGCACAAGCGACTTGTTGTTGTTACAGAAGCTGCTGAAGATCATATACAGAACAAGTCGCCGTCTCATAATGTCCCGCCTGGTAAGCAATGGCTCAGCAGCAAAGGTAATGTCATCCTGACTGAGCCAAGAGACTGGGAAGGTAGAGCGCTCAGGAGGGGGCAAGTCCAGCAGAATGCAGACCTCGTCTCTACTGACTGACTGTAAAGTGATCCGCGGGCCAACAAAGGAAAGCTCTGTGATGATGGCCCAATCCAAGGGGGTGGGACCCAACTCAAAACCAACAAAATAAAAGGTCCCTGTCTCTTCAAACCACTACTCAACCAGTGCCAGCACTAGATGTCAGTTCAGGCGGTTAGCCTGTAATCCCATGAAGGCTTCAAATCCGATCTCAACCAAGAAGTCACGATATGATAGAACAGCCCGCTGCATGGTCACGAAGACCTGATGAACAGCCCCTCTAAAAGCTGTGTGTACTCGAGGAGGGGGCAAATGCTGTCTAGAATATACGCTGGGGTGATAAGCAAGATCCCCGAACGGTGGGATGTCCGGTATCTCTAGGTTGCCCAAATCAGCATCTGTCTGCCTATGTCTAAAGGAGGCTCTCCCATAACCGGTCACCTGATCCCCAAGACCCGGTACCTCCTCCTCAGCACCAATCTCTTCCGCAAAAGCCTGCTCAACTAGAGGAAAGGGGTCGACAGGTGGTCTACTCCCCTATCCGCTCTGACTGGAAGAGGCCCGTCTGGTAGATTGTCGGCTACCTCTAGATCGACTGGAACTGCCGGTGGAATCTGTCCGAGTTGCCTTCCCCGAGCGACATCTCCTCTCAGAACCATTAACACCCGCATCTGCCATCTTGAAAAGGTAAGTCAAGGTAAGAGGTGTTAATATACGGTACATGCAAATAAATAATAATAAAATAAAGTAAATAAATAATAAAAACAAAAAAATAATAATAATAAAAAGATTTCAAACGATAAGTCAAAACAAATTTCCTACACCTTTTGATTTTCCAACTTCAAGTCAAATCTCAAGGGTTTTCTGTCTTTTTCCTTCAAAAAGATTTTATTTTTAAACCTTTTCCAACTCTTTCCCTAATTTCTAAAAATTTCGACAGAGTTTTATTTAAAAATGGTTCCTAGAACACCCATGGCATCAATACAAAACACAAACCGTGCACTTCACAATGTTACAATCACATAACATCAGCACCCGCGCACACTTTTTAATTTTTCAAAATTTTCAAAACACATGTTTTATTTTTCCAATAAATCAATGGTTTTCAAAAAAATGTCATAAAAGTCTTTAAAATCATTTCAAATGTTTTCTAAAAATTTCCTAATTTTTCCAAATTTTAAACTCTAAAAATTTTATCAATTTCTTAAGTTTTCTTAATTTTCCTAATTTTCTAAATATTTTTTTATTTTTTAAAAAATTAAAAATTCACCAAGTTTTCAAAAAATCACGAAACTTCACACGATTGTTAAACACATTTTTCTAAAGCACATGGCATAAAAATCTAACCACAAAACCCAATGGCCAAGCTTGTAGGAACAAACCCCCAATTCCTGCAGAAAACCCTCTTCACATAATCACGTAATATCACTCAAATTTAGTCCAACAAGCACCAAACTGCAAAAATAACATCACCATAATGTTAAAAACATGTCAAAACATCAATTTCCACTATTCACATGACTTAAATGGAATTCTACACATTAAAATCAACAGAAAATTGAAAACTCACCTCTTGGAGTTTTTCGGCGAAATCTTCTCTTCTGGCGGCTTTTCTGGCGACGTGGTCTACTCTCAGCAATCACCCGTGATTCCTAAGAAGTGCTCCGTCAGTGGCCAAGTCAGTTTCCTCACAATGTCTCCCAGATTTGCCAAAATCTTCCAAAATCCCGCAAGTGTTTGAACCAGAAAAGTTTTTGGTTTTGTTCCCAGGCCTGGCGCCACTAGCAATGGCGCCAAGCCAACTTTGCCAAAAGCGCCACTCCCAGTGGCGCCAGTTGCCAATTCTGGGCAGCTTTGCCCTTATTCCCGCCAAAACTCGTTTTCGAAGGCTTTTTGGGCCCAATATCCATTTTCAAACCCCGTTATCGAAAAGTTTCCAAAGTCCATCCCTCCAACCGCCTCACGGTCAATATGAGACTCTTACTTTATCATTTTTTGTCTTTGAGAAGCAAAGACAGAAAAAGAGGGGCAGCTGTAAGCACCACATTTTTGAACTCTCGACAGTCTACAATCCGTCCAGACTTGTATTCAAATCAATGTGGACATATTGTGAGTTAAATCAACTTTCCAAGTCTAATCCCGTCTATTCATCGCTTCGTAGGCCCGCTAGGCCCAAATAGAGGCAAAATGACAAAAATGTCATTGGGGATATTGTTCGGTCCAATTCCAACAAGCACATCTTTTCAAAGACGGTAAGTCCCCTTTCCAATTCCAATTTCAATCCCTCTCTCGAGAAAGTTGATTCCTCGAGACAATAAGTCTATCCTTTCGGCACGTTTTTCAAAGAAAGTCTCTTCAGAACGGTAAGTCCCTTCAAACCTGTCGACTAGGACAAGACCCTAAGTCTCCTAAATGGTAGAACGGTCCACCTTTGGCACCTGTTAGCCCGCCAATGCAAAAATGTCTATTTCAGCACGCCTTCCGAGAAAGTTGACTTCTCATGGGCTAATTCCTTTAGCAACTTCCCGAGATCAGGTAGTCTTAGGAATGATCACGAACCGTCAGAGTAGCGGAAGTACTCATAAACATTGCAGAGTAGCGGAAATACTCATAAACAGGTCGATAAGGGAATTGCCAACAACCCCCTGCATCACAGGACCGCCGTCAGAGTGATGGAAGCACACAAAACCCAGGTCAACACCAGTGCCTGCTAGCCCACTCCAGTGAAAATTGACCAAACTGCCCCTGGGGCCATTTTCTGACACGTTTTTTGAGAAAATACCTAAGTCCTCAAAACGGTAAGTCCACCCTTCAAAGATTGTCTTAAAAGTAATTCGGCATGGTTAAGTGCCTTCTAGTCAGTTTTGAGCCAATTCCGAGACTTTTCGGTCAAGATAACCATTTTCCCCATAGGCATCCGAAAGCTCCGGAGACCACACCGGCTCTGGGTATCAAACCAGTAACCTCTTAAGAATGTTTTTTATAGTATTCCCGACCTTCCTTTATCTTTCCAGATCATTCCGAGTCAGTTCCGGCAAACCCGGTACGAAATGACTGTTTTGCCCCTAGTGGGCCGGTTGCCTTTTCCGACCACATCGACTCTGGGTATCAAACCGGTAGCCTCTTAGGAACATTCTAAATAATGTTTCCAAATCTCGAGTCTTCTTTTGGAACATTCTAAGTCTGGCCCGGCAGCTTTCCGACCCGATTGACCGTTTTGCCCCTAATGGCTCAGTCAACCCTTTTGATAATTCTTGTCATCCTTTTTTTCAAGTCAAATACCTCTAGGACCCTATTCTGAGGGTTCTTGCCCTTTTTCAGCCTTTCAGGCGATTCCCGGTCCCTTAAATTCTTCCCGGACCTTTCGGAGTCACTCCTAGTAAAGCCAAGCTAACCTTGTATGGTGAAACCTTTAACCTTGTATATTCACGACTCCAATTTGCGTTGTGCATATCATGATCTTGCATTCTTCTAAAATTCATTTTCAAACTCGTTTTTCAAAACTTGCATTAAAAATCGTTTTCAAACTTGCATCAAAACTTTCTTTTTCAAAACTTGTTTTCAAAATCACAATCTTAGGGTGATTCTAGCCTTTTCATAGCTAAGGTTGCTTTAGGAAAGTGTTGCATTTAAAGTGACCAATATGGTCCATATTTTCAAAACATTGTTGTTTTCAAAACCACTATCTTAAAGTGGTTCTAACCTCCTTATGGTTAGAATCGCTTTAGGAAAGTGAGGTATTTTATATATGCTTTCTAAAAACTCTCTTTTCAAATCCCTCTTTCTAAAAAACTCTTTTCCAACACACTTTCTAAAAAACTCTCTCCAATCTCCTTCTTCAAATTCCTTTCTAAGATTGTTTTCTAAAAACTTACTCTAAAAATCTATTTTTCAAAACTACTTTCCAAAATACTCTCCTCAAAATTCACTTTTTAAAAACGCTCTCTAAATCTCTTTCCTAACAACTCTTTCCTAAAACCCTCTTCCAAAATCTTCTTTCCTAAACAACTCCCTTTTCAAGTTTACTTTCCAAAAACTCCTCTCTAAGATTTTCTTCCAAAAATCTCCCTTTTCAAAAACTCACTTTCCAAAAAATCTCTTTTTTTTAGAGTTCAAGTCAAACCCTAGAACCCACAATTAAGAAACCCTAATTTTCCTTCCCAAAAGTATGATTTCCAATCCCTTATTTTGGCCTCAAAACCTAGGTTTCCAAAACCTCTTGTTTTCTACATGAAAACTATATATATTTCCAAACATATTTTCTACATCAAAACTATAGTCTTCCCAAAACTAGAATTTCTAAAACTCCATCTTTTCAAATTCATGCCAAATCTAATCTACTGTTTAGGAAATTAGATCCTATCTTTCGTTTTTGGAAACAAAATCAAAATATCTCTTTTTAGAAACAAAATCCAATCCCTTGCTTTAGGAAATGGGAATCTCAATCCTTTCAAACCCAAATCTTTCCTAATTCAACTCCTTCCTAATCTCATACTTTCCTAAATCATAAGTTTCCTAAACCTAAACTTTTAAATCTTTCCTTAAACTTTAAGCTTCCAAACCTTTCCTAATTCAACCCTTCTTCCACCCCTTTTCCAAATCTTAACTTTTCAAATCTAAATTTTCAAATCTTTCTAAACTTCCAAACTTTCTAAATTCCAAACTTTCTAAATTTCAAAACTTTCCAACTTTTAAAACTTCCCTATTTCAAAACATTCCAAATTTAAATCTTTCCAAATTCAAATCTTTCCAACTTTCAAAACTTTCTTAAAACCTTTCCTAATTCAAAACTTTTCTAAACAGAACTTTGCTAAAACGAAACTTTGCTAATTCAAACTTTTCCTAATTTGAATCTTTCCTAAATCCAATCTTTCCGAATCTTCCAAGTCCAACATTCGAGTCCAATCTTTCCTAAACCTTGAGTCCTTCCTAAATCCTATCTTCCTAAGTCTAGATTTCTCAAATCTCAATCTTTCGAAAACAACTCCAAATCCCTCTTCCAATTTCTATCTTTCCAAATCAATTTTCTAATCCTTCAATTTCCAATCCTCTATTCTAAATTCAAATCAAATCCAAACTCCAATTCAGCTTCTTCTTTCACATCAAATCTTCTATTTTCTATCGGACTCTTGTCCGAACTAGGACTGACCAAATTCCTCAAAAAGTATACGTAGGCAACCCTCATGGATGCGGTCACAACTTTTTTCAAATCTCCAATTCCACAATCTTCTTCAAGTTTCCAATTTCCTAATCTCTTCCAGGCTTCCAATTCCAAATTTCTATTTCCAATTTATAAAACTTTCCAATTTCAAATCCATCTTTTCAAATTTCTTTTTAAATCAAATTAATTTCTTTCCAAATCTATTTTTCAACTCTCTTTTTCTTGCACTTGCATACCATGTATCATATCTTTTAAAACATTCTTTTTCTAAAGTGGATAAGATTGAACATTTGTTAGTTGAAGACTCTCATAGGTGAATCTAGGGTAAATAGACATGTAGGTACCGCAAGGGTGGGGTAGGGTGATGGCTTACTGCGTCTTCCCTACACGTAACCAACCTCCGAACCTAGATCACTATTTTCGAAGGACCAAAATGGAGTTATTTTCAAAAAAGAGCTTAAATGTTTTCTAAAGATTGCTAAACAACCTGTTTCCTAAAAACCCTCTCTTGAGGTAATATTTTCAAAACCGTTTTCAAAAACCCTAAGTGTAGTCTTCGGATTGTGCTTAGTTTTTAGATGACCAAACTCACATTAATCAAGTTAGGTGGCGACTCCAAATGTTTTCCAAAAGCCCTTTATTCAAATATATTTTCAATTCAAATCTAGTCGCACCCATTCTTCTAGGAGGGTGAGTTCTAATGAGAGAGTACAGTATTTTTCTCGCTTGTGTGTGTATTCCTCGAGTGCAAAAAATCTGGGCACGACAACAGGCACTGGTGTTAACCTGGGTTTTGAGTGTTTCCATCACTCTAATGGCGTTGATAAGTTGGTTTCCAAAGGTATCCTATCATTTGGTAAATTTGTCACGGCCAAGAGGCGTGTTCGATCCCGTGACATAGGAGTTTTGTTGGCAATTCCCAAGGTCAACCTGTTCGTGAGTGTTTCCACCATTCTGATGGTTACAATATTTGTAAGTGTTTCCATCTCTCTGACGACGTGCATTCATTCCAAAGTCTGTCTGATCTCATAAAACTGCTGGTTGGTCTTATCGTCTTGGGGCCTTAAGTACTTTTCCGTTTGACGTGCCAGATAACACACATTCTTTATTGGTGGGATAGCAGGCGCCAGACGTGAATTGCTCTACCATCTCGAGAACTTGGGTTTTGTCCCGGTTGATAGGTGTGAAGAGACTTATCGTTCTAAGGATTTTTCTCAATAAACGTGCTAGACTAGATAGACTTACAGTCTGAGAGATTAACTTTCTCAGATGACATGCCAAATTGAGTTTGATTGGTCTGGATTGGAATTGGAACCAAAATTGAAGTTGAAATAGAGACTTACCGTCTTTAGGAAGTCGTGCCAACTAGAATTGGACCGAGTAATACCCTAAGGGTATTTTGGTCATTTTGCCTTTATTGGACCTGGTGGGCCCACGAAACTATTGATTGACTAGATTGAGTATGAAAAGCTGGTTTAGACTTAAATGTGTCTGTGTCAGTTCAAATGTGATTACGGTCGGGTCGGAGATTGCCGGGCAAGCAAAAATGGGATGCTTACAATCGGGAATGCCAACAAACGCCCTATATCACGAGACCGAACATGCCTCGTGGTCATAGCACGTTTACCAAATTACGAAATACCTTTGGAAACCAACTCGTCACACACCATCAAAGTGATAAAAACACATAAAACCCAGGTCAACACTAATGCCTGCTAGCTCATTCCAGTGAAAAATGACCAAAATGCCCTAGTGGGCCCCACCAACGCGTTTATCAAGAAAGTACCTAAGACCTCAAAGCGGTAAGTCCAGTCTTCCATGACTGTCCTAAAACACAATCTAACACACTTTAGTGCCTTCCATTTATATTTAGATCGATTCCGAGAGCATCTGATTGAAATAACCATGTTGCCCCTAAGCATCTAATCTCCTCTAGGAACCACACCAGCTTTGGTTGTCAATTCATTTTTTTTCTAGGGATGTTTCTAACAGTATTTACAATCTTCTGGTACCTTTCTGGACCATTCCGAGTCCATTCTCGTAAACCCGATACGAAAAGACTGTTTTGACGCTAGTAGGCCAGTCGCCTTTTCCAAGCACACCGGCCCCAATTGTTAAGCCAGTTACCTCTAGGGCACTCTTTAAGGGGTTCTCATCCATTCCCTATTGAGTCTTGTTACTCAAAAACTTTCAAATCATTCCTAGACTTTCTAGACTCACTCCTAGTGAAGCCAAACCAAAAATTACATGGTAGTCACTAGGATAAGCCCAAATCTTATGCCTTGTGTCCAAGGGTCAATGATCTGTTTCTTGCCAACCTAACAGCTTTCCTAAGGGGGTGGTGCCACTACAAGTCAAAATTAAGCTTGGTGCCACTGTAATAGGTGCCAAGGCTAATTTTGGCTGGCTATAAATACAAGCCACCACCCACTGCATTCTGGGTTTGAAAAATAGCTCCCGAAACTCTACCTCTAGAAAAACAGCCTTCGAGTTTCCCCAAAACCTAATTCCTTCAAGATTCTCTCCAAACACTAGCCTCCATACAGTCTAAACACCTATACAATTGCCTCTCATCACCATTAAAGATCAAGTGCCGCATATTCAAAGTTCTAAAAGTTCAAGCAAGTCCTCCATTGAAGCATTCAACCTAATAAGAAGACAAGATAGGGTTCTATTTAATTTTATATAATCTGCCTCTCTTCTCCCTTCTAGACCACTTGGACTATTCTCTATTTTAGTCTCCATCTTCTACCCCCTCTTCTGTGTGCTTGGAACAAGGGACCTCCAGATTCATGCCTAAGAAGACCTTGAGGAAAGTCAATATGTCAGGGATTTTCTTCAAGTTCAACCTAAGACGGTGTGGGTCTGACCCCCTTGGTTATGTGTTGAAGCCTAACCGTGTATGTTCATGTCCCTATTGCATTGTGGTTGTTATGTTCATACATTGCATTCAATATCGCATTCTAAAGCTTGCTTTAAAACTTGCATTTAGAAAAGTTATTTTCTAACCCGTTTTCAAAATCACAACCCTAAGATGATTCTAACCATTCCATAGTTAATGTTGCTTTAAAAAAGTGTTACATTTAATGAGACTATCAAGGTCCATATTAGGGTTTCAAACCCTAATTGTTTCTAGAATGGTCCTAGTCTTCTCATAATTAGAGTCGTTTTAGGAAAGTGAGATATTTAAGTGACTTTCAAAAGTCTACACAAACCTTTCTAAAATAGTTTTGCAAATTCACTTCCTAAAAATTCTTCTCAAAGATTTACTTTCCAAAAACTTGGAGTCTTAAAGTCCAAGTCAAACTAGAATCTATATTTAGGAGACCCAACATTTCTCACACAAAATTATAGCATTCTATTCATATCAAATCATAGATTTCCTAAATCAAAATCACATAAAATGATAGATTTTCAAAACTAAAACTTTCTAATTTCAAGTCAAATCTTGTTCAAATAAGAAACCAAATCAAATATCCTATTTCTAGAAATAAAATCTAATCTTCTATTTTAGAAAATAGAAATAAAATCTTTCCTAATTTCAAAACCTTCTCTTTGCAAACTTTTCTTTTTCAAGTGAAATCTAATCTTTTCAATTCAAATGCATTGCATAAACCCTAGATCCTAGGATTGCTTAAATCCCAAGTTACTTCAAATCTAGGTCAAACCTTGACAAACTCAATTTTTCAAATTCAATTTTTCTTAAACCAAATATTTCCAAATTCCGATTTCCAATTTCAAATTCTAACCTTTCTTAATTCAAACCTTTCCTAAATCAAATTTTTTCAAAATCAAGTCTTTCTTAAAATGAAAACTTTCCTAAAATAGAGTTTTCCTAATTTGGAACTTTCCTAATTTGAAACTTTTCTAAAATCAAGCTTTTTAAAATCAAACTTTTTAAGTGCATGTTTAAACCCTAGGTTATCTAAGTCCTAGGATACTTAAGCCCTAGTTGAACCTTAACCCTAAGTTAGGAAACTTCAACATTTTTCTAAATATTAAGTCTAAATCAAGATGGTTTTCAAACCCTATTTCAAGTCAAGATGATTTCAAAGTCCAATTCAAACTTTCCAAAACTAGTCCAAGTTCCATTTCAAAGTTCAATTTCAAATTCAAGTTTTATTCAGAGTCAACCCAAGTTAAATTTCAAATCAAAGTTAATTTTAAATCAAAGTTCAATTTCACATCTTCAAATCAAAGTTTAAATCAAACCCTTTTCAAGTCAAACTTTTCAAAGACCCTAAAATGTCTATTTTTAATCGGACCCCAAGTTTGAACTACAACTGACCTGCTTCCCAACAAAAGAATACGTAGGCAACCCATAAGGGTGCAGTCACAACATTTTTTCAAAATTCCAATTTCCCTTTTCAAAATCTCTCTCCAAATTTAAATTCTTTTCATACACTTGTATGTCATGCATGACATCATCCCTAAAGTGATGACCCAAACCTCTTTCTAAAATTCTTTAAATGAATATAATTGGACATTCAATAACTAAAGATTCTAAATAAGTGAACTTAGGGTGGTAGTACATGTAGGTTGTCACAACCCACTCCGGAGCATGATCGGCCATGAACCACGAAGCCTTGGCTCGTGGGTCACGAAGCCTAACACGTGTAATTAATTTGACAAATAGCAAAAGTGTCCCAAAAAACAATATTATAACTGTTAGACAACTAAATCTCATATATAATAATAATTTATTGATTTACAATGCCATAAGTCAACCAACCAAATACCATAGAGTTTTAAATCATTCTCCAAAGCAGTAAATGCCATAAGGTAACATAATCTAACTCTGGAATCAATTTAGTATCAAAGGGTACCAGTAAATTTTATAAACTATAATACTAGGACAAGATGACTCATAATAATCCTATGGAGGTCAAGCAAGGGTCCCAGATCTGAATCCATTACCACAGCTACACTCGCTCACCTAAAATGTTGAATATGAGTGTGAGCTCACGGCTCGTGAATGATAATGCAATGCATAATAATATAATTTTGAAGACAAGGTTCAAAATAAATCATTATTACACTCTGATTTTTTGCACTCGAGGAAACACAAGTGAGAAAAATACGGCACTCTTTCATTAGAAATCATCCTCCTAAAATGCGACTAGGTTTGAATTAGAAAATGGTTTGAATAAGGGCTTTTGAAAAAAGATTTGGAATCGCCACCTAACTTTATTAAGGTGAGTTAGGTCACCTAAAACTAAGTACAATCCAAATATTAAACTTAGGGTTTTTGAAAAGGCTTTGAAAAACTTCCTCAAGAGGGGGGCTTTTTTTTTTTTTTTTTTTTTTGAGAAGATAGGTTGTTTAACAACCTTTGGAAAGATTTAAGTCCTTTTTGAAAAATGACTCCAGTTTTGGAAAACTTCCTCAAGGTGGTTGCTTTGACCGCATGGTTGGCTCAGATAGGAAGTTGTGGGGTACGTTGTCCTTTCTCTCTTTTATTCTAGCTTTGTTTAGTTATCTATCTTCTTTGCTGATTCAAGTTCTTCTTCCTTGTAGGATACTAGTGGTTCTAGTAGTCAGCTACCTCCTCCTAAGTCAGGTTTTGGAAATTTTAACCCAGACATTGATTTTGACCCTTGATGGGTGCCCCTTGTCATAGGCCCTGCTTTCCTTCTGCACCATGTCTTGGACATGCATTTCAATTCTTTTGTCAGTTCATTTTATTTGTAATCTTTAAACAAGATGGATGTTTATGATTTAGATAGCTAGATATATGGACAGACGCATGAAGTGGGATAATGTTGATGATACATGTTTATTATATATTTTAAAGATGATATTAAACTGCATTGGTGACTTCTATTTCTACAAGGAGCTATGTCCCATGAAGCTTATGCTGAAATTTTTATGAAAATGCATGCACATGTGAGGAATACACCAGTTAATAAAATGGATGGGTGTTATCAAACTTTACATCCTCGAAGTGGCAATTCCTTCCTTTTTAGGGGTTTGGCCTCTCCTTTGGCTCAACCCCACCTTAATCGGATGATAACATTTCGTACCTTTCTCATCCTTTTGATCGACTCTGACTTTCTACTTTGGGTTAGTGTTTGGGATCACTTGGCTTGAACTCTCAACCCTCGGGGGCTTAGGTAATGACTTACTTGAATTTTGGCAAAGCAATGAACAACCAGTCCTTCAATCTAGGGAGGCTTTATTTTAGAACAGTAATGTAGGCTAAGTTATGGGGTTTTGAGAATCAAATGGATATACAGGCTCAAATTTGATGTTATTTTCAGTAGGGTTTAAATCCACACCATCCTTGGTTTGTCTTCTGGTGGGGTTTTGTCCCCTAGTGTCCTTTTTTAGCCTTTGCAATATGTCTAGCTCATTTGGATAAAGCAATCGCTTTTCAATTGGAGAGAGCTTTATTAAGGTTGTAATGTAGGCCATGGTTCTGGGTTTTTGCTAAAAAAGGTAAAGGCTCGAACTTATTGCTTCTACTGGGCTTCCTTATCACCTAGGATCACCTTTAGATTTCCCTTCTTGCCTTTTATTGCATACTCTTCAAGATGGCCTGAAATGAGTTATTTTTTCTTGTGGCTTGCTTGTTGACCTTCTAATGGAGGGTTTTTTTATTTTTTTTGCTTGCCCCTTGATGGCTCCTCCTTTTTTGGCTTTCCTTTTTCTCCTTTTTTTTTTTTTTTTTTTTTGTGAGATGGACATTTCTATAACCCCTTTTTCTTAGATATATTTTCTCTCAGTGTTTCATTATAAATCATTGTGGGCAGTGATAGTTTGGCTACCCATCACTTACCTTCAGTGTCTTATAAGTGCTGCTATTGGGTGGTTTCCTCACTTATCATCATCTCTTTTCTCTCTGATCATTTGGCAAGTGGTTAACTTATGCTATCACACCCTTCAAATCAGGTCCTCCAAAAGATAGAATGCACCCTTTATTTCGGAAGCATTCACCATTCACAAGAATATAAGATAACATCATTTGAATGAAAAACTATCTTTTTATTATTTTAGATGAAAAGCATAGAGTTCTTATAGTAATGAAAATGCAAACATAATAGAAAGTAATAAGGATAGAAAGAAAGCCAGTGAGAACACCCCTCTCTTGTATGCTTTTAAGGAGAGCCCTTCTAGTAGGGTTTTAGGATGATGCCCACATTCTCAATGCTCCATCCATCATTGCGATCCCCGACCAAGGCAGGGCAGGCAGAGGCTTCTTCTAGGGCTTTGGGTGAGTTGATAATGATGGTGCAATTATCCACTTTATTGACTCCCTTGCTTTCTTTTGCTACCTCATCGGTTTCCCCTATGAACAAGTGGGCTAGCTCACCTCCTTCTAACTCAAATGGCTCTATCGATACTTTTGGCTCCTTAAAGCCCCAACCCATGTCTTCATAGTCAAATTCAGTCACAGGCCAAGGATTCTCCGATAGGTCGCACTCAGTTGCGGCATACTTAGGGTGCAAGAACTCATCACCCCAACCGTCAATGGCCATGTCTTTGGCAGAGCCCTACTCTGTAAGTATGGGCTCTTCAATCGGCTAGTCAGAGGGATCATGTTCCTTATTGGGATTGTAGAGATAGGGTGGGTATAGCGAGAATTCCTCCTCCCACTCTCTTCCTTAGTCTTCCAGTCCCCATCATAATCTTCAACCAAGATCTCCTCCAATCCATCCCCCTCTTCTATTTTCTTTTGTACCAGGTTACCTATGTGGTCCAGTAAGGGGCTTGTGGTTACATTGGGGGCAGAAGTAAGGTTTACTGGTTGTATGTCAATGATCTTGTCATCTATCAAATCTTGAATCTTATGCTTGAGAGAGAAGCAGCTTTCCATGTCATGCTCTTAGCCGCCCGTATGGTATTTGCAAGTGAGGGCGCCATTGAAGGTCAAAGATAAAGGGCTTGGCAACGGATGGGCTGGTATGGGTTTCAGTATGTTGTTTCTTTATAAGGTTATGGTAGGCTTCTATCTGGGTGTAGGCTAAGGTATCAAAGGTGCAGATGCACCGGACCAGCCTATTAAAGTTGGGTCATGTCCCAGTAGGGCCAAAGTTAGGTGCTTGTGCGGGCATGGTTAAGGTGGGTATGGGTAATATAGGATGTAACTGGAGTGGTGGACGGTATTGTGGTGGTTGAATGGGCAAGATGGCACACACCTCACTCTCTTTCTTGATTACCCCCTTGTAGTGGCTACCTTTTTGGCTATGTTGACAGAACTTTCTCTAGTTTTCACATAGGAATCTGTAGTCCTTTCCTTTTTTAGACTGTTCTCTATTATCTCCCCTTGCATGATATACTCAAAGAAGCTTTTCCCCACTTATGCAGAGTTTTTCATAGTATATGCCTTGAAAAGTATGCACGAATAGTTACATATACTCCTTCTCTTCTAAAGGCGGATTGACTTGTGCTGCTACTCTCTCCATCTAAGGGTATAGTACTTGAAGCTTTCTTTCTCTCTCTTACTCATTGTCATCAAAGACCACCGGTCTGAAGTGAGATCTATGTTGTGACAATATTGGGCCTTAAATGCATTAACTAGTTTGATCCAAGTTATAATCTCCCTTAGGTCAAATTGGGCGAACCATTGCACCGTGGATCTAGTGAGATTATGTTGGAATAATTGCATGAGGAGCTTTAGATCATTCCCATGACCACTTAATGCCCCAGAATAAAGGCGAAGATGGGCTATAGGGTTACCAGTGCCATTATACTTTTGAAAATAGAGCATTTTGAACTTAGCCAGTCTTGGATGATCCGGGAAGAAACACAACTCGTCATAAGAGGTAAGCCCCAAAGTGTTATGGCCATGGAGGCTTTGTAGTGAGTTTTCCAGCCCTTGGATTTTCAAACTAAGAGGGTCTAGGGGAGCTCTTCTCATAGCAGGTGAGAGCAATATAGTTTCTTCTTCTTTGATGTTGGCCCCTTTGACGTCCTCTTTGTTTTTTCCCATTGTGTCAGATTGGAGCACAGTTCTTAACTTGGCAATTTCAGAGTCCTTTGAGAAGATGGTGGATGATGATGGGGCTAAAGCAGTGTCTTTCATGGCCATAGATTGGATGAGCTTAAACATTTCGTCGATCTTAGTCCTTATCTCGTTGACTTCTTCTCATGAGACCGAGGAGATCTCATCAGGGTTGGCCATCATTAGTAAAGCTCTATGTCGGGTGATAATTGGGTCTCTAGGTGGATGCTGATCTTTCTTTGGAGCAATGGTGACTTTCTATGGTGTGGTCTCCATGAAAGAAAAAAAGAAAAAAAAAAGAAAAAGAAGGACACAAGTCACGTGTTAGTATTTGGTATTTAGAAAGCTTCATGCAATGCATGTTTTAGGAGTTTCCCTTATTGAGAGGGAGACTAAACATGATGCATTTGGCTCACTTTTTGGAGATATGAGGTCTGCCCCTATATGCAAATACCTTACCATTGATTGAGAACTTATATTCATTCATTCATTCATTTACAAAAAGTAGAGGAGTACATTGAACTCTGAGTTTGAATACAAAAAAATCGAAGTATATTTTAATATGGGAAGGGGAACATTTTCCTTGGGACTTTCACTTATCTACTTTAACATTTAAGATTCTAAACTACTCTTGAGTCTTCGAATTCACCATCTTTGAGTTTGACGTTAAGGAGGTCATTGAGAGACCTTATTGTTTGGTTGCCTCTTGTCTTCTTAGCAACCCTATCTCTGTGAGCATCGATGGATTGGGGCTCCTCTTTATAGAAGACTTGAAATGTATACCATAAGTCCTTAGAGTTGCGTGGGAACCCCTAGGAGTTTGGTTGGTTTTATATAAGGGAAAGTGAGCTTGGTGTGGCTCTCTTTAGATTGATCATATGCATGAAAATGCAGTGACTTGAGTTTCTTTGGAACTCTTGTCTTGAGATGAAGTATTAAATGCATATATGAGTATGCCAAGAGTATAGAGAGAGTGAATACAATTGTAAAGTAAATATGTATGCATGAGCATTTATACAAACATTATAACAGTAGGAATAGATAAGAATAAAGGAAAGTAAAGCAGTTGCCATTTTCTCCATGGTTTTGAAATTGACATTCGTGTCTTAAATCTGGCAGAGGTTCGGCTATGAATGGTTTCTACATGAGCATGAGATTGAGGGTTTACTAATGTTTCCTAAGAAGGCTCGGTTCCCAGATCTTCAAACCTAAGTCCACTCCCTGAGGTGGTGCCATTATTGGTTAGTGATCTGAAAGGGGGGGACCATCATACGGCCATAGGCTAAGAAACTGACATAGCATCCACCCATAACCAAAGTACCGTCCCCTCTTCTAACTAAAAGGGTCGTAACCAGGTAATAATGCAAATACGGAAATGCAAATGCGCGGGCAATGTGTGTATGAAATTTTTAAAAGTGGAGGAAAAGGCCCAACAACTCTCATCCATCCTGTCCATTCCACCCTATTCATTCATGACATACATGACAGTTAATATGACATAAAATAAAATGTGAACAAAGGTCCACCTACAAAAGAAAATGCACAAAGTCAGTACCTTAATGACAAACTTAATGCAAGATTGAATAATTTAATATAAATTGAATGCAAGTGATGGCATATTTTTGCAAACAGCTTTGAAAAGTTTGATTTTGAAGAATTTGAAGTGGACAGAATTGGACTAATTAAGCGAAGATTCTACATGAGTGAAGGGTGAAAAGACATGATAATGGCCTAACCCTCAAAGCGCCCCCAGCAGAGTTGCCAGCTGTCGCACCCCGATTTTTCGCACTCAAGAAAACACAAATGAGAAAACACAATATTCTCTCATTAGAACTCATCCTCTTAAAAGGGTGAGTGCGACTAGGTTTGAATGAGAAATTGATTTGAATAAGGGCTTTTGAAAAAAGATTTGGAGTCGCCACCTAACTTTGTTGAGGTAAATTAGGTTATCTAAAACTAAGTGCAATCCGAAAATTAAACTTAGAATTTTTAAAAAGGTTTTGAAAAACTTTCTCAAGAGAGGGTTTTTTGTTTTAGAGAAAATAGGTTGTTTGACAATCTTTGGAAAGATTTAAGTCTTTTTTGAAAAATGACTTCGGTTTTGGTTTCTTGAAAACAGTGATTCTAGGTCCAAGGGTTGGTTACGTATAGGAAAAATGCACTACGCTATCACCCTATCCCGCCCTTGCGATACCTACATGTCTATTCACCCTAAGTTCACTCATTTAGAATCTTTGATTGTCCAATGTCTAATTATATCCACTTTAAAAATTTTAGAAAGAGGTTTGATATGATGCATGACATGCAAGTGTAAGAAAAATATTTGATTTGGAAAATAGATTTGAAGAAAGGATTTGAAGCTTAAAAAAGGTTGTGGAAATTGAAAACTTGAAAAAGGCTGTGGAATTAAAATTTTGAAAAAGGCTGTGACTACACCCTTGTTGAGAATCAGATTAGTCATAGTTCGGACTTGAGGTCCAATTGAAAATAGACATTTTGAGGTCTTTGAAAAGTTTGACTTGAAAAGGTTTTATTTTGAATTTTGATTGGAGGATTTAAAATTAAACTTTGATTTGAAATCAAACTTGGAATTGACTTTGATTTGAAATTGAACTTGGACTTGATTTGGAAAAATTGAGTTAAGCTTTGAAATCATCTTGACTTGAATTGGAGTTTGAAAACCATCTTGGTTTTTACTTGAGTTTAAAGAAGAGTCTTTGAAAAGAGTTGAAACTTCCCAACTTTAGGGTTAGGGTTGAACTAAGGTTTAGACATCTTAAGACTTAGGCAACCTAGGGTTGAAACATGTACTTGAAATAAAAAGATTTGATTTTAGAAAGTAGAATTTTAGGAAAGTTTTGAATTAGGAAGATTCCATTTTAGGAAAGTTTTGAATTAAAAAGATTTGAAAGTTTGAAATTAAGAAAGGATTGAAACTTTGAATTTAAGAAAGATTGAAATTAGGAAAGATTAGAATTATGAAAGATCTGATTTCTATTTTCTAAAGTTGAAGATTGGATTTTATTTTCAAAAATAAATTATTTGATTTTGTTTCCAAAATTAAAGGATTTGATTTAGTTTCCTATATTGAAAGGTTTGATTTGACATGGAGTTGAAAAACGTTGTCTTTGAAAATCTTGGATTTGAAAATCTATGATTTGGATGAAAAAGGGTTTTGGAAATCTATGATTTGAGACAAAATAAAAAGTCATGATTTTAAGTAAGGAATTAGGGATTCCTAATCATGGATTCTAGGGCTTGATTTGGATTTCAAGATAAAGAGCTTTGGAAAGTAGATCTTTGAAAAGAGTTTTTAGGAAGTAGATTTGCAAAATTATTTGGAAAGAGGTTTGAATATGGACTTTTGCAAGTCTCTTTAATATCTCACTTTACTAAAACGATTCTAACAATGAAAATATTAGAACCATTCTAAGGTTGTGATTTTGAAAACAAATAGGGTTTGAAAACAAGATTTGGACCATAATTATCACATTGAATTTGACACCTTCCTAAAGCAACCCTAACCATGGAATAGCTAGAATCACTATAGAATTGTAATTCCTTGAAAAAAAATTTAATACTTGAACTCAAATTTGGACCTTGATGGTCATATTAAATATAAGACTTTCTTAAAACAACCATAACAATGGAATGGCTAGAATCATCATAAGATTGTGATTTTGAAAACAAAAGATGGAGGCTTCGAAAGCAAGTTTTAAAAGAGAACTTTTAAGCAAGTTTGAAAACAACTTTGAATGCAATGTATGAATATGACAATCACAATGCAATAGGGACGTGAACATACAAGGTTGGGCTTCATCACATAATCAAGGGGGTTAAAATAGAAGATGGGGGTTAAAATAGAAGAAAACCCATCTGGATTAGGAGAGAGAAGAGAGAGGGGATTACATAAAAGTAAATAGAAAACCAACCTTATCTTCTTCTTACTTTGATTTCTTTGTTTCCTTTACTTGACTTGAACTTTGAGAGCTTTGAAGATGCAGAACTTGGTCTTCAATGAATGTTTTGAGGCTTGTGTTTAAGTGTATAGGATGTATAGAGGCTAGGGTTTGAGTGTATGGAGGCTAAGGTTTGGGGAGACTTGAGAGAATTAGGGTTTAAAGAGAATTCAAGCTCTATTTTCAGAGAGTTTCTGGACTAAGTTTGCGGACCCTTTTTGCATAGGGGGAGGATCTATATTTATAGGCAATTGAAACAGGAACTGATGCCTGTTGCAATGGCTCCAGTGCTTTTTTAAGCTTGGTGCCACTAGGAATGGCACCAGGCCATTTATTAGCTTGGCGCGCCATTACTAGTGGCGCCAGCCACTTAGGCAAGTTTTGAGGCGGCAAGAATGTATCTTTTGACCCTTAGGACACAAGGTAAAAGATTTGGGCACTAGTCCTAGTAACTACCACGCAATTTTGGCTTAGCTCCACTAAAAGTGACTCCAGAAAGTCCAAGAATGATCCAGAAGACCATGGATGGATGGGAACCTCTACAAGAGTATCCCAAAGGCAAATGGCTTGAGAACCAGTGCCGGAGTAGTTAAAAAGGGTGACCGGCCTACCAGGGGCAAAACGGTCAATTGGACGGGAAAAACATCATAATAGACTTGGAGTGACCCGTGAGAAGGTTTGAAGGTTGGAAACACTATCAAGAGTGTTCCGAGGGGTAGCCGATTTGATACTCAGAGCCGGTGGTTGGAAAAGACAATTGGCCCTCTAGGGGCAAAATGGTCATTTTGCAATAGGCTTGCTGGAATACACTCTAAATGATTCAAAAAGGTGCTGGAAGGTCAAGGATACTACCAGAAATATCCTTGAGAGGTTACCAGTTTGATACCCAGAGCCGGTGTAGTTCCCAAAGGCGATTGGATGCCTAGGGGCAAAATAGTCATTTTGACCGAATGATCTTGGAATTGATTTGAAACTGACTAGAAGGCACTTGAACATGCCGTATTGTTTTTGGGACAATCTTGGAAGGGTAGACTTACCACTCTGAACATGTTGAAAAGGCCCAAGGGGCAGTTTGATCATTTTTAACCGATGCTGGCTAGCAGGCACTGGTGTTAACTTGGGTTTTGAGTGTTTATGTTACTATAATGGTGTGTGACGAGTTGGTTTCCAAAGGTATTTCTTCCTTTGGTAAATGTGTCACAACCAAGAGGGGTGTTCAGTCACGTGACATAGAGGTTTTGTTGGCAATTTCCATTGTCGACCTGTTTCCAAGTATTTTCGCCACTCTAACAGTTGCGATGTTTGTGAGTGTTTCTATCACTCCGACGGTGTGCATTAATTCCAGAGACTGCCTAACTCGGGAAGTTGTTGGATGATCTTATCGTCTCGGGGCCTTAGGTACTTTCCCGATCGATGTGCCAAATAACAGACATTCTACGTTGGCAGGCTAGTAGGGGCCAAAAGTGAACCGCTCTACCATCTCGAGGACTTAGGTTTCGTCCCGGTCGACAAGTCTGAAGGGACTTTCCGTTCCAAGGAGTTTTCATGGTAAACGTATTGAACTAGATGGACTTACCATCTAAGGGATCAACTTTCTTGAAATACGTGTTGGATTGAGTTGGATTGGTCTGGATTGGAATTGGAACTAGAATTGAAGTTAAAATTGAAATATGGACTTACCGTCTTTAAAAAGATGTGCCAACTAGAATTGGACCGAGCAATGCCCTAAGGGCATTTTGGGTCATTTTACCTCAATTGGCCCCGACAGGCTCGCGAAGCCATTGATTGACTAGATTGAGTCTAGAAAGCCACCTTAGACTTGAATGTGTCTATGTCGGTTTGAATGTGAGTCCGGTAGGGTCGAAGATTACCGAATAGGCAAAAATAGAGTGCTTACAATCATCACAGGTGAAAATAATATAAGGTAATGAACTAGAATGCCATATTACCAGAATGTTTCCAAAGATATATTATGTCCAAAGCATTTATACCCAATACCAGAGGTAATCAAATCCAAATAATGATCCAGTTACCCAAATCCAAAGTTTCAGATAAATTGTAAAATCAATAATAATAAATAATCACATGGTGAGAGTATCAGAAAGTAAGCCAATGAACCAAAATGCCAGAACCAATCCAGAAACCAAAATACCAGAAGCCACGAATAATTCTCAAGGCGTTCTATAAGCCAGTTGGATCTAACATCAGACATAGAGTCACCACGGGGTGGCAAACCAGGTCTTTTCCCTAAGCTAATCCAGTGAAGGTCACCTGGACGTACTAGGTCTATTCGTTCCCAGTGAGAAACTAGAGTCATCTCCCTTAGGCCTGTTCTCTAGTTGCTAGAGGCACCCGTAAATGGACCTTTTCTCTGGATTTTCCAATGCCAATAACCAAACCAATCCAATACCAATTCTCACCATCCATCAGCATTGTGGAATTAAAAATAATTTATTTTTAAGAAATTAGTGTATTACCTTACCAAAATATGCTTTCTAATTTAATAATAATCAATAAAGAAGGCTGACTTAAAAAGACAATTTAAGTATGGTAATGTTTTAAAGATAATTAGCAAGGCAAAACCACTCACCTGTAGTTGATGCCGAAATAAATTATCAATACAAGTGAAATGTGTAAACAACCTGAGACCATTTATACAAAATATAACTATTAATGTTTTAAATAATTGTTACGCCAAAAAATAGTCATGCAACCAAAAGTAGTCATGGACAGTCCCAAATCGGGCACGCCTGAATCTCAAATTTCTTAATTTGTAGTCCTCTCCTTAATCTACTTACCACACCAAACCACTACACTTATTTAATCGTACAAGGTAGCCTTGAAACACCCCGACACAACAACCAGGACACACCCACACAACAGTAGCAATGATCACCAATTCAATCCTTCACAACTTTTCTCTTACTACACAAGACCATCACAAAAAGAGAACTACGACACCTCATGTAACTCCTTAATCTAACAAACCCAATCACAGTGCACACATAAACACACACACGCGCACACACACACACACACACACACACATATATATGTGTGTGTGTGTGTGTGTCTTTATGTATATGCATACATATAACAATACAAACTTTGATCTTTTCCTAATATAATTTATTTGAAATAGAATTCTTAGCTTTGAACATGAGTCAATGCCTTTCCTTTAACCAAAGCTATCTCTCTCTCTTCCGGTTTCTCTCTTCGCTTCTCTTCTCTTCTCTTCTCTCCTCTCTCTCTCTCTCTTACATGTATATATCCGGATAAGCCCCAAATGACATATATAGGAAAGTGACTTGGAGCCCAAGTTCAATAGGAATTTAATCTCCTACACCCACTTTTATTGTGTTCCCATGTCTTATCCAATAAGAATGAGTAAAAATGCCTTGGTGCCCAAGCTTAAGGATGTAGTAACCTTATACAACCCATTCACATATATCCTATTGCCTAATCTAATAGGAAGAGGTTAAAGACACATGACACTCCTCCATATTTTCTAATAATCCAATTAATTAATGTTACATATAAAACTATTTAAAAATAGATTGTACATGAAATTATTTTTAAAGAAAATAACTAGAAGAAATTAGGTCCTTACATTCTCTCCCCATTAAATAAAGTTTCATCCTCGAAACTTATCTTGAAGTAGCACATTAAATAAATGTCTGTATTATATTATTCTCTCTTTTCAACAAGTATGGGCCTCCAATCTTGACATATGTAAATTCTCAAAATTTGTTTTTTCGAATCTCCCTCTTTACCTCATAATCAAGCTCCAAAGTAAGCTTCTCATTTAACTGGTTGATATACCTTTCACAAAATTGTCAGTATACAAAATTTGCTTCTAACAAAGATCACTAAGTGCCTCCACATAAGCTTAGTCATCCTGACTCATAAGGCTCTTATTCTAACACAGAGTTAAGCTTCCAATTCCTCAACATAGTTACTCCGGACAAATACAAGGGTAAGGCAATCCATATAATAAGCTGATATATAAACCATACAATTTAAGTTTCTTGATACCTCAAAGGGTGCACCAAGTTTCCCCTCTGCACTCTTATTCCAAGTCCATCATATTTCCTCATATTCTAACTACGGAAAAAAACATCAGTATTCATTATAATCCCATAATAGCTCATATATCCACAAACAATTTCTTTGAACTCTAAAGTACTGGCCTTGATTGGTTTACCAAGGACACTGAGTCATTTAAAACCCTAGTATACAAGTATCCATTGCCTATCAGTTATAGATTGAGTTCAAATATTGATCAATCACATTATTGACGTACATGGTTTATCAGATATCATTTCGACGATCTCAAACCACTCACCGATCTAACACTCACAATAATGTAATTATACTAAAATAAAGTTCTCTCATCAAGTTGCAATTATGAGGATACATACAATACCCAATTCATTCACAATTTAAAACTCCCCCCAAAGGTAGTGGAACCACCATTTCTGTTGACAATCAACTACTTTATTTTCTCAACAACTTCAACCAATGTCAGGAAGATATGCTAATGACATTCTAAAATTGCCTAGCCAATGTTAAAAGTGACAAACACCCACAAGCAATGCTATGTTAAAAGTTTACTTAGAAAAATTGCATTAGAATGATTCCATTCCACAACCATAAGTTTATCTATCATAATTTTCCCCAAGTGGTTATTTCATTTCTACTTAGGAAATGATAATCGTAAAAGGACACTGAAATTGTACAAAATTATTATTTTAGATTTACCAATTATACACCATAAGTTTCCCCTACAAATTAATTTATAACTCAAGTAAAACTGATGAGAGTTTAGCACAAGGTAGGCACCAAAATAGAGTAGGAGTCGCTGAACTTTAATAAATTTATATTCCCTTCACAATAAATAAATAAATTTCTAAAGAAAGGAATATCATGCTAGCCAATTTCTAACCCCACAATGGAAGGTTATTGGTTATAACAAGAAAATAATAATTTAAAGAAATTTAATTGTTACTAATAATCTGCTACCCGAGGGTCACTTTAAAGCCCATAACGAATTTTAATCATCACACTAAATCCAACAATAAGATTCTTATAGTCAATGAAACCCATATAAGATACTTCTAATACCACATTATTCTCTATTAAAAAAAATTGTCTTCTATCACTTGGTTTCCATACTCCACAGCCATATCAAAACCACATAATCAACACCAAATCCAAATATCTGGATTATCTCACAAATAACTTCAACTCTTGACAAAAGATATATTAGTGACACCAAAAAAAATTTTTTTCCAATGACTAATATATTCACACTTTAAAACTAGAGTAATGGACTCGCTAGCAAAATCTTTGGAAACCAAATAAAATCTCAAAATCATTCCTCTCGTAAATATTCATTGATGAGTACTCATCCAATTTAAGAGATGATTAAGATCGTAAGGAAATTGAACTAGTTGCCCAATAAATCTCTTATCAATGTATTTTGCAGTGAGTCCATCATACGAATAGCTAGAAACATATTATAAGCTTCCATGCACTGATAGACCTTTACATAATAACTTAACCACTAACCCAATGTTTAAATACCATGATGTTTTACCTGCAAGCATTGATTTCATTCATCTCAAAGTCATAAGACAAGTCCTAAAGACCACCATCACAATCCTCATGAACTCCAAAATTTTATGAATTCTCCATACAAGTAACAACTCCAATTCAACGTATCACACTTATAAAAGGTTTAAAGTCATGAACCTCTTAATGAAAGACATGTGTAAGCACCCCATTTTTGACCGCTTGGCAGTCTACACTCCGTCCAGACTTGTTTTCAAGTCATTGTGGACATATTCCAATCGAAACCAATCCTCTAGGTCCAAATTCCATCTTTCCATCGCTTTGCGGGCCTGTCAGGCCCAAATAGAGGCAAAATGACCAAAATGCCCTTAGGGGTATTGTCCTTTCTTGTTCCAATTCCAATCCCTCTCTCGAGACAGTTTATTCCTCGAGACGGTTCCAATCCAGACACGTCTCTTCGGAGACGATAAGACCCCTTTCCAATCCCTCTCTCGAGACAGTTTATCCCTCGAGACGGTCCGAGTAGCAAAACTATTCACCAAACCGTTAGAGTAACGGAAATACTCACAAAACCGTTAAAGTAGCGGAAATACTCACAAAGCCGTTAGAGTAGCGGAAATACTCAACCCCATCCGAGTAGCGAAAATACTCAACCCCGTCCGAGTAGCAGAAATACTCACAAATCATCAACCCAGTCCGAGTAGCGGAAATACTAACACCGTTAGAGTGGCAGAAGCACTCAAAACCTAGGTCAACATCAGTGGCGGTTAGCCCACTTCGGTGGAAAAGGACCAAACTACCCTTAGGGCCTTTTCCGAGACTTTCCGGTCAAGATAACCATTTTGCCCCTAGGCATTCGAATGCCCCGGGAACCACACCGGCTCTGAGTATCAAGCCAGTAATGACCCGAGAACACTTTTTATAGTATTCTCGACCTTCCTTTATCTTTCCGGATCATTCCGAGTCAGTTCCGGCCAACCCGGTACAAAATGACCGTTTTGCCCCTAGTGGGCCGGTTTCCTTCTTCAACCACAACGGCTCTAATTATCAAACCGGTAATGACCCGAGAACACTTTTTATAGTATTCTCGACCTTCCTTTACCTTTCCGGACCATTCCGAGTCAGTTCCGGCGAACCCGGTACAAAATGACCATTTTGCCCCTAGTGGGCCGGTCTCTTTTTCCGACCACGCCGGCTCTGGAAATCAAACCAGCAACCTCTGGGGACATTCTGAATAATGTTTCCAAATCCCAAGCTTTCTTCTGGGACAGTCCGAGTCTATCCCGGCAGTTTCGCAGTCCAATTGACCATTTTGCCCCTAAAGGTCCGGTTAACCTTTCCGACACATCTTATCCTCACTTTTCAAGTCAAATACCTCCAGGACACTATTTCAAGTGTCCCTGCTCCTTTCCGGCCTTCCGGGTCACTCCCGGCTCTTTCAAATCATTCCCGGACTTTCCAGAGTCACTCCTAGTGAAGCCAAGCTAAAGTTTACATAGTAGTCACTAATACAGGCACCCAAATCTAGTCAAAGATACGTTGCTTGCCGACCTTAATTGTTTCCTAAATGGCCGGCGCCAAGCCAAAAAATGGCCTGGCGCCACTGCAACAGGCGCCAGGTTTGTCTTCCCTCTATAAATACAGAGCCTCGTTCAACGTGAAAAGGGTCTGCAAACTTAACCTAAGAATCCTATATTTCGGTATACAGAGCTCGAGCATCTCCCAAACCTTAGCCTCCCTAGGTTTTCCAAACCCTAGCCTCCTATACACTCATACACTCCCCCATACACTCATACACTAGCCTCCAACCACCCTTCGAAGACTTGAAGAGCTGCCATCCAAAGCTTGAAGACAACCCTTGAAGACTGAAGAAGAAGATCAAGACGAAGACCGAAGACCGAAGACAGCACGGCGCGCAAAATAAACAAGATACAAGGTAGGCTCCCTATTTAATTTTCTGCACTTCCCCCCTCTCTCTTCTCTCTCCAACCCACTTGGGTTTTCTCTATTTTAATCCCCCATCTCTTTCCCGCCCTTTCTTTGCATGCTTGAAACAAGGGGACTCCCGGTCCATGTGTAGGATTAGACTGTTGGAGAGTCACCGTGTCGGGGGCTTTCTTCTAGTCTAACCAAAGACCACGTGGGTCCGGCCCCCTTGATTATGTGGTGAAGCCTTAACCTTGTATGTTCACGACCCCAAATTGCGTTGTGCATATCATAGTCTTGCATCTTCCAAAAACCGTTTTCAAAGTCGTTTTTCAAAACGTTTTCAAACTTGTTTTCAAAATTGCATCAAAATCTCTTTTTTTCAAAAACTTGTTTTCAAAACCACAATTCTAGGGTGATTCTAGCCTTTCCATGGCTAGGGTTGCTTTAGGAAAGTGTTACATTAAAAGTGACCTTTTATGGTCTATATTTTCGAATCTTGTTGTTTTCAAAACCACTTTCCTAAAGCAATTCTAGTCCTCTTATGGCTAGAATTGCTTTAGGAAAGTGAGATGTTTTTTACTCCTTCTAAACTCTCTTTTTTAAAAAAAATCTCCTCCTAAAAATCTCTTTTTCAACATACTTTCTTAAAACTCTCCTCTCCAAAATTGTTTTCAAAAATTCCCTTCCAAAATCTATTTTTCAAAACTCTCTTTTTCAACTTCTTTCCAAAATCTTTTCCTCAAAATTCACTTTCTAAAATCACTCCCTAGATCCACTTTCTAAAAACTCTCTTCAAAAATCTTTACAAAAATACTCCCTTTCCAAAATCTTCCTTCTAGAAATTCCCCTCTAAGATTTTCCTTCCAAAAACTCCCTCTTCAAACACACTTTCCAAAAACTCCTTCCTAGGATTTCTTTCCAAAATCTACGTTTCTAAAAACACACTTTCCAAACAATCCTCCTTAGGACCTCCTTCCAAAAACTCGTTTCCAAAAGCGTACTTTCTAAAAACTCTTTTCTTAGAGCCCAAGCCAAGCCTTAGAGCCCACAATTAGGAAACCCTAATTTTCTTTCCAAAAACATGATTTTCAAACTTTGCCCCAAAACTAGGTTTCCAAAACCTCTTGTTTTCTACATCAAAACTATACACCTTTCCAAAATCACTTTTCTACGTCAAAACAATAATTTTCCAAATCTAGGGTTTCCAGAATCTCCCTTTCCAAATCCTTACCAAATCCAATCTTCCCTTTAGGAAACCGAATCAAATCTCCCCGTTTAGGAAACTAGATCCCGTCCTCCGTTTTTGGAAACAAAATCCAACCTTTCTCTTTTAGAAACCAAATCCAATCCCTTCCTAATCCAAACCTTTCTTAATTCAATTCCTTCCTAAACCATAAGTTTCCTAAATTTAAACTTTAAATCTTTCCTTAAATTTTAAAATCCAACTCTTTCCTAATTCAAATCCTTCCTAAACTTCCACTTTCCTAAACCCTAAGTTTCCAAAAACTTGAACATAAAAATCTTTCCTAATTCAACCCCCTTTCCAAATCTTAACTTTCCAAATTCAAGCCTTTAAACCTTTCCTAAATTCAAACCTTTCTTAATTTCAAGATTCTCTAAAACTCTAAAACTTTCTAAAATCTTAAATCTTTCTAAACTCTAAAACTTTCTAAATCTTAAACTTTCAAAATTTCAAATCTTTTCAAGTCCAAAGCTTCCTAAATTCAAAACTTTCTTAAGTTAAATCTTTTTAAACCCAAATCTTTCTAAATTCTAAATCTTTCTAAAACTTCAACATCTTTCCAAAACTTTCTTATCTTCAAAACTTCCTTATTTTCAAAACCTTTCCCTTTTCAAAACTTTCCTTAAAATGGAGCTTTCTTAATTCAAAACTTTCTAAACTCAAAGCTTTCTTAATTCAAAACTTTTCCTTTTCTTAATTCAAACACTTTCTTAAGTCGAAACTTTCTTAATTCAAACATTTCCTAAACTGAAAACTTTCCTTTTTCAAGCCTTTCCCAAAATGAAACTTTCTTATTTTCAAAACTTTCTTGTTTTCAAAACTTTCCAAATTCAAAACTTCCCTTTTTCAAACATTTCAAAATTCAAAACTTTCTTAATTCAAACCTTTCCTAATTCTAACTTTCCTAATTTCAAACTTTCCAAAAATGACACTTTCCTAAATTCGAAACTTTCTTAATCCAAATCTTTCCTAAATTCCAAGTTTCCAAATCTTTCCAAATTTTCCAAATCCAACATTCCAATCCAATCTTTCTTAATCTCAAGTCTAGGTTTCCAAATCTCCATCTTTCCAAAACCAAGTCTTTCCAAAATCAATCTTTCCAAAGCAAGTCCAATCCTCTCAATTCCAATTTCAAATCTCCTTTTCTAATTTCAAATCACATTCAATGTCCAATTCAAGTTCCTTCTTCAATCCAATCAATCTATTTTCAATCGGACTCCGGTCCGAACTACGACTGACCTGATTCCTCCAAAGGGATACGTAGGCAACCTTCATAGGTGCGGTCACAATACTTTTCAAACTTTCAATTCCACCCTCATGGGTGTGGTTTTCAAAATCTTTTCAAATCTAAAATTCCAATTTCAACTTTTTCTATTTTGAAATCCCTATTTCCAAATTTTTGAACTTTCCAATTTCAAATTCTATCTCTTCAAATCTATTTTCAAATCAATTTCTTTTCAACTTTATTTCCAAATCTATTTTTCAATTCTCTTATCTTGCACTTGCATATTATGCATCATGCTAAATTAGTTTTCAAACATTGTTTTTCTAAAGTGAATAGGGTTGAACTACAGTTGGTCGAAGACTCTCATAGGTGAATCTAGGGTAGATTGACATGTAGGTACCGAAATGGTGGGATAGGGTGATAGCTTAGTGCATCTTCCCTACACGTAACCAACCTCCGAACTTAGAATCACTGATTTCAAAGACCAAAAAGGAGTCATTTTTCTAAAAAGGGCTAAATGTTTTCCAAAGGTTGCCAAACAACCCGTTTTCCTAAAAAACCCTCTCTTGAGGAGATATTTTTCAAATTGTTTTCCAAAAACCCTAAGTGTAGTCTTCGGATTATTCTTAGTTTTTAGGTGACCTAACTCACCTTAATCAAGTTAGGTGGCGACTCCGAATCTTTTTCAAAAGCCCTTTATTCAAACCTGTTTTTTCAATTCAAACCTAGTCGCACTCATTCTTTTAGGAGGGTGAGTTCTAACGAGAGAGTACAGCATTTTTCCCGCTTGTGTGAGTATTCCTCGAGTGCAAAAAATCTGGGCGCGACAACATGTAAGAAGATTCTCAATTACTTTTAGAGATCACAATCTATTGTATTATCCCATGCAAGTCTCTATTTTGGCTAGTAATCACACAATCATGAACATAAGCTCAACAACTAATCCATATATCTCTAATCTCTCGCACAAGAATTTCAATTCGTCACAATAACTGATACTAATGGCACTCAAGAATTTGGCTCACTCGTATCACAAGCAATTAACGTCATCCAAGCCTATATGTTCACAAACCTACACCAACAGAATACTTTATGCAATCCCTAATGACAAGTTCAACTTCCCCAGAAGGGTTATCATAATTTCCTAAGTTATGGTCCTATCAACAATCGCATGTTCCAAAAACATGATCGGTGCTCTTACAAAATTTGAACGAAAAATTTGTTTTTACTACGAGTTAACAAATGAACAAATAAAACTAATGAGAGTTTAGCAAAACTAGACAAATGAATCAACTGCCCACTGGGTCCCATATAAGACCTACGACCTACGCTATGGTACTAACACTTGTCACACCCCACTTAGGAGCATGACCGGCCATGAACCACGAAGCCTTGGCTCGTGGGTCATGAAGCCTAACACTTGTAATTAATTTGACGAACAGCAAAACTGTCCCAAAAAAATATATTATAATTTTTACACAACTAAATCTCATATATAATAATAATTCATTGATTCACAATGTCATAAGTCAACCAACCAAATACCATAGAGTTTTAAATTATTCTCCAAAACAGTAAATTCCATAAGGAAACATAATCTAAATTTGGAATCAATTTAGTATCAAAGGGTACCAATAAAGTTTATAAACCATAATACTATGACAAGATGACTCATAATAATCCTATAGAGATCAAGCAAGGTTCCCAGATCCGAATCCATTACTACAGCTACACACGCTTACTTGAAATGTTGAATATAAGTGTGACCTCATAGCTCGTGAATGATAGTGCAATGCATAATAATATAGTTTTGAAGATAATGTTCAACATAAATCGTCATAGGTGAAAATAATATAAGGTAACGAACCAGAATGCCATATTACTAGAATGTTTCTAGAGATATGTAATGTCCAAAGTATTTATACCCAATATCAGAGGTAATCAAATCCAAATAATGATCTAGATACTCAAATCTAAAGTTTTAGATAAATTGTAAAATCAATAATAATAAATAACCACATGGTGAGAGTATCAGAGAGTAAGCCAATGAACCAAAAATGCCAGAACCAATCCAGAATACCGGAACACCAGAAGCCACGAATAATTCTTAAGGCGTTATATAAGCCAGTTGGATCTAACATCGGACATAGAGTCACCGTGGGGTGAAAAACTGGGTCTTTTCCCTAAACCGATCCGGTGAAGGTCACCTAGACGCACCAGGTATGTTCGTTCCCATTGAGAAACCAGAGTCACCTCCCTTGGACATGTTCTCTAGTTGCTAGAGGCACCGGCAAATGGACCTATTCTTTGGACTTTCCAATACCAATAACCAAACCAATCCAATACCAATTCTCACGAACCATCACCATTATGAAATTAAAAATAATTTATTTTTAAGAAATTAATGTATTACCTTGCTAAAATATGCTTTCTAATCTAATAATAATTAATAAAGAAGGCTGACTTAAACAAACAATTCAGGTATGGTAATGTATTAAAGATAATTAGCAAGGCAAAACAACTCACCTGTAGTTGATGCCGAAATAAATTATCAATACAAGTGAAATGTGTAAATAACCTGAGATCATTTATACAAAATATAACTATTAATGCTATAAATAATTGAAATGCCAAAAATTAATATAAATCTGAAATTTTGTTCCTAAACGATCCCGAGTCTAAAAAAATGCCTAAAGAAAATACTCTAATTGGTCGAACTAACACTAAAGAGAGCACGCCACCACATGGGATAAATACCCAAACTCCCCTTTTTTCTCTCTGTTTTCCGAATTTTGGTTATATGAGTCCCCTTTCTTTCATTCTTTCTTTCTCGCTCTTTTCTTTTCCTTTCTTTTGTTTTCTTTTATTTTTCCTTTCCTTTGTTTTCTTTTATTTTTCTCCTCTTCCTCACGGTTGCTGACCAGCAATCACTGCTGCTAAAATTAGCATCAACTTCTCTTTAATTCTCCAATTCCTAAGCACACCAACTTGTATTTCACAATTTTTAGTCCTCTCCTCAATCTACTTACCACACCAAACCACTACACTTATTTAATCATACAAGGCAGCCTTTGAAACACCCTGACACAACACCCACCACACACCCACACAACACTAGCAATGATCACTCATTCAATCCTTCACAACTTTTCTCTTACTACACAATATCACCACAATAAGAGAACTATAACATCTCATGTAACTCCTTAATCTAACAAACCCATTCACAGTGCACACATAAACACACACACACACACACACACATATATATATATATATATATGAATATGTGTTTTTATATATATGCACAAATATAACAATACAAGCTTTGATCTTTTCCTAATATAGTTTATTTGAAATAGAATTCTTACCTTTGAAGATGAGTCAATGCCTTTTCTTCAACCAAAGCTCTCTCTCTCTCTCTCTCTCTCTCTCTAATATTACAAGTATATATCCAGACAAGCCCCAAATGACATATATAGGAAAGTGACTTGGAGCCCAAGTTCAATACGAATTTAATCTGCTACACCCACTTTCATTGTGTTCCCATGTCTCATCCAATATGAATGAGTAAAAGTGCCTTGGTGCCCATACTCAAGGATGTAGTAATCATGTACAACCCATTCACATGTATCCTATTGCTAATCTAATAGGAAGAGGTTAAGAACACATGGCACTCCTCCATGTTTTCTAATATTCTAATTAATTATTGTTATGTATAAAACTATTTAAAAATAGATTGTACATGAAATGATTTTCAAAGAAAATCACTAGAAGAAATTTAGGTCCTTACATAGGTACCGTAAGAGCAGAATAGGGTGATAGCCTAATGCATCTTCCCTATATGTAACCAACCTTCGAAACTAGAATCACTATTTCTGAAAGACCAAAACGGAGTTACTTTTAAAAAAAAAAAAAAAAAAAGAGGGCTTAAATATTTTCAAAAGGTTGCCAAACAACTTGTTTTCTTAAAACCCTCTTAAGGGGAATTTTTTTGAATTTTTCAAAAACACTAAGTTTGATCTTTGGATTGTGCTTAGTTTTAGGTGACCTAACTCAACTTAACAAAGTTAGGTGGCGACTCCTAACTTTTTTCTGAAAGCCCTTATTCAAATCGATTTCTAGTTCAAACTTAGTAACACTTGTCCTTCTAGGACGATGAGTTGTAACGAGAGAGTACTGTATGTATTTTCCACGCTTGAGTGTGAAAACCAGGCCACAACAATAGACTATTATGTACCACTCCCATTAAGATCTTGGGGTTGGTCGCCTACCCTAGCATTTTCTAGTCTCGAGGTAAGATAGCCCTTTAACCAGCCCCATCGCAATGGAAGGGTTAACAAGACCAAAGTCAAGGATGGTTATAGGACGTGTGCCAGCCACCGGTTGGATCATAATCTTAGACACCAACTTAGCATCCTGCTCAACCAACCTTGACTTGGCTCGCTGAGTTCTAGGCATCCATGGTACATCTCCTTTTGCTGGCCTCTTAGATGCCGACCTCTCTATTGACGATACACTAGCTCCAACTTCAGCTTCAAAGGTGGCCAATGGCAGAGGCATGGGCGGCTGAGTCATGTTGACCCCAGCTATGGACACCTGGGCACCTCTCACCTTCCTCCAACAATCACGGCCACCAAGCTTCATGTCTCCATGTCACCCAACTTGTCCTCCATCTCAGAGCTCAAGTAGATTTGTTGCCCGAGCCAACAAGTGAGCCAACGGTCTAGAACCACTTTAGGAGTAGAGGTCGAGAACGATGTTGATGATAAAGAGGAGCTCGAATTGGGTTCATCCACCTTGTCAAGGACTTCGTTTATGGAATTTGGCATTTGAGGTGAAGATTAGCCAGATGACGACAATGACTCCTCTACAGCACCAGTTTCTCCTTCCACCTCAACAGGAGTAGTGGCAACTATGACTCTATTGGAATTGTTAATATAGGGGATCATAATACCCTTTGGGATGTTCTCAAAGTTGTTGACTTCCCCTTACGCCTTTAGTGTAGCAATGACGTCGTTCGGGATACCTTCGGTTGCCAAGAACGACTAGTAGCATATATGGTACTGTAAAAGAATATGAGTAGCTATGCTGACTCGCTGCTATGGGCCTTCTCCTTTGTAAGCCCAAACTCTCTTCAGCAATGGCAGATTAACCTCGAGATGCTTGTACTGCTTCTAAGGCTTGGCACGCTCACCTAAAAACGAAAGGAGTACAAATGTCAGATCTACGGAGAAAGTAAGAACGTTAACTAAGAAGAAAGTCACGATGTTTTAGGTAAGGACCTGGGGTGCCAGGCTCTCTAGGGTAACGCCAGGAGGGTCACTCAGCCTCGGGGATGTCCTCATATTCTTGGCCCAAGATCCACACCATGACATCGTCCACTCCCTTTCCCACATAAGGAATGATCTAGATGATCTCCCAATTCTTCTATTTGGAATGAAATAGTAGTTTTGATAGTCATTGCGGACTCCCAAGGGTGTGTAGGAGTATGCAAACTCGTGGATGCCTAATTCCACCTCGAGAACGCGATTAAGTTGTATTATTCCCATCACTGTCCTAAAAATGTTGGGTGTAACTGGGCGAGCAACAGAGAGTAGTGACGGAGGAACGAAAGCAAAAATGGGTGGAGAGGGAATCTAACGCCATGTTCTACTATGGCTATCAAAGGGAAAGTTATTCCCTTGTTCGACTCGAACAAACAGAAATTGTCAGGATCAGCCAATTTGATATCAACTCCTGGCAGAAATTGATACCTCGCCTTAAAAGTAGTGATGGCCTCGAGAGTACTAAGCATGTTCCTAAGTCATGCAACCATTACCACATGGTCGGCAGTGTGAATGTGCATAGAGAAGAGTTGCGTAGAGTCTTGAACACTTACGGAAAGAAGGTCGGCACACTCTCGGTAGTTATCTCTTTAGGTCTAAGGTGAGGAATCCTTTGGAGAGATGGGTTCTTATAGGGGAGCTCGCCGTTATCTCAAAAACCCTAAGAGCAGTTGCATCATTATTCCCGAACTGAGAGGTCGCCTCAACAAATTAATGAAGAGTTGTCTTTTAGCAACAGGGCAAGTCAAGAAGAACCACGTGGAGCGTGGACTACCAAGGACCCTTGATGATAGCCCACAATTATGTCACGAAGTGACATGCAGGTATAGACCTTGCCCCCCGAGCTTGGCCAAATAGGGTGCAAGGGCTGGGGGCAATTGTGGGCCAAATAACTCAAAAAGCCTAGAGGATAAATATGTTAAACCCAATCTGAAGAGGATAGGCCCGGCAAGGTGAATTGAGCCCAAGGTGACAGGTCCAATGGGTAAGTCCCAAGCCGACATAGACTAGGACACTTAATGATAAGTCCAAATCCATTGACTTCTAGAAGGAGAATGAATACCAATTTCTGAAAGGAATGGGACCTCTGAAACCTATAGATACACTATGTCACTAAAAAGTAAGGTATGTTCACTTGAGCTAGTGCATAATACTTTTATTCATATCATTGAGATTAAGCTTGTCTAACTTAATCTTCGAAGTGCCATCAGCCCAAATAGGATCAACGCATTCTCACTATTCCTATTCTTGTATACTGCTTGGAGCTCGTCACGTTAGTTCGGGAAGCGGATCAAGCCTTCCTAAAAATTTCACTCACAGCTATTATTAGGAAAAATGTTTTGAGGTTCCCTACTGGTAAGACTTACAAAAATCCATATGGAAGGAGCGAGGGGGGTCTCCCACGAATCCTGATGAGTTCTTCTTCAATATGGAAGAACTTGCTTCTTCCCATAATGTGATAGAGAGATGCTTTTTATTGCTCAAACTTCGATGGACAATACTTCGGCATCTGCAATTCCCCCATTAGAACTCAAACTCATATTCAACTGCCTCCTACACTTAGGCAATAGATTCCTATTAAGCCCCTCGAATATATAGTTGATGAAGCAATAGCATCTTCATCGTAATTTGTTGATGACTTCATTGACATGGTGAACGCTTCTAATTAGTGGAATGAGTAGACATATGCCCGGACCATGCATATGGATAATGAATGTTTGGCTAATAGGGGCCTAGAGGGACGTGATCTGGCTCTAGTTTATGTTGGCTGCTAAAATGTTTGCAGCAAAGACTCATTGGATTAGTACTTTTTGTGGAGATTGTATCTTACTATGTCTGTATTAGGAATTTTGGAATTTAAACTGTGTGGGTGGGTACTATTTTCTGATTGTGAACTTTTATTTTCATGCTAGTAGTGTTCACATACATGATTTGTTTTAATTATTGAATAGGACTGGCTAATTTGTCATACCGTACACCTAACTCATGGAGTGTGAAAGAAGATGAAATGTTATTTCAAGTATGTCACAATATGTGCAACTCTGGATGGGGGGATGAAAATTCAAATTCAATGATGGGTACTTGCAACATTTAGAAGTGGCCCTCAAGAAGGCAATTCTTGAGATACAATTGACATCATACCTTCTCCTTGACCACAAACAAATTCAGCAGAGAGATAGAATGTTGAGGTGTTACAGGACATGGTACATTATAAATGAATTTGGCTCAATCAAATCATCCGAACTATTCAAGTTGATAGGATGATGCATGGAACGTTATGTTCAGGTAAAATTAATTCACTAAGATGTGATTTACACATTAATTTCTTAGAGCAAACCATAGGAGTTTCAAGGGGATAATGAAATGTACTTAAAAGGAGTTTTATGGAAAGGGAAGAGGAAACCAAGTTCTAGATTAAGCCTCATCAAAAGAGCCCACGACCCACGAAGTGGGTCGAACTCGGCTTATGCTTAATTAGCCTGGTCTGGACTTAGGGCTCAGAACCTAGCCCATGGGTAGCTTGTAAGCCAGACCCAATAGGCAGCAAGCAAATTCATCCCAGTAATGTATTGTTTTCTTTTGATTTATCATGTATATATAAATTTGTTTGCGTAGAGAAGTGTAAATAATTAAATATTTATATGTATAGTAGGGATACCTGTATCCTGTAGTGATGTAGTCTCTCTCCTCGCCTTCAATTGCATGCCAAAATTGATGTAATTATGCTTTGATTTTCATAAATAAAGTCCATTTTCTCTTTATCTAATGTGCATATTCAAATTTGGTAGTATAATTTCTTCTTATTCGTTTTTCCCAATGAATTATGAAGGTAATAAAAATAGAAGCCTTGAATTTATGGCCAAATAGGAGCATGATGTTAGCGGAACCTGAAAATGTTGCAGTCATATACCATTCATTCCGGTTTGAGCCGTGAGAGTAACTCAAAAATAGTGTAAGTGGCACAAAAGTGCAAGAATATGTTGAGATTGGTTCTAACACATGTAAAACAATGTTAACTACAAAAAAGGATGGCCCGTTAGAAGCAATTAAAAGCCTAAAAGGCATAAGTTTTGAAAATTGTCCTGTAATCATCGAAGTAGAGGCTTAATATGCTAAGAATGTAGAACTGGATAAAATTATTGATGATTGTGTAATTGTCGACAAGTAGATATAAATAGCTGCAGAGACTACAAAAGAAAGGACCACTCAAACACATAACACCCCACAACAAGCTTATGTAGGAGTAGGAACAACTTAGCTTACGAATAGGTGAAACTTGGTTTTTCCAAGCTATTTTGTAGTCCACAACATGCTTATCGTCGAAGTAGAGGCTTAGGTTTTTTTTTTTTTTTGGGTTAGCCTTCAATTCTTGAATATGCATTGCTTGCACTTTCTTAAATCTTAGGAATTACTGAAACAAGGCAACTGAGCTACACAAGCACAGTCGGTTGTTCTGTCGAATCCACCTGTTGAGATCTGAAAAGATTTCACTCGGTGACCTCAAAACAAAGAACTAGATTGAGAATATATCAAATTTAAAGTAGCTTTTATCGGGCAAGTGATGAAAACCACTTTGTATACAACATACACATGCATACAACTGGCAATTGTATTACAACGGTAAATATTAAGCAAGTGATAACTTGACGTTATATCGGCATATTACTTGAGCAAAGGATAAGATGGCTAGACTCGAAAGTGCACAAGGTTAAGGTTAACATCTTTGTGAACCTTACGAGGATGAGGAAACTTTGGGAGAGAGTACGCAATTTTCTTAGCAGTCTCCAAGTAGGAGACATACTTGTCAATCGATTCAATGGTCTTCGAATCAAGATTGTAGATATTACTTTTTGTCTCAAATTCTCCAAAGCTAGCGGATTGCAAAGCACGAGTGATTAGCAGGTTTCCAAATGTCGGTTTGCTTTGTTTAATTGCCAAAATCTCTTTGAATGACTTTCTCTTGAAAGTCCAAGTGCCTGACTTCCAATTGAACTCATAGAGCGGAAGGAATCTCTGGCCATACATGGCTATGAATTCCAGAGCAGCAAGAATGAACTCGAACTCCTCTATTGGGATATGGTAAGCGAAGTTAATCCTTATCCATCCAGGCTTCACTCCATTGTATCCCTGTGAACATGACATACATATATATATATATATATTAGCTTGGTTGGATCCACTATATGTAAATTGTATATATGTGTTGCTAGGGATTGACATATTAGAATCTACTAGTGAATAATGCTGATTAGGTAGTTAGTTACCTTTTGAATGGCGTTTTTGAAAGCTATTGAGTGAGGCTCATCGACATTGAGGAGATGGTGACCGTAGGGTCCAGCACAAGCGCACCCACCTCGAGCCTGGATGCCAAAAAGGTCATTGAGGAGCTTTGCAACAAAAGGCCCATGTAGGGGCTTATCTCTCATGTTCCCAGACTCTCTCCACATATTAATTTCTCCCTCTCTTTTCCCACTGTTGTCCATGTTACTCCGACTTCTCATGTCTACTGAGTCGGAATTTGTAGTGGAGAACACAAGGAAGGACAGGATGGCCTGCCGTTCTACGCTAGTATTTCCCAATACCCATATGTTTGGATTGGAAAGAAGCCTGTCAAGCGCTGCTTCTATGAGGTTGTGTTCCTGTGTTTTGATCACTTCATAGCCTATGTATTCTTTAACCCAAAATGCCATTGCGGCCCTGATTTTCTGGACAATTGGTGGAGTACCAGCATCTTCTCTCTCCTCTACATCCTCATAATATAGAGTGTCCTGCACCCATTTGATTAGAGTAGACAACAAATGAACAAACCATAAAGTTAATTTTGTCAATCAAATCATAAAGTTTTCAAGGTAAACAACAAAACAAAAGTCTCAATAGGCTGTACTAATTCAAGTTCCTACATCCTTTTCAAGTACCTCAAGAAAATTAACCACAATCCTTTATGCATTTGATGCTAATAAAAGAAATTTCTCTATTAAAAAATATTATTCTTCTAGAAAATTTGACCATAATGATTTGGTAATAACATTTTTTTGTTATTAAGAGTCATCATGATAGTTTTTTTATTGTAAAATGAATGACAAAATCTGTGAAAAGTTGTTTATTTATAACGTTACCCTTGTCTATTTAATTCCTATATATGAGAACGAAATTATGCGCAAGGTACACAGACTCATAGCATTACAGTGTCCCTTCCGACTACATTGCATCTTTTGCCAAAATTTAAGAAAATCGCAAAACTTAACAAGCTTCAAAATGAGGATGAGTACCTTTTCATTGAATCCATTCACAAAACTAACAGTTCCTCCTCCACAAGTTGAAGGGGGAGAAGTTCTCAGTTGATACAGGATCTTGCTCATCAGAAGGATTCCAGGAGTACCGGGCCCTCCAACAAATTTATGTGGACTCAGGAAAATTGCATCATACCCATCTATCTCTCCGGATCTCATGTCAATCTCTACATAAGGACCACTTCACATAGAAGTTCAATGCAAAGCAAATCAGCACTTCTTCAGTAAAAATTGTGATCCAGGGAAACAAATGAAAACAAAAATGATGACTACATACCTTGCAGCAAAATCAAAGCAAGCAAAAGCACCAAATCGGTGAAGAAGCGAAGCAAGGGCACGGGTATCAGAGTAAATCCCAGTGACATTACTACAAGCTGAGAAAGAACCCAACATAGGGCGGTTCGTCTGTTGGTAAGACTCAAGTTGTAGCGTTAGAGCCTTTATGTCTATTAATCCATTTTTGTCTAAACCAATCTCCACAACTTCTGCTAGGCTTTGGCGCCAAGAGAGGAGATTTGAATGGTGTTCGTATGGACCAACAAAAACTACCCATCTTTCTTCATTTCTAAGATTATCCATCAACACCCTATCCCTCATAGTTGATGCAACAGAAATTCCCATAACCTCTTGAAGCCGTTTGATAGTTGCTGTTGTACCCGAGCCAACGAAAAGGAGGGCATCTTCTTCTTTTCCACCGAGGCAATTCTTTATATACCTACTTGCTTCATGCACCATTGTTGTAGTTTGATGCCCCACATAGCTGTCACTTGTATGAGTATTTCCTGTTCACAAGTGAAAATTTAACTTCATAATGGTCCATTGAGTACGCTCTAATAAATCAAAATGCACCATTCTTTATAAATACCAAAGAAAATTGTTTAGAGAGAGAAAGCATAACAAACAAATAAGATGGCTCTTAATTAGGAGCACAAAGTTAAGGCTGGATGATGGGCAAAGAAGAGAATCCACAGGGTCAAGTCATGAGACATAACACTGGCCCATGTCTTACTTTTGTTTCGTTCTTACTAATTTGCTTCATCAAGCATCATTCCTGCTAAATTGGTACTTCTAAAAGATCTTGCTTCATCAAGGATAAGTTGGAGTGGACTGCTTTTCCTTGGTAAGCAACTTATCTCACATTTTCACTGTATTACCTGAAGGTTCAAGATAGATAATTTAAGAGTTAATTACAAACAGCTCTTTGAACTATAACTCAATATCACTGGAATCACTTAAATTCTAAAACGTAATAAATTGGCCCCTTCAATTATCAATTTGTATCAATCAAGTCATTTTATTGGCAATCCATTAACAATTTATAAGGAGAGTATATAAAAAATTGTCATGTAACTTGGATATATTCATAAAAGTTTACTTTGTACCTAAAGTATATATATATATATATATTGTGATAATTTTCTAATGACTGGAATACTCTTTATATTGTTCTTATAATTACATGATATTTTAAGGAATATTTCAGTCACTAAGCAATTATTATAATAATAAAAAATCAATTTAAGTATAAAATCACACTTTTGTAAACATGTATAAGTCAAATGACAAGTTTTCATCTATTTCTCTAATGAATTACTAACATAAAGAGTTGATTAATATAAATTGATAGTTGAAGTGGTCAATTTGTTACATTTTAAAGTTTACGAATTTCAGTGATACTGAATCATAATTCAAAGAGTTATTTTAATTAACCCATAATTTAACTCCATGAGGCTTACACATATCCAAATAATAAGTCCTTTTTATCGTACGTATAGCTCTATATGGGGCCTGTCTATATCCTTGTTGCGTCATTCATTAGATTTATTAAATGTCTTATGTGCTATTCAAATAAGAAATAGTTAAGGAAAATAATAAAGAATTAGAAGAGAGTTAATATTACAGAGTATACAGAGGAAAATGAGAGAGAGAGAGAGAGACAGACAGAGAGAGAGAGAAAGAAAGAAAGAAGAAGAAGAAGAAGAAGAAGAAGAAGAAGAAGGAGGAGGTGCAGACAGTGAATGATGCGAGTAATATGACTTTTATCATTTTAGACGCATCTAAATAATCTGGAATTTCCGAAGTGTTACTGTCATGCAATTTGAAAAATTTTGTATTTTCACAATTTTTCAACACATTATCTGAATTTAATGACTAATCCATCTTGTGTTTACAACATATTGTTAACGACTCTCTCTCTCTCTCTCTCTCTCTCTCTCTCTCTCTCTCTAACAGACTCATTCCGATAACTGTATTTTTTGATACTGCTTCTTTCATCATCAATCCTGCCGTCTTTCCCTTTTTTTCATTGGGAGTATTGTTATAAACCTTTTCGAGTTGTCAATGAAGAAAATTTTGTCATGCACTCTTATCATAAAGCCAATTCTTATTCAATTGTTTCCTAGTTATATTGTCAAATAATGGTCTACTGTTCTGCCGATCACATACACCCAGAGAAGTAGTTTCAACACGGTGGGACATGATTTTTAGCACTGAATAAGAAACTGGGAGTCATAGAAAACTTACCATAAACAGGAAGAACATTGGTGATGATGTAGTTCTCAATATAGTGAAGACTCCGGCCAGAGGCAGTGTAGTCCGCGTAAGTGAGACGACGTTTCCCAAAGGGAGTCTCAAACTCCACATCGCTGCCTATAACTTGAGACTGCAACCATGCCAGTTTCTTCTCCGGAGGGCCGCTTGGCATGCCCGTCCCTATCATTCTAAGCGAATCCACTCGCCAATTCGCATCATCTGAAGCTTGGCAATTAGTTTCCGTAAGCAAATTAGTACCCTTGACGAGGCTTTGACCGTGCTGTGGCTCCATCTTTGCATCACAGTGAGTTTCTTTGATCATGGGTTGCTCCAACTCCATGGCTCAGAAATGACAATGAAATGAAATGGACTTATTGTGTTTCAATAAGAATGCCTAAGGGGTTAAGTGAGGCCTCGTATTTATAGGCGTTGGGGTTACAGTACAGTCATGAATCATTTGCCAAACCAGCTCAACAACTGGACAGGTTTTACCAGTAAACGCCGTGAAGTTACTGCTTCCGATTCTCTTTGTAAAAATGATTTGACTTTTAAAATAAATAGACTGGGTAATCACAATTTACTCCTTTATAGTTTAAGTAAAAATTAAATGACTTATTTAAAATTAAACGCATAATCTCTGTGATTTGGATTAATTGTAAAATGGATCGAAATCGGTAGAGTTAACTGCAATTTTGTAATTAACGTATATTTATAATGTACCTCTCTAAATTAGAACATCAAAAAGACGAATTTATATTTTTATGTCAAAATGAATGGTTGTCCTTCGCAAAGACATTTTTGTCATTTCATTAAATCTATAACATTCTATTCGTTTTACATATAAATCCTAACTCTAAAAGAGTAATGTGTTCAATTTTGAATCACAGAAGGTCATCTAATTTTTACTCAAACCAAAACGTGGTAAATTATAATTAATCTCTAAATAAAAAATACTGGTATTATTGACAAATGGAATATAAAGTTGGACATTAATTGAGACCTGGAACTTATTTCAACACTCCTGTTTTTGGTTTTGTAGAACATGAAATTCAGAAGAAAACCAGAAATTTATGTCGATTGAATGAGTTTTAGTAATGTGATTCACATTCTCTTTGTGGAAACCTATTCACTTACCAGCTTCAAAACTGATAGTTCAATAATTCCATAGAAGACCGTTGGTTGTTGGAGTTACTTCTTGGTCAGTTTATTTATGTCATCACTGGGAAACTTGCTAGGAATAAATTGTTTTCAGGTCAATTTAGAAATTTAAAAGAGACCGGCATTCAGGTCTTTCCACGACCAAGGCTCGCCCAATGAAGGGATCTAGTTTCCTGTCTAGCAACGTTGGCCTCAAATCCTATCCATGGTTTGAAAAACAACTATGATAACAAGAAGGTCTAAGCTAACTTGGCTAGTAAAATCCTTTGACTAGCGTACCAGAAATCTTAGATCAAATCCTGCTTTCATCAACGTTTGGAGAGGATAATCTAGAAATAATAATAATGATGATAATAATTTTTTTTTTCCTGATGACCAACTTACACAAACCTGATAATCTCGGAGTTTATATAGTCTCTCGTCTCACACAAATCTGATAATTACCAGATCAAATGTCCTGGAATAGTCCCAAGAAGTTTATAACACCTAAAAAATTTAAAACCTGAAACCATGGAGAGGACAGACCCCTAAGCCTCAGTTCTTGAAAACCTGGCCAACCCTTAAGGGTAATTTAACAGGTAAGCACCCTAGCTCATTTGCCATTCATCATCTCTCTTGTTTCGCATATTTTAGGTGTCATACTTTGAACTACGCCCTTTGACATTTAAAACCTCTCATATATACGTGGAGTCTAGGTGGGAACTTTATTATATTGAAGCAAAGGATAAAACTCTACGCGTCAACAGATTTTGTTTAGTGGTTTTTTTTTTTTTCCCCTCACTTTAGCTTCTTTTTTTTTTTCTTTCTAAATGTGTGTGTATATGTAATTTTGTTTGTCAAAGTAAGTTCAATTATTCAACTATCTTAAGCTAATTAAGATCCTCTTCATTTCATGGTTGAATGAAAATTTCTAATTCATTAATTAAAAAGTTGACACGTCAGCTAAAATAAAATTGAAGAATTCAAATGTATTGACTTAAGATTTAATTAAGAATAAATAAATTTGTAGTTATATGTAAAGAAATAGATTATAAAAAGACTAAGGAAGAGGTGCTTCAGGATGGACAATGGATTTTTTAAAACAGTTAGGTATCAATATTTGATGGCTGAAGATAGAGAACGTACAAACAAAAAGCCCATGTTTTACAGCTCTTAATCCTATTATTATTAAAGCAAGCAAGTAGCTTCATGCATGTGTCCTCACGTCATGACGTGGTTTTCAATTGCATCAGAATTTGAGGTAACGTTTACGTGTTTCAATAACTCATTTATGTCATCAGGATTTTCTTGAATGAAAATATCGATAATTAGTGTACTTTAAACAAACAGAGATCCACAATTAATAGAACTAATCTCATCTACCTTTGAATAGTTTTGCTTAAAGCAGGGGCGAGAAGACTCTTAGTAAACAGAGGTTAACTGATTAATAGAACTACTTCAATAAATTGATGAAGATACTTACCACGAGCATGAGCCGATGATAAAAAAAATATATATATACATATATATATATATAAATAATTGGACAACACTACATTAATTTACAAGAGCAATGTTCAAGAAATTAAAATAGCCATGATAAGTAAAAAAATTTCTTCTTTTCTATTTTGGAATAAAATTCTAGATATGAGACATCATTTTAAGTTTTATTTGTCATTTCTTAATTTTCCCTTCGAGTAAAATTTTTGACTGTGCAACTAAACAAAGGTCTAGAAACATTGTTGAACAGAAATACCACAATCCACATAAATTCTTTAATGTTAGGAGTTAGAAGTTGAAAGTAGTTGGAACGAAGAAGCGTGTGTGTGTGTTTTTTTTTATAATTTACTGTAAACGTGTTTGGTGGCTCTCTCTCCCAAAAATAGTAATAAATGAATAAATAATATATTACCCTTGAAATGTTATTTTTTTCCCTTGAGAATCACTATTTTTTTTTTTTTAATCAAAATATCTCAAAGGATTGAACACGTTATTTTTGAAACTCAACTTACTTATCAAACTAATGTAGTTTCCAAAAGTTATGTTTTGAAAATACAGCTTTTAAACTTAAGTGGTGTTTGGTAACACTTTTAGTTTAATATTTTATTTTTGTTTGTTTCTGTTGTTAGTTTTAAATGTTCATTATTTTTTTTAAAAAAAGTAGAAAATATTTTTGGCAATCACAAAATTATTATTTATTTTTGTTATTTTTACATCAAAAATATTAGTTTAAGATATGCATTTAATATGCGATTTATATTCAAGCAGCGGAAGGGTAGAGGGGTAATGAGTGGTGGATGTGGCAGGGAAGGTGGGGAAAGTGTGGGGGGTGCCCATGAGGGTGGGGAAGAGAAACGATGGAGGCTATTGATTTGGAAAATGTGAAAAATGAATTTGTGCATTTACTTTTTTCAGAATTTGGAAACAAAAACATTTGAAAACAGTTATTAACCATACTTTATTTTTCACTTTCAAAAATTTCAAAAACAAAATTGTTATCAAAAGTCTTGTTTGGTACCATAACTACAAGTTCATATTTAGAAGTCGTGTTTGGTATCATAACTTTGCCTTGAAGTAGACACAACTTCGAGTTCATATTTGAAACTCGTGTTTGGTATCATAATTTTAAACTTAAAGTTGTATTTTTAAAATATGACTTCATACAATTACATGAGTTTAATAAATAAATTAAAAACTACTTGAGTTTGAGAAACAAATTATCATTCCACTCTGAGTTTAGTAAAAAACTTTGAAATGACCCTTTAACATGCGCAATTAACTTTAAGGAGTTGAAATTACAATATTGACATTTAAGAAAAATATAGCCCAAATTTTCAAAATAACTATTATGCGATTTAAAATAAAATTTCTTGAAGCAAAGATCTCCCACTTTGAATGTAATGTTTTATAATTACTCTTACTTTTTTTTATATGCATATGTATATGTATATGTATATGTATATGTTCTTAAAATTTTCTAAAGGTCAAAGCAAAATAAGAAATCAATTTATGACATTTATCTTTAAAATGAATTAAATAGATTACTCTAACCTGTCTACTAAAAAAACAAAAAAAGGTATGAAGAGTACGCAATGTCATAAATTAAACAGCTACCATAACTTTTGGAACTACTGATAGATAAAAGAATATTGAATCGACATCTTTCTTTACCCAATCGTCTGCGAGGTTGTTTCTCTCATATGGAATTGTCAGTTGCAAAAGTCATACTTCAATTACACCTGCTGGTCAATAACTCCACAAGAGGCCTGTGTTGATGTTACTATTTTGTCTTTTTATTTCATCGCTAAGAAACTTGGTAGGAATATATTGTCTTGAGGTCAACTTAGAAATAGCGCAGATGAATGAATCACGCCGCGGTTCTGCAGCGGTCGCCAACTCGTTTTTCGCTATCCTTGACTTCCTTTGCTGGACAGAAAGATGCGAATCGTGAAGGCCTTCCCACCACGCGAAGTTGAAACCCCTCTTGTGAAATTTCTAGTTTGATCGAGGGCGGTACACTTCTCCCCAATATGAGATAGGGTTGAAATGTTGTTTGTCAAAAAAATTTTTAAAAATTTAGGTAAAAAGAAATAATATTTAGAAAACATGTTACGCTCTTGTTTGGAATTTAAATTTTTGGTAAAAAAAAAAAGAAAAAGTAAAAGAAAATTAAACAAAATAAAAAAGTAATTTTATTTTATTTTTTATCACGTTTTTTTTTTTCTTTACTTTTTCAATCAAAAATTTAAGTTCTAAATCTTTTAAAAAATTTAGGTAAAAAAGAAATAATTTTGTTATTGAGTTTTCTATATTTTCAAAGCTTTCTAGAAACATTAGACAACTAATTTCTGACAACTACGCCGAAAAAGTACTTCCTGGCATCGGTCGTTTTTTGGACTGTTTATGTACAAATGATCAATTGAAAGATCCTAATTGTAAAATTTCTAGTCAATTATGTGTAATATCGAAAAGAATGCTCAAATAAATGCCTTCAACAGTCGGATGGTCGCTTCACTTTAAATGTGGTGATGGATATAATTAAAGAAAAATGCTAATATGTGTTTTTTGGACACATTTTAAGTATGTTTTGTTAAGTTGTACAAAAAATTAAAAATTATATTTTTAGTGTTAAAATTTATAAAAATATAATTCTTAACATTTAGTACGACCACACAAAACTTACTTAAAATGTGTCCTTAGAACACATATTAGCAAGACTCTTATTAAAATAAGCTAAGGAACCAAAAAGGGAGGTCAATTTTCTATCAAAATTTTTAAAAAATATCGTATGATCCGAAATTTTAACTAAAACGAAAAATAGAAAATAAAGGCAAAAAATAAATTATCAAATAACAACCAAGTTGTACAGCTGAGCTAGAATTTCCCTTCAAAGTAATTGAGACAATAAATAAGGCATTAATCCTATGTTTGTTTGAAAAATATATTACAATAATCACATTTTTCTTTATTTTGAGTTGCCTTTAACAACGTACCGTCAATAGTATAAAAAAAAAAATAAAAACGAACAAATTTTTGTTTTTATAGAAGTATTGTATCTTGATGAAAAAAAATGGGATGACTGACAATTGCTTACAATTGTATTGCTTTTCTTTTCAGTGTAAGGGTATTTTACTTATTTAATGTTAATTAAGGCTTTTCTTACAATTGCATAGTATGCTTTTGAGGCAATGTAGTGATTCCTCTTTTATTTGAGTTGTATTTTTTATAAGGGCAAATTACATCCACCTTTGTTGAGATTTTAAACTAATACAACTCATTGATATTCTAAAAATTACATTCATCTCTCTTGAAGTATGAGATGAGTTGCATTATTTTCCAGATGTTAAATCTTTTAACAGTATATATATGATACTAGCAAAAAAAAATAAATTCATTACTTAAATTGTCCCTAATGTGCATAAAATTACATAAATAAGATTTTTCTTTTACTTCTAAAATTAATTTGTGTGTTAATTTTTTAAATCTTTATTTTTTTACTTCTAAATTCTCTCACGTGTGTGTTGATTTTTTTAAAGTATATGGGATTTAAAAATTTTGGTACAATTGATTTTCTTAAGTTAAACCGTTCTCTTTTTAATATAAGTTAACTAACATTGTTGTTTTTTATATTAATTTTTGTAGGACATTTTTCCTCATATTGACTAAAAATTTTTTTTTATAAAAATTTATAGAATCTATATAGGACTTTAATTATAGTATATAAAGTTTTAAAAAAATATGAGACTTATAATTTATTTATTGATTAAAATGGTGTTTTATATAGATGTGACATTTAATTTGCTCTTAAAATCTTATACTAGTAATGCATCTTTTTTTTTTTTCATTAGAAGAAGGCTCAAAAGTAACACACTAATTAATTTTATTAAAAAAAATCTATTTATGTCATTTCGTGCATATTAAGGGCAATTTAGCTAATGAACCTGTTTTTTTGCTGACATCACATATATTTTGTTAAAAAATTTAACATCTGAAAAAATTATATATCTCACCTCAAACTTGAAAGGAGAAGAATATAATTTCTAGAATCTCAAGGAGTGGGTTGTAATAATCTGAAACTTTAAGAGAGGTGAATGTAATTTGTCCTTCATAATAATATCAAAGCCTTCGAACAAATTATTTGCATTGAACAAGTTTCTTCTTTTGTTTTTATTTTATTTTATTAATAGTTTGCCTACAAAAAATTGCTTGGGGGTCTACTACCTCTAAGGCAAGAAATTTTAATGAGACTTTTTTATATTTTTAATATTATTGTGAAATTTGAATTTAAAATTATATTATTTTTCCTTTTAATAAGGCTTTTTACAACTTTGAAATTTAGATAATATTATAAATATAGAACAATAAAATCTCATTTATCACCGTTGACGATAAGATTGTAAATATAAATGAGAATTTGAATTTGATACAATTTTTAGAACATGGCAATCAAAAAAATTATAACTAAATTAGTAATATTTGTACGAATAACAAAAAATATAATAAAATAAGATAAATTACATAAAATTAATAATAAACACAAGGTATTCAACAACAAAGATAAAATATCAATTTTTCATAGTGTGAGATAAAAGAAAGAATACTATTGTACAACCACAAAACGAAGAGTATTATATAAAGGAGGATATGTTAGTAGAAAAAATGAATTACCTAATATGATGAGTTATTTAAAATTGACAACATTTGACAAATTATTTTCAGTTTGTGCCCCACACACACACATGTGTGTATATATATATATATATATATAGAGAGAGATTTAGACTTTTGACTTTTCGAAATTTGTTACTTAGAGAGAAAGAACCGTTTAGGATTGACGCTTTTAAAAAAAGTGATAATCATGACTTTAAAGGGGAAAGGTATTTTACAAAATAAAATATGTATAAACTATTTTAGACTAAAACTATAATAGACTATTTTTAAAAAAATTAGGTAGGGGCCCTAAAACATTAGGACTCTAATGTCTTAAATTTAAATTCTCTCAATTGCTATTAACTCTTTGAAGTTGCTCTTTAGGCCTTTGACCCAATAATTACTTAGTTTGTGTGGAAAAAAAAAGATTGCAAAAAATTTCAAAATTAGTCGTGATGTACACAAGCTTGCTCAAAAACACCTAATTAGCAAAAAAAAAAAAAAATTAAGGGTGTGTATGAGTTGGGTTGGGTTGGATCCATGCTAAACCCAAGACCAACCCAATATTGATCAAGTCCAGATTTTTGAATCTAGAACTGAACCAACTCAACTCGGTTTAAGTTAGTTTGGTTCCATGCCTTGGGTTGGCTCAGGTCCACAGGTATGTCGGACCGATTTCACTTTTATTCTATATAATTTAACTTTTTCATTCAAAAAAATAAAATAATTGGATTAATTTTGCATCTTTAACTTTAAAAAAATAAAAATAACATAAAAGCACAAATCAATAATAATTAAGTATAGTTAACAATGATCTAATAGTATTTATAAAATATAAATAGATTTTGATTATATATAAAAATCGAGTCTCGGTTCTTAGATCGATTCAGGTTGAGTTGGTTTAATTCGGTTCGAGTCAAAAATTGTGAAATCGAGAACCAAACCGAATTGATCAGGTTGACTTTTTTAGACCCTAAACCAAACTGATCATTTGACAAATTTGAACCAAAATGACCCATAAAAACTGAGTTAATTCAGTTCTCGAATTTCTCAATTTGTTTGTGCACCCTAAAATAAATAGAATAAGTTGCTTCAAGAAATCAATTCTTTTGCTTCTTTATGAGAGTATTTGAGTGATTAGCTTATAAATTATGAGTTAATTTTAAAAAGTAACCTTTTTAAATAATTTTTTTAAAAAATCGTGTTAAATATAAATTATTATTTTATCATCACTCAAGCATAATTTAAAAAATTTATAAACTTAAACGTTAAGCTACTAAAAATAAGTTATTGTTTAAACACTGAAAAAACAAACTTGCTTCGGTCTTCGTGAAATCGCTTTAGCAGTTGGGTGAAGTATTGGATTCCGTGTTTTTGAACTTCAAAGTGATATCTCATGTCCTTTGGTTAAATACTCTTATACCAAAATTTCACTTGAGTCCTTTTGTTTTTAATTATAATAATCAACTCTATACACTTTTAGTCAAGCAAAATTAGCCGTTTGTTGAGTTGAGGAAAAAATGCCTATGCGTTGCTCGCAGGGGTTGTTTCTAATTGTAGTTACTATTTTGCACTCAAATCACTTACACTTGAAATAAAAACTGTAAAATGACAATATATAATAAATTAAGCAATGATTAAAAAAAGAGCCTTTAAAATTAAGATCTTTTAGTTCATGTATAATTAAATTCATTTAAATAACAAATAGGTTAAGATCATTAATCATATATATACAAAAGTTGTGTTTGTTCTTATATTTTGTCTCTCTCCTACGTGGTGCTCTAAATGTTCAGATACTTTTAAAATACCACGTCACAGGGACAATTTATTAGATAACTATTGAATTTATTATTTTATTAAACTTACTGCATTAGTTTTGTAAGATATATAAAAGATAAGATAAAATTAGTTTTTTAATATAGATAAAATACATGTATATCATATCAAATTATCATGACTCTTTATGAACTTAATATCTATAAAAAAAAGTGATTATAATTAAATAAAATATTATATATATGTCAATATCTATTTACATTTTAGAGATACAATACGATGTATTAGTTTTGTAAAATATCTATATATATATATATATATAGATAAGATTAGTTTTGTAAGATAGATAAAATATATATATATATATATATAATATCAGATTGTCAAGACTTTTTCTGAACTAAATATCTAAAAATGTGATTATAATTAAATAAAATACCATATATGTCAATATCTATTTATATTTTAAATATACAATACGATTGTATAACTAATTATTATGAATTTTAAATTAACTATTTATGATTTGAACAACTCTTACTCTTGTGCATTGCACGAATTGACATCTAATTTATGTATTATAAACAATAGGACCATATAAATTACAAAAACCAATAGTATCAATTTTTGGAAATAAGGATATAAACAACAGGGTCAACTGCTAGTGTACATGTATGTCAATATACAAAGTAAGTAACTTTTTTATAAATAAAGTGAAAAGTCATGTCTAATATTACAATTAAATTGCATAATATCAATTTTTTTTTAATTTTTACAGGTAAATTAACTAAGAACTTTACACATACATAATTACGTATTGAAGATTTCAAGGGGCCAATTGCCCCCGGAGACCCTCTCCCTCCGCCCTAGCTCTTGTTTTCTTTCGCGTGAGACTGTGAAACCCAAACATGGTGGGTTCACTTATACACAAATTATGTTCAAATATTTTTCAAAAAATGTTATTCTTTTCTGTTCAAGTATTTTGTTATCTTTTTTTTCACTATTTTTTTTTATTGATAAATATAAGTTTCAAACACAGTTTTAAAAAATTTGTACAAAAAAACTTATTAAAATAATATGATAAAAATATTATTGTAATTAAGAGTTATCGTAATAAGTATTTTTTTTAAATTAAATAATTTTTATCTAACTACATCATCATAAATTATGTATAAATTTTTATATTTGAATACCATTACTCGTGTTTTTTCACGGGAACGATTCCAGTACTCCAAAACCGTTTTTGCAGGTATCGTGCTTCAAAATTTGATTAGCCGTTGGAATGTGGACCGTTCAATATTTTTTGCAGGCTACAAGCCGTATCCTTTTTTTTAAATTGACTAGTCATAATTAGTTTGACTTCAACAATGCATGAATGTATTCATTTGAAAAAGCATTCAGAGTGGGAACTTAGAGCAACTCAACGGGCTCGTCGAAACCATTATGTTAGCTATTTTACGGAGTCAGTTCTTTTTTTGATTCCTCTCTCCTGGTTCCTGAGTTAGAACCTCCCTATTGTAATCACTTTTGATGTGCCTAAAAAAAAAATTCACTCGCTACGTGCAACAGTCGTCCAACCTGGCACTTCTCTCTTCGAAGCATCTCGTTTTAGAGCTAAGGCACAAAACTTCAACGACAGATATGAAGCTCTCTCTCCTTTTCTCCCTCCATCTTTTCCCCCCTCTCCTCACCAGATCTTTTCCTTTCCCTCTTCACTGGATATCTTTCTTCTCCCTACCCCTTCTCTCTGCCCTCCCCACTGTTGCTTTCCTCCTCCCTTTCACTTTATGCTCTAATGGCCCATTCGCCTTTTTCAGGCAAAGCTTCGACTAAAATAAAGAACCGTGTAGAGACGAGTCAGGGTTTGTTGATTCCCCTCTGGGTTCCAGGTCTCTCTCTCTCTCTCTCTCTCTCTCTCTCTCTCTCTCTCTCTCTCTCTCTCTCTCTCTCTCTCTCTCTCTCGGTTTCTATGTGATGTTCGCGTTTCTTTTCTCTTCTTCGTGGCGTGATGTTCTTTATTTTGTTCCTTAGATTTCATTGCTACCAGATTGGTTGAATGTACATGATCTTGTATATGTTCGGTTTCCTGTAATTTCTTGGCTTCCAAACAGAGTTGAAGGGACTTATTCAATTATGGTTTTTCCTAGAAAGATGGCTGAATAATTGCAAATTTTTTTATCTTTACTAAATTTTTTTTTTGGGTCTGTCTTTGCTGAATTTGTTCTTTTCTTTTCTGAATTGCTGATTTTTTTTTTTTTGATATACCTGAATTGCTGAATTTGAAATCCCTGAATTGCTGAATTTGATATAAATGAATTGCTGAATTGCTGAATTTTTTTTTGATATACCTGAACTGCTGAAGTCGAGTTGATTTTGTTGGTTTAGGTAGGGACCTCCTTGTACCAGAACAACCATTGCAGGAATCATATTCATATTCCTCTCACAAAATTCAGACATTGATAGATACACTTTATATATATATATATATATACATATACATATACATATACATACACACAAACAATCTCGGAATGCTTGTGTGTGTATGTATACATATCCACAAATGTTGGGGGGAGATTTGGATAATTTGACAATTGATTGTGGATTCCTTTGCTCGAACAGGTTATTGACTCAAGTTTGACAATGGACTTAAGTTTCTGTTCTTTTTTTTTTTTTTTTTCATTTATTTTTATCTATACAATCCATGCTCAGCTGTCATTTAAGTGATTATCAAGGTTCAAGTAAAACTGATATGCCTGCATATTATAGCTTAATGTATGAATCTATGGATGTATAGCATGTGTATGCCTATGATAGGATTCTCTTGTTAAGACCCACCCGGACTACAGAATGCTGTATTCAGTACACTATTTCATTCTGTTTTAGTCCATTAATAAGTTTCAAAATGAGTTAATCTGCTTTGAATAAACAATTTCCCTAGCGATATACAGATGCTTTTAGATTGCAATTTCCCAAGAACATAGATGAATAAATGAATTACTTCTGCAGTTTCCCATTTAGTGGAATAGCGAGTTGTGGTCTGTATTGGGAAGCTTCCGCACAATTACAACATGAATGATTGAGCAAATATAACACATTGGATTATTCTATTGTCTATTAACCAAATATCAGTTTCTATGACAAAGTGAAGTCTGTAAAGTTTTGAGTTGTTTAACTATTAGCTCCAAACACATCTAATTTAGCTAATGTGAAATGAACTAATTCTAGAATGACATAATTCATGTAATTTGAGCAACCAAACAGGCCAGGACTGGTAAGCATGAATGTAATAAAAACATGAGGATAATCTGGGGAATTCTAAGAAAACAGTCCAACAATTTTTACAACTATATACCTTTTCTTCCCATAACCAAACATATATGCTGTTAACATCCACGAAAACCACAGCTTTATTTGCATCAATTCCATATCAATGTAGATGTTACCAGACCCTTTTTGATGCATCCCGTAATCATGCACTCAGTCAGTTTTGAGTTTATGATAAGTAGTGAAAAAAGACCAGTGCTGCAAGGGTTCGGCTTCCACTTGTTTTGTAAATTTATTGGTTTAGGGAAGCTGGTTTTGCTTATATGATTCGTTTTCTGCTTGTGAATTTGATGGTTTTAAATTATGGATAGATGGATCCAACGCAAGATGGATACTACACCAACTTTTTGAATGAAGGATCAAATCTTCATTATGACTTTAGCATTGAATCTCCTAATGACAGTGGTCAATCTTCTCCTATCTCCCCTCAAATTGAATCCACCACCAATAAACGAGGTAGCAACTTTAATATAGAGGAAGACACTTTGATCATATCAGCGTGACTTAACATTAGTCTAGATGCAGTGCAAGAAAATGAACAAAAAATAAAGACATTGGTTGAGGGTGTGGGATTACTTCCACAAGTACAAACAGTTTCCTTCTAACCGTTCTCAAGTTTCTCCAATGAATCGTTGGTCATCGATTCAGCGTGCCACAAATAAATTATGTGGATGCTTAGCTCAAATTGTTGATTTAAATCAAAGTGGTTTAACTGAGAAAGACAATGTATTAATAACATTAAAATTTATAATTGTGTCTTAAATATACTAGTTTACATGCTAATGAGTGTTTTTGTATCTATTTTTCAGATTCGTAATGCGAAAAAATTATACAAAGAGTTGCACAAATCTTCATTTCCATTTGAACATTGTTGGAATTAGTTAAGGTACCAACCAAAATGGATAGAGAATTCTCAGACAAAGAAGCAAAAAACTAAAAGTTTCGGGACACTTTGTAGCTCTTGTCCTTCTACACCAGATTCAATAAATTTAGGGGATGACAAGTCAATGGTGCTAATGGCATTTTTTTTGGAACAAAATATGTATCATTTGCTTCCACCATTGATAAGATATGGTGAAAAAGAAATTGATTCGTTCAGAACCTCCTCCTGAATAAATTAGGAGGATATACAGGTGTTTTAGCAAAATAGTCTTGATAAAGACGATCATGGCCTTAAACTTGATCACGAAAAATAACTGAGTGGCTTGGAATAGAACCACGATGTATTGTCGGCTGACTCTCGCTATTGAGTTTCTCTTCTTCTATAGTAACAATTGTTAACATCTCCAATTTATTATTAGAGTCAAAGTCATTAATAATTATATTGATCAAACGATTGCGTGCCATAGAAAATAAAAGAACAAGAACAAATGAACGAGAGAGTAAATAGAGTGAGTTTTTTGAGGATGTAATAAGGGTGAAAGGTCTTATTTATACAAAAGCATATGACCGTTAAAATATGACTATTAAAAATTTAACTGTTAAAGAACTTGGCACTTTTACCTAAAAAAATATGACCGTCAAAATCTTTGACTGTTAAATAATTTTTTCACTTTTTGATGATGTGGCCTTTTTTGAGTCATAATGCCATGTCACCATGATGATGATGACATGGCATGCCATGTGTCCTTTTTTTTTATATTAAATGTAATATAATTAATTGGAATAGCTAGTGAAGATAAAAAGTAATGTTAGAGTTACTATCTAGAAGTGATTATTTAAAATAGAGAGTAATATTTTATTATATTTTGACTTTTTAAAATTGCTAGTAGTGTTAGAGTTGCTAAACAAATTCTATTCGATCATATTCTTCCTTTTCTTGGTCTACCCAAAGCAGTGCTGCTATATATATGGATCCAGTCTCTTACACAATTAGCACCGATAAAGTTGATTTTTTTGTACACTGACAATGAGTAAGCTTTTATGTTCGTCACAACTTTTGTACACGAGAATGATATAAATACTACATACAGAAACTTTTTGAAATTTGAAAAACACGAGATGATCCAGTACTCGGGACACAACAAGACGGTCAGAATTTGACCAGATAGGCCGAAACAGTATGAGATGTATGATGTAATGGAACTTAATAAGACTGTTCCGTTTTTGTGTCAAAACGATACGTACCGGCCAGTATCAATTATTACGGGATGATATGAATAACTATGGTTGGAAGTTGAAGTTAGTTATAGGAAATAAGTTTTGTTCTTTTTGCCCCTTTGAAGTGGTCTAAAAATATTTGTTAGCTATTCTTAAAAAAAAAGGAAAATTATTTTTTTATAACTTTTACAAGGTTAAAAATTGGGCTCTCCTAGCTTTTAGCTTTTTTTTTTAACCCAAAAATCATCCGTCAAGAAGTTGTCTTATTTAGTACAATAAAGCAAAAAAAAAATTCAAAATAAACTGCAACCAAATAGCAACAATATATATATATATATAGCAAATATAGTCAGTAATTTCTCTAGAAGGGCACCTTAGTTTTATTGTACTAGTAGCCTAAGATACACAATCAAAGTGAAAAGGATATAGAGTTACAGTACAAACAATTGAGGAAAATATAGCTTAAATAATGTATGTAATTTTACATATAAACTGTTGCTTATTCTCTTTACAATAACTATGAAGCAAATGGAACATTACCCAAGTCACACCTGATTTTGTTATTCCTTAATTCCTAAGAAAGAGTGTGGGATGCGCCTGGAAGTTGTTGACAAATGTGTTTGCTTCACAGTTGTTTGTTAGTTTTTTAAAGCACTAGTATTCCTAGATATCCTAATTATATATATTGTTTATATGATGAATTACATACCATTCTCCTTATGTTGAATTGATTACATTTTGCATCTTCTAGTAAGAAGATGATAAAAGAGGTTGAGATTAATGAATACCCAGACCAATTAGAACCATTTAATAAGTGGGTTATACCAGCTGTCAAACCATCCACTATTTATAAGATAGGACTTTTGAGTTAACAAGATTAAAGACTGTTAAAATTTTAGAACAGACTATAAATCTAGATTTTGATAAACAAACCATCCAACTATTGGAAAGTCAAGATATTATTAGATATCAGGCTAAGTATAAATTTATACATATAGGCCTTATTCAGGTTGCTTTTAAGTCATTAACATTGAGTGGTCTATCAACTAGTTTTCTAGCAGTATTGTGAGATGGTAGATATCTCGACTGGAAATCTTTCCTTAGGGGTATTATGCAATTTAGTGTTACTCATGGACCGGTATACTTCAATGTGTATGTCAAGCTTTAATTATATCTTACAGATAATAATTTGTTAGATGCTGTGAATCTTTTTATAAAACTCTATGGTTACAATGTAAACCCAGATCTGAGCACTATGTCTCAGTTATCATATATATTATAAAGTTTTACATACATTGACTCCTAGTTGTAAAATGTTCAGTTCTACTGGTAACACTATGTTTGTAGAAACAGATTTATTAAGTTCTAATAGAGCCACTATTTATATGATTACTTGGGATGAGATTAAATTCTCTGAAACTTGACAGTTGCAACAAGCTGTTCCACCCACTCCCCTTATACAAGTGGAGTTGGATCAAATCACACAAACTTCTAAATGAGATATTGAAATATGGTTCACCTCAGGAACTACTCGATTATCTAGATCTGGATCTATATCTCTATCGTCCTCAACTAAATCGATGATTCCTCTTTATAAGGTTTGTATACCAGCTACTTTTAGAGTTTTTACTTCTAAACTTCTAGATGATGTAAAAACTGCCAGAATATCTGAACAACAAATTCTCCATGGAATCTATCAAGGCAAATCTTTAGTAGAAATGCCTACTGCTTCTGAAATGGACTTTCATCTTTAATGGACTTACAACCAAGAAGCCAAACTCGAAAAATCCTTAATAAGGAATTTTTCCAACCATATTATGCGCCATTTCATGAATGATACTTTTCAAATTTCATTTCTATTGAATTAAAAAATTATAAAAATCAATATTACCAACATTTATTGTGTCTTAACAGATCGAACACTTTGTTTCTTGGACGATATTCCAGTAATAATGAAAACATTAGGATTTTTCTTCAAAACAGTAGATGTCCTATCCTTACCCATTTTAGGTGGTGTAAGAATGTTTTCCTTACTCAAGTCATGCAACTTTCTGATGCTAATAGTGATCATTGGAAGTCTAAATTTATTAATGACCTTCTCTTTATTTTTGCTAAAAGAGTTAAAAAAAGTCCTTAAGGATAGAAATGATGGTATTTTCATTCCTAACCAAAATCATACTTTTGGTAGTTTAATTGATACCTGTATTCAAGAAGAATTAGCTTTACATAATGATATTAAGCTTAAAAGTCAGCTTAAAAAGCAAAGACTTACTGAAAGAGCTCAACTTGGATATTTTTGTGATAATTTCGCAATGGATATTCCAAAACATCCACCTAATCGTCATACTAAATCACATATTAAGAAGAAATATTCTTCTAAACATAAATCTTCTTATAGAAAAAAGAAGTGTCCTACCGAAGCTTCCATTTCTAGTCAACTTTCTAAAAATTTTATTAAAAAACCTTCTTATAAAAAACAATCTACTTCTTCCAAAAAATAAATTAAGTGTTGGAATTGTGGAAAAATTAGCCACTGTGCCAATAAATATTTAACAAAAAAGAAGTTGAATGAATTTCAAATTGATGAACAGTTAAAAAATACTTTATAGCTAAACTCCTTCTCAATAGTAGTAGTGAACCTGATGACACAAATCAAGCCTTTAATAACGGGTCCAACGAATCAAATGCCATTGAAGAAATAGAAGAAGATATTTTCTCTTTTGGCGAAGCAAAACTTGACAATTCAGGTTCTTGTCAAGGTATATGTTGTAATTACTATAAAGCTATAGTTGACATGCATGGCTTAAGTATTAATATGCTTACTCAAGATTTGGAAGAAATTATTAAAATTTTAAATCAAATTCCAAATAGCACAATTAAAGTCCAGATAATTGAAAATTATCTGAAACAGGCAAAATAGGAAAATAAATCTGATATTACAAATGTCTACAGTATGACTGAAGTTATGAAAAGTCTTTAAAAAACTAAGGATAAATCTGTCACTTTATAGAATTTACGAACTGAAACTAATCAGTTAAAGAAAGAAATTAAATTTCTTAAACAAGACAATCAAACTCTAAATATTAGAGTTAGTAAACTAGAATTAAGAAATCAAGCCTCAAGCTCGATCTCAAAGATAGATCCTCCTATTCCACAATATTTAAAATTTTTAAATGAAGTAACTTCTCAAAAGTGATTCATAAAAATCACATTATTGATTCATAATGAATTACTAATTGAAAATTTAATTACTTTTGTTGATAATAGTGCAGAGCTAAACTATGTCTAGGAAGGTTTAATACCCACTCAATATTTCAAAAAACCAAAACATTCTTTGACATCTGCTAGTGGAAATAAACTACAAATTCAATAGAAATTTCTGATACTTATATATGTAATAATGATATTTATATCCCATCTATAATTATTGCTTGTAAAAAGCTTACAACATCATGTTATACTTGGTACTACATTTCTTAATGACTTAATGCTTATTGAAAAAATTGATTCAACTAGTATTTATACTAATTTAAATAATTAATACATTGTGTTCCAGTTTATAGTTGATCCTCAAACACGATTTTTAAATGAAGTAAAAGATCTACTCCTTGCTAAAGAAAATTAACTTAATTCTTGAAACAAGAAATTTCTATTTGGATAATTAATGAATCATTATTAAAACCTAAGATTTAAGATAAAATCAAATTGATTAAATCTCGATTTCTTAGTGAAATTTGTAATGATCATCCTACATCTTTTTGGGATAGAAAGAAACATATGTTTCTCTTCCTTATGAGGATGATTTTAATAATAAACAGATCCCTATTCAAGCACGCCCTTGTTAAATGAATCAATATCTTGAGCATTGTAAGAAGGAAATTGTCTTCTTATTTGAAAAAAAAAACTCATTAGAAAATCATATTCTCCTTGAAGTTGCATTGGATTTTATATATTTAAAAATGCTGAAAAAGAATGTGGTGTTCCTAGAATAATTATTAACTATAAAACACTTAATAAGGTATTAAAATAGATTAGATATCCCATACCTATTAAAAAAGATTTATTCGATCACCTTAATAAGGCCCTTCTATTTTCAAAATTTGATTTAAAATTTGAATATTGGCAAATTCAAATTGCCGAGGTAGACTACTTGTACCGTTCTTCTAGGGCATTTTGAATGAAATATGATGCTTTCTAGTTTGGAAAATGCTCCTTCTAAATTTTAGAATATTATGAATGATATATTCATTCCTTATACTGAATTTATAATAGTATATATTGATGATATCTTAGTATTTTCTCAAACTATTGAACAATATTTTTGACATTTGAAAATATTTCACACAATAATTTTACATAATAGTTTAGTTATTTCTATTCCCAAAATGAAACTTTTTTAAACTACTGTTTGCTTTTTGTGACATAATAAACATGAAGGATATATTGCTCCTGTTGATGGAAATATTGAATTTGCATCCAAATTTTTTGATGAAATTTTAGATAAAACTCAATTACAAAGATTTTTAGGGAGTTTAAATTACATTAGTCCTTGTCGCGCCCCGGTTTTTCGGGTGTCCAAAATCCTTTCGGCCCGGAGACCCTAAAACACGAAACTCTATCACTAGAACTCATCATCCTAAAAGGACAAGTGCGATTAAGTTTGAAAATTAGTTTGGCTAAGGGCTTTTTAGAAAAATAGGAGTTGCCACCTAACTTGGTAAATGTGAGTTAGGGCACCTAAAGCTAAGCGTTAATCCGAATATTAAACTTAGAGTTTTTGAAAAAGATTTTTGAAAACTCCCTCGAGAAAGGGTTTTCAGGAAAATAGGTTGTTTGACAACCTTTTGAAATGTTTAAGTCCTTTTTTGAAAATAACTCCATTTTGGTTTTTCGAAAACAAAAATCTAAGGTTCGGGGGTTGGTTACGTGTAGGGAAGATATCCTAAGATTATCACCCTACCCCGCCCTTTTGGTACTTACATGTCTAATCACCCTTTGTTCACTCACTAGAGTGATCGGTTACCATTATCCACTTAATGTTTACTCTAGAATTTTGAAAACGGGGTTTAGTCATCACTTTTCGGATGGATGATGTATGATGCAAGCTTTTGGAAGAGATTTGAAAATAATAAGGGTTTGGAGAGAGTTTGAAATAGAAACTTTGAACTGATTGAAATTTTTGAAAAATGGATTGGAGTTGAATAAAAGTTATGACCGCACCATTTTAGGTTGCCTACGTATCTCATTTGGTGAGAATCAAGTCATTCGTAGTTCGGGCAAGAGCCCGATGGAAAATAGGTGCATTAGGGCCTTTGGAAGGTTTGAAGATACTTTTAGGTCTTTAGAGAAGTTTAAGACACTTTGAGGTTTTTGGAGGAGTTTAAGATACTTTGAGGTCTTTGGAAATTGAAGACCCTTTGTGGTCTTGGAGGTTTTGAGTTGAAATTAAATGGTGGGGTGTTTCTTAAAAATGTTTTTGGATCAACTTGAGGGAGTTTTGGAAAAATGCTTTGTTATGTCTCAAAAGAATTTGAAAGTGTTTTTGAAGTCTTGTTTTGAAAACCTTGGAGGCATGTTTTGATGAATTAATTTTTAAAAGTAGTTTTTGCAAAGGGCTAAGGGTTTGGAATCCTAATATGGATAACCTTGGAGGTTGTTCTTGATTTATCACTTCTCCTTGGAATCCCTAGCCATGAGAGGGCTAGGGACACCTTAGGTTTGTGACTCTTTGAAAACATTTTTGGAAAGGTCTCGAAGAGGGAATGTAAGAACAGTTGAAGAGTTTATGGAGCTGATTTTTTTGAAATCGAGAGAGTAGGAGGCTTTGGAAAAATAAACTATGAGAATAGTTTGAAAATTTGAATGATCATTTAGGAAAGGGTTCGAGAGTTGGAACCTTAAAGTGTATTAACCTAGGTTGAGTTAGTCTAGGGTTAGGGGTAACCTAAAGTTAACTAACTTGAGTTAGGTTAACCTAAGGTTAAGATGACCTATTGTTAACTAACTCGGGTTAGGTTAACCTAAAGTTAAGATGACTTAGGGTTAACTAACTAGAGTAGGGTTAACCTAAGATTAGGATGATTTAGGGTTAGGTTACCCTAAGGTGAGTGAACTAGAGTCAAGTTAACCTAGGGTTAGACAACTAGGGTCAAGTTAACCTAGGGTTGGTCAACTAGGGTCAAGTTAACCTAGGGTTGGATTGAAAGATGATTTTGAAGTGTGGTTTGGTGTATTTTTGGAAAGAGTTTTGGAAAACAAAACATGTTATGCAATGGACTTTAGTAGGCCATCTCTTTGAAGATCATTTCTATAAAAATTTTGACTCTAGTCAAGAGTATGGTTGTATGGGTGGTGCTTGGAGACCATTCCAAAGAAGGTTTTCTCACGGCCATTATAACCATTATCTTGACAAGAGTATGAAGGATTAAAAATTAACATAACGATGACAATTTTTGGAAAATTATTTTTGATGCAAAGATGGAGAGAATGCATTTTTGAAAATCATCTTTTGAGAAGGATTTTGAATACCATTTTCCAAGGGGAACATTCCATCAAGAGAGGGTTCATATGACCAACAAAAGGGAGATCACTCAAGAGAGAGTTCCATGGAGCCATTCCAACCACTAAACTTGAGAGAATAGGAACCATAGAAATCAAAGAGTTTGAACTTTATTCTTAGGCAAGCATAAAGAGAAAAGGAAACCATTCTAACAATTTAGGGCTCCTATGGCTAATATAAAGGGAGACCACTCAAGAGAGGGTTCTATGGGGCCATTTTAACCACTAAATTTAAGAGAATGGGAACCTTGAAAATTAGAGAGTTTGAAAGTAACTTTTATGCAAGTTGAAATGCAATGATGCAAAAGTGTGAATTAGGGGGTAATAATGGATTTTTCTAAAGCATGACTCCTAAGGTCTCATTCTAAACTTCAAGGGACAAACTCTTGGAACGATTTTTGAAAGAAATATAGATCTTGGAAATGGCATAAAATTAAGAGCAATGTAAGCATTGTGAAACATGACAATAAGCATAAAATGAAGCCAAGCACACAAGACATGATCAAAATAGCAATATGCAAGGGGTTATGATTCACATACAAGGCTTTTAGGCTACACCATATAAATAAGGGGCTCTTAGGCCATACCATCTTAAAGTAGGCTAGTGAGAGGTCCCCCTACACGGTGGCTCTCACTTACTTTCCTCTAGGCATGATCTAAGAGCCCTCTTGGCTCAAGCATGCAAGAAAAGGGGGTTGAAGATGGGGATTAAAATAGAGAATAGCCTAAGTAAGCTAGGAGGGAGAAGAGAAGAGTGGGGGAGAGCATAAATGTAAAAGGGATATCACCTTTTGCCTTCACTACACTTGTAGTCTTCAATAGATGTCTTGATTGGAGCTTGAGTGACTTTAAGAAGGCTTGAGAGGCTAGAGTGGGGTGTATAAGTGTGTATGAGACCTTGTGTGTGCAGTGTATAGGCTTAGGAGGGGTAGAATCTAGCCTAAGTATTGGAAGGGAGGAATATATGTAAAGATTCGAGTTTTTGGAGTGATTTCAGCAGAACTTCGTATTAATTTCGGACCTGGAATAGGTAAGGGGGGAGGCCTCTATTTATAGGCAATCTGGAGCAGGCATTGTGCATGTGCTACATGCGTATGGCCAAAATTTGGCCTTGCGCATGTAGGACATGCACAGGTACTGTTCCATTGCCATAATGACACGTGGCACCCTATGTACTGGTTAAATCTCGACCGTTAATCGAAAGTCGGTCGATCTGATCAAAATTTGAGCGCATGTAGCATACGCTCCATCACCGGAAAAGTTCGTCCAAACTTTGCCTCGATAATTTAGTCAATCGGGAAGGTTTCGGGAGAATTGGTCGCACTCGGGATGTTCTCTTAGTGCTTCCGATGAACTTTTATGTTTTCGAAAAGTTTGAATTATGTTTGGAGGTGAGTGATATCGTCTTGGGAAGTGTGCCAAAATGTCACTTTTGCGGAGCGTTTGTGATACACTCTAGGGGTGTTTGAAAGTGGTTGTTTTCGTTTCGTGTGATCGAGGCCTTCGAGGAGCGATTTATTCGATGGGATCGTACCGATGGAAAGTACTATGGAAATACTTTTAGGAATTTTCAAATTTACGCATTTCTCAAGTCGTTTGACGGTGCGTTTTGATTAGGGAATCGGAGAAAAAATCAACCTTGGCGGAGCGTTTGCGAGACGCTCTAGGGGTTGCTGAAAGTCATAGTTTGCACACCGTACGATGGAGGGCTTCGGGAAGCAATCTATTCGATCGAACCGTAACGATGGAAAGATCTATGGACTAGCTTTCGAGAATTCCCTGATTTACGCATTTCTCAAGTCGGTTGATAGTGCGTTATAACCAGGGAATCGGGAAAAAAAACAATTTAGGCGGAGCGTCTGCGAGACGCTCCAGGGAACTTTTATCGCGTCATGTGAGCTTAGTGTCGTAGGGTGCTCCTTGGGTTAAACAAGGGCGTGTGGTGAAATTCTCTGCTCGAAATCCCAAGGCCGGTGCTGTTTCGGGACATTTTTAGGCTTCTAAGGGCAAAACGGTCATTTTGATCGGGGTTGGCTGGAAATGGTTAGGAATGATTTGGTATGTTGTGTTAAGTGTGTAGGGCTGTTCAGGGATGGTTTTAAGAGAGTTTTTTGCCGTTCAGCGGGGTTTGGGCCGTGTTGAGGCGTTTAGGGGCAAAATGGTCATTTTGACCAGAGTGAGCCCGAATAGGACCGGATTTGGACCAAATGGCGTGTGGGGGATGCCTAATGGTTTAGTAACATTTTGGAAGGATGGACTTATCATTTTGAGGAATTTTAAACTTTCTTAAAACGTTTTGGTCATTTTTTACCGAGTCAGGCTAGCAGGCGCCGGTGTCGACCTAGGTGTTAGTTCCCAAGACCACCCAGTCTCGGAAAACTACTTGTGCGGTGTTGGTCTCTAAGAACGCCTGGTTTTAGAGAGCTACCTGTAGGGTGGTGTTGGTTCCTGAGAACGCTTGGTCCTAGAAAGCTACCTGGAAGAGTAGTGTTGGTCCTTGAGAACGCCCGGTCTCGGAGAACTACCAAATGATATGATAGACATGAATAGGAATGAGAGAGGAATAGGAGAGAAGAAGGGATAAAAGAAAGAGATAAGGAAAAAGAAAGGAAAGAGAGAGGGGAAAGAGAAGGAAAAAGGAATAGGAAAAAGAGAAAAAGAGAGATTGAAAAGGAGCATTCTACGTTGGCAGGCTAGCAAGTGCCAGAAGTGAACCGTTTGCAATTTTTGATGAGGTGTTGGTCCCCGAGATCGCCCGATCTTAGAAAGCTACTTGGATGACGTTGGTTTCTAGGACCGCCCGGTCCGGAAAGTTGCCTAGAATAATGGTGCTTATGGCTCCGGCGGGTCCTTGTGAACCCGAGAAGTGACCAGTTGGTTAGAGTGGAGATTGTAAGGCTCATCTTGAATCTGCATGTGTTGTGATGTTGGAAACCGAACCCAGTCGAGCCAGAGATTGCTGAGCGGGCAAAAATGGGGTGCTTACAGTCCTTATTATAAAGATTTTACTAAAGATTCTGCTTTCTTATATGATAGATTAAAGAAAACACATTCTCCATGGACCCTAGAACATACTCAAGTTGTCAAAAAAATTAAGACAAAAGTTAAAAATTTTTGCCATGTCTTTCTTTAATCAATCCTAATTGGTTAAAATTTATCGAAACTAATGCCAATCATATTGGCTATGATGGCATTCTTAAACAAGTTATACCTGATAACAAAAAAGAGGTCCTCATATGCTATGCTTCTGGCAAATGGACGACATCTCAGCCAAAGTATACAGCTGTACAAAAAGAACTTTTTTCTATTGTTAAATGTGTCTCCAAATTTCAGGATGATCTACTCAATCAGAAATTTATGTTGAGAATAGATTATAAAGCTACAAAATATATTTTCAGCAAAGATGTCAAACATAAAGTTTCTAAACATATGTTTGTTAGAGGGCAGGCTCAATTATCTGCTTTTGATTTTGATATAGAATATATCAAAGGAAATAATAATTCTCTTTCTGATTTCTTGACTCGTGAATTCTTACAAGAATGATTTCTTTTGAAAGAGAAAGGGGTTGAGAAAAGGGAAATAACCCCTGTGGACGAGGCCGTGTAAATACCCACAAAGTCTCTACTTCTGGTACTAAATCAAACAAAGTCACAATCATACTTGTTGATGACCCTCTCCATGAGAGTGTTCAAAAATTTATTGAACAACAATGACAGCAACAACAAATTAGCCAAAAAAATAATGAAGAACAAATCTCGGCATTATATGCTTAGGTGGTGGATTCATTTCAACATCAGCTAACTAAATATGAAATATTTTTGTTTACAAAACATATTCTGTATTTAGAACCTATTGATAATCAATAGGTCAATGATCCATGGTATCTCATGGATAAGTATTTTCAAACCTTTTCTTACTCATTTTCTAGTTGTAAATTTTGGTCAGTAATGCAAAATATTTTGGTACTTATTAATTCATGTGAATTTATAAATTTTTATCAAAATATGACTACTAAAACTGGTCATATTAATTTCAATCAAAGTTATATCAAAAATATAATTTTTCCTCATGAATAGGGTCTTATTCCTCATAATGAGAAAACTTTTCTCATGGGTAATGTCAAGCACCTATAACTACTGGGATTATATCCAAGCTTTCACTTTGATTTTTTATTATGAAAATTCAAAGAAAAAATATTCATGGTGGTTTAAATTATCACCGCAAATTTATAAAAAAATGTTTTCCTAGATGGTTTCATTCTTGGTGGAAAATTTTCAATCCACCTCATACTATTTTACTAAATGTTCTTCAAGAATAATTAAGATTTTGGGTAGTATACTCTCCGAAATTTGCCAGTATTGATCCTTAACAATATATTGAAGGATCTAACTTGATATATTTCTTCACCGAATTTGGCGTTCCTTGAATTTGGAGATGGACTCATATTGTCAAGAAGGACCAAGATAATTGGCTTTGTCTTTTTCATCAATTTCATATTGGCTACTGAAAATGTTTTGATAAAGGCTTGGATAAAGCTTGTAAGCACCCATTTTTACCTGCTTAGAAATCTTCTAACCGATCGGACTCACATTCAAATTAACACAGACACATTTAAGTCCAAACCAATTTTTCAGACTCAATCCAGTTAATCAATCCCTTCGCTCGCTGAACCTAATAGAGGCAAAATAACCAAAATGCCCTTACAGCATTGCTCGGTCCAGTTCTAGCTGGTACGTCTTCCTAAGGACGGTAAGTCTCTATTTTAACCTCAATTCTAGTTCCAATTCTAGTCCAGACCAATCAAACTCAATTCGGCATGTCAAAGCTAATCCCTCAGACGGTAAGTCCATTTAGTTCGGCATATTTACCGGGAAAATTGCTTAGAACGGTAAATCCTTTCAAACCTATCGATTGGGACAGAACCCTAGTCCTTGGTTTACTTCTGGCACCTGCTAGCCCGCAAATGTAGAATATTCGTTATCCGACACATCTTTCGAGAAAGTTGATTCCTCAGACGATAAATCCATCTAGCAGCTTTCTGAGATCAGACAATCTCTGGAATGAATGTACACCATTAGAGTGACGGAAACACTCACAAACATTGCAACTGTCAGATTGGCGAAAATAATCGCAAGCAGGTCGATATTGAGAATTGCCAACAAAACCCCTATATCACAAGACCAAACACGCCTCTTGGCCATGAAACGTTTACCAAAGGATGAGATACCTTTCAAAACCAACTCATTACACACCATCAGAGTGACGGAAACACTCAAAACTCAGGTCAACACCAATGCCTGCTAGCCCACTTCAGTGCAAAATGACCAAACTACCCTTTGGGCCCTTTCGGCATGCTTTTTGGTAAGTCTACCTTTTCAAGATTGTCCCAAAAATAATCTGCCATGTTTGAATGCCTTCCAGTTGGTTTCTGATCAATTTCAAGACCATCCAATCAAAATGATCGTTTTACCCCTATGCATTCGATTGCCTCTGGGAACCACACCGGCTTTGGGTATCAAAACGGTAACCTTTCGAGGATGTTTTTAATAGTACCTTCAACCTTTCAATACCTTTCTAGATCATTCTGAGTCTATTCCGGCAAGCCCGATGCCAAATGACTGTTTTACCCTTGATGGGCCGGTTACTTTTTCCAGTCACACTAGCTCTAGGTATCAAATCGGTAACCCATCAAAACACTCTCAATAGTGTTTTCAACTTTTAAGCCTTCTCATGGGTCACTTCGAGTCCATTCCGGTGTTTTTCTAGTTCAATTGACTATTTTACCCCTAGTGGGCCGATCGACATTTTTAAACATTCCGACATTGTTTCTCAAGACGGTTACCTTTGGGACATTCTCTCGAGAGTTCTCGTCCATTCCTAGCCGAGTCTGATTACTTGGAACCTTCTGGATTATTCTCAGAATTTCCAAAGTCATTCCTAGTGGAGCCAAGCCAAAAATTACATAGTAGTCACTAGGAGAGGTGCCCAAATCTAGTGGTGTCAGTGACAATTTTTCCTTAGCGCCACTGCAACAAGCGCTAAGGCTATTTTGACACCTATAAATACAGACCCTCCTTTTGCGTAAAAAGGGTTCGCAAACTCAGTGCAGGAACTCTGTCTCTCTGAAAAATAGAGCTCGAAGTCTCTCAAAACTCTAATTCTCTCAAGCCTCTTCAAGCTCTAGTCTCCATACACTTAAACCTTAATCTCTATACACCTTATACACTTAAACATAAGCCTCCAAGCATCCATTGAAGGTGAAGTATTGCATCTTCAAAACTCTCAAAGTTCAAGTCAAGTAAAGCAAACAAAGCAAGAAGAATACAGGGTTGGTTTTTTATTTACTTTTATGCGATTTTTTCCCTCTCTCTTCTCTTTTCTAACCCATTTGGGTTTTCTTTTATCTTAATCCACATCTTTTACCTCTTCTTCTTGCATGCTTGAAACAAGGGACTCCCCGATTCATGCTTAGGAAGGACTGTTGAAGGCCACTGTGCTAGGGGCTTTCTTCTTGTTTAATTTTTTATGGTGTGAGTTCGGCCCCCTTGATTATGTGGTGAAGCCTAGCCTTTTATGTTCCCAACCTTATTGCATTGTAGTTATCATGTTCATGCATTGCATTCAAAATTGTATTTAAAGTTGTTTTCAAACTTGCATCAAAGTTCTCTTTCAAAACTTATTTCTTTCAAACTTGTTTTCAAAATCACACTCCTAGGATGATTCTAGTCATTCCATGGTTAGAGTTATTTTAGGAAAGTATTATATTCAATGTGACCATCAAGGTCCAAATTTTGAGTTCAAGCCCTAAATTGTTTTTGTCAAAATCATAATCTTAGAGTGATTCTAGCCGTTTCATGGTTAGGGTTGTTTTAAGAAAGTGTTATATTCAATGTGATCGTTATAGTCTATATTTCAAACCCTATTTATTTTCTAAATCATAACCCTAAAATAGTTCTAATCTTTTCATGATTAGAATTATTTTATGAAAGTGAGATATTCAAGAGGCTTGTAAAGGTTCATATTCAAAACTCTTTTCAAATTGTTTTGCAAATCTCTTTTCTAAAAACTCTTTTCAAAGATTTACTTATCAAAAACTCTTTGTCTTAGAGTCTAAGTCAAGCCCTAGAGTCCATGATTAGGAAACCATAATTCCCTTTCATAAAATCATGAGTTCCTATTTTGCCTTAAATCATAGGTTTTCAAAACAATTTTCTACATCAAATTTTAGATTTCCAAACCCTCTTTTTCTACACCAAGACATAAATTTTCAAATCTAAGATTTTCAAAACACAACCTTTCCAATTCCATGTCAAATCAAATCTTTTAATTTCGGAAATCAAATCAAATCCTCTAATTTTGGAAACAAAATCAAATAATCTATTTTTGAAAATAAAATCCAATCTTCTATTTTAGGAAATATGAATCAAATTTTTTCTAATTCTAATTTTTTCTAATTTAAACCTTTCCTAATTTCAAACCTTCAAACCTTTCCTAATTTCAAACATTTCTAAATCTTAACTTTTCAAATTCAACTTATCAAATCTTTTCAAATTCTAAAACTTCCATAATTTCAAACTTTCAAATCCTTCATAAATCTAAGCTTTCAAATCTTTCTTAAATTTAAACTTCTAAATTTTTTCAAAGTTCAAATCTTTCTAAACTCAAAACTTTCTAAATTCAAATATTTCCAAAATTCATTCTTTCCTAAAATAAAACTTTCTTAATTTGGCATTTTCCTAAAATGGAGCTTTCCTATTTTGAAACTTTTCTAATTCAAAGCTTTCCAAGATTCAATATTTCCTAAATCCTAACTTTCTAAATTCTTCCAAATCAAATATTTTTAAATCAAGTCAAATCTTTACAAGTCTTTTCCAAGTCAAATGTTTCTAAATCAAATCAAATCCTTTACAATTTTTCTAAATTCCATTTTCATAATTCTAAGTTTTCTAAAATCAAAACTTTCCTAAAATCAAACTTTTCAAGTCTAAATCAAACCTTCTTATTTCAAATGCATATTTCAACCCTTAGTTATCTAAGTTGTAGGATATCTAAACCTTAGTTCAACCTAACCCTAAGTTAGGATGACTTCAAGACTTTTCTAAAACTTTTTTACAAACCAAGATGGCTTTCAAACTTCAATCTAAGTCAAAGATGTTTCAAAGCTCAACTCAATCTTTTCAAATCAAGTTTAAGTTCTCCTTCAAAGTTTAATTTCAAATCAAAGTCAATTCTAAATCCAAGTTCAATTGCGAATCTTTTGTTCAAATCAAACTCCTTTTAAATCAAACCTTTTCAAAGTTAAACTTTTCAAAAATCTCAAAGTGCCTATGTTAACTCCGTGCCTTGATTTTGATGATAACTAAATTTTATGTTAGTTTACTAATGATTTTAATTAGTGTACAGAATAATAAGAAATAAGTGTCAGACTTAAAACTGAGTATATATTAAAGTGGGATGCACTAGCTAAGGATGAGAAATAGATCAAAATAGAATAATAGCACCCATTCAACAAATCAATCCAATAATTTGAATTCGAAGAAATTGAAGGTGCTTAAGGAAGAAATCATCAAGTCTTGGGAAGATGCATTGAAGACTCTAAAAGGAGTTTTTGAAGGCATTCCAAAGTTGCTCAAGTTTGATCAACAATTCAATCATGGATGAGCAATGAAGAGGAATGACATCTATTCAAATATCAATCAAATGAATTAATTTCGAAGAGATTGAAGGTGTTCGAAAAAGAAAACATCAACTTTAGAGGATACATTGATATTTCAAAGTTTGAAGGTATCATGATCATTCAAGAAGAATAATTCAATCTAAAATTAAATTGGAGTGCTTTCAATTAATATCAAGTATTTCAAAATAATTGAAAAAAGCTTCCTGATATCCCAAAGAAAAGATCCCTTGAGAAGCTCGATGTGTTTGAAGTGAATTTGGTCAGGTAAAGCAAAGAAGGTCATGCTTGGGTTCAATGAGTTGACACATGAAGACAGATGACAAAATTTAATAAATGCATCTGCAGGTGTCGACACATGGTTTTGATGTGTCGACATATGGAGTCAGTAACCAACTACAGTATGATGTGTCGACACCTGGTTTTGAGGTGTCAACACATGGTGGCCCATGACCAATGCAGCATGGTGTGTCGACACATGGAGTGTATGTGTCGATACCTAGGGACTAACAACTATATTTTTAAACGTTATATTGGCTTGATCTCGCATTAAATGTAGCTCTAACTACCACCAACGACTGAAATTGATTAAAGGCTTTATATACAAGACTCCAAATGCATTTATAGACAAGAAATATAACATTTCTTTGATCATTGAGCTGAAAATTCTTTCAACCTCTAAAAATTTTCTTTGTATTCAAGAGTTGGCATTTAGTGAGCTATTCAGTTCTCATATACTCTTTATAGAGAGTGTGTACTTCAATTGTATATCTCTATTTGCTTGTGAGTTAGAGTTTGAGTGTTTTCTAGTTCAAGAAAAACACTTATGTAAGTTTGAGAAATTTTGAACAAAATTCTCGAGACATTGAAGTTTGGGTGTAAGCTTCAAGGAGAGTGAGCTAGGCATTTCAACTAGCCTCCATCTTGTAATTGGATATTGTATAGTAGAAGAAATGAAATCCTAGTCCTCTCAGCACACTTATCTAGCAGATGAATCACAAGATCCAAATGAGGATACAACACCAATAGAGCATACTCCGTCCACAGCTGATTTGCTTGATACCATGCTCAAATATTTTGAGCAAAAAGCGCATAACTTAAGAAAACCTAGGTCTTACTCATCTCAGAGTAAAGATAAAGGGGGATATGACTCAAAGTAGTTGCCCCATGTGATAACCATGTGAAGGAGTGTATTTTATATGGTGTCTGATAGATACAAATCAAAGCATCTTACTTTTATCATGTGGACAACTGACTCCAGTCAGTCAAGGACACTCCACCATGTGATACTTTAATAAAGCTAATATGAAGTTATTTGTTTGTTTCTCCATACTTGTAAATTTCATTTTGGTATCCGGAATAGTTAGTTAAAGTTTTACTATTTAAGGGAACCTTCACCCTTGTTGGAGGGATTGTCCAATTTTTATTATTTTTTGTTCTCCACTTTTCTTTTGTATCCCTTCTATAAAACTATTTCTTCCTAATATTTAAAGTTTGAGTTTCTAGCTCTGTTGTAAGTATTCTTTTTCCTGGATTATTCTTCTTCTATATTGTTGTTAGTTGTCATTATTATTATTATTATCGTTTATAAATATGATATTATTATTGTGAAACACAGATATAGTGACTCCACAAATAGTGAAACACAGATATGGTGGGTCCACTTACACACAAATTATGTTCAAATAGTTTTTGGAAAATATTATTCTTTCGTGTTCAAATATTTTGTTCTCTTTTATTTCACTATTTTTTTTTCTTTTCTCTTGATAAATTTAAGTTTTAAACACAATTTTAAAAAATTTGTACAAAAATCTTAATAGAATGATGTGATAAGAGCATTATTGTAATTAAGAGTCATTATAATAAATATTTTCTTTTAAATTACGTGATTTTTATCTAATTATATCATGATAAATTATGTATAAATTTTTATATTTGTGTAGCGTTACCTATATTTTTTTACCAAATGATTCCAGTACTCCAACACGGTTTTGCAGGTATCATGCTTCAGAATTTGATTAGCCGTTGGATTGTACGTAATAATTATTTGAGAGGTGATCTGGACCGTTCAATATTTTTTTGCAATCTAAAAGCCGTATCCATTTTTTTAAAATTGACTGGTCATAATTAGTTTGACCCATTTGGATAAGCATTCAGAGTGGGAACTTATTCAGCTAAATAAATTCTATTTGATCGTATTCTTTCTTTTCTCGGTGTACCCAGTGCAGTGCTACTCTCTCTCTCTATATATATATATATATAGATTCAGTCTCTTACACAATTAGTTGGTTGTTTTTTGTACACTGACAGTGAGTATGCATTTATGTCCGTCATAGCTTTTGTACACGACAATGATATAAATGCTATATATAGAAACTTTTTAAAATTTAAAAAACACGAGAGAATTCAATACTCAGAATACAGTAACATGGCCGGAACAATCTAAAAGGTACGACGTAACGAAACTTAATATGATTGTATCGTTTTTGTGTCAAAACGGTATGTACCTGCCAGGATCAATCAGTGGGGAATGATATCAACAGTTGTGGGTGGAAGTTGAAGTTAGTTATAGGAGATAAGTTTTGTTCTTTTTGTCCCTTGAAGTGCTCTAAAAATGTTTATTAGCTATTTTGAAAAAGAAATGAAATTTTATTTTATTTTTTTTATAACTTTTACAAGGTTAAAAATTGGCCTCTCCTAGCTTTCAGCTTTTAGTTTTTTATTTTTTTTAAACTCAAAAATCACTTGTTAAGAAGTTGTCCTATTTAGTGTCAATAAAGCAAAAAAAAAAAAAAAAAAAAAAATTTCAAAATAAACTGCAACCAAATAGCAACAATATACTTAGCAGATATAGTCAGTAATTTCTCTGGAAGAGCACCTTAGTTTTATTGTACTAGTGGCCTAAGATACACAAAGTGTAAAGGATATAGGGTTACAGTACATTTGAGTAAAATATAGCTTAATTTCTTTAAAATAACTATTAAGCTATTTGATACGGAAGAAGCAAAATTCTCCACTGTGAATGCTATAATTTACAAAAATTTTCAAAAGGTGAAAACAAAATGAAAATTTTATCTCTGTCATCTTATCTTAAAAATTAATGAATTTAATACATGGCTCTAATTGGTATACTACAAAAATGTTTGAATATACTACAAAGAAGTTAAACATCCATTGGCCAACGAAATTACACTTGGTTGTGAAATCTTATCCCCCTTTTAAAAGCAAAAGCAAATAAATCTTGCTTTCTTTAAAAAAATAAAGAAAAATGTAAAATTAACTTCAATTGGAAATCTAAAAAAGATCGAACTCTCTACAACTCACTCAACAAGCTTACATCCAATTACATAAATTTGTTTTCTTTACGAAAAATTCTATTTTTTTTCAAAAAATTTATACAAAAAAACCTATCAGGATGATGAGTAGTATTATTGTTTCTGTAATCAATAGTTATCATGATAAGTATTTTGTTCAAAGTAAAAGACTCTCATTTAATCACATCATTATGTACAATAATTATTTATAAATTTATGATTGTATGACATTACCCTTTATTTATGAACTATGTTCATGAAGTGTGCTATAAGTTTTGTGTTTGTTATCAGTTGCATATTAAAAAGAACGTTAGGAGAACTAAAAAAATGAATTAAACATTAATAGCATTTAGGCTCTATTTGGTAGAGCTTAAATTTACTTTTTTTTATTTTACTTTTTTTTACTTATAAGCAAAAGAGTTATATTTTTTTTTTTTTAGCTTTTTTGCTTTTATAAGCTAAGATAAATCAAAAAAGCTAAAAAATTCTAATTTTTTTGCTAATAAGCTAAAAAAATTTTAAAAAATTTGTACTAAACGAACTCTTATTTTGTTTTATACGAAGACAATAAGGGAAATGGCCTCAAAGGAGCTCTAAGTTCGAACTCTTATTGAATAAGTGGGTCCAAAACATCTTAGCGACCGGAGCATACCAAACTCTCATTGATGTAGCCATTCAACCAGACTGGGCCTTGTCAAAAGCCCAGGGCAGGCATAGTCCTGCAGGGCCTTACACACATCATGGCCCATCAAACATCAACCTCCCTCCAACTAGGCCTAGCATAGGGAAGTGGGTATTCAGCCCATAGCTTGTTGGCCACTTATCTCTTTTCTTTCTTTTACCGGCTCCCTTTCTGTGTTTTTGTCAAATTATTTACTAGCTTACTTTTATTTAAATTTTTTTTTGTAAAAGCTATCTTTTCCAATCAAAATTTAAAGTTTTACCTTTTATGGTGTTTTTAGTTTATGTATTTTCACTTTTCTTTTGCCAAAAACCAAAAACAATAATAATAATAACAAAATATGTCATAAGTTACTTAAATTAGTCAGCTTATAAGTTAATCCAAATGCCCCTAAATCTTTTTATGTTCTAAGCTAACAAAGACTCTTATGTTACGTCAGTTTTTGAGAACACTCCATTTTTAAGAACGCTTCCAAATTATTAACTGAATTCACAAAAACTGTTCTCAAACGAAAATGACTTATATAAAAGTGAAGGTACTTTTAACTTTCCTGAAAATAAAGAAATCAAAATGGATATTTTGAAAACAAACCCAAAAAGTGGTTTCTTTTCTCTTTCTTTTTCTTTGTCCATAACAAATTAATCCAACTACCAAACACATAATTAGGTTTAGGTTAATCGGTTAGCTTCAAATGATTATTTCGGGTTAAGTTGTTCACTTTGAATTCGTTATATCCTTTTTTTTTTTTTTTCTCTTCTTTCTTCATTTTAAAACTCTATCTGGAATTCATCGAGGGAGATATTGACGGGTGTCTTGTTCCAACGTTAAAAGAAGATAACTTCATGAAAAGGGATTCAAAAAAATCATACACCAATGAATTCTCGGGTTTGTGCATGATGCTCCATCGCACATATATATCGGTTTACACCTCTGATGATGTAGATGCATACACACATGCACACCCTCATAAATGCTCTAACGTCCTATCAGATTCAATGATTTTCAAAGGTTCTTTCTAATCATAGCAAGAACACCAATAAGAGAATTGAAAAACCAACAGGAGAACATTGTGTTGTATGGAGGAAAAGCTTCAATCACTTATAGTGATTGAATTACACATACATTTAAAAATATAAAACACAATCAGAATAATTCTTTATTCAATTCTGAAAGAAAATAGAGAGAACTTTTTCTCTCTATTTTTCTCTCTACTCTTATTTCTCCTCCTTGATCGAATTGTATACAATAACACACTCCCTATTTATAGAAAAAATTTCAAGCGTGTATACAAAGTGTGAATTCAATCATGGCTGCCTTCAACCTTCAACAATGGTTTGGCTTCTAGTATCTCTCTTCAATCATGGCTACTGCTTCTAGATGGCTAGCTTCTAGAATGGTCAGTGTGGGTCAAATAAATATGGGCCCAAACCAGTTAAATAAGCCCAAAAGGATTGACACTACTAAGTTGGGCTTGGAGCAGCCCAGGGGCGATTATTACACCACAGGCCTAGGTTATTTTGTCAGCTCAAGCTGAAACTGTCTTAGCCTAGCTTAGGGGTGTAATCATGCTAGGGACAGAGCATTTAATAGAGAATAGACTTGCATTCAATGCGGGGGGAGGCGCTGCACGCAAACGATGGTCATGATCGGTCAGTCAAGCTCGAGTAAAGCGACACATGAGAAATTACGTTTGATCAGCCAGCTCTAACCGACATAGACCAGTATGTAAGCACCCCATTTTTGAAAACTCGACAGTCTACACTCCGTCCAGACTTGTTTTCAAGTCATTGTGGGCATATTCCAATTGAAACCAATTCTTTAGATCCAAATCCCGTCTTTCCATCGCTTCGCGGGCATGTCAGGCCCAAATAGAGGCAAAATATCCAAAATGCCTTTAGGGGTATTGTCCTTTCTTATTCCGATTCCAATCCCACTGTCGAGACAGTTTATTCCTTTAGACGGTTCCAATCCAGGCGCGTCTTCTCGGAGACGGTAAGACCCCTTTCCAATCCCACTCTCGAGACAGTTTATTCCTCGAGATGGTTCCAACTCAGGTACGTCTCTTTGGAGACGGTAAGACCCCTTTCCAATCCCTTTCTCGAGACAGTTTATTCCTCGAGAAGGTTCCAATCCAGGCACGTCTCCTCAGAGACGATAAGTCCCCTTTTTAATCCCTCTCTCTAGACAGTTTATTCCTCGAGACAGTCCGAGTAGCGAAACTATTCACAAAACCGTTAGAGTAGCGGAAATACTCACAAATAGGTCGATATAGGAAATTGCCAATAAACCCCTGTGTCACGACGACCGCCATTAGAGTGGCGGAAACACTCAAAACCCAGGTCAACACCAGTGTTTGTTAACCCACTTTGGTGAAAAATGACGAAACTGTCCTTTGGACATTTTCCAACACTTTCCGGTCAAGATGACCATTTTGTCCCTAGGCGTCCGAATGCCCTGGGAACCACACCAGCTCTGGGTATCAAACCAGTAACCCTTTGAGATTGCTTTTTATAATACTCTCAACCTTCCTTTATCTTTCTGGATCATTCCGAGTCAGTTCCGGCCAACCCGGTACAAAATGACCGTTTTGCCCCTAGAGGGCCAGTCTCCTTTTTCGACCACACCGGCTTTGGGTATCAAATCGGTAACCTCCTGAGACTACTTTTTATGGTGTTCTCAACCTCCTTTTGCTGTTCCGGATCATTCCGAGTCAGTTCCGGCCAACCCGGTGCGAAATGACCGTTTTACCCCTGGTAGGCCGGTCTCCTTTTCCGACCACGCCGGCTCTAGGAATCAAACCGGCAACCTCTGGGAACATTCTAAATAATGTTTCCAGATCCCAAGTCTTCTTCCGGGACAGTCCGAGTTTGTCCCGGCAGTTTCTCGGTCCGATTGACCGTTTTGCCCTAAAGGCTCGATCAACCTTTCCGACACATCTTATCCTCACTTTTCAAGTCAAATACCTCCAGGACACTATTTTAAGTGTTCCTGCTCCTTTCCGGCCTTCCGGGTCGTTCCCGGCTCCTTCAAATCATTCCCGGACTTTCCGGAGCCACTCCTAGTGAAGCCAGGCTAAAAATTGCATGATAGTCACTAGTACAGGCGCCCAAATCTAGTCAAAGATACGTTGCTTGCCGACCTTAAACATTTCCTAAATGGCTACTAGTGGCGCCAAGCCAAAAAATGGCCTGGCGCCACTTCTAGTGGCGCTAGTGTAAACTTTGGCCTGGTGCCACTGCAACAGGCGCCAGTGTTGTCCAACCTCTATAAATATAGAGCCTCATTCAACGTGAAAGGGATCCACAAACTCAACCTAAAAGTCATATATTTCGATATACAGAACTCGAGCACCTCTTAAACCCTAACCTCCTTAGGTTTTTCCAAACCCTAGCCACCCTACACAAACCTTAGCCTCCTATACACTCATACACACCCCCATACACTCATACATTGGCCTTCAACCATCCTTTGAAGGCTTGAAGAGCTGCAATCCAAGGCTTGAAAACAACTCTTGAAGACTGAAGGTGAAGATCAAGACAAAGACCGAAGACCGAAGACAGCACGGCGCGCAAAATAAACAAGATACAAAGTAGGTCTCCATTTAAATTTCCGCACTTCCCCCCTCTTTCTTCTTTCTCCTAACCCACTTGGGTTTTCTCTATTTTAATCCCCCATCTCTTTTCCCCCCTTTCTTTGTATGCTTGAAACAAGGGGATTCCCGGTCTATGTGTAGGATTGGGCTATTGGAGAGTCACCGTGTCGGGGGCTTTTTTCTAGTCTAACCAGAGACCACGTGGGTCCGGCCCCCTTGATTATGTGGTGAAGCCTTAACCTTGTATGTTCACGACCCCAAAATTGCATTGTGCATATCATGATCATGCATCTTCCAAAATTCGTTTTCAAACTTATTTTCAAAACCGTTTTCAAACTTGCATCAAAATCTCTTTTTCAAAAACTTGTTTTCAAAACCACAATTCTAGGGTGATTCTAACATTTCCATGGCTAGGGTTACTTTAGGAAAGTGTTACATTAAAAGTGACTTTTATGGTCCATGTTTTCAAATCTTATTGTTTCCAAAACCACTTTCTTAAAGTGGTTCTAACCTTCTCGTGGCTAGAATCGCTTTAGGAAAGTGAGATGTCTTTGCACCTTCTAAAAACTCTCTTTTCAAAAGTCTTTCTTCTTAAAATCTCTTTTTCAACATACTTTCCTAAAACTCTCCTCTTCAAAGTTGTTTTCAAAAACTCCCTCCAAAATCTATTTTTAAAAGCTTCCTTTTTCAACTCCTTTCCAAAAACTCTTTCTCCTCAAAATTCACTTTCTAAAACACTCCCTAGATTCACCTCCCTAAAAACGCTTCCTAAAAATCTTTCTAAAAACTCTCTTCCCAAAATCTTCCTTTTAGAAATTCTCCTGTAGGATTTTCTTTCTAAAATCTACGTTTCCAAAAACATGCTTTCCAAAAACTCTCTCCAAAAATCTTTCCAAAAACTCCTCCCTAGGATTCCCTTCTAGAAAACCTTCGTTTCCAAAAACGCACTTTCTAAAAATCCTCTTTTCTTAGAGCTTAAATCAAGCCCTAGCACCCACAATTAGGAAACCCTAATTTTCTTCCCAAAAACATGGTTTTCAAACTTTGCCCCAAACCTAGATTTCCAAAACCTCTTGTTTTCACATCCAAACGATACACGTTTCCAAAACCTATTTTCTACGTCGAAACTATAATTTTTCAAATCTAGGGTTTCTAGAATCTCCCTTTCCAAATCCTTGCCAAATCCTATCTTCGTTTTAGGACACCAAATCCAATCCTCTGTTTTTGAAAACAAAATCAAACCTTTGCTTTAGAAACCAAATCCAATCCCTTCCTAATCCAACTCTTTCCTAATTCAAATCCTTCCTAAACTTCCACTTTCCTAAATCTTAAGCTTCCAAAAAATTGAACATAAAAATCTTTCCTAAATTTTAAAACTTAACTTTCAAATCTTTCCTAATTCAACCCTTTCCCAATTCTACCCTCTTTTCAAATCTTAACTTTCCGAATCTAAGTTTTCAAACCTTTCCTAAATTCAAACATTTCCTAACTTCAAGATTTTCTAAAACTCTAAGACTTTCTAAATCTTAAACTTTCTAAATTTCAAATCTTTCCAAATTCAAAACTTTCTAAATTTGAAACTTTCTCAAGTTAAATCTTTCTAAACCTAAATCTCTCCAAAATTCTAAACTTTCCAAAACTTCAACATCTTTCCAAATCTAAGACTTTTCGAAACTCAAAACTTTCTTAATTCAAACATTTCCTAAACTGAAAACTTTCCTTTTTCAAACCTTTCCCAAAACGAAACTTTCTTATTTTCAAAACTTCCTTGCTTTCAAAACTTTCCAAATTCAAAACTTCCCTTTTTCAAACATTCCAAAATTCAAAACTTTCTTAATTTGAAACTTTCCAAATTGTAAACCTTTCTCAAACTAAACTTTTCTTAATTCAAAACATTTCTAAATTCAATACTTGCCCATTTCAAAACTTTCCTAAAGTTGAAAACTTTCTTAAACCTAAAACTTTCCTAATTCAAAACTTTCCAAAAATGAAATCTTCCTAATTCGAAACTTTCTTAAATCGGACTTTTTCGAATTTGAACATCTCCTAAAATCTAATCTTTCCAAATCTTCAAAGCCGAGTCAAATCTTTCCTAAGTCTCTTCTGTTTCCTAAGTCTAGGTTTTTTTAAACCTTCTCTTTTTCAAAACAAGTCCAAATCTATCTATTCAAATCAAAGTCCAATCTTCTCAATTTTAATTTCCAATCTCCTCTTCTAATCTCAAATCGAATCCAATTTTCAATTCAATCTCTTTCTTCTAATCCAATCTCTCTCTTCAAGTCAATCTCTTTTCAATCAGACTTCAGTCCGAACTACGACTGACCTGATTCCCCCAAAGGGATACGTAGGCAACCTTCATAGGTGCGATTACAACACTTTTCAAACTTTTAATTCCACCCTCATGGGTGCAGTTTCCAAAATCTTTCCAAATCCCAAATTCCAATCTACTTTCAAAATTCTAAATTTCAAAATTTCTATTTTCAAATTTCTACTTTCAATTTTCAAACTTTTCAATTTCAATTCCATCTCTTCAAATCTCTTTCAAATCAAATCAATCTCTTTCCAAATCTATTTTTCAATTCTCTTCTATTGCACTTACATATCATGCATCATGTTAGTTTCTTTTCAAGTATTGTTTTCCAAAATTGGATATGATTGGCCAATAGTTAGTTGAAGACTCTCATAGGTGAATCTAGGGTAGATTGACATGTAGGTACCGAAAGGGCGAGGTAAGGTGATAGCTATCGCGCCCAGATTTTTCGCACTCGAGGAATACTCACACAAGTGAGAAAAATGCTGTACTCTCTCGTTAGAACTCACCCTCCTAAAAGAATGAGTGCGACTAGGTTTGAATTGAAGATAGATTTGAATAAAGGGCTTTTGAAAAAGATTCGGAGTTGCCACCTAACTTGATTAAGGTGAGTTAGGTCACCTAAAAACTAAGCATAATCCGAAGACTACACTTAGGGTTTTGGAAAACGATTTTGGGAAAAACCACCTCAAGAGAGGGTTTTTAAGAAAAACAGGTTGTTTGGCAACCTTTGGAAAACATTTAGCCCTTTTTAGAAAAATAACTCCTTTTTGGTCTTTGAAAACAGTGATCTAAGTTCGGAGGTTGGTTGTGTGTAGGGAAGACGTACTAAGCTATCACCCTACCCCGCCCTTTCGGTACCTACATGTCAATCTACCCTAGATTCACCTATGAGAGTCTTTAACTAACTAGAGTTCAACCCTATTCACTTTGAAAAACAAATATTTAAAACTAACATGATGCATGATATGCAAGTGCAAGTTAAGAGGATTGGAAAATAGAAATTGATTTGAAAATAGATTTGAAGAGATGGAATTGAAATTGGAAAGTTTGAAAATTGAAAATAGAAGTTTGAAAATAGAAATTTCGAAATTGGAATTTGAAAATTGATTGGAATATGAAATTTGGAAAGATTTTGGAAACCGCACCCATGAGGGTGGAATTGAAACGTTTGAAAAGTGTTGTGACCGCACCTATGAAGGTTACCTACGTATCCCTTTGGGGGAATCAGGTCAGTCGTAGTTCGGACCAGAGTCCGATTGAAAATAGATTGATTTGAAGAGAGAGATTGAATTGAAAGAAAGAGATTGAATTGAAAACTGGATTTGATTTGAGATTAGAAGAAGAGATTGGAATTTGAAATTGAGAAGATTGGACTTGCTTTGGAAAGACTTGGTTTTGAAAAGATGAAGGTTTAGGAAAGCTAGACTTAAGAAAGATGAGACTTAGGAAAGACTCAAAAGTTTAAGAAAGATTGGATTTAGGAAATGTTCGATTAGGAAAGTGTCATTTTTGGAAAGTTTTGAATTAGGAAAGGTTCAGTTTAGGAAAGTTTCGAATTTAGAAAGTTTCATTTTTGGAAAGTTTTTGAAATAGGAAAGGTTTGAATTAAGAAAGTTCCCAAATTTGGAAAGTTTTGAAATTAGGAAATTTTTGAAAATAAGAAGGTTTCGTTTTAGGAAAGGTTTGAAAAAGGAAAGTTTTCAATTTAGGAAATGTTTGAATTAAGAAAGTTTCAACTTAAGAAAGTCTTGAATTAAGAAAGTTTTGAATTTAGAAAAGTTTTAGACTTGAAAAGATTTGAAGTTTAAGAAAGTTTAGCATTTAGAAAGTTTTGAATTTGGAAAGTTTAAGATTTAGAAAGTTTTAGGGTTTTAGGAAATCTTGAAATTAGGAAATGTTTGAGTTTAGGAAGAGTTTGAAAACTTAGGTTTGAAAAGAAGGTAGAATTAAGAAAGGGTTGAATTAGGAAAGATTTAAAAGTTGAGTCTTAAAATTTAGGAAAGATTTTTATGTTCAAGTTTTAGAAACCTAAGATTTAGGAAAGTGGAGGAGTAGGAAGGATTTGAATTAGGAAAGATTTGGATTTGGAAAGGATTGGATTTGGTTTCTAAAAGTAAACGTTTGATTTTGTTTCCAAAAACGGAGGACGGGATTTGGTTTCCTAAAGAGAAGATAGGATTTGGCAAGGATTTGGAAAGGGAGATTTTAGAAACCCTAGATTTGGAAAATTGTGGTTTTGACGTAGAAAAGAGGTTTTGGAAACATGAATAATTTGGATGTGAAAACTAGAGGTTTTGGAAACCTAGGTTTGGGGCAAAGTTTGAAAATCATGTTTTTGGAAAGAAAATCAGGGTTTCCTAATGGTGAGTTCTAGGGCTTGACTTGGGCTCTAAGGAAAGAGTTTTTGGAAAGTGCGTTTTTGGAAACGAAGGTTTTCTAGAAGGGAAATCCTAGGGAGGAGTTTTTGGAAAGTGAATTTGAAGAGGGAGTTTTTGGAAAAATATTTTAAAGAAAAGGAGTTTTGGAAAGTGTGTTTTTAGAAACGTGTTTTTTGGAAGGAAAATCCTAAAGGGGAATTTCTAGAAAGGAGATTTTGAAAAAGAGAGTTTTTGGAAAGATTTTTAGGGAGCGTTTTTAGAAAGTGAATTTTTAGGAGAGAGAGTTTTGGAAAGGAGTTGAAAAAAAAAAAGGGGGTTTTGAAAAATAGATTTTGGAGGAGAGTTTTTGAAAACAATTTTGGAGAGGAGAGTTTTAGGAAAGTATGTTGAAAAAGAGATTTTTAGGAAGAAAGACTTTTTTTGAAAAGAGAGTTTTTAGAAAGTATGAAAACATCTCACTTTTCTAAAACGATTCTAGCCATAAGAGGGCTAGAACCACTTTAAGAAAGTGGTTTTGGAAAACAATAAGATTTGAAAATATAGACCAAAAAGGTCACTTTTAATGTAACACTTTCCTAAAGTAACCCTAGCCATGGGAAGGCTAGAATCACTCTAAAATCGTGGTTTTGAAAACATGTTTTTAAAAAAGAGATTTTGATGCAATTTTGAAAACAAGTTTGAAAACGATTTTTGAAAACAACTTTTTGAAAACGAATTTTGGAAGATACAAGACTATGATATGCACAATGCAATTTGGGGTCGTGAACATACAAGGTTAAGGCTTCACCACATAATCAAGGAGGGCCGGACCCACGTGGTCTTTGGTTAAACTAGAAGAAAGTCCCCAACACGGTGACTCTCCAATAGTCCAATCCTACACATGGACCGGGAATTTCCTTGTTTCAAGCATGCAAAGAAAGGGTGGGAAAGAGATGGGGGATTAAAATAGAGAAAACCCAAGTGGGTTGGAGAGAGAAGAGAGAGGGGGGGAAGTGCAGAAAATTAAAGAGAAAGCCTACCTTGTTTCTTGTTTATTTTGCGCGCCGTGCGGTCTTCGATCTTCGGTCTTCGGCTTGATCTTCTTCTTCAGTCTTCAAGGGTCGTCTTCAAGCTTTGGATGGCTGCTCTTCAAGTCTTCAGAGAGTGGTTGAATGCTAGTGTATGAGTGTATAGGGGAGTGTATGAGTGTATAGGAGAGTGTATGAGTGTATAGTGGCTAGGGTTTGGAAAAACCTAGGGAGGCTAGGGTTTTGGAGGTGCTCGAGCTCTGTATATCGAAATATGAGATTCTTAGGTTAAGTTTGCAGACCCTTTTCACGTTGATCGAGGCTCTGTATTTATAGAAGTTGGACAAGCCTGGCGCCTGTTGCAGTGGCGCTAGGGCAAAATTTATACTGGTGCCACTAGGAGTGGCGCCAGGCCATTTTTTGGCTTGGCGCCACTGCTAGTGGCGCCAGCCATTTAGGAAACAATTAAGGTCGGCAAGCAACGTATCTTTGACTAGATTTGGGCGCCTGTACTAGTGACTACCATGTAAACTTTAGCCTGGCTTCACTAGGAGTGACTCCGGAAAGTCCGGGAATGATTTAAAGGAGCCGGGAGTGACCCGGAAGGCCGGAAAGGAGCAGGAACACTTGAAATAGTATCCTGGAGGTATTTGACTTGAAAAGTGAGGATTGGATGTGTCGGAAAGGTTGACCAAGCCTTTAGGGGCAAAACGGTCAATTGGACCGGAAAACTACCGGGACAGACTCAAACTGTCCCGAAAGAAGACTTGGGATCTGGAAACATTATTTAGAATGTTCCCAGAGGTTGCCGGTTTGATACCCAGAGCCGGCGTGGTCGGAAATGGAAACCGGCCCACCAGGGGCAAAATGGTCATTTTGTACCGGGTTTGCCGGAACTGACTCGGAATGGTCCGAAAAGGTAAAGGAAGGTCGAGAACACTATAAAAAGTATTCTCGGGACATTACTGGTTTGATACCCAGAGCCGGTGTGGTCGAAAAAGGAAACCGGCCCTCTAGGGGCAAAATGGTCATTTTGTACCGGGTTGGCCGGAACTGACTCAGAATGGTCCGAAAAGGTAAAGGAAGGTCGAGAACACTATAAAAAGTATTCTCGGGACATTACCGGTTTGATACCCAGAGCCGGTGTGGTCGAAAAAGGAAACCGGCCCTCTAGGGGCAAAATGGTCATTTTGTACTGGGTTGGCTGGAATTGACTCGGAATGGTCTGGAAAGGTAAAGGAAGGTTGAGAATACTATAAAAAGTATTCTCAGGGGTTACCGGTTTGATACCCAGAGCTGGTGTGGTTCCCGGGGCGTTCGGATGCCTAGGGGCAAAATGGTCATCTTGACCGAAAAGTCTCGGAAAAGGTCCTAAGGGTAGTCTGGTCCTTTTCCACCGAAGTGAGCTAACAGACACGGGTGTTGACCTAGGTTTTGAGTGTTTTCGCCACTCTAACGGTGTGAGTATTTCCGCTACTCGGACGGGGTTGAAGATTTGTGAGTATTTTCGCTACTCGGACGGGGTTGAGTATTTCCGCTACTCGGACGGGATTGATGATTTGGGAGTATTTCCGCTACTCTAACGATTGAGTATTTCCGCTACTCTAACGGCTCTGTGAGTATTTCCGCTACTCTAACGGTTGAGTATTTCCGCTACTCTAACGGTTCTATGAGTATTTCCGCTACTCTAACGGCTCTGTGAGTATTTCCGCTACTCTAACGGCTCTGTGAGTATTTTTGCTACTCTAACGGTTGAGTATTTCCGCTACTCGGACGGCTTTGTGAGTATTTCCGCTACTCTAACGGTTGTGTGAGTAGTTTTGCTACTCGGACCGTCTCGAGGAATAAACTGTCTCGAGAGAGGGATTAGAAAGGGGTCTTACCGTCTCCGAAGAGACGTGCCTAGATTGGAACCGTCTCGAGGAATAAACTGTCTCGAGAGAGGGATTGGAAAGGGGTCTTACCGACTCCGAAGAGACGTGCCTAGGTTTTGAGTGTTTCCGCCACTCTGATGGTTTTGTGAGTGTTTCCGCCACTCTGACGGTTTGGTGAGTACTTTCGTTACTCTAACGGTTTTGTGAGTAGTTTCGCTACTCAGACCGTCTCGAGGAATAAACTGTCTCGAGAGAGGGATTGGAATTGGAATAAGAAAGGACAATGCCCCCTAAGGGCATTTTGGTCATTTTGCCTCTATTTGGGCCTGACAGGCCCTCGAAGCGATGGAAAGACGAAATTTGGACTAGAGGATTGGTTTCGATTGGACTATGTCCATAATGACTTGAAAACAAGTCTGGACAGAGTGTAGACTGCCGAGCGGTAAAAAATGGGGTGCTTACAATAGCTTAGTGCGTCTTCCCTACACGTAACCAATCTCCAAACCTAGGATCACTGATTTCAAAGACCAAAAAGGAGTTATTTTTCAAAAAGGGCTAAATGTTTTCCAAAGGTTGCCAAACAACCTGTTTTTCTTAAAAACCCTCTCTTGAGGAGATATTTTCAAAAACCTTTTTCAAAAAATCTAAGTGTAGTCTTCGGATTATGCTTAGTTTTAAGGTGACCTAACTCACCTTAATCAAGTTAGGTGGCGACTCCGAATCTTTTTCTAAAAGCCCTTTATTCAAATCAATTTTCAATTCAAACCTAGTCGCACTCATTCTTTTAGAAGGGTGAGTTCTAAAAAGCGAGTACAGTGTTTTTCCCACTTGTGCGAGTATTCCTCAAGTGCAAAACATCTGAGCGCGATACAGTGTAGTAAGTCATAATTAATGTGGTAGGCTTAACAGAGAGCCTTACATTATAAATACTAGAGTTTTGAGAAAGTAAGGTATGATCAATCCAACTAAGCCATATATACTTGTAAATTGTGCTTCATTTAGCGTTAAGATTGCTAACTTGATCGTCGGAGTATGATCGGCCGAAAAAGGGTCGACCCATTCTAACTCCTTTGTCTTTTTACAGTAGGTTGGAAACTTATTGACAATGGTTTAAGTGATCGGCCAGGCATTTTCAAAAATCCCACTTACAATTGGCACCATCAATGGGAAGGTCCAAGTAAACATGAGTACCAACTTCTTAGGGAGAAAAGGAGCCCATGCCACCAGACAAGAGAACAAAACTCTTTCCGAGAATGATAGTACCAACTCGGCTGGCCACCGAACCACCCTAAAAAGAAGTAACGGGGGTTGAACGAGGAGGTCAGAAACTCAGTCTCCTACTAAAGGCCACCAAGGATCACGAGATGAGTTACGGAGGGATCCATACTATGCCAGGGGACCAAATCTCTGTAGAAATCATCACTGGGACTTGGGCCCTTCACTATCCAGTGGACGTGTGCCTAGTGACCATTCACTTCGTGCTACTGAAAGGGAATTGTAGTGACGTGATGACGAAATCGCCAGGCTTACTTCCCAGGTCAGAGCAATGAGGGACGCAATATCCAGGAGGGATGATCGAGTCAGACAAGGATCATCGGCCCGTCGCGACGAACGAAGGAGTCAAGATCTCTGAAGTAGAAGTTCGACGCTAGTGCACATTGTTAGGAGCCATGCCTCCAGCACCGGCCACAACAGTAACAGACGAGAAGGTCGGCACTATAGGAAGAGCCGGACACCACAAGACGAGGACCGATTTGGAACCGGTCCGCAACGGAAGAAATGGGTGAGGTGGCTAAACGAGAAACTTGATAGCAGAGAAAAGCTCCCCAAAGTTTGTATTACTGAGCACGTGGTTAGCAGAGCCCTAGATTAGATAGCGTCCACACTTTTCACGGAGGAGATTGACAGCAGCTAGCCTCTGAGAAAGTTTGCTCCGCCAAAATTCACACCATACGAAGGAAAGGCCTATCCAATCAGTCACGTTCACCACTACAAGCAAATGATGGCACTTTAGAATGGAGACCAATCCTTGATATGTCACGTATTCCCACTCAGCCTGGGAGAGGTGGCCTTACGATGGTTCAACAAGTTATCGTCCAAATTAGTATCAAACTGGAGATAACTTATTGAACTGTTCATTGCTCATTTCATAGCCAATATCAAGCAGCCTAGGGAAGTAGAATTTCTACTCACCTTGTGGAAGAGTGATGGAGAGGGATTACAGACGTATGCGCAGCACTATTGAGTGGCCTACAATAAGAATGACGAGTGTAGCGAACAGCTAGTTGTAACTCAGTTCAAAATTGGCTTGCCCAGATAGCACTGCCTGCAACAGTCTTTGATGAAAAAGCTAGCCCTCACGATGCTAGAATTAATGTCAAGAATCAAACGATATGCAAGGTTAAAAGAGGATGTACCACAGCCCGCTCCTTAGAAAGTCGACATTATCGCCGAAAATAAGAATGGGTGGGATCCAAAGAAGTTTCGACGGAAAGACAACAATGGTCGAAGCAAGAACGTAAGCAATGGGGTCTACATTGTCTTTAAGGATCCCATTTATAAGATTTTGCCCTAAATTCACGACAAGCCATTCTTCAAATGGCCCCCGAAGTTGGGTGAAAACCTTACAGCCCGAGACCAAGGAAAGTTTTGTTCTTATCACAAGGAAAAGGGGGCATCAGATGGTAAACTGCTGACATCTAAATAACCACCTTAAAAATCTGGCGAAAGCTGGCCATCTTGATCAATATATCGACATGGAAAAAACAAAATGGGAGGCCGAGCAGCCAAGGCTGGAGGCCCCCCCACAGATAGAAGACAAAGCTGAACCAGTTCGAATGATCAACGTGCTGCATGAATCGGCAGACTTAGAAGCTACTGACCGACACAGATACTAGGCCGATATTTGAAAGGCCGTGCATTTGAGGGAGGTAATGCAGATAGGCCCCCCCTCTAAAGAAAGGCAATGTCGGCAATGATACCGCAACCATAACCTTTACTGATAAAGATCTTATGGGAATTCAAACTCCCCACAATGATGTACTCGTTGTGACTCTAAGCCTGGCAGGATGTGACATGAAAAAGCTACTCATTGACCAGGGGAGCTCCTTCGAGGTTATGTACGACGACCTCTTCAAGAAGTTAGAACTACAGGATGGCGACCTCCAGCCCTCACTCAACCCATTGATCGGGTTTAGCTCTAATCCTATTTAGCCATTTGGAAAGGTAACAGTTGTAAGCACCCCATTTTTGACCGTTAGGTAGTTTACACTCCGTCCAAACTTGTGTTCAAGTCATTGTGGGCATATTCCAATCGAAACCAACTTTCTAAGTCCAAATCCCGTCTGTCCATCGCTTCGCGGGCCCCCCCAGGCCCAAGTAGAGGCAAAATGACCAAAATGCCCTTAGGGGCATTGTTCTTTCCAATTCCAACTCCAACCCCTCACTCGAAACAGTTGATTCCTCGAGATGGTAAATCTATTCCAAATCAGACACGCCTTTCTGAAGATGGTAAGTCCCCTTTCCAATCCCTCTCTCGAGACAGTTTATTCCTCGAGACAGTTCCAAATCAGGCACGTCTTTCCGAAGACGGTATGTCCCCTTTCCAATCCCTCTCTCGAGACAGTTTATTCCTCAAGACGGTTCCAAATCAGGCATGTCTTTCCGAAGACGGTAAGTCCCATTTCCAATCCCTCTCTCGAGACAATTTATTCCTTGAGACGGTTCCAAATCAGGCATGTCTTTCTAAAGATGGTAAGTCCCTTTTCCAATCCCTCTCTCTAGACAGTTTATTCCTCGAGACGGTTCCAAATTAGGCACGTCTTTTCGAAGATGACAAGACCCCTTTCCAATCCCTCTCTCGAGACAGTTTATTCCTCGAGACGATTCGACATGTTTGTCGAAGAAAATCTCTTCAATACAGTAAGTCCCTTTAAACTTGTCGATCGGGATGAGACCCCAAGTCCCCTAGATGGTAGAACGACCCACCTTTGGCGTCTGCTAGCCCACCAATGCAGAAATGTCTGTTTAGGCACGCCTTCCGAGAAAATTAACTTCTCAGGCACTAAGTCCCTTTAGCAACTTCCCGAGATCAGGCAGTCTTGGGAATGATCACAAACCGTCAGAGTAGCGAAAATACTCGCAAACAGGTCGATATGGGGAATTGCCAACAAACCCCTATGTAACGACGACTGCCGTCAGAGTGGCGGAAACACTCAAAAATAACCAAACTGCCCCTTGGGCCCTTTTCCGAGACTTTCCGGTCAAGATGACCATTTTGCCCCTCGGCATCCGAACACCCCAGGAACCACACCGGCACTAGGTATCAAACCAGTAACCTCCCGAGAATACTTCTTATGGTATTCCCAACCTTCCTCTATCTTTTCGGATCGTTCCGAGTCAGTTCCGGCAAACCCGGTGCAAAATGACCGTTTTGCCCCTAGTGGGCTGGTCACCTTTTCTGACCACACTGGCTCTGGGTATCAAACCGGAAACCTTTGGGAACATTCTGAATAGTGTTTCTAAATTTTGAGTCTTCTTCCTGGATAGTCTGAGTCCGTCCCGGTAGCTTTCCGGCCCGATTGACCGTTTTGCCCCTAAAGGCCCGTTCAACCCTTCTGACACATCCTATCCTCATTTTCCAAGCCAAATACCTCCGGGACACTAGTCTAAGTGTTCCTGCTCTTTTTCAGCCTTCCGGGCCATTCTCGGTCCCTTAAATCATTCCCGGACTTTCCGGAGTCACTCCTAGTGAAGCCAGGCTAAAAATTGCATAGTAGTCACTAGTACAGGTGCCCAAATCTAGTCAAAGATACGTTGCTTACCGACCTTAAACATTTTCTAAATGGCTGGCACCACTAGTAGTGGCGCCAAGCCAAAAAATGGCCTGGCGCCACTCCTAGTGGCGCCAGTGTATGTTTGGCCTGGCGTCACTGCAACAGGCGCCAGTGCATTCCTCTCTCTATAAATACAGAGCCTCTTCCAGCGTGAAAGAGATTCACAAACTCAGTCTAAAAACACCAATATTTGATATACAGAGCTCGAACAATCCCTAAACCCTAGCCTCCCTAGGTTTTCCAAACCCTAGCCACCATACACTAAACCTTAGCCTTATATACACTCATACACACCCCCATACACTTTTACACTAGCCTCCAACCCTCCTTTGAAGACTTGAAGAGCTACAATCTGAAGTTTGAAGATTGAAGACAATTCTTGAGGATTGAAGACGAAGACTAAGACGAAGATCGAAGACAAGCAAGGCTCGCAAAATAAACAAGACATACGGTAAGCTTTCTATTTAAATTTCCGCACTTCCCCCCTCTCTTCTCTCTCCTAACCCACTTGGGTTTTCTCTATTTTAATCCCTTATCTCTTCCCCCCCCCCCCCCCCCCCCCCCCCCCTTTTCTTTGCATGCTTGAAATAAGGGGACTCCCGGTCCATGTGTCGGATTAGACTATTGGAGGGTTACCATGTTGGGGGCTTTCCTTTAGGCTAACCGGAGACCACGTGGGTTCGGCCCCCTTAATTATGTGGTGAAGCCTTAACCTTGTATGTTCACGACCCCAAACTTGCATTGTGAATATCATGATCTTGCATCTTCTAAAAATCGTTTTCAAACTCGCTTTCAAAACTTGCATTTAACTTGTTTTCAAAATTGCATCAAAATCTCCTTTTTCAAAACATGTTTTCAAAATCACAATCCTAGGGTGATTCTAGCTTTTCCATGATTAGGGTTGCTTTAGGAAAGTGTTACATTCAAAGTGACCAATATGGTCCATATTTTCAACCCTTGTTGTTTTCAAAACCACTTTCTTAAAGTGGTTCTAGCCTTCTTATGGTTAGAATCACTTTAGGAAAGTGAGATATTTTTATACTTTTCAAAAAACTTTGTTTTCAAAAATCTCTTTTCCTAAAACCTCCTTTTTTTTCAACACACTTCTAAAAACTCTTCTTTCCAAAATGATTTTTCCTAAAACTCTTTCCAAAAATCTATTTGTCAAAATTCCCTTTCTAAACTCCTTTTCAAAATGCTCTCTTCAAAGTCCACTTTTCAAAAACGTTTCCTAGGTTTTCTTCTTAAAAACCCCTCTTCCTAAATCTCTTTCTTAAAAATCTCTTTCCAAAAACTCCTTCTCTTTAAAATCTCTTTCCAAAAACTCTCTCTTCAGATTCACTTTCCAAAAACTCCCTTCTAGGATTTTCTTTCCAAAAACTTGTTTCCAAAAACACACTTTTCAAAAACGTTTTCCTTAGAGCCCAAGTCAAGCCCTAGAACTCACAATTAGGAAACCCTAATTTTCTTTCCAAAAACATGGTTGTCAAACTTGCCTTAAAACCTAAGTTTCCAAAACCTCTTGTTTTCACATCAAAACTATACATATTTCCAAAACCTCCTATTTTCTACATCAAAATTATAGTTTTCCAAATCTAGGGTTTCTAGAAACTTTCCTTTCCAAATCCTACCTTCCCTTTAGGAAACCAAATCCAATCTCCCGTTTAGGAAAACTAGATCCTATCCTCCATTTTTGGAAACAAAATCAAACACTTCTTCTTAAAAACAAAATCCAATCCCTTCCTAATTCAAATCTTTCCTAATTTCCCTTTTTCCTAATTTTCTACCTTTCTAAATCATAAGTTTCCTAAAGTTTTCAAATCTTTCCTTAAACATTAAGCTTCCAAATCTTTCCTAATCCAACCATTTCTTAACTCTACCCCTTTTCAAATCTTAACTTTCCAAATCCAAGTTTTCAAATCTTTCCTAAACTTAACCTTTCCTAATATCAAGGTTTTCTAAAACTCAAACTTTAAAACTTTCTAAATCCCAAACTTTCTAAATTCGAAACTTTCAAACTCTAAAATTTTCAAAGTTCTAAACTTTCCTAAACTTCAAATCTTTTAAAGTCTAAACCCTTCCTCATTCCAACCTTTCTCAATTCCACATCCTTTCCAAACTTTAACTCCCAAATCTAGATTTTCAAATCTTTCTAAAACTCAAATTTGGAATCTTCCAAAAATTCTAGAAGCATTCTAAATTCAAATCTTTCCTAATTTAAAATCTTTCTAAAATTCTAAGTTTTCCAAATTCAAAACTTTCTTAACTTGAAACTTTCCGAATTCTAAACCTTTCTTAAACAAAACTTTTCTTAATTCAAAACATTTCTAAATTCAACACTTTCCTATTTCAAAACATTTCTTAAAACGAAATTTTCCAATTTTCAAAACTTTCCTATTTTAAAACATTCCAAATTCAAAACTTTCTTAAGTTGAAAACTTTTCAAAAATAACACTTTCCTAATTCGAAACTTTCCTAATCCGAATCTTTCCTAAATTCCAAGTTTCCAAATCTTCCAAGATCTTTCCAAATCCAACATTCAAGTCCAACCTTCCTTAAACCTCAAGTCTTTCCTAAATCCTATCTTTCCTAAGTCTAGGTTTCCTAAACCTTCATCTTTCCAAAACAAGTCTAAATCTTTTTTCTAAGTTCTATCTTTCCAAATCAAAATTCAACCTTCTCAATTTCAAAATTCTAAATTCCAATTTTCAATCTTCTATTCTAAGTTTAATCTCTCAATCTTCCGATCCAATTTCCAATTCAATCTCTTTCTTCCAAATCAACTCTTCTATTCTCAATCGGACTCTCGTTCGAACTACGACTGACCTGATTCCTCCAAAGGGATATGTAGGCAACCCTCATGGGTGCGGTCACAACATTTTTCAAATCTCAAATTCTGCACCGTTCTTCAAATTTCTATTTCTACAATTTCCTTCCAATCTCCAATCCTACAATTTTCTTCAAGTTTCCAATTCCATGGTTTATTTTTATTTTCAATCTTCAATTTCAATTTTCAAAACCTTTTTTTTTTTCCAAATTCAAGCTTCTATCTCTTTCTTTTCAAATCAAATCAAATTCTTTTCAAATCTATTTCTAAATCAACTCTCTTATCTTGCACTTGAATATCATACATCATATCTTTTCAAACATTCTTTTTCAAAGTAGATGGGATTGAACATTAATTAGTTAAAGACTCTCATAGGTGAATCTAGGGTAGATTGACATGTAGGTACCGAAAGGGCAGGGTAGGGTGATGGCTTAGTGCGTCTTCCCTACACGTAACCAACCTCCGAACCTAGAATCACTGTTTTCAAAGACCAAAAGGAATTATTTTTCAAAAAGGGCTAAATGTTTTCTAAAGGTTGCCAAACAACTAGTTTTTCTTAGAAACCCTCTCTTGAAGAGATATTTTCAAAATCGTTTTTCAAAAACCTAAAGTGTAGTCTTCGGATTATGCTTAGTTTTTAGGTGACCTAACTCACCTTAATCAAGTTAGGTGGTGACTTCAAATCTTTTTTTAAATGCCCTTTATTCAAATCAATTTTTCAATTCAAACCTAGTCGCACTCATTCTTCTAGGAGGGTGAGTTCTAACGAGAGAGTACAGTATTTTTTTCGCTTGTGTGAGTATTCCTCAGTGCGAAAAATCTGGGTGAGACAACTGTTCTTGTCACAACGGGAGAAATTACCCTATAGACAGAATTCCTAGTGGTCAACGTACCATCCCCATACAATGCAATTATGGGCCGAACATGGTTGCATCTCATGAAGGCGATCCCCTCTTCCTACCACCAGTTGATTCGATTCCCCTCCTCGGAAGGGGTGCAAGAGATAAGAGGAGACCAAGTCATTGCCAAGCAATGCTTCCTAACGGCATGTGCACCAAAAGCACGAAGAGCTCTTCCTTTACCCCACAATTTTGGACCAAACGGTTGAGCTGGCAGACTTTGACGTCAAGTTCCAGACCCGAGCGGCAGTTAAAGGTCAAGTATTGACTAACTTTATTGCTGAATTTCCTATTGAACTTTCACAGGAAACCAGTCCAACCCCGGTTTCTAATGCGCAATATGATGGCCTCTCCCTGTAACTTTGGAAGAAAGATGATCATTGGAGGCCATCAGGGGACAAATTTAGGGATAATTCTCAGACGGGATAATTCAGGTCATTTCACTGCTTTCAACAAAGAAGTCAGAATATAAGGCTCTGCTCGCAGGGTTGCGCCAAGCTATTAATCTCAGAATTTTTGAAATCATGATTTACTCAGATTGATTCCTAGCTAAGTCGTGGGTCAGATCACCGCAAAATACGCCACACGCAAAATTACGTCCCAAGTCGGTGTGGGGGCATATCAACGGGAAACTATCAAAGAAATGTGACAAGGACCCCGACCTTGGAACGCAAATAATATCCGAAAATTCTACCAGTAAGCCCGTCTTATTTCCAAGGGATGTATCTGCCTATAGTTTGTCCTCAGAAAGACGCAACTTTCTTCAACAAATATATAATATTTGCACAAATCAATGAAAATTGGAAGTTACTTAACAAATTTGATGCCACTCCAAACTGTAAAGTATTGAAGGAAGACAAAAAAAAAATCGGGTGTAAAAACCTAGTCCTGGATCATTTATGACCAGGTCGGCCAATGAAGGTCATTAAAACCAAATGTAAAAACTTGATTTTATCCAAGTTGGACAGGTCGGTCAATGAAGGTCACAAAAACCAGGTGTAAAAACCTGGTCCTGGATCATTTATGACCAGGTCCTGGATCATTTATGACCAAGTTGGCCAATGAAGGTCATAAAAACCAAGTATAAAAATCTGGTCCTGGATAATTTATGACCAGGTTGGCCAATGAATGTCACAAAAACTAGGTGTAAAAACCTGGTCCTGGATCATTTATGACCAGGTCGGCCAATGAAGGTCATTAAAACCAGGTGTAAAAACTTGGTCCTATTTAAGTTAGGTAGGTCGGCCAATGAAGGTCACAAAAACCAGGTGTAAAAACCTGGTCCTAGATCATTTATGACCAGGTCGGCCAATGAAGGTTATTAGAACCAAGTATAAACACTTGGTCCTGTCTAAATTGGACTGGTCAGCCAATGAAAGTCCTTTAAAAAGATAGTGTTCAACCTTGGTGTTGCCCAAGTCAAATAGGTCAGTAGAGATCTTCATCAAAACAACAAAACTAAGTAACTTAACTCAACCCTAACTAAGTTTGGTAGGCTAAAAGTAGCGAAGTTTTTACTTGCTTAAAATTTATGAATGGGATAAATCTAGGAGCCCCTACTTCGTTAAAACAGATCTTATTGGCCTATGTTTGGCAGTTCTAACAAACAAGTAACAAATTTTTATCTAAGTAAAAGCTAATACCCATAACAGAGAAGGCCTACTTTCAAGATTGATTCACAAAGTGTCACAAAGTGCGCACTGCTTACAAATTGTTCTTACAATTCAACAAGAAAAGAAAAAAGCAAAAGAGAGAGGCCCTAAGGTAGCTCAACAGCCAGAGGTGTGGCAGCAGTTAGGTCAGCCGAAGGTAATTCAATGGTTAATGGTAGTTCGGTTGGAGGAAGCTCGGTGGGATTGGCTTCATTAACGACTTAAGTTTCAGGGGCATCTTTGTCCCCCTCGCGTTCGGTTTCTTCATCGGCCTCATCCTCCAACTTAAGTATCGCATCAGCTCGGGCAAGAATCTCTGTCCAGAGGGAGGAAGACTTTTCCAACTTCAACTGCCTTAGAGCCGCCCTCCAGCCATCTTGAAATGTATGTTCTACGATCTGCTTGACTTGTGCCTCGTAATGATCCCCGACATCCTCAAAACTCTTGTTATATTTGGTTTCAACCTCCCTTTTCAATTGCTCCAATTCCAATTGAGCTCTAGCTAGAGAAGTTTCGGCCACGGCCATCGACTTCTCAGTTTCAGTCTGTCTGGACTTCACATCAGCGGCCTCCGCTTAAGCTTTTTGGCAGTCTTTTTCCTTTTGCCTAAAAGTGGCCTGTAACTCAGCAAAAGCACCTTGGCTGTCCTGACAAGCCTGCTGGAAACCTTTGGCCTCCCGATGTCTCTGATGGAATTTCTCCTTCAGCTCAGAGTACTTTTTCAGAAGAGCCCCATGTCAATCTTGTAGGTTGCAGAATCATTGCATAACCTCCAAGTCTTGAATGGCCCCCTAAGGAGGACAAGTAAAAACAGACATTAGTGCAAAAATTTTAAATTAAACAGCCAAAACAAAGAGTTTGGCATATAAAACATACTGTGAACGCTGATTGAACAGCTCTAAGCATCAAGTCTCTAGTGTCAATGCCGTCTAGCTCCTTGATGTACTTAGGCGGTATAATAGCTTGGAGGGCCCTGATAGAGGCACCGAGGCAGCACAACACCTAGTCTTCGACGGTTATAGCCCTCTTGTTGATCTTGGGCCGTGCTATGAACTCTTCAGCCACTGGCCCCTCCACCATGCCCTTACCCTTCTCGGCAGCAGAAGGCCCCACCGATTTATTTGGGGTAGCGGTTGTGCCTTTGACCATCTCTTAGGCGGCGACCTTCTCAGCCGCTTTCACCAACCTCCTCTTTTTCACTGCCTCTTGGGCTGCCGGTTCCTCGACCAAATTGGCCACCTCGGCGGCAGCAGGAGCTTAAGTAGCTGGGGGCACGGTGGGCAAAGAAGGAGCATTGGTGTCATCGACCTGAGTAATGGTCTTGGCAGAAGATGATGCCGCTCCCTTCCTCTTCCTAAAACCCCTCTATCTTAGTGTTAGGGCCAGGTCTCGAACTTTGGGAGCCATTTCAACTCCAGAGGCAGAGACAGGGACCGCGTCTATAGGTGCGGGACTTAGAAACGGCAGTAGAGGTGAGCGATTCCTAATGTTGTGCCTAGCTCCCTCTACTTTTTGGGCAGCAATCACGTCGGCAGATACCCTGTTCGTCGCAATGAAGGATTGGTACCAAATTGGGTATCCTAGTACTACGTGTGCAGCTCAGCCTATCCCTTGTAACTCTCCCTCGCCTTTATATGCCTAGACTTGATCCAAGGCAACAAGATCAACGTCGAGGTGTTCGGTCTCCTTCTCCCTGGGTTTGAAGGTAGCTGGGAAACACGAAAGCACAAAGTTAGGCAATGAACCAAGGAAAAGTCAAAATAGAGAAAAAACACATCAAGTGGCGAAGAGAGTGGTAGACCTATCCTCTTCGGTGTTCTGGGGAATCTTATCTCTGGTGCCAGTTCTACAGGAATGTGGCCAATTTTTCATGGCCCCCTCACTCTCACTATGGCATTGTCGACCCCCTTCCCTAAACTGGGAAGGAATTTGACCAGCTCCCTTGACCCATGCTTAGCCCTAAAATAGTACTTGTACCGCTTCGTTTTACTGCCGCCACCCACCTCCAAGGCAGTATAACAATAGTTGAACTCGTAAAGACCTAGGTTTAGGCCCAGACGACAGTTCAACTCAATCATCCCCATCACTATTCTGTAACCATTCGATAGCAGTTGGATTGGGGCGATATCGTAGTGGCTAAGGAGTTGGGTCAAGAAGGGATGAATGGGAAACCTAAGGCCGCCCTCTACTATTGCGACAAGGGGAAACAGAGTCCCCTCTTCAATCACCCTCTAGTCGTTATCCTTCGGCCCTACCAAGCCAATATCTACCCCCTCCGGGAAATTATACCACTGTTTGAAGGCGGTGATGGCGTCGGAGTGGCCAAGCATTCCCCTAAGTCTAGTGCCCATGTTAACTAAGGGGTTCTAGGGTTCAAAGCGAGAAAAATGAAGAAGGAATACAAAGAGATGGAGGACTTACAGAATGGTGGTCTTCGTGACAGAAACCGGAGCAAGGCGTGGGGGAGTTCTGTGTTCGAATAATGGATACAACCCTCTGGTCTGCGAAAAGAGTATCAGCATGGCGGCAATAAATCTGGGGTAGCCCAATGGTCACGTCCCATTTAAGATAGTCTGACGGTTGACGTCACCAAACCGTCGCAAGATATTAGCCCAAGACCCCTACAATCAGGGTACTAGGGCTAGCGTGCAATTGTGGGTCAAATAAATATGGGCCCAAACTAGTTAAACAAGCCCAAAAGGATTGGCACTGCTAAGTTGGGTCTGGAGCAGCACAGGAGCGATTATTACACTTCAGGTCCAGGTCATTTTGTTAGCCCAAGCTGAAGCCCTCTTAGCCCAGCTTAGGGGTGTAATCATGCAGAGGGACATAGCATTTAATAGAGAACAGACTCGCATTTAATGCGGGGGAGGCACTACACTCAAATGACACTCACGTCCGGTTAGTCAAACTCGAGCATGGCGATACAGAAAAAATTACGTCCGATTAGCCGATTCTAGTCGGCATAGAGCAGTGCAGGAAGTCATGATTAACATGGTAGGCTCAATAGAGAGCCCTACATTATAAATACCAAAACTTTGAGAAAGCAATGTATGATCAATCCGACTAAGCCATATACAGGGTTAAGATTGCTAACTTGACTGTCGGAGTGTGATCGGCCCAAAGAGGGTCGACCCATTCTAACTCCATTGTCTCTTTACAGTAGGTTAAAAACTCATTAATAGTGGTTCGAGTGATCGGTCAAGCCTTTCCAGAAATCCCACTTACAGTCGGCAACTTCAAGTTTACACTTTCAACACATCAAAGAGCAAACAAGAGCTTCAACAAGCTTAAGAGCGTCATGAAGCAACATATGGAGATGACAAGGATGTTGCATGCGAGTCGTGTTGCGTGGAGCTCTTCAAGTGTATGTTAGTGTGTGACTTCTTCAAGTGCATGTTTGGGCATCAATGAAGATATTTGTTCTATATTTAGACAGCTATATTTTGTTTCAAGTTTTTGTATTATATTTTAATATTTTACTTTATGATATTTCAACATTTGCACATGTTTTCTTTTAATTATGTTTTATTTTAATATTGACATAAGTTTTTTTAGCTTTATTTTTTTTTTGAATTATAAATTGTTAGAAGAATGGATATATTAATGAATGTACAAGTTGTGACAGAATTTTTTTTCTAAAAAAAAAAATGCACATTTGCCGAGAAAAAGTAAATTTTAGTTGCTAAAAGTTGGGTTAATTACACTTTTCACCTGTACAATTTACACCTTGTCCCACTTTGGCCTTTGAGCTTTCAATTTGAGCAGTCAACACCTCACACTTTGGGTCATGGCCCAATTTGACCCTTCAGTTGGATGCCGTCTATTTTCATGACGGAAAAGGACCACATGCATATCATGTATTGTTTAAAGAGAGGCATTATGTGTAATTCAAATCTTCCCCCGCCTAATTCTCTGGCCAGACCTATACATAAATTGTATGTCTCAACTGGTATTCTTGAAAAACAGAGGAAGAAAAAGAAAACAAAGAAGATAAGGAAATGCAGGAAGGAAGGAAGAAAGAAAGAATGGAGGAAAGACTTTGCAACTGTGGGAGACCAAGTTAGATGAGGACTTCGTGGATGTCTACAAACCGAGTTAGAAGATTTGCAGGATGTGAAAGATATAGAGTAAGCCTACAATGTGTTTGTATAAATGTCTGAATGAAGAAAAAATCCATACCTTTAATGTGTTAATGTATAAATGAGTTATTTTACAGCCACAAGAATGGTGTGGGTTCTTTGTTTAGTATGACCCTTTGATGTGCCACTGCTCAAAGCAAGTCATACCAGGGCTCTTGAAAAAGATGACAAAGTTAGAGACTGGTCTGAAAAGGAGTGGAAGGAATCAAAACATATGCAGTTGTGTCTTGGGTGTTGGTTCTTGTAATGGGATTGTACTTTGTAAAGTCAAGTTAGATTGTGAAGTTTGAGACGGAACTGTTATGCTTGAAATAGTTAGGGTATTGATGGGTCCTATGAGTGTAATTCCTTATGAAACTGGTAGAACTGACTTTAATTCCTTATGATTGCAACTAAGGAACTATAAAGTCCAACTTTTTATTAACCCCCATCAACAATAAAACTATCTCTTTGTAGTGTATTTATGCAAACTCAAAACTTACCTTGTTTCTTTGCCATTCAAATGCAATGTCTTCAATGACTCTGAACATAAGATAAACCAACTTTGAAAAACTACAACTATAAAGAAAAATATGTAATTGGAGCAAATCTTAACATTTCCATGACTGCAAATATAAAATGAAACACAATGGTAACATTTCCATACTTGCAAAATCACATTCAAACCATTTGAAAGTTATATTTCCATATCTACAAAATCACATTCAAACCACAATGTTTACATTTCTGTGGTTAAGGAGAAAGCAAATGTGCATAACTCATCAATCAATTAGCAAAAAAATAAGCAAAATGAGGCCCATGTGTCAACATCATTTTGAATGTTTAACTCTTGGATCTTTTCTTCCTAGTCTTCCTAGTAGTAGCTGCTTCTTGCAAAGAAGACAATGTCATTACTTCCCTCTGGTTCTTTTGTTAATGGTTATGATACTGATAGCCTTGGGGGTCTTGAACTTGTTAATGGGATTTGTGATCTTGTTGGCCTTGGGGGTCCTAAACTTGTTGCCCTTGTAGATGTTGCACTTACTCTTGTTAATGTTGAACTTGCATTTGTACTGCCTCCTCCACTTGCACCTCTCCTATTAGCTTGCATTATATGACAAAGTTAATATTCACTAATTAATAAATAGGTCTATTATTCAAATTTTAAAAAGAAGGTACAATCTACATTAACTATGGTCTTGTTCTTCCATCTTGGTATGTGTTTCTTTTTATACTTCAGATTGGTTGGATTCTCGTAACTTCTGGAGTTGTGGCCCCAACTTTCACATTTACCACACCTCATTAAAGTGTTTTGCCTCCTAAACTTGTTAGGATTGGGAGGTTCATTTGCAGCTCTCCTTCTATTTTTCTGAGACCTCCCTAATTGTTTATGGAAGATAGCAGGCAATGGTGGCTGAAATCAAGTTCTAAACCACATGGTAGGACTATTAATGGGATTGATGATGTAATTATAAATCCTCAAATTTGTAGTTGTCCAGTAGCACTTATTTACATAATCCTCTCGCATCTCAACTTTGAAAAATATTGCAGGGTAGGCCTTTCAAATCCCACTTTCTACATGTGCAAGTATGCTCATCCAAGTCAACTACCCACTGGTCCCCATTTGAACAATGATGGAACTTAGGACCCTTGGGCCATATTGAATTATATCCCCCAAACTCCAACTTTAAGTTCTTTAACATCTTTTGAATCTTAGGGCATAGTTTGCCTTAATGCTTTCTCTTCAAATCCCTTCTTAATTGAGTCATTCTCATCAACAAACACCTAATCCTCTCTACCATTGTTATAACAGGTGTATCCCTTGCCTCCACAATTAACACATTAAAATATTCAGTCATATTGTTATGTAGAATATCACACGTAAGAAAAGTGCTGAAGTGTGACCTATACCAAAATCTAGATGGTTTGTCATCAAACCATTTGAAAGCATTTCCATCCAAGTTTTTCAATTCAGTCATCAACTTTTCAAATTTTTGAACAATTGATGCCTTAGCAGACTTCTATAACTTATCTTTCAATACTTGACTTTAAATTTTTTCAAGAAGTTTGTGTACAAGTGTTTTAGACAATTCCTGTGCTCAGCATTTGGTGCAAGCTCTTCAAGAGCAAGAATGAGGCCCTACCATGAAACCATTAATAACAAATTAGTAATGAACATAATGGACTATTAATTTGCTAAGACAAGAAGAAGTACTGCAAAGCATAACAAATGCAAGCCATCCTCTAATTTCAAACCTAGGGTTTTGTAATAATTGTTTACAAATCCCTCATGTCTAATCTTTGTTACATACTTATTAAAGTTCATCAAACAAAACTTATCAGGGTTGTAATTGTCTAAGTAATCAATTATTCCCCCCATGTAAACCTTACTTGGCGTGTAAATATATAAACTGACCACTGTAGTGGATCTCAACAGAAAAGTAATTATCATGCCCTACAATTCCAAGTTCCCCTCTCCATTAATTAACAAATAAACCAAAGCACATAGTATTCTAATAAATATGTAGGTAAAAATAAGTCAATTCAGACGTAGCATATACATTAGAACCACTAGTAGCCACACTAACAATAATAAAAACAAAGCATTACAAACCTAAGCTCTCTAAAGCTTTTATTGACAAACAATTCATGTTGGGCCACCAGACTCAAACATACAAAAATAATATACCGCTTTTGTATAAATCAAGTAAAAAACATACAATTCATGTAGGACCACCAGCTCTATGAAACTTTTGTATAAATAAAGCAAAAAGCTTAACATGTTTCGAACTAACTTCACTATTGAAGAAAGCAAAATAATACAATTTTCTATATAACTCTGCAGATCCCAATAACCACACTCGAACATGCAAATATTTCACACAGAACACGTGTAATCATGATAAACATACTATTTGAGTCTTTCTTGCTATCATCACTAACATTTTTGATTCCACTTGTACTCCGTATGCACGGTAAGCCCAATCAATCCCTATCCATCTCCATAATTTGGTTTGGATTTTGCCCTATCTTCACTGGTTTACTGTAAACCACCAATACTTGCCTTTTATGTCGTGCAATTAGGGCATATATTTTGCCCCAATTCCATACGTCACATGGACACAAATGAGGTCCGGAAAATAGGGCGACAAAAGCTATGAAATACTAGCAATGGCCCTCTTTAAATGACACGTGATCTGCACGTGATCCTTTTCCGTCGTGAAAACAGACGACATCCAATTGACGGGTCAAATTGCACCATGACCCGAAGTGGGACAAGGTGTAAATTGTAAGGGTAAAAAGTGTAATTAATCCCAAAAAGTCCAATAGCATTTTTAGCGAAATTCTTTTGTTGCTAAAAGTTATAATTTTGTTAATTCTTTTGAGTAATCATATATATATATATATATATGTATATATATTTGTTTGGGTAGAGAATGCAAATGATCAAATATTTGTGTCAAAGTATAGTTAGGATATCTTTACCCTGTAGTGATGCAATCTCTCTCTCTCTCTCCCCCTTCAATTTAATGACAAAAATTGATGTAATCATGTTTTAATTTCTATAAATAAAGTCCATTTTTTGGTTATCTAATGTGCGTATTCAAAATTAGTATTATAATTTCTTATTCTTTTTTCCCATTGGCATTGAAGTTAATAAAAACAGACGCCTGAATTTAGGGCCCAATGGAAGCATGATGTTAGTGGAACCTAAAAATTTTGAAGTCATATACCCCCCATTCCAGATTGATCCAACCTCAATGAGTGAGGGGAGATTGTTTGCACTACAGTAAGTTTCGGATGACGTGGCTTGCTATGACACAATACAACAAGGATAGTCTAGATATAGAGACAAATGGATAATAATAACTATACCTATTCTATACGTATAGAGCCATGAAATAATTGGTCAGCTAAGCTCATCGAAGTTTTAAGATTGTTGTTCACACTAACATTGGAAGCAACTAAGGAGGCTTATCGAGGACTATGAGACATGTGAGAGTAACTCAAAAATAGTGTAAGTGGCACAAAAGTGCAAGAATATGTTGAGATTGGTTCTAACTTCTAGGAACGTGTAAAACATTGTTAACTACCAAAATGTGGCTAGTTAGAAGCAAATTAAAGGCTTAAATGACATGAGTATTGAAAATTGTTTTCTGATCATCAAAGTAGAGGCTTAATGGGCTAAGAGTGTAGAACTGGATAATATTGTTGACGATTGTGTAACTGTCGATAGTTGGATATAAATAGCTAAAGGGACTACAAAATAAAGGACCATAGGACCATCCAACCACACAGCACCCCACGACATGCTAATCTAGGCGTAGAAATAACTTAGCTTACGAGTAGGTGAAACTTGGTTTTTCCAAACTATTTTGGTAGTCCACTCTCTTGTATCTACTTTGGACATCAACTAAGTTTTATTTTTTCTGGGTCAATCTTCAATTCTTGAATATGCATTGCTTGCACTTCCTTAAACCTTAGCAAGTACTAAAACAACGCAATTGAGCTACACAGACATAGTCGGTTGTTCTGTCGAATCCACCTGTTAAGATCTAAAAATATTTCACTCGATGACATCGACACAGAACAAAATCGTGCAAGTATCTATTTGAAAGTAGCTTTTATTGGACAAGTGATGAAAACCACTTTGTATACGATATACATATGCATACAACTAGACTTGAAAGTACACAAGGCTAAGCTCAACATCTTCGGGAACCTTACGAGGAGGAGGAAACTTTGAGAGAGAGTGTGCAATTTTCTTAGCAGTCTCCAAGTACGAAACATACTTGTCAATCGATTCAACGGTCTTCGAATCAAGATTGTAGATATTATTTTTTGTCACAAAATCTTCAAAGCTAGCTGATTGCAAAGCATGAGTGATTAGCAAGTTTCCAAATGCCGGTTTGCTTTGTTTAATAGCCAAAATCTCTTCGAATGACTTGTTCTTGAAAGTCCAGGTCCCTGTCTTCCAATTGAAGTCATAAAGAGGAAGGAATCTCTGGCCATACATGGCTATGAATTCCAGGGCAGCAAGAATGAACTCGAACTCCTCTATTGGCATGTGGTAAGCAAAGTTGATCCTTGTCCATCCCAGCTTCACTCCGTTGTATCCCTGTGACCACCGTAGATTCTATTAATCAATCAACAATTAACCTTTCCATCCTGTGTCTATGTTGCTGAGGAAAGTATACATGTTCGGCTGGGCCTACACTCTAATTTTACCCAATGAAAATGAGATCCCCAAGCCTACCCATTTAACTCAAAAAATTTTATTAAATTTTTTTTTGTTACAATGATGGGTTAATTAAAGTGGTTTGTGTGTTTTTTTTTCCTGTTTAGAAATCATGTGCTAAAATATTGTAACTAACTTGTTTAATAATTATTTTTCTCTAAAACCAAAGTCATTATAATATAAAATCTGAATACCTAAAATTCTACACATATTTCGGGCCGATCATTAAACAATATTTTCAAGTCTATCAATTAACATGATTGGCCTAAAAAATTTCTTAAACCCTCCTATAAATGATGGCGGACTTGGATAATTTAACGGTTCATATGTTCAATCAGTCGTTACCTTTTGGACGGCATTTCTCAAGGCTATTGAGTGAGGCTCATCGACATGGAGGAGATGGTGACCATAGGGTCCGGCACAAGCGCACCCACCTCGAGCCTGGATGCCAAAAAGGTCATTGAGGAGCTTTGCAACAAAAGGCCCATGTAGGGGCTTATCTCTCAGGTTCCCAGATTCTCCCCACCCATAAATACCTCCCTCTCTTGTCCCACTGTTGCCTACTGAGCCGGAATTTGTAGTGGAGAACACAAGGAACGATAGGATGGCTTGCCGTTTTACACTAGTGTTTCCTAATACCCATATGTTTGGATTAGAGATAAGCTTGTCAAGCGCTGCTTCTATGAGGTTGTGTTCCTGTGTTTTGATCACTTCATAGCCTATGTATTCTTTAACCCAAAATGCCATTGCAGCTCTGATTTTCTGGACAATTTGTGGAGTGCCAGCATCTTCTCTCTCTTCCACATCCTCACAGTATAGAGTGTCCTGCATGCATGTTATTTGAATAAAGCAAAGTAAACAACAAAATTAATATCTCAATAGGCTGTATTAAGTCAAGTTCCTACATCCTTTTTAAGTACCTCAAGAAAATTCACCACAACCTCTTATGCGTTTGATGCTAATAAGAGCAATTTTTCTATGAGCAAATGTTATTCTTTTAAAAAATTTGTATAGAAAATTTCACTACAATAATGAGGCAGTAGTATTTTTTGTAATGAATAGTCATCATGGTGATTCTTTTATTTTGAAGTGAACAACTCTGGTTCATATTATTTTGGTGATAATATGTGTATAATTTTTTTGGTTTATAACATTACCCTTTTCTATTTCATTCCTACATATGAGAACGAAATTATGCGCAACGCACACAGACTTATAGCATTACGGTGTTCCTTTCTACTACATTGCATCTTTTGCCAAAATTTAAGAAAATCGCAAAACTTAACAAGCTGGATGAGTACCTTTTCATTGAATCCATTCACAAAACTTACAGTTCCTCCTCCACAAGTTGAAGGTGGAGAAGTTCTGAGTTGATACAGGATCTTGCTCATTAGAAGAATTCCAGGAGTACCAGGCCCTCCAACGAACTTATGTGGACTCAGGAAAATTGCATCATACCCATCTATCTCTCCGGATATCATGCCAATCTCTACATATGGACCACTTCACATAGAAGTTCAAGGCAAAGCAAATCAGCACTTTTTCAGTAAAAATTGTGATCCATATATTTGAAGGGAAACAAATGAAAACAAAAATGATGACTACATACCTTGCAGCAAAATCAAAGCAAGCAAAAGCACCATATCGGTGAAGAAGTAAAGCAAGGGCACGGGTATCAGAGTAAATCCCAGTGACATTACTACAAGCCGAGAAAGAACCCAACATAGGGCGGTTCGTCTGTTGGTAAGACTCAAGCTGTAGCTTTAGAGCCTTGATGTTTATTAATCCATTTTTGTCTAAACCAATCTCCACAACTTCTGCTAGGCTTTGGCGCCAAGAGAGGAGATTTGAATGGTGCTCATACGGTCCAACAAAAACTACCCATCTTTCTTCATTTCTAAGACTATCCATCAATATCCTATCCCTCATAGTTGATGCAACTGAAATTCCCATAACCTCTTGGAGCCGTTTGATAGCTGCTGTTGTGCCAGAGCCAACAAAGAGGAGGGCATCTTCGTCTTTTCCACCAAGGCAACTCTTTATATACCTGCTTGCTTCATGCACCATTTTTGTAGTTTGATGCCCCACATAGCTGTCACTTGTATGTGTATTTCCTGTTCATAATGATCATTCAGGTATGCTGTAATAAAACCAAATGTACCATTCTTTATATAAATTCCAAAGAAAATTGTTCGGGGAGAGAGAGAGAGAGAGAGAGAGAGCATAACAAACAAGTTAGATGGGTCTTAATTAATTAGGAGCGCAAAGTTAATGTTGGACGACGAGCAAAGAAGAGAACCCACAGCCTCAACTCATGACACTTACCTATGTCTTAATTTTTTGTTTCATTCTTACTAATTTGCTTCATCAAGAATCATTCCAGCTAGATTAGTACTTCTAAAAAACTTTTGAAGGATAAGTTGGAGTTGACTGCATTTCCTTGGTATGCAACTTATCTTCACATTTTAACTCTACTCCCTGAAGTTTCAAGCTGGATAATTTAACTCGATGCGGCTTACACATATCCAAATCAGGAAGTCCTTTTCATCCTATTTGTAGCTCTACATTGGGCCTGTGACTATATCCTTGCTGCGTCATTAATTAGATTTATTAAAAGTCTAATATGCTATTCAAATAAGAAATAGTTCAGGAAAACAATAAAGAATTAGAATAGAGTTAATATTAGAGTATATAGAGGAAGATGAAAAATAAATTGAGAGAAAAGACAGAAGAAGGTGCAGACAACAAAAATAAAAGGACATATTATCATTATCTTTCAACTATTTAAACACTTGTGCTCTTATTAGAGTTCTCATGCGAAATGATGTGACTAATATGATTTTTATCATTTTAGACCCTTCTAAATAATCTATAATACCAGAAATCCTACTTTTACGCGATTTGGAAAATTTTGTATTTTCGCATTTTGCAAAATTTTGTATGTTCACAATTTTTCAACACATTATCTGATTTTAATGACTAATCCATCTTGTGTTTACAAAATATTGTTAGCGACTCTCCTTTTGTAACATGCCCATTTTAATAATCTGTCTTTTTTTTTTATTTTTTTTTAATTTCCTCGTTACATTTTCAAACAACGGGTCTACAGTTCTGTCAATCACATACACATACACGCACACAAAAAGTTTCACAACATTGTTAGGCGATGTTTAGCAATGAATGAGAAAGTTGGGAGTCATGGTGAACTTACCATAAACAGGAAGAACATTGGTAATGATGTAGTTCTCAATATAGTGAAGACTCCGGCCAGAGGCAGTGTAGTCAGCGTAAGTGAGACGACGTTTCCCAAAGGGAGTATCAAACTCCAAGTCGCTGCCGATGACTTGAGACTGCAACCATGCCAGTTTCTTCTCCGGAGGGCCGCTTGGCATGCCCGTCCCTACCATTTTAAACGAATCCAATCGCCACTCGGTATCATCTAAAACTCGGCAACTAGTTTTCGGAAGCAAATTAGTACGCTTGATGAGGTTTTGACCATGCTGTGGCTCCATCTTTGGATCACAGTGAGTTTCTTTGATAATAGGTTGCTCCAACTCCATGGTTCAGAAATGATAATGGAAGTGAAATGAAGTGTTTATTGTGTTTTAATAAGAATGAATGCTGGTATATATGCCTTAGGGTTGGTTAATGGAGGCCTAGAATTTATATATATATATATAAGCGTTGGGGGGGTACCCTACAGTAATGAATGGATCATATGCTTAACCAACTCAGCAAGCAGAAAGGTCTTCGTCTTACCAAACGCCGTGATGTTACTGCTTCCAATTCTCTTTGTAAAAATGACTTGACTTTCAAAATAAATGAAAAAAATACAGCTAATATTGGCCACTGGTAGATAAGGATTGAGCCCTGGAACTTATTTCAACTCTCGTGTTTTTTGTTTTGTGGATCATAAAATTTAGAAGAAAACAATAAATATATGTTGATTGAATTAATGAGTTTTAGCAACGTGATTCACATGCTCTCTGTGGAAGCCCTTTTCTCACTCACCAGCTGCAAAACAGATATATATATATATATAGTTCGCAAACCGTTGGTGGTTGGAGATTTTTTACTTCTTGGTCAGTTTATTTATGTCATCACTGAAAAACCCTTATAGGAATAAATCGTTGATCCTCCCCATTTCATGGTTAAATATATAGAGATTTTTATTTTATTGATTAAAGAGTCGACACGTCAGTTAAAACAAAAATGATGACTTCAAATGTGGTGACTTAAGATTTATTTAAAAAGAAATAATTTTGTATTATGAAAAGATTTGGGAAAAAGGCATTCAAGATGGACATTAATGGACTTTTCAAAACAATTAGGTATGAATATTTGATGGCTGAAGGGAGAGAACGTACAAACTAAAAGCCTAGGCTTTACACCAATTCTCCTATTATTATTAAAGCATGCAACTATCTTCATGCATGTATCCTCACGCCATATATGACGTGGTTTTCAATTGCATCAGAACTTGACGTAACGTCTATATGTTCCAATAACTCATTTACGACATCAAGATTTTTTTTGAATGAAAATATCGACAATTAATGCACTTTAAACGAATAGAGCTAGAGATTCACAAATTAATAGAACTAATCTCATCAACCTGAGGAGTTTTGCTTATTAAACCGATATTCACTGATTAATAGAAGTACTACTTCAATAAATTGATGAAGATATCAAGACAAAAAACAAAAAAAAAATACAGAATAATTGGAAAACATTATATTATTGTACAAGAGCAATGTTCAACAAAATAAAATAGCCATGGTAAGTAAAAGTTTTTCTTCTTTTCTATTTTGGAACATAATTCTAACTAGGAGACATCATTTTAAGTTTTTATTTGTTACTTCTAATTTTATTTTTTTTTCCTTGAGAATCACAAGTTTTTTTAATGAAAATATTTTAGAAAATTGAAAATTTTATTTTTCGAACTCAAACTACTTACTGAACTCATGTACTTCTGAGAAGTCATGTTTTGAAAATACGACTTTTAAACTTTTAAATATGAACTTGAAGTTGTGTCTACTTCAACACAAAGCAAGCATGACTTCTAAATATGAACTGAAAGTTGTGTCTACTTCAAGACTTTGACATTCGTATATGAAAATATAACTGTTTGATAATGCCTTTATTTTCAAAATTTTTGAAAATTGAAAGTAAAGTTTGTTTAATGACTGTTTTCAAATGTTTTTCTTTTTCAAATTCTGAAAAAAATAAATGCACAAAAATAATATTTTTAATGCAACAATAACAAAAGTAAATAACAACTTTTTGATTGCCAAAAATAAAGTAGACATATAAAACTGGCAACCTAAACAAAAATAAAAAATTGAATTGGAAGTGTTACCAAACACCACTTAAGTCGCGTTTGGTACCACTCTGTGAATTGAATTGTTACAACTCATCGAATTAAACCACGCTATCTAGTATATTAAAGTCAACAAGTAATTGATTAATATATATCAACATTGTATAGCTTTGGTGCCATTGATAAACAGCAAGAAAGTATGTTTAATTAGCTGTGTAGTATCTGATCAGTTTTGCATAAACATATTTTAATACCCTGAACAAATTAGAATACCCGTACAAAGAATGTAACTATGTCTAGTTTATGTTGCTGGTCTTAGAATCCTGTTATTAACTCCTCATATTTGCATAATGTATCTATTGTATAATATTTGCATAACATAATCTCTTCTATAAAATTCATATATCTATATGCATACTTCATAGTCAACGTTGAATATAATGGTGCATCTGGATTTTCTTCTTTTGCTAAAAAAAAAAACTGTTCTCAAAGAAAAATGAAAGTGAAGATGCTGAGATGAGGTGACAATAGTCTCTCAAAAACCATACTGGGGAATAAATAATTTGGCATTGCTTGCATGACCTACCTATATATATATATATATAAATCCGACCTTGCTTGAAGTAGCTTTGCTTCACAAATAGAGAAAATTCAAATGTGGTTGCAGTTTTATGTGAATGCTTGATGGAATTATATTTTCGTTTCGTCTTAAAAAATTCCAGTAAACATGATAGATAAAAGGATATCGTATCCAAATAGTCTCAATCGACATCTTCGTTTGCCAGTCGTCTGCGAGGTTGCTTCTCTCATATGGAATTTGGAAGATTATATATATATATTCTCAATTGTCAGCTGCAAAAGTCATAGTTCAATTACACACCTACAGACCAATAACTCCACAAGAGACCGGTGTTGATGTTACTACTTTGTCTTTTTATTTCATCGCTAAGAAACTGGGTAGGAACAAAATTGTCTTGAGGTCAATTTCGCAAGTTAAACGGGGACTCGCATAGCATTCATATCATTCAGGAATGAGCATGGCCTACCAATTTAATCATTTCAGGGAATTGGCGTTATTCCGTGGTTTTTGGGTTGGTTATGTGTATATATACATAAACAAAGTCAGGATTTCATCTTTAAAGGGCCAAAAATTGGTCTATAGGCTTTCACTTCATGTAGGGTCGCCATTCCACTTCATGTGTGAAAATCTTTGGTCTTGATGTCTACTACGTATAAGGGTTCATTTTCAAGCCAAGGGGGACCAAGGCTGCCGTGTGCCTTCGTCTCCTGTATTTATCTATCTATCTATATATATATATATATATATATATATATTTAATAGGTATTAATTATTGATCATATTCACGGATCTAAAAATTCTCGGGTCGTAATTGGCATAGCTTTCAAAAACAATTTCTTTTCTTTTTTTGCTCAGAAAGTTAGAAGTTATAGAAAATACGATTGAAAATATGCTGGATACGTTGTTTGTCAAAAATCTTTTCAAAAAATTAGGTAAAAAATAAATAATTTTCAAAAAACATTGTAATGTTGTTTTCTAATTTTTTAATTTTTGTGTGTTCAGATAATGAAATATTCAAGAATGAAAAAATTTTGAGTTCTCTACATTTTCAAAGCCTTTTAGAAACATTAGAGCACTAATTTCTGAAAGCTACGCCAAAAAAGTACTTCCTAGCCTCAATCATTTTTTTGGAGTGTTGATGCACAAATGAACGATTGAAAGATACTAATTATAATATTTCGAATGAATGATGTGTAATATAAAAAAGAATGCTTAAATAAATGCCTTCAAGAGTCGGATGATCGCTTCACTTTCAATGTGTTGATGCATATAATTAGTCAAATAAGCTAAGGAACCAGAAAAGGAGGTACATTTTCCTATCAAAATTTAAAAAAAAAAAAAAAAAAAAAAGAAGAAGATATGGTATGATCCGAAACCTTAACTAAAACGGAAGATAGAAAACAAAGGCAAAAAATAAATTATCAAATCACAACCTAGTTGCACAGTTATGCTAGAATTTCCTTTCAAAATTGAGACCATAAATAAGGCATTCATCGTATGTTTGTTTGGAAAATATATACAATAATCACATTTTTTTTTTCTTTATTTTGAGTTGCCTTTAACAACGTATGTTCAATAATCAAGAAAATAAAACGAACAAATTTTTGATTGTAACGAAGTATTGTATCTTAATGAAAAAAATGGGATGACTGACAATTGCTTACAATTGCATTCCTTTTCTTTTCAGTGTAAGGGTATTTTACTTATTTAATGTTGCTCACATGGGTTGTCTCTGAGTGCAATTATCATTTTGCCCTCAAATGACTTACACATGGAACAAAAACTTTAAAAAGACAGTATAAAATAAATTAAGCAATGATTAAGGAAAGAAAAATACTAATGACAGTTATTTTGACAGTCGTGTTTGGGCATCGCCGTACTCTAGCTTACACGTGTATTATAATAAAAGAGAATAATCATTCACCTAAAGTATCGGTTTCCAAATAAAACAAAACAAAGTTTGAGCTGAGGGTACGAAAGACAGCCTCTCCATCTCCTCTCTCTCTCTCTCTCTCTCTCTCTCTCTCTCTCTCCTTACATCAGAATGTTAGCCGCTCCATCTCCTCTCTCTCTCTCTCTCTCTCTCCTCACCACAGACCCAAATCAACCTCATCTTATTTTACTTTTTCAGTTGCCGGTTTATATCACTTGGTGGAATCCACGTGTTAACTATAGAAAAAAGGGTGTGCAAAAGCGACTATCAATAGCGATGGTTGCTAGCATTCCTTGAAAGAAAAAGAGCCTTTAAAATTAAGATCATTAATTCATATATAAATAAATTCACTGAAATAACGTAACATGTTAAAATAATTAATTTATATATTGTAAACAACATGACCATATAAATTACAAAAATCTATAATATCAATTCTTAGAAAAAAAAAAAAAAAAGATATGAACAATAGGGTCAACTGATAGTATACATGTATGTAAATATACCAAGGTAAGTATTTTTTTTTATAAATATGATGAAAAGTCATAGTCCTTTAAAAAAACTAGTATTACAATTAAATTGCATAATATCAATTTTTCCTTTATTTTTAGAGGTAAATTAACTAATAACTTTACACATATAATAGTCAACTAGTCGTACATATAAGCTAGGTATAAAATATTTCAGACGGGCCAATTGCCGTGGGTGACCCCTCCCTCCGCCTTAGCCCTTGTTTTCTTCTATGTGAGATAATGATTCGTTTAATAGGGATTATTTTAAATATATTTTTTATTAGTAAAAAAATTAAATTTATTTGAATATTTTATTTTTTTAAGTTAAAGATAAGTGAAAAAATAAAAATTTAAAATTTTAAAATTTTAATTTTTTTACTTATAAATTTAAAAAAAATTTAGGACGAAAAAACCTACAAACGAGTACACACATGGTGGGTTGACTTACATACAAATCATGTTCAAATATTGTTTTTTTTTGGGAACAATTCCAGTACTCCAAAACGGTTTCGGACGTATCGTGCCTCAAAATTTGATTAGTTGTTGGATGGTACGTAATAATTATTTGAGAGGTGATATGGACGGTTCGATATTTTAATGGCTACAACAGGTATCCATTTTTTCATTATAAATTGACTAGTCATAAATTTGACTTCAATGGTGCATGAATGCATTTCCATAAGCATTTAGAGTGAGAACTATCAACAGGATTAGTTTAGATCATAAGAATTAAATATTTCGCTTGATAACGTTTATATTTAATTTTTGCTGTTAACAATCTTCTTTAATAAACAATAAGTAAGTTTAATGTAAATTCGCGGCTTGCTATGTTCTTGGATTGAAATAGCCTTCTTAGATTGAATTGGAATAGAGGCCTGCGGGGATGAAAGATGTTGGTGGATGACATTTTTTTTTTTTTTGAGGGAGGGGGGGGAAGGGTTAGGTGGACTTCCTTTTTTTGGGTCTATGACAGTGAGTGAGCACTTTTGTCCATCACAATGATATAAATGCTATTTGTAAACTTTTAGGTAAATTATATTGAACAGAGTTTTAGGTTTAATATGCAAACCATTCTTTATGTATACTAATTTCTCTTGTCAGAGTTTCTCTCTCAAAAGTTTTTATCTCTAATATCCTGTCAAAGTTTATCTTTTTGATAAAATTACTCTTATACCCTTTATGATAAGACGAAGGCATTTCTAATTTAAAAAAATGCACATATTTATCATGTCAGGCAAAAAGACTTTTTAAATGTTACCTCCACGCAAATCCAACCAACGCAAACCAACCCACCAACAGAAACCCTCTCTCTCCCCCTCCAATGTCGTCCACCAATATCTTTGAGTCCTGATGTCCGGAGCTGCACTTTAAAACTGAGTTCATGCCTTCATTTTTTAGTTTTGTATTAATTTTATCATATTTGTACATATTGTGTAGAGTCTAAAAATGTAAATTTACTATCGTATGCTTACGTAAATTTTTCTTTGTTAAGGTGTTCGGCATCTAAGTTTGTCATGTCTTAACCCTATCGAGAAAATGTGTTGTAATTTTTTCGAAGAGTTAGAAAATTAATTTAGGATCGTATATATATATGTATGTAAAAGAGTTTTGTCAAATTTATTATATATATTTTTATAGACCCATTATAATTCCTCAAAAGGGAGTCACGTTTTCTTGTATTAATTTTAAAATAGCTTAAAAATGATATATAGGAGAGGATAGTAAGGTGAGTCCAAGTTCCTAACTTGTCGGTTATTAACTATCTAAACTCCTCACCTAATTGTAATTTAAAATTACTTTGTACATGCAATAAAAGTTATTTAATTACTTGTAAATTGTGTCATTTGTCTCAATTGTTGCCTTATTCATTCTTAACTTGTTGCTTCAAAATTACTTGTGCATCTTTGAGTATATGTGTTGACTTTAATTTATGAGTTGTTCCTTTGATTGACTTGTCTAGTATCCTAAGGCAAGTCTCACGCGGTCGTGCTCACTTAAAATATCCGTTAGCGACACCCGGCAACATCACCGACGTCCCAAAATCGCATGAATGCTACCCCTCCATTTCCAACCCACCATACACTGTCCATCTCTCTCTCTCTCTCTATCTCTTACCCAATGCCGTCAACCACCATCTTCAACCCCACCCCTCACCTAAAAACGCCGCCACCATCATCACACAATCGCATGAACACCACCTTCTTCAACTCTTGGGTCGTGGCTGTCAACTAAGCATCATCGCAAAGGTATTTCGGTTTCTTCTTTCATGTTAGTGGATATAGGTAATGGTTTGGGATGATGGAGGAAGAGAAGGGGTGTGGGATGTGGTTGGGGGTTTTGAGGATTACAACCAATTTGTTCAGAAGCTCGATTACAGAGGTCGTGAGGCAGGGAAAGTTGGGGCTACAGCGGGCAGCAGTGGTGTTGGTGCTTGAAATTGATGGTTGGGATGGTGTTGGTGCTTGAAATTAATGGGTTGCAGAGTAGTGCGACTGTGTGAAGGGGAAATTGATCGGGGTGATGACTTTGGTGGTGGGGGATTAAGGTGTCGTAAGGTGCTTCCGGTATAGGTGGGTTTCGGTGGTGGCCATTGGTGGAGAGAAAAATGTGGGCTGGCCAGAGGTTGGAGGTGTGGCAGTGGCGAGGCAATTGGATTTGGGGTTATGGGTTTGCACTGTGTGTGTGTGTGTGTGTGTGAGAGAGAGAGAGAGAGAGAGAGAACGAGAATTGATTTAAATAACATTATTGTTGGAGAATTACATGCATTATTTGTTTCCTTTGCCAAATTAATTATAAATAATATTATTTTAGATTTATGATTTAAGGGATTGTTTTGTTTATTTTCAACTTATCACCAACATTTTATATAAGTAATTAAAAAAGTGTCATGTTGCAAACATGGGTTTATTAATTATACACATATTCTTATTTGATTAGATTTTTGCTAATTTAAGATTTTTTGTAATACCAAAAATAATTAACATTGATTGTACATTACCATTAACATTATTTGTACTATTGTTTTTGTCAAATTGTTATAATGGTATGTTTGCCAAATCTAGTTTATTTTTTTGTAATAATAATATGCAAGAGCTATAGTAATTAGTTATTTATTCAATTATAAGTGACATTATTATTCCATTTTCATTAACATTACTTCTACGAATATTTTTTGTGAAATTCTTCTCTTTTACAAGGGTAATTTGGCTATTTTGTTATCCTTCTCAAGATTAATAACATACTTTATACAAAAAAACAAACCTGCTAATGGGAAGTTCATGGGAGGGGAAAATCTGTTATAAGTTTCAAAAAATAAGGGAGGTCAGTGTAATTTTTCATATGTGAGGGATGGTTTGTGTATTTAACCTAAATCTTAAAGGTGGTCAGTGTAATTTATTCTAAACTTTTTTGAAATTTGAGAACACGGGATGATACGTTACTTGGGACACAGCAAGACCGCTGGAATTTGGCGAGATATGCCGGAGCAGTATGAGAAGTACGCCGGAACAAAACTTAATATGTTTTGTACTTTTTTTTGTGTCAAAGCGATATGTACTAGCCAGTGTCAACGAGTACATAATGATATCAATACTTATGATTAGAAATTGAAGTTAACTATATGAAATAAGTCTCGTTCTTTTTGCCCATTTGAAGTACTCTAAAAATGTTTGTTAGCTCTAAAAAAGAAGAGAGAAACAAAAAATTACCATTTTTAAGGTTCAAAATTAGGTTCTCCTACCTTTCAACTTTTTATTTTTTTAAACCAAAAAGCCTATTATTCGTAACGACTGAAATGATGTTACAAAAACCTATTATTCGTGACGGCAATAATCCCGACGTAAAAAATAGCATTTGCGATGGCCAATTTGCTACGGCAACAAAGCTATCGTTAAAGACGTCCAAAAGCGACGTCGTTTTCAAGTTGGTAAATGCGTCCCCACTATTTACGATGCCTTGTTTGTGATGGTTGGTTGCCGTCGCATATGCGTTTAGTAAAATGTCATTATTTTGGTTCTGAACGACGTAGTTTTGTTCCTCAATTGATTCCTCCCTTTTTGCTTCTCTTTCCCTCTAACCCAGCCCTAAATCGATTTTTCCCAAAATCAAGAAGGCTACATCCTCCCTCTTCTGTAATCCCTCTCTCAGCAACTTTGGTCTCCAGCTCTCCCAGTCAACGACATCAATCTCCGGCCTCACTTTTGGTAAGCTTCTCTCTCTCTCTCTCTCTCTCTCTCTCTCTCTATGTGTGTGTGTGTGTGTGTGTGTGTATCTGTCTCTCTCTCTCTATATGTATATATGTCTCTTTAAGGATGGCAATGGACTTGGAGAAGGTAGAGATCCGACCAAACCCGTCCCATTTGGGGGAGGATATAGAGGATTCAAAATGAGAATGGAAGTGTTAAATTAAACCTATGCAGATATGTAGGCTAGGATGGACCCAGGTTTTTCTCCACCCCGCCATACCCGATTGGAGGTGGGGATGTGCTTGTATCTCTATATGAAAAATTACCCCTTGAATACTTTAATTTGTACTTTGAACTTTGAGTTTTTAATTTTGTTATTAATCTCTTCAGTTAAATATGTAATTAATTCATGTTGAAGGTGTTATGAGGAGAATAAGAGCTTTTGAAAGTAGAACCTTTTAGTTAGATGATGAATTTGGGGATAAGAGCTTTAAATTGGACTTGGTGGGTGCGGGTTCAGGGATGGACGGAGATTTGTACCCATGGGTCGGGGATGGACATCCAAAAAAATATTTGTACAGGTATGGAGGTTGGAATGGAGGTGAATTTTATAGGTAGAGACAGGATGGAGGCGTCGTCCCCCGCCCCGATTCACTGCCATCTCGAATTTTGGCTAACGTAACAAACATTTAAAGTGCTTATATTACGAAATATTGGGAAAAACTTCCCAATGATCAATTTTTCCTAATTATTTGAAATGTGTAAAAAAAAATTAAGCAATACGAAAGTGAAAACTGGTAGAATTAATTTCGTGCAAATTGATAACCAACGTGAAATCAAATAGTAGCTGGGGAACGTTACTTTCAACAACGGCAATATGATTTTCAAAATGAATGCATATTGGATGTCTAAATACATCCAAATTTGTGTAAAGGTAGTAATATATGGAGTAACGCTGATCTTTCAGATAAGAAGCTCAATTTATGCATTATGGGTTTAAAATCAACTTAGTATGCTAATAACAAATTAAGCATAGTGTAGGGAAGTCATAGGCTTAGATCAATATGTAAATATTCCCATTCATATATTCCTTTTGGTGTTCAATGTCATGCTACAGCTTAATCTAACACGTTGAGTTCAATGCTATGGTGTTAGTTCCTTGTGCTGTAGTGAATCAAGGGGTTTTCGTTGGTTGGAGAAAATTAAAGATTAATTATGATAGAAGGTTATTCGAAAACAATGCTTGAAAGAATAGTTTAACTGGAAGACAAAAAACAAGAATAACTAAGGTCGATGAGATCCCTCTACACGGCATTTGATATTGAAAAGGAGAGGTGTCTTGATTATGAGAGTGGAATAATGTTATGTATGCATCTATATAAGAAATGGTGCCAAAAACTCAAAATCAGTTCTATTATTTCCATTGGAAGAAAGAATCTTTCTTTATTCACACTAAATATTCAGTTTGGGTGTCTTTCTCATATAAACTGTATCCATCTATGTGAATGTGGTTATGTGAAATGGACAGATTACCAAATCGTAAAAATGAAGGATAGATGGCAACACCTGTTTTAGAAAACAGTCTAATACTAGCCTCATCTGATCTTGGGTTTGGCACTTGAATTGATGTTGAATGGGAAAGAGAAATCAACTGTATCAAGTTTGTGCATATTCAAAGATTTTTTGAGTTAATTTTGCTGATTTTAGATTTGCAAATCACTAATCATGGTAGCCATTAACACCTGGGTAACGTGAATTAAAGGTTGATTATAAGTACACCTTCTAAACTATGACTCATTATCACTAAGTCTTTCTAAACTCTAAAATGTACCAAATTGACTCCTTACACTATAAATTTGTATCAATCAACACTACTGGAAAAATCATTATTTGCGACCGCAACAAGCCATTGTAAAAGGCCAATTTGCCATCGCAAATAAGCATTTGTGACGGCACTGCGACGGCATGTTAAGCGACAAAAATGTGAGATCGCAAATAGTTTTTGCAATAGCTGAGCGACGGCGTGAGACACTATTAGCGATAGCAATTATACCATTGCAAATACTCATTGTCAGGTGAATATTAATTGTAACAATTGCTTCATCGACGCTAAAGAATTTTTTTGGTGGTTTAACATCGTTGCCAATACTTATAGCTGACTCATATTAACGACGGATTGGCCTTCGCAAAAAGACTTTTAGCAATGGAAAAAACAATCACAAAAAGCGACGGGAAAAACCCAAAGTATAACCAATTGTTTTCCCACTTTAGCAACAGGAGAGTGTCGTCGCTAATAAGTTTTTTTTGGGAAAAAAACAATTTTCTATATAAATTACAAATAATTTTTGAAATTTTTTGTTTCACCTGATAAAATGTATATTTAACATAATTCAAATAACCAAAATTCACACATTCATTTAAATTTGAATACTTAAAAAAAAATACTTAACCAAGTTAATAAATTTTTAAATATTTAACCAAAACAAATATTGTCTGCCATCAAAATCCATACAACAAAAATAAATTACAAACTCTCTTTTTGTAATAACGTCTATAATCCAAAATTCATACAACAAGAGAGCTTTTAGTCTATCGCAAAATAAGGCCATATAGGAACACCATCAACCTATTCTTTCAGAATAACTTGAAAAAAGAAAACATATAAATATTAAATATAATAATAAATACAATAAAAATAATTAACAGATATGCATGTATATATATGGAGATTAGAGCCCTACCATTCCATTTAAAGCCCTACTATTCTATTTAATAAACCTACTCTTTAAAGCACAAAAACAAATAAAAATTAATAAAATAAAGAAAGAAAGAAGTTATTGAGCCTAACATCGTATTAGTAGTTTCACACCAAAAAGGAAAAGGGAGAGAGAAGAAAGGGGAGGATGGTTCACACAGCTAATTTTGTTTCTTCAAAGTTACGAGGATAAGATTGTTCCAGGCTATTGTTCTCCACACAAAATACATAGCATGCCCTGTTGACATAAATGATCATAATATCTTGTCCCCAATTTCCTACCATTAAAGAATTACAGGCTTAGAGTAAAAAACTTTATTGAAAGTGCCAGTAGCAAAAGTATTAAGAAAAAAGAATCAAAAACAAAAAAACAAAAAAAAAAAAGAAGAGGAAAATAACTTTTTCATACGCATGCTTTCCTATCAACTAGTGTAGCAAAAGGGACTAGTTGAATTTTTATTTTCTAAAGCTCGTATATGTGTACATCTATGTAAATAGTACAATATACAAGTATATACTGGGACTAATCTAGCAAAAGAGAACTAAAGACTTATAAAAATGAAAACATAATTTCATGTCAAATGAACTAAGTAAGATAGAATCATTGCAAATATGGACAATAGCATCTCAAAATCACCTAACTGATGGACTTAACTTTGAAGATTTTGATCATAGCAACACAATGCATAAGAATGTCACTACCAAAGGAACTCCAAGCATGGTGAGCCTAATTAATTGAGTAAAAAAAAAAAAAATACTGTTACCACTAAAAATGCGATTGCAGATAACGAAAGATCCCTTAATAATTTATGTGATTACCTTTACACTCATAGAAAATTTGCAGTGGAGACACCGAAATAAAATGTCTAGCATGACTCAAATAGTATGCTTCAACTTGTTTATGCTAGTGAATAAATGTTACAAAAAGAATAAGGTTGAAAGTGAGTGGAAGTTAGTTAATCGATTAGAAGAATGATGATTTTTAGGTTGGAGGGAAGGTACTCCCCAGGTACCTAACTCTTACCATTGTGATTATACTTGCACAATGAAATCAACTACTCAATTTATCATACTTAACATTATAAATTATCATAATTACCACATAGTTACACTATATTTATTCTTCAAATTGATCACATTTTTTACTGAATGTCATCATACTCACTAGTCAATTAGATGCATTATTCCAAAAACACTCAATTTGATTAATTTGAAAGACTTTAACCTTTTGCTTAGATATTTTTGAAATCATCCGATCAATAAATCATTTTTCACAAAATCAGAGGACAAAAATTGTCAAAAAAGTATATATATATTTGCTTGTGTATGTATAGGTCATGGCTACCGCTTGACCTGTACACGCATCGGACAGTAGGGCACGTGTCAACCAGAGGCCCATTGGTAAGTCATTATATACATGCAACACCGAGTAAAGACCCCTTCCATTCACTAAAAAACACCCAGAATCTCTCTCTCTCTCTCTCTCTCTCTCTCTCTCGTTTGTCATACGAAAGAAGTCTCTCAATTTTCTTACCTCAGAAAGTAGTACTACTACTACTTCACTACGAGCACTGAAAAAATGGTGTCTTGTTAGGAGAGCTATGGAGCCGGTGAAACCAAGGGTCGAGCTTAGGTAATCATCATAAGGCTCTTTATGGTTATGTTAATGACTATGCGTATATATATACATATGAATATGATTTTGCTAATATGTACTTAGAAAAGGTTATGTTAAATGCGTGTTATTAATTAATTACGTAGGAGAAGATGGGGCAGATGACAGAATCCATGAAGCAGAAGGTGCAGGAGGCCCAAGACAAGGCATACGCGACCGCAAATCGGCTCAAGGCTGCACCCAACAATCCAAGAAAAAAGCATCCGAGAAGGCCGGTGCTGTTAAGGAAAAAAGCTTCAGAGGCGGAAGTGTCAGCCAAGAAGGCCCTCGAAGCCTCCGAGGCCGCCAAGCAGAAGGCAGAGGCGATGGCAGAGGCGGCCAAGCAGAGTGCTGAAACAGGGAAGGAGAAACTGGTGGCATCCTCCAGAAGACGGGGGAGCAAATCAAGAGTAGGGCATTGAATCATTTTGAGGGAAATTTATTATTCATTAACTGAAATATAAACATTAAAGTTCCTCCAAAATAATTTGACCAACAAAACTAACTAATTTGACTATGTGTTTGTGTGTGAGAGAAAGTGTAATCCAAATTTAACCAAAAAAGGGAAGAAAACCCCTCAAATCAAAATGCTTGTTTTGGATTGTCTTGAAGATTTTCAACAGCCGAGTATCTATCCTCCATAGCTTCTCTCATCCCCCTCTTGCAATACACCGAGTACCCATTCTTGTCAACCTCCATCATATCCCTCCGGTCCACCGCCAGCGTCGCTGGATCGCTAGTGCTAAAACCGGTAGACAAAATCGAAATATCGAGCCTAGCCGGTCTCTTCCTCTTCAATAGCGCCGAAAGAGACAAAGACAAAGTTGAAGCCCCCATCGTTGGACGCCCTGTTCAGCCCACTCGGCGGCTTTTGTGTCTGAGGTGGCTTTTCCGTCCGAAGCCTCAATGGCGAAGACGGAGACGACGACAGGGAAGATGAAGAAGGCGAGATGCTTAGAGTTAGGGCTTTCTCGGGGACGATGAGACTGCGGATTTGCAGAAGAAAGAAGTGGAAACCTAAATGGGGAGAACATAGGTGAGTTTGAGATTGCAACGGTACAAGACATCCTCATTGAATTATGGCTGGTAATTAGAGGGAAAGACAACAAAAGGGGAGGAAAATATTCAGAAACAAAACCACATCGTTTTGAACCAAAACTACGCCACTTCACTAAAATCATTTGCGATGGAAACTTACCATTGCAAATAAGAAGTCGTAAATAGGGGGACGCATTTAACTTCATGGAACAGCGTCATTTTTTATTTTTTTTGTGACGGATTTGTGGTCATTGCTAATGGGCCGTTGCAAATAGTGATTTGCAAATAGTGATTTTTCTGATAGGGCAAGCCCTTCTGTTAGCAATATATTATCAATTTGTTAGGAGAGTAGATGAAAAATGTAACCAGTAACTTGCACATGTTCACACAAGTTCATTTTATATCTAAATTATTTTCTCTTTTTGTAAATAATTGTTTAATGACTGATATATCCTTTGTATTGCTTCTATGTATACATGTCATTTCAAGAGATATTTCAGTCATACAAGAAACAATTAATTTAGGTATAAAACTATATTTTTGTGAATATATAAGTCATATAACAAATTTTCATCTATTTTCTTAACGGATTGCTAACAAAAGGTGTTGATTGATACAAATTGGTAATTCAGGGGTCAATGTATTACGTTTTAGAGTTTAGGGAGACTTAGTGATACTACGTTGTAATTCAAAGGTGTTTGTATTCAACTCCATGAAATTAATAGGTAAATAATTTCACTCATTGTTGGTCAATACATGACTGGAATTATTGAGAGTAAAGGTTTCTCTAAAATCAGGTAAACCTAGAAGACTATGGTAGAACAAAAATATCAAAACACTTCTATAGATTGCCAAAAGAAAAAAAAAATCATAAATGAGAAGAGAGACCATAATTTATGCTATGACCATAATACATGACCAGAAGAAGAAAAAAAATGAACTTTGCCATTGTTCTCCATTTCTTAATCTTTACACTACCTCACTTCAATTGGGCACATTTGCATAGAAATAGCAATGGAGATCTCAACTCTGAACTCTGAAGGCATCTTGTTTGGATAGCATGTATTGGCAATTAATTTAACGTCTAACTTAATGAAGTGTCATGCATGGTTTTCAAAATCTTAAATGGTTTTTTGGGTTAGAAGCGGTCAAAATTTTAAATCCTTTAGGGACACCAGTGTTGGTGTTTCATACCATAATCTAGTGAATAAACAAGATCCTTTGCCAAAAAACCTAATAGGATTGAGGCTGATCTCTGCATTAAGCAACTTAAATTGATCAATACTTCATGGATGAAAAATACAGAAATTTGGACACGAAGTCATTGTAGTCTTAACATTAGGTAATTTAAAGCAATAGTAAATAAAATTGATTTATTATATTTTTCTTTTCCTACTCCCCAAAATTATGGTCCATGACGGCGACTTAGGGACCAACAAATTAAATGGGTTTCTGCATACCCTATCCACCATGCCGCAACACATCCTGGCTTCAGCTAAAACAAAGTAAATAAATAGACCTTTCTTTTTGGATTCTTGGGAAGAGGCTACCCCAGCCAAGTAAGAACCAACTTAAACATGTCTAATCCTAAGTAACCAACCCCACTGTGGTGAATAGGAAAGAGCATGCACGGAAGAGAGAGAAAAACCATGCTGAATGCTATGTCGATCTCCTACATCAAAAGCCAATAAATGTAAGGAAAATGCTAATTTTTTCAAAATTTGTATAGAAAATTCTAACAGAATAAAGACATTAGTATTATTGTTGTGAAAAATGCTATTTTTTCAAAACATTTGTATAGAAAATTCTATCAAAATGATATGGCAGTGATTTTTTTGTAATTAAGCGCAATAATAATAGGTTTTTGATACAAAGTGATTAGCTCTCATTTAATCACATCATTCTAGTTATAACTTCTACATGAATTTTGTAGTTGTATAATATTACCTGTTTGTTATTATAGTAATGTTATACAAACAGAATTTTCATATAGAATTATGTTTGAATGAATGAGAGTCTTTCACTTTAAAACAAAATACTCACCATAATAATTTTAATTATAAAAATGCCACTGTAAAATCATTCTAGTGGGAGTTTCTCTACAAATTTTCTTTAAGAATAACATTTTTCTAGTTATTAAGAGACATCATGATATTATTTGGTTCTAAAATAAAAGGATCTCATTCAATTACATCTATGTAACTTATATGTGAATTTTTTAATTGTATAGCATCACTCTAAACGTGAACATACATGTCCGAATGTATTCCTTAATTCACATGAAAACAATCAGCAATGTATCCAAATACTTTTTACAGAAGCGAGTCCTGGAATTGGTTACACTTGTAAGAGATTATACCATTTTTGTCATGCTTTAATTGACTTTCTCTGTCACTAGGCTAGGCCAAATTTTCTTGGAAACATTGACTTCAACCATTAGCGACCATCATGGAAACGTCCCTCACCAACGAGACTAATTGCTTGCTAATTCTTTGCCTAGTCTCTATAAATTGCTCTATCTAGTTTCGTCTTCATCAAAGAGTAGTAGAAGGTATAGTGGAAGAAAGGAGGCGTTTCTTTACTAGTTAGAAAAAAGAAAAAAAAATGTGGTTTGGCATGAAGAATTTCATCTTGTATCTCTTGGTATACATACTATTTGATGGCATCCTCCATTGCCAAGCTTGGGTTCACCACCATTGTTTTGTTGTAAGCACTACTATTAAATGAACTTCTCTACTTGTAATTTGAAGTTATGGGCTGATGATCATACACAATTTGGTTCTTTCAATGTGTGTGTGTATATATAATGTGTATATATGTCCTCATACGATATTGGATGATTATGATTCCTTGCCAATCGTTTCGTTTGCAGGTGAAAGAAGTTCCCTACACAAGACTCTGCAGCACAAAGAAGATCCTGACAGTGAATGAACAATTTCCTGGGCCAACTCTCTATGCTCACAAAGGAGACACACTAGTTGTTGACGTTTACAACAAAGGAAAACGAAACATCACCCTTCACTGGTATATATCACAAATCCTTAGCCCTGCAGTTCAGTCACAGCCTGTCTTGTCATGGATTTGTGGGTTCTAATAGAAGCTGGCAAGCTTTGATTTACTCAAAAAATGGAGCCTATGGCCTCTTCAAATCATGATGTGCTTCAAATCATGATGTGCCACTTGATAGCCTTAATCTATTGCTATTCTTTCATAAAAGCTTTTTTTATAAAAAATCTCATTAAAATAATATAGTAGTGATATTTTTATATGATAAACTGTCTTCTGTAGTTTAAAAGTAAATGATTCTTAACCCACTGTATCATTCATGAGATAAATGCTATATGAATTATTTGATTGTATATATATAGCATTAAACAATGTGATAATAAGAGTGGTATCACTTTTACAGGCATGGCGTGAAGCAACTAAGGTATCCATGGTCAGATGGCCTTGAATATATCACACAGTGCCCAATTAAACCTGGTGCAAAATTTAGCCAAAAAGTTATATTTTCCACAGAGGAAGGGACTGTTTGGTGGCACGTTCATAGAGACTGGTCACGAGCCACTGGGACTACCATCGTCTTTCCCAAACATGGTGCTGGCTATCCTTTCCCCAATCCTTATGTGGAAGTGCCGATCATATTAGGTATGCATATCATATTATTGATCATGGAAAATAGCTCCATATCTCGGATTTGTATATTTTCTTGATGGGGTTCTATATCTTACATATAAATATATATATATATATATACTTAGGAGAGTAGTGGAAGAAAGATGTGATGGAGGTCCTCGAGGAATTTCTTCACACCGGAGGAACCCCAAACGCCTCTTATGCTGTCACCATCAATGGTCATCCTGTTGATTTCTGTAAGTTTATATAATTGGCTAAATTTCGTGATACGTCTTGGTTGATGTATTTTGGGGGCTTGGGTAATCAATCACAAGCATTTGAAAGGATGCTTAAGTTTATTTGTGCAAGCTTGGGTTAAGAGAGTTTTGTATAATACATTTTGGCTATTGAAGGGGACTTCAAGAGATGTCGATGGAGTTCGAAGGATCTCAAGGGAAAAAATAGTATGCTGGCTGCAAAACATTAAGTTTGCGGGATGTTCGCGGGATCTCGAGGGCAAAAACAGTGAGCATTCAGATTAGTCAAAACCTCATAAGCCCCTCGCGGGATGTCGCGGGAGGTCGAGGGCAAAATAGTGAGCACGTTGAAATCTGGGATTGAGCTCACTGGATCTTCGCGGGAGCGAGCTACACTTTGCGGGTTCCTCATGGGATCTCACAGGAGCGAGCTGAGCGAAATTAAATTTCTTGAGAATCAAGTCGCTAGGGTTTTTGCTCCTATTTAAAGCCCAACACACTTCTCCAAACCTTATCTAAGCTACCACAAACAAAAACTCCTAGATAAAAGTATTTTCTACCTTCCTAGAAGCTCAGAAACAGATCTTAGCAACAATCTTCTTCAACCTAATTGAAGAAATCAAGTGTCTTGATAGAGTTCAAGGCGTGAAATCCGTTCTAAGGGGATTTGAACAGTGGTCAAGCATAGAGACGGTGAATTGTAGATATGAGCAAGGTCCAGACAATCATTAGATCATGGAGTTGATAGGTTTGATTGTAAAGAGTCTTATAACTGTCTGAACAACGAGATATAGTGCATGATCTTTGTCCAGCAAAGGGGACACGTGATTTTTCTCCCATTTAAGGGTTTCCACGGCAAAAGACTGATGTGTTCCTGATTGAATAGTTTGCTTTCTTTTGTGCAAAAGTCTATGCCACATGTGCTTTTAAGCTTATGCTTATACATCACTATATTCATGTCATATATGTATAAATGTACCTCTGTTGTCATATACATTAAATAGAAATATTAGTCCATGATATTTTATGCTTGTGTATCATTGTTATTCATTAAGCATTAGTTTGTGTTTTCTCAAATGTATTCAGGTAGCCAAATTAGGAGGCCTTAGAGGAAGGCCCATTACGTGAATATTTGGACTGTAGCCCATGTGCCTTATGTTATGTACTGATATTGGGTTGGACCCTTAATGTTTTATAAACTTATAATGGTATACATTTGTGGTGCCTTGCATTAGGCCTATATGTATGTTTATGTTTTGAGATTAGGCATAACTCTGCCATGTATGACACGTATTATTTTAAGTTTGTAAGTTTTAAATTCCACAACTATGTATCATTTTAAATGATCACACACAAGTGTTTAACCGGTTTATGTAATGTGGCCTGGGGTAGCCTTGCTACTGGCCGGTGATGTACCCTAAATCCAGATAGGCTGGGTTACGAGGCATGAAAAAATAAGCCAATATCCTTTTCTTTTGATGGCCAAACAATAAGAGACAATAGTGGACTAAGAGTAAACAAAATATCAAACATCTAGCCTCCTCATTTACATCCAGGTTTTACCATAGAAGAGTTTTTTCTTACTGATCATCTAAACCCAGCAAAAGAAGAACCAAAGAGTGGGGGAGCGAAGGAGACGGGGATGGGAAGGGGACATCTTCCACACATAGCATGTTCTAATTAAATTGCTAGCCTATCTCTCACTACTTCTAGTAGAGTGAGGCTATCAATCAACAAATAATGGTTACTATATTAAAAATAAGTGCTGCAAATGTCAAGAAGAAACTATGATTTTGTTTACTCGATGGAAGGTCAAGTGTGAAAATGCAAAATGATATACAGAATGGGTGGTTATGGGTCTGATGGCTCGCTAGGCTCTCCCAAGCCCGCTTGCCATTTATAGGGTGTTAAAATATTTTTAGGCTCGATTACGATAATATGCGGGGAATTTTGTCTAAAGCTTGGCTCGACCCAAAGTGTTTGTAAAATAATGTATCTATATATTATAATATATTATGTGATTAGATTTTATGTTATTTAACATTATGTTTAGAGAAACAATTTTTTATTAAAAATTTTTGGTTATATGGACAGATTTAGGCATGTAATACTATACACTAAACAATCCAATTTTTTCTCTTTTCAAGTTATTCCCAAAGAGTAGGTCGATTATGATGCATATCAGCTTATTTTGCGATAGATTAAAAACTCTATTTTGTTGTATGGATTTTGGATTCTGAGAGAATATCTAATTTTTTTTAATTGTATGGATTTTGATGGGAAACAATTTCATGTTTGGAAAAATGTTTAATATATATATCAACTTTTTTAAGTATTTTTGAAAATATTTGGATTAGAATGAAAGCGTGAATTTTGTTATTTGGATCATATTAAATGTACATTTTGTTGGCTTTATGGGGGGCCAATAATCGACCTTTGACTCGATTGGGTCTTATGGGAGACCCACATGGAGTACATGACTGGCTAACTTGTGGCGCTTACATGGCACAGAGCCTTATGCCCACCTGCCACTTAGTGCAGGGCTCTGCACTGCTAAGGTATAAGGAAATAAAGTTGCGCTTTGGCTAATAGCAATTACTTTTGGCATAGTGGTAAGCGCTTGATCCTAAACCTGGTATCAATTGTTAGTCCAAATGACAACCCAATAGGGGGGCGAATTGAGTTTAAACAATAATTTAATAAATAATTTCAGATTTAAAAATTCTAACTAAATATTCAAACAAATATTAATCAACCAATAATATGTTGTAAATAAATGCAAACAATTTAAGCTCTAAAGTAAAGGAGATAGAGAGAAGAGAATACGACATCAAAATTTATCGTAGTTTGACTTCAACTTCAAAGTCTACGTCCACTCCACAAAGCTCCTTCTTTGAGATTTTTCTCCACTATATCCAAACCTTAGATACAGCCACCAGTCTTTTAACCTAAGTACTAGTTTTCCTTTACAACTAGTTTTTTTCACAGATGCTAGTTATATCTCTCCAACTAGTTTTTACACAGGTGCTAGTCATACCCAACTAAGTGATCCCTTACTCTAATTAGTTTTTGTACAAATGCTAGTCACACCCAACACCTAGTTATTTCTTCTAAATAGTCTTTCCCTTATAAAAAGAAAGAATAAGAATACAACCACTCTTACTTACAAATAATTCTCTCAAAGAATAGATAAGCCAATGAAGCTTTTCAAAACATTACAAGATAAAATACAATAAAGCTCTTAAAGACTTTGTAAGATGAATAACACTTTGATGCACAAACTCTTATTGTTCTTATTGTTCTTCAAGTGTATCTCTATTTATAGATGAATATTAAAGGTTAATTTGTAGCTTCATATGAGTTTCTAGCTGTTGGAGAGCATTTAAAACAATTCTTCCAATTGTGCAAGTTACTGCCAGATTTGTTGTTGAATTTTTAATAAGATGGCTTCACTTCCACCTCAATTTTCTTCTTGATAACGTTATAATTTGAAAATGGATATAACTAAATAGTTGTAGACTAGAAGTCATCTTTTCAAAACCTCAAGAATCAAGTCGATCTAATGGTCAGGTCAAAAGTTATGATCAAATTACTCGAACTGTCTCTTAGCTAGCATATTTGAATTTTTACACAAATGCCTTCACTTTCAGCTCGATTTTAGTCTTGATAATGTTCAAATTTGAAAATGTATATTGTCGCACCCCAGTTTTTGGGTGTTCAAGATCTTATCGGCTTGAAGACAAAAAGCACGAAACTCTGTTACTAGAACTCGTCCTCCTAGAAGGGCAAGTGCGGCTAGATTAAAATTGAAAATTAGTTTAATTAAGGGCTTTTTAGGAAAATAGGAGTCGCCACCGAACTTGATTAAGGTGAGTTAGGACACCAGAACTAAATGCTAATCCGAAGATTAAACTTAAGGTTTTTGAAAATGATTTTTGAAAACCTCCTCAAGAGAGGGTTTTTAAGAAAATAGATTGTTTGGCAACCTTTGAAAAAATTTAAGCCCTTTTGAAAAATAACTCCATTTTGGTCTTTCAAAAACAGAAATCTATGGTCCGGGGGTTGGTTACGTGTAGAGAAGATATCCTAAGATCATCACCCTACCCTGCCCTTTTGGTACCTACTCATCTAATCAGTCTTTGTTCACTCACTAGAATAACTGGTTATCATTGTCCACTTAATATCCACTTTGGAGTTTTAAAAATGGGGTTTAGTCATCACTTTGTGGAAGAACGATGCATGATGCAAGTTTTGGAAGAGGTTTGAAAAACATGGGAGTTTTGAAGGAGTTTGAAACAGAAACTTTGAATTGATAGAAATTTTTTGAAAAGGGGATTGGGGTTGAAGTAGAAGTTATAACCGCACCATTTTAGATTGCCTACGTATCTCTTTTGGCTAGAATCAGATCATTCCTAGTTCGGGCAAGAGCCCGATGGAAAATAGGCGCGTTAGGGCCTTTGAAAAGTTTGAAGACATTTTGAGGTCTTTGAAAAAGTTGAAGACACTTTGTGGTCTTGAAAGCTTTGACTTGGAATGGGATAGTGGAGTGTTTTGAAAATATTTTTGGATCAAATCAAGGAATTTTTGTTAAATGATTTGGAGTAACTCAAGAGAGTTCGAAAGTGTTTTTGAAGTCTTGTTTTAAAAATCTTGGAGGTATGACTTTGGAATGTTTTAATAAATTAGTTTTTGAAAATGGTTTTGAAAATGGCTAAGGGCTTGGAATTAGGGTTGTGAGTTTTTGAAAGCATTTTTTTAAATATAGAGTGTAGGAGTGTTTGGAAAGGTTGTGGAGTTAGTTTTTGAAATATCAAGAGTATAGGAGGTTTTGGAAAACTGGGTTATGATAATAGTTTAAAATTGAAAGATCATTTAAAAAGGGTTCATGAGTTGAAACCTTGAAGCATACTAACCTATGTTGTGTTAGCCTATGGTTAGGGGTAACCTAAGGTTAAGATGACTTAGGGTTAACTAACTAAGGTTAAGTTAACCTAAGGTGAGTGAACTAGGGTCAACTTAACCTAGGGTTGATCAACTAGAGTCAAGTTAATCTAAGGTTAGGTAACTAGGGTCAAGTTAACCGAGAGTCAAGTTAACCTAGGGTTAGACAACTAGGGTCAAGTTAACCTAGGGTTGGACAACTAGGGTCAAGTTAACCTAGGGTTGGATAACTATGGTCAAGTTAACTTAGGGTTGGATAACTATGGTCAAGTTAACCTAGGGTTGGACAACTAGGGTCAAGTTAACCTAGGGTTGGATAACTATGGTCAAGTTAACTTAGGGTTAGATAACTATGGTCAAATTAACCTAGGGTTAGGCAATTGGGGTCAAGTTAACCTAGGGTTGGACAACTATGGTCAAGTTAACCTAGGGTTGGATAACTATGGTCAAGTTAACCTAGAGTTGGCCAACTAGAATCAAGTTAACCTAGGGTTAAATTGAAAGATGATGTTGAAATGTTGTTTGATACACTTTTGGAAAGAATTTTGAAAAATAAAACATGTTATGCAATTAACTTTGGTAGGGCATCTTTTTGAAGATCATTTTCATAAAAATTTTGATTCTAATCAAGAGTATGGTTTGTATGGGTGGTGTTTGGAGACCATTCCAAGGAAGGCTCCCTCATGACCATTATAACTATTATCTTGACAAGAGTGTAAGGGGTCAAAAATCAACATGATAACAACTTTTTAAAACATCATTTTTAATGCAAAGATGGAGAGAATGAATTTTTGGAAACCATCTTTGGAAAATGATTTTGAAAACCATTTTCCAATGAGACCATTCCATCAAAAGAGGGTTCCTAAGGCCAAACAAAAGGGAGACCACTCATGAGAGGGCTTCATGGGGTCATTTCAACCACTAAACTTAAAATAATGGAAACCTTGGAATTTGGAGAGCTTGAAAACAATTCTCATGCAAGTCAAAATGCCATGATGCCAAGAAGAGAGTTAGGGGTTACTAGGAGATCTTCTAGGGCATGATTTCTAAGGTCCCATCCTAAACTTCAAGGAGCCAACTCTTGGAACTATTTTTTAAAGAAATATAAAGCTTGGAAATGGTATGGAGTTAAGAGTAATGTAAGCATTGTAGAACATGGTAATAAGCATAAAAATGAAACCAAGCACACAAGACATGATCAAAATAGTAATATGCAAGGCTTTTAGGCTACACCACATAAACAAGGGGCTCCTAGGCCATACCATCTTAAAGTAGGCTAGTGAGAGATCCCCTTACACGGTGGCTCTCACTTGCTTTCCTCTAGGCATGATCTAAGAGCCCTCTTGGCTCAAGCATGCAAGAATGGGAGTTGAATATGGGGATTAAAATAAAGAATAGCCTAAGTAGGCTAGGAGGGAGAAGAGAAGAGTGGAGGAAGACAAAAATGTAAAAGGGATACCACCTTTTACCTTCAACACACTTGTAGTCTTCAATGGATATCTTGATTGGAGTTTGAATGACTTCAAGAAGGCTTGAAGGGCTGGTAGAGAGTGTTTAATGGTGTATAGGGCTAAGTAAGTAAAGTGTACGGCCTTTAGGGTGATGGAATCTAGACTAAGTGTTGTAGGGGTGGAGTGTGTATAGAGATTCGAAGTTCTGGAGTAGTTTTAGCAGAGTTTCGCATCAATTTCAGAGTTGGAATATACAAAGGGGGGGTTTGGTATTTATAGGCAATCTGGAACAGGCTTGGTGAATGTGCTACATGCACTTGGCCAAATTTTTCCCTGGTATATGTAGCACATGCGCAGGTACTGTTCCATTACCAAAATGACACGTGGCACCCTGTGTACTAGTTAAATCTCAACCGTTGATCAAAATTTGGTCGATCTGATCAAAATTTGAGCGCATGTAGCATATGTTTCATCACCAAGAAGGTTCGTTTAAACTTTGTCTCGATAATTGAGCCAACCGGGAAGGTTTCGAGAAAATCGGTCGTACTCGAGATGTTCTCCTAAGGCTTCCAGGGAACTTTCATTATTTCAAAAAGTTTGAATGGTGTTTGGAAGTGTGAGATATCGTCTAGGGAAACATAAGTAAAATAGCATCTTTACGGAGCGTCTGTGATACGCTCCGTAGGTGTTTGAAAGTAGCTGTTTTCATGTCGCATGATCAAGACCTTCGAAAAGCGATCTTCTCGATCGGACCGTACCAATAGAAATTACTCTAAAAAACTTTTGGGAATTCCTAGATTTACGCATTTCTCAAGTCATTTGACGGTGCGTTGCGATCAGGGAATTGGTGGAAAAGTCAATCCAAGTGGAGCGTCTGGGAGATGCTCCAGTGGTTACTGGAAGTTGTAGGTTTCCCGTCATATGATGAAGGGCTTCGGAAAGTGATCTATTCGATCGAGCCATATTGATGGAAAGATCTGTGAATGAGCTTTCGGGAATTCCCTGATTTACGCATTTCTCAAATTATTTGACGGTGTGTTATAACTAGAGAATCAATAGAAGAGACAATTTAGGTAGAGCGTTTACGAGACTCTCTAGGGAACTTTTATCGAGTTGTGAGTGTTTAGTGTCGTAGGGTCCTCCACAGGTTAAACAAGGGTATATGGCGAAACCCTCTGTTCGAAATCCTAGGATCAATGTTATTTCGAGGCGCATTTGGATTGTCAGGGGTAAAATGGTCCTTTTGATCTGATTTGGTCGAAAATGGTCAGGAATGGTTTGGCATGTTGTGTTGAACATACCGGGTCGTTTAGGAATGGTTTTGGGAGAGTCTTTCACCATTCGGTGGGGTTTGCGCCGTGCTAGAATATTCAAAGGCAAAACGGTCATTTTGACCGAAGTTAACCGGAACAAGACGGGAATCAGGCCGGAAGGCGTGTGCAGTACGCCTAACAGTTTAGTAACACTTTAGAAGGGTGGACTTACCATTTTGAGGGATTTTAAACTTTCTCAAATCTTGCCTAGAGGCCCCAGGGGCAGTTTTGGTCATTTTTCACCGAGTCGGGCTAACAAGTGCCGGTATTGACCTAAGTGTTGGTTCCCGAGACTGCCCGGTCTCAAAAAATTACCTATGCGGTGCTGGTCTCTAAGAATGCCTGGTCTTAGAGGGCTACCTATAGGGGTGGTGTTGGTTCTTAAGAACCCTTGGTCCTAGAAAGCCACCTAAAAGGGTGATGTTGGTCTCTGAGAACACTCGGTCTTGGAGAACTACCAAATGACGAACATTCTATATTGGCGGGCTAGCGAGCGCCAGAAGTGAACCGTCTAGAATTTGATGAGATGTTGGTCCCCGAGATCATTCGATCTCGGGAAGCTACCTAGATGGCTTTGGTTTCCAAGATTGTTCGGTCTAGAAAGCTTCCTGGAATGATGGTGCTTATGGCTCCAGCGGGTTCTTGTAGGCCCGAGAAAAGACCAGTTGGCTGGATTGGAGATTGAAGGGCTCATCTTGAGCTTGCATGTGCTGTGGTGTTTGAAAACTAGGCCCGGTCGAGCCGGAGATTGCCGAACAGGTAAAAATAGGGTGCTTACATATATGAGATAAAAGTTGTAGACATGAAAGTCAGAGTTTCTGAACCTTAAGAATCAGATCAATCTAATGGTCAGATCAAAATACTCAAGTTGTCTTCCAGTTGTCGTCTTTGAATTTCTGCTGCACTAAGTCTTCTTTCACCTTGTATTTTACCCAGATAACATTTAAATTTAAAAATTCATATAATATGTCAAATGTATATATGGATGTTAGAATTTCATAAGTACAAGAATTAAATCATTTTAGCTTCTAAATAAAAAAATATGGTCAAATAATCATGACTGTCTCCAAGATGTCATATTTTAAATATCAAATCCAATAAGTTACTTTCCAGCTCATTTTCGTCCCATAAAACTTCCTTTCACGAATACTTCATAAAATATCGTAATTAAACATTTGAGTCTTCTTTCTAATGCCATAAGAATCAGATCAATTCAATAGTTGAATCAAAAGATATGAACAAAATACTATGGCTGTATCATAAAATATAGTTTCATCGAATTTTCAACCTTATGAGAAAGTTATGTTCTTTAATTTTCTTCCTTGAATCAAGTTTTCTTAAAACATGATTCTCAAGAATTTAGATATAACTTTCTAAGTCTTGATCAATCTTTCAAGTACTTCATAATCCTGCAAAATTTTATTACACCAACTAGATCAAAGATTAAAAATATTAAATATATTTAGTCAAGAAAATATTTATAAATCAAAGTAAGTTATCATTAAAACTACATATAAAATTTCATATAAATAAATTCAAGACTAACACATTTTATTAGGTGAAACAATAAATTACAAAAATTATTTGTGTATTATATACGAAATTATTTTTTTTCAAAATAAAAGGTATTAGCGATATCTTTTTCCTTCGCTAAAAGTGTTGAAACTATTGCTAAATTGTGGGCTTTTTGCATTGTTTTTTACGACGACTGTATTGTCGTCGTTAAAGGTTTTTTGGGACTATTAAAGCCATCTGAAATAGTAGTCATAAAAAAGTATTAGCGATGGTGTTTAACCATCTTAAAAAACCCTTTAGCGATAGCAATGCAGTTGTAGCAAAAAAAAAGCGTATGACAAATAGTATTTGTGACGGTTTCTTTGGCTTCACTACAAGTGTCTATCGTCATTGCACAGCCATCGTTAAAACTATTTGAGAGCATAAAACATATTGTTCATCTTTTTAACCATTTTCATTTACCAAATTCAAATCTGGGCTACTAAACAATCAATGAATTGAATCAGTTAGCATTGATTTTTCCCATAACTTCTTTTGAATGGAAATAAATCCTAAAAATTGAATCATTAGAATAAGAATTCTTGGGCTAATGAGCAAGAAGATGCAATAAATCAACAACATTGCTACTGTACACGGGATTAGTTTTATCTGACCATAAGATTACAAAAAAGAAAAGAAAAAAAAAATATTCAAATCTATAGATTCTTTCTTAAAATTGAAGGAGCTAATCCTCGTACGAATATGAGAAGCAATTTTTATCTAAGGAGTTGATATATCCTATTGGATAATCTGAATGCATAAAAATATAGTCATGCAGTAATCAAGAAGGAACACGTATTCAGAATGATTGCAGAATAGCACAACATATTCTCGAAGTTAAACATAGCAGTAGATATTTATCGAAGCATTCAAAATTAGTTTTTTTTTTTCTTTTTTTAACAGCAAAGATTCATTAATAAAAGGAACGAGATACAAATCTAGGAGAAGGGTTGAAGATGCTGGAACAAGCCAAGAACAACCACGACCACCGACGCACAGCCAACCAGAGGCTAGCAAAAACTACAACAATTCAAACCAAAAAGAGAAACTAAAAAACAAAATGATAATCTAGAAGAACACCCCTGAGCATTCAATAATTGCTATACCTGCAAACGAAAAATCACAAACAGGAAATCAAATAACCCAGTAATTAATATATCAATTGGGTACGTGCATTGGAACAGAAAACAAATCACAAACAAGAAATAAAAAAATTCAGTAATACCAAGACAATGAATCGTGATTCTTCCATTGCAGGAACATCCAATGGGCTGCTGAGTGATGAAGGCTCATCATTATCGAAAACGATAGGCAGGGTTTGACCAATTAAAGTGATGTGTTGACACAGAAGGAGACATTGCCGAGCTGGTGAGACCGAATACAGATTCATAAGATCAAGAGACCGATCAGTGAGGTTGGAGGGCCGTTAATGAGTTCCTCAGAGTATTGCAAGACCGTTGGTAGAAGAAACATGGCAGAGATGAGGATGAGAACGGTAGTATTACGTATTTTTTTGGGGGGTTTGAAACGATTGTTTGGAAACAAACGCCTAAATGGTTTGAAGCGTTTCAAACTCTCAAGTTGATTTCCAATATTCGTGGGGCAGGGCAGGTATGTCACTTTGTTTTCTAGTTACGGTTATTTTTGAAAAACGAAGTGTAGGAAACACTTTCAAATGCTTCCAGTCTTTTAAAGTAGTAGAGATAGAGATAAACAACAGCATCATATAAACTACAAAAAATTCATAATAACAATTTGTACAAATAAAGATATAAACAACACGGTCAACTGCTAGTATACATGTTTGTAAATATACAACATAAGTAAATTTTTATAAATAAGGTGAAAAATCATAGTCCTTTCAAAAAACTAGTATTACAATTAAATTGCGTAATATCAATTTTTTTTATTTTTACAGGTAAATTAACTAAGAAATTTATGCACACATAATAGCCGTACATATAAGCTAGGTATTGAAGATTTCAGACAGGCCACTTCTATCCGGCGAGTCACCTCCCTCCACCCTAGCTCTTGTTTTTTTATTTTTTCATGTGAGACAGTGAAACGCAAACATGGTGAGTCCACTTAAATACAAATTATGATCAAATATGTTTTTAATGGAAACTATTCCGGTACACCGAAACAGTTTTGGAGGCTGTATCACCTCAAAATTTGATTAGTCGTTGGATTGTGCGCAATAATTATTTGAGAGTTGATCTGGACCATTCAATATTTTCTAGGCTACAACCCGTATCCTTTTATTATTATTATTATTATTATTATTATAAATTGGCTAGTCATAAATTTGGCTTCAACTATGCATGAATGTATCCATTTCGATAAGCATTCGGGGTGGGAACTTATTAAAGCTAAATAAATTCTTCCTTTTCTCGGTCTACCCAGAGAAGAAGTTGTCACGTTAATCTTGTCACGGGCTACTATCTATAAATCCAGTCACTTGTACAATTAGCACCGGTCAAGTTGGGTTTTTTCTACACTCACAATGATGAGTAAGCATTTGTGTCAGTCACAACTTTCGTACATCACAATGATATAAATGCTATATACAGAAACTTTTTTGAAATTTGTTTGTTAGATGGGGGTTTCAAGGCCGTTATAAATTGCCAAAATCATCAAAAAAAAATATATATATATAGAATGTAGAGGAGGGGGACCTCCTCCATTCAAACTCTAAATCTTTCAAACTTCTTTGCTATTCTAGCTAGACGATGAGCACCTTGGTTCCTCTTGAGTAAGATATGGGAGATACTGAAGCAACGAAAACCCTCTGAAATCGTACCAACTGCATGGCTAATGTGACCAAAGGAGTAGAAATGATATTCAAACTTCTGAATAGTTGAGATTATAGTAGCAGAATTCCTTTCCAATTGAATGTCTGATAGGCCTAACTCCAAAGCAAACTCTGTTGCCTTGAAGTACTCTAAAAAAGTTTGTTAGCTATTCCGAAAAAGAAGAGAGCAAGAAAACTACATTTTTTAAGGTTAGATCCTAAAAATTGGGTTCTCCTAGCTTTCAGTTTATTATTATTATTATTATTATTATTATTATTATTATTATTATTAACCCAAAAATCAGAAGTTGTCTTATTTACTATCAATAAAGCAAAAAAAATTCAAAACAAACTATAACCAAATAGCAACAATGTAGCAATTATAGTCATTAATTTCTCTTGAAGGGCACCTTAGTTTAATTGTACTAGCAGTCTAAGATACACAATCAAAGTGGAAAGGATATAGAGTTACAGTACAAACATTTGAGGAAAATATAACTTAATTTTTTAAAATAACTATTAAGCCATTTGATATGGAAGAAGCAAAATTTTTCCTCTTTGAATGCTATAATTTACAAAAATTTTCAAAAGGTGAAAACAGAGTGAAACCTTTTATTTATGTCATGTTATCTCAAAAATTAATGAATTTAATATATTGCTCTAACTGGCATACTAGAAAAATATTTGAATAGTTCACAATGTTACAAGTCAAAGAAAATAAACATACATTGGCCAACAAACTTACACCGGGTTGCCAAATCTTATCCCTATTTTAAAAGCAAAAGCAAATAAACCTTGTTTTCTTGAAAAAAAAAAAAAAAGAGAAAATGAAAGTAAAATTAACTTCAATTGCAAATCAAAAGAAGAACACTCTACAACTCACTCAATAAGCTTTCATCCAATTTCATAAATATGTATTTTTTTTATAAAAAAAAAATACTATTCTTCCAAAAAATTTATATAAAAAACTCTATCAAAATGATGTGTCAATGTTATTTTTGTAATTAAAAGCAATCATAATGAGTGTTTTGTTTTAAAACAAAAGGCTTTCATACATCCACTTCATTCTATACATTCTCTACAAATTTTTTGATTGTATAACATTATCCTCTCTTTGTGAACTATGTTCATAAAATGTGGCAATAAGTTTTATATTTGTTATTAGTTGCATATTAAAAAGAACATTAGGAAATCGTAAAGATTAATTAAATATTAATAGTATTTTTTAATACAAGAAAGTAGGAAAAATGTGCTCAAAGGGACTGGCAAGGTTTGAACACTCGTTGAATGAATGAGTTCAAAGCACATCGACTACTTGGACAGACCATACACTTCGTAATGTAGCAGTGTGAAGAAGTCCTTTTGAGAGTCTATAAGCCATTCAACCTAACCTGGCCTTGTCAAAGCCCATTGAAATGGTTTTGAACTTTGAACCCACTCCAGGGCAGACATAGTCCTGCAGGGCCTTTGAGAATCTTATGCTAGGCTCCTAAAGATCCCACACATTATGGCCCATCAAACATCAAGCTCCCTCCTACTAGGCCTAGCGTGTGGAAGTGTATTCAGCCCATAGCTTGTTGGTCTCTTATCTCTTTTCTTCTTTTACCATCCCCCTTTCTGTTTTTTTATCAGATTATTTAATAGCTTACTTTTATAAAAAAAAAATTGTAAAAACATTTTTCAATCAAAATTTAAAGTTCTACCTTTTTATGATGGGAAAATGTTATTTTTTCAAAATTTTTGTATAGAATTCTACACTAGAATGATATAGTGATGACAGTTTTATAATAAACAAGCATCTTGATAGGTTTTTTATTTTAAAGTGATAAGCCCACAACTTAGCCACATCATTTTGGTGATAAATTCTATATAAATTTTTTTGTTGTATAGCATTATCTTTATAGTGCTTTAGTTTATGTTTTTTTTTTTACTTTTTTTTACCAAAAATAAAAAAAAATTAATAAAATATGTCATAAGCTACTTAAAGCTTATAAGCTGATCAAATGCCCCTATATCTTTTTAAGTTCTAAGCTAACAATGACTTTATGTTAAATAATATATATGTATACGTATGTACATATATAGAAGATGAACATATACATATATGGACATATGTATCTGTGCATATATATATGAATTTTAAATTAAATGATTTCCATGGTATCATGGCTGTTTCATCAATAGAATTAGTAAATGGTTTCCACATTCTACAAGGCACATCCATTCATTCCCAACTCCCAAAACCACCACAGTTTTGCAGAAACTTGTGGACAACAATTTTTTGGGTGGGCCATACTTTTCACATGGTTTACGATTCAAGTAGTACACATTAATTACCATATCTGGCTGCCTTCCCCTGTCCATACTCATCACATACAGAACAATTGACATAACATATTACTGAAAAGTCACTTTGAGTTTTTTTTTTGTTATATTATGTTTTTATAAGACTGAAACCAAACAAGGTAAGCAGAACAGTATGATAAAATGGTTTGGTTTTATTTTTAAGAAATATTTTCCATTCTCAAAAATAAAAACAAGAAAGAAAATTGATGCAGAAAACTTGTGTGGCAGACTATTTCTAAAAATTATTTTTAAGAAAGTTTTAAAAACACTTCATTTTTAGGAGATAATATCAAATTATTATTTGAATTATCCAAAACTGTCCGCAAATGAAAATGACTGATATAAAAATGAAGGTATTTGTAAATTTTCTTTGTTTTTGTTTCATTCAAATCAAAAAATCAAAACGAATATTTTGAAAACAAACCCAAAAAGGGTTTCTTTTCCCTTTCTTTTTCCTGTTTTGGGTAATCAGTTAACTTCAAATGATTATTTCGGATTAAGTTGCATTCACTTTGAATTCATTACATCGTTGCTTTCTCTTCTTTCTTTATTTTAAAACTCCTATATTACGTTGTGCCCACAGATCAACGATGCCTATATGCAATTCATAAAGGTAGATATTGACGGATATCTTGTTCCAACATTAAAAGAAGAGAACTTTATGGAAAGGGATTTTAAAAAATCGTACACCATCAAAATGAAACAAAAATTAAATTATTTGTACATATCTATTTTTTTATGATTAACTAAACAAAAAATAAATTTTTTTTGAAAGACATCAATTTATTTTATTCTCATTTTTCTAATCTAATAAAAAATTTATAATAATAATAATTTTTAATTACAATAATACTATTATTATATTATTTTAATAGATTTTTTGTATAAATTTTTTAGAAGGAAAACATTTTCCTTTCTTTGAGACAGGACGCCTCTAACCTTTTTGGCTATTATTAATTGTTTGGGTCTCTTAGCTGGACAATTGATGAAGTTGACTTGACAATCGATGGAGAAACTAGGAATCAATTTGATTAGTTCAACCTGCTGAGGATTCTTGCTGCGGAGGTTGAGACTTGAGAATTCTATTGATAATGTCGCGTTCCCATTTTCGCCTCGAACTTTCTTGGTTTTGAAAAAATTCAATACTCTTTTTGTTAGAAATGAGCCTCAAGAACAAGTGTGACGAGAGTTTGAATTTAAAATTAATTTTGAAAAAATATTTTTTGAAAAAATTTAAAATAATCACCTAACATAATTAAAGATATATTAGCTCACCTAAAACTAAGCATAATTTGAAAACTAGACTTAAGTTTCTGAAAAATACCTTCTTGAAAGGGTTTAAAAAAATAGGCTTTCAATAATTTTTTGATTATCACTTTTTGGATAAATATTGCATAATGCATGTTTTTTTTTTTTTGGAAAGAATTTTGAAAGAGGAGAGATTCGAAACTTAAATATTTGAAAAAGAATTTGACTTGAGAAAGAGTTTTGAAAAGATATTTGATTTGAAATAAGGGTTATGACCGCACCTAGTCGAAGGTTGCTTACGTATCTCTTTTGGCGGGAATCAGGTCATTCATAGTTCGGGTAAATTTTAAAAATTGGATGATTGAAATGTTTTTGAAAAATGTCCATTTGAAGGCATGATGACCGCATTTAGATTTTTCTAAGTTGCCTATGTATCTCATTTGATGGGAATTAGATTAATCGTACTTCATGCAAAAGTATGATTGAAAATGGACTAAGGAGAGTTGTGGAAAGTTTTTGAAACTTAAACTCAAGAGAGTTTAGACTTGGACCTTGAAGAATTTTGAAATAAAACTTAGAATGTTTTGAAGTGTTTTAAAACAAGTCAAGAGAGTTTTGAAAAACTTTTGAAATTGACTTAGAATGTTTTGAAATAATTTTAGAAGCAATTCATGGGAGTTTTAGAAACTTTTTAAAAGAACTCAAACAAGTTTTGGAAACTTTTTAAAATAACTCAAGGGAATTTTGGAATGTTTTTGAAATCAGCTCAAGAAAGTTTTAAAATACTTTTGAAACAACTCAACGAAGTTTTGAAATATTTTTGAAAATAACTCAAGGGAGTTTAGTTTAGGGACATTTTGAAATCTAGATTAGGGATTTTTGAAAATAGAGTTTGGATTGGAATATGATTGGAGCTTTTGTGAACTTGTTTTTGAAAAGGTTTTGAAAATCATTTTTGTACACATTACGAAAGGCATGTTGAAATATTTTATCACCTTTAAAAGGTTAACTAATGAACAACTAAACTCATTTAAGACTATGATTTTTGAAAAAATATTTTTAGAAAAGGGGCTAGAAGCTTCCCTTAGAGTTTTGAAAAAGCTTTAGGGTTATAGAACCACACTTGATATCTCACTTTCCTTAGAGAACCATAATCATGAGATGACTAAGATTGCCTTATGGATGTGACTTTTGAAATGCATTTTTTAAAAATATTTTTGAAAACACTTAGGGCTTAGAACCCTAATATGAACCTTGAAGGTTACATTCAATATATCACTCTCCTTTAGGGGCCATAACCAAGAGAAGGTGGAGACCAACTTAGGATTGTGAGTTTTTGGAGAACATTTTACAAAATAGGTTTTGAAAGTGTTAAAGGTTTAGTCATTTTTTATTAAGACAAGTTTTAGAGAGCTCTTAAAAACATTTTGAGAAGAGCAATGATGCATTTGAAAAGACTTTGGAGTCAATGATTTTTAAAAACTAAAGAGAGTGAGGTGTTTTCAAAACATGCATTTTGAAAATGATTTTGAATTAAGTGATGACTTTTAATAGTCTTGAAATTGGAGCCTTGAAATCCACTAACCTCGATTGGATTGACCTAGGGTTAACTAACTTGGGTTACGTTAACCTAGGATTGGACAACTAAGGTTAGGTTGGACTAGGGTTGGATGACCTAAGGTTACCTAACTAGGGTCAGGTTAACTTAGGTTAGATTGACCTAGGGTTAACTCACTAGGGTTAGGTTAACCTAGGGTTGGATGATATTAGGTTAACTAACTAGGGTTTGGTTAGCCTAGGGTTAACTAACTTGGGTTAGGTTAACCTAAATTTGGACAACTAGGATCAAGTTAACCTAGAATTGGACAACTAGGGTCAAGTTAACCTATGAGGGGTTTTGAAAAGTGGTTTTGAAGAATGATTTTGAACTAGGGTTTTGAACCTAGTGGTTTTGAAATGTGGTTCACACCACGGTCTTTACCTAAGCCCTCTTGGCTTGAGAAAAATATGGTACTCTCTGTTAGAACTTACCCTTCTAAAAGGGCAAGTGCGACTGGAGTTTAAACTTGAAAACTTGATTTAATTAAGGGCTTTTTGAAAAAATTTGGAGTTGCCACCTAACATAGTTAAAGATGTGCTAGGTCACCAAAAACAAAGTGTAATCCAAAAGCGAAACTTAGGTTTTTTGAAAATGTTTTAAAAATATCCTTCTTAACAACGTTTTTAGAAAAGAGGTTATTTAGCAACCTTTGAAAGTGTTTTTAAAGCCCTTTTGAAAAATGTGACTCCGGTTTTGATATTTAAAATAGAAATCTATGATCCGGGGGTTAACCAGTTACTAATATCCACTTTTATCCACTTAGAAAAGTTTTTGAAAATGGGTTTCAGTCATCACTTTTTGAATGAATGATGCATGATGTAAGTTTTGAAAAGTTTTTTAGAATGGGTTTCAGTCATCACTTTTTGGATGAATGATGAATGATACAAGTTTTGAAAAGTTTTTGGAATATTTGAAACTAGACTTTGGAAAGAGTTAAAAAAATTTTGGAAAATGGTATTTGACTTGAAAACAAAGTTATGACCACACCTATTTGAAGGTTGCCTACGTATCTCATTTGGCGAGAATCAGGTCTTCGTAGTTCGGGCAAGTTTTGAAAATTGTATGATTGAAATATTTTTGAAAAGTGCCCATTTGAAGGACGTGGTGACCTTATCTAGGATTCGCTAAGTTACCTACGTATTTAATTTTGCGGGAATCAGGTCAATTGCAATTCGAACAAGGTCCCAATTAAAAATGGACTCATGGGAGTCATCAAAGGTTTTTTTTGAAACTTGAACTTGAACGAGTTTTGACTTGGAATTGGACTTGGAGAGTTTTGAAAACGCCCTTGGAATAGGACTTGGAATATATTGAAGATGCCTTTGAAATAGGACTTGGATTGTTTTTGAAAAGTTCTTGAAGTTGAAATTGAATGTTTTTGAAATGTTTGTGAAAGTGTTTTAAGAAATGTTTTTTGGAAGCAATTTGAAAAAGTTATGTAAAGTTTTGAAAGCAACTTAAAGGAGTTTTGGAATGTTTTTCAAATTAACGTAGAATGTTTTGAAATATTTTTGGAAACAACTCAAGAGAGTTTTAAAGACTTTTTGAAACAACTCAAGAGAGTTTAGGGATGTTTTGAAATCTTGATTAGGGATATTTTGAAAACAGAGTTTGGATTGGAATAGGGTTGGAGCTCTTGTGAACTTGCTTTTGACAATCATTTTTGAATACCTTATAAAAGGTATGTTGAATATCTTACCACGTTTAAGAGGTTAGCTAATGAACAACTAACCTCCTTTAAGACTATGATTTTTTAAAAAACATTTCTAAAAAGGGGCTAGAAACTTCTCTTAGGGTTTTGAAAAAGCTTTGGAGTTATAGAACCCCACTTGATGTCTCACTTTCCTTGAGGAACCATAATTAGGAGATGACTAAGTTGCCTTATGGATGTGAATTTTAAAAATAATTTTTGAAAAAGGTTTTTGAAAACACTTAGGTTCCGTTTGGTTACGGTTTTAGTTTCTATTTTCGTTTTATAAAATTCGACGAAATTGCATTTGATAGATTGGCTTCGAAAACTGTTTCTGTTGAAACTGCATTTGGTAAGCCAATTCCAAAACTTTTTTTCGAGAAATTTTTTAGAAAGCACCCTAGTTTGGGAACTATTAAAAATGTGTTTTCTGAGTTTTCGAAACTATTTTCATATGAAAATGAAAACGATGGTGTTTTTGATTGCCCCATTTTTTTGTTTCCAAGAGTAAGAAAAACGAGCAGTCCCTAGATTTTTTTGGTTTCAAGAACATGGAAAACGAAATCGAAACTAGAATCAAGACCAGTACCAAACAGATCCTTAGGGTTTAGAGCCCTAATGTGAACCTTGGAGGTTTCATTCAATATATCACTATCCTTCAGAAGCCATAACCATGGGAGGATTAAGACCACCTTAGGATTGTGAGTTTTTGGAGAACATTTTAAAAAATAGGTTTTGAAAGTATTAGGGGTCTAACCATTTTCGGTTAAAACAAGTTTAAGAAAGCTGTTGAAAGCATTTTGAGAGGAGTAAAAGAGTATTTTAAAAAATACCTTTGAATTAGGGTTTTTGGAAACTCAAAGGAGTAGAAGGTTTTTGAAAACATATTTTGAAAAGATTATTTGAGATTGAAAATGGTTCGTAAAGAGTCTTGAAATTGGAGATCCTTGAAGTTCGACCAACCTTGGTTAAGGTAACTAGGGTTAGGTTAACCTAGGTTTTGATGAACTAGGGTCAGGTTAACTAGGGTTGGATTACCTGAGGTTACCTAACTAGGGTTAGGTAAACCTAGGATTTGGTTAACCTAGGGTTAACTAACTAAGGTTAGGTTAACCTTGGATTTGGTTAACCTAGGGTTAACTAACTGGGATAAGGTTAACCGAAGGTTAGATAACTAAGGTCAAGTTAACCTAGGGTTGAACCACTAGGGTCAAGTTAACCTAGGGTTTTGAAAGGTGGTTTTGAACTAGGGTTTTGAACTTAGTGGTTTTGAAAGGGTGGTTTTATTCACAAAACTTGAAATGGTATTTGGAAAACCATTTTTATAAAACCACTCGAGTAAGTATAGGGTTCATATGATGGATTTGTGGAAACCACTCCAAAAAGGGTTTCCTTAGGACTATTTCAACCACAGAATGAAGAGAGTAAAATATTGAAAATCAATATGAAACTTGTTCCTGAAAGACCATTTAGATATTTGAAAACCGCTCTCTTGAGGATTGAGCAAGAGTTCATATGGTAGTTTTACGGGAAACCACTCAAGGGCACTCAAGGAAGGGCTCCATTAGGACCATTCCAACCTCAAAACTCAATAGAGCAAAACTTTAAAAATCAATATATAATACATAGTTTTAGAAAACCATATTTTTATGAAAACTCAAAAGAGTGTAAGTTTTGGAAAACCTCTTTAGAGAGGGGGTTTTGGAAACTATTCTTTTTTTTATATGCAAAAACTCAAGAGAGTGCATGGAATGCAAGGTAAAAAGTAGCGTTTTGGAAGGTAATCTAAAGGCTTGGAAATCTAGGGTTCTTGGTACAAACTTCAAGAAACTCCAATTTGAAGACTTTTAAAGGCACTTTTTGAAAATCATTTTGATATGAATTTTTAAAACCATTTTGAAATAGAACTAATGGTAGTTTTTAAAAAAGGGGTTTGAACATGACAACAAGACCATCACAAGCAATACATGAGCAAGGTAACCATAATAATGAAAGGAGTCATGAATCATACAAGTTTGAAGGTTACAACACATTACAAGCGGTCCTAGAGCCATACTATGTTCAAGTAGGCCTATAAGAGATCCCTCATCGGTGGTTCTCATAGGCTTTCCTCTAAGCATGGCCTAAGAATCCTCTTGTTCCAAGCATGCAAGAAAGGGAGGTAGAAAATAGGGGTTAAAATAGAGAAAGCTTAAGTGAGCTTAGATGGAGAAGAGATGGAGTGGGAGAGATATAAATGTAAAGAGAAACCCCATCTTGGTCTTCAATCCACCATTGTTGAGTAGCCTTGAGCTTGAATGGTCTTAAATAGACTTAAGAAGGCTTGCACTGGTTTGGAGCTTTAAAGAACTTAGGATTTTCTTGACTTTTGGAGTTTTTAATTGAATTTAGCAGAGCTTTGCTACTGTTTTCAAGTTTGAATTATACTGGGGGGTAGCCTGGTATTTATAGGCAAAAATCCAGGGAGCTGGCGCAAATGCTACATGTGCCTAGGCAAATTTTACCCTAGCACATGTAGCACAAGCGCCAATACTGTGCCAATGGTTGAGTGCTAGGTGACACTTCTTGTACTTCCCCAACTTAGGCTGCAAGGCAAGTTTTGTTTGCTTTGATCATTTTATGGGTGCATGTAACACACGCTTCGTTGTCGGGAACTCTTATGCTGACTTCGCCTTGATATTCGTGCAATCTGAGAAAGATCCAAAGAAATCGGTCAAGTTCACGACGTTCCCCCACTATTTCTCATGAACCGGGAGCCCTCGGGGAGTTTCAAAGGAGTCTGGATGATGGAAATATTTTCTTGAAAAGCAAGCATAAAAATAAGCTTTTTGGAGCGTTTGGGAAACACTCTAAGGGTTTCCAGAGATGCCTGTTTTCATGCCACATGATCGTAGCCTTCCGAAAGCGACATCCTCAATCGAACCGTATCGATGAGATATCCTCTGGATGAGATTCAAGGAGTTTCCTAATTTATGTATTTCTAGAGTCGTTTGATAGTGCGATTTAATTAGGGAATTGAAAAAAAAGTCAACCCTTTCACAGAGCGTCTGTGAGACGCTCCAAGGGTTTTTCAAAGTGAACTTTCAAGCCACGCGATTGGATGCTTGGGGAAGCAATCTTTTTAATCGAGCTGTAACGATCGAAAGATCTATACAAAGGCTTTTTGAAATTCCCTGATTTACACATTTCTCAAGTCTTTTAATAGTGCGATTTAATCAAGGAATCGGAGAAAAAGACAATCCTAGCAAAACATCTGTGAGACGCTTCAAGAAGATTTTGTTGACTTCGAAGTGCTTTGAGTCAAGGAACTTACTTGAAAATGGACGCAGATACTCAGTGGGGTATCTTAATGAACACCAGTTCAGTAACCAGAACCGGTGTGGTTTAGGAAATGCCAAGGCCACCAGGGGTAAAAGGATCATTTTAACCAGAACTTGCTGGAATGGGACCGTGATGGATTTAAATGGCATATTGAACTTGCCACATTGTCTAGAGATAGTTTGAGAAGGTGGTCTTACCATCTCGAGGGATTGGTGCTTTTGAGAAGGTGGTCTTACCATCTCGAGGGATTGGTGCTTTCTCGAAGGACGTGCCGGAGTGCTCGGGGGCAAAACGATCATTTTGATCGAAGTTGACTGAAATACGTCTGGAGCCAATTTGATTAGCATCTTGAACATGCCAGACTATTGGGGGACAATCATAGAGGGTGGACTTACTGTCTCGAAGACTTAGTACTTTCTTGAGGACTTGTCGAAGTGACCTAGGGCCAGTTTGGTCATTTTTCACCTAGACAGGCTAGTAGGCTTCAGTGTGGACCTGGGTTTATGAGTGTTTTTGTCATTTTAACAGTTGTAATGGGTTGGTTTCCATAGGAATCTTTTTTGTAAAAAAAAACATGTTACGACCAAGGGGTGGTCCCATAACACTAGGGGCTTGGCTGGCATACCCGTGTCAACCAAGTGAGTGTTCTCATTACTCCGACGGCTTAAAGTTTTGTGAGTGTTTCTATCACTCCAACGGTTGGGTGTTGGTTTCGGAGACTGCCTGATCTCGGAAAACTATCGGATGCCAAGAGGCGTAATGGACATTCTACATTAGTAAGCTATTAGGCGCCAGAAATGAATTGTTTAAAGTTTGTGAGTGTTTCCATCACTTCAACAACGGTAATTGGTTTCGGAGACCACCTAGTCTCTGAAAGCTATCTGGACTGCTCAAGGGCATTTTCATCTTGTTAGCTTCAATCGGGCCCTTTTGGCTTGAAAAGTAACCAATTGACTGAATTGGAGTTTGAAAAGCCAGTTTGGGCTTGATGGTGTAATAATGTTTTACTGGAAGACCGGATTAGACTGGAGATTTCCAAGCAGACAAAAATGGAGTGTTTACAACTGCCCCTCTTTTTCTGTCTTTGCTTGTCGAAGGCAAAAACAATAGAATAAGGGTCCCATTTGGTCGCGAAGTGATCGGAAGGACTGGAATATTGGATTTTGGAATTTTAAAGGTTTAAAATTGGTTTTTTTCGCCTTTGGGGCTTTTGAAAATGGATTTGGTAGAAGGCTGTCGCACCCCGTTTTTGGACGCCGGGCCCTCTTGGCCCAAAGAAAAGGTACGGTGCTCTCTCATTAGAACTCGTCCTCCTAGAAGGACGAAAGCGACAGGGTTTGAATTGAATTGATTAAGACTTTTTGAAAAGGTCTTTGGAGTCACCACCTAACATATTTAAAGATGTGCTAGGTCATCTACACCAAGTAAAACCCGAGGGTCAAACTTAGGTTTTGAAAAAGCGTCCTCATAAGATGGTTTTAGGAGGTAAGGTTGTTTGACAACCCTAAAAATGTTAGAAAGCCCTTTTGAAAATTGACTCCGGTTTTGGTCTTTGAAATAGAAATTCTTAAGTCTGGGGGTTGGTTACATGTAGGGAAGATATCCTAACACTATCACCCTACCTCGCCCTTGCAGTACCTATATGTCCATTCACCTTTTACTCACCTAACTATGACTAACCACCTATGTTTAATGCTATCCACTTAGAAAACTTTGAAAAAACAAAATTTAAAGAAGAGTTTGAAAGAGAGAATTGAGTTTGAAAAATGATTATGGAATTGGAATTTGAAAAGGGTTGTAACCACACCCCATGAAAGGTTGCCTACGTACCTCCTTAAAGAGGATAAGGTCCACCATAGTTTAGACAAGAGTTCGAAAGAATTGAAATTTTGAAATGGGTTTCTATTTCTAGAAAATTTTCATTTTTAGATAGTTTCCTTTTCAGTAAAGTTTGAATTTGAAAATATTTCCTTTACAGGAAAGGTTGGACTTTGAAAATATTTCATTTTCAGGAAGATTTGATTTGGAAAGATTTGATTTGATTTCGAAAAAGGCAAGTTTGGATTATTTTCAAAATTGAAGGAGTTGATTTGGGTTTTAAATTTGGAAGGTTTTAAAAAGGAGTGATTTGAGGGATTTGAAATAGAAGGTTTTGATTTGATTGATTTAAAAAGAAAAGTTTGGAAAAGGGAAGTCTCGATTGATTTGGAAATTGGAAATTTTGAGAGTTTGAAAAAGATATGATTTTGGCTTCAAAAAGAAAAGTTTTCGAGAGGGCAAAAATGGAATTTTTCTAGGATTAGACTTCTAGGGTTTAACAAATGCAAGTTTTGTAAAAGGTTCGAAAATCGAGTCTCTTGAAAACATGTTTTAGGGCTCAAAACCCTAACTTGGGTTTTAGACATCCAAATGAATATTGCATTTTGCCTAAAGCCATTCTAGCCACTGAAAGGCTAGAATCGTTTTTGGCTTGTGGCCTTGAAAAACAATAAAGGCACAAAGGCCAAAAATGTAGACCTTTTCGAGTCGTTTTGAATGTCTCACTTTTCTCGAAACAACCCTAATCATGAAAAGATTAAGATCATTCTGGGATCATGTTTTTGAAAAGAAGCAAACATAGGCTAACAGGAGCCATTTAAAAATGTCACACTTTTCTAGGAAAACCTTAACCATAAAAGGGTTAGGATCCACCTAGAATTATGATTTTAAAAAAACTACATTTAAAATGGTTTTAAGGGGTAGAGAAATGACATGAATGCAAATATATGATGACGATAATAACGACATGAAACATACAAGGTTAGGTATCACCACATTGCAAGAGAGCCCTAAGGCCATGTCGTGAAGCAAGTGAGGGCCAAGAAGAGAGTCCCAATTGATAATCTCCTCTTGTTCACTCTCGACATGGACTTAACGTTCTCTTGTTCTAAGCATGCAAGAAAGGGGGGTTTAGAGATAGGGGATTAAAAAGAGAAAACCCAAGTGGGTTCAAAGGGAGGAGAGAGAGTGAGGTATTACGAAAAGTAAATGGAGGATTTACCTTATCTCATTTCTTCTTTCTTTGATGGAGGCTCGGGCCTTGGACTAGGGAAGACTTCAGGAGCTTTTGAGTAGCAAGGTGAACCTTCAGTGAAGCTCGGAGGCTAAGGCTTCGAAACTTCAAGCTAGGGCTCAGCTGGCAGGACTTCGAGAGAGAGAGAGAGAGGGCTCCAAGAGCTATATGGAACAGAGGGGGAGAGTTTCTGGATGGAAGGTCTGTATTTATAGTGCAAAAATAGGAGGGTGGTGTGCCACTCTTAGTGGTGCATGGCTTAATGTTGGGCGTAGGCCATTTAAAGTGGCACAGAGAGATTTAATGGGGGCTTAAAAAAGGCTAGATATAGGGTTGGTCGATTCATAACCAATTCTGGGGGTTATAGTGGCGCACAGCTAAAGAATGGTCATGCTTCACCCGAAGTGAAGCAGGGAGGTTCTGGTTTAATAAAGAAAGGTGTCGGACGGCGAGGCCCAGCTAGAAATGGAAGGGAATACTCTAGAAAGTGTACCAAACGTTGTCAGTTTGATTCCCAGAGCCAGTATATTGAAGAGAGTGACCAGATCGTGGTCACCTCATCTCGAGAGTTCTAGGGTTGACCAAGATTGATCGGGGTTGACCAGAGTTGACTGGAGTGTTGCTGGTTTGATACCCAAAGCCAGTGTGATTTTCTAAGGCATTTAGATGCCTAGGGGCAAAATAGTCATTTTGACTGAGGAACCTCCAGGAAAGTACCGGGGTTGACTGGATGGCACTAGACAGGCCAAACCGTCTAGGGACGACTTTGGAAGATGGTCTTACCGTTCTGAGGACTTAGCACTTTCTCAAAGAATGTACCGGGCTCACTGGGGGCAAAATGGTTATTTTTCACCGGGGCGGGCTAGCAAGCGTCGGTGTTAACCGATCTGGATCTGGTTTGAAGTTCTGTCTGAGAAATTGGTACTTTCTCGGTGGACAAGCTTGAAAGGGTCTTACCGCCTTAAGGGATAAACTTTCTCGAAGATCGTGTCGAATTGGGATGGTCTTCTATTTTTTAGGGGTTTGTGCTTTCTCAAAGAACGTGCTGGACTTGGACGGTCTTCCGTTCTTGAGGGATTTGTGCTTTCTTAAGGAATGTGCCAGATTAGCAGACATTCTACATTGGCGGGCTAACAAGCGCCATAAGTGAACTACTCTTCCATCTCGGGGACTTAGGTACTTTTCGGAGATGAGTGTGAAAGGGGCTTTACCGATCCGAAAGATAAACTTTCTTAGTGATCATGTCATGCTGGATTGGATGGTCTTACCGTCAATGAGGGATCAAGTTTCTCAAATGACGGGATAACTGAATTTGACTTTGAAATTGAATGAACTTATCATCTTATGGAAAACGTGCCGGTCTAGATTGGATTGATGCACTGGAGCATTCTGGTCATTTTGTCTCTACTGGGCCCAGTGGCCCCGCGAAGCAGTTGACAGATTGGCTTGGGTTTGGAATGGAAAGTTGGTTTGGGCTTACGTATGCTTGTGTTGGTTTGTAAATGCTTTTGGTCGGGCCGGAGATCGCCTAGTGGCCAAAATGGGGTACTAACAGTGGCTGGCCTGGCTGGCACGTGCAACACACACGCCTGGCCAATTTTGGCCCTAGCGCATGTGCTATATGTGTCGGGCTTGATTTTCCCCAAGGGCATCTAATTGATGCACTAGGTCCTGGGTTTTCAACCAACAACGGTTGCGACCTTGGTTGCGGGCTATGCTGGTTTTAAACAATTTTTGAGAGCTTCTGAGAGATTTTTGATGACCAATCACTTGGGCATTATTAGGGAAGACTCAAGAGACATTAGGTCTTAGCCGAAAGTTGTCGTTGTCACCAAAAAGTTGAGACTTTTCGAAAAACCCCAAAGTGATTTTTTTTAAATTTCAATTGATTTCTTCGTATATGTGCTCGTTTGTTGCATATGGATAGTGTATGTTGACATTTTTAGATGTTTTGAACACAATGCGCAGAACGATTTTGTGATTTGACAATGATTTGGATGTGTTTGGATGATTTGACATGTTTATTCACAAGGTTTCACCATGAATTGGGGGTTTTGACAATGTAACTCTGTAGATTCCATTTCTTTGCCATATTCATGATATTTAAGTATTGAAAAAGTGTTTCAATTGTTGTTTAAGGGTTTTGAGAATTTTTTAAAAAATTTGAATTTTGAAAATGCATTTTTGCTTGACAATTGAATATTTGTGATATATGTCTAGGTATCGTGCGTTTGTGGAGGAGGGGATTGTGTTGATTGTTGTAGTTGGGTGGTTAGGATGCTGTGGGGGGCATGGTTTTGTGTTGTTGTAGTTGGTTGGAATTTCTTTGAAAAATCTTTTTAGAGGAAAAAGTTAGAAAAATTAGAAGCTTTGGATCGAGAATGGAACTTTTTAAAAGCAAAAGCTCAAAAATTGTTTTAGAAATGGCATTTTTGAGGAAAAATCATATACCTTGAAAATGTAGAGTTTGAGACAGAACTTTTTACGGAGACAACTCAAAAAAAGCGGAATATTGGAAACAAAACTTTTGAAGAAGAAAGCTTCAAAACCCTTTGAGCTGACTTTGGAAATGGAAACCGTTTCGAACTAGGCTTTTTGAGGTGAAAGCTTGAAAACCTAAAATTTTGAAAATTAAGCTTTTTGAGGTGAAAGCTTGAAAACCTAAGATTTTTGAAAACAAAACTTTTGAGCATAAAGCTTGAAACCGGGATTTTTTTTAAAACGAAACTCTTGAGGATAAAGTTTGAAATCGGAATTTTTGAGAATGAAACTTTTGAGGATAAAGTTTGAAACCGAGGTTTTTGAAATGAAACTTTTGAGGATAAACTTTGAAATCGAGGGTTTTTTAGACGAAACTTTTGAGGATAAAGTTTGAAACCGGGATTTTTTAAAATGAAACTTTTGAGGATGAAGTTTGAAAACCCTCCCTTTTTATTCAAAAAATGTTTTGGGAATGGAGCTTTTGAGGAGGAAAGCTCGGAAAGCCCAGAAATCATTTTTGAAAGTGAGATTTTTTAAGGAGAAAAGCTTGAAAACCTTAGACCGTGGGGTTTGAAATCCCTTTTATCCCGAGCCTTGACACTTTCCACGTGAAAAGGGTGGGAAGTCTATTCTAACCCAAAACTTTGAACTTTTGAATGACAAAAGGTTTAGAGAATTCTTTTTGACTCGAAACTTGTAATTTGAAGACAAAATATTTAGAAAATTCATTTTAACACGAAACTTGAATTTTTGAAGAAAAAATGTTTAGAAAATTCATTTTAACTCAAAATTGTTGAATTTTTTAAAGCAGAATGTGTTGGACATTCATTTTGACATGAACTTGAAACTTCTTGAAATGAAAGCCTAGATGATTCATTTTCTCTCATCATTCATTGTTTGTTTGTTTTTTTTTGGTATATCTAGCTCTTTTTCTTTTTCTCTCCTTTTTTCTTCTCTCTCTCTTTTTTTTTTTTTTTTTTGTATATCTAGCTTATTTTTTTCTTTTGCTCTCTTTTTTTCTTCTCTTTTTTTTTTTTTTTTTTTGTATATCTAGTTCTTTTTTATTTTGCTCTTTTTTCTCTTACACATGTGTGCTCTCTTGCTAATGGTTGCTTATACTTTTCTTTGATGTTGCTTTCAGGATGGCTGATGCAGGGGACAATGGTTCTAAGAGGAGGCGTCACCATGAGAAGGCGCCTAGAGTGAACATGGACGAGGGAGCCGCTAGTCGGAGTGGTTCAGCCCGTAGTAGGGGCGGCTATTCGTGTTGCTCTTCCAATCAGAGAACCACCAGTGGTAGTTACAAAGGGGAAGAGCCCTCAGCTGTATTAGGAGGTGAGGATAAGGAGGAGGTCACCATCCCTGTGGACCCCATGACGAGATATGGGGTAGCCTATATCAAAGATAGGCATTTAGACCCCTTTTTTTAAACTGATCAGCTACTGATTTCTGATGTCCCTCCTTTGTGGGATCTGGCCTATCACCTGAGAATATATACGCATTACAGTCGGCTGCCACCCACTATTCATAATTCTTTTCGCAGGGCCATTATTTTTGCTTTAAGGGCCATGCAGATATCCACCCAGTCTTATCAAGATTTCCTTGTTCATATTGGCTTCAGGGCCTTTATGACTCTCCAAATCGACCGTCTTGATCATAAGCTAGCTACTAGGCTATTGGAGAGATGGTTTAGGGAGACAAGGACCTTGTATTTAGTAGGCTTTGAGCTTAGGCCCATTCCAATGGACTGGTCTATGATTATAGGTATATCTTTTCGGGGTAAGTGAATTGTTTTGAGGCCTGTAACTTCTGCGGAGGCTCGCTTGCTCTTCGGCTTGCAGAGGATTACAGGTTTGACCTTTTCATCTTCGCTTTTATATCCGATTGAGGGGACCTTTGCTCTTAAGCCTTCTCTAGAGGACTAGTTCTTCATGAGATGTCGGTTGGTATTGCATGTTATCTTCAGTTATTTTTGTAATAACAACAAGTCGACGGTCCCTCTTTCCTTAGTGACCTTGGTAGTAGACTTGGATACTTTGGCATACATTGATTGGGAGTCCTTCACCTTTGTTGCTTTCTTGCGGGGCTTGCGGGTCAGGACTTTTAGAGCATGGGTTAGCCTTACTTGCTTCTGGCCTTTCCAATTGTGGTGGAGCTACGAGTACTTTATAGTGTAATAATCGAACGTTTTGGTAGCTGGCCCCTTTCCTAGAATGGCGAGGTGGGCTCAATAGCGCATAATGCAACGGTCACAGCTCACGTATTTTGTCACCATACAAGCCAACTTGGAGTTGCTATGGCTGAGTGACGTAACCTAGACACCTTATGCTCGGTCTATCTAGTATGCGGGCATAAGCGACCTTGTTTGACTTTCTGGGATACTAGTCACCTTTACCGGCCACCTTTCTTGAGAGACGTACTTGAGTGAAAGACATTGGAGACAGCTTCATTCTGACTTTTGTGCTGTTGAGGATCCTCCCCAGCATATGCTTGGGATATATCATTATAAGCACCCCATTTTTGCTGCTAGGCAATCTCCGATCTGACCTGCCTCACTTTCAAATACCATAACACATTCAAACCCAAACCGACCTTCCAAACTCTAGTCTAGTAAACCGGTCGCTTCATGAGTCTGTCGGGTCCACTTGAAGCCAGATAACCAAAATGCCTTTAAGGCATCACTCAGTCCAATTCAATTGCATTCAAAGTTTTCAAACTTGCATCAAAGTTCTCTTTCAAAACTTGCATTTAAAATCTCCTTCTTTCAAATTTGTTTTCAAAATCACACTCCTATGATGATTTTAGCCATTCCATGGTTAGAATTGTTTTAGGAAAGTGTTACATTCAAAATGACCATCAAGGTCTAAATCTTAAGTTCAAACCTTAAATTGTTTTTATCAAAATCACAATCCAAAAGTGATTCTAGTCATTCTACGGTTAGGATTGTTTTAGGAAAGTGTTATATTCAATGTGATCATTGTGGTCCATATTTCAAATCCTAGTTTATTTTCAAAATCACAACCCTAGAATGGTTCTAATCCTTTCATGATTAGAATCGTTTTAGGAAAATGAGATATTCAAAAGGTTTACAAAAGTTCATATTCAAACCTCTTTTCAAATTGTTTTGCAAATCTACTTCCTAAAAACTCTTTTCAAATATTTACTTTCTAAAAACTCTTTGTCTTCAAGTTTAAGTCAAGCCCTAGAATCCATGATTAGGAAACCCTAATTCCTTTCTTAAAATCATGACTTTCTATTTTTTCTCAAATCATAGATTTCCAAAACTATTTTTTACATCAAATCATAGATTTTTAAAACCTCCTTTCCTACCAAATCATAGATCTCCAAAATCTAAGATTTTTAAAATTCAACCTTTCTAATTCCATGTTATGTCAAATCAAATCTTCTAATTTGGGAAACCAAATCAAATCTTCCAATTTAGAAAACAAATCAAATCCTCCAATCTTGGAAATAAAATCAAATCATCTATTTTCGAAAATAAAATCCAATCTTCTACTTTAGGAAATAGGTATCAAATATTTCCTAATTCTAATCTTTCCTAATTTTAATCTTGTTTAAATTCAAACTTTCAAACCTTTCTTCATTTCAAACTTCCAAGTCTTCCTAAACTCAACTTTCTAAATTTAACTTATCAAATATTTCCTAATTCCAAAACTTTCCTAATTTCAAACTTTCAAATCTTATTTCCAAATTTCAAATCTTTCTAAGTTCAAACCTTTCTTAAGTCAAGACTTTCCTAAAATGGATCTTTCTGAATTCAAATATTTCCAAAACCAACTCTTTCCTAAAATGAAAACTTTTCTAAAATGGAACTTTCCTAATTCGAGACTTTTCTAAAATGAAACTTTCCTAATTCGAAACTTTCTTAATTTAAAACTTCCTAAAATTCAGCTTTCTAAAATCAAAACTTCTTATTTCAATTGTATACTTCAACCCTAGGTTACTTAAGTCCTAGGATATCAAAACCCTAATTTAACCTTAACCCTAAAGTTAGAAAGCTTCACTATTTTCTAAAAACTCAAGTCCAAATCCAAGATGGTTTTCAAACTTCAATTCATGTCAATTTCAAATCTTTCAATCAAAGTTCAAATCAAATCTTGTCAAATCAAACTTTTCAAAGACTTCGAAGTGTTTATTTTCAATCAGACCCCGAGTCCGAACAACGAAAGGATACGTAGGCAACCTTCATAAGTGCAATCACAACCTTTTCAAGTTTCAAATCTTTTCTTCAAATCTATTTTCAAAATCAAATCTGTTTCTTGCACTTGCATGTCATGCATCGTATCAAACCTTTTTCTCAAAATTCTTTTCAAAGTAGATACAATTGGACAATGGATAACCGAAGATTCTAAATGAGTGAACCTAAAGTGAAAAGACATATAGGTGCTACAAGGGCGAGATAGGGTGATAGCTTAGTGCATCTTCGCTATACGTAACTAACTTTTGAACCTAGAATCACTGTTTTCAAAGACAAAAAATGGAGTTATTTTTAAAAAGGGTTTAAATGTTTTCAAAGGTTGCCAACCAACTTGTTTTCCAAAAACCATCTCTTGAGAAACTTTTTCAAAACCTTTTCAAAAAACTCTAAGTTTAATTATGGAATTGTACTTAGTTTTAAGTGACCTAACTCACCGTAACAAAGTTAGGTGGTGACTCCAATTCTTTTTCCAAAAGCCCTTATTCAAATTAATTTTCAATTAAAACCTAGTCACACTCGTCCTTCTTGGAGGATGAGTTCTAATAAAAGAACACTGTGTTTTTCTTACTTGTGTGTTTTTTTTAGTGCAAAAAATCAGGGTACGACATTAGGTCACCTAAAATTAAGTATAATCCGAAGACTAAACTTAGTTTTTTAGAAAATATTTTGGAAAATGTTCTTTTAAGAAGTTTTAAGAAAATAGGTTTTCAGCAACCTTTTGAAAATGTTTTAAAGCCCTTTTCAAATTGTGACTCCGGGTTGGTCTTTGAAACAAGAAATCTATGGTCTGAAGGTTAGTTACGTGTAGAGAAGATATCCTAAGATCATCACCCTACCCCGCCCTTTCGGTACCTACATGTTTATTCACCCTTAATTCACTCACTTAAATCACTAGTTACTAAAATTCCACTTGTATCCACTTTAAAATTTTGAAAATGGGATTTAGTTATCACTTTTTAGATGAATGATGCATGATACATTTTTTTTTTTTTTTGAAAAGAATTTTGAAAGAGGAGAAGGTTCAAAACTTGAATTTTTAAAAAGAGAGTTTGACTTGAGAAAGGGTTTTGAAAGGATGTTTGACTTGAAATAAGGGTTATGACCGCACCTATTCAAAGATTTCATACGTATCTTATTTGGCGAGAATCAGATCATTCGTAGTTCGGACACGTATGATTGAAATGTTTTTGAAAAGTGTCCATTTGAAGGACATGGTGACCATACCTAGGTTTCCTTAAGTTGCCTACGTATCCCATTTGTAAAGAATTAGGTCAGTCGTAGTTCATGCAAAAGTGTGACTGAAAATGGATTCATGGGAGTCGTGGAAGATTTTTGAAACTTGAACTCAAGAGAGTTTAGACTTGGACTTGAAGAATTTTGAAAAGTTTTTGAAATAAAACTGGGAATGTTTTAAAGTGTTTTGAAAGCAACTAAAGAGAGTTTTGAAAGCTTTACAAATTGACTTCAAATATTTTGGAATATTTTTGGAAATAACTCATAGGAGTTTTAGAAAATTTTTGAAATAACTCAAGGGAGTTTTGAAAACTTTTTGAAACAACTCAAGGGAGTTTTGGAATGTTTTTTAAATCAACTCAAGAGAATTTTAAAATGTTTTTGAAACAACTCAATGGACTTTTGAAATTCTTTTAAAATGTTTTTGAAAATAACTAGAGAGTTTATGGATTTTTGAAAATAGAGTTTGGATTGGAATAGGATTGGAGCTCCTGTGAACTTGCTTTTGAAAAGCATTTTTGTACACCTCATGAAAGGCATGTTGAAATATTTCATCACCTTTAAGAGGTTAGCTAATGAGCAACTAAACTCATTTAAGACTATGATTATTGAAAAACATTTTTAGAAAAGGGGTTAAAAACTTCCCTTAGGGTTTTGAAAAAGCTTTGGGTAGAACCCTACTTGATATCTCCCTTTCTTTAGGGAACCATAATCATGAGATGAGTAAGATTGCCTTTAGGATATGACTTTTAAAAAGCAGTTTTGAAAACACTTAGGGTCTAGAACCCTAATATGAACCACCTTGGAGGTTTCATTCAATAGATCACTCTTCTTTAGAGGCCATAACTATGAGAGGGTTAAGACCACATTAGGGTTGTGAGCTTTTGGAGAATATTTTAGAAAATAGGTTTTGAAAGTGTTAAGAGTGTAGCCATTTTTAGTTAAGACAAGTTTAAAAGAGCTCTTGAAAACATTTTGAGAGAAGCATGGATGCCTTTGAGAAGACTTTGGAGTCAATGATTTTTGAAAACTCAAGAAAGTGAGGTGTTTTAAAAACATGCATTTTGAAAATGGTTTTGAATTGAGTGATGACTTTTAATAGTCTTAAAATTAGAGCCTTGAAGTCCACTAACCTTGATTGGGTTGACCTAGGGTTAACTAACTTGAGTTAGGTTAACCTACGGTTGGACAACTAAGGTTAGGTTGACTAGGGTTGGATGACCTAAGGTTACCTAACTAGGGTTGGATTGGCCTAAGGTTAACTATACGTAGGATTTGGTTGACCTAGGGTTAACTAACTTGGGTTAGGTTATCCTAAAGTTGGACAACTAGAGTCAAGTTAACTTAGAGTTGGACACTAGGGTCAAGTTAACCTAGGGTTTTGAAAAGGGGTTTTGAAAAGTGGTTTTGGAGAGTGGCTATGAACTAAGGTTTTGAACCTAGTAGTTTTGAAAGGTCGTTTTGAACTAGGGTTTTGAAAGTGGTTTTAGAAAGGTTAGAAAAAGTGGTTTTATACATTAAGCTTGAAAGAATGTTTTGAAAACCATGATTTTATGTAAAACCTTTTGGAAAGTTAACTTAAGAGAGTTGTAAGTTTTGAAAATCATTTTGTTAACACCACTCAAGTAAGTGTAAAGTTCATATGGTGGGTATTTTAGAAATCAGTCAAGAGAGGGTTTCAGTGGGACCATTACAACCACTAACTTAAGAGAGTAAAACTTTGAAAATTGATGTTGAATAGGTTGTTTTGAAATTTTGAAAAACATTTTGATGAAAACTCTAAAGAATGAAGGTTTTGAAAGCCTTTTTGGAAGAGGGTAGCTTTAGAAAAAGCACTTTAACAAAATGAAGACCACTGCAATGAGCAAGGGTTTATATGGTTGATTTAGGGAGAAATCACTCAAGAGAGGGTTTCATTGGGACCATTCCAACCTCAAATCTCAAGAGAGAAAAACTTTGAAAATCAATATTGAACAATTAGTTTTGGAAACTATTTTGATGAAAAATTAAGAGAATAAAAATTTTGGAAACCTCCTTTGAAGAGGGTTGTTTTGAAAACTTTTGAAGACTTGAGAGAGGGTTTTGAAAACCATTTTTATACAACTTGAAAGAATAAAATGCAGAGATGCAAAATGAAGGTTAGGATTTTTAGGAAAGCTTTCTAAGGCATGGAAAATTAGGGTTATTGGCTTAAACTTCAAGAAACTCCAAGTTAGCGACATTTTTTGAAAATCATCTTTACATAAACTTTATAGAACTCTTGAAAATGGAACCAATGGTGGTTTTGAAAAACAATTTTGAGCATGACAACAAGACCATCACAAACAATACATGAACAAGGTAACCATAATAATGCAAGGGGGTCATGAATCATACAAGGTTAAAGCCTACACCACATTGCAAGGGGCTCTAAGGCCATACTATGATCAAGTAGACCTATGAGAAGTCCCCTAACCGGTGGTTCTCATAGGCTTTCCTCTAAACATGGCCTAAGAGCCCTCTTGTTCCAAGTATGCAAGAAAGGGAGGTTGAAGATGGGAGTTAAAATAGAGAAAGCCCAAGTGAGCTTGGAAGGAGAAGAGAAGGAGTAAAGGAGACATAAATGTAAAGAAAGCTTCACCTTTAGCCCCTAAGCACCTTCAATCCACCATTGTTTAGTAGTCTTGAGCTTGGATAGGATTGAACATGCTTTAAAGGCTTAGATCTTTGGATGACTTTATGATTTTTGGAATTTTGAGGTTCTATGTTGAATTGGGCAAAGTTTCCTCACTGTTTTTAGCTCTAAAATATGTAAGGGGTTGGCGTACTATTTATAGGCCAAAAAAGACCCTAGGGTGCATCTCTTTGGTGCGCCTAGCCAAAAAATTGGCCAGGCGCATGTAGTACATGCGCCAAGCCCTCTCTAGTGGCTGACTGCCACGTGGCACACCCTGTAGTACCTTATCTTAGGCAACAAGCAAAGTTTTGGATGATTTGATCATTTTCTGGCCGCATGTAGCACACACTACCCCGTCAGGAACTCTTATGCCAACTTTGCCTTGATATTCGGGCAATCCAAGAAAGATTTGGAGAAATTGGTCGAGTTCACGATGTTCCCTCGCTGTTTCTCATGAACCGAGAGCCCTTAGGGAGCTTTAAAGGATTCCGGATGATGGAGATATTTTCTCAAGAAACGTGCATAAAAATAGGCTTTTTGTAGCGTCTGTGAGATCCTCCAAGGGTTTCTAAGAAGGGCAGTTTTGGTGCCACATGATTGTGACCTCCGGTAAGCGACCTTCTTAATCGAACCATACCGATAGGAGGTTGGTTCACCCCCAAAGATGCTCTATTTATCCGCAAGTGCATGGTTGATGGTTGTAGTTTTATTTGGAAAATCCAAAATCGTATTTCCTCAAGTACCAAGCCTAATATAGGCCATAGCACTCAACTCACACTAAACTAACTCGGATTGAATGAAAATTATGTGAATTAAATCTAAATAAAAGAGACCGAAAATCTTTTGGGTTTTGATGAGAGTTTTGAATTACTAAACTATTGCAATGAAAATAAAAGTAATTAACAACTAAACAATTAAATCAAAGTAAATTGAAATTAAAGTATCGGGATCAATCAATTCAACCAATTTTGTCTCTTGAAATTCCAAAGGTGATAAATTTGTAACTCAAAACCTTCGACTACGTTGTGAGTCTCGGATTTAGGAGATTTAGCAATAAAAACCAAGTGTTTTTTCAAAACTTTAATTTCTAAGATAAATCGGTTTGTTAGAGTCAAGGATGAATACCATCGATTCGAGTAACGCATATACTGAATATAGACTCATGCATAAACGTTACCGAACATAATCAATCATCCAAGTTTTCAATGATTTCTAGAACAAAGAAGATAAAGAACAATAAAAACTAAAAATCTGACTTTGAAACCCAAAGATCATACCTCCTTTGTTCATCCAAGACCTTCAATCTGTCTTCACAATCAATCTCGAGATGGGAGAGGTTAACTACTCATCTCCATCTATGAACAACTCGAAATAATTGCAAGAAAATTGAAAATATCGATTTAATGCGAAGAAACAAAAGAAATCTCAATTTGAATGTAAGGAATGTAAAGAACTTGTATTAAAACTTATATTGAAATATATTTTATTACAATGAAACAACAACTAAAATAAATCTAAGCTATTCTATGCTAAAAACTATGAAAAAACCTCTAAAATTGCCGCCCCTCGCTCCCTCCTTCGAACAAAAACCGAGTCGGTATATATATGGATCGATGTCCAAACCCTAGAAAAATTTAGAATTTTTGCTTTGGTGTTTGAACTCCCGTTTGGGCGTTCAAACGCTAGGCCATTTTGGTTTTGCATGCCCACGGGTCGTTCAAACTCTACTTTGGACGTTTGAACTCTGAACCAGTTTTTCCCCTGTCTGTTGCAGCTCAATTTTGACCATCTTAAAGATTGATTATGCCTATGTATGTTCGAGGAAAAGTTGTAGAGCTTGAAGTCTTCTTTCCAGTGACCTAAACATCAGCTCAATCGAACATTGGAGTAAAAAGTTATGGTCAAAATATCGAGATAGGTTGGACTTTGAATTCTAAAATTTGCCTTGGCATTCGAACGAGAAAACAGGCATTCGAACGCCAGGCTAAATTTAGAATTGATACCTCTCGGGTTGTTCGAACGCTTGTTTTGGGCGTTGGAACACTGATTTTGCTTAGTTTTCACTTTTTTTTTATTTTGAGGCCCTTCGGAGCAAAATTGGCTAACATACGTTAGACGCAAATATTTGTAACTTGATGAAATCTTTCCAACGGCATAAGAATCAGCTCAATCGGACATCTATAGCAAAATATGAGCCCCTTTCATGAGATGTTGTTCAACGAGATTTCCTCGTTTTACATGCCACAAGTCTCAGATCATCATTAAAGATTCAATTCCATCTCTTTAGCATTAATAACCTGAGAAGACAACCAATTCGAGTGTATTCACAATATACAAACAACATAATACAATTACATCTACTTTAAGCCTAACAAAGGCATATTAGAGACCAATGATTGCATTTTTAAGGTACAATCACACCCCTTAACTAACCTTTTGCTAGTCCCTAGCAAAACTACCAAAGAAAAACATAATCTCTCCTTTCGTAAGAGTCTCAAGTGCATTTAGCATATACGCTAAGCCTTTAAACCCCTAGGTTACCCTAGTGGACGAGTGGTGTCTCATGAGGGTTTGCCATGATGAATACCCACAAACATCTATCCATGTAATGTCAATATGATGTCAAAGAAACACGAAACATCTATTAACCTTATTCAAGTCACGTCTCAATTTACCTAGATCATGAATCATCGCAAGGTAAAGACATAAAACATCAAAAAAATCGAATACATTGAAGTGTACTACCAATGGCATATGACTCTAATGTCTCGTAACTCGTACAATTATGTTTTTTATGCTTCAATCCAAGTCTCACAAGGCATACACTCAACTTTTAACATGAACACACAGGTGTCGCACCCCGATTTTTGACCAAGTCCTTTCGGCTTAGAAAAAAGGTATGGAACTCTGTCATTAAAACTCATCCTCCTAGAAGGACGAGTACAACTAGGTTTAAACTTAAAATTGATTTAATTAAGGATTTTTTTTGTTTGTTTTAGAAAAATAGGAGCTGCCACCGAACTTGATTAAGGTGAATTAGGTCACCTAAAACTAAGTATAATCCGAAGATCAAACTTAGGATTTTTGAAAAAGGTTTTGGAAAACCTCCTCAAGAGACGGTTTTTAAGAAAATAGGTTATTTAGAAACCTTTGGAAATTTTTAAGCCCTTTTTGAAAATAACTCCATTTTTTGGTCATTCGAAAATAGAAATCTATGGTCTGGCAGTTGGTTACGTATAGGGAAGATATCCTAAGATCATCACCCTACCCTACCCTACCCTTTCGGTACCTACATGTCTAATCACCCTTTGTTCACTCACTAGAATAACCAGTTACCATTATCCACTTTAGAGTTTTGAAAAGGGGGTTTGGTCATCACTTTTTTGATGAATAATGCATAATGCAAGTTTTGAGAAAAATATTTGAAAACATGGAAGTCTTGAAGGAGTTTGAAATAGAAATCTTGAATTGATAAAGAGTTTTGAAAAAAGGAGTTGAGTTGAAATAAAAGTTATGACCGTACCATTTTAAGTTGCCTACATATCTCATTTTTCATAGTTCGGGCAAGAGCCCGATAGAAAACAGGTGCATTAGGGCCTTTGGAATATTTGAAAACACTTTGAGATCTTTGGAAAAGAGAACTTGAGAGTTTTGAAATCAGATATTAGAGTGTTTTTAGAATAAAACTTGAAGGGTTTTGAAAGTGCACTTGAAATTGGACTTTGAAGTATTTCGAAATGCTTTTGAACATAACTCGAGAGAGTTTTGAAAGCTTGAGTATGGATTTGAAAATTAGATTTGGACTCACAAGAGCTCTTATAAACTTGTCTTGAAATGACTTTTGAAACTAGCTTTCATATACCTCATGAAAGGCATGTTGAATATTTCATCACCTTTTGGAGGTTAGTCGTTGAAAAACTAAACTCCTTTAGGGTAATGAGTTTTGAAGATATGTTTGAAAAAGGGGCTAGAGACTCTTCCTTTGGTTTTTGAAACTTTAGGGTTATAGAACCCTACTTGAATATCTCACTTGCACTTGACCAATCCTAACCATGGAAAGATTAGGGTTATTTCAAGAATGTGTTGTTTGAAAATCATTCTTGAAAAGAGTTTTTAAAAACACTTAGGGTTTTGAAACCCTAACATGGACAATTTCGAGGGTTGTATTTAATATATCACCCTCCCTTGGAATCCCTAACCATAAAAGGATTATGGACACTTTAGGGTTGTGAGTTTTTGGAAACATTTTTAAAAATAGTTTTTGAAAAATGTTGAGTGTCTTGCCATCTTAGTTAAGACAAGTTTAAGACAACTTCTTAGAGACATTTTTGAAGATAGAGTTTAGAGATATTTGAAAAGGTTTTGGGTTTGATTTTTGAAATCTTAAGAGAGTGGGATGTTTTTGAAAATATGTTATGTAAGGGATTTTTGTAATTGAAAAAGGGTTTGAAAATGAGGTCTTTGAGTTGGAACCTTGAAGCTTACTAACCTTGGTTAGGTCAAACTAGGGTTAGGGTGACCTAAGGTTAACTAATTTGGGGTTAGGTTAGCCTAGGGTCAACTTATCTTAGGTTGGATTGACTTAGGGTTAACTAACTAGAGTTAGGTTAACCTAGGATTATTGTGACCTAGGGTTAACTAACTTGGGTTGGATTAACCTATTGTTTGGTTAACATAGGTTGGACAACTAGAGTCAAGTTAACCTAGGGTTGGAAGGTGGTTTTGAACTAGGGTTTTATGCATTTTTAAAAGGGGTTTTGGAAAACAAATCATGTTGCAAAGGACTCTTGTAAATTAACTTTTTGAAGATCATTTCCATGAAAATTGACTCTAATCAAGTATACGGTTTATATGGTTGATGTTTGAAAACCATCTCAAAAAAGGTTTCCCTTAGGACCATTATAATCTTTATCTTGAAAAGAGTAGGAACTTAGAAAATCAACATAGTAATGATAACTTTTGGAAAATTATTTTTAATGAACTTTTGAAAGCCGTGTTTAAGAAGAAAGTCTTGAAAACTATTTTTGGAAGAGGAAACCATTCTAACAAGTTAGGATTCCTATTGTAATATCCCAAACCTCTATTTATTTATATTAATGAGAATTTCTAGTATTTGCATTGTTTAATATTAATTATTGCCTCATTTGAGTCAAGAGTGACCAATGAGAGCTTATGTTGTAGCTTAAGCCTATAGGGTGAGACACACGGGATTATTTCCATGTGTATCATCTTATATACTCTTATATACATATAAAACAAACACACACACCCGACCGGTTGAGAGAGGAAGAAGAGAGAGGAGAAAGAGGGAAAGGGAGATTGAAGAAGGAAGAGCTTGAAGAAAAGGTAAAGGAAGATATTGAAGCCATTAAAAGACTTGGGCAATCTTGAAAAAAGGTAAGGTTTCATCTCTTTCTACAATTTTTTGTGTATGTATTTATCTTAGAGGGTTGTGTTGTTGGGTTATCATAGAAGACTCCTTTGAGTCCCACTTAGCTAGATTTTAAAGCCTCATAAGCTTATGTTAAGGGTTTGATATGGGGTTTGTAAAACTCCCAAATTTGTACATGATAGATTTGAGATTTCAAACCCTAGATCCCTTCGATTTACTTATTTAAAGTGTTTCATTTTGAGTTATTGTGGCCTTCTTGGGTCAATCTTTGAACCCTAGAAGCCTTGAAAGAGTTTGTGAAAGTTTTGATGAAGTTTGGTTTTGATTTGAGTAAGCTTTGGGGATTTTTGGGTTGAAATTTGGGTTTTTCGCTCTGGAGCCGACTCTTTTTACCTATGGAGTCGACACTTTTGCTCAATGAACTCCCAGATTCATTTTTTCAGTTGTTGGAGTTGACTCCTTAGCCTTGGAGTTGACACTTTTGCCCAAAGAACTACCAAATTCATTTTTTTCGCTCAAGAGCTGACTCCCCAATCTCTGGAGTAGACACTTTTGTGTAGTCCCCGGTTTCACTTTTCAGCTCAGATACTGTTTAGTAAAATGGACATAACTTTCTCGAGAAAACTCAGATTGATGCACTATTTGAAGCATTGGAAAGTAGAATCATGTACCTTTGTACTTATATAAAGTTTGTACTCTAATTCCTTATAGATTGAGAGATATTGAATTTTAAATTTGACCCAAAATTCTATCTGTAACATCCTTCTTCCAAAATTTTAGTCCAATTTCTATGGGACATAACTTCTTCATCCGAAATGTATTTTTAGCCTATGACCTATCAAGTTAAAGCCCTTTAAGCCTATTTTCAAATGGAACTAACCTAGACTGCGAACTCTTTCTTGAGAAGTGGTTGAGATGCAATGAAGGAGTCGATGTCCCAGCTTTCATGTTCAAACCTCAACCTTATGTTCTCATTTTACGTTGTTACTTTTCCTTAGAGTCTTGTATTGATATTTTCATATTTCTATGTGCATTTTGTGTAGGAACACCTTGTTTAACATTCATTCTATCGGAGAGAGGTGAGTAACAATATGCCATGAGTAAAACCCTACTACTTACAAAATGTTTTAAGTTCAATTACATATCATGCAATGATTTTCATATGTTTTCAATGCATCAATGTTTATGTTTAAGTATAAATGTCATAACTTGAAATGCATGCAAGCTATACTTATGTTATGAATTAAAACCCATGAACTAGAATGTTTACATAAAGTAGATATAAGACTCCTAACGTACGACTCTAACTCAAGGTCTTCTCGTGGCAAGACTTTAATCTAGCCTGATAGTCCTAGGATGGGGGACGTGAAATAAACCATCGACATGTAAGGTCTTTCGTGGCAAGACCCTAAATTAGCAACAATGGTCCTACGATAAGGGACACGAAATAATCTATCACCATGTTGGGAGACGTCCCTTGGCTTAAAAGTCTAGATGTGACTTTTATGGTTACCATAACTGAGCATAGCTCTTATGATTGACTTAAAAAGTCTATGTGTGACCTTTATGGTTACTAACTCAGCCTAGCTCTTATGATAAGCCTATGTGTGACTTTTATGGTTACTAACTGAACCTAGCTCTTATGATAAGCCTATGCGTAACCTTCATGGTTACTATGTTGGCCTAAAGAGCCTTATGTGTACCGTGCGGCTAAGACTAAGCACCCAGAAAAGGGGTAGGCAGGTGCAAGCCAGAACGGACAATCTAATGTTAGCCTAAAGAGCCTTATGTGTACCGTGTGGTTGAGACCAAGCGCCCAGAAAAGGGGTAGGCAGGTGCGAGCCAGAACGGACAATCTAATGTTGGCCTAAAGAGCCTTATGTGTACCGTGCGGCTGAGACTAAGCACCCAGAAAAGGGGTAAGCAGGTGCGAGCCAGAACGGACAATCTAATGTTGGCCTAAAGAGCCTTATGTGTACCATGCGACTGAGACCAAGCGCCCAGAAAAGGGGTAGGTATGTGTACCGTGCGGCTGAAACCAAGTGCCCGAAAGGGGGTAGGCAGGTGCAAGCCAAAACTGACAGTATTGTATTGAGTACTCGGATAGCTCAAATGCTCCTAAGGGAGTAGGCAGGGCGAAGTGTTACCGTCGCAATGCGTTTAAAACCGTGAGGTAGGCACATGTGTGACAGGAAGTGCCAAAGCGGGCAATATTGTACATGATTAAGATTTTGGCCTAAAGAGCCCTATACGTGACCTTTAAGGTTACTTATGCGGAGCCTAGCTCTAATATAGAGACGAAACATACTTATACTCTAGAATGAGAAATATGATTTGTTCTAATGCTTCCCAACAAGTTACGTATGTTTTCATAAGTTCTAATGTCACGATATATCTCTCCTTTCTACGACATTATGAAATGCCTTACATATAATGCCATCGCATGCTTATGATAGCTACGTTATGCCTTAGGAAATCATGTTATATGTTATGCCTCACTCCTATGATACAATGTTCGAAACGCTATAGTATCTCAATGTGATATTTATGTTACCTACATTCCAAAGCTATGCTTTATAAGTTACTACGAATGGTAATATTTGATGTATCTTATATTATACAGCGAGCCAAGATGTACGCTTACAAGATATGGTATGTTATGCTCATGAGAAGTTATGTTACGCTCAAATAGTTCATGCTATAACACACATGCCTCTCTTCTTTAACATTATGTTTTAGAAATGATGAAGTGTTTTAATACAAAAGCCTATGACTCATGTGACTTTAAGATTTTACCTATACATTTCTAAATTGATGTCACATATGCATAAAAATACTCATATGGTCATGCACGTTAAATATAAATGGTAGTTTATGGTATTTTATACTCATGCATTATTGTTATTCACTAAGCAATAGCTTACGTTTTCTCAAATAATTTTCAGGTAGCCAATCCGAAAGGCCCTAGGGCGAGGCCATACGTGAATTTTGAGCTACGGCCCATAGGTTTATGTTTTGTATTATGTTTGAGGGTTGGACCCAATATTTTGTAATGGTAGAATGCTATAGCTTTGGTGGACTTGATTTGGTCCTCATGTATGTTACATTTTGAATTAGGCACAGCTCTACCATGTATGATATGGATTATGTTTTCAAGTTATCAAAAGTTTTATTTTCCGCAATTATGCATCATTCTAAATGATTATGCACGGGTGATCAACCAGTTTATTTAATGTGGCCTTTGGTAGCCTTACTACTAGCCAGTCATGTATCCTATATCCGCATAGACCGGGTTACGGGTCGTGACACATATGGCTAATAAGGGAGACCTCTCAAGAGAGGGTTCCATAGGATCATTCTAACCACTAAATTTGTGAGAATAGAAACCTTTGAAATCAAAGCATTTGAAAATCATTTTTATACAAGAATAGAAAAAGAAGAGAATCATTCTAACAAGCTAGGGTTCTTATGGCCCATAATAAAGGAGACCACTCAAGAGAGGGTTCTATGGGGCCATTCCAACCACTAGACTTATGAGAATAGAAACCTTTGAAATCGATAAGTTTAAAAATCATTTTTATGCAAGTAGAAATGCAAGGATGCAAGAATATGAGTTAGGGATTAATGTAAGGCTTTTCTAGGGCATGATTGCTTACGGTTTCATCTAAACTTCAAGGGCTAACTCTTGGAACTACTTTGAAAAGAACATTGAAATAAGGAGCTTGAAAATGGCATGGAAATGGAAATAGTGTAAGTTTTGAAAAACATGGTTATAAACATGAAAATAAAGCCAAGCACACAAAACATGAACAAGATAGTCATATGCAAAGAGAGACATGAATTCATGCAAGGCTAGAGACTACACCACATAATCAAGGTTCTCCAAGGCCATACCATCTTAAAGTAAGCTAGTGAGAGATCCCCCTACATGGTGGCTCTCAATAACTTTCCTCTAAATATGAGCTAGGAGCTCTCTTGTCTCATGCATGCAAGAATGGGGGGTAGAAGATAGGGATTAAAATAGAGAATAGCCTAAGTAGGCTAGGAGGGAGAAGAGAGTGGGAGAAGACAAAAATATAAAAGGAAATACCACATTTTGCCTTCAAACACTCTCAAACTTCATTAAATGCTTGGACTTGATCTTGGATGGACTTGGAAGGGGCTAGAATAAGGTCTTCTATGGCATAGAGGACCTTGTAGGTGAGGTGTATGTGCTAGAGTGAGGTGGAATACAACCTAAGTATTTCGAGGGTGAGATATAGAGAGGGTTTCGAATTTCTGGAGCTGTTTCTACAGAGCTTCACTACAATTCTCGATTCTGGAATATGGAAAAGGGGAGGATAGGCGAAATTTTGGACACAGGCGCATGTGTAACATGCGCCAATACTGTTCCACAGAATGAAGGCCACGTGGCACTCCCTGTACTAGCTAAATCTTAGGGGGCAAGCAAAGTTTTGTCGATTTGATCAAAATCTGGGTGCATGTAGCATATGCTCCATCGCCGGGAATGTTTGTTTAAATTTTGCCTCAATAATTGTGCCAACCGGGAAGATTTCAGGGAAATCGGTTGTGTTCACGGTGTTATTCTAGGGTTTCTCGTGAGCTTCTGAGTTTTCGAAAAGCTTGAACGGTGCTTGGAAGTGTGAGATATCATCTCAAGAAGTATGTATAAAATCACATTTTTGCAGAGTGTCTGTGATACGCTCCGCAGGGGTTCAAAAGTAGTTGTTTGTGTACCGTATAATCATGGCCTTCGGGAAGTGATCTCTTTGATCGTACCGTACCGATGGAAAGTATTCCGAAAATACTTTCGAGAATTTCCTAATTTACGCATTTCTCAAGTCGTTTGACGGTGCGTTATAATCAGGAAATTGGAGAGAAAGTCAATCTTGATGGAGCGTCTGTGAGACACTCCAAGGGTTGCTGAAAGTAGCAATTATTGAGCCACGCGATAAGGAGCTTCGGGAAGCGATCCATCCGATCAAACCGTATCGATGGAAAAATTTATGGATAAACTTTTGAGAATTTCCTAGTTTACGCATTTCTCAAGTCGTTTGACGGTGCGTTCTAGCCAGGGAATCGGGAGAAAAGACAATCTTGGCAGAGCGTCTACGAGACGCTCTAGGGGGACTTTCATTGAGTCGGGAGTGTTTAGTGTCGTGAGGTTCACCTCGGGTTAAATAGGGGTATACAATGGGACCCTCCGTTCAATATTCTAAGACCAATGTAGTTTCGGGGTGCGTTTGGGTCGCCATTTTGACTAGGCTCGGTTGAAATGGTCAGGAATGGGTCGGAGTGTTATGTTAAGTGTGCTAAGTCATTCAGGGATGATCACGGAAGATTTTTTCACTATTTTGTGGGATTTGCGCTGTGCTAGGGCGTTTAGGGGTAAAACGGTTATTTTGATCAGAGTTAGCCGGAATTGGACAGAATGGCGAGTTGAGTACACCTAACCATTTAGGAGCACTTTGGAAAGGTGGACTTATTATCTTGAGAGATTTTAAACTTTCTCAAGACGTGCCCAAGGGGCCCGAGGGGCAAGTTTGGTGATTGGATCTCTATTAGGCCTAGTGGGCCCGAGAGGCGGTTAACTGATTAAATAGGGGTCTGAAAGTTGATTTGGGCTTGAATGTGCCTGCGGAGTTTTGCAAGGGAGTTCGGTCAAGCCGAAGATTGCTGAGTAGGCAAAAATTGAGTGCTTATAATAGGGTCTTTCAATGGAAAGCTCATTTTAAGAGTAAATATACAAGATATGCAAATAGAGCAATCCCGAACTCAAAAACTGATAAATTGTAAGTGTGTCGACTTGACATAACTTCATGAAAAAATATTTACTGTTTAAGCACAATTAGATAATTGACATTGATAACTTATATGCAATTAAATTAAATATTCATGTAATTTTGAATATTGTGGCCATATGGATAGTGAATGAAAGAAGAGTCATGTAAGAGGGTAGAAAGTAGTAATAGATTTTAACATATGCATACGCATTACACATGATGATCAATGAACATTCACTTTCAAACTTTTAACTTTTGAATAACTTTCAAACTTTTTCATCTTCCTTCACTTCTTTTTCATTTGAATTTTTTTTGTTTCCAACTCCTTTTCATCCTTTTCACTTCTTTTCTTTACTCTTCAACTCCATACACTTTCAACTTCACAATTGTATAAGCAATACACCAACTCTAGAATTTAGTATTGACAAACTTTTAAGCTCATGTGTATATGAATATTGAGAAAGAAATATAAACATAAATGGCTCAATGGAATGAAATGGCCTATACTTTTATAATCCGAAAAACACATCAAATCAAAACTTCAAGAGTGTATAAGGTATCAATAACTCTAACTAATACTCAACATGTAAACCAAAATCAAGCATAATGAAGCTATTTAATGAATGAAGATCAATAAAACACCCTTGAATAAATGTAAATCACTCTCAAAAGGTGATAAATAGGCTCTAAAGCTCACAAGATATAAAATCTCCACCTTATAAGGACATGCATGCACAAGAAAGAAACATAAAAATATCATATAGCATACTAGTGCACAACAATGTAAACTCTCTCTTATAACGGGTTTATCACAAAAACTTATAGTTCATCATAACATCTAAGGTGAATCAATCATCAACTCGAATTTAGTAAAAAACATAAAACAAAGTAACTTATCATCATACTAACAATGACATGGATGCACAAATGGTTCCTCAAGATAATCTCCAACACTTCCGATCACAACAATAAACATGAAGAGTATATGAAAAAGTGTGAGAAATACAAACTAAAATACCGAACCATATGATACATCAAACCGTTACCGAAGACTTTCAAGTGTTCACAAGATAGAATCATGAAGTAATACCTAGAAATTACTCAATAAAGCATAACAAGGTTTGATAGATTAGAGCTATTTTTTTTTTTTTTGAATTTTTTTTTTCACTTTCTGTTTTTTTTTTCTTTTTGGTTTCTATATAAGCAAAAAGAACAAAACAAAAACAAAAAGACTAGTAGTCTTCCTCCCCCCAACTAAAGTCATGCAATATCCCCAATGCATGAGAGCAAAGCATAAAATGCAATTAAATAGTAGGAAAAAAGAAAATATGGTCCCTAATGCACCCTAAGAATAAAGAAACTCAAAAGAGGTGGGCTACAAAAAGTCAAGAGGATTGCTGAATTTTCGGGTGTGTGCAGACAGTTCTGAACCTCTTCAGTAAAATAGGCATACCTCTCTCCACAAGATAGCAAATCATGCTCCATTTTTTTTTTTTTTGTTGGAAAGTAGATTCATAGACCTTTCTATCCATATAAGATTTGCACGTTAATTTACTTCTAGTAGATTTAGATTTTAATGTATAGTCGGCTGAAAAACAGGGTTCACGATTTATTTTTAGAAACTGGACAACCCCTCTATTTTGACAATTTGGCTCATCACTTTAAGCCAATCTTGACTCAGATGCTCTGGTAATAGAAACAAACTAAGAAAAACATAGAAATAGAACAACTACTCCTACTCCTACACAAATTGGGGAGAGAATCACCCAATGCCACAAAGTGAAAATTTACCATCATCCCACACCCCCAAACTAGAGACTTTTAAAGAGGTCATGCAAATGTGAGAATATATAATGGTGACCTCTTTGATGAACTTAATGATATAGCATTGAAGCACATAAGGGTAAAAAAAGGTCATGATATACAAAAAATGAAAAATGTTCATGCACAAATGTGCCAATGATGTTCATGCCATGAAGTGATGGACCCTCCCCTTCTTTTAGTTGGTCGGCCATAGGAATGATGTTTGGTTCTAATGTTGGAACATGGAGCTTCAAAGGCTCCAGTAAGATAGGACTAGGTGCTAGAGGCTCAAAAGTAAGGATCTCATGATCCTTAGATACGGTAGGAATGACCTCTAGACCATTAACATCCTCTTTGACATGCACATTACTAACATCTAATAAATCAACATCGTCATTAAGGGTAATCTCAGTACTACCCTTTTCTTCTTCTTTGGAGTGCCCAATCTCGGACTCCTCTCTCTCAAATTCTTCATCCCTAGAGACATATTTAATAATTTTCTCACTTACCATAGGAACATCTTCCTTAGACACAAAGTCTTGGAGAAGGATGGTTTGGTCAATGATGTCCTCAATCCTAAGGTTAGTGACGGGATAGATTTGTTCAATTGGACAGACTTGCTCTTAGTTACGGTAAAAATCAAGGTGATTTGCATTAAAGCTCTCTTCAGGTGGAATTAGATATTCTAAGTGCTCATGGTGGTAATAAATTAGCGATGTTTCACGAAAATAGTCAAAGGGGTTTTTGTAAGTTTGAAGAAAATCTGGATAACGCTTTGAAAAAGCTCCCTCATGTCCCCAATGGCTATTAGGCGGTGGTCGAGGAGGCTTTCTTTGGCCCTTAGCTCCAAGGTATTCCCTCATAGACATGTTGGTTGATGGATAGTGTGAGAATGTGCCACCAAACATAATGAAGTGTACAATGAAAGATGGATGCAATGCACAAACAAATATAGCGCACCGCACCTCAACACATCGTTCACAACAATGATCAATAATTTGCTAACCATTCCTCCAATCTCCATATCATAATTTCCACCAATTTAAACAATTTCAATCCAACCAAATCTCCAATCTCCACCAGATATATATATACTATTAATTTGCAATTAAACACAATCCCTAATTCTCCACTAGCAATCCTCCAATAGAATTATTAAAACAAAACAAAATCTATACAAATCAAACAAAATAAACCTAAAAGAAAGAGTAAAAGAAAGAAACAAAATCTATTATGATATCACACAAAAAATGGAACAAAGTTACTAATGGCTTAAGCTGAAAATTCCCCCATCGTGGTAGATTGATGGAAATTCAATCTACCAATTGCTCTTCAACCCAAAGCTTACTAGTGCTCGCCTCGTGCCTTTGGTCCCCAGCAACAGCGCTAAAAATTTGGTTCACCCCCAAAGGTGCTTTATTTATCCGCAAATGCACAGTTGATGATTGTAGTTTTATCCGGAAAGTCCAGAATCGTATTTCCTCAAGAACCAAGCCCAATATAAGATATAGTACTCAACTCACACTAAACTATCTCGGATTAAATAAAAATTATGTGAATTAAATTTAAATAAAAGAGACCGAAAATCTTTGGGTTTTGATGAGAGTTTGAATTACTAAATTATTGTAATGAAAATAAAAGTAATTAACAACTAGATAATTAAATCAAAGCAAGTTGAAATTAAAGTCTCGGGATTAATCGATTCAACTAATTTTGTCTCTTAGAATTCCAAAGGTGATAAATTTGTAACTCAAATCCTTCGATTCAACTAATTTTAGAATTTGAAGTCTTCTTTCCAACGGCGCAAAAACCAGCTTAATCGAATATCGGAGTAAAAAGTTATAGCCAAAATACCAAGACAGGTTTAGAATTCAAATTCTAAAATTTGCCTTAGCGTTCGAACGGGAAAACAGGCATCCGAACGCCAAGCTAAAATTGGAATTGATACCTCTCGGGCCGTTCAAACACTTGTTTTGGGAGTTGGAATGCTGATTTTGCTCGGTTTTGTTGGTTCTAAAGACCGGCTAATCTCAAGGAAGTTACTTGATGGCAAGGGGCATAACGGACATACTACATTGGCAAGCTAGCAAACACCAGAAATGAACCGTTTAAAGTTTGTGAGTGTTTTCGTCACTTTGATGATGGTGATTGGTTTCGGTGACTGCCTGGTCTCGGAAAGCTGCCTAGACTACCCAAGGACATTTTGGTCTTTTTGGCTTCAATCAGACCCTACGGGTTAGGGAAGCAACCAATTGACTAAACTGGAGTTTAAAAAGCCGGTTTAATCTTCATAGTATTGTGAAGTTTTACTGGAAGGTTGATTTGGACTGCAGATTGCCAAGCGATCGAAAATGAGGTACTTACAGATATATATTTGTAGTCTTATAAATATGGACACTTTTAAGATGTCATATGTAGTCTTAGATGTATGGACACTTTTAAGATGTCATATTCGTATCGATTGACACGTGTTAGACGTGTGTTTAAGCGTATTTTATTATTTTGTAGTTTTTCTAAAGGTAAATACTTTTCGAACACTTGATACGTATCTATTATTTAAACACATATGAACTCATTACAAATTTAACTTGATCAACAAACACACATGATTGAGCACGTTACAAGATGAAGTGATTAACTAACTATTTTGCTAGGTGTCTACACAAATCTTACATTACCTAATAAATCCATTAACTAATTAATTATGATTTTTACCCAATGTGGTATAGTTTTAATGCCATTGATAAATACAAAGGAAGCAATCATTGAGAAAAACTACGTTCAATTAGCTATCTACGTACATCAAGAAATTATCTTACATCGGCATTCCTTCATCTCACATAAAGTAATGGATCTTCCTGTTAAGAAGGCCTCGAACATGGATTTTGTGAGATGTGAAATAATGATGACATGACACTGCAAGAATACTGAATAATTTTTCGTGTAGGTGCTAGGGTGGGAACGTGTGTAAGCACGCGCGCGTGCTTGTGGGTGTGTGAGAGAGAGAGAGAGAATGCCCTTCACCTAGCTAAGACCAGCAAGGCAAATTAAACATACAGTTAGGTGGTAGGTGTATTCATTTAATTTGGACTGCCAAAAAGTTAGGAAATATGAGCTCTTTCCCACTCACTGCTCCCCCAGCCCATCCTCTGCACATATTATATAAATCACCAACGCTCTCTCGCCACTCTTTCACACAGAACTAGTAATAGTAACTCTCCCAACTGTTTCGCATAAAACACAATAACTATGGCGACCACCACCACCGTTGCCGGAACAATAATTATAGCGGCCGCCATGTTATTGGTGGCAATACTACCGGGAGGGGCGGCACAGTCACCGGCAGCGGCACCAGGAGCAGGAGGACTGGCGCCAGGGCCGTCCCTGGACTGCATCCCGTATCTGGCGAACGTGTCGGATTGCCTGACGTATGTGGAGGCCGGAAGCAAGCTGAAGAAGCCGGAGAAGGGGTGCTGTCCGGAGCTGGCGGCGCTGGTGGAGAACCAGCCCTTGTGCCTGTGTCAGCTGCTTGGTAACTCCGGGAGCTTTGGAATACAGCTCAACCTCAACAAAGCACTCAAGCTTCCTTCTGTTTGTGGTGTTGACGCTCCTCCAGTTAGCTTGTGCTCAGGTTCATCTCTTACTCCCTAATTGCTCCTCTTTCCATTTCCTTTTTTCGTTTTCTTTGTTTTTTTGTATATTTCGGTATAAATATTTTTTTTTATAGAAAATGAGAATTTGTACTGAAATTTTACTAGAATGATGTTATCAACGCCAACTCGAGGTTATTTGAGGTCTAAAGCAACAATTTAAAATAATGACTATGTTTTTTTTTTTAATCTTGTTATGTAACTTTTAATTTAAAATTGTTTTATTTTGTGAATTGAGCTATTTTCTGAAGTTAACTATTATGCTGATTTTGACATTTTTTTTCTTTTTGACAGTTATTTTTCTCATTTGGACCAAGACATTTTAGAAAAACAAAATGCAAAAACTATATAGCGCCTTAAAGGCTTAAAGCCATGTAAGTTTTTAAAAAGTTTGGGGTCTTTAAAAAAATTTTATTTGCACAATTTGTTGGTTAAGCCAATTTTTTTTTTTTTTTTTAAGTTAACAAGGGAGCTTTTGGGGCCTCTTAACAAATTTTATTTGTGCAATTTATTCATTTATTTATTTAATAGTAAAGCAGTGTTTTTATTTTATTAAGTTTACTAGTCTAGTTGATTTTGAACACCTTTTTCTATTAGATAGTTTTTTCACATTTGGATCTGGATCTTTTTTTTTAATATTAAAAAAACAGTAAAAAATATACAGGTCATACTAAGTTTTAAAATATTTGTTTTTCAGAGATACCAACTAATAATGAATAGCGCCTTAAAAATATAGAGACCTAAGGCGATGGCCTTGCTCGCCCTATGGGTGAGCCATCCTTAAATGTGATTGTAAAATTTTCGTAATTACACTAAATAAACAATCACCATAATTATATTTATAGTCCTCTCATGCATTTATTAGCCATGCACATTTGACGGGGAAGATTATCGATGCAATTACTAAAATTGTGATTCTTTTTTTCTTGTGATGGAAAGATTCATGCGGATCTTATATTTGTGGAAGGAAATAAAAGAAAAGAGAAAAAGGTAAGAAAATATATATAAAAAAAAGGTGAAAAAGATAAATTTATTTTTACTTTGTATGTTTGGGAAAGGAAAATTAGAAAAAATTTAATAGGTATTTATCAACAAAATAAAGTTTTTTTGTGGTCCCGAAAAGTAAATGTATATAAGCTATTTTATTTTCATTTAGCGAAGATTATCCAGTTAATCTTGTTGATGCAGTGTATTTTATGTAGTATCCTTGTAGTTTTGTTTTTGCAATTTTATTAATTTAAATTGTCATGGGTCTACCTCCAATCCAATTTTGGGTACCATTTTGAAATTTTGGGTTTTTTTGGTTGTTGCTTGAACGTGAAAGTCCTCAGACCAAAAAAAGAAAAAGAAAATGAAAGTCCTCTTTTGTTAAAAGAGAAGACGGTAAAATGATACGTATTTTTTCTTTCCTTTTTCTTTAAAATATGTGTACTTTGTTCTCTCTCTCTCTCTCTCTCTCTCTCTCTCTCTCTCTCTCTCTCCTTTGGTATAAGAATATATGTCTTTTACTTGCTTTTTCTTTTTCTTTCTGTTCCCTTTTTCTTTTTCCTTATTATAGCTAGGTGAATTGCTCTCTATGTATCTATCCAAAAAATTTCAAGATTTCAATTTATTGAAAATAAATCGAATTCATGATGAGGAACCATGGATCTCTACAGAAAAGAGCTCACTACCACGCTTCATCTCTAATAAAACCTTATAAGAACCTATTATGTATTTTACAAAATAGTGGAAAAGAACAATTTATGTTTGAACTTTGAACACAGTAATGAAGCTCAAGGAGAAAAAAAATAAAAAAAGAAAAGAAAAACAAGACTTTGCACTTAGTGCCACATTTACCAAAAACAATACTGCCACACACTAAAAAAAAATTATGGAATTAAAAAAATAATCAACTTAGTGACTAAGAAAAAATTGAACTAAATGTCATGATGATAAAGAACTTAACTCTTGTTTTCTGAAATACTAAGGATCATACTTGCAACTGGTACTAAAATCAAAGCAAAATTGATTTTGTGAAAACAATTATGAAAATACATAATAGTTTAGAAGGTAATGTATAATTGTCAAAATTATGTCACATTGTCTGATTCTCTTAATGACTTTACATAATTTTGCTGAAATTATTATTTTATTGATAATTGAATGAAAAAAAATATATATATATATATTCCAGTCTGTTTTGAGAGTTTTAACCTTTTCACAAATAAAAAGAGGGTGAGCCTTTACATAATGGTAAAGTTTCTCCACTGTCACTTAGATATCAGGAGTTCAAAATATAAAAATAAGTTTTCCACACGAAAGAGATAAGGCTGCATGTACTGGGCTGCTATTTGTTTTTTATGGACAGGTGTTAATATTTTAAAATGTAAACTCTTAATGGTATAGATAAACTTTATCTAAATTATTAGACATTTTCCAATATCTCCAATTAAACTAATAAAAAAAATTAGAAGTCTTTCTTTTGAGTTATGAAATTGAATTTCTAAATTTTAAACATTTTGATTTCAAAACTAACTCTTTTGTTAGAGTTTTAATCCATTCAATTTCAATAACCTAATTCACATAATAAATAAATAAATAACAATTTGCCAAATTTACATATAAAGTTCACAAATCTCTAAATAGTGATTCATCTTATATGCATGGTGAATGCCATGACAGTCTTCAAGATACTTTGCATATAGGAATTGGAAAAGAGCATCTCAGTAGAGGCTCCACCTACTCTCAATAGAGCATCTGAGTTTTAACATGTTGAACCTCCTAAAAATTCATCTACATATTTCAAAAAGAATTTCGTGATATATATGTATACGCATAGCAAGTTGTTGATATTGTTTGAGCACAAATGACTTTATTTAGAATAATACAATTATCTATATATTGTTCTGACAAACGTCACTGTTGATTATATAGCATTAATTGTCAATTATTAGTAAGAAATCTGATTAAATAACCTTTTGTAATATAGTAAGACAAGGTTTCAGCTTGCGATTTAAAAAAAAAAAAAATTCTTAATTATTTTCCATTTCTTTTATAATTTTTGTCTGTGTTTTTCGCTTTTGTTTCTTCTAGCTTTTCCTGTTTCGACTTCCTATTTTGACAATAAAGAAATTGAGTGGTTTCCTACTGGTTGGTGTAAGCCTTTTGAACTGGGAAACAACTCGATTTCTGTTTTTGTGTAAAAGTCTTTAATTTTTCTAGTCGGAACCATACACTAATTTCAAAAAACCATCATATAAATGTGTTCTGGGTGATTGGAAAAGGTAAAACGCAGATTTAGAATTAAACATAAAAATAGGATTGCCAAACAGCCTCATGTCGAAAGGATTTTAGGAGCAAGTTTTTACAATACAAATTGAATTTTAGTATTTTGCTAACATATATCATGAAATTAGCTAATACAGTGTAGGTACTTCCAAATGATTGAAGGTGGTCGAAAGTCATGTTTGCCAAATTTTCTGCATAATATATATATATATATATATATCTTCTTGCAGTTGCTGGATATCCTGTAGTAGGAGTTCCGATGCCGAGTGCATCGCCTTTCTCACCGGGTAATTTCTCAGTCTAACTTCTGTTTTCTCTCACTGTTTTTGCCGTTCTTTTCCTTTCAGTTTTTCCCTTGTGTACTTTCAAAATAGTTTCAAATTTTTTTTAATTTTTCTTCACCTTCCCACCTTATGGCCTCAACAAAATTACAGGTGGTATGTCCCCAGAAGGATTAGCATCAAGGCCTGCATCTGGAAACAATGGCAGTGGAGCTTCAGGCATTGCAGCGTCCCCGCTATCCTTGGTTGTCGGCTTAGCAGTTGGATTATTTTTCACAACAGCACTCTTCTGATGTTAACTTTGGAGTTTAATTTTTATATTCGTGATTTCAATTTCTCCATTTATCGGATATTGTAGTAAGATATTCTATGCCTAGTGACACAAATAATATGTGGCATTTTGTATCATGATTTTCTCTCAAGGATTGTTTGAACATAACTTGAAGCAGCAGGAACAATTGCTTGTACTATCCTCACAGTTTCAAATTCTATATATCTATCAGTGTAGCCATTTCTATAGGATCCCATGGAAAAATGTTGAACATCATAGTCTATAAAGAGCCAGTCTTGGTTCCAGAGCACAACCCGCAAATATGCTCAACAAGAGAGAAACAAGAACAAGAACAAGAACAAGAACAAAAACACAGACAAACCAAAAGCACTCAAAGACGTACAGTTTGGACTGTAAACCCAAGTAGAACCAACATAACCTTACTGCAGCAAGCTTCAGGTAATAACCAACTTGCTCTATTAATCCTCTGTTTTTGCAGAATTCAGGACCCAAAGGAACAAAGTTTTTTGAGATCTTCAAATCTTGCTGGCTAGTTGTTTTTGTCCGGTGGCTAAAGCGCTAGCCAATGTTTATTTCAGGGATAAAGAGGTGGGAATAAGAGATGGAATTCAGCAGATCCTATAAAACTCATGTTTGGGAACAAAAAAGAGTTCTGGATTGCATCTCCCTCTCGAGATGTAATCCTCCAAAGTTAATAGGATTATCATTTTTATATTATTATTATTATTATTATAAAAATAATTATCCTTTCCTTATCTTATCCTAACCAAACATAGTATAAGTATTCTCTCAATCATATCATGATATTACTTATCCCCATCATTATTTTTTTAATCTCATAATATTACTTATCCCTCAATTTCTTGTCCTTCAAACCGGGGCCTAGGTGATTTGCATCTTGTGCTCATTTAGGTGGCCAAGAGGACCCGTCTTTTGTAGAAGGCTCTCAGATAACTACCATCACCTTAAAATGTAATTTTAAATTATAAAATGTAAATAAAAAGTCCTTCAAATTCGTTCATTCTCCCCCACCCCCATCACGTGCATCCAAAAGAGGGGGAAACAAAAAAGAATAAGCAATAATGCGGCCCTTCATTCAACCCACAAATTATTATTCTTGGGTTTGTAGTTAGATACCTAAAAATAAATACCTATTAACTTCTAAATATAATGAAGGCAGAATTCAAGCATCACCTCTAAAGGAGAAATTTTCCACAGGTCTCACTTGTATATACAAATATTCAAATGGCAGTGGAAGTCACCATCATTTGGGATAATTTCCTCTCTAAAAAGGCCTAACTTTTAAAAGCTGCCTTGTGACTCTTGACTCACTTTCCCCTTTCGCCTCGTATTATAAACTAGCTAAAAGAAATTGTAAATATGATTGTTGGCTCAGCCGACCATTCTTGTCTTCGCTGTACTGGGCACAGCTTGAAGTAGCTTAGAAAAATGGGATCCAAGCACCCTGCAAGAAGGGCTTACAACGTGTGCAAGAGTACTACTTCCGATGATTTAGGAAAATAAATAAATAAATATAAGGACAGAAAGAAAAAGAGAACACGAAGAAAGGAAAGGCATAAAACCCAACGAATACATTGGTAGTCTGTTTTAGGAGCCCCTGGAGGGTTGCATATTATCGTACTGTCAAAATATGGCTTACAGAAGAAATAGAACTAATAACTATAAAAAAAAAAATTAATAGAAAAATCAATGGTACACAACAATCGGCATCTATTAATTTGGGAGGATCTGTGGACAATGATGACAATGATAAGCCAATAAAAAAACACAAAAACAGTGGAATACTTCATCAATCAGCATCCATTTCCTCCAATGCCGCCTTGGCTGCAGCCTTGGCTTCCTCAAAAACCTCTTCCGGTACCTGAAAATGAAGTCACAGGAGCTATTCAACTCTATAAAAACACGTGACCAAACAAGCAGGTATGAGCCACTGCATGGATTGCCTCTTTGTCCACTGATACAAGAAAGGCGATCCTATTTTTTGCAAGAATGGATTTCTACTCAACAGAAAGAGTCCCTGAACCCTCTCCTCAACACCAACCTCGCCCCCGCGCCCCCCCCCCCCCCCCCCCCCCCTAAAAAAAAAAAAAAAGGCCAAACAAACACAATGGGAAAAATCTTCAGCAGTCGCAAGGTTCTCCTCAACACCAACCTCGCCCCCGCCCCCCCTAAAAAAAAAAAAAAAGGCCAACCAAACACAATGGGAAAAATCTTCAGCAGTCGCAAGGTTTCTTGATAGGAGAGCTGGGGCTTCACCATGTGCCTTGTCGGTGGTGTTGAGCTACAAGTTTCAACGTTCTTTACACATATATACATATAGGGTATTTGGGATATCCTAACTCATTTTATGAACCAATAGTTTCAACTCATGAAATGTAGCCCTTACATTTTGTTTGTTTTCTCGTTCTTTTTCAAGTATCCAAATAAGTGAGGACCTTGGCCATGCATGATGACAGAAGCCATATCAGATGTGAGATGGAGGTTATCTACCTAGTGAAGGTGGGGTGAAGATTACCTTCTGATGTTGGCGCTTCGACTCATCACAGATCCAGCTCAGTTCCAATTCAAAGGCCTTATCCTTAGCCTCATCATGCACCTTATAAATGCTGCAGAATACAATTGTAATATACAGCTTCATTACAAAACTGAAGAAATATGCACTCATATCAGTATCTCTGTGAGGGAAGTTATAATAGAGTGATCAAAATGCTATTCCCACTCATTAAATCCACTCTTGTTTGGGTGTAATTGAGTAATTTGTTATCTGAAGAAAATGTACATAAATTCTATAAGTCATGTTTAGTACCACATGTAAACAAAAGGGTGAATATATTTTGTTTTGCAGTTAACATTAAGTCCAGTATATTTTACACAGTACTACGACTTTTTTGCATGCTGGCTAATTTGCTGTGGAATGTATACCAGCTATTCTTCATACTTCAAGCATCCTATAAAGGTGTACAGCCTTTAAATCAAATTATTACATGGCTTTATGCTAGGAAGCACGGACACTCTGTTTAGGGTGCCATAGCCATGTCAGACACCCATATTCCTTGGACACACCGGAACACGTGTTAGACATGCCAATTGGCCTGTCCAATATTTTTATTAATAATTTTTTTAGTGAGCACATCGAGGACACACACGTCCATTAGTTGGACACGTTTTGGAACATGACGAGGTTGAAATGTTATTATTAAAAGTATTACATAAAGTTGAATTTATAAATTTCAAAACTTTAAAACACCAAAACTTAAAACAATCAAATCCAATTCTTCAAACTCTAAACTTATTAGTTATAGTATTTAAATTATAAACTTAATTAATTGTTTTTATCTTGCTTTTGGTAATTTATGAATTTTATACTCACATACATAACAATTAAAAATACATAAAAATATTTTTTTTGCCGTGTCTTCGTCGTATCCGTGTTCTTATATTTTAAAAATTTTGTGTCTCCTGTCCATATCAGTGCCTGCATCCATGCTTCTTAGACTTTATGTCACTATTTCATCGATGACGAACCATGAAAGTACCTGGGACATTCATGATACTCTAAATATTGTTAATTTAAGATATTTGATGACTTAAATGAGCAAGTTTCTACTATTTAATTTCCAGTTAACTGTGGTTGGGTGTTTAGTGCCTACAATCTTGATTGATAGAAAGGCCGTATACAGTGCAGAAGGCTCCTGCGTTACAGGATGGTTTGGGAGAGGTAGTAGGTGGTAGCCATACTCCCACAGATTCCCAGTCACGACTTCTACTACCTTGATTGATGTGATTCATAAAAAAGCAAAAAAACATAAGTTCAAGGAAGCAGATCAAATAAAGGAAAAAAATTGGCATGATTTCAAGGCAGAGCCTATGGGGACCATGCATAGTCAAGTTAGTAGTCACATTTGTGTTTATTAAAGGATAAATACTATAATACTTTTCTTTAAGTTTTGTAGGTCAGGGATATTTTGGTAATTTGTTGAAAGTCAGACATGGCCTTTAGAGGCTGCCCATGGGTCATAATACAGGTCATTTTATGTTATTGAGTCTTCAAATATATATTTTAGCTGGGTTTATATAGGTTTTAGAAGTCCAAAATCAAATTTCCGGGTCCGTTTGGTAATGCAATTTTCGTTTTTTGCTGTGTACTTTTACTGTGTGTTTTTGCTGTATATTTTTTATAGTTTGGTGATGGGTATTTGTAGGTTACTATTGTGCCATTAGTATCAGACCAATGTTTTGAAAACAGAAAACACACCCATTTTAGTGTTTTTTATTTTCTTTTTCCAAATTTTGTTAACATCTAAAAACAAAAAATTTGAAATTTTTTTCAAATTTTCTTTTTTTTCAAAAGAAACAAAAAATGTTTACCAAACAAACCCGGAGTCTTAAGTCTTGTTGGGGTTGGAGATCTCTAAAGTCCACATAAAGTGATGTAACACTTCTGATTCATTTAAGTAAACGTTTTAGAGATTTGAAACTTTTGAAGCTCTCTCGTAAATTACATGATGCAATTTTAACGGTAGGTGTTCTTCTTCTTCTTCTTCTCTTGCAATTTTAAGCCTTTTAAAAGCTCAACTATAACAGGGCATCATGTGTTCAAAACATGGAATCAAAGTCTACACACATGAGGGGAAGGCTCTGTACATCTGTCTTTGACCCTCACCAGACTCCGCAATGGCAGAAGCCTCATGCACGGGACTGCCATTCTTCAATCTAACAACATAGCAAAGTAATAAGCCCAAAGCAGCCTAAGTTACTGTTCATGTGTACTGTTCACTGTGCCCATCACAGCTCTGAAAGAATCCCCAAAATCCCCTCTTTTTTATGTGCAGAACTGTATCCTTTTGTTAGCCAATACAAACCCTAAAAGCCTATATGTTTTTACCACCTTTTCCTCCACATAAATTATTAATTTCACCCCTAAAAGTAGTGCCCCCAACTGCGGCCACACATTAGTTCAGGCTCGTGATTTGCAGGAGAGTGTTCCCCCATACTTGTTCTATATCGTTGATCTTCTCTCATGCAATCTTATAACTGCAAATCACAACTTAGAATCCATAAATTTAGGTACATACTTACTTTGGAGGAGTTGTGGCAGTTGCCATTGTTTTAGTATATTTTTGTATCTATCTTGTATTCTGGGCTTCCTTTTTATAATTCTTACAAATTACACACGTGATTGAATATTACCCGTCCAATTTGTAGCATCTTATAACCCTCGATTCAATCCAAAAGAAGCCCCCAAATGATATCAAGGTTCTGATTTTAACAACCAGTTACCATTTTCTCCATGTTCAGGTTCTCTGAGTCCAAGAAACTGAACCTGCAAATAACTGAGGCTGGCTAAATTTAACACCACCTTCATATGACTGATCAACCACAGCCCAAAGATAAACAGAACACCTAACGTGATATAATCAGGAGCAAAGGTAAGCTCAGTCACTCTTCATGCCGTAAGTGGCACTAAGTAAGCATACGAGACAGTGGAATCACGTGAAGATATCAGCAGGTCCAGCTACTTGCAGCACTTTAAACCAAGAAGCTGATATAGTATAGGCAAGGCGTTGGATCAGAGGCTGCTCCAGCACAGTAAGCAAGCTTTGTTGGAAATGTAAAGCAGGTTCAGCTATCACAGGATTGTATACTTGCAAAATCACAAGTTATCCTCTAACTTGGGCTTGAATCTAAGTAACTGAATCCGCTACCCTAGGGGGGTAGATGGCACTCTGGTTCACAGATCAGCGATTCCTAGTAAATTCGAGAAAAATTTGCAAACCGTAATTGTCAATCCACAAATTCACTTACAATACTTCATCAACTAGTGCAATTTTTGTTTGGACCAATAATTTAGTGGCACGTGCTAATATGATTGACGCTATATAAAGCTTTTGTTTTGCTTTTCGTTTTGTTGTACCAGTACTCTACCGCACGTCCAATCCCAACTTTTTATTAAAGCAAGGTGCTGGCTCAGACTAATCCCACTTTTTATTTAGAGCAATGTGCTGGCTCAGTCTAATCCCACGTCCAATTCCAAAAGTATTCTCATTTAAAGCATGAGACGTTGCTCATTCAAAACAAGTACTGATAAAGATGGTGTGCTGGCTTGAACACCTGTGAGCATTGGGATTTAAACTTCTAAACATAAGGCTATCACCATACAATCTTGCTTGTTTGATTATAATTGCTAAAATAAGGCTCCCACCATATCACCTTGCTTGTTTGCTAAGAAATACAGACACTTATAAGAAAGTGTCATGTTTGTTTCGAACTTGACACTTGTCGGACACTCATCACACTCCTCGACACGTGTCGAACATGCATCCAAATGTGTTCTATTATTTTATTGATTTTTCTAGAACCGGACTTACTTCGGACACTTGAGAGACACGCGTGTCCATCACTTGAACTCCTGTGTCCATCATTTAGACATATATGAAACATTGCAAGTTTAAAGAAAATAACTTAAAGAGTTCCTAATGAAAACAATGTGATTTTATACCGAATTTGATAATTAAACTATAGAATACATGGTTTTTCATCTTAATAGAGTGATTCTATAATTTTTTTTCATTTTTTATTAGAGTAAAATATTCCCATATGAGTTAAATATATATATATAATATAATCTTTATTGTGTTCCCACCGTGTCATATCCAGCATTTTTTCAAAATCACCATGTCGGGGTGTCCGTATCGTGTAGCATGTTCGTGCTTGTTAGCTTGTTTGGTTACATTTTCTATTCTAAAAAATTTTAAGGCATAAACAAATATTTTTCGAAAGGCAACAGGCATATGAAAATATCAATGCAAAAAAATTATACATATAGTATAGACGCTCTAAAGATGCTCTCGATCTCAAGGTTTCTCAAAATTAACGCTATCACTCTCGCTCTCACTCCAGCTCCAGCTCCAGCTCCAGCTCCACAAACTGCTTATTTCGGCTTGAATTGCCTTAGGATAAAATAGCTCCATGGAGCACACTTTCAGGTCCATTAAGAAACCAAAGGGAAATGAAACTCGGTTGCTAAGATTAGTGCAGTCTACATATCGCATGGAATATGCATGATACTGTAATGTGATTCATGAGCAAAATGACTGAAAAGGGCATGTCACACAGAAGAAAACAGTGAAACATTAATGCAACTTGTAAATTGTAGAATGCAAGAACAAGCAACTTTAGGACCAGATTAAGACAATGAAAAGTGTAATAAAACAAATTAAGGGAAAAAATTTAATAGTAAAGCATTGAAAGAGAAATGTGGAACTTCTGATACAAGAAATTTTTTTTGGGAGAATTAAAAGCAGAAATCACCCACATCTTTGCTATTTCAATAACCCCTTCCCGGCAGGTCATTTCAGAAAGCTTCAACTTTTCAATTTCTCTGTTTTTGCAATAAAATCAAAGGCAACATAACATAAACATGTTAGCATGAAGAAATGAGTACTCAATACAACCGCAAATTGGAATATTTCACTGGTATGACATTGACCTGATATTGAAAACATACACCCTACACTTGATCTAGCTTCACATGGAAGTGGGAGATCTCAATCTAACTTGATAAACATTGTAATGGTTGTAAGTATCATACACTGCATGAATGACATAATGGGTAGATACTGTCTTGTATATGAATGTATTATGCAATACAGAAGACTATAACTTACATCAAGTTTTGTGATGAAAATGAATATAATTGAGCTTTAAATGTCTTAAAAAGAAGAAAAAGAATAGTGCCTCTACAGACTTTTCCAGGTTGGCCTTTCCTTTTCTCCTTTTATGAAACTAGGAAACCATTTGAAATATATATTTAAAAGCCTAGCTGGTAGCAGTAACATTTCCATTGAGGATTAAACTATACAAACTCAAAACTCAGAAATTAGAGTTCGAAAGCTAAACACGTGCGCGTGCACACACATATACATGTAAAATGGTACCTATACAAGCCTATATGGTTCCTTTTAAAAAGTGGAAAGTTAAGTGAGCTCATGATTAAAGGCAACGTGTACATGGATTTTGATTAAATGTAAAATATTATCACTATTTACAAAATGATATTATATTGTAGGGTAAACAATCATTTAGTCCCTCCAACTTTGCCTCAGATTTCAACGTCATCCCAAAACTTTGATTTCCTCTATTTAAGCCCTCTAACTTTTAAAAGAAAGTCAATGTGATCCAACTTTTCAAAATAAGTTAGGAAATTAAATATTAATTATACTTTGGCCTTTTCAACTATAACTTAATATTGATTTACCCCCATTCAACTAAAAATAGTTACATTTTCGCCATTATAAAATTTAAAATTAAAAATTTGTTTGGTCAAAATTTATACTAATCTCTAAAACAAAGATTAAAAATAATAATTTCATGTCCATGAAATGTTATAAATCATCTCAAAATGCCTAAGAAAATGGCCAAAATGATCCATAAAATCTGGTTTTTGTGGACCACCAATTATCAACCCTGACAATATCAAGGAGATTTTTGAAACTATGCATTTGTTGGCCAGGGACAAAAAAAATTTATATCGTATTCGATCATAAATGCTACAAGTATTCAATTTGTTTTTATTTTTTTATTTTTTTGTTAAAAGTGTTAGTACGAACTTAAATTCTCATAGTTTAGGGGTGAAATGTAACGACTTTTAGTTTAGCGGGTAAAGTGAACCTAAATTACAGTTGAGAGGGTCAAAGGGTAATGAATCTTTAATTTTTCTAACTTATTTTAAAATGTTGGACCCCATTAACTTCTTTTTAAAAGTTGAAGTGCCAAAATAGAAGAAATCAAAACTCAGGGATGACATTAAAATCTAAGGCAAAGTTGGAGGGACAAAATGATTGTTTACCCTGTTTTGTAACATAGTACTCTAATCATGAAATATGAATTGCATATATTTTATTGGTTTTTCAATTTATTTGGTAGAATATAGTGTCTAACAATACAAAATAAACAAAACTCATTATATAAAGAAAAGAGAGTTTAACACCTGATATCATACAGTATTTTATAGCTATGACAATAACATCAATTCTACCATTTTCTTTTTACAACAATCAGAATAATTGTCCTAAAGATATGAAGCATGCCATGCAGTTAGATAGGCTCTCCATGCATCATGGTTTATGACAATGAAATTTCTGTTGACTAGAGAGGGACTGAGATTCCTCGAGATGGAACAAGTGGCAATTGACTTACGTTTTAGCAGCCTGCTTTCCTTTCCCAATTGCAGCACCAAAGTACCTCTATAACAATTTTTTTAGGCAACATAGCAAATTAGACAATATCCAAATAACACGTCAACTAAAGAAACATGAAGTCTATTTACTCACCACAAATTTATAACAGTTAAAATTGTCAAGAACAAGTATTGCTCTACATGCAAAATTAGGAAGCATAAGGAAAGACAAATATGTAAGAATTATTCTGGCAAGAATTAACTCACGTATGAAATCCCAGAAGGCTCGATCATGTATAATTGTGGTCCATCTTTATCATAACCTCCCAGAATCACTCCACATCCAAAAGGTCTGCCACATCAAACATTGTTTTATCAAGAAAAACAGTGGAATTAGAGAAGAAAAAGGCAAAAAGACACTAATAAGCAGTTTTTACCTAAGCCACCAGTAGAGTGTGCATAGATGCACATAACTAGCAACACGTTCAGCAAGTTCCTTCACATGAATGGGTTCTCCATAAACACTGCACAACCAGAACATCACAAAATCTTTATTGACAACTAAAAATAACTGCAAAAGAATAACTCTGTCGAGTTGTAGTTTGGGTCAATTGACATGGACTCATAAAAATGTCTCTAAGTATGACCGGAGGAGGAAAAAAAACCCAAAAAAAAAAAAAAAAAAAAAAAAAAAAAAACGAATAATCACTTAATCTCTGGAAATGCTACTTCACGATGCATATTTAATATAAGCTTTATCTTAAATTGCAACTCCCATTAAATATAATTTAAAAGGAAAACTTCATTGCAGAAGAGACCAGAAAAAGAAAGTTAAAAAAAGGTCTTCAATAGAACAAAACTAGAGAGAGAGAGGGAAAAGGGAAGGGGGGGGGGGGGGGGGGGGGGGGGGTGGGGGGGGGGGGGTGTGTTCGGGTGGTGGTTATATATATGATGAAGTGCATAAAACTCTAAAAAGAGCCAGCAACCTCCAATGGCTAGAATACTAACATAAGTAATATAACCACATTAGCAAGATTATGTTCTCTGATTTAACTTAATTTTCTAGTTTATTTTCAATATGCGTGGGGCCTACCAGTCTGATGGTTACCATATGATTATAACCAACTGGGGGGTATATAAGGCATTTTAAGAAGGTTTGTTTTTAACAATAAATTTTCCAATTTAATACAATTATGGAAATCGATGTCATTGAGAGAGAGAGAGAGAGGAGTGACCCGGGGGGAAAGCAAAGAGTCCATATAAAGTTAGAAGATATAGTTGATGAATCATCTCATAGATAATTTATATGCTGATCATTTGTAATGAATTGAAATACCATCCTTATGCTTTAAGGTAAAAGTCTGTAGGCACTAAATCTACATCTTATATGGCTGTGTCCACATCCTTCTATTTCTAATTTTGGGCACACCATTGGAGAGGAAAGGCAGTGGATTTAGCAATTTCAAAAAATTGTCTTCTCTAGTTTGAAAAAACTTTGCATACCTCTAGAAGTGAAATGTTTTTACACGATCAATGAACTTCAACCAATTGTAATCTGAACTTCAAAGTTCTGATTTTACCATTACAATGGGAAAAAATTAGAATTGAGTACAGTGGCATTACAGCTTAGCAAGACAGTATACAACAAAATGATAGGAGGTATAAAGTTTCATCCAAGCCATGGATTTTTCAAAGATACTTTATAAAGATAAGTATCGCACAGTGAGAGTATGATGTTGGAACATGATTAACAAACTAGTAGTGGCATTACAACTTTATTAGTCATCTTTTACCATTTTTCCTGCACTGTTTTTCTTCCATATAGTTCACACCAGTGTCCTGTTGTCCCAAAGTCACTTTTCATGCAGAATGCTTGAGATATTCAGAGAAATATTACCTTTTATTTGGGTCCAAGCTGATCGTTTTACCATTAGCAGCTTTATATTTTACAAGTAGTGCAAGTATGGATCTGGTTTGTTAAGAATAGGCAAGTATATATCAACATACTAGGAATTATGGGACCAGGCCAAAACTCCAAAGTGGGGTTTAAATACGTATTACAAAAAAGTTTGAAGAAAATAACTTGAGATCAATTGTAAAATAAAACCAATGTAATTTTATAACTAATTTGATATTTAAACTACAGAATACATGGTTTATAATTTTAATTGGTGTTATTCTACAATTTTGGTTGCTATCTTTAAGTAAAATATTCCTCTGTATGACATTTAAAATATATATATAATTTATAATTTTGTCGTGTCACCGCCATGTCGTGTCCTGCATTTTTTGAAAATCATAGTGTCAACACATCCGTGTCGTATCATGTCTTTGTTGCATGTCTATGCTTCCTAGGTTTGTGAACAACCTGAGATTATGAAGCTACTTGTCAGGAGCAAGACGTACTTGGTAGTATAAAGTCATGATAGTGGAGCTCCAATTTATCAAAAGCAATGGAGAAGCTCAACAACCAAATTTACAACATGTGGCAAACATGCATGGAGTCGTATTTGCAAGGGCAAGATCTGTGGGAAGTTGTTGGCGGTAGCAAGACTCGCCACCTTCTACAGAAAATGCCAAGAGACTCTGGAAGTGGGGAATCAAGGTTGGGAAGGCAATGTTCGCGATCAAGACAACCAGCTAGAAAGATATGCTGGAGCGCATAAGGTACACTATCACACCGCAAGAGGCTTGGGACACACTAGTTGCACAGTTCTCAAGGAAGAATGATACGAAGCTTCAACTACTCAAGGGCTAGTCAAAGTCCACCATATAAAAGCAATCAGCTATAATCGAATACTTCACCTACATAAAGTCTCTCTGCTATGAAATTTCAAAATTAGATCCTTCTTAACAAATTAGTGGAGAAAGGATAAGGAGAATTATTGTCCATTGTCACTTGCATTGCAATTATTATTGGGAGGATGTGGGCATCCATCTGTTCGTGGAGAAATAGAAACTCAAAAGAACAAAAATATGGTAGTGCATGATATGTCGTGGAATGGTACTCGGCAATCTCCAAACAGCAACTATTTTTTCTTTGTATTTTGTACTAAACTAGAGGGCCAATTTGTAAGCGAAAGAATTACGGATGATTAGAGCTAGGTAGAATAGGGATTTACAGACCAAATAAGGACTAACTGGTGGCTGCAAACACTACTACAGAACAGTAACTTGGCCATATTACAAGGGGAAGAAGAAGAATCTAATATTACTACCATAAATCCTTACGCTTCCACCTAGAAAGAGTTAACTATATCACATACATACAAACTCAAATTCTCAAGAGTTGAATACAATTCCAAAGGCTTTTATTCTTCTGCAGTTATTATAATTAATAATTGTCTTTATTGTTTTTCATTATTGTTATTACTTTTGGCATGATTCCTAATGCCAAGGAGTATGAAATTAAAGATTGGTTAAATATTAGAGTTGTTGATTTGGGTGAAAGTTGAACCACTAACAAAAAAAGAGATTGCTGAATGATGATGGAAGGGAAGGGAGTCGAATTAAAGGGAGTTTTTGAGCCTGCAATAGGGCAAGGGGCCAACATTTAGAATACAAACGTGTTCATCTCATATGTTATAGAGGAAAAATTCCGAGCATGTTCACTCCAGGGAGGGAGGGAGGTTGGTCTTGGCTTGGGGGTGGACGGTAGAGCGCGCGCAAGCACGAAAGAGAGAGAGAGAGAGAGAGAGCTAATTAGCATAGACACTTTAGCCATAGCTGTACATTTTAGTTTCAAACGTCCACAAGCTAAACCAGCTTCCGATTGCTAAGTTTTATTATAAACCCAAGATTATATCTCTTAGGCCTCAACGTTACCGCATATATTATCCAAAATATTATGAATCTTTTAGGCTCAAGTCATCATTCATAATGTAAACCTCTCATAATTTGTTGCTTCAGACTTCGCTCGTGCGACGATTTGCCTCCCATCTGCTGCTAATCCAGCAACCGCCTGCAATCAATAGTACGTTGCAAAGGAGAGCTTAGAACTATGATGAGACATGGATAGCAGAAGACAATACTACATGAAGTAAATGATCACTATGAACAAATAAATAGCACCAAACACACTAAATAAATACTCTTGCAGAAGAATGTGAAAATCAATCAACAGATGATATGTCATATTAAATAAATGAGGGACATTTAACCTGAGACCTTCAATAAATGAAGTTTCCTTCACAAGGATTTCTAACAAATTAAGGTCAAAGAGCAGTAGCACTCACCAATTTAACTAAAGAATATCACTGCAAAAATTCTCTCCTGAGTAACATCTGCTTCAACTCTTACTAAATCAAATCTGCATTCTAGTTCCAGTTTATAACCGTTCATTATTTTGCATGTACAACATGAGCCACTACATACTTTTTCATGTGCATCAGATGTGTTCAGAGCTAGAGCTTAGTAAACAAAAGCAGCATAAACTTTTTTGTTTGTTTGTTTGCAATAAAGCTACAGCTAGGAAAAGCTTCTACCCAAGCACAGTTTTATGGCCTCATTAGATATATGGCATGTATTGTCTCATCCAGTACAATAATAGTGACGTATCTAAGAAACCGTTCATCAAAAAATTCTTCGGGCAAAATTTTTCATGACCCAAAATTAGAATGTCGGTTCATTTAAGAAACACATCAAGAATTGTTACTCATACCAAGAATATGATGTCAGATTTTTTGTAGCACTTAGCTATGAAGTGCCCTCAAGGAACAATAGACATAAGAGAATTCAAACTCAACACAAAAATGAAGTCTTAAACTAACAAACTCTCCTCCTGCCTTTTATCTTTCCTCCATACGATGACAATAGCTGAAAAACCTTGAGTGGTTCTCATGCTCAATCAATTACAGACTAAATATTTTGATTTGTTTAACTTCTTAATGAACACCTAACCAGCCTTAAATTAGGTAAGGATATATCCTGGATGACAACAAGAATGATTTAGATTTTCTCTACATGTTGTTAGAAGTTAGAACACTCTTGGGTAGAAGGTTTGGTCTATGTTACAGAGCCTTAGCAACATGTAAAGTATATATTGGGGAACACGAAATAAGTAGAGGTGCACAAAACGACATACATTGATGCAGGATGACCTAGATAGCTTTAGAAGATAAAAAACAGAGACTAGAAGAAAGATTGAGATTGAGGCATCTCACCTCTCTAGATTAAGAAGAATTACTCTTCTTTATCTATGTTGTTGTAAAATGACAACACAAAAGGGTGTATCGCATCCAACACACAAAACCACTAAAGGCTACAATATTACTCGTCAAACCTATTCCAAAATAGAAAGCTTGATTAAACAAAAAAAATTCAGTCTTGGCTACTAGCTAAGTTTTAAAATCCATTCAATGTTTTTGACATAAAGGTGCCTTTGACAAATAATCCCTCCATTACCACAAAAAAAGTATCCATATTTAGTCTACATTTCCTTTTTTTTCTGTATTAAGGCTATAACCACAGTTTCATTGTCACTCAGTTATTCGGAATGAGTATCTTCCAAAATACAATTGATTTTGATCATTACCACAAATGAACAAACACATTACTGTTGTCAATCTTTTCTTAGCCTAATGAGTAAAAGGTCATAGTCCATCTGATTAACATGTACTGCTACAGTGCTGCATGTCTGGCCATAATATGCTTGATTGTTGCATGACAGAACAGTTAGTGGAATCATTTCTTTTGCCAACAGGCACACCTACTAAAGAAAAAATCCAAATCAAGCCTTGCCACTGTATCCCTTCACTAAAAGAAATATGAACTTTCCCATGCTATTTAACAAATATTCAGTCGCCTCCTCTAGCTCCAAAACTTCTACTAGCACATCCACACAACTCCCTTGTCTCATCCCATCGCCACCCTCTTCGACGTTTTCTGGTCCCTCTCCACCCTGCATAGTATCACCCCGCCACGACTAGCCATCATTCCCCTCTTCAATTTTTTCCACACTCTCTCTCTCTCTCTCTCTCTCTCACAACCAAAACCACCACCCAACACAACCATCTCTCGCTACATCATCATGAACCACCTACTCCACCACCTACCCAAAAATACACAGTTACTACAACCTCACTAGATACCACCATCTAATCACCCAAAGATAATGTAACCAGCAGATTTGTCACCCAAAAACCAAAAAAAAGGATAACGTAAGCAGCAGGGTCACAGTCATCTTCTCTCATCTGACCTCTAAAATTTGCCTCCAGTCACACTCTCCTTCTCTTTGAAAACTCACTAAAATCTCAGTCTCAAAGATACCCTCCTCTGTTGTCTGTCTAAAATTCTTCAATTCTTCATCACTATCGACCATATCAAGATATGCCACCACTACCAAGTATTGGATTGAAGTTGCCAGTAATAATTAATAATTTATTTGGGTAGCAAGCAATTAGCACGGATGGTACTATGTGCAAGAAACCAATTGGATTCAAGGTCACATAAAATGAATTTAAGCCATGAGCTTCATTGTCCATGAATATGTAAACCAAATCAAGCATCTGGAATGGAAGGAATAAGTTAACTTCTTACCCCATAAAGCTCTATGTATATACCTATGTTACTTGGAAGGTGGATCATTTAGATGCATGGAATGGGAACGGAAACGGAAATTGGAATGAGATACGACACATGCTCTAAACTGTCGAACAATAGGGGTAGACTTGTACAGATTGCACTCCTAGAATTTCAGGTACTTCTAAAGCACTTTGCTTTTAATAATTATACATTTAATAAAATAGTCTATTTTTTTCAAGTGAATCATGTAAAAACACATTTCTAGGAACATTATGGCCCATTTTTTCTACATATTATTTTGCCAAAACTCCATTCTCCACAGATTTTATGTTCATTATATTTGATTTTTTCCTTGTTACGTGACCTTTAACAAAATAAATAGGAAAAAGGTTATAGAGCTCATTGAATCTGCTAAATTTACCATTTTGAAATGAAAGTGTACTATGTTTCGGAACGGCTATCCAAAAATGCAAATTGTCTTAGAGAATGAAGTTGAAACCATCAAAAGTAATGTTGGGTGGCCAGGTTGGCACACAACACTCTTAAGAGAGTTAATACACTGATTACACGAAGGCCTCCATGTAGAATAGACAAATGTTTAACGGATAGCCAAGTCGCCTTCGAAAATGAAGTTGAAACCATCAAAAGTAATGTCGGGGGGCCAGGTTGGCACCCAACACTCTTAAGAAAGTTAATATAACGATTACACAAAGACCTTCGTATTGAATTCAACAGACACTTTTCCTAATTGACCAAGTCTATAGGAAAGCACCTTATTGAGTAACCAAAGAAATGATCAACTTGTCTCACCTAATCTTGGGCAAAACTTTAGTGTTAGTTAAACTCATGGTCTTACAGGATCTGTAAGATGATGTCTTCTTCCAGTTATCACTTCAAGAGAAAGTCAAAAACAGATTCTGAGTACGAGTGTCCCTCCTTATGTCCATCCTAATCAGGTAGGAGACCATATAAATCCCATAGAGGATGTAGAGGACTTTGACGAATTTGATGAGTATGATTGAAGTTTTGTAGACCATTTCAACCATAAGATAAGCACGAAAAGAGAAGCAGTGGTATCTCTATGAGCACTCTCCATGGAGATACCACCATGATCAACTTGAGGAGTCAAGAGATAGCACAGAAAATGTTAAAATGGATGTCCCTAGTTATTATGGTATGTTAGATCACAATGCTTTCTTGGTCTAGCTTGTTACCATGGAGGACTACTTTGAGTGGTTTGACATGTTAGACAGCCAACACATTCATTATGAGTGTCCAAAGAAATATGATGCACTTAGGTAAGGAGCCCAAGACTTTATGAGTTGAGATGAAGCGAAAACTAGAAGAGAAGTATCTACCTACCTACTATAGAGGGCAATTGCTTGAACAATAGATAAACTTGAGACAATTATCCAAAGTGTGACTACCTACCTTGGCAAGTTTGATAAACTCTTTATGAAATAAGATGTAACTTAAGTAACAATTACCAAATTTATTTATAGGTTGAGACTAAACATGAAAAGAGAAGTCAATTTGCACTCCCCTAGCACTGTGAAGGTCTTGCAGATAGAAAAATGTTGAAGCCAGAAAATCCCACCAATCTAGGTTTGTCACTTCTGAGAGGTCAAGTGGAATGACACAATAAAGCCTAGTTGCTGCCCTAGGTAAAAACAATCCTAAATCAAGAGTCACTAGCACCAAGTGTAAGGAATCCTCTTTCCTTAATGACCCTTTAAAGTCTGAGGAGGAAGGTCTAGCACTTTGGGAAATGACGACACCCAGATAATGTCAGAAAGTGCATTTTATCCACTCTTACGGGGTATGATGAGTTGAAGCACACCAACATTTTTCACGCATTTATGAATGTGAGGACAAAGACTGTGAGGCCATCATTGATGGTGAGGACTCCATGAATGTGACCCGTATATCGACTGTTGCTAGGTTAATGTTGCCGCTTGAGCCATATCTCAACCATATAGGATTGCTTGGGTAGATAAGAACTTTTTTGCCAATTACAGAGAAATTCCTAGTTCCAATCTAAATAGGGACTCTGCTGAGCATATTTAGTGTTATGTTGTACCTATGAATGTTGCACGCATGTTAATAGGTAGCCCATTTGCTTTATGATTTAGATGTGCTTAACAATGAGAGAAAAAATAATTGCATTCGAGTCTAGTCGTAAGACTATCATGCTAAAAACTACAAAACCCAATTGGAAAGATAAGGGTACAAAACGTAGGTCTTCATCTCAAGAACCCATTAGGAAAAGCTTATGTCACCAGTCCCTTAATTGTATCCCTTTACCTCCTAATGGCCAGGCCATGCTTCTAAGTTTCTACGCCTTTTGCACAACACATTTGTGATCTACATGCCCATATTTGGAGGAAAAATCCTTTGTGCAATGAAAACTATAAACTCGTTATTGATGTACATCATAGGAAAGTGGATTTTAATGGAGTCTTCTATGTCATGGTTCACGTGTGTCCAAAGCATTATCCTAAAAATTCCGTCAGGAAACTTTTTACTCAAGTGCCTGTGCATTTTCGTATCGTTGGTAAGCTTAGACGTAATGCATATTTACTTCACTTACCTCCATATATAAATATTAGTCATGTGATGAATGTTGAGGAATTGTTTCCTTACTGAGGTACCTTTGAGCCTCCCACTTTGCCAGCAAGTTTACTTTCAAGTGGTGGTCCTTTTACTTCTGTCCAAGCACCATCCCTAATCAACTACCACTTCCACTACAGCATAATGATCAAATTGAGGATGTTCTTGAGACTCAAGATTAACATTATTTCTTCATGTGTGGTTGTCGACTATATCTCATGACATGAAGGAATTGTTCAAATACAAATGCTACGAAGATTACAAATGATGAGTTACGAATTTTGATCCAGCCCTTTTGAAGCAATACCCTGGGCATCAGTTTCCGAAGGCGAGTTCTTCTACATCAAGAAGAATCAATACGATAAAGAGGGAGGGGAGACCTTTGAACGTATTTTAAGCAAAGTAGACGACAATAACTGGGAGTTTAGATTTGTTTAGGAGTTTAGTTTCTTTAGGATTTTATTTAAGTTTTCTATTTTGTTTCCTTTTAGGACCAAATCTATATATGTCGTGACGTGTCCTACATTTTTTCAAAAATCGCCTTCTCATCGTGTCTGTGTCATGTCCGTGTCACGTGTCTATATTCATACTTCTTAGCAATGAGTTATCAAATATTTTGGCAAAATATTGAATTTATAGATTTTAGCTAACCCCCCCCCCCCCTCTCTCTCTCTCTCTCTCTCTCTCTCTCTCACACACACACACTTACTTTTATCCCCCCTTACCTTTTCTCTTCTTCTTCAAAGAAGTCTACATCATTCTTTTTTTCCCTTACAATAAAACAGGTCTTCCACAAAAAGACTAAAACCTAAGCAAAATCAGATAGAAAATTAAGGATGAAGGTCTATTTTGCATAGGAAACAACTTCATTATAATTGTATATGAATCTCCTCCGATTCATGCAAACTCCAATCAAAGAAAGAAATCTGCATTTTTATGTATGATGATATTTCTAAAGATATCATTGCAACCAAGTTCAGATCCAGAATTTTTGTTCAATGGGGGCAAAATTTTCATAGAATCATACACAAAATTTTTTTTAATTGACTATATATCTTTCTTAATAAATAAAGGGATAATTATATTATAGATGCCGAAAAAGGGGCACCATCTATGTGCAAAAGTTGTACACAAAAATCCTATCAAAAGCCTTAATCCAGATTTGACTGGTTAAGGTTTAAAATTTTGAGAAGGGATTTTGAAATTTTAGATAACCAAAAGTCTACGAATACATATAATGAAGGGTTAATTGCAATTATGTTGTTTATCCAAATAATGAAGAGTTAATGAGATATATATATTTTCTACTACAGGTTTAGTGATATTCAGTAAGGGCAAATATAAGTATTATTAAATTCAAAGGAAAGCAAATGTAAGTTTTTGTAAATTCAGTGGGGGCAAAACATATATTTATAACCTAGGATCAAATAAATATACATAAGAAAAAATTTTAAAAGTTGAAGTAGCCAATTCAGTGGGAGTAGCTGTCCCGACTGGACCCTTCTTGAGTCCGCCCTTGACTGCAACATACTGATCCACTATATCAAACTTCAGCATCAAAACTTTAAATTTAACCAGAATTTGGCAAAAAAGCTAATCCGTAGGTTAGCAGTTATTAGCGCAAAGTTTTTCAGTTTACTTTATTTTACGTCATCTTTATTATCACATTTTTCTTTCAATTTCATTATGTGACTTGGGAAAACTTATTCTACATACACTTTTTGTCATTATAATACCTTTATAAAGTGCAAACTGACAGCTTCTTATCCTCTTATTTAAAGGGAAGGATAAATAAGCAGGTCTACAAATAAAAACTAAACACATTAATGAAAAGTATAAGTAAAGCATTGAGAGCATATCATAAAATGAGTGCTAGCAAGGCATGAAACAACAAAAACTAATATCCAAAGGAAAAGGTAAAAATAGAAATTGATCTCTACAACAATAAATATCATATCAATAGTGTGTGTCTGTGTTGTGTCCGTGCACATGTGGCAGGGAAAGAATAGAAAACCCGCAATTCATTTTCCCTGTTATAGAATTTGATCTCACCAAAGCAACATCCAAATGACTATACTACAATTTAAGAAAGAAAGAAAAAAAAAAAAAATGTAGTTCTGATCGTTTTGGTGGCCCAAATAAAATTGAAGTGGGTTGGAAAAAAAAAACATTTTCATAGGAAGCGCAATGGAAATCCCTATCACCCACCCAACACCCCATTCCCCAACCCAATAAAACAAAAAAAAAAAAAAAGTTAAAAGGATCGAAATTTACCTTCCATTTTCTCCGTATTCCAGCAAATGGATAACTAATGATAAAAATATACTAAATAGTAAAACCATATATACATTCCTATACGTGTGTGCGCGCGCGCTAATATAACGAAAGGAGAAGAAAACATACCATGCCAGAATGGCGATGAACGGAGTGGATTCTGCGATTGGAACCAGGTAGCATCATCTTTGATGCAATGAGCTTCTCCACACCCTAAAAAGGAATATCACCTTAACTATATACACATAATATAAGCCCTAAAATCACAAATACAGATATTCAGTTCAACCAATTGGAAGACAGTTCACCATAACAATCCCATCCTTGCATTTTATGCCGATAGCAGTCCTGCAAAAAAAAAAAAAAAACAAATAACAGGTTGCTAGAAGTTAAAAATCATATATGTGTATATATGTGTATATATATAAAGCCCAAATAACACCAGTGAAGAGAGAGAGAGACAGAGAGAGCAGACCCACTATTGTCAACAGCCTTAGCAGCGTATTCGATCTGGAAAACGCGGCCATCGGGAGAGAAGGTGGTGACTGAGAGATCATACCCCGTTCCTATGCTGCTCATTCTTTCTCTCCTTCTTTCCCTTCCGTTTCTCGTTCTCCTATTGCTTTGTGCTCTTTTTACCCTTCTCTCCCACCTTGAAAATAGTAAAAAGTTTCTTGAATCTCAAGACAAGAAAATAAATTAAAATTCCAAAAAATTAAAAATAAAAAGAGCAAATTACACTGACCTCCTTTGAGGTATATGATAATTACAGGCAATTCTCTTTAGATTGTTAAAATAACATTGGCCTCCCCTAGTAGACTTGTCCTAAACGGTGTTAACAAAAAATGTTATTTTACTATCTTACCCCGACATGATAGATGAACCCTGAAACCAAACACCTACCTACTCCACTATACGTAATCACGACTCAGCAGTCCAACTCTCTCTTCTCTCTCTTTCTCTCTCTCTCTCTCAGTCACTCATTTTGGCCAATATATGAACCCACCATCACCCGCATCCTTCACTTGTTCACACAAACCCTCAAATGCACCATTGCTCAATCGCCTAATCCCGTCACTGCAACAAACCCACCACGAAACCACCTTTGTCTTTTTTTACCTAGCATGACACCACCCTACCACCTACAACTACCGATCTAACCCACAATCACCGACAACCGTTGCTAGTCTATATCCTCATTACAAACCCAACTTAGAAAGTTGCAGTGTGTAGTGAGTATTGGTGGGATCAGGGTGAGTTTACAGTGGCTAGTTGGTGTGAGTTGTGGACATGGGGGGTGGGATGGTCGACGACGATGACAACTACATGGTCAAACTCCACTTGCCACCACCATCGACCAAGCCCCACAATCCCCTTTTTTGTCTATCCTTTTCACTCCCTCTTAGTCTCCCCCTATATAATGCGTATGTATATATATGTATATATATTTATGAAAATTTTACCATAAGTAATTATTTATTTTTTTGTCAAGTGGATAATTAAAAGAAGACATTGGGGGGTTTTGTATTTGGATAAGTTAAGGAGACAAGTGAGAGAGAGAGAGAGAGAGAGAGAGAGATGATTGTGGGTAGGGATGGCAACGAGTTGGTCGGGTCGGGGGACTTGTACTCCGCCCTGTCCTGTTACGGGAAACTATCCCCCCGACTTGAAGTTATGAACCTCGCCCCCACCCTAATATGCTATAGCATATCTTTATTTGGGAAGTCTTGAAAATTTTCTTGCAAAAGCAGGGGAGCAATGATTTGTCCATGGTGGCTCTTAACTTAGATCGAACCTTTCTCGTTGATTATCGAGGCTGAAGAACCAGCGTGTGTCACCGCTCAACCGGCTATTGCACTGCCACCAAACAAGAGGGCTGGTAACCAAATCTAGGTCTATTACAAACGAAATATTTTCTTCAATTTCTATTTGGCTGGTAAGAAACCATTGAAAAAAGGGAAGTAAAAAAAGAAATTGCAGAAAAACGATTAGCTTGTTAGAGATGGGTTTGCCTTTGTTGATGTGTTGTTCTTACCAAAAAGTCCCATTTGTAATGGAATATTCACTAGAACGAGATCTCATGAAACCATTACAGAGACCCGAAGCATGAGCGAAAAAGGGGGCTATTGAAGATATAAACGAAGTAAAAGGAAAAGCAACACCATCTTTATCAATGACTCAAATTTCTAGTATTTGGAATCCAATCAATTTTCTGGAAGCTATTTCACTTCCTCTGTGACATATGTATATATATATATATATATATGCATATATAAAAGAGAGGGCTTATAAAAGCATTCACAGTGCAACCATAATAGTGAAAAGTGACAAAAGGGTATCCTCTAGCATCTGATGGGTGAAGTTTTTATTCCATTAAAATTGTTAGTTTGAAATCCTAAACCCAATCCAAACCCGACCATAACCCGATCTAATTTTGAATTTCCATCCTGAACCCGATCTGCTATTGATACCAGCCACTCCAAACCCGCTTCTCTAGGGTCGGGTCGGGGACCCAAAAATTTAAATTTTTTTGCCATCCCTAGTTGTGGGCTTTGTGTTATGATCTAATCAGTGGAGGTGGAGGCCTTTTCAATGATTCAATGTGTTGCCTCTGTTATTAAATCTGTTCTCTTGTCCTTTATGGCTTTTGATATGTGAATGTTTCAATTAGGTTAATTGTTAGATCCACTAGGGGTTATTTAATGGCCTAGTAATGGTGGTAGTGTCCATGGACGTGTATATATGTGTGTGTGCATGTGTGCATATGGAAAGAGATCCATAATGGCTGGCATAGTAATAGATATGTTACAGGCAAGTGCTATATTAATTACAGATGTGAGATAGGTAGTGGGCCATAGGTGTAGGCCATGGTGGTTGAGGTGGTGGTAGCTAGAGGGTCGTGGAGAAGGTAAAGTTTGATGAAGGTGGATTTAGGTCTTAGACAGATGATGGTGAAGCCTATGGACGTGATGATGATTTTTAAAGAGGAAAAATGGGAAAGATTAATCATGATGAAAATTGGTAAAATGGTGGTTTTGGTTTTCTATGTAGTAGGGGTGGAAATGGAAAGGTGATGGGGCATAGATTGGAAAATATAAAATAATTATCTTAAACAAAATTGATGGTTAGAAAGATTGTTAATTGGACAAAGGGTGATTTTGTTATTTGAATTTTTTGGACGAATGATGTCAATATTTTCCATCCAAGTATTTAATTGCTACATAACGAAAGGGAGGTCCTTGCATATTATTAGATAAAGTAAGAGGGTGCAGTATCATTTTAGAAACCTGGAGGGAACTATTCACAATTGTTAGATACCTCAAGGGAGGTCAATGTAATTTACCCAAATAAAAAGTTGCCACTTTGAACAAAGAGTAAATTACATCCACCTCCCATGACATTTTAGTTTAATACAGTCAATTCCTTAACGTTCTGTAAATTACCTGCCTTTAAACTGTTTGTATATTAGTTTTAGATTCCCTTCTCATTAGTCGACCATTAGTTGTCTAACAAAAATAGATAATGAAAAATATATTTAATTGTCCAATTTATTCTCTCTGTCTATACCAATTAGCATCTCTCTCAAGCATCTTTTATCTCTCAGACTATGTTTGGTACAATAGAATGTAATAAAATTAAAATGGAATAAGAATGGTGGTGGTGGGCGATGGCGGTGATGGTGGGTGGATGGTGGTGGTTGGCAATAGTAGCGATGGTTGGTGGATGGTGGTGGTGGTGGCAATGGGTGGGCTATGTTGGTGGATGGATGGTGGCGCTGGTAGGTGGGGCAACAACGATGACGATGAAAGCGGCGTGTGATGGTAGTGGGTGACAAAAGAGGAAGAGCTGCTTTAAAAATAAACACAAAATAGAAACATTATTTTTTTTTGTTTTCAAAATTTTCTAACTTTTAAAAAAAAGTTTTGAATTGTTAAAGTAAAATACATTTACGAAGTATTTTTTTTTTAAAGAAATTTGCTAATAAAAATGTTATCAAGTTCTATTTTATGTTCTCATTCCATAAAAAAGTAGAATGATTATTTTTACTTTTGAAATAAGAAATGGTCATTCCAAAAAAATTAGTAGTACCAAATAAAAGAATGAGAATAAAAGTGCGAATGCCCATTTCATTCTCTTGTACCAAACACATCCTCACTTTCCCTTAAATGTATGTCTTTTCCATGGCCAGGAACCATCATTCATCACTCCCACTTCCCTTTCTTTCCACCCTTATCTCTTTTTACTTTTTGCACAGCTAATGCAAACCACCTCAATCACTTCTCTTTGTCATGTAGGAAAAAAAGTCCAGTGATTAGGTAGTCCTGAGTGCTTGATAATAATTCATATTAAATGGTGACACGTGATGTGTTAACATATTAGCCCCTCGTACCAATGAAACCTCTACTACCACCATCCTAATCACCAATCCCTATTATCATTTCTTTTTCTCTCTCTACTACTTTTCTTCACCATCCCAACTAACCCACAAGTAAACCACTACCAGTAAACCCACAAACCCATTTTCTCTTTTACTTTCTCTTTCTCTCTCTCAGCGCTTAAGAATTTACATAAAGTTCATGACTAATTGATTGCACTATTAAAGTGTAATCCATTCACTACGAGATGTACTTGGTTAGCCTTAAATTAGTGTTGTATGGATGTTTTTAGTCTAACAAAGTTTATTTGGATGTTTTGTAGGGTTTCAGAGCGTTTTAGGAGCGAAACTGGGACAAAAGATCAAAATTGGTTGACCTATAAGGAAGTCTGGACACTAGTTTGGACAACCTAGAGTGATGCAAGGCTATCAACCAAAAAATTAAGGTCTTGTCCAGATGGCCCTAGGAATGTGAGGAGAGTACGGACCCTCTTTCGGACACCTTGTACAACTTCTGCACACTTTGCTTAGTGGTTTCTGATAATTGATCAGAAAGTCCAGACACTCCTGAGAATTGAAGCAAAGTTTGGATTGAGATCCGGACAACCTACGGAGATCCAAATTTTTATGTAATTTTGAACTTATAAATAGTTTTTTATAAACCTTAATTGAGAGATAGCTTAGTTATAGACTTTATTTTAAACTTAGAGAGAGTATTAAAAAGCCTTCATCTTGTCTTTTTCATTAGATTAATTACATTCTTGTCTTTGATTCCATTGATTTCAAGACAAACTTTAGATTTCATTATATTCATGAGTAGCTAAATTATCTTCCTGACAAGGGATGTGAAGATTGATTGAATGTTGGTGATTTATTAAGGTATTCCATTGCACTTTCTGGTTTCATCTTTTGGTTTTAAAGAATCTTGTTTCTTCTCAATAGACTCTTTCAGAATCAAGGGTTTATGATAAAATCTTTGAGTTTTCATACACAAAGTCATTTTCTTATGAGAGTTGCTAAGATCCCTGATATGAATGCTTAGAATTGATTTTCTCTAATCTTAGGGGTTTTACAAAGATTCACAAGTTGGTTTTATTGTTAAATCTTCCTATTCAATGGCACCGTCGTTGACATTGAATTAACATAAATAATACCTTGATGAGTTACCAATCATGTCAAGCAATCAGTTTATTCCTTGTCAAGATCCTTTCTTTAATATCAAAATTTCATTTTCAAATAGTCATTCCAGATACCAATCTTCTCAAATAAAACCAGATTTTATTTTCTCTTTTTAGATTTTTGACTATTCAAAGTGAGAGTTTTTATACACCACTCTATTTTCCTATGGTTCAACATCAGACTTCGCTGAGTAATTTATTAGTACATCGTGATCATATACTTGTGAATTAAATTACACATTTGTAGGGCGATCAAGTTTTTGGCACCGTTGCTGGGGGAAATAAGCGCTTGCCGTTAGTAAAAAGAGTTTTGAGCTCAATTGATTACAACGGAAATAACTTCACCATTCATCTACAATAACAAGGAGACTTCAAGCAAGCTTGGGTAACTTTGTTTCACCAATTTATTTGTAAACATATTAGATTTTTTTTTAAATTGTTTGTTTGAATAGTTAGTTTGTTTTCATTGATTCTTTAATTCTATTTAGGTAGGTTGTGGAGGAGTTTTAGGTGTGTGCTTAATTGCTAATCGATAATACCATTCTTGTGGAGATTGAAAGGTTGGTTAGACAATTGTGATCGTTGAACTGGTGGTTTATTTTTATAGAGATTGGAGGTATGTTGGTAAATTGATGATTAAGAATTGTGAATTGACTTGTTGAACCGCGATGTGCCATTTTGTTTGCCATTGCATACCATCTTGAGAATGTGATTCATACAATTGACTTTTGATAATAAACCCCAATAACCATCCCACTTTGCCTAGTGATTTGTTTTCCCATATATTATTTCTGCACATTGAATATAGATATAATGGAAAACATTCATAATGAGAGTAAAAAGAGTGTTCATTGCTATGGAGATATGGAAGCTTCTCCTTTACGATCTCTTAGAGATTATTTGAACTCTTCTAGGTATAATCCCCATTCATGGTATAGTCAAGCAAACTTACAAATCAATATAAGGAGTCATTAGCACACCAAGGGGTTCCAAGAAATCCATATTTCGAAACCTATAATTCGGAGTGGCAGAATCATCCAAACTTTAGTTAGAGAAATGAAGGAATTTTCACCTCTCAACATTACCATGCCCCACCTCCACTTGATCAAACACAAGCTTTTAACGTGTATTAACCTCCTCCAAGCGCTCATTCGAGAATACACTTCAACAGTTCATGCACTCTCAAAGGAGTGTAAAAGCTAGGGTAGATAGGACTCTCGAACAACATGCTAGAACTTTAGATGGTATAAAGAGTCAATTAAAGGGTGAGCTTCCGGCACAACCTCAACCAAATGTCACTAGGGAAGTGCATATAAGAGAAACCAATCCTAGTTTTCCTCCTAACCATGAACAAGGTCACACCATCCTTATCTTTAGGAGCATGCAAGTCATAGCTAAAACAATCCTTTCCAAAGAGTCTATATCTAGGGAAAAGGCTCCTAAGGTAAGTGAGGAAAAGAATAATGAAGAGGTAGGATATGCTAGTCCTGTACCATTCCCCCAGAGGTTGCAAGAGCCTCAAATTTTGAATAATAATGCTACGATATTTAAGTTGGTTAAATAAGCAAGGAATAATGATGAGGTTCATATAGTGAACATAATTGAAATACATGTGCAAGATCAATTTGATACCTCATATTTTTCAAATCTCTTAAAAGCTTACTTGATTAATTCTTATTATCTTAAGTTTGATGGCGATGTGCATGCTTTGTGGTTGACCTCTTCAGATGAGTGAATGGTGAGTGCATTGAGACCGAAGTTTGAAGACCTACCATGTTGTGGTATTGGGTGACTTGCTAGTCAACCCTTTATTGTATAGTAGTAGTAATAGTAATTTTAGGTTTTTGTTCTTTCTATTTTCCTTTGCTTTGTATTGCTAACTCTTTTTCACAAATTTTTAGTTAGTTCTTCTATGTTTTTTTTCCCATTAAGGTAAACTCTCTCTCTCTCTCTCTCTCTCTCTCTCTCTCTCTCTCTCTCTCTCTCTCTCTCTTTATACCTTTTGAACTTTCTTGTTTTATTTTTTACATTGAGGACAATGGTTCATTTAAGTTGGAGAGTGAAGGGTTGTTACCTTATATTAGTTTTTCTATTGCTTTTAATATAACACCTAAAAAAAGAAGAAATTGTTTTTAGATATTCGGCTGACTTGATCATTGATGGATATTCTAATTAGCTGTGATGTATTAGGTGAGTACCCATAGCTTTAGTGGACGATTAGAAATACTGCGCTCCGATGCTTGCTTAGTGACTGATTATATAGGTATTATTTTTTGAATGTCATTATTCTAATTAACAAATGTCATTATCCTTGGTTTTAGTGGATGAATGCGTTATTATTTTTCAAGTCGTTGTTTTAATCTTAACATAACTTTTAGACTTTATCAAAGATACATGGTTAAAGAATGACATTTGTTTGTATTATCATTACACTAGATTTCAACCTTAGTTTTGAGTAATTCAAATCTTTGAATGAGTGAATATTTTTACCTTGTGAGATTTATCGCCATAGCACTTCTTTTTTGAGTGTTTACATTTACTCTGGATAAATTCTTTCATATCTCTTTCATTCAATAACTCCATTACTCTTGATTTGATTCATATGTAAACGGTTTTGAGTGTTTCAAAGTTTTGAACTCTGGGTAATTGAGTGTGTATACTTTTGGAGATGAAACTAGTCTTTATTAATTTTGAGCCACATATTTTCTTGTTGGTATCATTCCATTAGAACCTATTTTCAACCTATACTTAATTGATCTTTGCTTCTGTTACACCAACGTCAAAGTATTCTCTTAATGGGAAAACACAAGTATCTTCACTTGTTAAAAGTTAATTTGAAAGTAAATAAGTGTGATATATTTGCGATATGATTATGAAGAAGATAATAGCAAGAAAGCAAAATAAAGGACGTGCAAAAAAAAAAAAAAAAGAAAGTAACGAGGTTGGATGGTTCAAAAAAAAAAAAAAAAAGGAAGAAACATGAATGAAATTACAAAATTGGAAGTGTGTATTTATTTATCATTGTATGTCATGATCACGTATGTTTTGAGACAATTATCCTTCTTTTTTTACCCTATACCTCTTGGCCGTGTCATAACCTTAGAAGTCCTTATTGATCCAAAGTGTGCATAATTGATGTTTCGAATTATTGAATTGAATTCATATACTTTTGAATGCTCGATCAGTTTTTAAATTGGATATTTTTTCATAAAGCTATGCTAAGTCAAATACACTTTCATTTTATTGGTTCTTGTAATCGGATTGTTATCTTGTTTTCCTATGCATTTATCTTAGTGATAAGCTTTCCATTGTGAGTACTTTGAGTTTATACTTTTTGTGAGTGTATGCCTAATGAGGATTTGAATTGAAGTTTTAAGGTTATGATCCTTTGTTAATCTATGGTGTTTTGATGTTCATATACTTGTACTAAATCTTTTTTCTTTTAAGTGAGGTTGGTTCTAACTTCTATATTAGAGTTTAAGATGAGTTGGGATTTAGTGATTCATTTTGATTCTTGCATAGTATTAACTGTTCTAATTACTTTTAAGTGTAGGAATGTTGTAATGTTTGCAGGTACATCACTGGAAACCCTCATAAGACTATACTCATCCACTAAGCTAACCTAGAGATTTAAATGCTTGATGCATAAGTTAAATGCATCTATGATCCGTACGAAAGTAGAGTTTTATTTCATATAGAGTTTAGTAGTTTTGCTAAGAGTCTAGCAAAAGCCAATTTGAGGGGTTGCATGTGAGTTTTGAAAGCTAAGATATGACCCTTAATTAGCAATATTGTGTTGATATGGGGTAATAAAGAATCGATTCTCATTGGTCAAATAATGAGAGGGGGAAAACAGTTGTTATTGTTTCTAAACAGAGAATAAGGCCAAAAGCAGAAAAAAATGAGTCTAGGCTGCAATCTTGTTGCAGCATATACTCCATATCTTAAATGATTATTGTTAAACAAGCAGACAACAGTAGCTTAAAGCCTCAAACATCGTTTTAATGCAAAGTTTTGAGAAAAGATCACGAGGTGTTGAGCCTTTTAGCTTCAATTGAACATGTGAATGGCCTGGGACATGCTTGCATAGTCCCGGACCCATAATAACTGATTGATTTTCCAAGCGGCCACCACTTTCAACTAGTTTTCCTTCATCGATGAAAGTATTGATGTCTATAAACAAAACATGATTAATATCATTGAAGTATATGTGTCGCAGCCCAGCCAGATGTGATACATTAACCATTAAACCACAGTCGAACAATGTCATGAGAAAGAAGAGGCCCAGCTATCACTACATTGCTTCTAAGAGTATTAAGTAGGGCTGCAACACCTCAACAAATAAACTGTTGTTGAACAAGATCGTGATGAAAAGAGGAAGCCCAGCTATGACCACATTACTTCTAGGAAAATTGAAAATTTAGTCAAATACAAATTTAGATTGTATGTGTACTACTTTTAGACAAAAAATAAATGTTGGTGATAGATTGTGGTTTGGCCATGGGTCAAGAGAGGGAGAAAGGTTGTGCAATAGTGGCTGTATGAAGACTAGTGGATGTGGTGATTGGGCGAGAAAGAGAGAGAGAGGGAAGATGAGGAAGGAGCAATACGATGGAATTGATTGAGCAAAGAGAAAAAATAAATGGGGGAGTTGAATTTGTATGTGCCCTTGAAGCCATAGCTATGACATTTGGATAAGATTTTCTATCTTTTTACAATAGCTATACAAGTTTAGTATTTATGTTATGTATGAGATATTGTTAGATTTCATAAATTGCATTTTATGTGGATTGTGTGGGTTATTGAGATTAGCACATGGAGAGCTACAATCCAATCAACTACTTGTGAGTTTTAAACCAGCTTATAGCCTTAAGTGAAATTGGATAGTTCACTTGATAGACTATAGCACATGTAACCTCTATTCTACATAATAGATTTTCTCAACCATTGAAGTTATGGACTCCAGATTAGTGTGTTGATGCGCTTAGAGTACATTGAACAGGATCAAGGTAAGAACATGTTAACACATCTGTCAATGGCAGCATCACTTCTTACTAATATATACTAATTGTAAAGAAATTCTAAAGCCTAAAAATTTTAAAAAAACTCAATTCTTGATAGGGCATGAATTTGACTTACTAGTAAGTGAGACTTCTTGATTGTCAAGGCCCTAATATCTTGGGTGAGTACTGTTAAGGATTTCAAAAAATTATTCTTAAAGTTCACCATACCCTTTTAAAGAGAATAATATCCCTCTATGCATTTCATTAATTATGATCACTAAAGCCTGAGGCCCGACACTATTTTAATAAAGTGTTTCCTAAATAAATTTTGTTCATGTATAAATAAATTTATTTTGGACAAAAGATTTTAAAGTGATTATTAGTGTAGTGTGTGAAATTTTGATCAACTAACAAAGTTGCCCAACCATTAGTTTTCAACTGATATTTTGAATTGGCCCTTCCAGACCTCCTAGGTCACTATACTATTTGATTTTGCTAAAATTAATAATTTTTATAGAATTAAACTATTATTGGTTATTAATTTCACTTTTAAAAAATTGGTTCAATATATTAGGAATATTAAATATTTTCAGTTCAAATTAATAATAAAATGATCGTTCATGATCTCTATAGTTTTAAGCTATGAAGAAGGCCAACATAGTTAACAGCTCTGCATATATAAGAGTCGCTTAAATAAATAATTACAAGGTTGAGTGATATTCTCTAATATCATTACTAATTAAGGAGTTCGCCATTTCTCTTTAGTTATTAATTAATTATAATAAAAATGTATAAGGTTTCTAACAGGGCCGGCTCAACACTACTTAGGCCTAAGCAAGAAATTTTGATTGGACTTTTTTTTCTTTTTTATCTTTTTTAATATTACTATAAAATTTATGTCTAAAACTTGTTTATTTAGCTTTTTGATAAATTGATCACTTCAAATCAATGCTGCAAACCTCTGCAATAGGACGAATGCGATGCAGTAATGACTCGGTAAGGTTCGAGGTTGATCCATGGAAAAGAATAGCTTGATCGGCAAGAAATAGGGTTATATACGAAGATGGTAAATTCACCCAAGAAGATGTTAAATTTGTACGAACATCTCTCCAAAAGAAAAATAAAAATCAATGATTTGAGATTTTGTTTGAGATATTATACTAGACAATTCAAATAAAACTATGCTAAGGAGTTTGATTTAATAAAGAAGAAGCTTGGCAATAGTTGATCCAACTTATTGGTTTCAGGAGTTTTCTTCAAGGAACTTTTATCTCGATTCCATATCAACGACCGTGCCATTAAATTGGAAGATTGCGACTATAACAAAAGTTTAAGATTTTATTTATTTCTCTTAGAATATAAAAAAATAGGTTCTATGAGTATGTCTAGGGTTTGATTATAAACTCCTGATTTTAAAGGAATCTGAGAAGAAGAAAATAAATCTTAAGTTTAGAAAGACCTAATCATGAAAGCTTATTAATACCTTAAAGAAGTCTCCCTTGGCCAATCAATCTTCACAACTCATGCAAAGGTGAAATTTAACCACTCATATCCATAATAAAAAAACATAAAAAGTGAATTGAGTACTTAAGAAGAATTGAAAACCTTGATTAATCAAATAAGTGCTTGATTGAAAAAACTAGGGTTCTTGGAAGTAAAAAGCTCTCAAAAACTTCTCTAATTCGTAATTCTAGGCTTAACTTACTATATGATAGAATTTAGGACTCTTAGGGATTAAATAGACATCAATTCTTGCTAAACTAGGAGTCAGGTGCGTGGCCGATAGTCTGGACAGTCTGGGAAGGCGTCTGGACGGTTTGATGAAGATTGGTGTCTGGAAGGTCTGAAACATCTGTTTGGACAGGCAGGACAGGATAAGCTTCTGGACGGGTTGACTAAGCCGTCCATATGGGCAATGTCTTTCGAAGCCTTTTTTTTCCTCCTTTTCCACATCAACTCCGTTCAGGTCTTTTTACTCCATCTAAGTCCAAAAATCTACAAAATCAAATGAAACAACATTACTACAAATCAAGCACTAAATAATCAAATAAACAGCTTAACTAGGGCTAACCAATCAAGCAAACACCGAGTATTCAGATCTCAAGAAATCTCAATCCAAGAGGCCATAAACGTCTCCCCTTCAAGCTCTGAGACAGAAGAATTACAAGCACGGAGCAATCTCTGATAATTTCTTAGGCTCAACCATCTCCAAAACTTCAAGGTAAAACCAAGGTATAATTCTAACCGAATTGTCTCAAAATCAACTTTAAAAACAACAGCCCTTGCCTTCTTTCAAATCCAAAATTTAGTTTTCAAAAGTCCAAAAATTTTCAAGGCTTCGTCTACAAAAACTTTCAAATTTCAAAATCAATTTTAAAAGCTTTCAAAACTTTTTCTACAAAAGATCAAAACTCTTGCTTTCTTTCAAATTCAAAATAAATTTTAAAAAGTCCAATAAGTTTTTCTGAAATTTTCCTTCAAAAAGTTTCAAGTTTCAAGTTTCAAGTTTCAAGTCAAAATGAATTTTCTAAACGTTTTTGCTTTAAACAAAAAAATCAAAAGTCTCAACTCAAAAAGAATTTTCTATACATTTTGTCTTCAAAAGTTTAAATTTCGAGGCAAAATCAAGTTTCAAATCAAACGAATTTTCTAAATGTTGGTTGTCAAAAATCAAAAGTTTCAAGTCAAAATGAATTTCCTAAACATTTTGTCTTCAAGAATTCAAATTTCTAGTCAAATTACACTCTCTAGAATGTTTTGCCTTCAACAAAACAAGTTTCAAGTCAAATCAATGTCGAGGTTTTTTCTAATCTTTTTCCTACAAAAGAAAAGTTTCAATTCTAGTTGAATTCCAGGTTTTCTAAACTTCTTCCTTAAAAAAGTTCTAACTCAAAATTAATCTTTAGGTTTTCTAAAACTCTATCCTTCAAAAAATTTAATCTCAAATACATTTTTTTCGAGTTTCTCAAGCTTTCTCCTTCAAAAGCTCCATTTTCAAAATATCTTATTGGGTTTCTCGAGTTTTTTTTCCTTCAAAAGCTCCGTTTTCCAAATTTCGGGTTTTCAAACTTTCGCTTCAAAAAGCCTAACTTTCCAAAATTTTTGGGTTTTTCAAGGTTTTCCTTCAAAAGCTCCGTTTTCTAAAAATTGTGTTTTCTAGCTTTCACCTCAAAAAGTCCGTCTTTCCAAAATTTTAGGGTTTCCTGAACTTTCTTCTTCCAAAGCTCCGGGTTTCTCAAACGTTTTCCTTCAAAAGCTCCATTTTTCAAAAAATTTTGGGTTTTCTAGCTTTCGTCTAAAAAGCCTAGCTTTTCAAAATTTTTGGGTTTCCCGAGCTTTTTCCTTTAAAAGCTTCGTTTTCAAAACATCTTCTCGAGTTTCTCAAGCTTTTTCCTTCAAAAGCTTTGTTTTTCAAAAATGTTGGGTTTTCAAGCTTTCGCCTAAAAAAGCCTAACTTTTCAAATTTCGGGTTTTCAAGCTTTTGTCTTAAAAAGTCTAACTTTTAAAATTTCGGGTTTTTAAGTTTTCACCTCAAAAAACCTAGCCTTCTAAAATTTTTGGATTTCTCGAATTTTTTTTCCTTCAAAAGCTCTGTTTTTCAAAAATTTTGAGTTTTTAAGCTTTCGCCTAAAAAAGCCTAACTTCTCTAAAATTTTGGGTTTCCCAAGATTTCTCCTTCAAAAGATTTGTTTTCAAAATATCTTCTCTGGTTTTTCCAACTTTTTCCTTCAAAAGCTCCATTTTTCAAAAAAATTTGGGTTTTCTAGCTTTCGCCTAAAAAAGCCTAACTTTTCAAAATTGTTGGGTTATCCAAGCTTTCTCCTTCAAAAGCTCTATTTTCAAAACATATTCTCGAGCTTTTTCTTTCAAAAGCTCCATTTTCCTAAAAATCTCGGGTTTTCTAGCTTTCGCCTAAAAAAACCTAGCTTTCCAAAATTTTTGAATTTCCTGAGCTTTCTCTTTCAAAAGCTCTATTTTCAAAACATATACTCGAGTTTCTCGAACTTTTTCTTTCAAAAGCTCCAATTTCCTAATAATCTAGGGTTTTCTAGCTTCTGCCTTAAAAAGCCTAGCTTTCCAAAATTTTTGGATTTTCGAGCTTCCTCTAAAAAATCAAATTGGGTTTCCGAGCTTTCTTGGTCAAAAGTAGATTAGGTTTTTGAGCTTTATCCATCAAAAGCAGATTTGATTTTAAGTTTTCTCCTATGCCTAAAACACTTTTCAACCTTAAAACTTCAAAACTTGAACCCCAGATTTTAAAATACATCAAATTCAGTCCCTCCGATCACCTCGCTGTCAACATGGGATCCTTCCTTTTTATTTTTCTGCCTTCAACAAGCAAACACAGAAAAAGAGGGGAAGCTGTAAGCACCCTATTTTTGCTCGCTTGGCAATCTCTAACCCGACCAGATCTAGTTTTCTAACATCACAACACATACGAGCCCAAGCCAGCTCTTTCAAACTTCAATCTAGTCAACTGGTCGCTTCCTAGGCCTATAAGGCACAATTGAAGATGAAAAGACCATATTGCCCATAGGCATTCTAGGAAGCTTTATGAGACCAGGCGGTCTCGGGAACCAATGCCATCCAGGTAGCTTCCTAAGATCGGGCGATCTCGGGGACCAACACCTTATCAAATTCCAAACTGCTCACCTCTGGCGCCTGCTAGCTCGCCAATATAGAATGTCCGTCATTTGGTAGTTCTCCGAGACCAGGCGTTCTCAGGGACCAACACTACCCTTACAGGTAGCTTTTTGAGACCAAGTGTTCTCAGAAACCAACACCACCCTCACAAGTAGCTTTTTGGGACAAGGCGTTCTTAAAAACTAGCACCACCCTCCAGGTAGCTCTCTAAGACCGGGCGATTTTAGGCACCAATACCAAGGTAGCTTTTCTAGACCGGGGGGTCTAAGGAACCAACACCTAGGTCAGCACCGGTGCCTGGTAGCCTGACTCGGTAAAAAATGACCAAACCTGCCCCTTGGGCCTCCAGGCACATCTTGAAAAAGTTCAAAATCCCTTAAGATGATAAGTCCGCCTTTCCAAAGTGTTCATAAATAGTTAGGTGTACTCAACACACCATCCTGTCCAATTCTAGTCCTATTCCAGTCAATTTCGGTCAAAATAACCATTTTGCTCCTAAACACTCCAGTACAATACAAATCCTACTAAACAGTGAAAACGTCTTCCAGGACCACCCCGAATAGTCTGGCACACTTAATATGTCACTCCAACTCATTCTGACTTTTTCAACCAATTTTGGTCAAAATAACCATTTAACCCCTGGCAACCTGAACGCGCTCGAAAACTACACGTGGGTATCAAACGGCAGGTCTCATTATATACCATTGTTTAACCTAAGGTGAGCTCCATGACTCTAAACACTCCCGACTCAATGAAAGCCCCACTAAAACATCTTGCAAACGCTCCACAAGGATTGTCTTTCCTCCCGATTCCCTGATTATATTGGACCGTCAAATGACTTGAGAAATGCACAAATCAGTAAATTCCCAGAACCCCATCCATAGGTCTTTCTATCGATACGACTCAATTAAATAAATTGCTTTTCAGAGCCCCCGATCGCATGGCTCGAAAACTGCCACTTTCAGTAACCCCTAGAGCGTCTCACAGATGCTCTGCCAAGGTTGTTATTTTCTCTAATTCCCTGGTTATAACGCACTATCAAATGACTTGAGAAATGTATAAATTAGAGAATTCTTGAAAGTATTTCCAGAGCACTTTCCATTGGTATGGTCCGATTGAAAAGATCGCTTCACGAAGACCCCGATCACATGGCCCACAAACATCTATTTTTGAATACCCACGGAGCGTATCACAGGCACTTTGCAAAAATGTGTTTTTGTGCACACTTCCCGAGATGATATCTCACTCTTCTGAACACCTTTCAAGCTCTCCGAAAATTCAAAGTTCTTGAAAAACACTAGGAGAACGTCGTGGATGTAACCAATTTTCCCAAATCTTTTTTGATTTGCATAATTATCGAGGCAAAGTTTAAATGAACATTTTCGGTAACAGAGCATATGCTACATGCGCTCAGATTTTGATCAGATCGGTCAAATTTTGCTTAGCCTTTAAGATTTAGCCAGTACAATGTGTGCCACGTGGCATTCAAAGAGAGGAACAGTACTGGCGCATGTAGTACATGCGATAGGGAAAAATTTGCCCAGGCGCATGTACTACATGTACCAGTCCTCTCCAACTTTGTTTATAAATATAGGGCTCCCCCTTTGCATATTCCAAAATTAAAATTGGTAGCAAAACTCTGCAAAAATTGCTCTTAGTTCATTCCTATATACTTCTCACACTTCAAGCACTTAGATTAGATTTCATCTCTCCTTAACTCATACACTACATCTATATAGCCTTTAATGCAATAGAAGACCTCATTCCAGCCCCTTCAAGCCTCCTCAAGGCTATTCAAGCACAAGTCAAAGCATCCATGGAGGTTTGAAAGTGTTTGAAGGCAAAAGGTAATATTCTTTTTACATGTTTGCAATCCCCACTCGTCTCTTCTCCCTCCTGGCCTACTTAGGCTATTCTCTATTTTAACCCCCTTTTCTTGCATGCTTAAAACAAGGAAACTCTTAGTTCGTGCCTAGAAGAAAGTTTGGTGAAGCGTCTAGCCTTTAATCCCCACAAACCTACTTTAAGATGGTATGTACTACATGCTTGAAACAAGGAAGCTCTATTTTGATCCCCACAAACGTAATTTTAGATGGTATGGCCTTAGAGCACCTTGCTATTTGGTGAAGCCTCTAGCCTTGTATGATTCCATGACCCCTTTGCATATGGTTATCTTGTTCATGTTTTATATGCTTGGTTTTGTTTTCATATTCACAACCATTTTTTCAAAATTTACAGTATCTCTTTTCTATATCATCCATAAAGCTCCTTATGCAAATGATTCCCTAAAAATGGTTCTAGAGTTGGTTCCTTGAAGCCTAGGTCAAACCCTCAATTTTCACACCTTAGAAAACCTTCTTTAAGTCCCTTGACTTTATTTTGCAACCCTATATTTCATTATTTTTCAAAGTTGCTCTAAAATGGATTTCAAATTCTTTTCTTCTATGTTGATATTCAAGGATTTTACTCTCTTGAACTTTATAGTTGAAATGATTCCTTGGAACCCTTTCTTGAGTAGTTTTCCCATTATCTTGACCATATGAACCCTAGTTCATTAAAGTTGGTTCTATTCACTTCAAAATGGTTTTTAAAACAATCCTCTTAAAAAAGGATTCTCAAAATTTCACTTTCTTTAATTGGCATAAAAATAATCTCTCTAAACTATCATTTGCATCTTGATTTTTTAGAAGTTTTGCTCTCTAGAATATTATGGTTGGAATGGTCCTATGGAATCCTCTTTGGAGTGATTTCCTTCAAATCCACCATATGAACTCTTATTCTTTAGAGTGATCTTCAATCTCTTAAAAGTGATTTTCCAAAACCTCCTTTCCAAAACCAATTTTCAAATGATCATGCTCTTTAACTTTCTAGTTTTCAAAACTACTTATTCAATGTTGACTTTCACAAGTTTAGCTCTCTTGAGTTAGTGGATGAAATGGTTCCAAGGTAATTCTCTCTTGAGTGGTTTCCAAATATCAACCATAGGACCCCAACACTCCCTTAAGTGGTTTTCATAAAATGGTTTTCAAAACCTACTTTCAAATTTCATGCATAAAATCACATTTCCAAAACCCTAGTTAAAAACCATCTTCTCCAAAACCCTAGTTCAAAACCACCATTTCAAAACCACCTTCCAACCCTAGGTTAACTTCATCCTAATTGTCCAACCTTAGGTTAACCTAACCCAAGTTAGTTAAACCTGGGTCAACCAAATCCTAGGTTAACCTAACCTTAGTTAACCCTAGGTTAACCTAACCTTAGATAACCCTAGGTCGCCTCAACCCTATATTAACCTAACCCAAGTTAGTTAACCCTAATTCACGTTAACCCTAGGTTAACCTAACCTAAGTTAGTCAACCCTAGGTTAATCCAACCCTAGTCTAACCTAACCCAAGTTAGTCAACCCTAAGTTAATCCAACCATAGTCTAACCTAACTCAAGTTAGTTAACCCTAGGTCACCTTAACCTTAAGTCAACCCAACCTAGGTTAGTAAGCTTCAAGGCTCCAACTTAAAGACCCCCTTTCAAATAATCTTTCAACTCAAAAACTATTCTCATAACACACTTCCAAAAATATCCTACTCTCTTGAGATTTCCAAAATCAAATCCAAAATCAAATCCAAAATCTTTTCAAATACTTCCATACTCTATCTTCAAAAATGCTTCTAAGAAGTTCTCTTAAACTTGTCCCAGCTAAAATGGCTAGACACTTAACATTTTTCAAAAACTATTTTCAAAATGTTTCTAAAAACTCACAACCCTAAAGTGTCCTTAACCCTTTATGGTTAGGAATTCTAAGGGAAGGTGATACATTGAATACAACCTTCATAGTTGTCCATATTAGGGTTCTATAACCCTAAGTGTTTTCAAAAGCTCTCTTCAAAAAAATAATTTTCAAACATCACATTCTTAAGGCAATCATAATCCTTCCATGAATAGGATTGTTCAAGTATAAGTGAGATATCTAAGAAGGTTCTATAACCCAAAAGTTTTGAAAAACCAATCGAAAGTCTCTAGCCCTTTTTCCAAATTTGTTTTCAAACTCATTGCCCTAAAGGAGTTTAGTTCTTTAATGACTAACCTCTCAAAGGTGATGAAACATTAAACATGCCTTTCATATGGTATTAAAAAACTGCTTTTAAAAGCTTTTCGAAGACAAGTTCACAAGAACATTTCCAATCCAAACTCTACTTCCAAAGTTTTCAAAACAAGACTTCAAAACATTTCTGAAATTCCCTTGAGTTGTTCTAAAAACATTTCAAACATCCCAAGTCCCATTTCAAAGGCATTTTTCTAAACTCTCAAGTCACTTTTTCCAAAGACCTCAAAGTGTCTTCAAACATTTCCAAAGATCTCAATGTGTCTTCAAAGCATTCTAAAGGCCCCAATGTGCCTCTTTTCTATCAAGCCTTTGCCTGAACTACGAATGACCTGTTTCTCGCCAAATGAGATATATAGGCAATCTAAAATGGTGATGTCATAACCTTTATTTCAACCCAAGTTCCCTTTTCAAAAACCTCTATCAATTCAAGCCTTCCATTTCAAATCCTTTCAAAACTTTTTATTCTCAAACATCTTTTCAAAAATATGCATCATGCATCATTCGTCTAAAAAGTGATGACTAAACCCATTTTTAAAATTCTAATGTGGATGTTAAGTGGATAATAGTAACCGGTTATTCAAGTGAGTGAATTAAGGGTGATTAGACACATAGGTACCGAAAGGGCGGGGTAGGGTGATGATCTTAGGATATCTTCCTTACACGTAAAGAACCCCCCGACCATAGATTTTTGTTTTCGAAAAACCAAGATAGAGTTAGTTTTCAAAAAGGGCTTAAAACTTTCCAAAGGTTGCCAAACAACCTATTTTCTCAAAAACCCTCTCTTGAGGAGGTTTTCCTAAACCTTTTTCTAAGACCCTAAGTTTAATTTTTGGATTATACTTAGTTTTGGGTGATCTGACTCACCTTAATCAAATTAGGTAGTGACTATAAACTTTTTCCAAAAACCCTTAATCAAATCAATTTCTACTTCAAACCTAGTCGCACTCGTCTTTCTAGGAAGATGAGTTCTAACGAGAGAGTACTATGTTTTTCTCACTTGTGCGTATTTTCCTTGAGTGTGAAAAATCGGGGTGCGTCAAGATAATTGGAGTTTCTGGTGGTGATCACTATCGTCGAGGTTCTTATAAACTTAACGTATGGCCCAATAGGCCTTATGTTGAACTTGGACCAGGCGATGGCAAGACTTGTCATAGACTAACATGTAGGGAGACATACCTAGGTTGGTTTTATAGGCAGTCCTATAAGTCCACAGTGTATCCACTAAACGTAGAAACCAATCCTTACAGTTGGGATTCACTATTTTCTCTAGAATATGCTTTATTTCCCACTTGGCTAACTCCACTTAGCTACTCGTTTGTGGGTGATACCTTGTGTAAAACCCCGTACCTACGCATCTAGACCCCTATAGGTCTATTGCAAAAATGTGATAAGCCATCACTTATAATGGTTTGAGGCATACCAAAGCGTGAAAATATGTTTTCTTTGAGAAATTTGATCACCACTTGCTAATCAATGGTGCTAGAGGTGACTGCCTCTGCTTACTTTGACACATAATTAATGCCATAAGAATATATAGATGTCCAAAAGAACTGGGGAACGGCCTCATGAAATCAATACCCCAACAGTCGAATATTTCTATAACAGTTATGGGGTTCAAGGGCATCATGTTCCTTCTAGTGAAACTTTCAAGTCTCTAACATTTATCGCGTGCACCGCAAAAAGTGTGGACATCACGAAACAGGGTGGACCAATAAAAATCACATTGCAGTATCTTAGCATTGGTCTTCTTTGTGGAAAAATGCCCACCACATGCATAAGAATGGCAAAAAGTGATTATTGAATTGAACTCGTCGTCAAGAATACACCGATGGATCACTTGGTTTGGGCAATATTTATAAAAATAAGGCTTATCCCACATAAAAACTCTCACATTCCTAAAAATTTTTTTTTATCAATGCTAGACCAATGAGGTGGAATCTTACTTGTAGCCAAGTAATTGGCTATATCTGCATACCAAGGGGTACTACTGTGAGAGATATCCTGGGTAGAGAGCATTTGCACATTAGGAAAGTGCTCATTAATGGGAGAAGTGTCTTGAACTCACCCATCAGTAGGAAGTCGAGATAAATGATCAGCCACCACATTTTCTACCCCATTCTTAACTCAAATTTCTATGTGGAACTCTTAAAGGAGTAGGATCAAACGTATGAGTCGTGGTTTGGCTTCTTGCATTGTGAGCAAGTGCGTAAGTGCAGCATGGTCCGTGTAACCAATGACTAAGGAGCCGATTAAGTAAGATATAAATTTAACAAGGGTAAAAACCACATCAAGTAGTTCTTTTTCCGTGGTAGTGTAATTCATATGGGCATCATTTAGGGTCTTGCTAGCATAGAAAATAACGTACGGTTTCTTGTCCTTTATTTGACCCAAAACAGCCCCAATAGCAAAGTCACTTGCGTCACTCATTAACTCAAATGGTAAAAACCAATCGAGTGCTTGTATGATGAGGGCCGTAGTTAAAAGCCCTTTAAGCTTGTCAAAATCTTGTTTGCAAGACGACGTCCACTTGAATGGAACGTCTAATGACAATAGATGACACATCGGACGTGAAATAGCACTAAAACCTAGAATAAATCGCAGGTAGAAGTCGGTGTGCTCTAAAAATGAACGGACGTCTTTAACGGTCTTAAGGGTAGGAAGTTTTTGGATAAGTTGACTTTAGCTTTATCAACTTTTATCCCCTCCTTAAACACGATGTGTCCTACCACTATCCTTTATATCACCATAAAATGATATTTCTCCCAATTGAGAACCAAGTGGGTCCTTTCACAGTGTTGCTACACGATCTCTAAATTCTCTAGGCATTGCTCATAGGTATCCCCATAGATAGAAAAATCATCCATAAAGACTTTCAAGATACGTTCTACCATATCGTAGAAAATGCTCATCATGCACCTTTAAAAAGTGCCGGGTGCATTGCATTGGCCAAAGGGCATCCTCCTATAGGCATAAGCGCCAAAGGAACAAGTAAAAGTAGTTTTATCTTGGTCATCTAGGGCAATTTCAATTTGATTATACCCCAAATACCTATCTAGAAAGTAGTAATAAGCTCTACCCGCCACCTTCTCTAAGACTTGGTCAAGGAATGGTAAGGGAAAGTGGTCCGTACTAGTCACAATATTCAGTCTCCTATGATCTATGCACATGCATCACAAAGTTTGGACCCCCAGTAGGCACTAGTTCATTTTTTTCGTTCATGACCACTATAACTCCTGATTTTGTTAGGACCACTTGGGTATGGCTTACCCACCTCGAATAACCTATTGGGTATGTAATTCCCGCATTAAGAAACTTCAATACTTCCCTTCTCATGACTTCTTTCATATTAGTGTTCAACTGCCTTTGCATTTGGCGAACAAGTTTAGCCTCATCCTTAAGGTATGTACGATGGATATACACTAGAGGGCTAATACTGTGTAAGTCAGCTATTATCCTCCCTACAACTATGCAGTGCTTCAGTAACACCCCTTTTAGACTATTGTAAGCACCCCATTTTTGCCCATTCAACAATCTTCAGCCCTGTCGGACTCACATTCAAGCTTCACAGACACATTCAAGCCCAAGCTGGCTTCCCATATTCAATCTAGTTAATCAATCGCTTCATGGGCCCACCGGTCTCAATAGAAGCAAAATAACCAAAATGCCTTTGGGACATTACCCAATCCAATTTCGGTTGGTAAGTCTTCTTAAAGATGGTAAGTCCATATTTCAACCTCAATTCCAATTCCAATTCTAGTGAAGATTAGTCAAACTCAATCTGGCATGTCTTTCGAGAAAGTTGATCCCTCAAACGCTAAGTCCATCCAGCATGCACGTTTACTAAAAAAATACAAAACCCCTTGGAACAATATGTCCCTTCATACCTGTCGATCGGGACAGAACCTATGTCCCCAAGATGGTTGAGCGGTTCACTTCTAGTGCCTATTAGCTTGCCAACGTAGAATGTCTATTATTCTGCACATCAATCAGGAAAGTACACAAGGCCTCGAGGCTGTAAGACCATCCAACAGCTTCTCGAGATCAAGCAATCTTTGGAATGAACTCACACCGCTAGAGTGACGAAAAAACCAACAAACATCACAACCCTCAGAATAACGAAAAAATTCATAATCAGGTTTATATAAAAAATGCTAACAAACCCCTATGTTACGGGACCGAACATGCCTCTTAGCCGTGACACTTTTACCAGAGGACGGGATGCCTTTGGAAACCAACTCATCACACACTGTCAAAGTGATAGAAACACTCAAAACCCAGGTCAACACCAGTGCTTGCTAGCCCATTGCAGGGAAAATTAACCAAAATACCCCAGCGAACTTATCGAGAAAGTACCTAAGACCTAAGAGCGGTAAGTCAACTATTTCCAGGATTGTCCTAAAAATAATCTAGCACGTTCTAGTGCCTTTCAGTCATTTTCGGATTGATTCTGAGAGCGTCAGGTAAAAATGACCATTTTGCCACTGGGCATCTAATCGCCACCGAGAACCACACCGTCTTTGGGTATCAAATTGATTACTTTTTGGGTTTGCTTCTAACAATATTTTTAACCTTCTCGTGTCTTTTTGGATCATTTTGAGTCCATTCTGGTACGCTTGGTATGAAATAACCATTTTGCCCCTAACAAGCCGATCACATCTCATTGACCATATCGGCTCTGGCTATAAAATCGTTTACTTTCCAGATACTCTTTTAGGGATTCCCATCCATTCCTGGATAAGTCTCGCTACTCGAAACCTTCCAAATTATTTTCGGACTTTTCAAAGTCACTCATAGTAAAGCTAGACAAAAAATTGCGTGGTAGTCACTAGAATAGGTGCCCAAATTTTCTTTCTCACGTCCTAAGGGTCCAAGATCTTATTCTTGATGACTTAACAACTTCCTAAGGGGGTGGCGCCACTAATTTGGCATGACGCCACTCAACAGGGGCTAGGGTCAGTTTTGGAAGCCTATAAACACAACCCACCCTCCACTGTATGGAAGATCTAAAGAATAGCTCTAGAAATGTTGCCTCATTGAAAACAGCCTCCAAGTTCCCCCAAAACCCTTATTCCTTCAAGCCTCTCTCCAAACCCTAGCCTCCATACACTCTAAACACTTATATACCTGCCTCTCATCACCATTAAGGATCAAGTGCTACATATTTAAAGCTCTCAAAGTGCAAGTATATTGAAGCAAACAAAGCAACAAGAAGATAAGGTGAGTCTTCCTATTTAGTTTATGCAATTCCCTTCTCACTCTTCTCTCTCCTAGTTCACTTGGACTATTCTATATTTTAATCCTTGTCGGGCCCCGATTTTTGACCAAGTCATTTTGGCTCGAAAAAAAAGGACGAAACTCTATCATTAGAACTCATCCTCCTAGAAGGACAAGTACAACTATGTTTGATCTTGAAATTGGCTTGATTAAGAGCTTTTTAGTAAAATAGGAGTCACCACCTAACTTGATTAAGGTGAGTTAGGTCACCTAAAACTAAGTGTCAATCCGAAGATTAAATTCAAGGTTTTTGAAAAAGGTGTTAAGAAACTCCCTCGAGGGAGGGTTTTTGAGAAAATAGGTTATTTGACAACCTTTAGAAACTTTTAAGCCCTATTTGAAAATAACTCCATTTTGGTTATTCGAAAACAGAAATCTATGGTTTAGGGGTTAGTTACGTGTAGGGAAGATATCCTAAAATCATCACCCTACCTTGCCCTTTCGGTACCCACATGTCCAATCACCCTTTGTTCACTCACTAGAATAACCGGTTACCATTATCCACTTAATATCCACTTTAGATTTTTTAAAATAGGGTTTAGTCATCACTTTTCGAGTGAATGATGCATGATGCAAGTTTTGGAAGAAGTTTGAAAATATGGGAGTTTTTGAGGGGGTTTAAGATAAAAACTTTGAATTAATAGAGACTTTTGAAAAGGGGATTGGGGTTGAAATAGAAGTTATGACCGCACCATTTCAGGTTGCCTATGTATCTCATTTGGCGAGAATCAGGTCATTTGTAGTTCAGACAAGAACTTAATGGAAAATAGGTGCGTTAGGGCCTATAGAAGATTTTGAAAGCACTTTGAGGTCTTTGGAAAAGCTTGAAGGCACTTTGTGGTCTTTGAAAAAAGAGAACTTGAGAGTTTTGATTTGGAATTGGATGTTGGAGTGTTTTGAAATAGAACTTTGAAACTCTCGAAAGGGGTTTTTGAAATGTTTTGAAATGTTTTTGGAACAACTCAAGGAAGTTTTGGAACTGCTTTGAAATAACTCAGGAGAGTTTTGAAAATGTTTTGAAGTCATGTTTTGAAAACCTTGGAGGTATGATTTTGGAGTGTTTTAGTAAATTGGTTTTTAAAAGTGGTTTTTGAAAACACCTACTACTTTGGAACTCTAATATGGACAACCTTGGAGGTTATTCTCGATATATCACCTTCCTTTGGAATCCCTAACCATAAAATGGGTAGGGACACCTTAGGGTTATGAGTTTTTAAAAATATTTTTGGAAACAATTTAAAGATAGAATGTAGAAGTATTTGAAAAGGTCATGGAGTTGGTTTTTGAGATCTCAAGAGAGTAGCAGGTTTTGGAAAAATGGGCTATGAGAATAGTTTTAAATTGAGAGATCATTTAAAAGGGGTCCATGAGTTGGAACCTTGAAGTATACTAACCTAGGTTGGGTTGGCCTGAGGCTAGGGGTGACCTAAGGTTAACTAACTTGGGTTAGGTTAACTTAGGGTTAAGGTGACCTAGGGTTAATCAACTAGGGTTTGGTTAACCTAGGTTTAGGGTGACCTAGGGTCAACTAACTTGGGTTTGGTTAACCTAGGGTTAAGGTGACCTAAGGTTAATCAACTAGGGTTTGGTTACCCTAGGGTTAAGGTGACTTAGGGTTAACTAACTTGGGTTTGGTTAATCCAGGGTTGGACAACTAGGGTCAAGTTACCCTAGGGTTGGATTGGAAGACGGTCTTGAAAGGTACTTCTATACATTTTCGAAAGGAGTTTTAGAAAACAAATCATATTATGCAAAGGATTTTGGTAGACAACCCTTTTGAAGATCATTTCCATGAAAATTTGACTCTAGCCAAGGATATAATTTATATAGTTGGTGTTTGAAAACCATTCCAAAGAAAGTTCTCTTAGGACCATTATAACCTTTATCTTAAGAGAGTAGAGATTTCAAAAATCAACACAATGATGACAACTTTTCAAAAATCATTTTTAATGCAAAGATGGAGAGAATGAACTTTTGAAAACCATTTTTGAGAAAAAGATTTTGAAAACCATTTTCAAAGGAAATTATTCTAACAAGTTAAGGTTCTTATGGCCAATGTAAAAGGGAGATACTCAAGAGAGGGTTCCATGGGGCCATTCCAACCACTAAACTTAAGAGAATAGAAACCTTGGGAACTAGAGAGTTTGAAAATCATTTTTATGCAAGTTGGAATGCAAAGATGCAAAAGTGTGAGTTAGGGGTTAATGGGGAGGTTTTCTAAGGCATAATTTCTTAAAGTCTCAAAACTTCGAGGGGCCAACTCTTAAACCACTTTTAAGAGAACATTTGAATAGGAGGCTTGAAGATGACATAGAAATGGGGATGGTGAAGACTTGATCAACATGGTTATAAACATAAAGACAAAGCCAAGCATGCAAAACATAAAATACATAACTATATGCAAAGGGGATCATGAATTCATACAAGGCTTTAGGCTACACCACATAATCAAGGGGCTCCAAGGCCATACCATCTTAAAGTAGGCTAGTGAGAGATCCCCCTACACGGTGGCTCTCACTAACTTTCCTCTAGGCTTGAACTAAGAGTCCTTTTGTTTCAAGCATGTAAGAAAGGGAGGTAAAAGATGGGAGTTAAAATGGAGAATAGCCTAAGTAGGCTAGGAGAGAGAAGAGAGGAGTGAGGGAAGACAAAAATATAAAAGAAATATCACCTTTTGTCTTCAATACACTTGTAATATTCTATGGATGTTTTGACTTGAGCTAGGATGACTTTAAGTGTGCTTGAGGGTCTGGAAGGAGGTATTCTATGGTATGAAAGGCTATGTAGGTGAAGTGTATGGGTTAAGGGGAGGTGGATTCTACCTTAAGTGGTTGAAGTGTGAGAGGTATATAGGAATTCGAGGTTCTGGAGCGGTTTTTGCAAAGCTTCACTATCAATTTCGATCCCTGAATATGCAAATGGGGAGGCATATATTTATAGGTGAATTTTTGGACATGCGTCGGTACTGTTCCAGAAAATGAAGGCCATGTGGTACTCCCTGTACTGGCAAAATCTTAAGGGCTAAGCGAAGTTTGATCGATCTGATCAAAACCTGGGTGCATGTAGCATATGCTCTACTGCTGGGAGTGTTCCTTTAAACTTTGCCTCGATAATTAAGCCAACAGGGAAGGTTTCAGAGGAATCGGTTGCATCCACGGGGTTCTCCTAGGGTTTCTAGTGAACTTCCAAGTTTTCAAAAAGTTTAAACGATGTTCGAAAGTGCGAGATATCATCTCAGGAAGGGTGCATGAAATCGTATCTTTATGGAGCGTTTATGATAAGCTTTGCGAGAGTTCAAAAGTAGTTGTTTTTGTGGCGCATGATCGAGGCCTTCGGGAAGCGATTTCCCCGATTGGACCGTATCGATGGAAAGTACTCTAGAATACTTTCAGAAATTTTCTAATTTACGCATCTCTCAAGTCGTTTGATGATGCGTTATAATCAGGGAATTAGGAAAAAAGTCAATATTGGTAGAGCGTCTGTGAGACGCTCCACGAGTTGCTGAAAGTGGCAATTTTTAAGCCACGCGATGAAGGACCTCGGGGAGCAATCTATCCGATTGAGTCGTATCGATGGAAAGACCTATGAGCGAGCTTTCGAGAATTTCCTGATTTACACATTTCTCAAGTCATTTGACGATGCGTTATAATCAGGAAATCGGGAGAAAAGACAATTTTGGCAGAGCATCTGCGAGACGCTCCAGGGAACTTTTATTGTGTCAGGGGTGTTTAGTGTCATAAGGTCCTTTTTAGGTTAAACAGGGGTGTATGACAAGACCCGCTGTTTAATATTCTAGGACCGGTGTTGTTTCGGGGCACGTTCAAGTTGTCAGGGACAAAATGATCATTTTGACCGGGTTTGGTTGAAAATGGTCAGAAATGGATCGGAGTGTTATGTTAAGTGTGTCGAGTCATTCAGGAATGATCCCGGAAGAGTCTTTCATTGTTCGGCGGGATTTGTGCGGTGCTGGGGCGTTCAGGGGCAAAACGGTCATTTCGACCGGAGTTAGCTAGAATGGGATCGGAATTGGACAAAATGGCGCGCTAAGTACGTCTAACTGCTTAGTAGCCCTTTGGAATGGTGGACTTACCGTTTTGAGAAATTTTGAACTTTCTCAAAACGTGCTTGGAGGCCCAAAGAGCAGGTTTGGTCATTTTTCACCGAATCGGGCTAGCAAGTGCCAATGTTAACCTAGTTGTTGGTTTTCGAGACTGCCCGGTCTCGAAAAACTACCTGTGCAATGTTAGTCCCTAAGATCGCTCGGTTTCAGAGAGCTACATGTAGGGTGTTGGTTTCTGAGAACGCTTAGTCTTAGAAAGCTACCTGTGATGGTGGTGTTGGTCTCCAAGAACGCTTGGTCTTGGAGAACTACCAACTGACAGACATTCTACATTGGCGGGCTAGCAGGCACCAGAAGTGAACTGTTTGGAATTTGATAAGGTGTTGGTCCCCGAGATCGCCCGATCTCTATAAGCTACCTTGATGGCGTTGGTTTCTGAGACCGCCTGGTCTCGAAAAACTGCCTGGAATGCCTAGGGGCGTGATGGTGTTTATGGATTCGATTGGACCTAGTGGGTCTAGGAAGTGACTAATTGACTGGATTGGAGTTTGAAAGACCTGTCTTGGGCTTGCATGTGTTGTGATGTTTGAAAACTGGATCTGGCCGGGCTGAAGATTATCGAGCGGGCAAAAATGGGGTGCTTACAATCCTCATGCTCTACCCCCTCTTCTGGTATGCTTGAAATAAGGGATCTCTCAGTTCATGACTAGGAGGGCCTTGAAGGAGGTCACTATATCAGGGACTTTCTTCAAGTTTAACCTAAGACGGTGTGAGTCTGGCCCCCTTGGTTATGTAGTGAAACCGAACCTTGTATGTTCATGTCCCTGTTGCATTGTGGTTGTTGTATTCATACATTACATTTAATATCGCATTCAAAAGTTTTCTTTAAAACTTGCATTCAGAAAAGTCATTTTCAAAACTAAAACCCTAAGATGATTCTAATTGCTCCATGGTTAGGATTGTTTTATGAAAGTGTTACATTCAAAGAGACCACCAAGGTTCATATCGGGTTTTCAAACCCTAGTAGTTTTCAAAATCACAACCCTAGAATGGTTCTAGTCTTCTCGTGATTAGAATCGTTTTAAGAATGTGAGATATTTAAGAGACTTCCGAAAGTTTATATTCAAATATTTTTAAAATAGTTTTGCGAATCTACTTTCTAAAAATTCTTTTCAAAGACTTAATTTTCAAAAACTCTTTATCTTAGAGTCCAAGTCAAAACCCTAGAATCCATGCCTAGGAAACCATAACTTTCCAAAATGGAGTTTCACATTAAAATATAAATTTTTTAATTCAAAAGTCATATAAAATGATAGATTTTCAAAAACAAAACTTTCTTTTTCAATTGAAATCTAATCTTTCCAATTCGAGTGCATTTCATAAATCCTAGATCCTAGAATTGCTTAAATCCCCAAGTTACACTTAAACCTAGGTCAAACCTTTTTATACTCAACTTTTCAAATTCAATTTTTCCTAAGTCAAATATTTCTAAAAATGGAACTTTTCTAAAATAAAACTTTCCTAATTCAAATCTTTCCTAAGTTCAAACTCTTCAAATTCTAACTTCACAAAATTTTCAAATCAAATCTTTTTCAATCTTTCTAAAATAAAAATTTCTTAAAATAGAATCTTCCTAATTCGAAACTTTCTAAAGTCAAGCTTTCTAAAATCAAAATTTTCAAGTGCATATTTAAACCATAGGTTACCTAAGTCCTAGGATACCTAAGCCTTAATTCAATTCTAACCCTGAGTTAGGAAACTTCTACTCTTTTCAAAGTCTTAAGTCTATATCAAGATGGTTTTCAAACCCCAATTCAAGTCAAGATGATTTTGAAGTTCAATTCAAACTTTCCAAGACAAATTCAAGTACCATTTCAAGGTTCAATTTCAAATCCAAGTTTTATTACAAAGTCAACTCCAAGTTTGAATTCAAATCAAAGCCAATTTTAACTCAAAGTTCAATTTCGAATCTTCCAATTAAAGTTCAAACCAAAATCTTTTCTAGTAAAACTTTTCAAAGGCCACAATGTGTCTTTTCAAATCAAACAAGGCCCCAAAGTGTTTATTTTCAATCGCACCCTAAGTTCGAATTACGACTGACCTGATTTCCAACAAAGTGATATGTAGGCAACCCACATGGTTGCAGTCACGACCTTTTTCAAAATTCCTCTTTCAAAATCTCTTTCAAATTTAAATTCTTTTCATGCACTTGCATATCATGCATCATATCATCCTTGAAATGATGACACAAACCTCTTTCTAAAATTCTTTAAGTGAATATAATTGGACGTTTAGCAACCGGAGATTCTAAATGAGTGAACCTAGGGTGATAAGATATGTATGTATCGTAAGAGTGGGATATAGTGATAGCCTAGTACATCTTCCCTATGCGTAATTAACCCCGAGCCTAGAATCATTGTTTTTGAAAGACCAAAACAGAGTTATTTTCAAAAAAAAAAAAAAAAAACACAGCTTAAATATTTTCAAAGGTTGCCAAAAAACATGTTTTCTTAAAAATCCTTTCAAAGAAAAATTTTTGTTCAAATGTTTTTCAAAAATCCTAAGTTTGATTTTTGGATTATGCTTAGTTTTAGGTGACTTAACTCACATTAACAAAGTTAGGTGGTGACTCCAAAATCTTTTTCCTTAAGCCCATTAAATCAATTTCTAATTCGAACCCAGTCGCACTCGTCCTTCTAGGAGGATGAGTTCTAACTAGAGAGTACCGTGTGAATTTCTCACACTCGAGTGCAAAAATCGAGGCACGACAGCTGACTACTCCACTGGGAAACACTTAGAGAGTTAAGCCAATACTATATCCTTCCACCCTTCACTCACCTCAAATCATTAGTTTACTTGTCTAATCTTGTCCACTTCAAATTTTTTGAAATCAAACTTCTCAAAGTTGTTTTCAAAAATTGTCATCACTTGCATTCAATTCACATTCAATCATTCTATCTAGCATTAAGTTTGTCATCAAAATACTGACTTCTTTGCTTTTTATTTTGTAGGTGGACCATGTTCACATTTAATTTTATTGTCCATATAAATTGCCATGAATGACAAGATGGAATGGACAGAATGTATAAGAGTTGTTGGGTCCTTTCCTTTGTTTTTAAAAAAAAAAAAAACATTTCACACACACACATTGCACGGGCATTAGCATTTGCATATTTGCATTGTTTGCCTGATTATGTCCCTTCTAGTTAGAAGAGAGAACGGTATATTGGTTGTGGTCGGATGTTGTGTCAGTATCTTAGCCTACGTCCTCTTGATGGTTCTCCCGCTCGGATCACCAACTAATAATGGCACCACCTCGGGGAGTGGGCTTAGGTTTGAAGATCCAAGAACCAAGCTTTCTTAGGAAGCATTAGTGAACCATCAACCTCATGTCCATGTAGAAACCTGTGCATAGCCGAACCTCTGCCGGATTTAAGATAAACATGTTAATTTCAAAACCATGGAGGAAAGGGCAATCACTTTACTCTGTTTTATTCTTGTCTGTTCCTGTTGTTATAATACTTGTGTAATTGCATTCTCTCTCTCTCTCTCTCTCTCTCTCTCTCTCTCTCTCTCTCCTTATACTCTTGCATACATATTCATGCATTCAATGCTTCATTTCGATATTAGAGTTCCAAAGTAACTCAAGTCACTGCATTCTCATGCATATGATCAACCCATAGAGAGTAACACCAAGCTCACTCTCCCTTACATAAAGCCTACCAAAATATTAAAGGTTCTCATGTAACCCTGAGGACTCATGGCATGCATTTCAAGTCATTCCATGAAGAGGGACCTTAATCTATATATGCTCATGGAGATAGGGTGCCAAAGAAGACAAGGGGCAATCCGCAAAGTAAGATCACTTCCATGACCTCTTGACATCAAAAGGCGAATCCAAGGATTAAAGAGTAGTTTAAGATTCTCTTTGTAAAAGTAGATAGGCGGAAGTCCCAAGGAAAATGTTTCCCTTCCCCTTATTAAAATGTACTTCTATTCTCTTGTATTTAAACTCAAAGCTCAATGTACCTTTTTACTTCCTGCAAATGTACGAATGAATGTACGTTCCTGATCAAAGGTAAAGTACTGGTATACACAGGCAAACCCCTTATCTCCAAAAAGCAAGCTAAATGCATCATGTTTAGTCTCCCTCTCAAGAAAGGACTTCTCCTGAGGCATGTATCACATAAAGCTTTCTAAATATCAAACAATAACTTATGACACGTGTTCTCATTTTCTTTTCATTTCTCCAAGTAAGAAAAAATGAATACTGGCTCAACTTCTTCTGTCCTAGTAAAAACCATGATTTACAAGCTGCAAGAGATGATGCCGCTCGAGAGTAAGAATTCTAGCAAAAGCACTCCACATAATTCATCAATCATCATTCCAAAAGGGATAGCTTACGTTCTAGAGGAGTTGGAATACCAATACCAAACCCTTCTCACCATACAGCCTCACCAACCTGACATGAACCTAACTGTCGAAGTTCTACCCTGTTATCCTCATTACCGCCTTATTCTTACCCTTTTGCCTGAGCCTGAACCCATGGTTGCCATGGTTGGGTTCATATCCCAAACTAATACCCGGAGAAACATGTAGCCTTTACCACCTTCGGTTCCACCAAAGAAACCAAATATCCCTACGACCCTACCCATCCTAGCAAACCCTCCACCTATAATAGTCCCCTTACCTATATTCCAAAAGGTTACTCTCCTTGTTATGACCCAATGGCTAGTATCTAGCCTCCATAATGTCCCATGAAATTATCCCCCTAACAAAGGTTAAAGCATTAGAGAACCCGCAGTAGAAATAGGAGGGATGACCCAGTCAGGGCGATATTACACCTCTACTGAAGTAGAAAGAAAAAAGGAAAGGGAAGGACAAAGAAGGAGAAAACTCTAATTTACCAATAGATCAGGAGATATCAAAATTCACCAAAACTCTAGGCAAAGTTGGCTGCAACATCATGGAACAACTCCAAAAAGGCCCGACCTATATCTCCATGCTAGGTCTGCTACTCGCTTTTGAAGTGCATAGGGATGCTCTGCTCAGGATCCTTAAAGATGCCCATATGCTTGAAAACTTCACACCAGATAACTTGTATAACATGGTGAGCCTCATCATGGCCCCAAATATCATTACCTTTTCTGATGATAAAATCCCTGCTGATGGGATAGGACACACCCGTACCTTACATGTGGCTATAAAAACAAGAGAAAAGATGGTGTCAAAAGTGCTAATAGATAATGGATAAGCCTAAACGTTTGCTCATACTCAACTTTGGAAAGGCTTGGAATGAACGAAACTTATTTGAATGACAGTAACATAGTCATTTGTGCCTTTGATGGCTCCTGAAGAAAAACCATGGGGAAATTGAAATGCTAGTCGAGATGGGGCCGGTGACCTTCACAATCAAATTTCAAGTCCTGCACATTCCAGTTGTTTTCAACTTGTTGCTAGGACGACCTTGGATCCACTTGGCTGGCGCGGTCCTTCCTAGCCTTCATCAAGAAGTCAAATTCATCATAGGTGCCAAGTTGATCTCCATTTTCACCAAAAAAGAGTTCGTCGTATACAAAACCGATATAATCTCATTTGACACAACAGTGGCCTCCTCCTGTATCCAGTCATTTGAATATGTCATTGTCATATAGAAGGAGGATAAAGTAGAGCCCGAGGATTCTTAAAATTCCCAAATGATAACTCGCTACTTCAAAACAAACAATTTCCATCTGGGTAAAGGGTTAGGGAAGAACCTATAAGGGAAACCCAAAATCATAGGAATACTATCGATCGAACCCACCCTCGGGCTAGGATACAAACTTACTAGAAAAGAAACGAGAGAAGTAGACAAGAAGAAAATGGTTTACAGGAAAACCATTTTATACAGCTCATTGATCAATTTAGCCGGTTAGATATGGGAGAGGTACTATTTGCACCAAGTAAAAATTTGAAGAAAAAAAAATCTAACAAGAAGAAGAAACACATGTTATGCTGACCAACGCTAAAATAACCTAAGATGGTTTTATCTGCATAGCCCTCCCAAATGAGAAACTCTACAATTGGACCAGCAAAGACATCATTTGCACCCACAAGTTCCAGGACAAAGCCTGTTAGGGCAAATCTCAAAGCATTAAACTCGCTACAAGCAAAATCCCATCCTCATAAACTCTTTCTTTTTGGTTTTTAATTCAATAATTATACCAAGTATATCAAATCAATAGAAAAACACATTTTTATTTGATTCATTGTGCATTATTTCCTTGTTAGGGACCCTCGAATCCAGCATCTTGCACAGCTAACCTAAAGAATGCTAATCATGACAAACAATGACTTTGACACTAAATTTGACTATTAGTATTTGAGAATTGAACCAAATATGAACCATACAGATGAAATACCTGAGGAAATTTGAGAACAAGTTGAAAGACATGAAAACCACATCACTCCAAACATTAAGGAAATAGAAACAGTTAACCTAGGGAATAAGGAAGACCTTAAGAAGCTAAAAATTGGCACAGGGTTAGATCAATAGCAGCGCAAAGAGCTGTTAAACTATTGGATGCATACCTTGACTTTTTTGCCTGGTCTTACAAAGACATACTTGGGCTAAAAGAATCCATCATTGAGCATAGGTTACCCCTAGACCCACAAATAAAACCATTCAAGCAAAAATTAAAGAGGCTCAAGCTAGAGTAGAGTCTAAAGGTCAAGAAAGAAGTAATTAAATAATTTCAAGCAGGATGTTTGCAAGTGGTGGAGTACCTTCAATGGCTAGCTAATATTGTCCTTATCCCCAAGAAAAACGGTAAAGTATAGATGTGTATCGACTTTCGGGACCTCAACAAAGCCAGTCCAGAGGATGATTTCCTTCTGCCGCATATAGAACTTCTCATTGATGACACAACTGGTCATGAAATGTTCTCATTCATGGATGGCTTTTTGGGATACAACCAAATCAAGCTTGCTAAGGAAGACAGAGAAAATGCTGCCTTTATTACTCCCTGGGGAGTATATTGTTACAAAGTTATGCCATTTGGACTCTGTAATGCAGGGGTAACTTACCAAAAGGCCATGGTAACCTTGTTCCATGGCATAATGCATCAAGAGGTGAAAGTTTATGTAAACGATATGATTGTCAAATCCAAAAGACGGGAAGCCCACCTACTCAACTTACGAAAAGTGTTTGACTGGTTTAATAAATACTAACTCAAGTTAAATCCTGCCAAGTGCTTGTTCGGGGTATCCTCAGGGAAGTTTCTGTTATTTATAGTTAATGAAAAGGGATAGAGATCGATTCCGCCAAAGTCAAGTCCATTGTTGAAATGCCAACCCCTAGAGGGGAAAAAGAGATTTGATCCTTCTTGGGAAAGTTAAATTTCATTAGCAGGTTCATCACTCCAATGACTCATCTCTGTGAGCCTGTCTTTAAACTCCTCAAGAAGAATGCTCTGAAAGAATTGGATGATAATTGTCGAGCAGTCTTCGAAAGAATTAAAGAATGCCTTCAAAACCCTCTAATCTTAGTGACATCGACTCTAGGGGTCCCTTTGTTGATGTACATGACAATCCTAGATACTTCCATGGAATGTGTTTTAGGGCAGCACGATAAAACAGGGAAGAAGGAGCAAGCTATTTACTACCTCAGTAAAAAGTTCCTGCCATATGAAAAGTACTCTAATCTTGAGAAAACTTGTTGTGCGCTAGCTTGGACAGCCCATAGGCATCGGCATTACATGCTCTATCATATAACTATCCTATAACTGTAACAATCAAAGTCGATAGTGGCACGAAGATACCTCCCCTCTAGATTTTTACTAAAGACACCCTTTCCTACTGCCTCAATACAACAACCCCGATGGGTGACCATGGTTCTATGATTTTTAGAGATATATCCAAGCAAGGGCATTTTCTGATTCAACCTCTTACCAAGATAAGAAAACCATTTGCCATCTAGCAAGACACTATTTTATGGTCAGGAATGAGTTTTTCAAGAGGTTCTTGTTTGGCCTACTGAAATATGTCAATGCTATTAAGGCCAAAACCATCATTGAGGAAGTACACGAAGGGGTTTGTGGTCCTCACATGAATGGTTACATTCTTACTAAGAAGATCCACTGAACAGGGTATTACTGGACAACAATAGAATTAGACTGCACCAGATATGTCCTCCGATGTTACAAGTGCTAGATATACGGGGACAAGATGAAAGCACCACCCACAGAACTCCACTCCATGTCAGCCCAATGGCCTTTCTCAATATGGGGGATAGATATGATTGGCTCAATCAAACCTAAAGCCTCTAGTGGCCATCGATTCATCTTGGTCGCCATTGACTACTTTACTAAATTGGTAGAGGCAGTCTCTTATTTTCACATCACCAAGAAGGTTGTGGAAAAGTTCATAGAGAACCACATCATCTACCAGTACAGGATTCCTGAATCTCTCATCACTGACAATGCTTCCAACCTAAACAATGAGTTGATGACCAAACTGTTCCAAGGGTTCCACATCACCCACAAAATTTCGTCACCTATCGCCCTCAGATGAATAGAACAGTGGAAGCAACCAAGAGAATCCTTTGAAAATTGATTGACAACTACAGAGATTGGCATGAGAAGCTCCCTTTTGCACTAATGGCTTACCAAATCACCATGAGAGTTTCTACTGGAGGTACCCCCTATGAGTTGGTCTATGGCGTCGAGCTAGTCCTTCCTATTAAGGTTGAGATTTCTTCCCTAAGGATCTTAATGGAAACCAAATTGGATGAAGCTAAATGGATCAAAGACCGATACGCTCAACTCTGCTTGCTAGAAGAAAAGCGATTGGCTGTATTTTACCATACTCAGTGCTACAAGAAACGAATGGTCAGAGCCTTTAATAAGAAAGTGTGGCCGCGATCATTCCGACTGGGAGACTTAGTGTTGAAAAAGATATTCCCCCACCAAGAGGCAGCACAGGGGAAGTTTACCCCATATTATGAAGGAATTTTCCCAGTAAAAAAAGGTTCTGATCTGGAGGGCTCTAATCCTGGAAGAGATGGGCGGGCAGGAATTCCCTAATCCTCTAAATTATGATGCAGTCAAACGTTACTATGTGTAGTTAGAATTGGAATTTCATTCCTAATAATACTCAATTTTCTTAAAATTACTTTGAACTTCCCAAGGCACAATCTAAGTCCGTTCAAGAAGGACTCTCTAGATTAAGCAATTTGAGATTTGAAAGGAGCGCTCATTTCTACTTTAAAAAAAAGGGTCATCCTTCTAAGCCTTTTAAACACAAACCAACCAAACAACCGTAGGCTGTAATGGGCTATGGTTTTCTGCAAGAATCAAAAGGTAAATAAAGAGCTTACCAAAAAAAGGAAAAAAAAAAGATATATAAACATCCGACAAAGAGAAGGACCATCAATACCCTAGTAAAGTAATAGGCTTGGAATCTGTAAAACCTGACCCATTCATCTTCAATCTCTACGGAGCTCCACTCGAAGTAAAACTTAAATTGTATAGTCCAACTGAGCCTTTCAAGCACCTAACCGTGTTTAAGTAAGTCTAAGGCATTCAAAAGACCCCTAAAAAAAAAAGAGAAAGAGAGACAGCATACTCTCAGGATACAGTGAAAACTTAAAAAGGCGTCAAAGGTAAAAAGGTAAGGATATGGCAAGATACAAAATTGTCGACCTGGTGAAAACCTGTAAAGGCGACATGGTGTGTCACGCCCCATAACCCAGCCTATACAAATTTAGGGTACATGACCGGCCACTAGCAAGGCTACCCAAGGCCGCATTACATAAACTGGTTGATCACCTGTGCATAATCATTTATAATGATGCATAATTGCGAAAAATAGAACTTTTAATAACTTGAAAACATAATCTGTGTCATACATGGTAGAGTTGTGCCTAATCCCAAACATAACATACATAAGGACCAAATCAAGGTCCACAAAAGTTACAACAATATACCATTACAAAACATTGGGTCCAACCCTCAAACATTATACAAAACATAGGCCTGTAGGCCATAGCTCAAATCCACATATGGCCTCGCTCTAGGGCCTCCCGAATTCGGTACCTGAAAATCATTTGAGAAAACGTAAGCTAATACTTAGTGAATAACAATGATGCATGAGCGAGAAAATATCATGGACTAGCAATTATATCTAACGTACAAGGATCGACAATCAGTTATGCATAAGCAAATGAGCTTTTGAATGTTTAAAGCATAGGCTTGGAACTCATAGGTAACGTAAACATCATTTGAAACGTTTCAACATTTCAAAACATAGTACCATGAGATGAGATGCAACATAACATTATTCTTGATATAACGTTTCATAGCTTGTCGTAAAACTTGTGAACATATCATGGTTCTCGATTCAAAACATAAGTGTGCTATAACTCGGCATATGAGCTAGGCTCCATAGTAACCATATAGGTCATGCTAAGGCTCTTTAGGCCAGGGACGTCTCCCAACATAGATAGTTTATTTCCCGTCCCCTACCGTAGGACTATCGGGCTAGATTAAGGCCTTGCCACGAGAAGACCTGAGTTGGCACCATACATTGAAAACTTAGCATCTCTTTCATTTAAACATCATAGTCCATGGCTTTCATTCATAACATAAGTATAACTTGCATGCTTTTGAAATATGACATTTGTAATTGAACGTAACATTTATGCATTAAAATGTATGGAAAGCATTCATGATATAGAGATGAGCTTAAAACATTTAGAAAATACTAGAGTTTTACTCATGGCATATCGTTACTCACCTTTCTCCAATTGGACGGGTGACAAACAAGATATTCCTACACAAATGCATGTAGAAGCAAAGAAACATCAATACAAAACTCTAAGGCAAAGCAAAAACACATAAGTCAAGACTAACACGTAACCCACTCAACCCCAACTCAACAACAGCTCATTCTCACAACAGGAGAATGAGGCTCAACTATAAGACAAAGCCCCGATGTAAAATAAGAACATGAAGTTGAGATTTGAACATGAAAGCAGGAACGTTGACTCTTTCATTAAGTCCCAACCACCCCTCAACGATGATTTCACACTCAAGGCTAGTTCCATTTAAAAATAGGCTTAAAGGCCTTTATTTTGATAGGCCATGAGCCAAAAACACATTTCGGGTGAAGAAGTTATGTTTCACGGAAGGTGGACTAAAATTTTGGAAAACAATGTTGTTGGCATGGATTTTGGGTCAACTTCAAACTCCTATATCTCTCAATATATAAGGAATTATAAAACAAACTTTATATGGGTACAAAGGTCTATGAGTCTAGTTTCTAATGCTTCAAACGGTGCATCAATTCGAGTTTTCTAGAGAAAGTTATGCCTATTTTACTAAACAACATCCGAGCTGACAGGGGGTTCAAACGCCAAATCGGGAGTTCGAACTCCAAGAACAAAATATGAAAAAAAAACGTTCTCTGAGGGTTCGAACTCCTCCCGAGAGAGTTCGAACTCTCAGACTTGTTCAAACTCCATATTGGGAGTTCGAACGCCCTGTTCTAGGCAGCCCCCAAATTTCAACCAAAACACAACCAAAACTCCTCCAAATGCCACCAAATCTTTCCAAAACTCTTAGGGCTCAAAGATTAGCCCACAATGATGATAATAACTAAAAATGGGCGAGAAAAAACAATTAAATCAAAGGGATCTAGAGTTGAACTCAAAACCCTAACATTTCTCATATTTTGGGATTTTTCAAACCTCCACTTCCAATCCTCCAATATTGAGCTACAAGTTCTCAATTTCAACTAATTGGGACTCAAGAAGTCCCTTAAGACAAGCCCAACTCATATATATGCATACATACAAAGACCCAACACATCTACACATGGTAGATACATGTACATATATAATTGTAGAAAGAGAGAGAGAAATAAAATCTTACCTTCTTCAAGCTTGGTGAGGTCTTCAATGGCTTCAATCCTCTTGCTTCAAGCCTTTCTTTCCTCAATCTTCCCTTCCTTCTCCCCTTCTCTCTTCCTCCCTCTCCCAATTGGTTGGTGATAGTTTTTGTGCATATGTGTGTGTGTTTTGTGTTTTAAGAAGATACACATGGGAAATAATCCTATGTGTCTCACACCTCCAACATAAGATACAACACAAGTTTCCATTGGTCATTTTGACCCAAAAGAAGGAATAATTAACACTAAAGATTACATGCAATGCAAATTCTCATTAATATAATTAGATAGAGGTTTGGGATATCACATGGTGCAAAAATGGCAAAAGCTGAGACTGGTGAAAACCACATGGGCATCAGTAACAAGAATAGCAATAAAAAAAAAAAAAAGAGCAAGAAAGGAACCACGGGTAGTCAGAAGCGCGGACATTCCCAGAGATCATAGGTAGAAAGAAACAATGGGTAGGTCAGAGAGCGTTTTGAAAAGCATTCACCGAGTTAGCCAAGTAGAGGGTCCTCTCTCGAGACAGTAAACCAATTGAAGTATCAAACAACAGGGAGTAAATTCCATTTGAATTTCTTAAACATATACAGGAAAAGCATCTCATTTATGTAATAAAGGAAAAGGCTACCAATCTACATGATGGAAAAGAGGGAAATACTAAAACGAAATCTCACTCTACGAATGTAGGTATCAAAAGTCTAGAAATGAATCAAGAACAAGGTGCGAAACTGTAGCACTCCCCATCATCATCAGAAGAATAATTAACCAAGGCAGGATCCATCAGTTTGCCATCCACATCATCAATAGGAGGAGCACTAGAAGAGGCTCCTGCCGCCACTAAACCAAGCCTGCCCTGCTCATAATCCACACACCTAACCAGGAGCGCATCCCTCTCCTAAGTAAGAGACTCCACCGTGTCTCTCAGAGATTGGACCTCAGCAGTATCATCCTTCAGAAGAGAAAAAGTGTCTAGGGCACGATGTGACCATTTTTGTCCCTGACGGACTATCATTTATCAACAGGGCCACTGCTAATTGTATCTCTAAGAAGCCACTTCTACATCCCTGATCCTCAGTTGGTCACATAAATGACCAACCGTGGAAACCTCTTGCCATCCATAATAACTTGCTGGGACCTCACTAGAGAATGTATATGATCAAGCTCAGGATACCATGTAGGCTGAAATAAGGGAGTGGCGAACAAATGTCCGATTGCCCAAAGGTAGAAACGTGTGGCACATCGTTGAAAACGAACATCAACACCCTATTAGAATCGGGAGAAACTAATATAGGTCTCTCCCACAACCATAAGAGCATATGATCGCCCTCTATGAATCCTGGCAAGTAATGTGCATAGTCAATAGTCAATTAGGCCATCCCCTCTGGGGAACACCAAAAGGCTCAAGAGGAGCAAAGTCAAGGCCACTATACGAGAGACCGACCAATCCTGAAAAGAATACCAGTCACCTGGATGAGCTGTCATTCCCGTCACAAGCTCAAAGTGGGAAAACAAAAACTCTACCAAAATGTAAGGAAACTGGGGCAGGAGGCTAGAGGTAAGAACTACCTATCATAGCCCAAGCTGAGTCGAGACATTCGAGACGTAACCGTCAAGGAAGATGGGTCCTACAATGTCAGTTGAATCATTCTGAAAACCATACTCATGAGGAGTAGGAGTTAACTCACATTCCCCAAAATGAAAAAGACATAAGTCCGGTTGCCAAAAAGAACCACTGCTTCTATGAATCCTGGAATGATTCACACCGATAGGAGTGAAGCAATAAGACCAAAAGTCTGGCAGAAGATGTTGTGCTCATCCGAAGGATACTCGTCATACCAGGCCCTCAGTTAGCTCAAGGTAGCATCAATCATCCTGAAAATCAAATCAATGTAAAGGTATCAATATACAGTATATACAGCTCAAAGGGAAAAGAGGTATGAAAAAAGAAAAGGAAAGAACGGCGCAAATCCCGTTCCCTTACACCTAACGGAGTCTACTTTATCATATTCCTTAACTTTTAAGTTTCCTAAACCTGTCCCTTCAAAATTTCATTTCAAAATCAAAATCCAAATTCAATTTTGCAATCAAATTTCAAAGTTTTATTCAAAATCAATTCTTAAAGGTTTTTTACACTTTTTTGTCAAAAGTTTTTATCAATTTCTAGGTTTCTTTAAACTTTTTTCTCAAAAGTTTTATCCAAAACATATCTCAAGGTTTTCTAAACTTTTCCTTCAAAAAGTTTTGTGTTTCGAGGTTTATGAACTTTTTCTTTAAAGAAATAATAATCCCAAGTCCCATCAAGTTTCTTAGGGCCTTGTTTGCTAAAAAGACCCCATCCTCAAGGGTTTTATCTCTTTTTCCTTTAAAAAGACTTTACTTCAAGAGTTTCTAACTTCTTCCTCATTTTGAAAAATCTCAACAAAGTCCCATTTCCAAACGGTCTCTGTCCCTACAACGCTGAAAACTTTGCTATAGAACACAAATCGTGCACCCCATGGCATCACAAGCACATAGCACGAACGAACATAAAACAAGCTATGCACATTCTCAAGATTTTCAAATTTTCAAACAACATTTCTATTTTCCAAAAATCCAAAGGTTCTTAAAATTTTTCAAAAAAAAAAAAAAAGAGAAGAGAAATTGCAAAACCTTTCAAAAATACTTCAAATATTTTTTTAAAAATATTCCCCTATTTTTCTCAATACATAGCACGAACAATTCAATCAATTTTTTAATTTCTTTTAATTTTTCAAGCATTTTCTATTTTTCAAAAAAAAAAAGAAGAATTCAAAAAGGTTTCAAAAATTGATGAAACTTTATATGAAAATCCTAAACATGTTTCTAAGATATTCTACACAAAAACATTCCAAGGAAATACAAAACCTAAGCCCACCGTTTTATGCCAAGAAACCCTTACGAGTAAACAGGAAAAACTATCCAAACTCAATCAAACGAGTATCAAAACACAGAAACACCACCACCAAAGTGTTCGAAACACATCAAAATATAGATTTCAACTATTCAAAATGACTCAAACAAAGTTCTACACATCAAGATCAACACAAAACCAAAATTCACCCCCAGGAGTTCTCCGGAAAATTTTTTTTCTTCGGCAACAGTTCTAGCCATGATGATCACTTTTGGCAACTCTTCGGTGTCCCCTAGACTTATCCCTTAAATCTCCAAGAGTCCCTCCTTGCAAAAGCTTTAGAACAAGCTCTCGAAACCCAAAAATAAGCCAAACCCTTAAGTCCCAAATGAGGTATTGAAGAGTTTTAAATCCTCAGGCCTAGTGCCACTAGCAGTGGTGCCAAGGCAATGTTAAGCCTAGTGCCACAGGCCTATTCCAGGCAATTTTGCCTTGTTGCCTACCAAAATACGGCTTTAAATGCCACTTGGGCCAATCTACAATTTTCAAGCTCCAATCTTCAAAACTTCCAACTCCAATTCTTCCAATCGCCTCGCGATCAGCATACAATCCTTACTTTATCGTTTTCTGTCCACGACAAGCAAAGACAGAAAAAAAAAAGGCAGCTATAAGCACCCTATTTTTGCCTACTTAGCAATCTCCAGCCCAACTAGACTCACATTCAAACTTCACAGACACATTCAACCGCAAGGTGGCTTCCCAGATTCATTCTAGTTAATCAACCGCTTTATGGGCCCAATAGAAGCAAAATAACCAAAATGCCCTTGGGGCATTGTTCAGTCCAATTCCGGTTGGCATGTCTTCTTAAAGACAATAAGTCCGTATTTTAATCTCAATTCCAATTCCAATTCCAGTCCAGATCAGTCAAACTCAATTTGGCTTGTTTTTCGAGAAAGTTTATCCATCAGACGGTAAGTCTATCCAGCATGACACGTTTATCAAGAAAACACAAAATCCCTCGGAACCCTAAGTCCCTTCATACTCGTCGACTAGGACAGAACCCATGTCCCAAAGATGATAGAGTGGTTCACTTCTAGAGACTGCTAGCCTGCCGACGTAGAATGTTCGCTATTCGGCACGTCAATCAAGAAATATTTAAAGCCCCGAGACGATAAGACCATCCAGCAACTTCCTGAGATTAGGAAGTCTTCGGAATGAACACACACCGCCAAAGTGACGAAAACATTCACAAACATTGCAATTGTCATAGTGATGAAAACACTCAAAAACTGATCAATATCGGGAATGCCAACAAACCCCCTATGTCACGAGACTGAACACGCCTCTTGGTTGTGGCATGTTTATTAGAAGACGCGATACCATTGGAAACCGGCTCATCACACATTGTCAGGGCGATGGAAACATTCAAAACCCAAGTCAACACCAGTGCCTGCTAGCTCATTCTAGTAAAAAATGATAAAAACACCCCAACGGGCCCCACTAGCACGCTTCTCAAGAAAGTACCGAAGACCTCAGAGCAGTAAGTCCACCTTTCTAGAATTTTTTCAAAGATAATCTAGCACATTCTAGTGCCTTCCTGCCATTTTCGGATCGATTTCGAAAGCATTCAATTAAAATGACCATTTTGCCCCTAGGTATCCAATCGCCTTCAGGAACCACACCAGCTCTAGGTATCAAACCGGTTACCTTTCGAGTTTACTTCTAACAGTATTCCCAACCTTCTAGTACCTTTGTAGACCATTTTGAGTCCATTCCGGTATGCTTGATATGAAATGACCATTTTACCCCTAACGGGTTAATCATATCTCGTTGACCACACCGGCTCTAATTGTCATACCAGTTACCTCCGGGGCACTGTTTTAGGGGTTCCAGTCCATTCCCGACTGAGTCTCGCTATTCAAAATCTTTCGAATTATTCTTGGACTTTTCAGAGTCAGTCCTAGAGAAGCCAAGCCAAAATTTGCATGGTAATCACTAGGACAGGCGCTCAAATATTCTTTCGTGTGTCCCAAAGGTCAAAGATTTATTTCTTACCAAATTAACAACTTTTCTAAGGGGGTGGCACCACTAATAGTGGCGCCAAGACATAATTAAGCCTAGCGCCACTACAACAGGCGCTAGGGTCAGTTTTGGTTGCCTATTAATACAGGCCACCCCCCACTGTATGGAGGATCCAAAAAATAGCTCCAGAAACGCTGCCTCTTTGAAAATAGCCTCCGAGTTTCTTGAAAACCCTAATTACTTCAAGTCTCTCTCCAAACCCTAGCCTCCATACAATCTAATCACTTATACACTTGTCTCTCATCACCATTAAAGATCAAGTGCTGCATATTCAAAGCTCTCAAAGTGCAAGTATGTTGAAGCAAACAAAGCAACAAGAAGATAAGGTGAGTCTTCCTATTTAGTTTATGCAATTTACTTCTCTCTCTTCTCTCCCTAAGTCCACTTGGACTATTTTGTATTTTAATCCTCATCTTCTATTCCCTCTTCTTATATGCTTGAAATAAGAGATCTCGCAGTTCATGCCTAGGAAGGCCTTACAAGAGGTCACCGTGTCAAGGACTTTCTTCAAGTTTAACCTAAGACGGTGTGGGTCTGGCACCCTTGGTTATGTGGTGAAATTGAACCTTTTATGTTCATGTCTCTATTGCATTGTGGTTATTCTATTCATACATTGCATTCAATATATCATTTAAAAGTTTTTTTTTAAACTTGCAAGTCATTTTCAAAAAATTTTCAAAACCACAACCCTAAGATGATTCTAACTGCTCCATGATTAGGGTTGTATTAGGAAAGTGTTACATTCAAAAAGACCATCAGGTCCATATCAGGGTTTCAAACCCTAGTTGTTTTCAAAATTACAACCCCAGAATGGATCTAATCTTCTCGTGATTAGAATCGTTTTAAAAAAGTAAGATATTTAAGAGACTTTCAAAAATCTATATTCAAATCTTTCTAAAATAATTTTGCAAATCTAATTTCTAAAAATTCTTTTTAAAAATTTACTTTTCAAAAACTCTTTATCTTGAAGTCCAAGTCAAAACCCTAGAGTCTATGCCTAGGAAACCATAACTTTCCATAGTGGAGTTTCACATAAGAATTTAGATTTCTTAATTCAAAATTCATATAAAATCATAGATTTCAAAAAAACAGAACTTTCATTTTTCAATTGAAATCCAATCTTTCCAATTCAAGTGCATTGCATAAATCCTAGATCTTAGAATTGCTTAAATCCCTAAGTTGCCTTTAAACCTAGTCAAACCTTTTTAAACTCAACTTTCCAAATTCAATTTTTCCTAAATCAAATCTTTCTTGAAATGGGAACTTTCCTAAAATAAAACTTTCTTAGTTCAAAACTTTACTAAGTTAAAACTCTCCAAATTCTAACTTTACAAAAGTTTCAAATCAAATATTTCTTAATCAAATCAAATCTTTTTCAATCTTTCTAAAGTAAAACTTTCTCAAAATAGAGCCTTCCTAATTCGAAACTTTCTAAAGTCAAGGTTTCTAAAATCAAAGTTTTCAAGTGCATGTTTAAACCCTAGATTACTTAAGTCCTAGGATACCTAAGCCCTAGTTCAACTCTAACCCTGAGTTAGGAAATTTCAACTCTTTTTTAAGTCTTAAGTCTATATTAAGATAGTTTTCAAACCCCAATTCAAGTCAAGATTATTTTGAAGTTCAATTCAAACTTTCCAAGACAACTTCAAGTACCATTTCAAGGTTCAATTTCAAATCCAACTTTTATAACAAAGTCAACTCCAAGTTGATTTCAAATCAAAGTCAATTTTAAATCAAAGTTAAATTTTGATTCTTCCAATCAAATTTCAAACCAAAATATTTTCAAGTGAAACTTTTCAAAGGTCACAAGGTGTCTTTTCAAATCAAACAAGGCCCCAAAGTGTCTATTTTTAATCGGACCCTGAGTCCGAACTACGACTAATCTGATTCCCAACAAAGGGATACGTCGGCAACCCTCATGGGTGCTGTCACGACCTTTTACAGAATTTCAATTTCCTTTTTCAAAATCTCTTTCCAAATTTAAATTCTTTTCATGCACTTGCATATTATGCATCATATCATCCTTAAAGTGATGCCACAAACCTCTTTCTAAATTTTTTAAAGTGGATATAATTGGACGTTTAGTAACCAGAGATTCTAAATGAGTGAACCTAGGGTGACAAGATATATAGGTACTGCAACGGTGGGATAAGGTGATAGCCTAGTGTATTCTCTCTATACGTAACCAACCCCAAAAAGACCAAAACTTAGTTATTTTTTACAACAAAAAAAGGGAGGGCTGAAATCATTCAAAGGTTGCCAAACAACCTATTTTCTTAAAAATCTTTTCAAAGGAAAATTTTTGTTTAAATGTTTTCCAAAAACACAAAGTTTGATCTTTGGCTTATGCTTAGTTTTAGGTTACCTAACTCAGCTTAACAAAGCTAGGTGGTGATTCCAAAATCTTTTTCCTAGAGCCCTTATTCAAATTAATTTTTAATTCAAACCCAGTCGTACTCGTCCTTCTAGAAGGATGAATTCTAACAAAGAGTACAGTGTGTATTTCTCACACTCGAGTGCGCGACAACTATCTTCTTAGCCTCTGGAGAGGCTATAAGATATCACGATAGGGCAAGATTCACTTGCACCTAAGAATATGTACTTAAGAGTCGATGGCAATAATTTCGCTCCAGTGTCGGAGTTTTCAATTCATAGGCTTTAGGTTTGACAGGACTAGGTACTAGAGGCTCAAAAATCAGTGTCCATTAACCCATGGCCATGATAGGAGTGAACTTAATCCTATATCAATTTCCTCTACTTCCCTTCCCCCAAAATCTAGTTGGTCTAAACCTTCACTCAAAACAAGAGCTTTCTTAAGAGGGTCTCTCATGCACTCCCTATTAAGTACTATTATACTAAGATGTCGATCGTGCTAACTTCCATAATGTCTTCACATTCACCCAGTTATTTACCCACATTGAAGATATTCATGTCCATAGTCATATTACCAAAAGATAAGTTCAAACCCCCATTCATACAATATATGATAGCATTTGATGTAGTTAGGAAGGGATGACCTAAGATGACTGAAACTGTAGATTGATCATTATTGTTCACTACAATGTCTAAAACAACAAAATTCACAGGGAAGTAGAATTTATCAATTTGGATGGGTACATCTTTTGTAATACCTTTAGGAACCTTAATGGATCAGTCAACTAAATGTAAAGTGATTCTAATAGGTCTGAGGTCTCCTAGTCCCAACTGTTGGTAAATAAAATAGGGAAGTAAGTTGACAATAGATCCCAAATCCATTCAAGCTTGGTCAACCATATGGTTTCTTATTATGTACGAAATTGCAGGACTCCCAGGGTCCTTGTATTTTGGTGGAATGTTAACTAGGAGAACGACACTAGCTTCTTGGTTCAGAAAAGTAGTCTCCTTACCATTCAACCTCCTCTTTATAGTACACAAGTTCTTCCCATGCTTGAAGAACTCATAGATTTTAGAGTTTATCATCTCTTGCTTAGGTTTGACTAATCTATGAGAAAAAGAAGCATGTGACAATATTTCTTTCTCAATCTCCCTAGACTCATCTTTGGACTCTTCTCCCTTCTTTTCTCTCTCATTCTCTTTTTCTACCCTCTTGGGCTCCTCTAATTTATCTTCTACCCTTTTTAGAACATCCTCCTAGACTCAGACTCTTTAGGAAGAATGGTTTTGTCTATGGTTTTTTCACTCCTACGGGTACTGATGGCTTGGACTTCCTAATAGTTTGAAAGGTTTGGATTGATTTTTACTCCATGAGCTTGTCTATTGGGATTGGGTTGAGATTGTGCAGGAAATCTACCCTTCTCTTGAACGGCCAAGGCTTGTGTGATAAGAGTCAGTTAACTCTTAATGTCATCCAGAGTCAGTTAACTCTTAATGTCATCTAGGGTCCCACCTTGCTGTTCTAAAGTCTTATCAACCTTAGAGTTTACACTACCTTGAGGATTCATGAATTGTTGTAGTGTATCTTCTAAGGACCCTATAGGTGGAGGTTTATATGTGTTCTATGGTGGTGGAAACTATTGGCCCTGTGTATGGTACTAATTTGGAGGGCCTTGAAACTGTTGTTGATGTGGGTAGTGTTAAAGGGGGGTATCGAGTTACCATCGTTCTTCTAACTAAAGTTTAAGTGGTTTGTCCATCCTAGATTCTATGTAGGTGCATATAGATTCCATGTAGGTGCATATAGATTCCCTTGTCCTTGTTGGGGTGGTGTAGGTTTGAAAGGATTTATGGCATTAACCTGACCATGCAACACTTCCCTAAAGGATAGAATTATGGGACACAAATTGGTCCCATGCTCAGTGCTATCATAGACACTATAACTAATTGGGGTTTCACTTTCCACCTCAAGTGCTTCTAATTTCCTAGTGATCATGGTAAGCTTAGCAGTCACATCAATTGTATCCCTCGGTGTATACATTGTCCTCACTTGCGGTGTAATCCTGTTTTTAGATTTCTAGTCCTTGTGGTATCCCAGTCTCTAGCATTGTTTGCCAAAAAATTAAGGATCTCTAGCATTGTTAGCCAAAAAATTAAAGAAGTCATAGGCTTCTTCTGGGGCCTTGTCATAGAATGACCTATTGCACATTGTTTTCACAAATATTTTAAGTTTTGGTGTTAGAGATAAAAAGAAAGTACTAATTTGCTGCCAAGAGTCTTGGCCATGATGAGGTCATGAGTTTAGAATTCCCTTATATTGCTCCCAACATTGGTAAAAGGTCTCATTCTCTTGGGAAGTGAACTGTGAGATTTGGCAACAAATCGCCTCAATGCGATGCTCAAGAAATTTTTTTTTCAGAAACTCAGCCTATAATACGTCCCAAGACGCTATAGATCTAGGCCTTAAAGAATTAAACCAAATTTTGGCTTTATCTTTCAACAAGAATGGAAACAATTTGAGATGTAGTATCTCAATTATGCAAGTGTTGTTCAGACACATAGTGCAAATATCCTTAAATTCCTTAAGATGCATATATGGATTCTCAGAATCCATACCACTAAAATGGGAAATTAACTAGATTACTCCCGGCTTAAGGTTAAATGCATTCTGATTTGGAAGCAGTATGATGCATAATGGAGGGGTCTGTCTTCGAGGGTTAAGATAATCCCTCATGGTCCTTTGTGGTTGTGGTTATGGGGGTTGTAACTGACCAACCCCATTCCCATTACCGTCATTACCTCCTAGTTGGGCCATGTCAAAATTTATGGAAATTGGTGTGGTGTCGAGAATTACCTTCGATCTAGCTGAATATAAAGGTGGGGTTGCTCTCAAAAGTCTACTTGATGTGTCTCTTTGCCAAATCGGCATGCAATGCTATGCATATGAATGAAACAATCTCACACAACAAACATGCAAATAATAATATCTCAATATTCCAACTGAACCAACAATCTCCACATAAATATCCACCAATTCAATCAATCCAATCAAACCATCAATCTCCACATAAAAATATCTACCCATTTGCACGTAAATCCTAAGCTTCTCTAAGCCTATATCCTCTACAAAGAAACTAAAAGTTATTTAAAAGAGACTAAGAAAATAAAGAAAAGAAAATTCCTAATATGCTTACAAATAGTGAGGATGGAACGAGTTTACCCAATTAAGCAGTCGAGTTTCTTCGTTGTTGTAGTTGAATGATGAAGTTATTTCTGTAGTAATCAATTCCTTCGAAGTTCATTTGATGCCTTTTTGTTTTATTTTTGCCATGTTTTGCTTGCTTACCATAGCGTATTTACTGCTCCCCGTTAACGGTGCCAAAAATTGATCGCTCTAAATTAACACTAGAAACCTCCAAAATAGGATGGATGTGATGCAGTAATAATTCGATGAAGTCCAAGGTCAATCCACTGGAAAAGAATAGCTTTATTGGCAAGAAACAGGGTTATAAACAAAGATGGTAAACTCACTCAAGAAGATGTTGAATTTGTACAAAAATCTCTCCAAAAGAAAAATAAAAATTAATTCTTTGAGATTTTGTTTGAGAAATTATACTAGACAATTAAAATAAAAGTATGCTAAAGAGTTTGATTTAATAAAAAAGAAGCTTGGCAATAGTTGATCCAACTAATTGGTTTCGGGAGTTTTCTTCAAGGAACTTTTATCTTGATTCAATATCAATGACCATGTTATGAAATCGGAAGATTTCGACTATAAGAACAATTTAAGATTTTATTTATTTCTCTTAGAATATAAAAAAAATAGATTCGAGGATTCATATCAGGGATTCTATCCATACTCATCCCAATTCAAAGATTCTGTATGAGTATGTATAGAGTTTGATCATAAACTCCTAATTTCAATGGAATCTAGAAAAAAGAAAATAAATCTTGAGTTTAGAAAGATCTAATCATGAAAGTACATCAACACCTTGAAGAATTCTCCCTTGGCCAATCAATCTTCACAACTCATGCCAAGGCAAAATTTAGTTGCTCATATCCATAATCAAAGCACATAAAAATTGAATTAAGTACTTGAGAAGAATTGAAAATCTTGATTAATCAAATAAGTGCTTGATTACAAAAATTTTATGGTTCTTGGAAGTAAAAAGCTTTAAAAAAAACTACTCTAATTTGTAATTCTAGGCTTAACTAACTATACAATACAATTTAGGACTCTTGAGGATTAAAAAGACATCAATCCTCACTAAACTAGGAGCCAAGTATGCGCTCGATTGTCTGGAGGGTCTGGAAAGGTGTCCGAATGGTTTGATGAAGATTGGCGTCCGGACGGTCTGAAACATCCGTCTGGACGAGCTAACTGAGCCATCCAGACAGGCAGTGTCTTCTGAAGCCTTATTTCATCCTTTTCCACATTAACTCCGTTCAGGTCTTTTTTTAGTCTATCTAAATCCAAAAACCTACAAAAGCAAATAAAACAACATTACCACAAATAAAGCATTAAATAATCAAATAAACAGTTAAACTAAGGCTATCCAAACACAATTTAAAGATACTTGATTACACTTTTACGGTGCAATCATAAAGCTTTTTGCAATCTTAGAATTTAAATAATATTAGAAGTTCATCACTATAGAACAAAAAAACCTCATTTATCAGAGAACTTAAATTTGGTGCAACTTTGATGGTTACATTTCACCAGTAAATAGTATCATGCAGGATTTTAACAACCCAAAGAGTTAATTATTGTATTTTTTGGACTAACTATTTATGATAACATGATTAGTTTTAAGGACTAAATACATCAGCAGAACGGTGGTCATGTTAGGTTATAATATCCTTACATTTAAAATAAAGTAAATGGTATCAAAAAGTGACTAAATTGATCCCTCAAATTGTTAGAAATTTATACTAAAAGACATATTTTGTGTAATGCCTTTAGTATTTATTAATAAATTAGTTATTTCATTTTAATAAGAATTTGTGTGAGCAATGTTTACCTTGCATTATTTATTGATTATGCATGTGTGTCTCTCATTCTATATAGTAGATGAGAAGGTGTGTAAAGTACGACTTACACATGGAAGATCAGATCATCTGTTCTTATGGAATATAAGATTATCATTCATAATTATAGATGGAACTGGACACACCATCAATAGGACTGTAGCACAAGATTTTAATAGGTCTTTCTTGACTATAGAGAATGGTATAGTTCTAACTCCTTACACTATCACATTTTGTGTGTATTGAACAAGATCATATTGAGATAATTGTTTTTATACTAACTATATAAAACAATTAATACCTCATAATTATCATGAGTACTTATGCTCTTAATCCTAATTAATAAATAGACACGTGCAGGTAGTATTTATTATTTTGATTCACATAAGAGTGAGATTCTTCATGGGTCAATAAACTCAATGAGTTGGGCTATAGCATTAAGTGTATGGTGAATATTAATTATTGACAAAATCTACTTTTCGGTGTGAGGATTGATGATATCCTTTTGAGAAAGCTTACAAGTTTTGATTATGTCAAACTCTACAAGTGGATTATGAATCCGATATTTCAAATAAGTTAAGTGAAAAGTCTCAAGAAATTAAATAAGTCTATTAAATTTAATTATCAGTAATTTAATTTAATAGACAGGTATCTGCGATATTAACGTGAGGAGATAAATAAGCATTTAATAATATGGAACTCAAAATATAATTTCTAGTATGACATAGAGTGCAATTATAATTCTTTAGTAGTATAAACTATAATTTACATAAATAGGGATTAATTCTGGTTGGATTAAGAATCCTTATTTGTGTAAGAAACATTAGTCATACTAATCTTGTGGTCCCTGCTGTAGCCTCTATATATACACACTCTATGAGCAGCTAGGGTTACAACTGATAATCTCATATACACGTTCTTGTGAGATATAGAGACTCTAGCAACTACAAGCCTACTCTCTCTGAAGTAAGACGTGTTTTAGGAATATAGTAGAAATCTGAATATTGAGTTCAAGCAGTTAAATCTTTCTTCTTGTTGTTGTTTGCCATTCGAAATCAAAGAAAAGGGATTTCAGGGATCAAATTAGAGAGATCTCGAATGTATGATTCTAATCACGTAGATTATTTCTTGCTAGTCATATCAAAATTTTTTATATTATGTGTCGCGCCCAGATTTTTCGCACTCGAGGAATACTCACACAAGTGGAAAAAATGCTGTACTCTCTCGTTAGAACTCACCCTCCTAGAAGAATAAGTGCGACTAGGTTTGAATTAAAAATTTGGTTGAATAAAGGGCTTTTGAAAAAGATTCGGAGTCGCCACCTAACTTGATTAAGGTGAGTTAGGTCACCTAAAAACTAAGCATAATCCGAAGACTACACTTAGGGTTTTTGAAAACGATTTTGAAAAACATCTCCTCAAGAGAGGGTTTTTAAGGAAGACGGGTTGTTTGGCAACCTTTGGAAAACATTTAGCCCTTTTTTGAAAAATAACTCCTTTTTGGTCTTTGAAAACAGTGATATAGGTTCGGAGGTTGGTTACGTGTAGGGAAGACGCACTAAACTACCACCCTACCCCGCCCTTTCGGTACCTACATGTCAATCTACCCTAGATTTACCTATGAAAGTCTTTAATTAACTATAGTTCAACCCTATTCACTTTAGAAAAACAACATTTGAAAACTAACATGATGCATGATATGCAAGTGCAAAATAAGAGAGAATTGAAAAATAGATTTGGAAAAAGATTTATTCGATTTGAAAATAGATTTGAAGAAATAGAATTGAAATTGAAAAGTTTGAAAATTTGGAAATAGAAATTTGAAATTGGAAGTTTGAAAGTAGATTGGAATTTGAGATTTGAAAAGATTTTGAAAACCACACCCATGAGGGTGGAATTGAAAGTTTGAAAAATATTGTGACCGCACCTATGAAGGTTGCTTACGTATCCCTTTGGGGGAATCAGGTCAGTCGTAGTTCGGACCGGAGTCCGATTGAAAAGAGATTGATTTGAAGAGAGAAATTGGATTAGAAGAAAGAGATTGAATTGAAAACTGGATTTGATTTTAGATTAGAAAAGGAGATTGAATTTGAGAAGATTGGACTTGCTTTGGAAAGATTGATTTTGGAAAGACTTGGTTTTAGGAAACCTAGACTTAGGAAAGGTAGGAGACCTAGGAAAGACTTGAAAGTTTAAGAAAGATTGGATTGGAATGTTGGATTTGGAAGGATCTTGAAAGAGTTGGAAACTTGGAATTTAGGAAAAATTTAGATTAGGAAAGTTTCGAATTAGGAAAGTGTCATTTTTGGAAAGTTTGAAATTAGGAAAGTTTTGAATTTAGGAAAGGTTAGAATTAGGAAAGTTTTGAATTAAGAAAGTTTTAAGTTTTGGAATGTTTGAAAAAAAAGGAAGTTTTGAATTTGAAAAGTTTTGAAAACAAGGGAGTTTTAAAAATAAGAAAATTTCGTTTTGGGAAAAGTTTGAAAAAGGAAAGTTTTTAGTTTAGGAAATGTTTGAATTAAGAAAGTTTCTACTTAAGAAATTCTTAAATTAAGAAAGTTTTGAGTTTAGAAAAGTCTTAGATTTGAAAAGATTTTGAAGTTTTGGAAAGTTTAGAATTTAGAAAGTTTGGAAGTTTAGGAAAATTTATCTTAAGGAAGTTTTGAATTTAGGAAACTTTGGATTGGAAAAGATTTGAAATTTGGAAAGTTTAGGATTTAGAAAGTTTTAGAGTTTAGAAAGATTTAAGATTTTAGAAAATTTTAGAGTTTTAGATAATCTTGAAATTAAGGAAGGTTTGAATTTAGGAAAGGTTTAAAAGCTTGAATGTGGAAAGTTAAGATTTGGAAAGGGGGTTGAATTAGGAAAGGGTTGAATTAGGAAAGATTTTTATGTTCAAGTTTTTGGAAACTTAAGGTTTAGGAAAGTGGAAGTTTAGGAAGGATAAAAAGTCGGATTAGGAAAGGATTGGATTTTGAAACTTAAGGAAAGGTTTAAAATTTAGGTTTAGGAAACTTATGGTTTAGGAAGAAATTGAATTAGGAAAGGTTTGGATTAAGAAGAGATTGGATTTGATTTCTAAAAGAGAAAGGTTGGATTTTATTTTCAAAAACAGAAGACGGGATCTAGTTTCCTAAACGGGGAAATTGGATTTGGGAAGGATTTGAAAAGGGAGATTCTAGAAACCCTAGTTTTGGAAGTGTGGAATTTTAACGTAAAAAAGAGGTTTTGGAAACATGTATAGTTTGGATATGAAAACAAGAGATATTGGAAACCTAGGTTTGGGGCAAAGTTTGAAAATCATGTTTTTGGGAAGAAAATTTAGGGTTTCCTAATTGTGGGCTCTAAGGCTCGATTTGGGCTCTAAGGAAAAAGGATTTTTAGAAAGTGCATTTTTGGAAACAAAAGTTTTGGAAGGAAAATCCTAGAGGGGAATTTCTAGAAGGAAAATTTTGGGAAGAAAGTTTTTGGAAAGATTTTTGGAGAGAGTTTTTCTAGGAAGGTTTTTGGTTAAAGATTGTTGAAGAGAGTTTTTGGAAAGATTTTTAGGGAAGGTTTTGGAAAGGAGTTGAAAAAGGGAGTTTTGAAAAATAGATTTTGGAAGGGAGTTTTTGAAAATAATTTTGAAGAGGGGAGTTTTAGGAAAGTATGTTGAAAAAGAGATTTTTAGGAAGAGATTTTTAAAGAGAGTTTTTAGAAGGTGTAAAAACATCTCACTTTCCTAAAGCAATTCTAACCATAAGAAGGCTAGAACCACTTTAGGAAAGAGGTTTTGAAAACAACAAGATTTGAAAATATAGACCAAAAGGTCACTTTTAATGTAACACTTTCCTAAAGCAACCCTAGCCATAGAAAGGCTAGAATCACCCTAGGATTGTGATTTTGAAAACATGTTTTTGAAAAAGAGCTTTTGATGCAATTTTGAAAACAAGTGTGAAAACGATTTTTGAAAACAAATTTTGGAAGATGCAAGACTATGATATGCACAATGCAATTTGGGGTCGTGAACATACAAGGTTAAGGCTTCACCACATAATCAAGGGGGCCGGACCCACGTGGTCTTTGGTTAGACTAGAAGAAAGCCCCCGACACGGTGACTCTCCAATAGCCCAATCTTACACATGGACCGGGAATCCCCTTGTTTCAAGCATGCAGAGAAAGGGCGGGAAAGAGATGGAGGATTAAAATAGAGAAAACCAAAGTGGGTTGGAGAGAGAAGAGAGAGGGGAAGTGCAGAAAATTAAAGAGAGAGCCTACCTTGTTTCTTGTTTATTTTGCGCGCCGTGCAGTCTTCGATCTTCGGTCTTCGGTCTTGATCTTCACCTTCAGTCTTCAAGGATTGTCTTCAAGCTCTGGATGGCTGCTCTTCAAGTCTTCAGAGAGTGGTTGAAGGCTAGTGTATGAGTGTATGGGGGAGTGTATGAGTGTATAGGAGGCTAGGGTTTGTGTATAGTGGCTAGGGTTTGGGAAAACCTAGGGAGGCTAGGGTTTAGGAGGTGCTCGAGCTCTGTATATCAAAATATAGGATTCTTAGGTTAAGTTTGTAGACCCTTTTCACGTTGAATGAGGCTCTGTATTTATAGAGGGAAGACAAACCTAGCGCCTGTTGTAGTGGCGCCAGGCCAAATTATACACTGGCGCCAGGCCATTTTTTGGTTTGGCGCCACTACAGCCATTTAGGAAACAATTAAGGTCGGCAAGCAACGTATCTTTGACTAGATTTGGGCGCCTGTACTAGTGACTACCATGTAAACTTTAGCCTGGCTTCACTAGGAGTGACTCCGGAAAGTCCGGGAATGATTTGAAGGAGCCGGGAGTGACCCGGAAGGCCAGAAAGGAGCAAGAACACTTAAAATAATGTCCTGGAGGTATTTGACTTGAAAAGTGAGGATAAGGTGGGTCGGAAAGGTTGACCGGGCCTTTAGGGGCAAAACGGTCAATCGGACTAGGAAACTGCCGGGACAAACTCGGACTGTCCCGGAAGAAGACTTGAGATCTAGAAACATTATTTAGAATGTTCCCAGAGGTTGCCGGTTTGATTTCCTAAGCCGGCGTGGTCGGAAAAAGAGACCGGCCCACTAGGGGCAAAACGGTCATTTTGTACCGGGTTTGCCGAAACCGACTCGGAATGATCCGGAAAGGTAAAGGAAGGTTGAGAATACTATAAAAAGTATTCTCGGGACATTACCGGTTTGATACCCAGAGCCGGTGTGGTCGAAGAAGGAGACCGGCCCTCCAGGGGCAAAATGGTCATTTTGTACCGGGTTGGCCGGAACTGACTCGGAATGATCCGGAAAGGTAAAGGAATGTTGAGAACACTATAAAAAGTATTCTCGGGACATTACCGGTTTGATACCCAGAGCCGGTGTGGTTCCCAGGGCGTTCGGATGCCTAGGGGCAAAATGGTCATCTTGACCGAAAAGTCTCGAAAAAGGTCCTAAGGGTAGTCTGGTCATTTTTCACCGAAGTGAGCTAACAAACATGGGTATTGACCTAGGTTTTGAGTGTTTCCGCCACTCTAACGGTGTGAGTATTGTCGCTACTCGGACGGGGTTGAGTATTTCCGCTACTTGGACGGGGTTGAGAATTTCCGCTACTAGGACGGGGCTGAGTATTTCCGCTACTCGGATGGGGCTGAGTATTTCCGCTACTCGGACGGGGTTAATGATTTGAGAGTATTTCCGCTACTCTAACGGTTCTGTGAGTACTTCCGCTACTCTAACGGCTTTGTGAGTATTTTCGCTACTCTAACGGCTTTGTGAGTAGTTTTGCTACTCTAACGGCTTTGTGAGTATTTCCGCTACTCTAACGGTTTTGTGAGTAGTTTTGCTACTCGGACCGTCTCGAGGAATAAACTGTCTCGAGAGAGGGATTGGAAAGGGGTCTTATCGTCTCCGAAGAGACGTGCCTGGATTGGAATCGTCTCAAGGAATAAACTGTCTCGAGAGAGGGATTGGAAAGGGGTCTTACCGTCTCCGAAGAGACGTGCCTGGGTTTCGAGTGTTTCCGCCACTCTAACGGTGTGAGTATTTCCGCTACTCTAACGGTTTTGTGAGTGTTTCCGCCACTCTAACGGTTTTGTGAGTAGTTTTGCTACTCAGACCGTCTCGAGGAATAAACTGTCTCGAGAGAGGGATTGGAATTGAAATAAGAAAGGACAATGCCCCTAAGGGCATTTTGGTCATTTTGCCTCTATTTGGGCCTGACAGGCCCGCGAAGCGATGGAAAGACGGAATTTGGAACTAGAGAATTGGATTTGATAGGAATATGCCCAAAATGACTTGAAAACAAGTCTGGACGGAGTGTAGACTGCCGAGCGGTCAAAAATGGGGTGCTTACATTATGCTTATGCACTATACCTTAACAATAGAAAATTTTGCAGTCCCCAACACCAATAACACAATTGTAAAATTTTTCACAATCATAGAAAGTAAATTATTATTCACCTCATAACTATAAATCATGTAAAAAGTTTAATTCTCTTTCCAACTATGCTAAAAAAAAAAAAAAAAAAATTGGTTCCCTTTATGAATATATTTGCAATGTCAACAATAAATTTATTAATGATAAAATTAAATAAGAAAAAGAAATAATTAATTGAATAATGTTTTCGGACAAATATAAATGCTACTGTTAACTGTCGCTTTCTTACTCCTTGTTAGATTAAGTTATCATATAATTTGCTGATCAAATAAGAGGTAAAATGATAAAATTTATTAATACTATCTCTTGATCTTGAATCTGTGGAGTGAAAGAACAAGGAAAGGGAAAAGTAAAATAAGCAAAAGAAGCTAACTTTTTATTTGATTGGGTGAGGAAAATGGAAAAATCATGACTAAGTATTGTTAAAAGATTGTTTTTTGTGCGATTACCTATCAAAGATTTGTGTGTACAAGTAATTTTATTTTTTCTTTACAAATTCAAAATCTGTAAAAGTGTAACCTAAGAATAACATAAATTCATCAGATCAGCTTGTAATAAAGTATTGTCCAATAAAATATGTGAATGGCTCGGATTTCATTGCATTACAACGCCAAATTCTCTTTGGCATAGTGCCCAAAGGGGCCAAAACGTAGAATTTGGCATTATATTGTAGGAAATTCCTAGATACAAAAACATTAGTTTATGAATGATGAACTCTCAATCTCTATTGACTTGAAAATAAGTAATTCCAACAGTAAGGTTTTTTTGAAAGGTGCCAAATGTAAACAGTTAGGTAACCACTTAAGTGCATATCCACTCTTTTAGGTGAAATGGTGACTTAAAGTAGTATCAAAGCTCTGGTTCTAAGAGGTCAGGAGTTTAAGTCTCATGGCACGTATGTGCTTCTCCATTTGTGCATTATTTTATGTCTCTATTCATGCACCTGTTATGTCTCTGTTATGTGTCTCTCCACATGCAAGTTAGGGTCCAACGTGAGAGGTGTTAATTTAATATACATTGTTTGGCTCTAATCTAAAAGCTTAAATTTTTAAGTGGTGACTTAACATGATATCAAGCTCTGGTCCTAGTTCTAGGAGGTCCTGGGTTCAAATCTTGTAAGCACACATGTGCTTCCCTGTTTCCGCACTCTGTTCGTGCAACTATTCTGCTCTATTTTGTGTTCGTGCCTTTCTACATGTGAGTCGAGGTCACACATGAGGAGGTGTTAGCTTGATACACATTATTGGGGTTTTTATCTTACAACTTAAACTTTTAGGCCAACTGATAACTTAACATTTTGAATACCATTTACCTCATATTGGACACCAATTTTTGAAGAATATGCAAATACATTTATATATTTTTAAGTGAAACAACAAAGTTTAAAAGAAAGCTTGTTGAAAAGTCTAATTAGGAAATTGTTAAAGGAGAAAAGAAATTTGCTTTTATAACTTTTGCTTTGTACTCTTCTTAAGCATTTTTTAGGTGCAAAATAGATTGTAAATATTTATTTTTTTCTGCACATATATATTAAAGAAGAACATACTAGAATTTAAAATACAAAATAGTAACCAAATAGCACTAAGATTTACTAGAATATTGCTTAAATCTGTAGTTTTCCGAAGTTATCGAATAATAGATAAATATTCAAGTTACAATCAAAATAGAATTGAAGAGTGCTAGTGTTATATACAAAATATAGCCAACAGATCATATAACAATTAAATTGTGACACCAACTTGATAGTAGCTCTGGTTGCAACTGTAAATATGCCCGGTGGATTCAATAACAACCACCACCAAGAACAAGGCATGGTAATTCTATCAAGTATAGCAACTTTTAAAACCCTAGTTATGAATATGATATTCTTTCGAGAGAAAGAGAAGGTCATGTTGGGCGGAGGCCTGGAGGGCCAAGTTCAGCATCCTGCCGCGTGCGCGCAGTCGAGACGTGGCGCTGGCTGCTGTGAAGGTGTAAGGAAATAAAGTTGTGCCTTCACTAACAGCAATTGCTTTTGGTGTAGTGGTAAGCACTTGATTCTGAAAACTGGTATCAAAGCATGTCACGGGTTCGACTCCCCTAGAGGGCATGCTGTTTGCGAGAAGGTGCTGGGGGGGGGGGGGGGGGGGGGGGGGGGGGGATTGTTGGGCAGAGGCCTGGAAGGCCAAGTCCAGCATCCTACCGAGTGCGCGCAGTCGAGACATGGCGCTAGTTGCTGTGAAGGTATAAGGAAATAAAGTTGCGCCTTCACTAATAGCAATTGCTTTTGGTGTAGTAGTAAGCGTTTGATCCTGAAAACCAATGATGTAATTACTCTTTTTCATCACTATAGAAGGCAACCCAAGAGGGGGGGTGAATTGGGTTTTGCAAAATTTATATCAAGTAATGGAACTAAAAACAGTTTATGTATTTCAACAATAATTAATCAAAGTATATATATCAAGCAAGTGAAGTATATATCAAAGTATATATTTATGCAAGCATGTATAGTGAGCAAATAAGCAAAACAGAGCAAGAAAAGAAGAGCACCAGATTTATAGAGGTTTGGCCAACCTTGCCTACATCCTCTCTTCTTCGATCCTTTCGAAGGTATTCTACTATGTAACACTCTTTACACAGCTACTGGTTTTGCCACAAGTGCCCAGCTCACTCTCACAAAAGTTTCTTCCCAGGCTTTCAAAACCCACGAGATTTTGTTTAAGCTTCTCTCAAACTTATAGGTGATTTTATCGAAGCTTTACTCAAATTTACAAGTGCTTTTACCTAAGAACACTCAAACTTACAGGTTTACAAACCCACTCAAGTGAAATGAATAAAGGTTATACAATGGGTAACTCTCCTAATGAGTATATAAACAAGTACAACTCAATGAATAACTATAAACACTCAGCAAAAATATGTGGCAGTTAAGGCACAAGAGATTTTCAGCTTCAAACTCTTGATTCCAATGGTATAATCACTCTTTCTTGTTGTATAGAAGCTGTAGGTATATTGTATTTAAAACTATGGATTGATTCTAACCATTGGAGAAGTATGGGAGAAGTTTTGGTGGCAGATCACACCATTACACCTGTCAGAAATATAGTCGTTGCTGTCGGGGGTCGACTCTTTTTACAATGAGTCGACTCTTTTTGCAGTCTGTTTTAGCATTTTGCTTTCAGGGGTTGACTCTTTTAGTCAGAATCTGTAGACTCAACTCTCTGTCTCAATGAGTCAACTCTTTTGTAGTGAGGGGTCGACTCTTTTAAGCAGTCTTCAAAATTTTTAGGCTCTATTGAAATGAGTTGACTCTTGAATGATGAGGGGTCGGCTCTTTTGAGTCTCCAGCAAATTTTTAAGGCTCTGTTTGAAAGAGTCGACTCATGAAACTTGAGGGGTCGACTCTTTTTACCAAAAAACTTATTTTTACAGCTTTTATCCATTCTTCTCCAAAGTCTCCAATCTTTTCAAGAATTATCCAAATAAGCTTTTTAAGGCTTTCAAATACTTCTTCAAGGCTTGATGACTTCAAAAACATCTTTAATCCATTCTAGATGGATTAACTCCATTTTGATTACTTGTAAAGCTCTTCAATCACCATTACTTCAGCTATTGATCTGAGTCTTCTTCAAGATCTTCAAGAGAGCTTCCAAAATTTAAAATCTTCATTTCTATATTTCTTCTAGGATTCTTCAATCAATATAACTTCTTCATAAACTTCAACAAATCTTCCAAGAGAGCTTTTCAAGTCTTGTGATTTCTTCCATGCTTTTAACACATCTTCAAATCTTTCAAAAAAGCTTTCATATCTTTGAGTTGGTCTCTTCTTCTTTGATATCCATCATCTTTGAAATTTCTTCATTCTCTAAAAGATTACCATTGTTGAATATGACATTCCTTCATGCTTATCAATCTTCAATCCAAGATTTTCATCAACTTGAAATTCCTTCATAATATCACCATTGTTGAATACGTCATCTCATCATACTTTTCATTCTTCATTCTTATCTTTGCATCACACATCCTCCATTATGATAAACTTCAAATCAAGATCTAATTAATAATTAATCTGCACACTAAGTAGAATTATTAGATCACTAAGCCATATTTTGTTATTATCAAAATCAAGGCATTAAGTCAACAGGTCAAATATGTGGACTTAGGGTGTTAAGTATTCAGGTTGGTCATGGACGCAAACCAAATGCCCATAAGGCGTTGACCCAATATGTCTGTTGATTATCAACAGACACATCTATTTACTTGGTGCACATTGGTCCTTTAGAAATACCTCCCAATTCATTCAACATAAACTCACTTTAAAAAGTTATTCCTTTCTCTCTCTGTAAATATATAAACATTATAAGAATAAGCTTTTGGGATGTGAAAACAAAATGCTTGTTCCATTTCTAACAACACTGCATCGTTGTAGGTTAAAGGCTATGACTCAGAACCTAGATAGTGCGTAGAACATCCACTTTGAATTTTGGGTTAAAATGTTTATGTGTGATAGGGGTTTTAATCCATCGCTTCTCCTTTCTTTCATGAAATCAAACAAGATGATTGACCGTTCATTTTACACACTCGGTTATGTAAATAGAAAATGCTATTTTTCAAAAACTTTATACAGAAAATTCCATTAGAATGATGCGGTTGTCACACCCCAATTTTATGAAAGTCGAGTTTTAAGAAATAAAAAGTTGAAAAGTCAAAGTCAAAATTAAGATCCATGTCAGATTTTAGTCCAAAGAGGTTTTAAAATTCATTTTAAAAATAGTTTTTATTTTAAAAAATTTTGAACAAAACTGCGTGAGTCCTTTCGTATTTTAAACAAATTTGATTTTATAAAACATGTTTAAAACCCAGTTTTAAAGAACATATCAATTCTCAAAATATACAAACTCCAATCACATCCCAAACTCCAATTCAATAGTCCTACATCCACAACCTATCCTCAAAACCAAACTATAAGAATAACTAAGTCATGACATACTACCAACATAAGTGATTCTTCAAATTAAACAAAATAATAATAATAATAATAATAATACAGTCATCCAATTGAAATCCAAAATAAAGATAGAAATATAATTTAATTTAAAAGTAAAATGACTCAAACCAGTTGATACAACAAGATGGGATTTAAATATAAAATAGACCTCCATTGTTCTAATCTCGGTCCCTAAGTTTGCTTGCCTAAAATCTCACCTTTAACTATTGTAGAGTGAGCATTTTCATGGCTCAAGTAGGAAGTTATACTATCGAGCCAATAAAAATGAGATGATATGTGCAAATATACAGATAAGGATACAAGAGAGTAAAGAAATGCAATTTTTTTTATCCTAACTCCTAACCCGATGCCAAATGACATGTTCAAGTACACACATGAATCAACTAAATGAGATCAAACACTTATAATATGAATCCACAAATAATCTAGTCACCAATAGCAACAAAATTAAATTGAATCTATAAGATCAAAATTGAAATGACAAATGCATAAATAAATAAAATAATCCAGGCTCACTCAAATCAAACTAAATGCAAGTGCATGCATGCAACCGACCGTACTGAGGAGGAGATACATTTTCACCTGAAGCCTCTTTCGCTTTTTATAAAATATCACTCAACAAACACCTGTTTCATAGTAATTCTACACATTATGGGCCTACCCAAAGGAAATGTGAATTCGGTCAAATGAGGTACCATGCCTTTATTTTAATGCAAATCCTAGGGCCAAGACTTCAAACCAATGCCCGGCCATGCCCAACTAATGAAGGACTTTAACCCAAGTCTCAACCAAGATAAATATCACACAACGGCAAAGCCAATATTATCCAAGTCGCTAAATCCATAACATAGTCTCTCATAATTATTCAAAATGTTCAAACATATTTAATCATTAATTTTATGCCCATTTTTCATATGTCAAGAACCAAAATTAGCCAATTAATTCATTTAAACCAACCAAGACCTTAAACATAACTTACATATATGTGAATCACACAAATACCAAGCCAATTACATGATTCAATTATTTTATGACAAAACCCCCAATTTTATTAAGTAATTAAACCTGGAAAAACCATAGGTTTTCATTCAAAATATTCAATAATCCACAAAGCATAAATTAATTAACACATAATGCTAAACATAGCAAGAATCAACCAAAAAAGTTACGAAATTAAATAATAATCAATTTTCAAGTTTATGTAAAACTTAGAAATTTACATAAAAATCCTATAGGCATGATTTCTATTCCAACAACATGCATGAATAACTCAAAATTATTAACCTAATAACAAAACTCATGTGTAATCCCCCTACCTCCTTAAAGATTGAACCTAGGATAAGAATTTGATTTCGCCAAAATCACGAATCGAAACCACCACCGCGTAGCCCTTGACGAGAGGAATACAAAACCCTTGAATGGTATTAAAATTTTGCTCTAAGGAAAAAAAAATAGAGGACGGAAGGAAGAAGAAGTACCAAAAAAATGAGAGGACTCAAGACATGGGTCTCTCTAGTTCGTGCATGAGAGTGAGAGAGAAAGAGATGTTTTGTTTTTAAACCATTTTAGGTTAATTAACCCATAAAGTTATACATAATAACAAAAAAAAATCCGAGTCACCCTTTTGACCATTGACCCCAATTGACCGGTCACTAAATACTTGCCAACTAAGAAAATAGTTTCGTCCTCAAAACTTGAAACATACCTAACTGGTAAATAAGCCAAGGGTATTTAGCGTATAACTCAAACGCCCATTTCCACTTAACCTTGTCAACTCCATGATGTCGATACATCACTTTCACTCAAGAAATAGTCTTATTTCAAAGAACCTGATCTCCAAAGTCAACTATCTGTGCCGGACGTTGCTCAAATGATACATCCTCTTCCTACTTCAAGTCTAACCAATCTAACACATGTGAAGGATCCGGCTCAAACTTTCTCAACATTGAGCCATGGAAAACATCATGCATTCTCAAAAATTGTAATGGTAACGCCAACTGATATGCAACAACTCGATTCTCGCAAGAATCTAAAAGACCCAATGTAACGCGGTGATAACTTTCCACTCTAACCAAATCTCCTTAAACCTTTCCATAGAGAAACCTTCAAACACACATGATCACCTGCCTCGAACTCTAAAGGTTGCCTCTATTGGTCCACGTAACTCTTCTGATGACTTTGAGCTATGAGTAGTCGTTGTCGAATCATTTTGACATTCTCGGTGGTCTCCTAAATGAAATCTAGTCCCATGCTAACCACCCATCTGATCGTATCATACACCTCGCAACACTGCCACACAAAAGACAAATATATCCGTGAGAACTCAAAATAGACCCAAAAGCCACTAGCCAGAAATCTAAAAACCCTTCCAAGAATAATCACCACCCCCACCTGCAGCGCCATCTACATGTAGAAACTCAACTATTGAAAAGAAAAAAAAGGAATAATAAAACAAGGGCCAAAAGCACCAAACTTCTCTTGGGGACCAATTCCTTAGCTATTAACAATCGGGAAAACAAAGTGCAAGTTCATACCCATTCATTGCACTGCCACCATAAAAGTACTAGGACAAACACAACGATCCTCCAACGTAAAGCAAAAATGCATATACGCCCCATAATAGACCATTGCATAGGTAATAGCCTCAAAGTAGGATAACAAACTAGGACCCCATGAACAACCAAGACCACCTTCATGCACCATAGCCAGAACTTGAATGCTTTCATAACAAGCCACATTCTATTCATTCACCTAAATGTCAACAACAGAACCCCTAAGATTAAGGCTCGACATTACTAACATTTCAAACCAGCCCAACACATACATGTCGTCTCAAATATGCCAGAGGATTCGCCTAATAGATCTCTAGTTAAGCGAAGACCATCTCAACTAAAATGACATAGCATACGAGCTGAAAACCTTCCTAATCTCGTACATCTACAAACTCATAACACTCAACCCCATTCAAACATTGAATTTCCTGATGATTCCAGCCCCCAATATAATGCAGTAATACTATTCCAACTGACCCATTCAACTAGAACGCCACCTATTTTGCCAGTCTCTAGAAGACGACTCCGATTCAATTTGTAGCTACCACTTGTTGCTAGAAAGTGAATATAATGATGCAATAACAGGTAATATATTGATATAAAGACAGTAATATAATGATGGCAAGTATCATAAAGATGTATACATGACACCTTACTCTAACTGATTGGAACACAACTTTAACAGATGACAATAATATGGATGAATAACATTTAAAATGTTTATGCATGCATTATACCTGTACCATCTCACCTGAGTGGCTCGAAACATTGCGTGTCTAAATCTGTACTCTTTACTACTGAAGATCTCCCTGACGATGTTACTGTCTTTAATCTAGTCCAATACCTCAAAATCCCTCTGACAGGGAAGATTTATCTATCCCACTATTTGTTGTTTATTGTCTCATTGTTTCAACCCAATCCTAATTCAGTCCATCCTGATGGTACATAACCGATAATTCACTAACAAAATCCCCTCAGAATCTTTGACGTTATTTTTAACTACCCGATTACCTTAGTCTCTTTTTTCAAGTTATCGATTTACGTTAAGTTGACATCTCGACGCATAATGACCATTTAAAATACTAATCTCCATCTGAATCACGTGTTACAAACACAAAAACTTAACTACGCTTGTTTTATTACCCTCTTGATAACCGTTTAGATTCCATGAACACATATTTCGTCGCCTGAATCGACTCCTCATATCAAAATCAACGTACCGATAATACACCTCACATATCAAGCATGCATATTATACATAACACACCAATTTATATCATTCACTTAGCCACATGCGTCTACACATGCATGTACCTTTTTTCGTTTGGCCATTATTCTTCTTAACTATTCTAACACCTCATTCATGTGTTGTGATATCAAAACTCAAATGCCCATGCACATTCACTAAATTTTCAATGTACTCTCAAGCTTATAACATCATTAAAAGATTCGCTCACATGCTATCACACAAAGCAAATTGCAATCATCAACATGTTGCATCAAACTTATGATAATTCACACTGCACATAATAGCAAATATTTCAATTCCCATTTCTTTTAGTACAGATAAAATTTTCAATTATTATCATCCTTTATCGCCCATTTGTTGTACACATCCGAGTTAACATAAATGAGCCAAAATCATCTAACTAAACTTGTTCAACACCTACCCTACAGTAATGCACAATAATGCTCCATTTAATAAGGTTTCAAATTTGTAAGGGTTACAAACAAACTAACATTCGCAACCAAAATTATTTACCATTTAGCTCAAGTTAACTTTCTTTCCTAGGTCACACTATTTTGTATGCAATATCAAACTAAACATGATAATAACAAAAAACAACTTCTCACACACACACACACACACACACACACACACACACACACACATATATATATTATCAAACACTATATAGGCACATAATTATCATTAACCCAAATTCTTTCAAATTCCAATTACTTAACGTAATTTTTACCCAAGCTTAAGGATCATACCTATCATGCGCACAACTCACTTCACTTATGAAACAAGATATAACAACTAACCCATATAGAAAAGACTAATAAAAATAGAAATAGAGAAAGGGAAATAAGTGAGTCCAATTAATTCCAAGTAAGAAATATTTTTTTTTTTTGATAAATCATTTATAAAATCTTGTTAAAACCAGTCAATTAACAATAATGGTAAAAATAAAACAAGTACGTTAACTAAATAAACTACTCGACAAACGAAAAAAATTTTGCACATTGGCGTCAACTTAAAAATTCATTTTAGAAAAAATATACAAGGCCAAAAATCTTGAAAATCTCCAAAAATTATCTATCTCATACCTACTTTAAAATCTAATTTGAATCACTCAAAAAGATTAGCTACACATCGAGTTATGATTAAAACAATTCAAATTGGTCAAATTTTGACATCTTAGAGAAAAAACCATATAACTCTCTTAATTTCAATCCATAGCATACCCATGATAAGTCAAAATAAAGCTAACTTGATGTACTATCTCTCATTAAAATAGTTTTTAAAAAAATACAAAAACATTACGGAATTATAAGGGTTGATGTACAACCGTTACATAAAACACAGTTTTAGAAAATGGGTTAAACAATATGCTACCGAGTTTTATTACAATTTATTACAAATTACAAATAAACTAAATTATACTCCGCTCCTAGTTTTAACATTTATAATATCGTCAAACTTTTCAAAGCTAATCATTATAAAATTTCACATAACAAATATCAAATTATAGCAAATAAGTATCAAGTTTTATAATTCTCATGCATACAACCTTTCAAAATAACAAGTTTAAATAAAACATTGTCTTAATAAGGGGACCATCTTATTTGATCTCCCTAATGCCCACACCCATATGTTCTAGATGCCTCACCTTTGCAAGTTTTAAACTCAAACTTTGAATATATTCTTTACACCCAATCACACCCATATCTTTGTATTCCTACTTTAACAATTAACACGTTAAACATATCTTATAACTTCACATGCATTCTTATTGTAAATTTAAAAATTTTACACTATGACATATATTCCAAGTATATCACTTTTTACCAATTTATACTCACGTCATACCATAGTACTCCTAGCACATAGCACAAAATATGTTACTACTCTTTCAAAAACATGGCACAATATATCATACTCATTACATAGAGCATATATAATATACTCACTTTCAATTTGACACATTTATCATATAACTCATCTCATATATCCAAGTATCCTCAGAACATGTATAGTACCTAAAATAACATCAATCTTAATCAACCAAGCATATGCTATGCATAAAACACACATATGCAAACCCACATCGAGGCAAAGCATCTCCCCACGGTCACCGGATATCCGAACCCAGTGCTTTGCCGGATATTCGAACTCAGTGCTCTGATACCAAGTTATCACACCCTAATTTTATAAAAGCTAAGTTTTAAGAAATAAAAAGTATAGCATTAAAAAGTCAAAGTCAAAATTATGATCCACGTTAGATTTTAATCAAAATAGGTTTTGAAATTCATCTTAAATATAGTTTTTATTTTAAAATTTTCTAAAACAAAACTGCATGGGTCCCTTCTTATTTTGAACCAATCCGATTTTGTAAAACTTGTTTATAAAAAAAATATTAATTCTCAAAATATCCAAACTCCAACCACATCCTAAACTCCAATTCAATATGCTTACATCCATAATGCATCCTAAAAACCAAATTACAAGAAGCACTAAGTCACGACATACTACCAACATAAGCAATTTTCTGAATGCCTAGTTAGTAAATACTTGTACATGCCTAGTTAGTAAATACTCCTGCCATTCACATATAATATTCGTACATCGTATAAATGGAAAACAAATTTTGTTTTTCGTCCAGATTTAAAACCTAATTAAAAATACTCATTTTTTAGTTGAACCATATTATACACATATTAAACGTTTTGCGTATTATACTGTTAAAAATAATTGATTAAAAAATAAATATGATTTAATATAACCGTGGCATATTATTAATTATATACTTAATATATAATAATAATAGTACTTGGAATATGTAATATTTTTCTAATACTTGGAATATTTAAATTATTAAACTTACTTTTCTATAACTTTTTATTAATACTCCAAATATTAAATTAAAAATTAAAATTAATAAATTAACGCATTCTTATATCAAAGTATTGAAATAATTATATAATAGAGTAAAATTTATTATCTATTACTTAATTTAGTTGTTTGTTAATAATATTATTTTAAAAAATAACATGTGTGAGACAAAAATACTACCTATTAACATATATAAGAAGAAATAACTTATAAATATTATCTTATTTTTTATTCCAATATTTTAATTAATGTTCGTATCATACCCAAATAATAATAAATTCATATTTTTAATGTTCTCATATTTTTATGTCGAATTTTGTTACTGTATTTTTAAGTAAAATCGTATTAAACTCATACGTATTATGTACTATTCTTTTGTTATTCCATTATTGGCTAACTACGTCCGAATGAAATAAAATAATAATAATACAACCATCCAATTGAAATTCAAAATAAAGATAGAGATATAATTTAACTTAAAGTAAAATGACTAAATCCAACTAATATAACAAGATGGGGTTAAAATCTAAAATAGACCTCCAAATCTCGGTTCTCAAGTTTGCTTGCCCGAAGGCCCATCTGCAACAGTTGTAGGGTAAGCATTTTCACGGCTCAAGTAAGAAGTCATGCTATCGAGCTAATAAAAATGAGGTAGTATGTGCAAGTGTACAGATAAGATACAAAAGAGTAGATAAATGCAATTTATTTATCCTAACTCGCAACCCAATGTCAAATAGCATGTTCAGCCACACACATGAATCAACTAAATAAAGATAAAAAACTTATAACATTAATTCACAAACAATCTAGCTACCAACAGAAGCAAAATCAAATTGCATCTATAAGACCAAAATTGAAATGATAAATGCATAAATAAATAAATAAAATTATCCGAACTCACCCAAGTCCAACCCAATACATGTACATGCATGCAATTGGCCGTACTAAGCAGGGGATACAATTTCACCTGCAACCTCTTCTATTCTTTAAGGGATATCACCTAACGAGCGCGTGTTTTCTAGTAATTCTGTATTATGGGCTGCACCCAAAGGACGTGTGAATCTCTCGAAACGAGGCACCAGACCTTTATTTTAATGCAAATCCTAGGGCGAAGGCTTCAAGCCCATGCTTGAGCATGCCTAACTACCGATGGACTTTAACCTAAATCTCAACCAAGATAAATATCATACAAAGACAAAACTAATATTATTCAAGTCACCAAATTCAAAACATAGTCTCTCATGATTATTCAAAACGTTCAAACATATTTAATCCTCAATTTTATGCCCATTTTACATTATGTTAAGAACCGAAAAATATTTAATTAATTCATTTAAACCAACCAACAACTTAAATATAACTCACATATACGTGAATCACACAAATACCATGCCAATTACATGATTCAATTATTTTATGACAAACTTTCAATTTTATCAAGTAATTAGACCCAATAAAACCCTAAATTTTCATTCAAAATATTCAATAATCTGCAAGCATAAATTAATTAACACATAATGTTAAACATAGCAAGAATCAACCAAAAAGCTAATAAATTAAATAATAATCAACTTTTAAGTTTGTGTAAAATTTAAAAATTTACATAAAAATCTTATAGGCATGATTTCTACCCCAACAATATGAATAAATTAAAATTATTAACCCAATAGTAAAACTCATGTGTAATACCCCTACCTCGAAGATTGAACCTAGGGTAAGAATTTGACTTCGTTAAAATCATGAACTGAAACTACCACCGTGTAACTCTTGATAAGAACAACACAAAACCCTTAAAGAGTAATATTAAAATATTAAATTAAGAAAAAAAAATGAAAGATAAAAGAAAGAAGTAGAAAAAAAAATGAGAGAACCCAAGAGGTGGGTTTCTCTGGTTCATGCGTCAGAGTGAGGGAGAAAGAGAGAGATTCTGTTTTGTTTTTAAATTATTTTGAGTTAATTATAGAATAACCCTCAAAGTTATATATAATAACAAAAAAAATTCAAATCACTTTTTTGACTATTGACCCAAATGGACCGGTCACTAATAACATTATTATAATTAAGAGTTATAATCGACACTTTGTTATTAGGTTCTTGTATCTGCTCTCTATCTAATATTCAATCTCAAATCAAACCTAATGTTTATATTGTTAAGGTTGATGGTGTCAGATAAAGGTCTCAAGGGTTATATCAAGGGCTTCAGAACCTAAACTCTCATCAAGCGCTATGAAGGAAGTGCAGCAACAAATACAATGGAAGGTAAATAATGCAGAAAACTATTTCCTAATTAGCAGCTCGGTCAGTTCGGTTGATATGAATATTGGAATTTTTCTTAAGTGGTTTCAAAGTACTACAAACAGAAGCGGCCACACCTCAACTTCAATACATACGAACTTTTTAAGTCTATGCAAAAGATTGGAAAACCATATGTCACGGTTTTGCCATTGTCCGTGACTTTACTATAATTTGGCAGTGCAAACAAATCCAGAACTTTCGCAGACAGGCTAAAATAAAATGACTACGATTTAAATCTCAAAAATTCCTTAACCCATCAATTGGGCTACAAATCATTAAGCTGGAAGAACAATTTCAAGAGTGAATTTGCATTCTCTTGAACTGGACTAACTCATCTACATCACATGGCCACCTTGAGAATTAAGGGTTGAAAATTCTTCAAATGAAATCAATATATAGAGAGAAGGTACTGGACTGATAAATGTTTAATGGTAAGGTAGTATCAACTACTATTAGCTACTATTACTAGGATTTAAGTATTACAATGTGAAATCTACCACTGCAGGTAGAGTAAAATAAAAGATGATAAACAAAACTCGAAAACTCTTGTCACTGGTTTTCTCAAATTCCTTGAGAAACTTATTGAATTTCCAAAACAGTTTTTATAATGCTCCACTTCAACTAAAGATCGAGAGGGAAATTCCGTTTTACAACAGATCATTACGGAGGAAGTAGTACCTAAGATTAAGTACTACCTACTTATTGGACCTTAGAGGCTGAGAACATTATCCTTTGGTAACTCAGTTGGATCAAAATCATCATTTGATTCCATAGCCATCTTCCCAAGCCTAAGAAGGCTCCCAATGGCCAAAATTGCTTTAGGGTTCACATCATGCATAGACCGTGCATACAGACTTCTACATGCACTACATGCAGCTTCATGCAGTGCCTCGTCCTTGTTGGGACCCATTAAGCAGTGACCCAAAATTCTCAAAACTGGTTGCAGAAGCTCCCATGGCAGAGGTATCCTTCCCTCCTTCACTTCCCTTTCTTTCTCAATGGTTCCGTCGACGCCTTTGCTAGGTTCCGCCGCACCTTTCTCGGCGTCCGGGCCATCTTTGTACATTTCCCCATCCTGACCTGCCCACACCACACAAAACTCACAGAAATCTACCTTAGAACCCACTGGCATCTGAGAGATTTTACTGAAATATAACTCCAGGGCGACGCCGACAATCCGAGCCCTCCTGGTCGATCTCACGGTGCCATGAGGCTCTAAGCTCGGAGATATGACGGCCAAGTTCAGCTCCGTGGCGCTGTTCTTGAAGGCGATTAATTTGGTTTCGTGGTAAATACTCGAGTGGGAGAGGTCTGGGATGCTGACGGTAATGGCCTGACCATTTCTAGAAGTAGTCTCGTGGGCGTAGAGAGCCAACAGGACTGCTTCGAAGCCGGCAAGGGGCTTGCGGAGAGCGACTCGAGAGAGGTATACTCCGGCAATGATGGGGAGGAATCTGAGGACAACTAGTTGGAGGTTGGGATCGGAGGATTGGAAGGTGTCGTAGAGCCAGCGGCAGAGGTGGTTGTCACCTGCCCCGGAGTTGGGTTGGTGGAGGAGGGATGAGATCTGGGATGCTACTTCATGGTCATGAAGGAGAGAGAAAGCTGGGTTCTTGGAGGAGGAGAGAGAGGGAGGAATGGAAGCTAGTATAGAAGAGAGTGCTTGGAGGACGGTTTGAGCTTTCCTGAGTGATTCCAAGTGATCATGGTTGGTGTGGGTGCTGGGTTCAGTATTGATGGTGGGTTCAGGGGTGGGGGCTGGATCAAGGTCTGTGTCCATTGACAGAGAGAGACAGAGAGAGAGGGAGAGGGAGAATGGAGAGAGACAGAAACTGAGATCTTTGTAGGGGGTGTTTGATGGGTGTGGAGAAAAATTCAAAGAAGGTGAAAGAAAAGGAGTTATCAAAGGAGAGAATTAAGGAGTAATAGGAGGATCTTCTATTGCATGCATGCCAGTTCCAATCCCTGCCATAATTACCTTTGAAGTTTCAAATTAGCAATACAGCCATGCCACGTGGAAAAACCAATAAACCAATAGATAAATATGTCTTGATAAAAAGAAAAAAAAAACATACAATTTATCGAAAATGTTTAAGTGTATGAGTGAGTATTTAATAATTATATAGTGTCCATAAAAATTGAATCCTTTTATAGTTACTCTTGAATTGTTATAAAAGAAAAATATAGAAAACATAAAAATTGACTGAATTGATAAAAAGAAAAAAATTGTATAAGTTGAAGTTAATACATATTAGACAAATGAAAAATGCTAGCTAAATTTGTTGCTTTCCTATCATATTCAACGATCATTTCATGTGTATATATTACGTCAGCTGTGGAAGCAACACTTTTGGTTTAGACATCAACTATCGCCCATAAGGTAATTAATAAGGAAGTAAACTCTAAGCGGATTTTTTGGAAGGCCTAATTTAGCACACGAATCAAATTGATGAGTATGAGTAATTTGTAAGAAAAGAAAATAATAAAATTGCGTCAATCTTCTTTGGGCCGATGGCATTCTGATGATTAAGTTAGCAAGCTTAATCACAATAAATTGAATAAAATACTGATAGGTTGAACTTAACTAAACGTACATTGCCCTCTTATTGCATGGGGTATTTATAGGTTTCGAAATGTCATGTTCCCTTTGGGAATTGAAGTCACTTTTCTCTTAGGAATCTCCCTTTTTTAGCCTATTTAATGTATTAGACTTATCATTTATTTGTCCTAATCTGCTTAGGAACAAGATTTGTACTCTAGACTTATTAGTCTTTATAACTTTTGAATTAGAATACTTGGGCTAGCCCCATTGGGTCTCAACCTCTGATCGGCACAGGCCCGACCTGCTAGGTTGGCAACTTTGGGCCGATCTCCTTGGGCTAGTCTTCTTTCTGCATTGGGTTTGGCTCCCAATGGGCCCACAATTGCCCCTAGCCCTTGCGCCCTATTTGGACTGATTGGGGGACATGGGCTGAGATTTGCAATTATGACCTGTCCTTTGATCTCATGCCACTTCGGGGGTTCGTGCACCACATAGCAACATCACACCGGCCCTATAACTGAAGGGTTGTGATGCATTGCCTACCGAGGTGACTGTTTGTGCTGAGCGATGTGACTGCTGTCGTTTCTCTACCTCTGAATGGACGGCAGGGTCTGCTATAAAAAAAAAAAAAAAAAAAGGCAACACTTTGCTCGTCCCTACCATTCTTGCTTAGCTTGAGACTTCCAAAGAGAGAAAGCGGTCTTCCCCTTCCATTGTAAGTTCCTCTAACCTTGCCCTTTTTCTTTGTCTGCCTTTTTCTTTTCACAGTCTTTCCCTGATGGCGGCTCGTCTTAGGAAGGTTGTGGATAGTCCGGCCACTATTGCTGCTTTTAAGACTAAGTATTGGATCACTGACCAAGTTAGCCTCGAGTTGGTTGCCCCCAGCGACTATAGGATGGAAGAGACTGAGAAATGAATGTCCTTTCCTATGATAGCCATCGTAGAAGACAGCGTTAGGTTTACCTTACACCCTTTTTTAGCAAAATTCCTTCACCACAATAATGTGTCCTCATCCCAATTACAATTGAACATTTATAGGATTGTCATGGGGATGCTAGAGCTTAATCGAATCCTGGGTGTTGACCTAGGCCTTACAGAGCTTGACTTCTACTACACTGTGTAAGGTCGGGGTTGATAGCTGGAACGTTCACCTTAGGGCGACTAATAAGAGTAGGAAAATAGTGAAATGCCTCCCGTCCTCAGGTAAGGGTGTCGACGATGTCAGAATCTGGGGTTTTTGGCCCTTGGGAGTTTGGCAATCTTCTTGTCAACCAGATACTGTCGTTACGATGCCGTAGAACCCCCAGAGAATTAGGTTTGCGCCGGTCCTTTTCTTTTGGTGCATATTAACCTATATATGTCTAATCTACTTCGTTTTGGTTTTTTCAGAATCCGATAACAAGAGTACGAAGAAGGCGACGTGGGGAGTTAACTTAAGCGACTTACACAAGGTCCTGAACTACTGGGGTGAGGGTCGGCTTTATGATATTGCCAGGACCCCCATATTTTGCTCAACTACCCACTTCGGGTTTCTTTCTTCATAATTGCTCTAGGAGTTCCCCCGCGAATGATTGCGAAATTAGTAGAGGAGGGTGTAGCTAGTGATTTTGCAAAAATTCCTGTGGGGATCACGATAGAACACGTGCATCTCGACGATCAAGTAACCATCGCTGATCTGCATACTACAACCTCACTGTCAGTTGAAGGTGCAAGAAGCCAAGCTGTTAAAGTCGTCATTCCAGTGACTTCGAAGGTTGCCTTTCCAAGCTGGGCATCATTCGAATTGCCTCCAATTTCTACTGACAACCTATTATCATTTCTGGTGGTGAGGGTAGTTCGCTTGACGATATCTCCTTTGAGCAGGTGAGTTCCTCTAAATCGGCATCCACATCGACTCCATACACGTTGCCTGATCACCGAGTTGCAGTCAAGATTGGGAGGAAACGGAAGCTAGTCTTTCCTTCATCTTCAGAATCTGATTCTTCTAACAAGATGAATTTGAAGGAGCTAATGCTGCAGAAGGTGGCGAAGAAACTAAAGAAGTTAGGGAGGCTAGAGGCTGGTGCAGTAAAGTCCATACCCTTGCCTCCTACCGTTGTGGAGATCAGTTCCCCTAAACTTGAGAAGAAGGGAGTGGCAACGAGGTTGTCGAAAAAGAAGTTTGCTGCTGATGTCATAGTTACTGAGCCAACTACTAAAAAAATTCATGGCAACTGACCACGGCCCGGGTGCTAGTGTTACAGCTATCGAAGCTGATTTCATAGTCATCAAGCTAGATATCAGTGGCCGTCACATACTGACGCATGAGTCTATGACCAACTCCGCTGAAGTCGCAATAGGGTTGATGCAGAGTGCTCTCCAAAAAGTTGACACTGATCTGCTGGAATCTAGTAATGATTTTTTAATTTTCCTTGGGGCCTTTTATGACTCTTTTGTGGTATGTTTCTCAAATTCTATACGTCCCTTCTGTCATGTTGGTTTAGCGCCTGCTCTAAACAATTATTTTTATTTCCAGGGCTCGCTTAATGCTTTGGAGGCCATGCGCCATTACTGGAGTCTATCCGATGAAGCCTCCGAGGTAGCCAAGAAGCACGGTAAACTATGTAACGAGCATAAAATAATGATAGAGGAGCACTCCAAGCTCAAAAAGGAGTGGATAGAAACGAAAAAGGCCGCGTTGATGGAAGCAAAGGAGTTTGAAAAGGCAAAGATTTCCTTGAACTAGATTACAGCCGATTTGAACAAGAAAAGCGCCGACTTCGTGAAGCTAGAAGTTGAGAATGTCATTCTTTCGATAGATCTTTATAAAGCAAAGGCCGAGGTTGAAGTACTTCAAGCCGATCTTGCTGAGTCTAAGTCGAAGGTAGAGGCAAGCTATAAGTAGGGCATGGCCGACAACTCCCAGGACTTTACGTAAAAGATGATTGATCTCTCTCAGTCCATCTTCATCCAAGGTTGGCAAGGAGCTCTAAAGGAGATGAAGGTTGAGAGTACCACTCCTCTTTGGAAGGACATTTCGAACTACCTGGAGACTGTTATGGAGAGTGACCTTGAGTGTGCAGCTAAGACTGTTAAAGGCATTATTGTTCCTAGGGATGCAACTGCTACTTTGAAGACTCAGATGACTTAGGTTATTGCCATGAATATGTCACTTGTTGTTCCACCAGCTGAGCCTGCTATCAATGAATTGGCTGATCCTGCTGAAAAACCTGCTAAAGAAATTGTGCCTTAGCCTTAGGGTTTTTTCAATTTCGCTTTTTGTTGAAACACCTGTATCTTTTAAATGAATACATATTTTACTGTTTTACTTAATTCTAGCCTTTATAGGGTGCTTTTGCTTCCTTCATTTTAGTAAAACCAGATTGTTTAAACTTTGGTTTGTCTTTCATTTGGCCTTTATTGGCCAATCTGCCCAACTTGGACAGGACCAGGCTTTTAACCTAATTTTTGTTCAAGCCTTCATTAGCTGACCTACCCAACTTGGACATGACCAAGTTTTTATACTTAGTTTTTGTTAAGGCCTTCATTGGCCGACCTGTCTAACTTGGGCAGGACCAAGGTTTTACCCTTGGTTTTTTCTTTTATTTTCCTTAATTGTTCTTTCTTAGCATGGCTACAAATATAAGAGTCGCTGAATCAACACTTCTTCATTAAAAGTGCACAACTTGTGTGGATAGAGGGGACATTAAAGTCAACTTTCTACTAATAAAACTTCTTGAAGTTGTTTGGATTCCATGATTGGGGTAGCTAGCACCCTTCCTTGACAGTTTCTAGCCAGTATGGCCCAAGATTTTACCCCTAATTTTTGTTAAGGCCTTCATTGACCGACTTACCCAATTTGGACAAGACCAAGATTTTACCCCTTTTTGTTAAGGCCTTCATTGACTGACCTGTCTAACTTGGGCAAGACCAAGGTTTTACCCCTGATTTTTTCTTTTGTTTCCCCTAATTCTTCTTTCTTAGCATGCCTTCAAATATAAGAGTCAATGAATCAACACTTATTCATTAAAAGTGCACAGCTTGTGCGGATAGAGGGGACATTCAAGTCAATTTTCTACTGATAAAACTTCTTGAGATTGTTTGCATACCATGGTTGAGGTAGCTGGCACCCTTCCTTGACAGTTTCTAGTCGGTAAGCCCCCACGCCGACTTGGGACGCAACTTTATATGGACCTTCCCAGTTTCTGAGCATGAGGTCTTCGGGTACAAAATCTTTGGGCTGAACCCATTTATTATAGGATCAGCTGAGCTGTTAATGATACCCAATGAGCTTGAGTAGAGATATCTCTCTCCTTTTTTCAATGAGGTCCAGGTCTTTGGCCAAGGTCTGATCACTAAGCCTGGTATCAAATGATGCCGATCTAATTGTGAGGAGTCTAACCTCCAAAGGTATGATTGCTTCGACCCTATAAGCTATTGAGAAGAGGGTTTCACCAGTCAATCTCCTTGGAATGGTTTTATAGGACCATAAGACACTGCGTAACTCTTCCACACACTTCCTTTTAGCTTTCTCGAGCCTCTTCTTGATACCATTTAGCATTGTTTTGTTTGATATTTTGGCTTGTTCATTGCACTGTGGATGGGCTGGTGTCAAATAATAATTTCTAAACTTGAGTTTGTTGTAGAATCCTTTGAACGTATTTTTGTCAAATTGGGTGCCGTTGTCCAATGCCAGTGTGCGTGGTATGCCAAAACTTGTAATTATGTTCCTTCAAGTAAATCTTTTCGCATCTATTTTCCTGATCGTTGACAAGGGTTCTGCTTCCACCCACTTGGTGAAGTAATCTGTTGCAACAATAAAGAACCTCTTGCTTCCTGAAGCTCGGGGCAGAGGGCCCACTATGTCCAATCCCCATTGGGTAAAAGGCCAAGGGCTGGTAATAGTTGTTAAGTCCTCGGCTAGTTAGTGCATTAATGGTGAGATCTTTTGGAATTTTTCACACTTCAGTATGTATTGAGTTGTATCTTTCTACATATAGGGTCACCAATAGCCCTGCAAGATAGCTCGGTGGGTGAGCAACCTTCTGCCGATATGGCTTTCACAAATTCCTTCATAAATTTTGAAACAGAATGCTCTGCACTTTATCTGGATGAACACAATATAGATAGGGACTTGTGAAATATCTTCTATATAGCTCCTGGCAAGGTGACAGCCATTACTTTAGTGATTTATGCTTTATCTTCCTTGCTTCATTCTTGTCCTCGTGTAACTCATCTCTATCAAGGTAGGGAATGAGTGGATACATCTAAGACGATGCTAGATCTTCTATAGCCAGTGCTTACTTCTCTTTTTGAAAGATGCTGAGGCTTACCAAGGTCTCAATGTGGATTATTCTCTTCAATTCAGACTTCAAAGTTGCTATGAGTGTTGTTAAAGCATCAATGTGGGTGTTGTTGTCGTGACCGATTTGGCATATCTTGTATTTGTTGAACTTCTTCAGCAATTCCTATGCCTTTGCTAGATACTGTGTCATCCTGTCATTCTTTGCCGCATATTCTCCCATAATTTGATTCACTACGAGCTGTGAGTCTGAGTAGATGCTTATCTCGGCAATATTTAGCTTTATAGCTCAGCGAAGTCTTGCTAGCAGAGCCTCATATTATGACTCGCTGTTTTAGGTGGTAAACTCCAATTTTATAGCTTATTCAATTGTCATGCCATCTGGTGTGATTAGGACTATGCCCGACCTTGCCCCCTACCGTTGGATGCTCCATCTACGAAAAGTTTCCAATGATCAGTAGTCTCTCATAGCTCTAACATGTTATCATTCTCCGGTAGCTCAGTAGAAGGTGTTGGATCGGCTTCCTGTAGCAATTCAACCAAAAATTCAATAATAAAATCAGCAAGTACCTGACCTTTTATCGCCAATCCAGGTTGATACTTGATGTCAAAATCGCCCAACTTCACCGCCCATTTTACTATTCTATTGGAGAAATTTTCTCTTTGGAGGAGTGGTTTCAACTAGGGTAGGCCGGGCCAGGTTCGGGCCGAGCTTGATCTACATAATAACACTTTGGATAGTGGCCTGAGCCCAACCCGACTCAATATCGGGCCTCCACTTTATTGCCCAAGCCCGCCCAGAAAATAAAAATGAAATCCCAAGCACGCCCACTGGCTCGATCAAAATACATATTTAAATATGTTTTATAAATGTAAGTGAGTATATATATATATTTATTTATTTTTAAAACTAAATAAAAATATTAGGGCCAGGCCAGGCCGGGCTTTGAAATATAAATGTAAGTGAGTATATATTTATTTATTTTTTTTAAACTAAATAAAAATATTCAGGTCAAGCTAGGCTTTAAAATATAATCCCAAGCCTGGCCCACAAATTAATCGGGCCTAAAAAATCAGCATAGCCTGAACCCACGGGCTTAAATCTTAATCCCAATCCCTTAAAAATTGGGTCGGGCTGGGCAGGCCAATCGACCCAGCGGGCCGATGTCCACCCCTAGTTATAACTGATGATTAGTGAGGATAATGGTTGTATGAGCTCTGAAATGGTGCACCAGTTTGCGTGATGCCATCACTAATGCGAGGGCCAGCTTTTCCAGAGGTAGATATTATGTTTCTACCCTTAGAAAAGTCTAGCTAACATAGTAAACTGACTTCTACTATCTGTCTTGCTGCCGAAGTAGGACGGTGCTGACGGCATGCTCTGAAACAGCTAGGTGGTTGTGCCAGGTATCTCTTTAGATCAGTAAGGGCTTGATTGCAGTCCAGTCCCCAGCTAAACCCCTTTTCTTTCTTCGGGAGTCAAAAAAATGGTTAGCACTTATCTGAAGATTGACTGCTGAACCGGTTAAGAGTCGCTGTCATCCTAGTCAACTTCTGAACTTCTTTGATATTTTTCAAGGCATGGATATTCTGGATTGCACTGAATTGTTGTGAACCCACTTCAATTCCTTGATGCATAATCAAGAATCCTAAGATTTTTTCTAAACTCACTCTCAACACGCATTTAGAGGCATTGAGCCTCATCTTGTACTTCTTCAGAATGTCGAATACTCCTTTTAAGTTGTCAAGGTGAAACCTGCCCACCTTACTTTTGACCACCATATCATTAATGTATACTTTAACAATATTGCCGATGTGTTCTTTAAATATTTTTGTGATCAGTTTTTGATATGTAGCGTTGGCATTCTTCAACCCAAAAGGCATAACTTTATAACAAAAAATACCCCTCAGGGTGATAAAGGCATTCTTCTCTTGGTCATCTTCATGGAGTGGTATTTGATGATACCCACGATAGGCATCATGGAAGCTCATTCTTTCATATCATGTTATTACATTCACAAGTTGGTTAATCTTTGGTAGAGGGAAAGGGTCCTTGGGTCATGCCTTGTTTAGGTCGGTGAAGTCCACGCATACCCTCCACTTGTTGTTCTTCTTTTTTACCACAACTGTGTTGGACAGCTAGCATGGGTAGATTGCCCCTACTTCAATGAGCTTTTCTACCTCCTCAATTACTGCATCAACGTGTTGTGTAGCTGCCCTTTTTCCTTTCTGCACTATAGGTCGGCACTGTGGGTCAACATTGAGCCTGTGGAAGGCTACCTCTGGATTAATTCCTAGCATGTCATAGGGGGTCCAAGCAAAGATTTTAATGTAGTGCTTCAGTAGCTCAATCAGTAATTTTTCTTCATTTTGATGTGCCGATCACAAAGTACTTTTCCTTGTCATAACAATCTATTTTTACCATTTTTAGGTCTTTCACTGCCTTCTTTTTGAGTATTTGCCCGACATCGTTAATAGTGGGTGTGTCTTCACAGAGCTCCATCATCTAGACTTTACCCGTTTTTTCCTTCGTAGCATAAGTTACTAGAAAACACTACTTTGCTAGCACCTCATCTCCTCTGATTTCCTTGACTTATTCAAGGGTTGAGAAGCGAATTAATTGTGGCAGGTAGATGGTATAGCCTTCATAAGGTGCAACCACGTCCAACCTATGAATGCATTGTAGGGGGATGACACGTCAACAACTAAAAATTCAATTTGCAGTGTAATTCCTCTTGCGGCCACGGGTATTGTCACCTTTCCCAGAGGCCATATCGGGTTTGAACTAAAGTCGATCAGGGGGATGAGAGATGGCTACAAGTTGGAATCTTTTAACACCAACTTCTTAAAGAGATCGTAATACATGACCTTAGATGAGCTTCCTTGTGTTAGATTAAATGGCAACGCAAAAGGAAGGGTGAATTGGGTTTAAAAATTAAATTTTAAAATAATCTAATGCACTTAATTTTCAAGTTGTGAGATGCAATAAAAAAGATATAAAAAATTAAGCTAGATATGTAATGAATAAGACAACCTAAGATATAATCAATGTGAGATTAGTACAATGGATTTAAGTGTGTGTGTGTGTGTGTGTGTGTGTCTCAAGTATATCAAGACAATATATATAACAAAGATATTAAGCAAGATATAAAGAGAGAAAAAAGAAGAGATCAAACACAACGATTTAAAGTGGTTCAGTTGGCTCCTTTTATGCCAAACCTACGTTCACCTCCAAGGTTCTTTCCTTAGGCAACTCCACTATTATTCTAATAGCTTTACACTACTAGCTTGCCCAACTGCTACCAACCTTTACACCAAATGTCTTGTTCCAAAAATACTATAAAAAAAAAATAGCCTTTTGTTTTGCTATCTAATACAAAGCACCAAGAAGATCTTTTTCTCCAAGTGTTCCTGTCAACCACTCAAGAAATAAATCACAAAGGTTTAACAACTCTTTTACAAATAATATAGGAAAGTTGAAGCTCACAATTATAGATGCAAAACTCTCAAAGTCGAATAAAACAATGAAGCTCAAAGATGAAATAAAATGATGAAAAATTAAAGCTCAAAACTTGAATATCTTGATGAATATCACTTTCTGTGCTCATTCTTTGTAATCTCTTGTGTGTGTTACTTGCTTCTCTTGTGTATTTCTATTTATAAAAGAAGAATAGTGGATTATTTATAGCTTAAAATCAACTTCTAGTCGTTTGAGAAAGTATTGAAGATTTCTTCTCGTTGAGCTACTTGCTGCCATACATGTTCTTAAATTTCTGATCAGACACGTTCACTTCCACCTCGATTTTCGTCTTGATAACGTTTGAATGTGAAAATGGATATAGGAGAAAGGTTATAGACATGGAAGTTAGCTTTTTAGAGCCGTAAGAATTAGGTCGATCTAATGGTCACATCGAAAGTTCTAATCAAAATATTCAAATTGTCTCCTAGTTGGCGTATTTAAATTTTTACAGAGTTACCTTCACTTCCACCTTGATTTTCTCCTAGATAATTATTCGAATTTGAAAATGGATATAAAAGAAAGGATATAGACATGGAAGTCATATTTTCAGAACCTTAATAATCAAGTCGTTCCAATGGTCAGATCAAAAGTTATGATCTAAATACTCAAACTATCTCCCAGTTGGCATATTTAAATTTCTATAGAGTTACCTCACTTCCACCTCGATTTTCTCCCTTATAATGTTCAAATTTGAAAATATCTATAAGAGAAAAATTATAGACATAGAATTTAGATTTCCAGAACATCAAAAAGCAGTATATTTTAATGTCTGGAACAAAAGATATAGTCAGATTACTACGGCTATCTCCCAACTGCCATATTTTGAACTTCTGCTCCAATGGGTCACCTTCCAACTCCATTTTGTCCCACAAGATATTATCTTCACGAGGTCCTCATAAGATACTGTTTATAAAAATTTGAGTCTTATTTTCAATGCCACAAAAATCATATCAATTCAAAGGTTGGATCAAAAGTTATATACATAATACTGAAGTTGTCTCCAATGAGTTTTCTTGTCATTATCTTTGACTGAGTCTTCTTCTTCATGCTATGCATTCCTTTTATGTTCAAGACTAACAATAACTTCAAGAAATTTTAAATAATTAATATTTAAAATATAAATAAAAAAAATTAAGTGATTTATCATTAAAATGCACAATATATTTAAACTTTTAACATAAAATTCTTTAAAAAACTTAACTAATACATCAAACATACTTTATTATGAAATCTCTAAATTAACCAAATTTTAATCATTAAAACATTTATATTTGTTATCATCAAAATCAACTAATGAAAACTTGAGACTAACAATCTCTCCCTTTTTTATAATGACAACCATTAATTATTTAGAAACATGTATGTGGTAATGATCTCAAGATTTTGTCAAAAAATAATTATATCTCCCCCTCACTGCTTGACTTCTCCTAATGAGTCAAAATTTACATCTCAATCTCTTTTAGAAACGCTATATTTCTCCCCTTTTGTTATCAACAAAAAGAAACATAATAAACAAGTATATGCTCCCCCTACAAAAAGGAGAGTATAAGTATTTATCATTCTCGCAAAAACTTATCAACATCAGGTATTTATATAATAGGTTAGACATACCAAGTTCTCTTCTTATAAAACAAAATATATCTTCACTTAGGAATTTTGTAAAAATATCAGCTAATTGATGGTTAGTGTTAACAAATTCAAACCCAATACCACCCTTTTGAACATGATATCTTATAAATGATGTCAAATTTCAATATGTTTAGTTTTAGAATGTTGGATTGGATTTTTAGACAAGTTAATAGCACTAGTATTATCACATCTAATAGAAATATGATCTCAAAATGTGATCCAAAATCTTCTAATTGTTGTTTCATCCATAAAATTTGAGCACAACAACTTCCAGCCGCAATATATTCGGTTTCAATAGTGGATAACGGAACTGAACTTTGTTTCTTACTAAACCATGAGATTAATGAGTGTCTAAGAAATTGATACGTGCCATTAGTACTTTTCTATCAATTTTACTACCAGCATAGTCCGCATCAGGATATCCAATTAAGTCGAAAGATATGTCTTTAAAATACCATAATCTTATATTTTGTGTTCTTAATAGATAACGAAATATTCTTTTGACAGCAGTAAAATGTGATTCTTCGGGGCATGATTGAAATCTAGCACACATGCACACACTAAATATGATATCAGATCTACTAACAGTTAAGTAAAGTAATGAGCCAATCATACCTCGATATTTCTTTTCATCTACCAGCTTACCATTATGTAGTAGTACCCATTGCAGTCCCAATATTCTTTAAGTTCTACATTTCAAACCTTTTTAATAAATCCTTTATGTACTTGGATTGCTTGAAGAAAATGACTTTCTTAGATTGCTTAATTTGGAGTCCAAGAAAGAAATTTAATTCTCCCATCATACTCATTTCAAATTCTCCTTGCATACATTTAGAAAATTCTTTGCACATCTCTTCATTAATAGCACCAAAAATAATATCATCAACATATATTTGCACTATAGTAGTATCAATTTTTCCTTTCGAAAAACCATTATCAATAAAAATTTACGTAATCTTTCATACCATGCTCTAGGACCTGATTTTAAACCATATAAAGTTTTTGTAAATTTAAAAACGTTATTTGGAAAATCATGATTTTGAAAATCAAGAGGTTGTTCAACATAAACCTCTTTTGAAATATAGCCATTTAAAAATGCGCTTTTAACATCCATTTGGTAAAATTTAAAATTATTAAAACATGTAAATACAAGCAACATTCTAATTGCTTCAAGTCGAGCTACAGGTGCAAATGTTTTATCAAAATCAATTCCTTCTTCTTAGTTGTAACCTTAAGCTACCACTCGAGCTTTATTTCTATTAATAACCTCGGATTCATCCATTTTGTTTCTAAAAATTCATTTTATACCAATTACAGGAGAGTCATTAGGTTTTGGAGCTAAAGTCCAAACCTTATTTCTTTCAAATTGATTTAACTCTTTTTGCATAGCTAAGATCCAACTTTCATCATTTTCAGCCTCTTTAAAACATTCAGGTTCAATTTAAGATAAAAATACAAAAAAATCACAAATATTATGGAGAGAAGATCAAGTTTTTATACCCTGTGAGGGATAACCAATAATCAACAACTTAGGGTGATTGTGTGCATACCTCCAATCTTTGGGCAAATCTTGTGCATTTTCTTTAAATCCTTATTCACTTGGAGGAAACTCAGTTGAATTTTCTCCTTGATTCTTTTCTATGAAAGATTACTTCAAAGATCCATCTTCTTTTTCCATAATGATAAGATCTTTCATACTTTGTTCAATATTTATATCATCGTCACTTGCAATTTTTTTGGAAGAAACATTGTTAGATTCGTCAAATGCTACATGAATATATTCTTTCACCACTAAGGTTCTTTTGTTAAAAATTCTATAAGCTTTACCAGATATAGAATACCCAAGAAATAAGGCCTCATTAGATTTAGCATCCAATTTATCCAAATTACCTTTGTTATCATTCAAAACAAAACATTTACATCCAAAAGTATGGAAATAACTAATATTAGGTTTTCTTCCTTTCCAAATTTCATATAGGGTTTTCTTAAGAATAGGCGTAATCATAACACGATTCATATTTTTTTTAAGTGGGTAAGAATGTGATTGATGACCTTTTTTATGACAATAATAACATGTATAGTGTGAATTATGCAATGAAGTTGTTTTAACAGAGAAATTTTTGTAAAATTTTTGTTTTCAAAAATGAGTGTAACCAATTCCAACTTTGTCAAAAACACATCCTTGTTTTCTGAGTATCATATCCAAATTTTCTATTCCTTTTACAAACTTTGAACAAATATTATTCAATTCGTCAACTTTTATTTTTAAAATATCATTTTCATTTTTCAAATCATTTGAAATTGAAGTTTTAAGTTTGGAAGATAAATCTTCAATATTCTTTTTCAAAATTTTATTTTCATTTTTTAAAGATTCATTTTCTTGAGAGATGAGAAGAAATAATCTTTTTAAGGGCTACATTTTTATGCCTAATTTTTTAAGATCATCATGCAATCCCTCAAAAGCATTTTATAATTCTTCATAAGAAAAATGTTCATTAAAAGTATCACATACCTCATTGTCTTCATTTGCAATGAAGTATAGGATGGCAACTTCATTATCACTTTTTTCAAAACTACTATTATCACTTGCTTCCCAAGCTGCTACCATGGCTTTCTTTTTATCCTTTTTTCTTGAATTTTTGAGTTAAGGACACTTGAATTTTATGATTCAGCTTTTTTCATTCATAACAAATTATTATATCCTTTTTATTACCTTCTTCTTTTACTCCATCATTCTTTAAAAAATTTTGTCCGGTTCGCTTCTTCTTTTTTTAAAAATCTTTTGAATTTCTTTGTAATCATAGCAAGCTCCACATCTTCATTACTAGTTTCTCCATCATTGCTATCAAATGTGGAGGAAGTGATGGATGATTTAAACGCTATACTTTTCTTCTTTTTGCTTTCGTCGTCATCCATTCTCATTGTAAGCTCATGAGTCATGAGTGAACCCAAGAGCCCGTCCAAGCTAAATCTCGTGAGATTTTTGACTTCTGGTATAGCAGTTACTTTTGGCTCCCAACTCCTTAGTAAAGACCTAAGAATCTTTCTCACCATTTTAACATTAACATAACATTTACCAAGAGGTTTCAAGACATTTATAATCTCAGTAAATCTAGTAAACATATCAGAAATAGACTCCTCTTGATTCATTTTAAATAGTTCATATTTATGAACAAGCATGCTAATCTTAGACTCTTTGACTTGATTAGTTCCCTCATGTGTAACTTCTAGTTTGTTTCAAATTTCCTTAACCGATTCACATGTAAAGATTCTATTAAACTCATTAAGATATAATGCACAATATAGTAAGTTCATGGCTTTAGAATTTATTTGAGCACTTTTTAAGTCATTCTCAATCCATTCACTTTCTTCTGTAGGTACTTTTTATTCACCTATGATTTTAGTTACTATTTTAGGACCACTGACTATAACTCTCCATAATTCATAATCTACAACTTGAATGTAAATTCTTATCCTAGCTTTTCAATAATTATAATTTGTTCCATTGAACAAAGGAGGTCTATTGATAGATTGACCTTCGGCAAGTGATATTCTTACTATGGTTGACATTTTCTACTCTATGACAGTTAAGCTAAATACTAGAGTCCTTATTCTAATACCAATTGTTAGACCAGGAGGCAACCCAAAAGGGGAGTGAATTGGGTTTAAAAATTAAAATTTAAAATAATCTAATGCACTTAATTTCCAAGTAATGAGATGCAATAGAAAAGATATAAAATATTAAGTTAGATATGTAATGAATAAGGCAACCCAAGATATAATCAATGTGAGATTGGTAAAATGGATTGAAGTGTGTGTATCTCGAGGATATCAAGATAATATATATATAAGAAAGATATCAAGTAAGATATAAAAAGAGAAAAGAGAAGAGATCAAACACAATTATTTAAAGCGGTTTAGCTGGCTCCTCCTATGCCAAATCTGCGTCCACCTCCAAGGCTCTTTCCTTAGGCAAATTCACTATTCTTCAAATAGCTTTACACCACTAGTTTGCCCGGTTTCTACCAAACCTTTACACCAATTGTTTTGTTTCAAAAATACTCAAAAAATGATCCTTTGTTTTGCCCTCCAAAATAAAGCATTAAGAGGATCTTTTTCTCCAAGTGTTCCTCTTAACCACTCAAGAAATAAATCACAAGGGTTTAACAACCCTTTTACAAATGATATAGGAAAGTTGAAACTCACAACTATAGATACAAAAATCTTAAGAGTTGAATAAAATAATGAAGCTCAAAGATGAAATAGAATAATGAAGAAGTAAAGCTCAAAACTTGAAGATCTTGATGAATATCACTTTCCATGCTTAATCTTTGTAATCTTTTGTGCATGTTACGTGCTTCTCTTGTGTATCTATTTATAGAGGAAGGATAGTGGATTATTTATAGCTTAAAATCAATTTCTAGCCGTTTGAGAAAGTATTGAAGATTTCTTCCCGTTGAGCTACTTGTTGCCAAACAGGTTTTTAAATTTCCAATTAAATGCCATCACTTCCACCTCAATTTTTACCTTGATAACATTCGAATTTGAAAATTTATATAAGAGAAAGGTTGTAGAAATGGAAGTCATCTTTTCAGAACATCAAGAATTAGGTCGATCCAATAGTTTGATCAAAAGTTATGATCAAAATACTCAAATTGTCTCCCAGTTGGCATATTTGAATTTCTGCAGAGTTATCTTCACTTCCACCTTGATTTTCTCCAAGATAACGTTTGAATTTGAAAATGAATATAAGAGAAAGGTTGTATATATAGAAGTCAAATTTTCAGAACCTTAAAAATCAGGTCGATCCAATGGTCAAATCAAAAGTTATGATTTAAATACTCAAACTCTCTTCCAGTTAGCATATTTGAATTTCTGCAGAGTTTCCTTTACTTCTACCTCGATTTTCTCCCTTATAACGTTCAAATTTGAAATTTTCTATAAGATAAAATTGTAGACATGGAAGTTATATTTTCAAAACCTTAAAAATCAATACATTTGAATGTCTGGAACAAAAGATATGGTCAGATTACTAAGGCTATCTCCCAAGTGTCATATTTTGAACTTCTGCTCCAATGGTTCACATTCCAACTCCGTTTTGTCCCACAAGGCATTCTCTTAATAAGGTCCTCATAAGATATCATTTATAGGAATTTGAGTCTTATTTCCGATGCCATAAAAATCAAATCAATCCTACGGTTGGATCAAACATTATATACATAATACTAAAACTATCTCCAATAAGCTTTTTTATCATTATCTTTGACTGAGTCTTCTTCTTCATGCTATGCATTCCTTTTACATCCAAGACTAACAATAACTTCAATTAATATTAGATAATTAACATTTAAAACATAAATAAAAAATTAAGTGATTTATCATTAAAATACATAATTTATTTTAACTTTTAACATAAAATTCTTTAAAATTCTTAACTAATACATCAAACATACTTTATTATGAAATCTTAAGATTAAGCAAATTTTAATCATTAAAATATTTATATTTGTTATCATCAAAATCAATTAATGAAAACTTGAGACTAACACCTTGGTGAATTAGAATTTTCTTAACGTCGCAGTCCCCCAACCTCAATTTGCATCACTTGCCTCAAGTATGCCACTTTCTGAATCTCAGTTCTGTACTTGTGAGGGTCTAACTCTTCTGACCCCGCCGATCCATGCAATACTAGTTGGCTCTGCTCGGGCTTCCTTCTATGGGCACTGTCTTGCTTATTCTGCTTTGCTTCCCGCTTAGTCTTCTCTCAGTTAATTTACTAGTCAAGATGGCCAGCCTTTGCTAGTTCTTCCAAGTGATTTCTAAGATGTCTGCAGTAATCTGTCTAGTGTCCCTTTTCTTTGTGGTGGGAGTAAAACTTTCTTTGGTCTTGAGTTGCGGGTCTCTTGCCAACTTTGGTGGCCACTTGAAAAAGGTTGTCATGAATCTGGGACAGAATTTTATAGATCGGGTCTTTAAAGGCCGTGTAACCCCTCCATTGTTTTTCTGCCTCGGTTGTTGTTTTCCTCTCGTCAAGGCTTCTTGTTCTCCCTCACGTCCTTCTTTTCTGACTTTTCCCTGACCTTCTCCTAAATCGGCTATAAGACATCTTCTTCCCCCTGGGCATACTTTCAATCCTTAACATCAGGTCTTGTATCCCAGTAGCTGGTTTTTTCGTCAGGGATTGCCTCAGTCATTGCTCCTTAGGAAGGCCGATCTTGAATTGTGTAATAGCTAACTGCTCGCTGTACTCCTCAATTTCGTTGTAGGCCTTCCAGTAGCATCTTACATAGGCTTGTAACCCTTCCTCATCCTTCTTCTATAAGGTTAGCAGGTAGTCTACCTCCTTAGGCTACTTGCTATTTGAGATGAAACAAGAGGTGAATAGTTCGGCGAGTTGCCTCCAGCCTGCTATTGATCTAGATGGTAGTCGAACCATTGCAAAGCTACTTCCTCAAGACTTGAAAAAAAAAGCCAGGACATTAAAGACTCGTCTCCGCTCCACAGTGCCATCATCTGTTTATAGTGCCTAACATGACTGACAGGATCAGACTTCCCATCATAGGTAGTAAACTTCTTTAGAGGTCAGCGAGCCTCAATTTCCTCTGTAAAGGGAGTAGACGCAATCTGATCAAGGGCCTTTCTGGCTATGTTGTAGGTCGTCCATCCCGTACAGTGCTTATCATGGTTATATAACCGCTTGTTCAGCCATCGGTCCTAGTCCTGTTGCTCTAGCTCAGCTCTTGTCGAATCTCTTACTAGTGGGGTATGATTCCTCCCATGATGTCGTTCTTCTTGTCTATCCTTATAACTTCTAGTACTGGAGGCATGGCTTATAATTCGACGAGTAACATAAGGGCTGGTACTTTTGGAATTCGCTCTCCTTCTTCTATGCCGATTTGATGATTTTTTACTAGCCCGTCCATCCCCTCAGGCAATCGCCCATCTCATGGCTTCAACCTACAACCTGAGGTGGGCTATCTCTTCATCCCGTTGTAGGAGTTCCTGCTCTACATCTTGGGGTGATAGATTACTAGGCAAATGCCCACTGGAGGGTGAGGGGTTTAAATTCCTATGATAGCTCCTTCAGCAATTCAAATTTCTGACGTACTACGGAGCTCGCCGTAGTTCTTCTTATCTTCTCTGCCGATTATCACCTAGGACTTGTATCTCCGATCTTAACGATCGACCTCGTTGACCTCAAGCTACACCATCTTAGCTGTCTGACAGATGAGTGTCCTCGTGACTTAGAACATTTCGACTATCATCAATCTCCCTGCTGGTGGGCTCGACTCATCTGAGAAACATGATACTAATTGTTGTATAGACTTTCCTAGATATGGCGTCAATTGTAAGTGGATTTTTTGGAATATCTAATTCAGCACACAAACTAAATTGATAAGCACGAACAATCTGCAAAAAAAGAAGACAATGAGAATGCATCAATCCTCTTTGGGCCGATGACACTCCAATAATTAAGTTAGCAAGCTTAATCACAATGAATCAAATAAAATATTGATAGCTATAACTCAAGTGAATGTACCTTACCCTTTCAGTGCGTGGAGTATTTATAGGTTTCGGAATGCATTTTCCCTTTGGGAATTGGAGTCAGTTTTCACCTATGAATCTCCCTTTTTGAGTCGGTTTAATGTATTGGACTGATCCTTTATTTGTCCTAGTCCACTTAGGAATAGGATTTATACTTTGACCCAATTAGTCCTTATAATTTTGGATTAGAATTCTTGGGCCAGTCCCATTGGGTCTTAACCTTTGATCGACACAGACCCGACCTACTAGGTACAACTTTGGGCTGATTTTCTTAGGCTGGTCTTCTCTCTGCATTGGGCCTGGCTCCCAATGGGCCCATAACATATATAATTAATGTGCACATGAAAAATAAAAAATAAAAAAAAGGAACATAAGAAAAAATTTTAATTTGGCATTGCAAAAGCAAACTTCTCTATTTTTGTGCGTTGAAGAAGAATATTCTCACATTTAGGTAATAAATAATCTCATTATTTGTATCTTGATGGAACAACTAACGAGTGCACTAATAAAATTTCACATCCGCTTCCTCAAACTTCTTTGACATATTACCGACCTCTTATTGTACAACAGTGTACAAAAATTCGATTTGAAAACTCTACTGAATTTCTCTCTTTTTATGTTGCGGGTGACTGGGTCTATATTATATCAACTTACCATACGAACCAATAGGCAGGCAGAGGATTAATGCGATTTCATAAGGTATTCTTTATAACTATACTTCAAATTTTAAGGGTCACCCTTTTGACTATAGTCGTTGGAAAACTCGCTTGAAAAAACTCACTTGGGAGGAGGAAGCTCGTTTATGGGGAAACATGCTTCCGGTACGGGTATAAGACTCATACGAAAATTTTGAGGAAATGTTTCGAAAACTCTTGAATACTTTATGAAAATTTTTGAAAAATTTAGGTGGACGCTTCGAAAACTTATAACATCAATTTTTATATATTATTTTTCTTAAAGTCTAACTAAGTATTTCTAAAATTATTCATGTAGGTCTTCATCAAGTTTTTTAAAGGTCTCCTTTAAGTTATGCGAAAATTTCTTAATAAAATAATTTTATAATTATTTTTCGCTCTCTGTATCTTCTTATATTTTTTAGTTGTATTTCTCACTTTACGTTTCTGTTATTGCATCTGCTTCTTATTTTGATAACAATACTTTTGACAGACAGTCCCAACTATTGTTGAGGCATTTTATATTTTGTGAATTATACAAAATTTGTCCGCAGTGAAGATTGCTTAATGAGTTTTCCACATTTTGCTTCAATCCGAAGTCCAAAAAGGAGTTTTAAGAGACTAAAAAAAAATGTATGTTGAGGCTATGTCATAATATTAAAAAGGTGCATTGAATTGGCCTGACAAAAGAGCTACCCCTACTTTTAATCATATAATGAAACTAATGCAATTAAACTATGTCATTTATATAAAGATATATATATATATATATACATATATAAGGGGAGAGAGAGAGAGAGAGAGTCAGAATTTTTTAGCAAAATATTTTAGCTTTTGTACTAAAACAATGTTCTGAAAGTTCAGAGTAAAAATGTCACTCAACACCATCAGTTAATTTCTAATACGTGGAGGGTATTGTCTTAGTTTTCAATAGTGCAATTTACCGTTCCTTAAAACACATGGAGAATAAAAAAAAATTCACAGCAAAAGAAACAAGGAGCAAACCCTATTAGAGATGGTAGTTTAACTTAAAAAATCTAAAACCCGCTTACCTTACCTTTAATTTAATAGCAAGGATTTAGGGTATGAGTAAACAAATTAGAGACGGAGTATGAGAAGAAAATATAACCTACGGCTTTGGAACATGGTATAGGTCACCTAGCCCAACCCTTGCCTAGATTATATTATGACATTTTTACATATTTCTATTATATTTTAATAATATAAAATATCCTTGTATATATAATTAAATGTAAGGATTTTAAAGTTATTATTTAGGATTAATTATAAGCATACCATTTGAATTATAACTCAACATTACTAAATTTTTTAAATTTTAAAACGTAACAAATTGATCCCCTATTAGCAATCTGTTAACAGAGGAAAAGAAAACTTACCATATAACTTGCACGTCTTCACAAAAATTCATTTTATACTCAAATTATTTTATTCTTTAGTAATAATTGTCTAGTGACTGAAATGCCCCTTATATTGTCTTTACATGTACATGTCATTTTAAATGATATTTCAGTCATTAGGTAATTATTATAACAAAAGAAGATCAATTTAAATATAAAACCATAATTTTGTAAACATATACAAAGTTACATAACAAATTTTCATTAATTTTCTTAACGGATTACTAACAAAAGGTGTTAATTAATATAAATTGATAGTTCAAGAGGTCAATGTGTTATTTTTTTAGAGTTTAGGGGGTTTAGTAATGCTGAGTCATAGTTGAGGGAGTGTATTTGTAATTAATTCTATTTTTTATTCTTGAGATTTTATCTTTTTCTTTCTCAATTTTATGTTGTGTTAGGGTTTCTATTATTTGTATTCTTTTTATTTTTGAAGAATTTTTTTTATCTTAAGATTTTATACAATTTTAACTGGTTTCAACTTGAACTCCGATTAACTTAAAAAAAACTAGGACAAAATAGAAAAGTTCAATCTATCACAAGTGTGGGACAAATTGTAGAGGAAGTTTTCTTAGTAGAGATAGAGTAAAATTCAAGGCCCATTTGGTTGAGTTTTTTTCAAGCTTTTTTTGCTTTACTTTTTTTTTGCTTACAAGTAAAAAAAAAATTTAAGATTTTAAAATTTTTTTACTCTTTTTTTTTGCTTTTCTACTTATCTTATCTTGTTAAAAATAAACAAAATTAAAAACATTTAATGTTTTTGTACAAACTAAACAAGCAAAATAAATAATAAAAAAATATACCAAACGGATGCCTAAACTTAAACTTAAACTTAAACTTACTCGTACTCAAGGCTCAAGCCGTCCTATTCCGCTGTCATCCCGGGATTCCTCTTTCGATTCCAATTCTAACGCTCAACAAGAAACGCCGTCGTACTGCTTTCGTAAGTAGTAATCTCCAACCAAGTACAAAAACTAAATCTCCACCAACCAATAGCAGCCATCTAATCCAACGGGTCACGCCTCTCGGTGACGTCCCCGACTATCATCACCCACCGTCAGATTCCGAACCCACCGAATGGGCGATGTAAACCTAGCCTCGCGGCCCTTACCCACCTCTTCCATTCCATTCTCCCAATTCTCTCTCTTTGTAATCGTTTTCTTGTTCCCTGTTAATGCCCTAACCCGATTTGTCAGAGTTCGTCCCCTAACGATCGCTTGTTCGTGTCTGAAGTACCTCCAAGCTCAATTCAATTTCTGGGCTCTCTCTTCCTGGTAGGATCAGACTTATCCTTATTTAAATAGAGGTTTGTTTTCATAGTTGCCCTTTAATTTCCTTCAATTTGTTGGATTTTGATCGCGTATTTCTTGTTTAAGCTTTCCATATTCCTTTTTTGTCCAGTAATTTAGGATTTGACTTGACTTATAGGGTTCGTGTTCTTGTTTAAGGTTTCAATATACCCTTTTCGTTCAGTAATTTAGGGTTTGACTTATAGGGTTCGTATTTCTGATTCCTTAGGGTTTGTTCGAATTGTGTTTTTTTTTTTTTCCCCTTCTATCTGTTCGTCCTTGTCCAACCTTGTTGATTGACTTTCTAATTGACTTGTGGTGTATAAGGTTCAAGGGCTGTTAGGATTTCAATTCTTGAACTATTTGGAGCGAGAGGGATCCGAGTTTAACCCTTTTAATTTAAGTCTAGGGTGATAATTTTTATGGCATTTGAATGCCACAAAACAACTGAGGTTGGTTTGTCGAACAATTCAGTGCATTATGTAGATAAAACTTGCGGAGAACAAGTTGAGGTTGATCAGATTAAATCCCATAGTGATCAAAAAAATTTGACAGTTGAGTCCAAAATTGAGATTGAGGAGTCTGGAAATCCAAAACCCACACCAGAATTTCATCCCAAGAGTGGAGGTTTGACCTTCCATGGTGCAAAAATATTGCCTGGTGATGAAGCTTTGTCTAATTATTCTCGGTCAATCACTGACCTTCCTCCGGCATTGATATCTGAAATCCTTAATTGCCTTGACCCAAAGGAGCTTGGTGTAGTTTCTTGTGTCTCTACATCTCTCTATAGGCTTGCATCTGAACACCACGTTTGGAAGGAATTCTATTGCGAGAGATGGGGGCAACCTATAGTTTCGAGACTTCCAACACCTCCAGAGTTGGGGTATTCAGATGATAAGACATGGAAGGAACTCTTTGTTGAGAGGGAATTTCGGAGCAAAACCTTCTTGGGACGCTATAGCATTGATGTTTTACGTGGTCACACTGAACCAGTTCGAACGGTTTTTGTTCTGGCTTCTAAGAAGCTCATGCTTACTTCGGGGTATGATTCGATTGTTCGAATGTGGGACATGGAAGAAGGGTTGGCAATTGCATCATCGCGGCCACTTGGCTGTACTATCCGAGCTGTTGCAGCAGATACAAAACTTCTGATAGCTGGTGGTACTGATGGTTTCATACATGGTTGGAGGGCAGACGAGGAACTTCCATATTTGTTTGATCTTAAGGGTCCTCAATCCCAAAACACTGAGTTCCGACTTTGGGAGCATGAAGGACCGATAACTTGTCTTGCTTTGGATCTCACTAGAATTTATAGTGGCTCTTGGGATATGACTGTACGTGTTTGGGACCGTTCCCTATTGAAGTGCTTGAAAGTGTTAAGGCACAGTGATTGGGTTTGGAGCCTTGTCCCTCATGATACTACGGTGGCCAGTGCATCAGGCTCTGATGTGTATGTTTGGGACAGCAATACCGGTACTCAAATTGTTGTTGTTAGTAATGCCCATGCTGGCAACACTTATTCTTTGGCTCGAAGCCACACTGGTAAACTTCTTTTCACTGGGGGTGAAGATGGGGCAATTCACATGTTTGAGATCAATAACCATTGTGTTGAGAACCATTTGCAGCAAGTTGCAACATGGATTCCTCACTCAGGTCCTGTATATTCCCTTGCATTTGAGTTCCCCTGGCTTGTTTCAGCTTCCAGTGATGGGAAGCTTTCACTTATTGACGTGCGAAAGCTGTTAAAGGCAAGCAGGCGTTCTAAAAGGGTTAACCATGCAGAGCAGAAAAATGTGGAGCCCCCACAGAGAATGCTACATGGGTTTGGTAGCAATTTGTTCTCAGTGGGCATTGGTTCTGATCGTATTATTTGCGGAGGTGAAGATGGTCTTGTTAGGATCTGGAACTTCTCACAAGCTTTGGAGATTGAGCGGAGGGTTAGTGCTTTACGAGGTATGCGGTTGGAGAACAGGATGTGGCGGCGTAGGCTCCAAATACAGATGAACAGTAAGGTTTGTCACACTGATCAATGTTCGGTTGCAGCAAAGAAGAACCCAGTGAATGGTGATAGGAATGGAGTGTGGCACAATAAGCGTGGGGTGAGCGGCAAGCTGAAGGCATAGAAGTAGGTAATCCCCTTCTTTGTCTCTTGGCATTACACTACTACTCTGGCTAACACCATTATTCTGGCTAATCTTGTAAGAATATTATACATTCCATTGTTTAAGCAGATCTTGTGGCTTCTGGCAGCCTTTGGTTTATATTAGTGTCTAGATTTTTAAACAAGTTTTGGTTTCATGACAAATCTTTGGATGGCTGAATTGTGCTGTGTGGGGTCCCTTGCAAGCCCTAGCATTATTTCTTTTTCCCTCCAGAAAAAGAAATTTATTAACCTCAATGTTACATTTTAGGTCAATGTGGAGTAGCAGAATGATTGATCCAAATAGCTTAATTCTTTATTGACGTGCATATTTTCATTTGGGTTTATCTTGATATGTAATGATGTGATTCCTGAGTGGAAACTTATGCTTTTGATGCGTTCCATATTAGTCCAGATATGGGCAGAAAATTATTTGACCTCATAATGTTTAACGTGTTAGTTCATCAGATTCCAGGGGATGAAGTATCCAGAATATGATATGTGTTTGTTCTAGAATCCTGAATTGCCTATCCTTGTGAAAAATTAACAGCATGCTCTATGGGTTTGACAGCATGCTCTTTGTTCCCTGTTATGTGCGTAGAACTGACAAGACTATATTTTTAGAGGAACGACATCGATTTGAAACTCCATTGTGGTGAATTGTGCTCCATGGATGTTGGAAAAATCTACTTTGATTCAAATGTCTTACTATAAGAGAAAATTGGTTCTTTAGATTTTGGAAACAACGCCTCCTGTTAGTGGTGGGTGTTTTCAAAATTACTCTCGTATGTCACTATGACTAGTTTGTAAAATGTGAGCTACAATAGATATTTCTACTGATTAGAGGTTTGGTGTCTATGAAAAATTTGTGGTTTTAGTGGAAGGACAGATTCTGAATTGTGATATCCAAGTCAATGAGAGGTGAGGAAACCATCACCCTGGGAATTTCCCTTCTCGGGGTACAAAAGCATAATTCCCTTTGGTTGGCTTGAATTATTGACTCTAGTCAGTTAATATTGAGTTTTCAGTACTAACTCCTTATTAAATTGTGATGTGACTTTTTCCTCTATCACTAACATTAATTTATTGCAAATGAAGAGGTTATGAAGGAAATAAATGCCTGCATGACAAAATATATGAAATATAAGAAGCATGAATATCCAAAAACTCATAACTACCTGACTACTACTGACTTTTTTGTTTTTTTGTGGCTATTTGGTGACTTGAAGCCAGTGGGTAATTTACAATTAGGACTGGAGGAATGCATGTGTGGCTGCCTCGAGTCTTGGTTGATTAGCTAATGGGTGCAGCAGTACTGAATCTCAGCATGAAGGTGCTAATGTGCTCACACGTGCAGCTGCTAGTCTTGAACAAAAGTTTGCGTGCAAGCTTGCTTACCTCTGTTTTTGAATTTGGATTAACCTTGAAACTGAGGGGACGAAAATGTAGTATGTTCTAAAATGTGGCATGTTAACGGTAGACCTATATAAATTACACTATTAGAATTTTAAGCTACTTCTATAGTAATTCTCTGTTAACAATTAGGTATCTAATAAAATATAATCTATTTTTTTTTAAATCACTCATGTAAAAAGATATTTTTATGAGTATCATATAGCCTTTTTTTTTTTTTTTTTTGCATATTCTTTTGCCACAACTCCACTCTCTTTGAATTTTTTTTTTATTATATTTGATTTTTTCCTCCTTAGGAAACCTTAAGGAGATATATGGGGAAATTTTTTTTTAGAAATGTATGGAGTCACTAAATTTTCATTTTTTTCATTTTTGAAACTGTAAGTATACTGTATTTCGGAATGTTGTTCTAAAATGGACACCTACTACAAGGAAGCTTGTTGGTGCACCAATAAGTTGGCCAGTAGCTACACAAGGCAGTCCACAAACTGGACGCTGTTGGTTGTATTTTACCATTAATTCATCCTGTTCTATAAGAAACCAAATAATTATCCTTTTGAGTGGAAAAGTAAAGAACAAAAAAAACACAAAGTTGACCCACTCAACACTCTCTTATTCCCTGTGCTAATCAGGTTTCTGGGCCTGTTAAATTATTGCAACAAATTAAGGGACTAACCCATTTTCATTACAAAAAAATGTTTAGGAAATATACATGCATATGTATAGATCATATCAAACTTTGGGCAGCCCTTGCTCGGCTTGAGCACAAATCATTTTCTCAAGTTTGGTCTAGTGCTGCCTATATAAAGGCAATACAATAGATTGTTTTCTAACCGAAGAAAGCTGCCTTGAAAGGTCTAAGGACCTCTACACAAGAACAAAAGCAACAAGAGAAGAAAGATGAAGAGAAGACCAAGAGTAATGCCACACAGAGAGAGAGAGAGAGAGAGAGAGAGAGAGAGAGAGAGAGAGAGAGAGAGAGCATATGTGATGGGGTAACTGCATATTAAGGTACATCAAATTTATACTATCAGTCACCTTTACAGGATTCCTAGATTGATTTTTAGGTATGTTTTTATTTATTTGTCAATGCATATTCAATCCAAATCATATACATTTTAGATTATTTTATCCTTATCGTTCGAAGATTTTGAAAATGCACAAAAAAAAAAAAAATTATTTTACTAAGCCCATGTGCTTGACCTTGGAGCTTAGAAAGGTTTTTATATTTTTGTGTTTTTATTATTGGTAATACATGAATTTACCAATTTTATTAGGAGCCATATGTTTAAATTTTTCTGTAGTAAAATGTACAAAAATATAGTTTTTCCTTGTATTTTAAGCCAATTGATCATATATAATAATGATTTTTAAAAAAAATTGAAACAGTAATGCATGAAAATTGTCATGTAAATAGTAAAAGTCTGGCAATTTTTTTTTTAATTCTATATCTATATAGCTATCTTGAGGGGCTAACGCTCAACAAAATTTATTTGATTTGGTAGGGCTTAAATTACCATCACCCTTAATAAAACACATTTCATTGATTCAATTTTTGAGTCATAACAAGGGTTCCTCTGTCTGTGACTCTGTGTGTGTGCGTGTGTGTGTGTGTCATGGTTGGGGCCTAGGGGAACCAAAGTGAGATTACAAGCAAGTCCCAAGTTCTGTGCCCTCACCCAAATCATGCTATCAATAATACCACCACTAGGTAGGCCCAATTTCTACATTGGTGAAAAAATAATTTTGTGGAAAGATAGTATCCAAGGTAAAAGTTGATAAAGGCCTAATATTTGATTTACAAAAATTACTATGACATTTACGTAAATAGAGGCTGAGAATTTCACCCTATTTGTGAAGACCAACTCAGCCACCACATTCAGTGGTTGGCAAACTCCTGTCTACCGCACATCAAATTCTCTACAACATCTTCCAACACTTATCACCTACCAACCTAGACTGTCCTTTTTCTTTTTTTAATTTAAAAAAACAAAAACAAAAATTTTGATTTTTTTTATGTTATGGGCAGATGGGCTTCTAAGCAGGCATGCCCAATTTTTACAAACAGGCCTAGACTCACTTCGAGTGGGCAAAACAATCAAGTGTACTCAGATGCCCATTTCCCATGGAACTCAAATCACTATTTATTTCTGACTAAATATAACCTGAGCAATCAAGAGAATCACAATCTTTTCCTTCAATATATTACTTTGCATGCTGAGTGTAATATGATGATGGCTGGGTTTTGTTTACATTATATGCCCATCTCTATTGACTGAATTTGCCTCTACTATAATGGATGATGTCTAAATATTGGCCATTCAATTAGTCAAAGCATCAGTAGCTTAAATTGGTAGTATTACTAAAAATCTCAAACTTACTTCTTAAGTCACCCAATACCACTCATTCAAGTAATTACTTCTTGAAAAGTTTAGATGACTAAGACTGTTGAATTTGTATTATTCAATGCTTTTGAAACATCACACGGTATTTATTCTTATTTCACTTAAGTTGTTTCTGATTATAAAAGTATAAGTATAGTGGTGGAGTTAGAAAATTTGTTCAAAAGACAACTGTTAATCACAATCCAATATCTTTTTTTAAAAAATTAACAATAGAGTACTTAACTTTTATATGCATATCAATGTAGTGTATATAGGCTTATATATAATATAATATGGGGTATTTAAAGCAAAATAACTATTTAACAGGAGGCATTTGTGAATTATCAGAGGGGGCAATTTGAGAATTATATTTAAAACTATAGGTAAAAGTATAATTTGAAACTTTGAGGAGGGGCATTTATAAATTTTCAAAGGAGAAAAACTGAAAAATATATCTAAAATTATAGGTAAAAGTATAATTCTAAAATTTTAAGGGGCATTTGCCCCCTTACCCATTATGTGGTTCCACCACTTCATGGTCATAGGAAGTCGCATTCAGCCAATCTTTTTATGTTTCTCATTTCAAACTCGAATGGACATTGACCTGAGACTTTTCGAAAGATTGGCATTTCTTTTTCGAAAACAGTAGAAGAAATCAGGTTTTTAAATATTTGTATGCTAGATATGCGGAATTAAGTGCTGGTTGTGGTTAAATTTGCACTTCTTATCATCAAAAATCTTGTTAATGGTACTTTTTTACGAAGGTGTTCATTTTAGTTTGATTAAATGTATTTGTTTCACTAGCTAAAAAAAGAAAAAAAAATTACAAAAATAAAAAATAAAAAAAATTTAAGGGAGAAGGAGACTAAATTTGTTTTTGATGAATCATTAATCAATGATTTTTTTTTTTTTTAACTTGGGAACAACTCTTGGCTCTAACATGCTCTGCTTGCATCCATCCAGCCTTCTATGACTCTGGCCTCTCGGTTGGAGTTATACAACCTTGAATAAGCAGTCAACTTCTCACTAGCTGACTCAGCATGGTCCGGCCCCATCACCTAGTTAACCCTGCCACGTAATATGTAAAAGCAAATTGCTTTTCTTCCTGACACCGCCCCCCCGGGCGCTTGACGCCTTGTCTCCATATCACAATTATTTTTATATCTCTTTCCTTCTTTAAAATTATAATTCACCAAATCACTCCACTTGCATTTGTTTTCCAATTTCGTTTAATTTTTATTTAGTTTTGTTTGTTTTTTAATCAGTTTTGTTTATTATTCTTTTATCAATTTTTTTTATTTTTTTGTTTTATTTAATTTTTAACACATGACAAAATCTTTTTTCTCCTTTTAAATTACTCTCTCCCAATCCGACACACTACCTGTGTTTTATTTTTTTTTAAAGTTTTGTTTAATTTTTGACATATATTAGAACTTTTTTTTCTCTTTAAATTACCCTTAACCCTTGAAAAAAAGTGTTTGTCCACAAGCTATTAGTGTATTTACTTATTAATTATTAGTATTTTTGTTATTTTCATATATATACTTTTTATTTTGATCCATATTTTTATACTTTTTAAAATTTTTACAAATAATGACTCTCAAAATCTACAACTAAAAAATAAACAAAAGATTACAAACATATAATAAAAAAAAAATTTTTATCCAAAAAGAAAAATAAAATTGATAAAAAAAATAATAAACAAAATTGATTAAAAAAAAGAAACAAAAACTAAAAACAAACACAAAACTAGAAAAAAAAAAAAAAAAAAAAAACCAGAGGAGGGGCCGGGGAGGGTGTGTCAAGGGAGGGCATAATGGTTATTGTCAATGGATTTTAGGATGGGGCCGGTGGGGTTTGCCTGGGGGGATGTGGTGGTTTGTCATCAGCTATACACAGGTTTTTCCGTCTCTTTTCCCTTTTACTTTTTCTTCATGGTGCAATTGAATCAGATTGCGTTATGGACTTTGTAATCAATATAATAATTAGTACCTTGAAATCATTGGTTAAAAGAAAGCAATTTGCAATGGGACACACATTTATCTTTAATAGTGAGTTCACACTTTTGTTAGTTCATGAAAAATTGAATTAGAATTCACAAACATATACTAAAATCCTTTAAATAAATGTGCCATGTATCAAAAAATCTACTGGGAGGCCTGTAATTTGTGAAAGTGATGCGATGATTGTTTTTATTCAAAGATATAAATTAGTGTAAAAGTCTTTATAACTATGATTTTATATAGAGAAAAATCAAACAATTGTAAAATATTAAAAAATAAATAGTACATATACCCAAGCAATAGCATCGCTTTGCCAAACACACATGTCATTTTCTACTCCACTAGTGGTAAAAGCAACTCAAACCCACCACCACCTTATGCACAAGAAATATATATATATGTATCTATTATACATATTTTGTATGTATATGTATAGCCTTCTCTCTCCTAATTAATCACAGGTTCATAACCCTAACCTTATTATTGCCCACTACCAAAATGGCCACCCAAACTCACCCTCTCCACTCTCTCTTCACTTCTCATCCACTCACACTCAAAAGCCGGCCAAAACTACTCTCAAAACCAACCAACTTTATCATCGCCGGAAAATCCAACCCACTCATCTCCGGCCGGAAGCTCCGAGTCGCCGTCATCGGTGGCGGCCCCGCCGGATCCTCTACCGCCGAGGCCCTCGCCGGAGGCGGCATCGAGACGTTCCTCTTCGAGCGCAGCCCGGACGCCGCCAAACCGTGCGGCGGCGCAATCCCGCTCTGCATGCTCGACGAGTTCTCCATCCCGCAGGAGCTCATCGACAGAAAAGTGACCCACATGAAGATCATCTCGCCGTCGAACCTCACTGTCGACTTCGGCAAGACCCTCAAGCCCCACGAGTTCATCTCCATGCTCCGCCGCGAGGTGCTCGACTCCTACCTCCGCTCGCGCGCCGAGTCCAGCGGCGCCACCCTCCTCAAGGCCCTCGTCACTAACCTAGAAGTCCCGTCGTCGTCTGCCGCGCCTTACGTCGTGCACTACACGATCGGCGGATCTCGCCGGTCACTAGCAGTCGACGTCGTGGTCGGCGCGGACGGCGCCAACAGCCGAGTCGCCAAGTCTATACACGCCGGAAATTACGCTTGTGCCATCGCCTTCCAAGAGAGAATCAAATTGCCTGCCGATAAAATGGATTACTATCAAAATCTCGCCGAGATGTATGTGGGGAGCGATGTCTCTCCTGATTTTTACGCGGGTTTTCCCTAAATGCGACCACGTGGCGGTGGGTACAGGCACGGTGTGCTCGAAGCAGGATATTAAGTTGTTTCAACGTGGCATCAGAACACGGGTAAATCCTAAGATTAATGGTGGAAAAGTGATTAAGGTGGAGGCTCACCCAATACCAGAGCATCCGCGACCGGTTCGGGTTCGTGGTCGAGTAGCCCTAGTTGGGGATGCAGCCGGGTACGTGACCAAATGCTCGGGTGAGGGGATTTATTTTGCAGCCAAGAGCGGCCGGATGTGCGGGGAAGCGATCGTGAGGGCATCGGAGGGCGGGGAGAGGATGGTCAATGAGGATGATTTGAAGAGGGAGTATTTGAAAGAGTGGGATGCAAAATACATTACCACTTTTAGGTTTTTAGACTTGTTGCAAAAGGTGTTTTATGGTAGTAATGCAGGTAGAGAGGCATTGGTGGAGTTGTGTGGGAATGAGTATGTGCAAAGGATGACATTTGAGAGCTATTTGTATAAGAAATTGGCAGATGGTAATAGGTGGGAGGATGGTAAGATGGTGATGAATACAATTGGGAGTTTGGTAAGGTGTAAGCTCATAGGGAAGGACATGGAGGTCTTCAACAGACAAGTCCTTGCTTAGCATGGATGTTGATTAAAAGCTCTTGTACTAAATTCAAGCATTAAAATTGTTTGTATACCAAGGAAGAGAGGGAGAACGTGTTGAGAGAAAAAAGTGGAAAAAGTAAAGTTAAAAAAGAAGGGAAATGGAAAAGGAAGAAAGGGAAATCAGGGCCTCCTAGAGGGCTTTCTTCTGTGTATTTGTATTTGTCCTACATTAACCGATGAAAGACTTTCTAATTCTTTTCATGCTTGTAATTAGGTGAAGAAGAAGAAGAAGCCTGCGAAAGGGTTTTCTTCTATGTATTTGTACATTTCTACAAGCTTTTTTCTTATTCTTGTCCTACTAGTAATGAGCTCTTTGTGATTTTTTGTTTTATTTAATATGTGGTTTTTCTATATTTTATTTGGTTAGTAATTAGGCATCTTGTCAAAAAATTGAAAAAAAAAAAAGAAATGAAATAAGAATAGAATGAAAATAATTTGTAATTATATTGTTTATTGTAATAACTTTTCAAGTTTGCTGTGTATCGTTGACAAGTATTGGAATGTTAGTTTAAAGAAGTGGCAATAAGAAATTGATTTGTAATCAGGTTGTTTATTGTAATAACATTTCAAGTTTGTTGTGTATTGTTGACAAGCATTTAAATGTTAGTTTAAAGAAGTGAAAATAAAGTTTTTTGCTTTTTTTGAAATTTATATTTTCTAGACATCAATTTTATCCCCTGTGCCACCCCTTCAAAAAAAAAAAAAAAAAGACAAAAAAAGGCAAACTATATAGAGAGCACTTATTCTATATCGAGAGCTACATATTCAAAGGCATTACCACGTGTTTGAAACATGGGGAGAGATCAAACATTATGAATATAGGACGAGACCCCAAGTCCCCTAGATGGTAGAACGGTCCACCTTTGACACCTGTTAGTCCGCCAATGTAGAAATGTCTGTTTTGACACGCCTTCTGAGAAAGTTGATTCTTCAGGCGCTAAGTTCACTTAGCAGCTTCTAGAGATTAAACAGTCTCTGGAATAATCGTGACCCGTTAGAGTAATGAAAATACTCGTAAACATCGCAACCGCCAGAGTGGCAAAAACACTCGCAAACAGGTCGATATAGGGAATTGCCGATAAACCCCTATGTCACGGGACCGCTGTCAGAGTGACGAAAACACTCAAAACCCAGGTCAACACCTAGCCAGCTAGCCCACTCCAGTGAAAAATGACTAAACTACCCCTAAGGACATTTCAAGCATGTTTCTCGAGACATTACCTAATTCCTAAGAGCGGTAAATCCACCCTTCTAAGATTGTCTTAAAGACAATTCGGTATGATTAGGTGTCTTCCAGTCAGTTTCGGGCCAATTCCGAGACATTCCGGTCAAGAAGACCATTTTCCCCCTAGGCATCCGAGTGCCTTGGGAACTACACCGGCTTCAGGTATCAAACCGGTAGTCTCTCGAGAATGCTTCCTATAGTATTCTCGATCTTCCATTATCTTTCTGGATCATTTCGAGTTAGTCTCAACAAACCTGGTGCAAAATGACTGTTTTGCCCCTGGTAGGCCGGTTGCCTTTTCCGACCACACTGGCTCTAGGTATCAAACCGGTAACCTCCTGGAACATTCTAGTTAATGTTTCCAAGTCTCGAGTCTTCTTCTGGAATATTTCGAGTCCATCCCGGCAGCTTTCCTGCCCGATTAACCGTTTTGACCTTAGTGGCCCAGTCAACCTTTCCAATAAATCCTATCATCATTTGTCAAGTCTATTACCCCCGAGACACTGTTCTAAGGGTTCTTGTCCCTTTCCAGTCTTTCAAGCCATTTTCGACCCTTTCAAATCATTCCCGGATCTTTTGGAGTCACTCCTAATGAAGCTAGGCTAAAAATTAAATGGTAGTCACTAGAATAGGCACCCAAATCTTCTGAAGATACGTTGCTTACCGACCTTAAACATTTCCTAATTGGCTATAGTGGTGCATGTTGAGTCAATGCCTTGATTTTGATGATAACAAAACATGGTTAAATGATCTAATAATTCTACTTAGTGTGCAGATGAATTATCAATTAGATCTTGATTTGAAGCTTATCATAATAAAGGATTTATGATGAAAAGCATGATGAAGTAATGTATTCTACAAAGGTGATATTATAAGAAGAAGAAATCTCAAGTTAATGAAAATCCTAGATTGAAGATTGATAAGCATGAAAGAATAGCATATTCTACAATGGTGATTTTATAAGGGAATGAAGATGATGGATATCAAAGAAGAAGAATGAAAATGATCAAAGTCTTGATTTAAAAGATTGAAGACTTTGAGTACTTGAAGATATCTTGCAAGAATGGAAAAAGAAGAGACCAACTCAAAAACATAAAAGCTTTCTTGATAGATGTAAAGATGTCTTGAAGACATGGAAGGAATCACAAGATTTGGAAAGCTTTCTTGAGTTGTTGAAGTCCATGGAGAAGCCATATTGATTGAAGAAATGAAGATTCTAAGTCATGGAAGCTCTCTTGAAGATCTTGAAGAAGACTTGAATCAATGGATGAAGCTATGATAATGGAAGAGCTCTACAAGTGATGAAAATGAAGAAAACTCACCTTGAATGGATTGAAGATGTTCTTGGAGTCATCTAATCTTGAAGAAGTGTTTGCAAGCTTTAAAAAGCCTTTTTAGATGATCCTTGAAGAGATTGGAAGCTTTGAAAAAGAATGAAGAGAAGTTGCAAAAATATGGGTTTTTGGAAAAAGGGTCGACTCCTCAAGTTAAAAGAGCCGACTCATTCGAACAGAGCCTTGGAATTCTGCTGGAAGCTTAAAAGAGTCGACTCCTGGCCAAAAAGAGTCGACTCATTGCAACAGAGAACAAACAATTCTGCAGACTGCTGAAAAGAGTTGACTCCTGGGACAAAAGAGTCGACTCATTTGGACAGAAACTTGAAAAATCTGCTGAAATGCAAAAAGAGTCGACTCATTGAGAAAAGAGTCGACTCCTAGACTCTAACGGCTAGTTTTCTGACAGACGGTATGGGCACAAACACAACCAAATCTTCTCCCATACTTCTCCAACGGCTAGAATCGATCCATACCTATATATATGAGATACATACAGCTTCAAACAAGGAGGAAGAACAATCATACCATTCATATCAAGTGCTTCAAAGCTGAAAATCACCTGTACCTCACTGCCATATATTTTTGCTGAGTGTTTAAAGTTATCCATTGAGTTGTATTCATTTGTATACTCACTAGGAGAGTCACTCTTTGTATAATCTTCATTCATTCTTGTTTGGGAGGGTTTGTAACCTTGTAAGTTTAAGTGTTCTTGGGAAAAACACTTGTAAGTTTAAGAGAAGCTTGGACAAAATCTCTTGGGTTTTGAAAGCTTGGGAAGAAGCTTTTGTAAAGAGTGAGCTGGGCACTCGTGGCACAACCAGCGGCTGTGTAAGGTGTATTGCATAGTGGAATTCCTTCGAAAGGATCGAAGAAGAGAGGACGTAGGCAAGGTTGGCCGAACCTCTATAAATCTGGTGCATATTTCTTCTGCCTCTGTTTTGCTTACTTGCTCATTATGCATGCTTGCAAATACTTGTTTTAATGTACACTTCATTTGCTTGATACATATACTTTGATTATTTGTTTCTAAAATCCATAAACGATTTTTTAGTTGAAACTCTTGTTAAAAATTCTATAAAACCCAATTCACCCCCCCTCTTGGGTTGCCTACTTGGGCCAACAGTGCCAAGCCAAAAAATAGTCTGGCGCCACTAGGAGTGGCGCCAATGTAAACTTTTGCCTGGTACCACTATAATATGCATCAGGTTAATCCTCTCTCTATAAATACAAAGCCTCCTCCAGTGTGAAAAGGGTCCACAAACTCAGTCTAAAAACCCTCCGTTTTGATACACAGAGCTCGTAGCCTCCCTAAACCCTAGTCTTCTTTAGATTTTTCAAAACCCTAGCCTCCATACACAAACCCTAGCTCTCATATACTCACATACACCCCTATACACTCCTACACTAGCCTCTGAAGCCTCTATTAAAGACTTAAAGTGCTACAATTCTGAAGTTTTTGAAGATCCAAGCGAACACTTGAAGATCAAGACGAAGATTGAAGCAAAGACCGAAACAAAGCAAACAAAACAACGTGAATAAAACAAGACACAAGGTAGGCTCCCTATTTATGTTTACGCAACTCCCCCTCACTCTTCTCTCTCTTAACCCACTTGGGTTTTCTTCTATTTTAATCTCTCATCTTCTTTCCCCTCCCCCCCTTCTTGCATGCTTGAAATAAGAGACTTTCCAGTCCATGTGTAGGATTAGACTATTGAAGGTCACTGTGTTGGGGGCTTTCTCTTAGTCTAATCGGAGACCATGTGGGTTCAGCCCCCTTGATTATGTGGTGAAGTCTCAACTTTGTATGTTTACGACCCCAACTTGCATTGTGCATATCATAATCTTGCATTCCTCCAAAATTATTTTTCCAAATTGTTTTCAAACTTGCATCAAAATTTTCTTCTTCAAAACTTGTTTTCAAAATCATAATCCTAAGGTGATTCTAGCCTTTTCATGGTTAGGATTGCTTTAGGAAAGTGTTACATTTAAAGCGATCAATATGGTCCATATTTTCGAATCATTGTTGTTTTCAAAACCACTATCTTAGAATGGTTCTAGCCTTCTTATGGTTAGAATCGTTTTAGAAAAATGAGATATTTTTATGGACTTTCCAAAAACTCTTTTTTCAAATCTCTCTTTCTAAAATCTCTTTTCCAACATACTTTCTAAAAACTCTCTCCAATCTCTTTTCCAAAATTGTTTTCAAAAACTCCCTTCAAAAATCTATTTTACAAAACTCTTTTCAAAACTCCTTTTCAAAAAGCTCTCTTCAAAATTCACTTTCTAAAAACGTTTCTTAAGTTTCCTTCTTAAAAAACTCTTTTCAAAAATCCCTTTTTAAAAAAACTCTCTTTTCAAATTCATTTTCTAAAAACTCCTTTCTAAGATTTCCTTCTAAAAATCTTCCTTTTCAAAAACTCACTTTCCAAAAATCTCTTTCCTTAAAGCCTAAGCCAAGCTCTAGAGCTAACGATTAGGAAACCCTAATTTCCTTACTTAAAACATGATTTCCAATCTTACCTCAAAACTTAGGTTTTCAAAATCTTCTTTTTTACATCTAAATCATAAGTTTCCAAAACTTATTTTCTACATTAAAACTATAATCTTCCAAATCTAGGATTTCTAAAACTTCACCTTCCAAATCCATATCAAATCTAATCTCCCCATTTAGGAAACTGATCCAATTCTCCGTTTTTGGAAACAAAATCAAACCATTTATTTTTAGAAACAAAATCTAATCTTTTGTTTTAGGAAATAGGAATCCAAATCCTCCCTAATCTAAATCTTTCCTAATCCAATCCTTCCTAATCTCATATTTTCCTAAACCTTAAGTTTCCAAAATTTAAACTTTTAAATCTTTCCTTAAACTTTAGGCTTCCAAATCTTTCCTAATTCTAAACTTTCTTAATTCCACATCTTTCCAGATTTCAACTTTCCAAATCTAAATCTTTAAATTTTTTTTAAACTCAAACCTTTCTTAATTTCAAGTATTTCTAAAACTTAACTTCGAATCTTTCTAAAATTCTAAACTTTTTAAATTTCAAACCTTTCTAAATCCAAAATTTTCTTAAGTTAAAACTTTCTAAAACTATAAACTTTCCAAATTCCAAATCTTTCTTAAATCAAACTTTTCCTAATTCTAATCTTTTCAAAAATCAACCTTCTTAGGTTAAAATTTTCCTAATTTAAAACTTTCCAATTTCGAAACCTTTCCTAAAATGAAACTTTCTTATTTTTAATTCGAACCTTTTTCTAAATCCAATCTTTCCCTAATCTTCCAAGTCTAGCATTCGAGTCAAATATTTCTCAATCTCAAGTCTTTCCTAAATCCTATCTTTTTTAAGTCTAGGTTTCCTAAACCTCAATCTTTCCAAAATAAGTCCAAATCCTTCTTCCAAGTTTTATCTTTCCAAATCAAAGTCCAATCTTTTCAATTCCAAATTCCAATATTCTATTTTAAGTTCAATTTGAACCCTTTTCCAACTCAATTTCTTTTTCCAATCAAAATCTTCTATTTTCAATCGGACTTTTGTCTGAACTATGGCTGACCTGATTCCCAAAAAGGAATACGTAGGCAACCCTCATGGGTGCGGTCATAACTTTTTTCAAATCTCCATTTTCATAACTTTTTTTCAAATATCCAACTCCATAACTTTTTTTTTTTCAAATCTCCAATTCTATAATCTATTTCCAAATTTTCAATTCCAAAAATTTATTTTCAAATCTTCAATTTCAATTTTCAAAACTTTCTTTCCAATTTCAAACTTCTATCCTTCTTTTCAAATCTATTTCTAAATCTATTCTCAAACTCTCTTTTCTCACACATGCATATCATGCATCATTCTTTTAAACATTCTTTTCAAAAGTAGATAGTTTTGGACATATATTAATTGAAGAGTTTAATAGTTGAATCTAGGATGAATAGACATGTAGGTACTGCAAGGGCGAGTTAGGGTGATGGCATTATGCTTCTTCCCTACACGTAACCAACCTCCAAACTTAGATCACTGTTTTCGAAAGACCAAAACGGAGATATTTTAAAAAAAAAAAGGGCTTAAATATTTTCTAAATGTTGCCAAACAATCTGTTTTTAAAAAAAAAATGCTCTCTTGAGGAAGTATTTTCAAAATCGTTTTCAAAAATCCTAAGTGTAGTCTTCAGATTGTGCTTAGTTTTTAGGTGACCTAACTCACCTTAATCAAGTTAGGTGGCGACTCCAAATTGTTTTCCAACAGTCCTTTATTCAAATCAAATTTTCAATTC